>OY728157.1:2054315480-2056815480 GCA_963277665.1 Viscum album | reverse complement strand
TCATGTGGAAATGACATATATGAGGGTACTTAAGTATAAGATATTTTGATCTTGGACCTTAAGTATCTTTCCAACATATACTGGTTATTAATGGAATTAGAGTCATCACAGTTCAGTTTACTGCTCAATCCTCTAGTGGATGAGGTAGGATGATTAGACCATTGGAGACATTAAGTCCAAATGGTTGAAATGTCAGATACATAGGGGAAAAATGCACAAAAATGGATTTTTGTTTGATCATGGACATTATAATGGTGTCCTATGTATCCTGGTTATGGTAGGGATTAGATTTCATGTAGTTTATCATGGTTCGTGACATACATACTTCAGTTTCCCTTACTGGTAGAGACTCATGATATGATTTATATGACCATTATAGCTCCCTAAGACTATATGATCTATTCTCAATTTAAGAAACAAGGGATTGTAATTAATCAGTACCAAAACATTTGTATGTGAGGTTCATGGGTTTGGACACCTTATTGATTGCTAAATATAGAGCTTGGGCCTTAGAAAGGGGTCCTATAAATCCCAGTTGTTGTATGAATCAGAGTCATCATAGTTCAATATTTCTCTCAATTTACTAATAGATAAGGATGAATAATCTTCTCATGGGAATGATTTGGTCTCGATGGTTGAAATGTCAGAGACATGGGTGCTCTTACACAGTTGTAAATGTATATTTATGGTCAGGCCTTAGAAAAATGTCATTCATGTCCTGATTATAGCATGAATCAGATTTCATAGTGTTTAGTTGATTTGGGGCTTACACACTAAGGTTGAAAAATGTTATCAAGCACAGGGATACTAGATTGACCAAGAATTCATGTCTACCTAACATTCATTGATTTTCTTCTTGACATTCCATAACTGTCTTAATGAAATTTCATAGGATATCTTCCTGACATGTCCATTGACAATCACTTGATTTAGTTGGCTTATCCAAGGGATGTAACATAACTTGGAAGGAATGTCTTATGTTTGTCACATGACCAAGTATAACATGTCTGGAAAACATTGTAAGACCAAGTTGGGTCATCCTAGAGTCCATCACCAGATATTGACTAACACTCTAAGAGGGAATCACATGATATTGAATATTTGTGTTGGTGTCTTCATAAAAGTTGAATGAAACATTCAAAGGGTTTCGCAAGATTCATTTTGACATGTATATAGGGTGTTTCATGTCCTATATGACATGTCTATTTGTCATCTTGAATTTCAGCTGATGTGTCTATAGGAATTTACGAGAACCAATTGAAAAGTCCTGATTCCATCACATGACTTAGATGACATGAAATGGTTACATCGTATTATTTGGATGACATGTCTGAAGTACATCACATGGTTTTTTGGTGATCTTAGAGTGTTTTGAGATAATTGGGTGGAATTTCTATGGGGTTCCGTTTAATTATATCAGACATGTCAGGCGACTTTTAGTGAACCCAATAATATACCAAAGAGCATCGCATGATCACAAAATATGTCTTCATGTTGTCGCATGACCCGGGTGGTTCTTTTGAATTGTATGAGGATTAGATTATATGGTCTTCTCATAAGTCTATTATATATATTTCTCTCTTATATTGTTTTAAGGCTTACATATTAGATTTGTTTGATGTCATATTATTTATGTCTCACATGACTATTTAGGTATGTGGGGTTTCCTTCACATAAACCTCCATAATTCCTTCACATGGCCTTTGATTTATCTTGAGAAGTTTCTATGAATGTTGCATGATATGCTTTGGTGGTTCCCCTAATTTTACATGACGGAAAACCTATCAAATCATGATATTGTCCACTCTAATAAATCTAATCTGATGCCTAGGAGTAAATGTTTGGGGATCCAAATATGCATTTTTTGATGTTGGTGTGGTGGATATATAGGCCTATCCACCATCAATATTTTCCAACTTTCATGGTTCATATCGCACACATCTAGGATTAAGTCAGTGGAGGGATTTTTGGTCACGTATTTTCCTGAGATCTTGTCATAGGCCATTCTAGGGGAATCACATTATTTTTAATAATCATGATACTGTACAATAAATTCCCCCATTTCTTCTATTATGAACAATTAGTGGGGTATTTCTTAATCATACAGGCATGTAAAGCGCATTTTTTGATGTTAGTATAACATGTCTAAGGGCCTTTCCAATATCAGAGCAGTTGTTGAAAGGCCTTCTCTTGATACTATGAGACTTTTCTTTGACGTTCATGAGAAAATGATGGCTTTATAGGGGGCCTTTATGAGGTTAGGTGGAAAGGTCTTCATGGACATGTGGTGTATTTCTAACCACATGGGGTGTGATGTATGATTTTTATGACCACAAGAGGCTCCCTCCTTTTTTCATTTTTACTTTATTTTTTATTTTACATGGGATTGGGGATATCATGAGAATTCAAGAGTGTGTTGTTGAATATAATCACTCTCTCCATTGGTGATGCATCACAGGACCAAGAAAAAGTTATGTAGTGATGCATGATATTTTCATGTAAATCCCCTTTGGTTTGTTTTTTGAGCTAAAGGGGGGGTGTGGGACTGCTTGGAAATGTCATAATCCCTTTGTGTGGTGAGGGTGAAATGCTATAGGGCTCCCATGTGGCGAGGTCTCCATGGTCTTATTGTGTCTCATAAACTATATGGGGCACATTGAATGATGTTTATAATCACAAGAGGCTAATTTATTTTCCCTGTTTTATTTACCAGTTTATTTTAAAAGGGTCTGGAGTCTCATGGGTTTCCTTAAGTGTTGTTAAGGAAAATAATTCACCCCATTAGTGACGTGTCAAGTGACGAACCAAGGGCATTATGGTGTTTTAAGAGAATTATTAGGGAAACCCCCTTTTTTATTTAGTTCTATAGGGGGACCTAATTTACTCATATTCATGTCAAAGACCCTTCATGTGGAAATGGATACATGCTAGTGGGATTTCTCAAGATAAGGCAAACATGTTTTCAGGGGATTGTGGTGCCTTGGGAATCACCTGGGTATGTTGCATGATGTTTATAATCGAAAGAGTCTCCCACCTTTCATATATTTTTCTTCTTATTTTCCAAGTATTTTTTATGGTTTGTTAGATGACTTTTGTTTGACACGTTTCATGAAATGGGGGTGCTCATTTTCATGTCCTTTCATTTTCATAAGTTTCCTATATGTCTTCATGGGATCTTAAAGACAAGTTAGAGGGGATCTTTGAAATCTCACAAAGGTTATGCACTCTTCGATATCTTTCTCATGGAATTATATGGGATATGTGATTGAACATATTCTTGAGTTTTAAGTGATCTACATGAGTTTGGCCACCTTTTTTCTTTCTTTGATTTTCCAGGGAAATAATACCAGTATTTTGGTATTTACTCCATTTAATTTTTTTTGCAATTCTTATTTACCAGGTAACAATCGATGTCTTTGTTTAAATTTTTCTTCTTATGATGTTTTCATGTTTTTTGTCAACTTATCCTTATTTATTCTATATTTACCTGACCCAAATATTGTTTTCAAATTTTTATACGTTTTATCTTTTTCTTCAATATTATATGTATGTTTAAGTTTCATGCATATCCTATCGACACTTTTCCCATGTCATTCCTAGATAAATGGTAAAACCCCTATGGTGAATATCATTTTAGGTAATCTAAGGGGTTTTCCTTAGGGTTCACCTCATGGACCGGTGGTACTTATTCTAGAAAAAAGTGGTGTTAGAAAACAACCCTTTCTTAATCGGTACCAGATGATCTAGTGACATTGGATTATGGTGGTGAGGGATGTGGATTACCTTCCATGGTTAATTTATCTTGGGTATTTATGTGTGCTAATTTTATAATGCTATGTGGTTTTAATATTGGTTATTTTGATTATGGGATTTCGATCTCCCCTTCATTATTCACTTATTTTTTGTGCTCTTCATTTTCTTCTAACTCACCTTCATTCCATTTTTTACTCTCTGGTGTTTTATATCTAAAGTATGTGTTGAACCCTCTAAAGGTGTTGAGGCTACTATGTGGTGATTATCAATGCTAAGGTTTGAGGGTTGACATGAAGATTGTATGTCACTTGTGATTTAGAGATTTTAGCTAAAATATTATCATTTGTTTACATTTTAGTGATTTTTAATGTGGTTTTTTTGGATGGATTCTTCTATGGTGATTACCTAGTTTAGTTTTTTTGTCTTTGTCCCAATGTTGTTTTATAGTTCTACTCTAGAGTCTGGAGGTATTGTGGATAGATATAGAGCAACAGTGGATGAGTATATTAACTTTGGCCATCATTCCTATGCCATCATTTAAGTGTAGATTAAGTTGTAGTGAGGGGATGAAATCGAGATCCCTTCCTGGTATTGTCTCATCACTGATGACCCGTCCAATATTATTTATAGGTGATGTCTATTTAGTTAACCATAATTTTATCCATCATAATTACTTTCACTAGAAAGTCGTGTGAGTAATTATGGGATGAACATGAGGTATAGGAAGTGGAATCATAAATTCTTCAATGAATGTAGGTCCATAAGAATTTTATTTCCACCGATTTTTCTATGGTAAGGAAATGGGAGGTCTGAAATTTCAACAAAGTTAAGAGGTCATTAGGATAGTAACCTAACTCAAAAAATAATGCCTTGTGATATGGGTTTTTAGGGTCATGGGATTAACTTGTTTGATTGGTTATTATTAGTATATAATTACATGTGAACATTAGTGAAAATGTGGAAAAATAGTGGTTCAACTGAGCATTTATTAATGTTATGAGAAGTTCATGAGGATTTCCTACTTTTTGAACCCTTTTGTGTCATTAATAATATTACAATTTTTTTAATAAAATAATGTACTATTGTGGCTCCTCTATGCACATTGAAAATAGTCCAAAACATGGTAATATTTTTTTTAGTTATTTGATTTAATTATTTTTATTATATGTTTTATCATTAAATATATTTCCATTAATCTACATTTTTATATTTAGGTTTGTGTGTGAGGACAACTTTGTGCAGTGAGTAGGGTTTATAGAGCACCTACTTACAATAAACTTATTCATGGGGAGGTAAAGTTTCATAGATCAGTTCTCCACTATATAGAGTCTCTTGTATGAGATATTTTATTGGAATATCCTGAAAGGATTCCGCATTATTATCAAAATCATGAAGATTAGTTTTTTTCAGTTGTGTTCCCCCATGAATTGGACATAGAAGCAATGAATTTAAGATCATGGTTTTCACAATTGTAGTAGTTGAAGAACGGTCTCAGATGAAGTGGTGATTTAGATTGATTTATTTTATAGAAATGATTTTGTCTCTTATAAAATTTAGATTTAATACCATATGATTTATATGGACTTAGAAGTACCATTATCCAGGGTAAAGTTAGTTTTACGGATAAAGATGAATGGGATTTTTTGATATAAATGAATCAACTATTTTAAGAATGTATCATATAAAGAATGTTGTTTTCAGTATTTTAGATAATAATTCTACAATATATGTTCTGAAGGTTTTGGAATATATGTATAAAAAACTATTATACCTTAATAATGTCTTCATGTTGAGATGGTTGTTCGAATTAAGGTTATCAGATTGAAGATCACTCGATGATTAGGATAATGAATCCAATATGATTTTTAAAAAAATATAATTAGTAAAGGTAACTTTGTTATGATTATTTGGAATTTTTTTCTTATAATTACTTTGAAGAGATGGGATGAAATGCTTACTATATTCAGTAACTCAATGACAAAAATATACTTCTTTTATCATGATATCATGAATTTGATACTCAATGAGGAACTTTGGTGATGGTAAGTTCAAGTTTCAGCTAATAGTTCCCTTAATATTAGTGGAATAATATTCTCATCTTAATTTAAGAAAGCATACATGAAGAATCTCTGGGTATATAAGTATCAATAAAGGAAATGGGAGAAGTGTTGAGAAAAGTTAGTTGGCCCTGGTCCAACCTACTGGAAATGTGGAAAGAAATAAAATATTAATAGAAATGAAATATTCCTAATGATAACACTAGAAAAACATGAATGATTGGTAGTTCAGATTCTATTAATATAATATAAGATATATATAATTAGTTTCAAAGAACTTCTACTCTGGTGGAAGCTTGAGTAATTATCTCTAGAGTGTCATATCATTCAACTTGTGGTCAATGATATATTGGTAATTATGTATCAGTAAAGTTTCATAAGGTCTTTGTGGAAGACCGTAAAGCCCTGGAAGTTATTGTAAAAGGATTGGTAAACATCCATATAAATAATGGAGGATTCTTGAATCTACTGAAATTTATTTATATATCGGGTCTATAAAGGAATATTATTTTATGTAAAACATTTATAAGGAATGTTTCATCACTAACTTTGATAATGGGTCCTTGAAAGTTATTGGGGATCTATAATGATTACAAAAAGTGTAATGCTTGGGAACATTGACATGACTAAAAATTCATACAAAATATTAATGATCATAAGTTTAACTTTTGATGACCTAGATCTATAGAACTATAGGCATGGTCACTTAGGTGTGGAGAACATGAAGGTTCACAAAGATAAGGGTTGATCACCTACAAATATGAATGTCTGATTATTGTGTACTGGGAAAGTATCAAAGAGTTTATTTTAACATAGATAGTCAGATACCCAAGGACTGCAAGTTAGATATTTTACACTCAGATGTTTGGGTACCTTCCCTTGTTCAGTCCTTAATTGGATGACTTTGATTTCTTAATTTCAATAATTATGATATAAGGAAATTATGTATTTAATTATTCAAAAAAAGAATTAAGTATCAAAATTTCATATTCAGGGGAAATTATTGACACAAAAGGAGTGATTTCCGATGGTTAAGGTCATCTATAGAGACAATGGTGGTAAGTACATAAGACATGACTTCTGAAATTTCTTCAAGAATGAATGGATAAAAAATTATAAGAGTATTCCTAGAACTTCAATGTATAATATATTGGATAAAATAATGAACAAGTCTCTAATAAAGAAATATAAGAAAATAAGGTTGCATTTATGAATTCTTAAGTTAATTTGGGTTGAGGCAAACAACATGATAATTTATCATTGCAATAAATGTCTTACATCAGTAGTATGGTAGAAACTTCTATGGAATTTATTCTCTAGAAAATTACTATATTTTCATAATATAAGAGTTTTTAGTAGTTTAGAATATGTAAATGTAAATGTTAAGAATAGGGAAAAACATGATTCAGAATCTTAAAATTGTTTTGTTCTTAGATATGGAGATATAAGTTTTGGATATTTATTCATGGATATAGAATGGAAATATATCATTAGAATCATGGATGTTGAATTTTATTAAAGAGTTCAATGGAAGGTCAAGAACATGGTAGAGTAGGAAGTTTAAGACAAATCAAATGTCAAAATCTAGGTTGATCAATGTATTGATTGTTCAAATAAATCATAGAACTTGGATGTATTTTATGAAGGAACCATAAGTATAGAAGATAGATCATAATTTTTTTAGAAAGTACAATATCAATTTAATCTTGGGTAAGAACATTGGATTCCATTCCTTGTAAGTGTGACTACTAAAAGATCAGGTAGCGACAAAAAGATAAGATACAAGAAATTCAGTTCAGTTAATTTAGTTGATAAAATAAAACAAATTCATGTGGATAATTCGGTTTTATGGGGATGTTTTGATTTTTTTACTCTCAATAAATTCAGGATAACCTAAAAATATGAAGGAAACATCTTAACTTAGTGACTTTAAGCGGTGGTATTCATCTATGAATGGGGATATGGATTCATTAATGATCATTTATAAATGGGAGATTTTTGAACTTCTAAATGGTTAAAATGATCTTGAAAATAAGTAGATTTATAAGATTAATAAATAGGATGATATAAATAAAAATATAAAGCATGAATGGTAGTCAAAGGGTTTCAGGAATGGTAATTATTAGATTTCTCAAAAAAGTTCTCAACTATTGTTAAACATTCTACCATCTGAACAATAGTATGTATTATGGAATTAAAAGATCTACATCTTGATCATATGGTTGTTAAGACAACATTTATTCATGGTTAATTAGAGGACGAAATAAACATGATTCAACTGATCGGTTTACTGAAATATTGGGAACAGAATTTGGTTTATAGATTCATTAAAATCCTATATGGGATAAAGTAAGACCATCGATAATTGAATCAGAAATCTGATTCATTCATTTTAGATGAAGGGTTCATAAGGTTCTATATAGATCATTGATGTTATCATAAGTAATGGGAATATGAAACATTAATCATATTTATTTTATATGTGGATTAAAAATTATTATATGGAATATATTATCAAAATTTGAAAATTAAAGTGTTATTTTTTAGACATTTGAGATGTAATATCATTGATAGATAAAGTTGATTTTGGGGATGAATATTGAGAGATATTTGAATTTCAGGGCCTTGATTCTATCTCATAAATATAAAATCTATAATATTATGGAATATTTTGGGACGTTCATAAGTTATACTATCTCAACCCCTCTTACTATTGACATAAAATTTTCTAATTCATAGGAGCATGAAATTGACGTTGAAGTTAGGTATATGGAGAAAGGAAAATATGCATCAATGGTCAAAATTTTGATTTTTAAAATTTTTTACACTCATAATGAAATTATCTATGTCGTGAGAGTTATGTGTCTATATATAAAGAATCTAAGAAAGTACATTCGGTTTTTGTGAAGAGGATTATATGGTATTTTAATGGATTGGGAGGTCAATCCATGTGTTATGGAACAGATGAACTATTTCTAGAATTATTGGATGTATACATTAGGGTGACATGGATATAATTAAAATTACAATTGGTTATTTGTTAAATTTTAGAGGAGAGGTTGTCAGGTAGTCATCAAAGTTGAAAACCCTTATTACTCTTTGTTTAATAAAAGTTGAGAAATAATCTATAATAGAATCTGAGAAGGAAATGAAGTAGTTAAAGAAATTGTTGATGGAGCTAGGAATAATTTAACTAGAATAAATTTTTTATAGTGAAAGCTAATTTTCTATTCACTTGGAAAAACTTCATATGTTCCATTCCTTAATAAAAAATATCAACTAAAGGTATCATTTCATCAGAAAATTTCTAGACGAAAAGAAGCTAGAGATACTGAAGATATCATGAAGCCAAAATATGGAACATATATTCACTAAGATGGTTTATCAAGAAATCCTAAGGTAGTATCAAGCCTTAATGGTACTTGGGTGAATAAATAAATTAATGGGGAATGATTTTAAATTCTATGTGTTAGAGTGTTTCTAAGAAACTTCAAGTGGGATATTGTTGGGAGGTGATGTTTTTTAAAGTTCACTATAATTTCATACATCACAATTAACATTAAGAAGAATTTAATCCAAAAAAAGTTATATTCATTGTAATTTAATATGGTGGATGATGCGCTGAATTTGAGGCCTAAGTAGTGGCTGTAGAACATCTACAATGGTAGTCGTTCCATTGGAATATCTCTTCTACCGATGGTTCTACAATTAAGAAATTGGAGTTCCAGAATTTCAGAAAAGATGATGGGTCACTAGGTTGGCAACTTAGCTCCGGTGGTCATTCTTGTGATCTGGGTTTTCAGGTGAGTAGTTTTAACTTGTTTGACTAGTTGTGGTTATTATATAAATGTTTTGGACCTATAATGAAATATGTGGTTAAAAAGTTATTAAACTAATAATTTATTGAATAACTTAGAAAATGGTGAGGATATTTTATTTTTTGGATCTATTTGTTTCACCTATAATCTTATAATGTTTTAATGAAATAAAGTAGTATTATAGTTTGCTAATGACATAATATATAGTCTGAATCATGTTAAACAATGTTCTCTTTCACTAATTTCCTTATACTTATTTCATTTTTACTATTGAACGTATCTCTAGTAATGTTTTATTTGTTTTTGTGTGTGAGGATTAATATTTATGGTCTTAAGGGTGTATAAAATACCTATTTTTGGTACACTCATTCTTGGGGAAGTGATGTTTTGGAGATTGGGTTTCCACTATGTAGAGTCTCCTATATGGTATAGTCTAGTGGATTGGTGTGTAAAGATCTGATGTTATTATCCAAATGATAGAGATCAATTTTTCAAAGTTTTCTTCCCCTTGGAAGCATTTGGGAGCTCTATATTCAATTTTTCATCAGTTGTTTTGGAGGGTTTTAGGTTATTCAGGTGGCTTATATAAAATTAGGATGAACCATTTTATTTTATTTAGTTTTTCATTTTTTTTTCATTTTTTTCAAAGTTTAGTACTTTTATTGGCCTATTTTGGTTCCCACATAACCATAATGTGATATTTGAAAAATCAAAAAAATCGATTAGAGTGTAAATTTTTTCTTTCACCTTCAACTATTATGGATGTCTTAAATTAAAATTTTGTACTGTTGTATCTTTGAATTTTTTACATTATTAGTACCTTTATATAAAAATGATATATAATTCCAATACTCATTAGTAGTATCACATTATGAAACTCGATTGAATTCATAGTGACCCAATATGTAGAGAATAACATTCATAGCATTGGATTTTAAATCATAATCATCATATTTAGTATATTTCCATGTCTCAGGGTCACCTTTATCAATTTCATAAGTCTTAAAATCTATTGAATAAACTTTTATTATAAGGATTATTATTATTACTAATTCATTCCTTCCACCACCCATATTTTTTCTCCCTTGAAAGAAGGTTCTACTACAATAAATGTTTCTTCAATAGAATCATTTATATTAGCAACTTTTCAATTTAATCATCAAACATAGACTGGTTAAAGTTTATAACTCAAAATTCACCTTCCATGAAACCATGTTTTGTCCCATAGGTGTTTTGTAATAACTCAAGAGGGAGGAGTTCAGTTGATATCTTAAAATTTTCACCAATATAAAACAACCCTATTATAATATTAATCGAAACTGTTATTAACTCCTATCTTATATTTGTAGTGAAAAATAAAAAGAAAACAAAATATAATGACACATATAATTTATAGTGGTTTATAGAAATATGAACTTCTACTAATCCACTCCACTTATACTCAAATCAATTCTTCTAATCTTAATAAACCATCCCTTTTCCTAGGGGCTACCCAATTGAGTGGAAATAGTTTTCACTTAGTAAAAATATATAATAACATTAAATTAGGATCTCCCTATATAATACTTATACATATCCTTATCCCACTAATTACATGGAGTTATATTTTTTAAAAAAAAGTAGGAAAAATGGCATAAAATATTGAAAAAAAGAGTTATAAAAGTCTAAATGAAGGAATTTTACATTTATCCCTTTAAAGAATATCAATTATCTATAAAGGGATACTAGAGTAGTGTACACACATGATAATGATAAATCCCTTGTTTTCAAGGTAGTCAGTAGGATGATTCACTTCACGATAGATGTGTGTGATGATATTATTCACTATTGCAAGTTCTTTTAGGCATTTGTTCCATTTGGCAGTGAGTTTCCATGCTAGATGTAGTTTCCCCATTCTAACCACATTGAATATTTTCTATCAGTCGCTTTCAAACCACACATTGTTCGAATTTATTCGGTGTGCAATCTCAACCAGTTTTTTTGTAGCCTCTCATTTCTGACTCAAGGGTTATGTAAATACCGCATGGGCCCTAGAGACCTTCAATAAAATCTTCTTTGTGGTCCCTAAAGATGATTCCTTATCCTTTGGGTCCTGGATTGCCCTATGAAGACCCATCCATATTGCACTTGATCCATCCCTAAAATGGTGGAGTCCAGAAAACATCAATGCTACCTCGGGGTCAAGGGTAGTTTCTTTGAATCTATAGCTTTCAAAGAACAAAAATATCCCGGAACATGTTGTCACAGTGATCATTATGCAGGGATTTTTCATGTTGCACTGCAAAAAGGGTCTCTGAGAGTGTGACATTGGGGTTTAAGGAAGACCCTTCATGAATCCTTTTTTTCTGGACTCTCTAAATAAGATAAATCACTTCTTCACAGGCAATCAAAAAAAGAATGCATTCCTACGGGGAGAGGTGGACAACAATCAGGTCCAATATGAAACCTGAGACTTCAGTATTCTACAGAGTATGGAACCTAAACTGGTCAAAAATAGAATTCCAGAGAGAAGCAGTGGTGTTTTATGATAATAATAGATGACTAACATCATTCTGATCCTATTGGCACAACGAAAAATGTGAACTTATAGGGAGTTATACGTTTATAAGTAAATAGTTGAAGAAAATATAGTACTTTTGTTACATAATTCCATAAAGAAACTGATTGTAGATGAAGAACCTTTTAGATACTGAATATATCATCAAGGTATAGATCTATAAGATTCTTCAGTTGTGATGGATTTTTTTAATGATTAAAAATAATAGTTATTAATCACACCATAAAACAACAATAATGGCCTTTTAAAATAGAGTATACATGGTTGTTTTATTATATCTTCTTCCGTTTTTCATTCATAACTCTTTATAACAATTCAAACGATCAAGGGTTAATAATATAATAGTTATATAATTATGTTTTCTCATTCTCCTTTGACATTATCCTCTATAAATAAAAAAATAGATTCATTGGGTGAATATTTTTATTCTTTCTTATAACTCTATTATTTCTTGGAAAGAAAATAATTATTCAATTCATCCTTTAATTATTTTTACATCTCTACTTTTGATAAAATAAAAATTGGATTCGATTTCTAATAAAATAACATCACACTAATAAGCTCCTAAAAATGTAATGAAGTTTCAAAAATATACCCCTCTTTATATGACTTTAGCTTCTTAGGTATTTATTTACAATGTTTTTTATCTTTATATGACTTTAATAAATTTTTATTACTTCTCTATTGATTTTATGACTTGGTTTATAATTTTATGACTTGAATTAAATCATATGAATTTGTCTCAATTGTATAACATGGATTCTATTATATGATTTTTTATTGGTTGTATGACTAATATTCTAATAATATGATTAGTCTTTGACCATAAGACTACGTCTTGGTCATATGAATTGGCATTAATCATATGACTTTGTCTCAATCACATTAATTTATCTTGATCATATGACTTGGATTAAATTGTATGACTTTGTATAAATCATAAGACTTCATCATAAGTATTTTATCTAATCATCATACATACATATGATCATCGAACATTATTTTATGTCTTACATCAGATCATAAGTCTTTATTGTAATAATTTTCACTGATTGTTAGAATTCCCTATGGTCATCAAATTAAATTAAGGATTTTATTTGATTGTTAGACTTCATTTGGATCATAATACTTCATCATAATACTTCTTTTCTGATCATAAGACATCATCACTTAGTGAAATTACAAAAATAAATGGAAATATCACAAGACTTCATACAAAAAAATATGAATTTAATACATAAAATAATTTCATTATCCATCATAAAATCAGTTTATAACTATTTAAAATTATATTTAAAACTTTATTAAAAATCATTATCAACAAGAAGTGGGATTTTGTGATCTTCAAAACCTATGATTAAATGGGATATATTTTAAATAAATTGGTGTGATTAACATATTGTATACGTAGATTCTTCTATTATATGGACCCAAACATCAATCCTTATTCCAATAGACAATACATATAACTGATATTTAATTCCATCCCTTACTTGTTGTATGAATATCCTACTCAACCATGAATGTTTGGATACTTATATATGGTGATACCAGGTATACTTATTGACCATAATAGTCAATTTGATCTTAAAATTGAATCAACCAATCCATATTGATGATCTAATCATATGAATATATTTCATTGACAAGAATATCATATGATATTTCTAAATTGTTAATCATGATTCAGCAAGAGGGGTATATAAACCATTTCCCAATTCTCTAACCATATAGAGTATAAATATACATTAAATAGGGAATCAAATTCATATTCAACACACCAAAAAATAAACCAATTATGAAAATCCAAAATAATGTGTCTCTCCCCAGTAAAATAATTCTTAAAAATATTATAGCATCTATCAGTATGATTCCTCACACCATATATGTACTTTCATAATCCCCATCCACCTTAGTTGTTTACTTATCTATTAATAGTTTCCCATTGATCCTATTGGGTTCTAAATTTACCTCATGATAAGGCCTTCCCACTCTTCCATGAGTCCCTAACTCATCTCAGCTTAGTGTATTCAATTTTATCATGGATACCTATCCTTTGTTGAATTATTTATCACTAATCTATTGCATGAAACAATTGTAATACTTTATATGTTGTGTTACCTTACCTCATGAGAAACACATGAAAGGGGGATACATACACTTTTAATTCAGGTGAACTACACTAGAAGAACTCAAGTGATTCTTTTCCCTAAGAAACCTTAGAATAATCATATATCTACTTCCCTTAGATGTACTTATAGTTCCTCTTTTTTCTATTAAAGTATGTATTTCTTCCACTTTATCACGAGTAAAAAGAAATTTCCTTCTAATTTTCTACTACATATTTCTCAACAAATTTTATTTTAATAAGCACCTACACATATGTAGGCATCTTCAAAATAATGACATTGGACAGAATCTGTGATCATAGCTACATCTGAAACTTCTATTCCTTGAGCTTATCATTAGTCACTAAATTTAGAACTTACTTCACTAACTTATAAAACATAAATGTTTATTCTATAACTAACATATTTCCCTACAACAAAATTCATAAATACTATATATATTTTCATCTTAAACTCATCAAGTTAGTGTTGATCATTAAAGATTATATGTAATAAATTCCAATCAAAATATTTATTTAGATCTAACTCCTTAGTCACATCCTCCACTTCCTAAATGGACTCTCCAAAATATAAGACCCAAACTTGTCCTTAGAGGTCTCCAATGTTCATAAAACATGATGTCTTTATCTATCTTATTTAACAACTCATTTACATTCCCCGGTCTAACATCATCCTTAAATTATGGAGGGGTTTTCATTATAAACATTGATTCTATATCGGACTCTCATGGTCTATCCAAATTGATATCATGTTAAATCCATTTGATAGCATATAAAACAACTTCTACTGGATGAGTGTCCATCGGAGAATTCCCTAATTTTATTTACATTACACACACTCAACTATATATATCCTATAAAAAATAATCTTCAAAAACAAAAATATCTCCTCAAACTATATATCTCACTAGTGTTTCCCATATACAAATTCTATATTCCAAATAATGGCTAGGTGGAATCTTATTACATTAACTAATTTGAATAGACCTGATTTTCAAAATAATTCTATCAAATTTCACATCTTATATCATTTCAAAAACCATTTCGAAATACAAAAACCATTTAGTCATCAGTAATCATTTTTCATGTGATAAAATTCTTTTCTTTAAAACCGTGTCAAATAATATGGTCTATAAAATGCCTACCATAATACAAAAACTCTTTATAGTTTCTACACATCATGTATTAACATGAAATAAATAAAAAAACCAATGAGGTTAGTACCAATCTCTCTTTTACTAGGAATTCCCAGTAACTATGAGTTTTTTTAAATATGTTAGTTGTGTCTTTTTATGATTACATTCCAGGTTCCAACCAATATATTCTTTTCACCTACTAAAATTCCCAAGAATCAACTAAAATACCCTACTCCAATGCTGTTTTATTACACCCTAGCCTAGGTTCTCAATTACTAGTACCCAAATGAGGATTTTAGATGACCATAAGTGTGTCCCCCAATCACCTGAGGTTGCAGAAAATTTTTCCAGAATAAATTAAATAATTAGGTAAAATATAAAATAAAAATAAAACACTAAAACCATGAATTAAAATGTAAAATTCATTGAATTGAAATGAAATTATGAAATCTTAATGTATGAAAATAAACTATTTCTCCAAATACTAACACATAAACAACATTAATAATGTGTTGAAAAAGTGGCAATGCATGAAAGTGTTAATAAAGAGCTCAACACGTGAGCAACTATCTCCACTACCATAACACCAACATTGAACTATGGCTCACCACTAATTAATAATGATGACTTTGCTTTACCTTTATCACATTAAATCATGTATTAATGTCTATCACAGTCTATATGTAGGGGTGATTATAAACTCAATAGTATTTCTATAAGTCTCTATTGCGCACCTATGAAAATGAAAATTCAAATATAACACACATAAAACATATTATTTCCAAAATATTTTTTAACACTAAAACAATATATTTAACCAATATTTACAAAATAAAATATCATTTCACATAGAATTTCATAATTAATATAAACATTAATAAAATAATAAATCCCTATAAATATTTAAATATATATTTACTCCCTTAAAACATAAATCATGAAAATTTTATTCAACTTAAATTATATGAAAACACTATATTTTCTTAATTTATTGGAAAATGTTCATTTACTCCAAAATTCATCAAAAACTCCCCATTTACCTAAAATGAAGTACATAAGATAAATCATCTTAGGTATATCCAAATTGAAATGAAAATTTTACATATCTCTATAGCTAAGTAAAATTACAAAGTGTGATACCAATCATTACACATTAAAAATTAAAAACCCATACCTTATATGGTGTTGCCTTTTAGCACTGGTTATCTCAACCATTGCACACCATAATGCATGCTCACTAATCTTCCCACCCCCATGGATGATACTTAATGTTTTTTAAATAAGTTCTCAATAAAATATTTTTAATATATACAAAAACTCATTGAAAAGAACCTATAAATCTATATTCAAATGTATATATCACAACCTAATTCTTAAAACTAATTTTTGTAATTCAATTTAACATCAAATTCCTTAATTTTAATAAAAAATAAATCAGTTTTTGCACTAATAAAGTTTCCCTTGAAAACATCATTAAATTTTTCTAAATAACATTATAATTATCCTTCATTAGAAATTTAAATTTTTATAATCCAAAATAAATTCCACCACATATTTGAAAATATCTATTTTAAATTCTCAATTTCATTCAAAAATAAATGGAAATTTAAAATCCTATAATTTCCAATAAATATTTTGTTATTCCAAAAAAAAGTATGTAAATTAACAATAATACATAGTTCAAAAAAATACTTACTCAATTAATCACAATCAATGAATAAAACATTGTTAATATTACAAAACATAAATGACATTGGTTATACCTACCTAATAATGTTAGTTATAAAAATTATCAAATTTTTGACTTCCTGAATCTCATTGATGGGATAAATCCTATAATACATATACATGATGAATGTAATTAATTAAATATTTATTCATGGAAACTAAACATAAAACACTAATATATTTGGATTCAATAGAATCGCGTTTCTAGAGAGGGAGACCAAATAACTAATAGGAAAATTGATTCCTAACCTTTAATTATGTGATATTTTAACCAATTCCAATAATAAATTCACTTTTGTAGTTGGAGAATTTCCAAAATAAGATTAAGAAAATATTAAATTATTTATAATTTTAATTAGTGAAATAATTGTGTTTGAGAGAGTTAAATCATGTATTAAAAAAGAAATTTGTTTCAAAATTCTGATATGCATGGTTGGGTCTTAGTGTTAGGATTTCATGTGTATAATTAAGTATAGCCACCAAAGAAATATCATATATCTCATGGTTATATGACATTATCATTCTAGCCTTGTTTCTAATTTTGTATTGGTACTAAATATTTTTTCAACCATGCATAGATGATAGACACGATTTGCCTAACTATGATCCCAATTGTTCATATCACCCTGATTCTCTAGAAATATTAATATTCATGTATAAAACTCCCAAAACCATAATGCAAATGTAAATTAAAAAAATATGGTGTTCAATGTATTGATATATTTAACCTCATTAAAGTTTCAAAAGTTGGTGTAGATTTTACCTCAGGAAGGTACACTCTTAATGGGAGGCAGGCTAGTAAATTGGATAGATGCCTCTTTCAAGTTAATGACCGAAGTGATTCTCTCAGTGCCTCTGGTATTCTGCTTCCCAAAATACACTCTGACCATAATCCTTTGGTGGTGGATATTTCCACTGCTGGTCCTCAAACGGCCCCAATTCCTTTCAAATTCAATAATGCATGGCTTGTATCTAAAGGGTTCCAGGAGAATTTTATTACTACTTGGAGCTCTAGGACCTTGGGATCTGCTTCTCAGATTTTTCCCTCAAAGATGAAAATTACTAAGGTAATGTTGAGGTAATAGAGTAAGATTTCTTTCTCTAAGATGCATGAAGACATCAAGACAGCTGAAAGTCCCCTTGCTGGCTGCCAGAACATAAATCAATTAAGTTCAATGCCTTTATGTGATGAAATACAGGCTTTGTCAAAGTTGGATGAATTTCTCAATACTAAGGAAAATTTGGCCAGATCTGTTTACAATGTCAGGTGTCTAAGGGAAGGTGATAGGAACTCCAGTTTCGTCCATCGTCTTCATAAGGAAAGAAAACTAAGAAGGGGGGGGGGGTTACTGCCTTAAAAATTAATGGGGGATCTCTATCTTTAGAGGATGATATTACAAATACGGTTGTTAGTTATTTTTCTGACCTCTATTCTGAAACTGGGATTGACAGATCAAATATGATTAGGCAAAACATCAGTCCAAGTATTGATGATCAGGAAAATGAAAAACTTATGGAGGTACCTGGGGGGAAGGAGGTTAGGGAGGCCCTGTTCTCTCTTAACATTGATATTGTATCTAGGCCTGATGGTTTTACAAATAATTTCTTCATGTTTAACTGGGAATTTTTTCATGATGAGGTTATCAATGCAGTCAGATAATTCTTTCCTACTTCTTCCATGAGTTGTGGTGACAACTCTAACTTTATTGATCTGTTACCCAAGAAGGAAAATGAAATGGATATTAAATATTTAAGACAATTTTCTATTGGAAATACTATCCCTAAGATAATCAGCAATATTCTTTCTATGAGGATGGGAAATGTGGTTAAGGGTCTCATCACCCCGAATAAATTTGGTTTTGTTCTAGGAAGGAGAATTCAAACGTGCATCTTTGCTACCTCTGAATGCATTAATTCCCTAAAAATGAAGGTGAAACAAGGTAGTTTTTCAGTGAAAATTGGTATCTGTAAGGCCTTTGATACAATGAAATAGAGCTTTCTTATATCTATTATTAGGATGCATGGTTTATCTACAAGGCTGATCAATCTGATTCACTCCATTATTAAGAGTGTTAGGCTTTCTATTTTGGTTAATGGCTCACCAAGGGGATTTTTTCAGTGCTCCAGGAGTTTTAGACAAGGGGATACTCTCTCTTGCCTTCTGTTTTCCCTAGATGAGGATTGTTAGAGTTTATGCCTTAATAGCCTTGTGCAAGCTGGTTTGTACAATCTGATTAAAGTTTGTAGGGATCTTTTTTCCCCCACTCACCTATTCTATTCTGATGATACCCTTTTATTTGGTAATGTTAACAAAAGGACAATGTCTTCAATCAAGATCATCTTCGAGAATTATTAGGATGTGGCTGGGAAGGCCATTAGTTTTTAGAAATATTTTGTGGTTTTTGGGGAGGGAATCCCCATTAGAAGGCAACAAAAAATCACAAGATCCCTTGGGGTTAACAAGATATCATTTCCCTTTAATTATCTTGGTGTTCCTATTTTCTGGGGATGTGTGAAAAGGTGCCATCTTGATTCCACCATTTCCCGTATTATTGCTCAGATGGGAACTTGGAAAGGGAAAGCTATGTCTCAAGCTGGAAGAATTTGTCTTGTCAATTCAGTGACTACCTCAATGTTTGTTTATGTGTTTTCCATTTACAGGTGGCCAAAGGGTCTTATCAAAGAACTCCAAAGGCTTATCAGAAACTTTATATGGACTATTTCTATCTATGAAAGGAAGCTGGTTGTTGTGGAATGGATTGACTGCAAGAAATCAGTTGAGATGGGGGGCCTTGGCATTAAATACTTGAGCCTTTTCAATGATGCTTTGCTCAGTAAAATCACCTGGAAACTTCTCCCCTCCAAAGACAGTTCTATGGAATTCATTTCAGCCTAGATCACAACAATGCTTTGGGATGGTTATTCCCATTACCTTAATTCCTCTATATGGCCCACATTGAGATCTTCTTTCAATGGGATTATGTCCTGCTCAAAGTGGCTTTTTTACAGGGAGTCTACTATGAATGCTTGGACAACTCCATTGTTGTCCAGACCGATTCAGGAGGATGCTGTCATTCAACTAGATTAGATGCAGTGATCGATTGGTTCATTACAGGGTGAATGTTCATACATATGTGAGTTCATCCCCTCTCAGATTTTGACTGAAATTCATAGGTACAGTTTCATGGATTAGGACACCCTTGTATGGAAACCATGTTCAGATGGTACTCTTACTGCTCAGGAAGCCTATCAGATGATGTGCAATGGGCAGTGTCCTGCTCCTCAATGGCTTGCTGCCTTCTGTAATTTCTTCATTTCTCCTGCTGAGTTCTTGCTTCTATGGAGGATATGGAAGAGACGGATCCCGGTGAAATGACTCCTTCAACGGACTAGAATCCAGCTTTCCTCGACGTTTCCAATCTATTTTGCTGCTGTGGAATCCATTGATCATATTTTCCTACATTGCACTCTCATATGTAGGCTCTGTAAATACATCCATGACATGGTGGGGTGCCGATTGGAGAAGGACTCACTATAGGGACTATTCTCCTCTACCGTAGTTGTATGCTGCAACGAACAGTTCAAAAAAATTCTCCTGGTTGTTGTTGCAGCAACCATCAGTTTAATCTGGAGGTCTTGTAATGCCTAGATCTTTGAGGGTATAAAGCCTACCTTCTGGTGTGGAGTTAGGGAGATTCACAAGGCAGTTTGTATAGCCTCCAGGGTGCAGGTTGGTTGTATGAATAATGAATTCAGTGATCTTGTTATTTTGAGGAATTTTGGAGTCGCTGGAAGGATAAAAAATACGTTGGTGATGAAATCAATAAGATGGATTACTCTGATCCCTTCTTGGATGAAGGTCAATGTTGATAGGGTGGCCTCAGGTGCACCCAGACCAGATGGATGTGGTGGTGTTTTCCGTACATATAAGGGCTTTGTTAAAGGGTGTTTTTATCACTACATTGGGCAGGGCTCTGCCATTGAGGCTGAGCTGTGGGCTATGATTAATGTTATCAGATATGCAATTTTCTATGGTTGGCGTTTTTTTGTGGATGGAGTCAGACTCAATGGTGGTAGTTGGTATTCTTTGAAGACGTTCATGGAATGTACCATGGAGGATGTTACCCAACTGGATTGGGTGTCTATGACTTCTTGATGATTTTATTCTTGATGTGACACATGCTTATATGGAGGCTAATCAGGTTGTTGGTGTGTTATCAAAGAAGGCTATTGTAGAGTCCAACTCAGAATGGTCTTTTTTGACTTTTGATTATTGTGTGCCCTTTGTTGAGGCTGATGCGTGTGGCAAGTCTTTCACTAGGCTTTAAAAACCTCCCTTCTGATGTTCTGTCTTTGTATTTACTTTTCTTATAAAATTTGGTAGGGGTGAGTCTGACTCGCTTCTAGGCCTTTTGAGATTAAAAAAATGGTGTTACAATGTATTATGGTATTTATCACATAGGGTTAACATGTGTTAAAAATGGTTTTAATTTGACCTTTTTTATACATCTAGGTTTTATCTACGGGGTGGATGGATTAGGAACCATGTGTTATGTTGAGAAATGGTTGGGATAACTGGAGCTAAAAGGTAACACCCACTATGGTGTGATATTTTGGTTAAAGAATGAGGATTAATTCCTTTGTAAAGGTAACTATGAATGGGAATGTAGTAAACAAAGAATTCTATATGATTATGTGTGGGGATGCCTTAACCCAATGAATTTATTTTGAGTAAACTGATAGTTTCCTTCTAAATAAGAAATACATGAATTTTCTCTTAAATATAAGAAAATGTGTATCTTCCATTAGAATGTGATAGGGGATAGTTTCCTAGAATTAGGATACATGGTGTTTTATATGATATTGTTTTTTGAGGATAAAGCATCATTTTGATGGATTTATTGGTATTACGATTAATGAAATATTTTCTTGAAAAAATCATAATTCCATAAAAATGTATTCTTTGGTTTTAGAAATATTTTAATATTTAAAATGTTTTAGTTTTAAAACGTTGTAAAATTATTTTGATTGATTGAAATTTTATAAATAAATTTACCATACAAGGATCTTTATTGCAGTCTAGGAGAAACTCTACTGAGTTTATAAAAAACCCCTATTTCATGAACTATCCTAAGTCAACCACAAACAGTCACACAAGACAGACCATGATAAGGTTTGAGAGGTGTTACCGATCCTATCGAGATGAAAACTAGTTCCGGGTATCCGATAAAACTAAATTGATAACTATTTATCCCATAAACAACATATAAATATATAATGACAAAAATAAAATGGTAACTGAAAGTGGAAAAGAAATAAACTAGACATACCTCTATGTGACCTCGCAGGTCACCTTCAACCATTGAACCAACATCGCTCCATTGTGGCCATGGCCGTGCTCAATGTATCCTCAGAAGCTAAAAAAGATAGAGATATATGCATGGGTATTATTACATAGTAGTAATGATTGAATAAAATACTCCATATGCCTAACATTTAAAAATAAAACCATGTCCTGCTATTTTGAAAATAGGATATATATATATATATATATATATAAAGAGAGAGAATGAGTTTTCTAATCTTTTTGGAAAATCACTAAACATGCATTCATTTTAAGAATAACAAAATTCAAATAATTTGAAACAAAATCTAAAGAATGAGATGTTTTTTCAATAAATATTTTAAAAGAGGGAGAAATATAATAAAATAAGATTTCTGGCCTGAAAAAGAAATCAATAGGGGTTGTAAAACATAGGAAATTAAAATGTGACTTTCATTATTTTAAACTGGTAATGGAAATTAATACATGATAATTTAAAATATTACTACAAAAAACAAGAGTAAAAGAGATAAATCACCATAGTCAATTCCTAATAAATCATGTCAAATAGGTCCTAGAATTATCATACACCATTGATTAAATAAAATAATCATTTCTCATGCATGATCAACTAGAGAGGTCACATCCAAAGTTCTAGCAGTCCCCAAAGAATAATCATTATGTTTAGTTTATGTTCTAGCATAATCCTATATGGGAGTCCAGTTCGGTTCCCTACCAACTCAATAAGTGTATTAGTAATTAGAAACCCATCTCTTTACCCAGGGTTCCCATGTTCTCTAATTTATTTCATATGCCATCTATCCCATTTTTCTCCCAAGTCAACATGTTTTAACAAACTATTTCCATCAATTTTGAGAGGAGTTGGTAAATTTTCAAAAACATTACACACAAACATACTTGATAACCACTTTTTACACACAGAACATATTTTAAAAGGAACTATTGGGAACATAATATATTGACAATTTTGTAAAAAACATTAGAATATATTTAAATAAATAATATAAATGCCAAAAACTTAGAGGAAACATGAAAAACATGGGAATGTCTAATACCAAGAATCATAACCATTTTTATAGCATACATCTACTATTTAGTATTAGAAACACACATTTAAAACACTCATGTAATTAGGGAATCCAAATTAAAGGCTAAGGTATAGGTAAACTACCTCAAAACATTCTTGATTTAGCAATTACCACATCACACTTACATGTATATACACTTCCATATATATAGATATATATGTGTGTTTGTGTGTGTACTCCTTTACCCGTAATCCCCTCTCTATAAGTGAATAATTACTAGGATTATATATATATATTTATATATATTTACCTACTTTTAAGCATGCAAGTCACCTTCAAAGATCTTTGAGATACCCTTTATAAGAAAACATAGATTAAAATTTATAAAATTCCTAATTAAAATTGGGAAAATTAAATATAATGGGATTCAACCTACTCAAAATCAATGTAAAACCTACTCCCTTATAGTATAGAATGTATAACCATCCCCAATAATACTTCACAACCCCAAATAATAATGAAATAAAAAAATAAACACCTATTTCTTGTTAGGGTGCAACCAAATCTTGTGAAACATAAGGGGAGGAAGAAGAAATCAAGAAATATAATAAGAAAAGGGAAAGGGAATAGATGTGGGACACAATAAATAAGATTACACCAGAAATTGTGTGCATATTTGGTCAATTACCATGGGAGGTGTAGAGGTAGTGGTGAGTAAGAAGGCCCATTTGGTTGTGGGGCAAGTGAACTAGGGGGAGTCGCACGTATGATATGGGGGAAGTTGAAAAAACCTTTGGGGTTCTTTTTTGTTATATATTTTTTCATAATAATAATAATAGTAATAATATATTATTGATTAATTAATTTGTATTTATTTAATCATTTATTTATTTATTTTACTTTTATTACATGTTATAATCCAAGAAACCACGCACAGTTTGGCCACATGGTTAGCCAAATCATATGCCAACTGTGAACCCCTAATGGAGGCCATGGACACCCTAAAAGATTAGGACACATTGTTATAGAAACCATGTTTTGGATATGCATTGGGATCTTCTAAAAACTCAACTCACTTTCATGTGGTATATGAACGCTTTCTATTATCTGTTCTCTAACTGGTCACCTTGTGCTGAAAAATCCAAAAATTAAAATTTTAAAACTTGATCCAGTGAAAAACAAAAAATGAATCTCAATATAATTGAACAATTAAATATTATTTATATTTTAGGGTTAGGGTGTGATAATTTTCCCCACCATTAAAATTTTTTCCTCCAAAAATGTCTCAAAAGAATCGGTTGATCAAGAAAAAAGGTAAGGAGAGAATGCATCTCAAAATGAAACCTCCTCCACACCTGGATTGAAAACGGAAAAATTTATTCCCTCTCAAACTATAAAACCTTATGATCCAAAAATATGACAAAATTTCATAATCAAAAATTCAAAAATTCCTAATTAGCTA
This sequence comes from Viscum album, assembly GCA_963277665.1. Classification (NCBI taxonomy): domain Eukaryota; kingdom Viridiplantae; phylum Streptophyta; class Magnoliopsida; order Santalales; family Viscaceae; genus Viscum; species Viscum album. The sequence continues at coordinate 2,056,790,469 of OY728157.1, read as the reverse complement.
ACTTACGAGACTGAATGAACTCAAACATAAAACTAAAGAAGGATAGGAGAAGGGCTTTCATGTCTCCAAATACAACCTAAAAATGAATCACCCTTTCCCCTAACATAGAAATCACCCAAAAAAATTATCATGGTTGGTTGGGATGGTGAAAAATGTTTACCCCATCATGAAGGATAAAGATCCAATTCATTATGAGTCCCATTTTATGGTGGTCTCCCACCCAATTTTGGACTTTGTGAAAACATTGTTTCTCAGACCAAAACAACTAAAAAATTTAAAAAAGACATTTATCATTAGTGTGACTTATTAACTTCTTTTATTACAACTGGATAGTTTAAGAGAAGACATCAACAAGACCCATAGTGGGTCTTCCCCCCCCCATTTAAAAACCAACAAGCATGGATAAACCCCCAATTATTGGGGGCCCTAATGAAAGAGACCACAAATAAACACCAGATCGAATGAAGATCTATAATTTTCATAAGATGCAAGAAGCTAAAAATAGTAACTACTCAAAAACTAAATCCATTACAAAAGAAATTCCCCCTCTAACACCAAAAGAAAAAGGGGTTCCAAATAGACAACCATAGGAAGGGTAAACTCAAACAGCATCTTCTCCAACATTGGATATAATAAGTTGTATCCACAACCCCCACCCCACACCTGACAACACCTTCACTATGTAAAAATCATCACTCTGAGTCCTATGGTAAAATCCCTAATGTATTGAATAATTTTTTCCTCATAGTTATGAGATAACAACCTTAGGCTGAGGCTTCCACTTCGGAAAATGCAATTTATATAACTACTCTAAGTGTCCCAAGTATCCACATTGAGGAAAAGCCTTCGGTGGATTATGGAAATATGCTAAACCAACTACACTATAAAAAAATGACCATGTGGTCCAAGGAATGAGAATAGAGATCTACTAAAGGATACTCCCTAGGAATTGATTTCTCTAATTCACACATCTCAAAAGATAGGGTACCCTGCTTGAGCACCATGAGAAACTAGACTGCAAACTACCTCAAACTACCTTTTACAAACCAACATATCTAAAGACATCTCAATCACCAACCCCCTGAATAGAACATTCCCAATGAAGATAAAATGTTCCATAACCTTTGTATAGATATCCCACACAAACAAATGATCTTTCAACTGATCACACAATGCTAACTTTGAGGAAAAGAAATGGGCATATCCAAGATGGTCAGCATAATCCTTCATTGTGTGTTGACCTAGCTGAACACCCATGATCTATTTTATCCTTCAACCACTAACAATAACTCACCACCATTAAAAAAAATTAACATATGAAAATGAACATGACCCCACCACTCCTCTAGGATTCCAGATAAAACCAATAGCCGGAAGAGACTCCCTATAAACCTTAAAGACCTTTTTGGGTTCCGTAATATAAACAACATTAAAAAAACCAATCCAAATCTTAACAGAGATAACATTCCAAACTAAAATTACTAATTCATAAACCAAGCACCAAATAATAGACCCAATGTCCTATTTTTTAAAACACCACATTCATTCCAATTTCAAACCATTATCTACTTCAAAATCATTTGAAAATAAAAATCCATTTTGATATCCTCTTTATATTTCAATGAATCCTAGTATAAAATAATTCCACCACACTCACTAATCAAAACATTATAATCCCATTTTTTTAAAACAAAATCTATAATGAAAAAAAGCTGAAAATATTGGGCACTTATTGAAGTTATTCTATAAAGCCTCACTTATATATACATCCCAAACAAATGAAGAACACCTCCAAAAAAATCGTCAACAATAAAATTTATACAATAATACACACATATATTTTATCATTCATAGGAATACTAAGGGTTAAATCAAAACATTCTCCATTCCTAAAATAAAATATTCATCCTAAATTCAAATTGTCCAAAAATTTAAAACCACCCCTCATCATCCCAAAAAAACGAATTTACAAATTCTTAATTTATAAGAAAATTCCATTTCAGATATCACAAAATAGTTCCACCCCTAATAAAAATCATTTTCTGAAATGATTCCACTTTAAAAACAATTTTATTTATCGAAATATCTCATTTCCTCTATAAAAACCCTGAGTCATTCATTTTGGAAAAAAGAAATTTGATAACCCATATTCCGTTTTGAAATTCCATAGGAATTACCCTAAACTAAACTCAATATAATTAAAAAAGAAAATAAAAAACCCCAATACTTGATCATAAATCCCAAACTAATAGAGGAACAACTTCCACACACAACATAGCCAAGCAGTTTGATGGGTCATGCACCAACTGAGTGAGCACATTTGAGGTCATTAGAGGAATTTTCATGTCTCTCTCATGGTTTTCTAGACCATGCATAGCAACCATGAATCCTCTTAATCCCACTTATAATAACCATAAAATCCTCCAAATCAACCAAAAACACTAAAAATAATCATGAACCAAGAAAAAATTCAAGAACCAAGATTGGATTTTGAGGTAAAACCATCTTGGACCACCCTATAAATTCAAGATACCATCATAATATGTGTTGATAAAGAACCTACCCATGACTGACTACTTAAATTCAGACAATCCTATCTCCAAACTACTAAACATCCCAAAATAATAAGGTCTAATAATTTCATACAATTGTTTCACAAACCAATGAGGGTCGACCTTAATTCAGACACCCAAGACAACCCACAACATGGCCTAAGATTAATTCTAGATCCTCATATGGTAAAAACTAGTTTTGGGAATCAAATAAAACTCAGTTAACAATGATTTATCCTATATAAATTTGATATATAAATAATAAAAAAATAAAATGGTAACTTCACATGGAAAAAATAAATTAGACATACCACCATGTGACCTTGTAGGTCACCATTATCCAATTAACCCATGCCCTCCATAGATACTGAGACTGAGCATTAAGTAGAATTAGAAGAAAAAAATAAATATAGATACATAATCATGAGTATTAAAATTTAATATCCATGAAAGAATAAACTACTCCTTATTCCTCATCTATAAAAATAAATCCATGTCATGGTAGTTTAAAAATAGGATATATATATATATATATAGAGAGAGAGAGAGAGACAGAGATAGGAAGTCTTATACTCTTTTATGAAAATAAAGTATCATACATCCATTTAAAAAAAATACATTTCAAATCATTTAAAAACATTTTTCAAATGAATAAGTGATTTTAGAATAAATCATTTACAATAGGGAGAAAGGTAATAAAATAAGAATCAAAATTAGAAAACAAAATAATAGGGGCCATAAAATAGGGGAAAATAAAATGAACTTTTAATTATTTTAAACATATAAAGGAAACCATGTAATGATAATTTGAAATAGTACCATAGAAAATAGGTGTAAAATAGTACAAGATCCCTTGAAAATCACTAAGAAGTTAGTTCAAATAGGTCCTACAATCCTTATACCTCAGTGATCGAACCGCATAATTGGTTCTCATGTACAAGCCATTAGATAGGTCGAAGACACAGATCTAGTGGTCCCTAAATAGTTATCAATTTGTTTAGTTAATTCATTAGAATAATCTTACTAGGGATCTCAAGTCAGTTTTCTACCGACTCAACCAGTGTACTAGTCCTTAGAAACCCTCATAGGTACCAAAGGATCACAAGTTCTATAATATATTACACAGGCTACATAACCCCTTTTATCAAAGTCAACACATGTTACCAAAACATTTCATACCATATTGATAGGATTTAGTAAATTTCCAAAATATAATCACACAAAAACATTATTGGAAAGAACCATTTACACTCAAAAAACAATTTGAAAAACGATTTTGGGAATTCAATGTATAGAATGTTTTGATACAAACTTGAAAACATATTTAAATATAAAATGTAAAGATAAAAACATATTATAAAGACAAAAAACACGGGAAATTATAATACCAAGAATCATAACCATTTTTCAAAGAATATACATATATTTAATATTAAAAAATTGCATTTAAAACAATTGAGAAATTATGGAATTGAAATTAAAAGCCCAGGAATAGGGAACCGACCTCAAAACCCACTACCTTTAGCAATGGCCACATCACACTTACATGTACATACAGTTCCACATATATTTATGCACCCTTAATCCATTGTACATATTCACCTCACCATGAGTGAATATGTATTGGGAGTATATGTATGTGGTTACCATGTATTCATGTGAATGTATCTTTCAAAGAGCCACGAGATATCCTAAATAATAAAATTAAGGACTAAAATTATAAAATACCTAATTAAATTTTGGCTAAATAATTATAATGGTATAAACCCTACTCGAAACCAATAGAGAACCCACTACCTTCGACAATTGTTGTAAGAAAATGACTTAATTAGACTTCATGAACCCTATGATCTACGAAACAACCAAATAAACACCCTATTATAGTTATGGCTCTCTAAAATTTCACGTGGAAAAGGGGAGGAGGAATAAACCAATAAATTGGGGAAGAAAAAAGAAGTGAATAACAATAGAGAATCACCATAGAATATCGCACCAAAAATCTAGAGTGGATTAAGTCAATAAATAAGTGTGGATAGAAGGTGGTGACATGTGAGGGAGCCCCTTAAGGTGTGGTTTGATCAAACCAAGGGAGGGGTCATGCGTGTGAGAGTGGGGGATAAAAAATCATTTTAGTTTTTTTTTTATTTTAAAAATTTTATAACAAATATGACAGTAAAACATTGATTTATTTGAATTTATTTAATTAATTATTTAGTTATTATTATTTTTTTATTACTTTATTTTTTATCCTAGAAACTGCGTAATGTTTGTCCGTAGGGTTTTACAAACTATGCACCAACCGTGTATCTTTTTTGGACTCCCTAGACACCCCAAATGAGCTGGACACATGGTTAGGGAAGCCTTTCACTGGTCATGTGGTTGTCTCTGCTAGAAACTATAGAAACCTTCACATTATCATTGTATGATTTCTATTATTTTTGCAATAACTGTGCACATATTCTAAAAAATATGAATATTAAAATTTTAAAATAAAGTCCTTACCAAAACTCAAAATGAGGCTAAATATAATTGAACAATTAAATATAATTAATAAGTCATGGTCACGGTGTGACAACTTATATATCAACTTTAGTTGAAATGTATACATGATTGGATATTACATAGGTAATGTAAATTCATCATTCGTTATCAGTGGTGAATCATAGTTCCATGTAGTGTTTATAATGAATAAGATGGGTTCATTATGGTTCCAGCAGTTTATTATTGATTTTAGAATATGTCTCATCCATTTTATACCACATTGTGGATTATGTAGGTTTTGTAAAAAAAATATCTATTTGATTTTGTGATAAATGGTTTTAATGAAAGTATTTTTTTTCAGGATCATGTATTTCTTTATGGTTTTATTCATGAGGTAAAATTTATCCCCATGTTTTATTTTATCCCTTTTCAATTTACAATGGCCTATAGTGATCAAAGAATATTTTAATTCCATCTTTAATCCTTATTTAGGAATTGAGATTTGGGCTCTAGGGTTAAGGTGTTACATCCCCAATGGAAATGGTCAGATATATCAATTCTTTATGATATTCCTCCATTCATATAGGGGAAATTATTTTATTTGGGTAATCATGGATTTATTGTTGATGTTAAATGATTTTTTACCATTTAATTAATCAATATTAGTGGATAATTTAATAAATATTTGTGTGATGGAGGTAGTGAACATTCATATAGTTATGAGTATGATAATATTTGATCATGATTCTTAGTTTACATAATGTATGTGGAGGGTATTAAAACATGATTTTGGTCCCTTTTTGTGCCTTATCACTTCATTATACATATAAATTAATGGAAAAATAGAGTATAAAATTCATATATTGGAGGATAGGTTGGATGAAAGAATATGGAATTTTTGAGGATTATGGATTATTCATTTAAATTTTATGGAATTTTTTATTATAAAATTTATCATTCTGACATTGGTATGTAAACTTATGAGGCTTTTTAATGGTGACCATTTTGTTATCAACTATGTTATGTTAGGGTTGGTGAGGTTTCTATAGTTGGTCTAGAGATGGTATAAGATATAAAGAAACGTGTTTAGTTATCATCACCAACATTAATTGGTCATTTTTAGGTGTTAAATAAAGTTGAAGATATTTCATAGAGATTTAGGATACATCCAAAATTATAAATGATTTATGACAAGTTACATGTGTCCTATCTTCATAAATATCATCATTAATTTTAAAATGGTATTGATTTTGATGATATTAACATTTAGGATGATATGATTTCTTTGCATTATATTTTGGACATTAAGATCAGAGAGAGAAATTCCAATGTTGGTGAGTTATTACCTTAGAGAGAGTTATTTTGAAACATAGTGGTGTAGAGGAAAGTAATTGAAGAAGAGATTCAAAAATATAATTACATTACCCTAATTGTATTAAGTTTTAGTTTCATTTTTTGTTGTATAACCATATTTTAATGATTATGGTTGAATGATAAGTGTATTTATAGGACTATTTATTATTTATAATTATGGTTTTATCTTTTAGAGGATTAAAGGTTCTTAAAGTGATGTGTAATATAGAGACCTTAAAATTTCATGTTTGAGAGTTTTTTAAATTAATGTGCTTATTTTTTCCATTATGATGGGTAAAATGGTTTGTTTACTATTCATAAATTGAAATTTTGAGGAATTCATTAGATTCAAGACAATATTTTTAACCTTTAAATGAAATCTGGTTATTTTAGGAGGTGATTAATGTTTTTAATAAATTTTGGGTTTTTGTAAAATTTATTTATTTAATATTTTATTTGAGTCATTCAATTTTTCTAGATTATATTTAAAAATAATTTATACCAATTATTTGGTGGCATTAACATGGGATATTGGAGAAAGTAAAGGGTAAAATATTTTATTATGGATATGTACTAACTCATAGTCCTTCCATCATCTTTATGAGGTAATTTAAAAGATAAATTTAATGGTGGATTGTTTATTAAGAATTATAACATGGTTTTTATAGGGGAAATAGATTATTGTCTAACTTTTGATCTATTTTTTCACCAAGATCATTTTTCTAATGTTCTATATTTTCTCTCAAGATAATTTTTTAAATATGTAAGGTATGAAAAATAAAAGAAAGAGGTGGATGAAGAATGGAATATAGAATAATGATCATATGAGGGTTGGGGATTAATGATTGTTGTGATTTTTATATAGGTGACTCAAGATTCACATTTTTTTAATCCTTTTTGTGATCCTACTGTGTTTTTTTCTTTTTTGATGGGTAAAAATCCAAGTAATCTAAGATAAGAATTATAGTGATAAAGTGAAACTAAATATGATAAATATGTTATTGATTAAATAATTAATATATATAAACATTTGAAATGAATATGAAAATATAATACAATGATTTATGGTTAGAAATTTATAAATGGTTGAAATAAAATATGATACTTTATGAGATAATATTTTCTATGAAAAAAAAATTGATTTGTAATTATTTTGGTAGAATATTTATTTTATTTATAATGAATTATGAAAAAATGAAATGTGAATATTATATTGATATGATTATTATTTTACATACTTATTATAAATAAGTGAACATTTCATATAGCACAAACATGCCTCTAATTGATAATAGGGGTTTAATACTACTTTCCCACTGAGGTGTAGAGGTCGCCTTTATAAAGGCATCACTATAAAAAATGATGTTTTTCATCCCCTTCACCCATGTCATGGGTATTCAACCATTTATAATAGAAAAACAATATTTTATGATTTTTATGAGTAATAATCCTTATTAAGTGGTTTTATTTCGTGATCTGGAGCTTGATGGTGCCTTATGAATATATTAATTCCCCTTAGCACTCATTTTGGGAAGAAATGACTAGTGTTCGATGAATTCGATAAGCACATGAAATCTATTTGAAATTTAAAATATTATGTCTTTGTTGTGTTTCTCAACCTTTAATAGATTTTAATACTTCCTATAGATGAATGTGAATTTATTAATTCCTAGTCCGGACAATCTAATCCATTTCATGGTTTTTTATTCAACCTCTCTCTTTAATATTCCATGTCCTTTAATCTGTTTCATGATTATACCTTGACTGTAATCTAGATTTTTCTTCTATGGTTTCTATTTTCATTAAAATAGAGATATTATTTCAATATTGGATAGTACTCAAGGATTATACCTATGTACTAATGAAAAAAACCATTACTGATAAGTATTATACTTTCTATCATTTCGATGTCAAGTTTTATTTGAGTATCCCACTACCATAGTTTTTTTAGTATGTTGTTTAGAGAAAATTTTTTTAAACATTCTATATGGTATGAAGAAAAGGGAATTTCTACAAGTATTTTAATATTCAATTCCATGGAATGAAATATTTTTGTAAATATTCTTTTTTCCATGTTTTGGGAAAATTTATAGTGATATAACAGAGATTTATTTTAATAAGATCAATGAGGATTCAATGCAGATTTTAGGCTCTCTGTAGGATTCCCCATTGGTAGTTTATAAATTTATTAAAGAACTTTAAAAATATTTATAATTATTCATAGGTGATGTCACAAATAGAATACTGTATGAGGATCAGTTGGAATTGTTTCATGATGGTTTAAATGGTAGATATTATGAGGATTTTGATTGTACTGAAACCAGTGTTTTTGAGGTAATGGATGTATCTATAATGATGATAGGTTCCCATGAAATTAATTCATTGGAGTCTATCCATGGAAAATATGAAGAGATAATTCATGGAGGTGTTCATGATAAGGAACCATAGAATAATTTATATTGAAGAATTAATCCAAATCCCTCTAAGAGATCCAAGTAAACAAAAATGTGATATTGATAAACTCATAACTACTCAGATGTGGATTTTTTTTAATTAATAGAATGATAGTTGTTTAATATATTAATTCCATTCAATATATTAACCCCAAAACTAAACTGACTACCTTAATTGTCCTCCCATATTCCATAATATTCACCACTTGTTGTATAGATATTCACCAAACATACGCTGATGGGGTGGACAAAAGGCATTATTGAAGGTGCCCTAAAATGAGGTAGAGATTATGATTAGGAATTATCCCTAAGTTAAATATCTATCACCATTAGATATAAATAATAATATCCCCATTTCTATAACCTATCTTTCTTCAAGAAAATCCAAAAAAGTTCTCATAACATTAAAACTGATATGGATTCAAAATTATTTACCCAACTCCCTCCACAAAATTCTAGTTCTTTCAAATATTTCTCTCAATTAAATAGGAATATGTTTACCCAATCTACTGTAAAATATCTCTCATTATACCTCAATATGTCCTCAAAATTTGTTGGCTCAAAGCCTTTATTATTGAGTTTTACAATAGCTGTACTAGAAGAATATGATTACTTTTTTTAATTCCACTTAATAAGAATTTAATAAGGCCTTAAAAATTAATTTTTGTTTGAATAAGGAGAAAAAATAATATATATATATATATATATATATATATATATATATATGATGATAATGATCCACTTTATAATGTCACAGAATAATGAAATTGGATTATGGACCAATATATTTATATTTATGTATATATCTAACCTATAATGATTTGTAGGGATGATTATATTCATTTCATAGACCTTATCTCAAAAATAATTATTGTGTATGTTGGATTTGATACTTCCACTAACATATTGGGAATAAAATCTATGTAATCCCATCTTATAAATTTTTATAGTATAAAATCTTTTCTTTTCCTATTTTTTCTCACTTGTGTTTTATGCTATTCCTTCACCATAAGTGAGTATTGAATAAAATCCCATGTTTTCTTAAACAAATTATTATAATAGATTTATATAATTAATTATTTTTGATAATATATAAATTATTTTATAATACCAAAAATTTCATTTTGATATTGAAATGATGATATAAGTTTGAAAATACTCAAAGTGGAATGAAAAATGATTTTATGAAATTTTTAACTGGCTATTAGAAATCATCATCGGGTATTTCCTCTCTCTATTTAAATTTACTAGACTGTTAGTGATAATGTGGTATGAAGTGTTAGTGTACTATATTAGGGTCCCACTACATAGGAATGAGTTTGTGACACATTTTGGTATAATGGGGATCTTTTTAGTGAGGTATAGAGTGGTAGTGATGTTTTAACATGTGTCATGTCATTTACGTAGTGTTTCATGCCAGATAAAGCACAGGGGTCATGGTGCAATATTATTTTTGTAATCCCAATTATGTGATGAGGTAGTTCAGTATAGGGACGTATGTTATGAATATAGATATTTTTTACTCTATTCCTATAGAAAATATTTCTAGGGAATATTTTATGCTTAGGATATGAGTAATTTTTCAATTATAGTAAAACAATTCCCTAAATGATAGTTTGTGGTAAACCTAGGTAGAATCATTGTAAATCCACTTGATATGATTATATTCCCTTGTAACATTGTATGTTTGGTTGGGACATGAAATATATTAAAAAAATTGAAGGTTTCTATCCATTTATGATTCTTAGTGATGGCGTTGTTTGTTTATGCGGTTAGTTAATGGATGATGAAGATTTTAATCCATTTAAGAATTTTAATGATAATTATGTTGATGGTGCGACTTGTTTTTTTGTTGTGGATTTTTATATATTGTATTTTTTAGAGATATATGGTTTCTATGACTCTTTTGAGGTGGGAATCATCCATGTGAATATAAATTTGGAAACAAAAAATGATCATATAGGGGGATATTAGTCTAAAAATAATAATTCTGTAGATATGGTTTGAGTTATAAATCATCCATATGGGTAGACATATAATAATAATGAGATCCCCCATGGGTCAAAAATTTTCCAAACCATTATTAGGTGGAGGTGATTTAGATGATGAGGTAGGTTGTGGGGGGAAGTTTCCTTGTGGGTGGACACCCAGTTACTATTAGAGCCCCTATAATGGAATAGTTTTCCAAACATTATAACTTATAGTGAATTCCTTTTGGGAGGATATTTTTTTCGTATCAAATAAAAATTTAGTTTTCTGGAATTTCTATTTTTTAAGATAAGTGTTTTGTGATATGGGAGGTGTATTGACAAAAAGGAATGAGAAAAAAATTATAGTTAACCATATGGATGGATTTTTAATTATGTTAATTTAATTACATTATTCATTGATGCATTAATATCATCATTCACATAAACCAATTTTGTTTTTATGGAGGAACCTACGATGTATATTTATATTCCCACACCTATATTTTATACAATCTTTTAGATTATATCGATAGAGTTATTGGAGTTGGTGGGAAATATTATCTCTAGACATGGAAGACTTACTAGAGGTGGTGTGTCAAATTGTACATTTCTGGAGGTATAGGGAATATATTTGGTTATTTGGTTATTTTCCCACATTATTATTGTCTTTGTATGATATAACAAGAATTTTATTAACATTATTCATGTAATTTTGTATGGAAATTCATTGATATTATTTAAGGTCATGTAATTTTCTTTTGAAAACTGTAATGTCTTCCATATGTGTGTGATGATATACGATTGGTGCTTATCAACAACCCCTGGAATATTGAAGGATGTATTTTGGGGTTACACTATATATCATTACCCACTCAAGTGGAAACCTAAAAAGTTTATTTCTGACATCTCTCTTTTATTTTTATATACAATTTGGTAGGTTTTTTAAGGATTAAAGGGATGTCTTTAACTATAGGAAGTGAAATAATGGTAAGGGTTTCTCTCCCTTATCTCTTTAAATTTGTCACACAAGTTGTTTTTAATTTTATTTTAATTTCATTTTTATTTCAACCACCATATTCATTGTTGTAAAATTTCATTTTACATGTTCTTTTACCCATGATAGGATGTTTATTGAAATTTTAATGGTAAGGAATATCAAAAAGTGATGTTGGGAATGTATCGTTCAAACCTTACCAAAACATTTATAAGTACTCTTGATATTGGAAAAAAGATAATCCTTTGGTATTATACTAATAAACCTAGGAAAATTACCAATAACTATTTATATATAACATAATATTATTATAAATATTCATACATACCCCATAATTTAGGGGTATTATCCAAAAATTATATGGTTAAACATTCATATAAATCTATTAAACACTTACTCTTACATGATATTATATTCTCCTATGATTCTATTTATATTAAATATTTAATTGATTTAGTAGTATTAATAGCAATATTCTTCACAGGATATTATTCTTTTATTAAGGATTTACTAACCAAATACCCTCTTACATTACTCATGGGTTAATATTTATGATTGATCATGTGTTATGATAATTTTATATTATAAACACATATATGTATTTACTTTTATGTGTTGATTTAATTTTATACATAATATAACACGAGGGGACCTTAAATTATATATTCCCCCAATTTAGTAGATAATGATTCAACACTATAGATAATATGTATTGGGTGCAGGTGGGTAACCTTTCCCATTTTGATACCATACCTTATTGGTTATCCAAATCTTTTTCTAATAGAATTGGCCTCATATTTATGATATCTTGGTGGTGAACCAGGATAATAATTTTATAATTTTGACATCTAAGTGTACTTATTACTCATCTTTAATTTTGATTCTTCTAATGATTCATTATTATAACTTTATTTCTATGTGTTGCACCAATGAATTTTATTTGACACATTCTCCATGTTCATTTATGATACTCTTATTGGACATTATGAGATCACCCTTTATTGTTGAAGTAAATACCTTATAATTTATGAAGATTATGATGAGTGGAATATCTATGGATTGTGGTTAGAGGTTTGATTCTTCTAAATGAATTTTAAAATAAAATTTTTTTTTATTATTTTTTGTAGAGAGTGTACTTTGTTATGAAAGACACTTGAATTTATATTTTTGGAATCAATTTAATGTAATAAATTTTATATTATGTAATGAATTAATTAATCTAAAATTAATATATTAAGGAAGGAAGGTTAAAGTTATCAAATTTACGATATATATATGGACCAATATTTATTAGGTTTACACTTATTAAAAGATCTCATAAATTTTGTTGATTAAATAAATAATTGATTCATTGGAAATGAGAAAATATAGGTAAGTGGTAGAATAAAAATCCATATTTTATTTAATATTGATAAGATATACTTTATTTAATACCTACACAACTCAAATGATCCTAACCATTCACTTGTACACACATCAAGATTCCCATATAGGGTATGATCTTAAACCTAGTAGGACACTATCAATGCATCCATAACATATAGTGTGCATATATATAATGTGTATGTCATGATGGTAAGTAAATATTAAATAATAATCCAATCATAAGTCAGACGATCATGCACTAACCAGGCCTCCATTAGCCACGACTATAACTACTTTGTCTCTATAGTGAAACGAATGTCCCATATATAATAACATATCAGTTCAATCCATGAGAATTAAACATTTCTCATATAATGTCCAATATCCAATCAATACCTAGGTATTGCCCTAAGTTTGTGACACCCTCATCCCATCCTCGAGTCTATCCATATTTTCATCATTCCCCTCCCTCTACGGGTGAGGTCCACAAGGCATTCACACTCCTAGCTCAGCCATAAGTCAATCTTAGTGTCGCCGTACCCTGTTTTTTACCTAGAATCAATCTACAAATTTTTTGTACCCATATTATATCTTCATGTCCCATATTTTTTAATGAACCATGTCTTACAATCATATTCTCCCCATATAGGGATTAACCAGTCCACAATGATCCAAATGTCACCTTGACTATAGATACCACCCTTAATATGCCCAGAATTTGTTCAAAATAGTGTATAACAAAAAAGTATCAAACATGAAGCAACATTCATATGTCTCATAAGTTAAACATGGACATCATATTCATAATAAAAATCATATCAGACAACACAATATTTTTCGTGGATATGTATACACAGAAACATGGACCAATCATGCCAAATTTATACAAAGGCCCTATGTGGTAACCACTTCCTACCTTTATCATGGTCGTATTGCTACCCAATAAGAGAATAACTAACAGATAGAGAGATATAAGTATCATCCTAACATCCATACAAATAACGAGATGTTTCCTAAGATGAATTTCTAAAATCTCCAGATTTGAACACCCTTGAGAGTAATAGAAACATCCCAAAACATTATCCTATAATTATCTTGATTTTCATCCCTCATGAAAAGAGGAAGAACATGGATTATGAAAGGAGGTATCAAGTAAAAACCACATCAATAACTCCCTTAATTAATGCCACATGGTTTCCCCTTTGAAACATAAAAACCCCATGAATATTAAAGGATGATTTGGGTATTTTAAAAATTTTGAATAGTCATCACCACAACATAGTGATGCCCAATATAGTCACCGACTATTTTATCAAATTGTACCAAGGTGATTAGAAATAATGACATGCCATGGTTTAGATCAAAATCACTGTGCATTATATATCCACCACAACATAGTGCGTCTATTATATCAATAGTCCACATAGAGACTCCCAATGCATCATGCCTAAGACCACACACAATGATTGGGAATTTTGGTCTCCTTATTTCACATAGGTGGATCCAAAGCACAACATGGCTTCCACCACGATGTGGTCCTACCCATGGTGTGACTAAAAATTCATAATTTCACACAAATCCACTAGGAAACATATGAAACATCATAGTCCCTTGTTAAACCATTTAAAGGATAAATATTATATACCTTTAAAATTGAGGATGTTACAATTATTTCCCTCAAATGGCCTCTCATCATTTAGAAGTTTCTCTAAGGGTTTTTTGTTGAATAACTCATGACATAATGCATAAACAAATGAATATATCTCTCTTTCAAGCATCCTCTTTCATATGAATTTTTTGACATAGTACTAGAACAAGTGGAATCATATTTCCTTATAACACTTTTTCACTCCATTCCACAATCGAAATTGGTCACTCTCTAAATGATGAATTTGGTTACACTCAATGTCCTCACTGTCGATTAAAATATGGGATTGGGATTATATCTCTACATCTGTGAGACATGAAATACATTATGCATACCTCAATACATATAATAAGATATAATCAGTAGGCCATTGTTCCTACGTGATTGAAAATTTCAAATGGTCCTACAAACTGTGCTGCCAATTTCCCGTTTTCAACAAAATGTTAATTCCCTAACTAAGGTGACACCCACAATATAACCTAATAAACCATAGAAAACTCCATGGTTCATCACCTCTAGCCATCATATGGTAGTTTCTTACTCTAACCAGTCACGAATTTCTTTTGAATCAATTAGACCTGATCAGAGGTCTTATTCACAATACATTTTGCAATAATAGCTACCTCACTTGCTTCATCAAAACAAAATTGTGGATGAAACAGATGGACATAAAGATCCTTGAATGGTGAAATGTAAATCATAGACTGGAATCTATTATTGTATAAAGACTCTTCCAAGGACAGATGATCATCCCATGCTCTACTAAAATTCAAGACACATGCCTAAATAATATTCTAAAAAATCTGGATCATCTTATTAGACTTATCATCGATCAATGGAGGATACTCTATACTTAGATTCCACTAATACCTAATTAATATCTACAAGCCTTGAAAAAACCATGATGTGAAATGAGTTTATGGGTCATATAATATGCTCACAAGCACTTCATGTAGTCACAAAATCTCTCAATCATATAGTTTTTTCAACTCATCTATGGAATGAGTCTCTTAGATTAGAAAAAATTGTTCCTCCATCACCAATCGATCGACATTAAGTCACATTGATATTGACCTCTCGAGGTCCTAGGAAACCCTATAAGAAAGTCCACCATCACCTCATTTGACATCCATTGGTGCATGCTTTGTAGTTGATGAATACCCCCTCAATATTGATTCTTTCCTATTATTATATGAAAGGTAAAAAATGAAAGAAAAAGATCACTATGTCTCTCTTCATAAACAGACTCTAGATTTATCATCTTATATTGAGATACATATTTGTTGATCCTAGGTGTGTTTCTTACTATGAAGCATGATGGTCTATCATTAGATATTATCTCATAGTGGTGGGAACCATATGTGTTCTAGGAATATAGATCACATCATATCTATATAAAGACTATCCTAGAATAGGGCAATTCCACACTAACCATTCCCACATCACAAATCACTAAAAATATAAACCCTTTCTAGCTTTATCTATATCTACCATGGTGTATTTGATAACTTAGGAGTAAAATAACATCACCCCTTGATCCTAAAGTTCACTTTACAACCATATCCAATAAGATCATCAATATCCATTCCTTATCTAATGTATTATCTCAAAACAATTTTTTATTCCTACAAAGAGGATAAAAAATAATATTACCATTTTTTAGATAATAAGCTATCTCAAAGGAAAAAAACTGTAGATAATCAACCCAAATCCTCTTTGGGATATTAGAAACATGCGGAGAGATGATGTAATGAAATCTATTTTTATCTATATAAATGAAAAATATATCACTAAAAAGATAGTGTCCACAATTTTTTAAGGAAAAAACCACTACATCCATCGGCATATCATGTGTAGGGTATTTCCACTCATTATGTCATAGATGGAATGAACCATAAGAAACTACATAATCTATCTACATCAAAATAGTTACCAAACCAACTCCTAAGGAATCACAATAGACAACATATCTAATCCATTATTGGATAACATCAAAATAAAAGCTAATATAAATATCCTCTTCAACTCTAAGAAGGATTATTCACACAGAACTTTCCACTAAAACATTACTCCTTATTGGTAAGACTAATCATATATACCTACAAAAAGAATAAATCTTGAATGCATTTTCAGTACTGCCCAGCAAAACCTAGGAAACTATTTTTCTCAAAATATTCCATAGGGTATACCCATGACATCATTTTCTATACATTCTCTAGAGTAACTAAGATTCCAAATTATTAAATCACTTTCCCACAGAAATACGCCTCTTGAATCCAAAAATTATTCTTTGAAATCATGACATAAATCCAATTCACTTGAAGTGTTCTCAATATTACCTCAAGATGTTTATAATGCATCTTTGGGTTCTACGAGTGTACTAGTATATCGTCAACAAATAAAATTAATAAGGAGTCATGATATGGATGAAAGATCCTATTTATGAAATCCATGAAAACTACTTTAGTATTATTCAACCTATAAAGTATAATAAGATTGTAATTCAATCCATACTATCTCCCCAATATATATAATTTGATATATCCTCATTGCTGACCGAATGATGGTGGTATCCTGAATACAAGTAAATATTGGAAAACCACCAGTCTCTCCTTAACTGATCAAACAAATCATCCATCCCTAGAAATAGATACATATTCTTCATCTTAACATGATTCAACTTTCTATATATTTTACTCATAGATGAAGGCTTCCATACAACTTCTTAACAGAAAACACTGGATCACCCCAAGTATAATTTCTCAGTCTGATAAATCCCATCATTTATAAATCCTTAAGTTTCACCTTGAGTTATTTCAACTCAACTAGTTCCATAAATTATAAAGAAATCAATAAGTCTATGATCCTATCTTAGGTTCAATATTTAATTACATTCCATTGTTATAAAGAGGAATTTAGAAATCATCTTGAAATACCTCCTGGAAATGATCCACCACTGGAGGGAAAGAGGAGGCAGATACTACCTAATATACCGCTAGAACCATGTCCACTACCTAAATTTTAATAGAATCAATCAAACTCGAGTTAATTCCCATTATATATTATCAAATATCATATTATCCATTAAAGGTAAACTTCTCTCCATTATATGTATTAAAGGATACTTATCTTCTATAGTAGTTTAACTAAACCAGATAAATGGTCATCTATTTAATACCAAATATGAAATTGAAGATATTCATCTCTATGATCATGAAATCCAATAAATTTATATATCTGGAAAATATGATGGGACACTATGTACATCTCCAGATATTATATACCTTCTTCCCAAATGGTTTATCTAGAGAGAAAAAATAGAAGATAATTAAAATGAAAGTATTACCAAGAAATGACATGAGAAGATATAACGGAATGAGAAGATAATGTATCAACCAAGTTAATATAAATCATAGATGTAGTCATTTCAGTAACTATAATCATTGAATTTCCCTCTACACCATCATTAAAACCAAGGTTCATGGATTAAACACTACCTACTTTTTTCCCATGACTATGTCCCTAAGGCCCATAATTTGATTGAGTCACTGACCCCAATGGAATTTTGGCTATATATTGGGACTGTCAATATGTTACATGACTCATAAAATACATCAAACATGAAACTCTATGTAAACCATATTATATTTCTCTCAAACTGAAATGATAAATATTACCCATATTACCATTTTGGTGACACTTATTTTTATATTCAAGAAAGAACTTATGATAGTGTCTATTATTTCCATAATTGAAGAACAAGGTGAAACTCCCTTCTTCAAGGGGTGTTGAAGAGAATTTTCTCCACATTGATTTCTTACTACCACCCTACCTCACCACCTCAACCTTCTTCTCTCTACTACTAGAAAAGTTTCTCACTATATCACTTGGATTTCTACTCATTAGCGCAGTGAGGGATAAAAATGACATATTTCTATATCCTCATATAGAACTTGTAGATCATTAAATCATTTCATAAAACCTCATAATATGCCTCCAGGTCAAATCACTTGACCTAGAACCTCATCTTTGTTCAAAATATAACCTTCAAATTTTGGGCCTTCTATGCCTTATTACCATCCAAAATATAAAAGAAATTAAACTCTATAGAATGATCAGAATAGGTATACACTAACATCATCAAATCCCAAAGCTCCACCAACTCCAAATATTGATCTAGTTTTAGTGTATCTTGGAAGACTCTGTGAAGAATACATTCTTAAAGGTCTACCAAGTTAGAACATCATGTCTCCCAGTTTGGTTTATAAAACCCAACCATCTCCTCATTGGTCCTTGAAGCATGAAATCACCCAGTATAACCCATTAATCCTCCATATTCTCCACTATGTTAAAGACTCCTTCAATATTGTTAAAAAATACTAAGCACTATAAATTCCTTCAATACCCTGGAAGGATGGGGGATACTAAATAAATAAATCCATAACATAATTGAAAATTATCCTATGAGATCCTCCACCTAGAACATGAATTATCCAAAAGTATTCATTCATAATTAGTTATACTGACCCAAATATAGGAGAGAGTACAAAAGAATTATTGGTTATATCCTCCTTCATGTTTGGTGGTAGGATATAAATTTTATCCCTTGAAATGACATTATATGCCAGTTTATTAGGTTCTCATCTAAGGTTATGTAGAAGTCTAATTATCTGAAATGTCAAATGAACACATAGAAATTCCTATAGGAGCCCACTTAATGTAGAAACTAATGTATTTTTTAAGAACACACAAGAGATTTATAATGGAATAACTTTCCTTAATAGATACCCACATCCACAAGGCATAGCCCCCATAACACTACTAAGGGTATAACCCAAGTCTATAATACAAGAATGTTTTTCACTATCATTTATATATATAAAATATATCACGACCAGTCTAATTAATTAAAATTAAAGTACATATATATCATAGATTCATATATCAAAAATTAAAAATGAAATTTAATTAAATGATTTGCTATGTATGAAAATATACCTTATGAATGACATGTGAACCTATGTGCCTTGTATTGACTCATGATTGCAACCAAAATTAGATAAATCATATCTATACAGGAGTACTCAGGGACATTATGAAACTATAATACTACAACCGATAAGGGAAATTACATCACTAGAAACTCGAACGTCAGTTACATAAGAACTGTCAAGACACTTACGCGACTCCCCTACATGAGTTCAAGACAACATATATCCTTTTTAACTTACACAAAAAATAGTAAAAAATGTGAAAAATAAAAGAAAATAAAACATCATTTGATACAAATTTATAATTCCCTGACTGAATCATTGGTGTTTACTTTTGTATCACATGCCCTCATATACATCTTCACATATGCAATAGGTTTTCAACTAGTGGTGAGGGTATGAATGGTTTCATAGGGAGACTATACCCTGAGTAATAATAGCTTTACACCATAATCAAAATGAATAATATTAAATATTCTAGAACAATATGGTGAAAACATCATTCTATAATAATATGGCATACATGAAATACAAAAGAAATTAAACTGATAAAATCTTGATGTGGTAATTCAACCATGATATGATAACAAAAAGAGATAAAATAAGACACTAAAAAAATATTTTGGATCCTATGTCAGTATTTCCTCAATCCTTTAAGCTCTGTCAAATTAGTTACCAGAAATAGGTCACTTTCCCCTAACTGGATCCTTGTTTTTAAAATTTATACACACATCAAAATTCTCATGTAGGGTGTGAGTATAAACCTAGTAAGACACCACCAATACACCCTTAATGTAAGGTATATATATTTATATATGTTTTATTCCATGATGGTAAGTAAATACAAAAAGAAGGAATCCAATAATATATTGGGTGATCATGTTCTAACCAAGCCGCCCTAAGCCCTGGCCAAACCTACTTCTACTCTATTCTGGGAGGGATTTATAATATGTCATCACATATCAGATAAATCCATAAGGATAACACATGTATCAAATAATGTCACACAGATGATCAACCCCAATGTTAGGCCACATGGTCAACGTGCCCTGTATTATCAGCATGTCAAGCCATATGCTCATTATGGCCTTGACTCTGTTTGTTCAAGCCCCAAGGTCATCAAAACTTGAGTTCAATATTGAGTCTGGACATAAGTTCATCACACCCCATCCCCTGTATTAAGTCATACCACATGGTTTTTTACCCCTTCTCTATCTCCATGAATGATCATCATCCATAGAAGGATGTCACACTAGAACATACTCTTCTACTATGGGCTAACCAAGCTATGATTATCGACCTTTCAAATTGATGATAGATAAAAACCTCTATTGGATAATAATTCACACACAATGAGACATTCCAAGAAATAAAAAATCATAACATGAAATTCATAGGCCACCTAGACTATACATGAATTTTATATACATAATCAAAAGTATTTCATATCACATAATGGTTCTTGTGGCAATGTATGCATGCACACACATACCAATCATACTAATAATATTTATATAAATTCTCTATAGGGTTATAAAATTCTACCTTTTTCATAGTTTTAAAACAACCTAATCGGATCATATCTGATATAGAGAAAGATTGAGATAGATAAAAATTTTCCTGATAGTTTTTTGAATAAAGATAGTTTTATTAGTTTTCCTCTCCAAAATTTCCTTATTTTCATAACCTAAAAAAATTTGGTGATTAGAGGGGGTTTTTTAGAGGGGGTTATGCACAACCCCCTCTAAATTAATTTACGTATACATTAGAGGGGGTTATGAACAACCACATCTAATTATCTAATTTAGAGGGGGTTCACAACCCCCTCAAAAATTTTAATCATTTTTTCTAATTTGTGGTTGGATTTTAGAGGTGGTTATGTCAATAATATCGCTACATTAATATTTAGTGGTGCTATATATTTATATAAAGGAACTGTATATTTGGTTAGTGGAACTATATATACATAAATATATATAGTCGGATTTTAGTGGTGCTACATGTGAGTTTTTTTTGTTATACAGAATTTTTTTAAGAAAATAGTCGGGGTTCACAACCCCCTCTAATTTAAGTGATTAAAGGGGCTATCAACCCCCACTATTTTCTTAAAAAAATCATAATATATATATATCAAAAACATAATATATAATTTTATTTTAATATATTATAACATATTATATTAATATATTAATATAAGTAATTTATATGATTGTATTTAATCGTATTAGTATGTATACATAAATATAATTGTATAATGTGTGTATACATTACTATATTTTTTGTATGAAATTTTATTTCACGTAATATTAATTCTAATATTAAATCATAAATCTAGTATATAAATATATACATAAATATATTTTATTTAAAATCATATAAAATCATTTTTAGTTTTTATTATAATATAAATAATATAGTATATATATATATAAATAAATAAATTTATATTAATATACAAATAAGAATCAAATGGATGTATTAAATATATGTGTATATATGATATAACTTTATAAATATATGTACATATGTATAAATATTTATAAAATTTTATCAATATATAAATATTGTATTTTATTATGTGTTTATATATATAATAAATATTATATATATATAGTATATATTGTATTCATATGAACGTATTTATAAAATTTATAATATATTATAATCATATAAATATTTAATATGTAAATATATATTATCTATAAATATAATATATATATTTATATATTTTCATAATATATTTGGGAAATATATATATGTGTGTGTGTGTAATATATACATGCATACAAATAAATATAAACAATTACAAATAAATATAGAAATACACTTTTGTGTTTGTGTGTGTTTTATATAAATGTATTTATAAATACATACATACAAAATTTTATTTAAATACATATAAATATATAATTTATAGAGGTGTGTGAAAAATATATATATACATATATATATACATATATATTTATATTTGTATAAATATAGATAAAGCTTATTTATTTAATTTATTTAAATATATTATGTAAATAATGTTTATCTTATTAAACTTATTAATATATATGAATTCAATAATATTTAAATTATATGAGTAAATTGGTTTATATATATATATATGGGTTTAATAATATATATGATTAATTTAATAAATTTATTATATATATTTAAATATATTATTTTTATAATATTTATTTTAATAAACTTATTAATATATATAAATACAAAAATATATAAATTATGTGTGTAAATTTGTTAATTTGTATATGCTTATTAATATATATGTTTATTAATATATATGCATATTTTAATAATCTTATCATAAGTATTTAAATATATTATGAAAATAAGGTATATTTTAATAAAATTTTCAGTATTTATAAATATCATAATATATGCATTATATAAACAGAGTCAGAATTTTAGTAATGGTTTATATGCAGCTGGAATACCGATGGAGTGTGGGATCAAATCCTCCTAGGTTCAAATTTTAAAAGTCGGGCCGAATTTGATGGACAGGGGGTGGCACACATAGGATGGATGGAGGTACCTATAGGAATATGAGAGAATAGCGGGGAGGTACCGATGGGGAACATTACAGATTAGTGGGGTACTGGAGGGTTGGGCACTGAACAATCAGGATGGTGGGGCTTCACATGGGGGAATAGGAGGAGAGGTGGCATGGGTTGTACTGGAGGGGAAGGGTGGGGTGGGGTGTGGATTTTATTTTTTAAATAAAAAAAGAGAATTTTTAGGGGAGATTGTTTGAAAATATCTACTAAAGAAATAACAATTCAGGGTGGTTCAAACAACCTCTAATACAATAGTTTTTGGTAAATTTATGTTAACATTAGGGTTTGATTAAACCCCCTCTAATTTAACTGTCGCTTCATTCCCCATGAATTTACAAGCACTTCCTCAAAAATGCCTCTACTAATAGTTGGTAGACACATTAGCGGCAGTTCTTCATAACCACCACTAATTTCTTTATAAGGGGTTATAACCCCTTCTAAACTGAGCCTTTTCTTTGAAACTTTACCTTGTATTAATCCTTATCATCATCCCTTGTGAGTAGAGAAAGAGAAATTTTTATCAAGTAAAAGATCAAGTAAAAGCACATAAATAATTACCATAATTAACTACATGTAATTTTCCTCTTGGAAATGCATGAAATCCATGATGTTCAGTGACTGATTTGACCATTTCAGAAAATTTTAACATTCATCACCCTAGAGTGGTAATCCCCACCATGATAGTTATGTCTTTTATTACACCTCGACTAAGATATTCACTATGATGAAATAACATGACATAAAGAAAAATCCTCATCCATTTTAGATCCACCATGTTTTCCACCATGGCATGGTATGGTTGTTCCAGTCATGGTCTATAAGAAGACTCCTAGTGCCTCATTCGTGAGACTATTCCCATCCATTAAGTGTGTTGGTATCCTTGTTCCACATATGCATATTTGAAGAATAACACAACTTCCACCATGATGTAGTCCTACACAGGGTAAACATAAAAGATCATAATTCTACACAAAGACGCCAAGATCCATATACAGATATAAAAAGCATGTTATATAATTATAAGGCTCAAATTTACATACCATTAAAATTTATGGTGTTAAAAATCATACCATAAAATGTTTAAAATTTTCAAAGTGTCAAATATTTCATCATGAAATCTGGAAATAAATTTTAAATAGCTATATATCTAATGATTCATTTAGGATTTAATATGTAATTATTAATAAAATGTATATATATTCCAATTTACTAAGCGAAATTTTGATAAATATGATCATTATTCATTGTTTGGTCCCCAATGTTATTATATTAAAACTGATGGGTGAATATAATAAGGAAACTAATATCATTTAATATTTATATTATCTATATCGAGTTGATAACTAAATTTTTTAAAAATATATTCCCAAACTCAATGCCTAAACTAGTTACAACTCTACTTTTTATAATCCTCTGATACCATTGAATCATCAAAATATATACAATTACCTCTAATGAATTTTGTTTAAATCAAAATAAAAGTAATACATTTAAATAACTTTTTGATTGTAACTCATATACCATTTTGGTTTGGATATCATATTTTATTATTTAGTTCAATAATCATAATAATATTTTGAATTATTCTCAATGAGAATTTACTGGATCACTCAAGAATTAGGTAATATTATTTACAACTTGTCTAACTTTATGTCATATTAGATAAACATATTATAAATGTCAAAAAATTATTTTTACATATAAGGAATTAAATGAAGGATAAATAATGTTAATGGATACAATATTACCAAAAAATAATAAAGTGGGAGGTAATGAAACTAAAATAATTTTTAATCTCTTTAAATTTTCTATAATATCCTTAATATTCTCTATGGGATTTATTCACAAGAAAATAATTTAACTTGTATATTTTTATCATAAAATATTATATTTTCCAACCCTTTAATTAAAAATTAAAAAATTTACCATAAATTTATTCGGAAAATATATAGTAAATATAATTTAATTACCTTAAATGTAAGATATACCTCTGATCAAGAAAATTCTTATTTTTAATGTTTAAAAACTCAAGCCAAGAATTTTGTATCATTTTTTCAAACCATGATCTAGGATGAAAATAATGTTTAAATGTGTATTTTTAATCTTTCATACATATTTTGGTCTATAATTGTCTATAACACCCTTTAATTTCCTCTTATAAACATCGTATTTATAGCTTTCATTTTAGAATTCATTGTTGGTAAAAATTCAATTGATTAAAAAAATTAGAGATCATAATCGATGAAATTAGTCTGACTATTAAATTCTTGATTACAAGACTAAAGTTATAATTATATTCGACCATTGATTTTTGTTAAAAACTATTGAAAGTTGTTTTTGTTTTTTTATAATAACATGAAATTACCAACATAAACCCCAGTAAAGAAAATGTTTGGCCTAGTGTGCACCCAAATCCCACATCCAATAGTCCATGAGTATGAGGATAGCATTGAGAATGAATAACATATATGGGTGGTATTACCCTATAATATAACAAAACATGAATGAATCTATGATATAAAATAAAATCTAATATCACCAGAAAATAAATATATTATAACTAAATTTTATATAATGACCACATGAGACATCAATTCCAAGTAAAAAACCATAGTGGAAATATCTTGAAAGGAAAATATGTATGCTGAAGATAATAACCACCAAGTATAATAGACTCCTCGCATGGGATGAAACCTCCTCTCCATAGCGTCCCCTACAATGGAATTCATCTATAATTTACACCACCCGGAACCATCATCAGCTATAGAGTAACAACTCCTTTAACTTCACTATATCCATGTTTGTTAATGTCATCTCTAACCAGTGCAACATCTGCACATATGAATCCAATGTAGTGGTGAGTGTAAACATAAACTATAGGATTCATGAGATATTTAAAGTAATGATAAAATAATAATTCATATCAAACACAAGTTAAAGTAATAAAAGAATATATTCCCAAGGAACAAAATTTTCTCTAGTTTCAAGACAACCACAGGAAAGGAAAGAAACTAGTATTTATAGTGCATGTCTATAAAGGGTCATATCACATAAGAAACCAATTATACCTAGGTTATCCTATGTAACACCCTGAGATTTTATGAGAAATAGTTTTTTTATATCTTATGTTATACGAAACACCAAAGGAATCTTTCACAGCACACAATATGAAGTTGGCTTGCATTACACGCAATCGCAACCTTCCTCGATAGCGTGTGTAGTACGCAATACCGGGTTTCACTAAACAACGATATATTATTTTGAACTAGCCGTTATGAATAGTATTAACTACATTTTGAATTTTATTATTCATCTTACACATTTTCTAGAACATGGTAAGAGAACAAAATAAATTTTCTGGGTAAAATAAGTATTTTTCAAAAAATGCAGTTTTGCCGCCTTTTGATGGCACACCCACATTAAATCTAGTTTTTTACATGTTTATAAGTTCAATTTGAAAAACTAAAATGCTTATTTTGAATCAGGGTATAAAAATTTACTTTGGATAAATTTTTGATATTTTTCTGAAAACTTTCATATTTTGATGAATATTAAAAATACGCTGATTTTTAATTAAAAACAACTTTTTTCTATTGAGATAATTTATATGGTTAAATTATAATATTGAATGGTTTTAAAGTATAAATAGAATATATTTTTACCATTCAATATAATTTATGTCATTATAATTAATTTCACATTGAATTCATAGGTAAAAACATTTCAATCTTTGGCAATGTTTTAACTTCTAAAACCCGTTTTCTAAACAATGGGATTTATTTTAAATTAATTACTGCAACTTATATGTTTTTGAATTTTGAAAACTGGATTCCATATTCTGAATCAGTGGGTCCAAATTATGTTAATAGGCTACTTTTTATTTTTGGTCATTATGAATAATAACTACGGTAGATTTTATTTACCATAGTTAAAGGTAAATCGGGTAATTAAGGGTAAATATAAGATTACAAAATTACCCTAACAACTGCCAAAATCCTATTGGATGACTAAAGTAGACCCATATCACCTAAGGGTCGTATTAGATTCATTTAATGGACTTTTTTCCATGAAAATAATTTAATTATTATTAAAACCAAAGAATGTGACAACATGTCACTTTCTTAAATCTTATAAGTATAATAATTTTACTTTCATGATTAACTTAATGAAACTTCGAACATGAATAGTCTCAAGAAATCTAATACAATTATCTACATCATAGGAATTTATTTATAATTTTAGGGATTAAATAATTATCATTAATTATGCCACAATAGTAATGTTGAAATTATTTTATTAATTAAAATATCAAATAAATGGTTTTAAAAATATTAAAATAAATATTATATGAACTATTTAAAGTGCTCCACTAATTTTATAGATACATATGAAATTTAATAAATCTATTAAATCTTTTATTTCAACATATATTCTGTATATATTTTATTTATATTCAATAAATGAATAGTGTCAAAATTGACACTACTGTTATTTTATAAAAATAACATATTATAAAATTGTTTAAACATCACAAATTTTTTAAAAAATTATAAATTAAATTTATATGGTCTAAAATGTCATAAAGTGTCAAATTATGTAATATTCACAACACATATGTAATTATTTATAATTATTTAATATTTAGAATATTATTACCAGAAATAAAATTAAATTGATAAATAAGGATAAATCAAGTTGATAATGTTTAAAATAAATTCCTAACATGTCTAAATTTTATTGGTTTATGAGATTACAAACCTATCTCATCTAATATTTGGATATGAGTAATTTTGGAAGTTTTTAAGTGGGGTTGGGATTTAATATAAACTAATATTTCTTATATTTCCAAAGGTAACCCTCTCCTCCCTTATAAAAGGGAACCTCCTACCTCTCCTCCTCACACAAATTTGATCCTTCAAGATCGTCCAATCCCTGCCCATTTCACTTACACACTTCCCTAGAAACATCATAGAGGTCCTGGTCCTCTTCAAAGACCAATTGTAGTGCCCTAAGAGGAGGTCTCAAAGAGGCGCTTCAAAGAAGAGGTAATATCCGTTACCAATTCTTTCAACTTTATTTCTTCGTCCACTTCTTCTTATTTAGTTGTTTCATTATGAATTAAAAACATCAGTATCATTCATATACTAATATGTTATTATAAGTATGAAACAACCCTATTTCACCATCTATCCATCATACGGAAAACGAAATCACCGCGCATGCGTACGTACAGAATACCGTCTCCACGCCGTGGTGTAATCTATCTTCCATCAACACCATACTTGGATGGGTATAATGGTGAAAATAAATAACTATATATGATTATTTTAAAGTTTTATTGATTCTGAAATAGCATACCAACACTCCAATACAATTCCACGATCATGGGAATGATATCATTGCTCGTGTGTACGTACGGAATACCGTCTCCACGATGTGATGTGATTCGTTCTACATGATCTTAATTGCATAATGATTATATAAATGAATTGAATGAATAAATATGATATATAGTACACTAATACCATTCTTTAAATGAGGTATCTATAACCTAAAGAGATGAATAAGAATTTATTCGACAAAACACGCATAAGAACAAAAAGTAATAAACACCCGAATAACAAGTAGTAATGAAATATTACTAATAAGAAGCTAATAATATGACCATATATGATATCATAAAAATAATTATGATTCTGGAATAATTAAATAACATTATTTCTATCATTATACATGAGGTTCGGACACTTATGAAGAAAATCGGACCTAAGGTAAGGGAAAATATCACAATCTCATTTTTATCCGAGATTGTTTATACTTTGGTATATAATGGGGTGTATTTTATCATCCACATCCATGTTCCCTCAATATGTACTATTGTTTCAATCCACCTAAAATTGTTTAAATCCAATTTTATCCTTCGGTGAGTTTTTAGTAAAGGATATGAAAGGAATCTTTTTTCGTTTTTCGTACGAGGTACTTTTTGACTTTTCCGACAAAAGCACGAAAAGAAAGTTTTTTTAACTTATACGGCATGAATGGATTTTTAAAAACATTATTTCCAAGAAGATTCCTTTACATGTTTTCATGTTTATCTTTAATCAACTTCTTTTAGTTTAAAATTGTATGACATTTTAAGAAAGGAAAAAAAAATTTGAAGTAGAAAGGATATTTTCCTCAAGAATGGAGTTCAAGTGTTTTATAAAAATTATTTTCAATATAAGATAATATAGGGTTATATTTCTATCCCTATTATTACATTGATTTGATTATGTTGTGATGGAATTATTTTTATGAATTCCTTTATCTTATATGAATTGTTTTATGATGTCACGATGTTTAAGGAATCCCATTTTTATTACACGGGTTATGCAATGATGTATGATTTATGATTTTGTGGCACACATAAGAATGGTATCATTATGATATGGGTGGGACCTATATCTCCCTCCAATGCATTGGGTAAATATTTTATATCTCATGAGATAGTCATGGCTGGAATGGCAGGTTAAACCGGTTCAGTGAAACAGGACTGAAACGAGAAGTGAACTCGGTTCAGAAATGGACTTTGTCCACTAAGATAGTCTTGGCAATGAGTATTGACTAATAATAAATGATTTTCTATGATTATGTGTGTATGACAAAAATCTTCATGTTTTAAGTTATGATTATTGGGATTACATTTCACTTCTAAGATTTATCCCATGTTATGATCTCTTTTACAGGATAAGATTTTCAAAATGTTATATTCTTAAAAATATGATATGTATGATATTTCTTTTGTTTTCCCTTATTGAGCATTTGAGCTCACCCTTTTGTATGTTTTCTTTTCCCCTGGTTAGGAAGAAGGATATTAAGTAGGATATTCCAAAAAGTGACTCTAGGTATGATGAAATAAATTGGAGACAACGTAGATGATTTATGAACCAGTTGTTTATGTTTCCCAGTTTCTAAAGACACTATACCTATACGGTCCTTTAATGGTTTTGTTATATGTTGTAATAAGTATGCTTCAATTTTGAAGTAATGACCATGTATGTAAAGTATGGGTCGCTATAGTTTGTATCAGAGGAAAGGTATAGTCAACCTTTGGAAACTAGGATGTGAAAGCCTTAGTAAGAAACCTAAGGATATGTCTAAGCATATAACACAATATTAGTGTTTTAGAAATGGCCATGAAAAACATATTATAAGACCTTAAGTGTGAAGTTTTATTCTTGATTATGTTGTTTTCCTATTATAATTAGTGTTGCTCACACTATTCATTTTGGTTTTAGTCAATGGCTGGAACCTGAAGGAACCGTGTTAATGCGGAATGCGATGGGAAATGCAATGATTGTCCCCCTGAGCAACCAAATGTTATGGGAGCTGGAATGAAAAATCTTGTATCCAAGCTCACACAACTTTCTCTGGCTATGAATCATGCAGGACTTCCAAATGATCAAAGGAAGGAGCAAAATTCTGTTTAATCCTTCATGAGGCAGGTTCTACCTTCATTCAGCGGGTCTTCTGATCCATTAGTGGCTGAACAATGGATCAGTACCACTGAAAAGATATTTTCAGTTCTGCAATGTTCTGAACATGATAAATTCATATTAGTAGTGTATCATTTGGAAGGTGATGTTGATCAATGGTGGAATCTTATTAAGAATACAAGGCAAAGGGATGAAATTAAGTCCATGGAATGGGACGAGTTCAAGAACTTATTTTTCATTAAGTATTTCCCTCGTATTCTTCGAACAAAGATGGAGAAGGAGTTTCTTGAACTGAAGCAAAAGGATGATGAATCCGTTGGTACCTATAAAGAAAATTTTACAAGACTTTCAAGGTACACTTCCAGAATTAATATACAACCTGAGAGTAAGATCGATCGATTCCTTAGTGGCTTAAAACCAAGTCTTCAAAGGGTGTTATCCATAAGAGACTTCAATAGCTTTGAGGAAATTGTTCGATGTGCTCTCAAGGTTTATATGAATATTGGTGTAACCCATCAGTCACATGGGTTTGATAAGAAGAGGAAAATGGAATTCAAAGGAAAATATAAAGACCACACTGAAAAGAAGATGAGTTTTCCCTTATGCTCAAAGTGTGGAAAGAAACATGGAGGAAATTGTCTTAAGGGGACAAGAAAATTTTATAAGTGTGGAAAAGAAGGTCATCGGGCAATTGAATGTCAAAATAATGGAAAGAAGATGTCTAATAATGAAAACAAAGGTAGGGATACACATAATGAACCTAATACACTTAAATGTTTCATGTCCAAGGAGATGGCGCATTATGCCAATCAATGCCAAAATCCAAGGGTTGATGATGATGATCGACGTCATAAAACTCTTAAGGCAAAAGACAAAGGAAAGTCACATGAAATTACTATCGGAGATGTGGAGTACGAAAATGCAGTGGTGAGAGGTACACTTACCATCCACTCTAAAGTAGAAAATGTTTTATTTGATTCTGGATCCACCGACTCTTTTATTTCTAAAGAATTTTCTAAGGGTATCGTCGTATTACCTCAACAATTAGATGTTGAGTTAGTTGTGACAACCCCTAATGGCACAACATTCGCATCAAAAGTTTATAATTCTTCTCCGATTGAAGTTTGTGGGAAAGTGCTTCCTGCAAATCTTGTGATCCTTCATATAGTGGAATTTGATGTGATTCTTGGCATGGATTGGATTTCCCTATATGGAGCTCATATTAATTTCCAAAGAAGGGAAGTCACATTTCATATTCCAGATCAATCTATGATTGTCTATCGATGCAAGGATGAACATAACCTTCCATTGGAAATTTCTTCCATCTTATGGGTCTTGATTCCCCTAAATGAGGATTATTTATCTCAAATGGTTGGATAGAAACTCACAATTTAGAATATGCCCATTGTACGGGAATTTGATGATGTCTTTTCGGAGGAATTGCCAGTTCTTCCACCAAATCGTGAAGTTGAGTTTTCAATAGAACTCGTACCGGGTGCTTTTCCTATTTCAAAGACACCGTATAGAATGACCCCAATTGAGTTGTTGGAATTGAAGAAGATACTCCAAGAGAATATTGATAAAGGATTCATATTCCCTAGTGCGTCACCTTGGGGAGTACCTGTTCTGTTTGTTAAGAAGAAAGATGGATCAATGAGACTCTGCATTTATTATTGAGAACTTAACAAGATCACTATCAAGAAAAAATATCCTCTCCCATGAATTGATGACCTATTTGACCAACTACGTGGAGCTCAATACTTTTCCAAGATTGATATTCGTTCAGGGTATCATCAATTAAGGGTCAAAAGGGAGGATATACCAAAAACAGATTTCCGTACAAGGTATGGACACTATGAATTTATAGTGATGCCATTTGGTCTTACTAATGCCCCTGCTATCTTCATGGATCTAATGAATAGAGTCTTTAGAGACTATCTTGATCAATTTGTGGTAGTCTTTATAGACGATATTCTTGTCTATTAAAAGAGCAAGGAAGATCATGAAGATCACTTGAGAATTATATTGAAGACCCTGAGAATGGAGAAGCTTTATGCCAAATTTACCAAGTGTGAATTTGGGCTTCAAAAAGTTTCATTTTTGGGTCACATAATCTCAAAAGAGGGGATGTCTGTGGATCCAGCAAAAACAAAGGTTATCGAAAGATGGTCAAGACCAACAATAGTAACTGAGATCCGATGTTTTCTTGGTTTGGCTGGATATTAACAACGTTTTGTGAAAGATTTTTTAAGGTTATCTAACCCACTCACCAAGTTGACTCGAAAAGTAGTTAAGTTTGTTTGTATGGAGGATAGTGAAGAAAATTTCAAAGAGCTAAAAAGAAGGTTAGCCAATGCACCTGTGCTCACACTACCTTGTAGTGGAGAAAGTTTTGTGATCTATAGTGATGCATCCAAGAAGGGACTGGGATGTGTTCTCATGTAAAATGATATGGTGATAGCTTATGCCTCACGACAGTTGAAAATACATGAGAAAAATTACCCAACTCATGATTTGGTGTTAACTCCGGTAATCATTGCATTAAAGATTTGGAGGCATTAACTTTATGGTGAAAGGTGTGATATTTATACTGATCATAAAAGTTTAAAGTATATTATCACACAAAAGGAGATGAATATGTGTCAAAGAAGATGGTTGGAGCTGATTAATGATTATGACTGTCCAATTCATTACCACCCTGGGAAAGAAAACAAGGTGGGAGATGCATTAAGTCGACAAGACCATGCTAGCTTATCCATAATGAGGATCACAAAAGATCCAATATTTATGGATTTACAAAGGATGGATCTTGGAATTTTAATGGAAGGGGAGAAATATTATCTTTCTCAAATGAATGTTCAACCATATATACATGTGAAGATTCAAGAGGCACAAAAATAAGATGTCGAGTTACAAAAGAAGGTGAGAAATGTTCCTGAATTCAACCTTGATTGTGGTGGGATAATAAAGTTCAGGAATCAGGTTTGTGTTCCTCACATCCCCGAATTAAAGAGGGAGTTTCTGGATGAGGCTCATAGTTCTTCATTCTCTATTCATCTTGGAAGCACGAAGATGTATAGGGACCTGAAAGAGTACTTCTGGTGGGATGGCATGAAAAGAGATATTGCTGAATATGTCTCTCAATGCTTGGTTTGTCAGCAAGTTAAATCTGATAGACAAAAGTTTAAGAGGATGTTACAACCATTACCCATACCAGAATAGAAATGGGAAAACATCACTATTGACTTTGTCACGGGACTTCCTAAAACATCCAAAGGCAATAATGCTATCTGGGTCATGGTTGATCGTCTTACAAAGACTGCACACTTCATTGCTGTTAGAGAGGATTTATTTCTAGATTAGCTTGCCAGGATATATGTAAAGGAAGTGGTAAGATTTCATGGAGTACCACTTTCTATTATATCTTATCGAGATCCGAAGTTTACCTCAATGTTCTGGTGAAGTCTTCAGCATACTCTGGATACAGAATTGGGTTTCATCACTACTTATCATCCTCAGACAGACGGTCAGTCTGAGAGGACAATTCAAACTCTAGAAGATATGTTGAGAGTTTTCTCTATAGATTTCAAAGGTGGTTGGGATCAATAGCTACCTTTGGTGGAATTTTCTTATAATAATATCTTTCACTCCAGTATTCAGATGGCTCCTTATGAAGCTCTCTATGGAAAGAAATGCAGGACTCCAACTTGCTGGGATGAAGTTGGGGAAAGAAATCTATTGGGACCTGATCTTGTTGATGAAATGGTAGAAAAGGTAAGATCTATTCAACAACACATAAGAGTAGCTCAGAGTCAACAAAAAGGTTTTGCCGACAACCAAAGAAAAGACCTAGAGTTTGAAGTGGGTGATAAAGTGTTCTTCTGAATATCTCCCTAGAAGAGGGTCATGAGATTTGGAAAGAAG
Organism: Viscum album; assembly: GCA_963277665.1. Classification (NCBI taxonomy): domain Eukaryota; kingdom Viridiplantae; phylum Streptophyta; class Magnoliopsida; order Santalales; family Viscaceae; genus Viscum; species Viscum album. Next base: position 2,056,755,700 of record OY728157.1, on the reverse strand, counting down.
GGAATGTTGATCCCTAGATATATCGGTCCTTTTAAAATTTTTGATCGTGTTGGGAAGGAAGATTACCGATTGGCGCTTCCACCGAATCTCTCTCAATTTCACGATGTGTTCCATGTATCTCTCCTAAGAAAGTATATACCAGATCCTTCACATGTACTCAGCTCAAAAGTGGTACCACTGGAGCAAGATCTTTCTTATGAAGAACAACCAATAGATATTCTAGATCGTAGTGAAAATGTCCTACGGAACAAGACCACACGCTTGGTGAAAGTTTTATGGAGAAACCACCAATTAGAAGAAGCTACATGGGAACTTGAGGATATGATGAGGGAGAGGTATCCTCATCTGTTTGTAATGATGTAATGAATTTTGAGGGCGAAATTAATTTTAAGGGGGGTAGAATATCACACCCTGAGATTTTATGAGAAATATTTTTTTATGTCTTATGTTATACACAACACCAAAGGAATCTTTCACAGCACACGATACAGACTTAGCTTGCATTACACGCAATCGCGACCTTCCTCGATAGCGTGTGTAGTACGCAATACCGGGTTTCACTAAACAAAGATATATTATTATGAACTAGCCATTATGAATATTATTAACTACATTTTGAATTTTATTATTCATCTTACACATTTTCTAGAACATGGTAAGAGAACAAAATAAATTTTTCAGGTAAAATAAGTATTTTTAAAAAAATGCAGTTTTGCCGCCATTTGATTGTGCACCCACATTAAATCTAGTTTTTGACATGTTTATAAGTTAAATTTGACCAAATAAAATTATTATTTTGAATTAGGGTATAAAAATTTACTTTGGATAAATTTTTTATATTTTTCTGATAACTTTCGTATTTTGATGAAGAGTAAAAATACGCTAATATTTAATTAAAAACCACTTTTTTCATTGAGATAATTTATATGGTTAAATTATAATATTTAATGGTTTTAAAGTATAAATAGAATATATTTTTACCATTTAATATAATGTTTATCATTATCATTAATTTCACAATGAATTCATAGGTAAAAACATTTCAATCTTTGACAATGTTTTAACTTCTAAAACCTATTTTCTTAACAACGGGATTTATTTTAAATTAATTACAACTACTTATATGTTTTTAATTTTAAAAAATGGATTCCATATTCCGAATCAGGGGGTCCAATTTATGTTAATAGGCTACTTTTTATTTTTGGGCATTATGAATAGAAACTACGGTAAATTTTATTTACCATAGTTAAAGGTAAATCGGGTAATTAAGGGTAAATATAAGATTATAAAATTACCCTAACACCTTCAAAAATCCAATTGGATGACTAAAAGTCGACCCATATCACATAAGGATCTGATTAGATTCATTTAATGAACTTTGTTCCATGAAAATAATTTAATTATTATTAAAACCAAAAAATGTGACAACATGTCACTTTCTTAAATCTTATAAGTATAATAATTTCAATTTAGTGATAAACTTAATTAAACATCAAACATGAATAGTCTCCAAAAATCTAATACAATTATATACATCATTGGAATTTATTTATAATTTTTAGGGATTAAATAATTATCATTAATTATGCCACAATAGTGATGTTGAAATTATTTTATTAATTAAAATATCAAATAAATGGTTTTAAAAATTTTAAAATAAATATTATATGAACTATTTAATGTGCTCCACTAATTTTCTGGATACATATGACATTTTATGAATCTATTAAAGCTTTTAGTTCAAAAATATCTTCTGTGTATATTTTATTTATATTCAATAAATGAATAGTGTCCAAATTGACACTATTGTTATTTTATACAAATAACATATTATAAAATTGTTTAAAAATAAAAAAAATATTTAAAAATTATAATTTAAAATTTATATGGTCTAAAATTTTATAAAGTGTCAAATTATGGAATATTCACAACACATATGTAATTATTTATAACAATTTAAAATTTAGAATATTATTACCACAAATAAAATTAAATTGATTAATAAGGATAAATCAAGTTGATTATGTTTAAAATAAATTCCTAACATGTCTAATTTTTATTGGTTTATTATATTACAACCCTATCACATATAAGCTTCGGATATGAGTCATTTTGTAAGTTTTTATGTGGGTTTGGGATTTAATATAAACAAATATTTCTTATATTTCCAAAGGTGCCCCTCTCCTCCCTTATAAAAGGGCACCTCCTCCCTCTCCTCCTCACACCAATTTGAGACTTGAAGCTCGGAAAATCCGTTCCCATTTCACTTCCCCACTTCCCTAGAAACATCCTATAGGTCCTGTTCTTCTTCAAAGACCAATTTTAGTGCCCTAAGAGGAGGTCTCAAAGAGGCGCCTCAAAGAAGAGGTAATGTCCAGTACAGATTCTTTCAACTTTATTTCTTCTTCCACTTATTCTTATTTAGTTGTTTCATTATGAATTAATAACATAAGTATCACTAATATACTGATATGTTATTATAAGTATGAAAGAACCATATTTCACCATATATCCATCCTACGGAAAAATAAATCACCGCACGTGCGTATGTATGGAATACCGTCTCCACGCCGTAGTGTAATCTATTTTCCATCACCACCTTACATGGATGGGTATAATGGTGAAAAGAAATAACTATATATGATTATTTTAAAGTTGTATTGATTCTTAAATAGTATACATACACTCCAATACAATTCCATGATCATGGGAATGATATCATCGCTCGTGCGTACGTACGGAATACCGTCTCCACGATGTGATGCAATTCGTTTTACATAATCTTCATTTAATAATGATTATATAAATGAATTGAATGAATAAATATGATATATAGTACACTAATACCATTATTTAAATTAGGTATCTATAACCTAAAGAGAAGAATAAGAATTTATTCGACAAAACACGCATAAGAACAAAAAGTAATAAACACCCGAATAACAAGTTGTAATGAAATATTACTAATAAGAAGCTAATAATATGACCATATATGATATCATAACAATAATTATGATTCTGGAATAAGTCAATAACATTATTTAAATAATTATACAGGAGGTTCGGACACTTACGAAGTAAATCGGACCTAAGGTAAGGGAAAATATCACAATCTCATTTTTATCCGAGATTGTTTATACTTTGGTATTCACTGGGGTGTATTTTATCATCCACATCCATGTTCCCTAAATATGTAATATTTTTTCCATCCACCTACAATTTTTTAAATCCAATTTTACCCTTTGTTGAGTTTTTAGTAAATGATATGAAAGGAATCTTTTGTCGTTTTTCATACGAGGTAATTTTTGAATTTTCTGACAAAAGTACGAAAAGAATGTTTTTTAACTTATACGACATGAATTAATTTTTAAAAACAATATTTCCAAGAAGATTCCTTTACATGTTTTCATGTTTATTTTTAATCAACTTATTTTTGTTTAAAATTGTATGACATGTTAAGAAAGGAAAAATGTTTTTGAAGTAGAAAGGATATTTTCCTCAAGAATGGAGTTCAAGTGTTTTATCCAAATTATTTTACATCTAAGATTATATAGGGTTATATTTCTATCTCTATTATTAAATTGATTTGATTATGTTGTGATGGAATTATTTTTATGAATTATTTTATCTTATATGAATTGTTTTATGATGTCACGATATTTAAAAAATCCCATTATTATTACATGGGTTATGAAATGATGTATGATTTATGATTTTGTGGCACACATAAGAATGGTATAAGGACCTATATCTCCCTAAAATTCATTGGGTAAAGATTATATATCTCATGAGATAGACATGGCTGGAACGGAAGGTTAAACCGGTTCAGTGAAACAGGACTGAAACGAGGAGCGAACTCGGTTCAGAAATGGACTTTGTCCACTAAGAGAATCTTGGCAATGAGTCTTGACTACTAAGAAATGATTTTATATGATTATGTGTGTATTCCACAAAGCTTCATGTTTTAAGTTGTCATTATTGGTATTACATTTCACTTCTATTATTTATCCCATGTTATAATCTCTTTTACAGGATAAGATTTTCAAAATGTTATGTTCTTATAAATATGATATGTTTGATATTTCTTTTGTTTACCCTTACTGAGCATTTGAGCTCACCCTTTTGTATGTTTTCTTTTCCCCAGGCCAGGAAGAAGGATATTAAGTAGGATATGCCAAAAAGGGACTCTAGATATGATGAAATAAATGGGAGACAACATAGATGATTTATGAACCAGTTGTTTATGTTTCCCAGTTTCTAAAGACACTATACATATACAGTCCTTTCATGGTTTTGTTATATGTTGTAATAAGTATGCTTCAATTTTGAAGTAATAACCATGTATGTAAAGTATGGGTCACTACATCTTAAGTCCTAAAATTATTAAAATTGATTGATTTTTAGACACAACTAGAAGACTATCACAATTTCCCAAAGGCTACTAGTATCTCAAAAAAATATATATGTCAACACATCATAGGATCCATGAATATGGAACTACTAGAATTCCAAAACATCTATTCAACCACATTGAAATTATAGTAGGGGACTATATCCCATCAGATTATATTTTTATATAAAGTGGGATTACCTAACCCTTATAGAGGATTATGCCCCAATATAAGGGGAATTATTGACTCAAATGATGGAGGACCCTATCCTAACATATAGGTGAGTATAGACTACTGATGAAGATCCCTACCACGACAAACAAGAGAGTACCTAAACTACACTTTCCTAGGGGGGACTATTCCGGGACATGTATATGTTTCCATGGAAGTACCCAAAACCCCATACATGGAAATTTTTTCTTGGGCACTCAGGGGAGTTCTAACTCCATCTATTTTCTAAACATCTCATCCACTTCTTGTTATCACCTCAGTATATATCTAAGACCCTCAAACATTCGAATCCACAGTGTGAACAACTTATAATGACTAATGGAAATATATCATTGTGATCTATGTGATAAAATACTAAAACATGTTCTAAAAAAACTACTAAGACTTTCATTTGGGAAATAAATCACATAAAATACTTTAATTTTCCTCGTACATGACACGTCCAATGGGGTACACAACATCTAGGTCTCATAGGAAATTCCATTCATGTACATTCTCAACTCAAATCTTGTGGAAAACACATACATGGAATAAATAGTATATCAGATGGAATATATTGATAAGAGGTAAATGATTTAATATAATGTAATCCACAATAATTACAAGTTGTACCTATATGGTCTACATGGTATGTAGGGGTTTTAGGATAGTCAATGTGTACTCATTTTAAATGTCGAGTAGCCTCCCCAGTAGTACACAGTGTCCCACTAGATACATGGTGTGGAATTTTTTTATGCTCAAGATATAAAGAATTTTTTAGTTATAGTAAAACCATTCCTAGGGTTCTAGTTAGTGGTAGACCTGGAAAGGATAATTTTAAGTCTACTTGATATGATTATATTCCATAATAACACTGTATGTTTAGTTTTCCTAGTTGTTAGATATAATGGATGGTGAGGGTTTTTAACCATTTATAATGCTTAGTGATCTTTTTAATGTGTTTAATTAATGGGTAATGGAGTTTTTAATCCTTTTAAGAATATTAATTATAATGATGTTGATGATATGGAAAGTTGTTGGGTGGTGGATTCTAGAATATAGTAGGGGTGTGATATATATGGTGTTGATGAATCGCGTTTAGGTATGAATTATCCTTTTATATGGAAGTTTGTATACAACAAGAGTTATTGGTGGGGGGTAATAGCCAAACCATTGTAATTTAATGGATATGGGTTAAGGTGTGAAGTGTCCTTTTGAGTGGACATCTGATAACATTAAGTTCCATGTGGGAAAAATCTTCCTAGCCATTATTTAGTATATGTGATTTGGATTATGAGGTGGGAAGGGGTGGGAAGTGTCCCTATAGCTATACACCCTATTGTAGTAAGATAATATAAAATTAGACAGCCTCCCAACCAATATAACTTATAGTGAGGTCATTATGGGAGTTTTTTTGATTGGTTATGAATGATGATTTGGTTTTTGGGTGTTTCTATTTTAGAAGATAAGTGTCAGTGTGCTAAGGATGGTGTGTTGGCCCTAAGAAATGAGAAATTTTTACTTTTATAGTTAAACATCGTGATGGATATCTAATTAGGTTTCTTTATTTTTTTAATTCATATATTTATTATTATAACTTATTCCCATAAACACATGATATTTCTAGGGAGTAACATACTGAGTATATTTATATTATCACCCATACATTATATACAACTTATCATATTTTCTAGATAGATTTAGTGGTCAAAGAGGGAACGGTTATATATATACATTAAAGACTTACTAGATGTAGTGTGTTATAGTTGTCCTTTCTAGTGGCATAAGGGATGTGTTGGGTTCTTTGGTTTTTCTCCACATTATTATTTTCTTTATATGACATAATAAATATATTATTTAAATTATTAATGTATTTTTTTAAGAAAAACTCATTGATATTATTTATCTATATATATAATGTTATTTTAAAAAGGTTAATGTATTGTATAAGTATGTAATGATATACCATTGGTGCATGTCACTAACCCATGTCATGTTTAATGAAATATTTGGGGGTTACACTCTATCTCATTACAAATGAAGGTGGAATCAATGAAATGTAAATTCATGAAATCTAAATTTTAATTACATATCAAATTTGGTGGTGTTTTTCTATATTAAAGAGCAATTTTTAATGATAGGAAGTGAAATAATGGTAATATATTTATCTTTTTCCACTATTTAAATTTTTCTAACAAGTTATTTTTCATATTATTTTATATTTATTTTAATTTTATCTTCCCTATTTTTTTGTAAAATTTGCATTGATTTGTTATTGTACCAGTGGGAGGATTTTTATGGAAATATTAAAGGGAAGGTCTATCAAAATGTGATTTTGGGAATGTGTTGTTCATCCCTTAATGATACCTTCATAAGTACTCTTGATATTAGAAAAAATAATCCATTATTATCATACTAATATGCCTTGGGAAATTACTATGAATTATTTATATATATCATAATATCATGATATATATTCAAACATACACATTCATTTTGGGTGATTATCCATGATTTATTTGGTAAACCATTCATTTAAATCCATTGAACGGATACCCTTCCATGGGATTATCTTCCACAATAATTCCATTTTTTAAAATATTTTATTGATTTAATTTTATTATTACCCACATGATATTATGAATTTATTAATTATTTACTAACCAAACACCCACTAACATTACTCATGGGTTAAAATTTATGATTAGTCACATGTTATGATAATTTTATGTTATCCACTCAAGAATATATTTAATTTAGAGTGTTGATTTGATTTTTAGACATGATATGATATGGGTGGAACTAAAATTATATATTCACCCAATGAATTATGAAATTATTCAAAAATATTGATAATATGTATAGGTTACTTGTGGAAAACCTTTCCCATTATGATACCATAACATGGTGGGTATCCAATACATCGTCGATTAGCTTTGGAATTATGTTTATGATATCTTGGTGGTTAACCTTTAAAATGTTATTATGATGTTTAGAACCTTGTGTACTTAATACTCAGACTTGTTGATGATTCTTCTTAGTATTTATTATTTTAACTTGAATGTATATGTGTTATATGAAAGAATATTCTTTAAGATACTAACAGTGTTCATTTACTATACTCTTATTGGACTTAATGACATTTCCCTTTATTATTTAAGTAAAAACCTAATAAATTATGAATATTATGATGGGTATAATATATATAGATGATGATTAATAAGTGGTTTCCACTAAAATAAATTTCAATTAAAATTTTTTATATTATATTTCACATAAAATATTTATAGTTTTAAATGAAATTTTCATTTTTATTTTTGGGAATCAATTGAAGGTAATAAATTTTATATTATGTAATTAACGAAGTAATATAGTAGTACTAGATTTTGGATTTATGGTTAAATGCATCACATTCAGTATATATATGGACCTATATCTATTAGGTTAACACTTAATAAATGATCCCTGAAATTTATTTGATTCCATGAAGCACTGATTCCAGTGGAACAATTTCTGATTAGATAAAATAGGAAAGTGGTAGAATAATAATTAATTATTTAATTTAAACATTATATGATATAATTTATTTTATACCTACACAACTTAAAAGGTCATATCCATTCAAATGTATATGTAGGATATAAACACTTCTAAAAAACATTAATGAACTTATATAATTCAAATATAGAAGCACCTTTATTTATAAAAACATCGCATTAAATTCTATGTAATGTGGATAGAATTATTATTAGAGACTACCTATTTTATTTTTTGTTTAAATAGAGTTAGTATTCAACTTAATATCCCCCTTTAGATAGTAATTTAAACATTCTCACTAAGATTTAACAACTTGACCGAATCACATGCTCCATTCTATGTGTCACATGCCCTCATTTGTGTCTCCCTACATGAAATAGGACACCCAATATGGGGATAATATAAACGGTGTCATGAGTAGATTATACCCTTAGTAATAATAGTCTTGCACAAGAATCACAATTAGTAATAATTAATATCCAATAACAATACATTTCAAAACATCATTCTATAATAATATGGAACATAGGATAAAAAAATAAACCAACGGACTCTAGATGTGGTAAGTCAACCAATTTACGATAATAAAAAGAGATAAAATAATAAAATATAGAAATGGTTTGGAGCCTTTCCCAAAATTACATCCATGCTCCATCTTTTCATCCCCTTGACATAGATATATTTCACTTAGTTGGATTCTTGACCAAGAAATTTACACATACATTGAGATGCCCATACAGGGTGCAGTAATACAAATCTGGGATGTGCCAGTAAATGGATTTATCAGCACTATAGATGCACTGATAATGGGATAAATGTTTATGTTTTTTCTTTAATAGTACTCATAAAATGATTTTTTATTTTTTTCCCTTTATCAGTGCTCAAAAACATGCCAACAAAGGCCCCATAGAGAAAGGGGGATAAATTGTATTTATTGGAACCTATTCTTTCCCCTCATTTTATCAGTGCTTTTCCCCCCTATTAGTGCCACCCTATTAGTGATTTACATAATTCTGACCTCTTGCATGCTCTCTTGCCTCCAACAAGTTTCAAAAATGAGACCTCCAACACATGCGCCAACACCATTTCCACTCCCCTTTATTTGTTTTTCCATTTTATGATATATCTATATATATATATATATTTAATTACATTTTTTATCCATATATTTATATAAGTGTTTTTATATATATTGTTATTTATTTATATATATATATTTATATTATTAAATTCCTATATAAAATATGTTTCTGTGTATCTATGTTTATAAATACATACATATATATTTATACGTGTCTGTGAATCTATAGATATAATTATAATAATTTATATTTATTTACATATATTATATATTAATAATAATATACATATATAATAATATGTAGATAAATATATATCTATTTTTCAATACACACACACTAATAAAACATTATATATAAATTATTTGTATGGGTATGTAAATATTCATATATTTTTATTTTAAATAAAATAGAAAATATTTTTTATTTATAAAAGGTTTATATATTGAGAAATATATTTTATATATAAATATGATTAAATATTTATTTATAAAATTAAATTTTTATGAGTGAATATATTAAAAAAATATGTATATATGTTTATAAATTTGATTATAAAAATACTACAATATGAAAAATGATAAAATTTAAAAACCATAAAATCAATATTAACATAATACCTAGGAATAAATTCAGTCCACACTAAAAATAGGAAAAATGATCCCCCTTAAATGCGACTGAAATGACATTGAATGTTAAAAAATTAGGTTGGCCCGAAAAAAAACTTAGTTTTGGAGTCCTTCTGGGAATATTTCAGCCTCTAAATATGTGACCAGGTGGTACCCTAGTCTCTAGGGAATAGATAACATCACAAGATTCGATTTTATTTGTGGTGGATCCCAAATAGACACCCATATCAAATGTTATGGTTGTTCGATGTTCGAGTAACGTGTTCAACATATTTTAGATATTTTATTTATTTATTTTTTATTTATTTATCTTCAAATTGTTTTTAGATTACTATTACTTGATAATAATTAGAGAATTATTAGTTAAAAATATATTATAAATTAATTTATAATCTATTTTTAGTAAATATTTTATATATTAACTTAAAATGACTATTTAGCCTCTTCTAAAACATATTTATCATATATTTTTTATATTTATATAAATATATTTATATTTATATGTTATTATATTATTTTTAATGAAATATTTTTTTTAATATATTCCCTTTATCAGTGAAAGTAAAAAAGCACTAATAAAAGGGGGTCTCTATCAGTGCTTTTAAAAAATGTTAATAATGACCCCCCGCCCATCAGCGCTTTTTTACAAGAACTAATAAAGGCCCCCCACCATTTTCACTTTTTATAAGGTCTGATAAATTGTTGTTAAATCTCCCCTTTAACATAGATTTCTCTAGCACCGACAAAGGGGATCTTTAGTGGGGCTTTTAGCTAGCATAGTTTTATCCCTTGCGCTAGATAAAACCAGTTTGGTAATAGTGGTGTGAGTATAAACCCCTTACGACCCCACCAATGTATCCTAAAAATATAGTCAAAATATAAATATGGTTTATGCCATGATGGTATGTAAATAAAAAATAAAAAAACCAATCATATTGTGGGTGATCATTCGCTAACAAAGATTCCTTGAGCCTTGGTCGTAATAGCTTTGGATCCATACCAGAAGGAATTTCTCATATTTAATTAAAAATTCGATTAGGAAAAAACAACACATGTATCAGATCAAGTCCCATTGTTAATCAAGTCCTGGGTTTTTTCATAATGTTTTCATACCTGTAACTCTTCTTTGGGTCAGGCCATAAGGTCATTATTCCCTTATCTCTACTAGGTTGGGTTATAAGTTCAGCACACCCTAGGATCATCCTGGGGTCATGCCATAGGGTCGTCTTACCTTGTTCTTTATATCTAGAAATTGAAAAGGTCTTTATAACCTTTCCCTATCTCCAGGTACTATCATCGCCATCAATACCACATCGCATTACCATATTCTCCCCCTCTAAGGATTAAACAAGCGACGATTATCCGTATATCCCATTGATTCTATATAAAAACCTCTACATTATATGAATTCAAAAAGAATAGGGAATGGTACAGAAAGAACGAATATACCACACAATAAAAATTTTACAATAGATACTAAAGTAGACCATATTCATAATCACAAGCATACTAAATGATAAAATATTTCTCACAGCTATGTGAAAATACACACATGCCAATCATTCTAATAATATTTATATAAAAGCCTTATGGTTTAAGGACTTATTACCTTTAGCATGATCATTCAACAACCCAACATGAGAATATATAATAGGGAGAGAGAGATATAGATAAGGATATTCCTAATATTCATATGAATTAAGAGAGGTCTCTATGGATGCCTTTCCAAATCGCTTTATCTTTTAACCCTTATGGGGAGGGAAAGAATACTAAAACATCACCATGGAACCATACTGATTATTAAAAATCATGAGGATAGGATGAATATAGGTTATAAATAGAGATATCGAGTCAAAACTACATCAATAACTCTCTTAATTAACCACACATGCTTTCCCCTTTGAAATGCATAGACCACATAAATCTTAAGGGTTGATTCATCCATTTCATAAAAAATTGAACCACCACCTCCATATCATAGGGATTCCTAACATAGTCATGATCACATCAATTTCACCATACCTAATAGATTCACCATGATGATCCATCAAGGCATACAGAATAATACATGAATGTTTTAGACCCACTACAACTTCTACCATATCATGGTGAGGCTTTCTTACTATGGACCACATGGAGACTCTCATTAACTCGTGATTGATACCACACACAACCATTTGTAATTTTGGCCTCCCTATTTCACATAGGAGGATTCTAGGTGCCACATGGATTCCACCATGAAGTATTCTGACACATGGTTCACCTAAAAATTCCCAATCTCAAACAAATCCACCAGGAACCATATTATTAATCTAATACCCAAGTTAAATAATCAAATTTATTAAAATTATACACCATTAAAATTTAGGATGTTACGAATATCTACCACTAATTACTTCTCATCCTCAAGAATCATCTCTAGGGAGTTTACTCAAAAAACATAGGAAATTATTCCTAAACATATGAAACTCAATCCTAAATCTCCTCTTGGATATGACTGCACTGTCATAGAACTTGAACAATTGGTATCATCTTTCTTCATAAAACATTCTGTCTATTGAACACAATTTGATCTAATCCCTCTATAAAAAATGAATCACATTCAAAATAAATGTCTTTACTGTTGTTCACAGGTGCAGGATTGGGTTCGTGCCTCTGAAGCCGAGAAACATGGAATACATTTTTCATACCTTGGTATCGTGGAGTAATATCCAATTAGTTGGTCACTATTCTCACATGCTTGATAATCCAAAACTATCATACAAAATAGAAGAAAATTTTCCATATTTTTACATTAATGAATTCCTTAATTAAGGTGACACTCACAAGATAACTCTATCACCCATAGTGAATTCGAAGGATCATCACATCTGGTCATTCACTGGTGCAGAAAACGTTATTTACGTCGGTTATTTTTCATTTTTTACATCGGGTTTTAGCCGATTTTAATATGGAAGACGTTATAAATAATGTTTTTTACATCAGTTATTTAAAAACCGATGTAACATACATAACCTCGCGATGTTTATCACGTCGGTTAATTAATAACCGATGTGAAAAAACCCGGTGGGGGGGGGGGTTTATAACGTCGGTTATTATATAACTGTCGTGATAAACCGGGGGGGCTTTATAACGTCGGTTATTTAATAACTGAGGTGATAAACTTCTGGGAGATGGTTTATCACGTTGGTTATTAAATAACCGACGTGCTAAACAAGTCCCGGGAGGGGTTTATCACGTCAGTTAATCAATAACCGACGTGATAAAAAGCCTGGTAAATGGTTTATCACGTCGGTTATTAAATAACCGACATGATAAACCAATCCCAGGAGGAGTTTAACACGTCGGTTAATCAATAAACGACGTGATAAAAGGCATGGGAAATGGTTTATCAGGTCGGTTATTAAATAACTGACGTGATAAACCATTTTCCAGGCCGTTTATCACGTGGGTTATTGACTAACCGAGGTGATAAAGCATTTCCCAAATCATTTATCACATCGGTTATTACATAACCAACGTGATAAACCATGACACAGATGTTTATCACATCGGTTATGAAAAAAACCGACGTGATAAACACTTCTCGATTTCTTTATCAGGTCGGTTATATAATAACCGACGTGAAAGACAATTTTTTAAAAAAAAATCCACTGCAGTCCTCTTCTCTCCCCAAACTCAACCAGAAACCAAATCAATAATTCGTACCACAAAAACAGAAGATCAAAACATGAACTAAAGAAAATATAAGCATTTACATTGATAACAGATAAAACTTACCCACTTGATAGCCCCCACCCTCATGTATACCCCCTATACAGCCCTCCCCCACCCCATTGGAGCTCCCACCACACCCCTAGACTGCCCCCGACCCCCTAGATAGCCCCAAACACCCCTTGACAACCCCCACCCTTCTGAACAGCACCCCCTCACCCCCGAACCAAACTTGACATCCCCCACCACACCCCTAGACTGCCCCCGACCCCTGGACAGCCCTAAACACCCCTCAACACCCCCCCCCCCCACCCTCCTGAACAACACCCCCTCACCCCCTAACCCTACTTGACAGCCCCCACCACACCCCTGGACTACCCCCCGACCCCCTGGATAGCTCCAAACACCCCGGTACAACACCCCCCCCCCCCCCCGCCCTCATGTATACCCCCCCCCCCCCCCCACACCCTGGACATCCCTCCCCCATCCCATTGGAGCCCCCACCACACCCCTGGACTTCCCCCCAACCCCCTGGACAGCCCCAAACACCCCTCGAAACCCCCCCCCCCCCCACCAGACAGCCCTCCCAAACCCCTGGACACCCCCAACCCCACTGAACAGCCCCCCACACCCTTGAAACCCCTCCCGCCTAGACCAGAATCCATACCAGAAAACCCATCATAAGTAGACCAAAACAAGAAGTAGATAAAAATTAAACATTCACATATATAACATTCAAAACATACACTATCAACTTCAAAAAAACTTAATCCATCATAAACGACTAACAAATATACAATTACAACGACAATATTCAAAATTACATTTTACATAACAAACAACTAAAATTTAATCAAACCTGTAAAATAATTTGACCACTCCACTTGTAGTTGTTTGATGTCTTCAACATTATAGGGTTGAGGGTCATCCAAAATCTACAAATGAAAAGGATAGTAGTTAACGTGTATAATGAGTAAATCAAATTGAAATATTAATGCAAAGTTTAAGAGGAAATCTTACCAGGTCAAAATTCACAATTGTCCCAGTTGTTATTATTTCATTCATAAATTTTAACATATAATATCTGCATTCGATAACGCCTTGTTGTTCATGACAATTTTGTTTGAATGAGTGTAAATTCAATATATTATTTTAATGTAATAAATCAAAAAGTAGAAATTATAAATGGATATTTACCTTTGTATTTACATATTTGATCTTTGCATTCCTTTTCTTTGCGTTTTTTTGAAAGTAGACCCATGCCCTATTAGAAAATTATACTAATGGGGTAAATTTAAAATTCATTATAATATATAAAACTATTGAGAAATTGAAACTTACTTTTCCAATATATTTTTAAAACATTCCCGCACATCATCATGGACAGAGCATATCCAATAAAGTGCTTTCTCCCTTGGGAAAAAAACCCCTAACATCCAATGATCACTGATAAAAGAAAATTTAATGTTAGGGGTTTTTTATGTTAAAAGATAATTAACTCTTTGAGAGAGATGTGTTTCATACCTCTTACAAAAAAGCATCATCCAACATTGTGTGACTATATTCTTTTAAAGACTTTCAGCAATATAAAGCATTCTTTGTTCCTCATCCAATGCACATGCTTCAGGGGAAATCAATTGCGGGTCCATGAATCCATATACATCTGTTAGATCATTCCTCTAAAAAAATTTATAAAGATACCTAACACAAAATAAACATAAGTATACATTTTTAATAAATATAATGCAAGGAAAAGGTGTTAAGACTTACATGGAAAAAAAATTCACCACGTTGATGCCCAACTTATCTTGAGTAACAAGCTCCATGATATCAGTTTTCATAATCCCCACATTTATTTCACGTCCACAAACATGATATTCCATTGGAAACTCATAATGATCCACTAACAAATTTGAATGTCTTGACAATCTGCCAAGACTACTGGATTCTATATCTGATGTCATAGCTATTTGTCTTTGTTGTTGTCTACACAGTATTTCTTTACCTTTGAAGTATTCTTGTAAAAATAAATTGAAAAATATATTAGTTTTAAAATGATTAAACAACTTTAATAAAAAAAATAAAATAAAAGATATAACATTCATACCTCTATGGAAATGAGTCAAAGAAGTCTGGATGGCCAAATTAAAAAATGGCCAATACTATGTCCAACTGTCGCCACCTCATCTATAGGTAATGGTACCCGAGCTGATCTATCTATAATATCTTGTACAGTGACCCTATGATTCTCTACCTCTAATTGTTGATGATGAACTGTATCTCTTATACAATATACCAACCCATATGCTACTATATGCTATTGAGAATTATCAACATACAACTCGCAATAAGTAGGAAGCTGCTGTGGAGGAGTAGGATAAAAAATCGGGTTAGCGGGCTGAGGTGGGGGAGTGGGAGCTACTAGCGGAGGTGGAGGAAAAATAATGGGGTCTGTAGGGGGAGGTGGAGGAGTGGGAGCTACAGTCTGAAATTGTCTTTGCATGTCTAAAAACATAGATTGCACCGACTCTCTAATCTTGTCCTCCATCTTCGCATTACTATTATGAATTTCAGACTCCAAGGAATCAATATTTTTTCAATAAACCCCCTCAATGTTTGAAGTTGAAGAACATGGCAACACCTTTCTTACCGATACACCTGATGGATATCCTCTTACACGACAAGGATGTTCGGGCCTTCCCAATGCTACAGATAAAATATCTTCCCTCCTAGTAGCTACAAATGTCCCATGTGATCTCTTCTCCTCAAGAGAGTCCTGTATTAATTAATTGAAAATTTCTGTAATGATTGAAATTATATGAATAAAATGGTTAACTTAAATAAATAAAATATATATCTTACAATCCTCTCAGCTACGATTCTTGATTCATCTGAAATATATTTCCCTTTTTTTCCCTTTCGAGAACTCTTCCATTTTGCGTGTCTAGATGGAGGGGATGGAGGGGCCACCTCTCCAGAGCTTGAAGACTCAGCTCTTAGTTGTTGAAATTTTTCTACCATCATTTGTTCTTCCAATAATGCATACCCTCCCCGAGATAAACTATGAGGGTATACATTTTTAGATTGGATCTCCTGATGAGCTTTCCTTGTTTTCTGTATATTAAGAATAAGAAATCATTAACAAAACGTTAATAAGATCATTTCTATAAGAAATATTATAAAATTTTACACTGCCCTTACCAAAAATGACTCTTTTCTTATACTTTCATAAAACTATCTCCATGTGTCTTCATCTATAAAGGGATATATACGACATGGATTATCATGACTCATATGACCATAAATGAAATCAGATGAGAGGGTTGATTTTAAATCCCTTCATCTCTTGGAATCCAATGATAAGCATTTCTTCCTAACTCCTCCAGTGTCAGGAATATCAAATGTCATCTGATAAAGAAGAAGTTAATCATATTATATATACTAGAAACATTTAAAGAATATTCAAACAATAGAAAATGATCTTACCAAAATCGTCTCCCATAATTGAGATATTATCGCTTTATCCACACTTCTCCAGTCATCATACAGAATGCTTACTTTGCTCTTAGCCTGAGTTGCTAAAAAACTCTTAAAATCATTCGCATTTGGACCTCTAGGAATATCATCATCATCAAACTCAATGACTATCCTCTGATCTTGCATACAGGCAACTGATAAATTTGGTAAACATGTGCACCCACATTTACCAACCTTTGAACTCTTTGTTCTAATAAGAGCATGAGAATGTTCCTCCCCAAAGGTATCACCAATATTCTCATCTCCAGAATCATGTGTTTGATCAACTATATGATCTGTCATTATCCTTCAAATTAAAAAAACAAATGTTAGTTCAGTAATATACAAATTCAAATATTTTAATACTACTGTAATCAGAAAACAGAAAAGTGTACTAAGTTACGTAATAGTAAACATTGGTAATATGGTAAGCATGTCAAACAATGGTAAAGATGGTAAAGATGGTAAATATGGTCAAGATGGTAAACATGGTAAACATGGTAAACCTGGTAAACATGGTAAAGTAATTGTCACTGAACAAAAATAATAGATATATAATTCATGTAATGGTAAACATGATAAAGTAAACTAAACAAACTTAAAACAAACAAAAACTTATACTTATTTTGTTTTAAAACATGTTTTAATAAATAAAAAAATTACAACATCAATCATTTATGAAAAACATAAATGTAAACATGAAATAAACATATGTTACCAGTAATTTTAGGAATGTACAAATGGATTGTTTTCCCAAATTCCTTCGTCATGATCTTTCCTTATGGCACAAACCATGTCTTCAACATTCTCATCATTATGTTCTGTTAATCGTTCCATGGAAGTAGGGATCTCACATAAATCAGCATCTTCAATAACTTCATCCTCACCAACATATTGTTTTTTCCCTTGTAAAACAACAACCCACTGCATATCTGATTGATCTACTACATAGAAATTTTTTTTGCATGTGTTTCCATTATAAAAGAATCAGCTGCATCTTCCAATCTATTGAGATTAACAAGTGTCATTCCAAATTCATCATGTCTGACCCTGTTGCTACCGATAAACCATTTAAAGTTAAAAACAGAAACTTTAATTTTAAATTAATCAACCTCCAATATGTATTCAATCACTCCATAATATGCACTTGATACAGAAATTGGGTTTTTGTCCTTAGCACTCGAAAAATGCATTGCTTCTGCAAACACCAATACACCACTATTCTGAACCGCACTTCTGTTGTCCTGAGCTTTCGTATGAAATGTATAGCCATTAATGTCATAACCTGACCATGTTATCACATTTAAATATGGACCAACCACTATCCATTTTAATGTCTCTGATACATCTGATCTACCAAGCAATGTATTTTTAATCCATGACAAAAAAGTTTTGTTGTGCTCATTCAAAATCCACATTTCTTTCTTCTTTGGATGACATTGTTTCAAATCATTAATATGCAATGTGATATATAGTTGAGCATTAGCTATGTTATTCAAGATGTATGATTCTAACTTCTTCATCTGTTCAGCTGACAATGATTTGACTTTCAAGCCATGAATCCCCTTTCCCTCATTATTAACTCGTTCATGGTGAGATGGAGTCAAACCTATGTGTTGTGCCACAACCAAGTAGCTCGTACAAAACTCTACTACCTCCTCAGAAATATACTTTTCAATAATGGAGGCTTTAGGTCGATATGGATTTTTAACATACCCCTTTAATATTTTCATATACCTTTCAAAAGGATACATCCAATGAAGATATACAGGTCTACAAAGCTTTATTTCTCGAACCAGATGAATCATTAAATGCACCATTATATCAAAAAAAGTTGGAGGAAAATACATTTCCAATTGAAAAAGTATAAAAATTGCATCCTTTTCCAAAATTTTCAAATCATTCACATCAATCGCCTTGTTACAAATTGAATTGAAAAAATAACACAACTTCATCATAGTCTTTCTGACACGAATGGGCAATATTCCATGCAATGAAACTGGTAGAATTTGTTGCATCATGGCGTGAAAATCATGTGATTTCATACCTATCAACTTTAAGTCCTTCAATGAGACAAAAATTTTTACATTTTAAGAATAACCTTGAGGCACTTTGATATCATGAAGACAATGAAAAAAGCTAATTTTCTCCCTCTTTGATAATGTATGACTAGCCGGGGGAAGAAATGTTCGTCTTCCTTTAGGAGTGGGAGATAACTCCAAACGTATTCCCATTGATAGTATGTCTAATCTTGCATTCAACCCATCTTTAGTCTTTCCTTTAATATCTAACAATGTTCCAATCAAACAATCACATATATTTTTCTCCACGTGCGTGACATCAATATTATGTTTAACTTCATCATACCTCCAATATGGTAGCTCAAAAAATATTGACCTTTTCTTCCAAATATGTCTATCATTACCAGATTTCTGTGTCTTTCCTAATGTCACGTCAAGTTTTTTCACCCTCTCAAAATAAAAATCTGGAGATAAAGGTTTTGGAGCAGTATCAAATTCTTGTGAGCCATTGAATGCCTTTTTTAGTCTTCTATAAGGGTGATCCATAGGAAAAAACATTCGATGACCCATGTACACTGTTTTCCTCCCATGATGAAATTGACAATATGATGTCTGTTGTTCACAAATTGGGCATGCTTTATCCCCATTAACACTATATCTAGACAAATTTACATACGCTGGGATGTCATTTATAGTGAACAGAAGCACTGCATGCAGTTGAAAATATTCCATTTTATAAGAATCAAACACCCTAATACCATCAGCCCATAACAGTTTCAAATCATCAATCAATGGTGACAAGTAAACATCAATATCATTGTCGGGTTGCTTTGGACCATAGATCATTATACTCAACATGAAATATTTGTGATTCATACAAACTTCATGAGAGAGGTTGTAAATTACCAATAAAACAGGCCATGAACTATGTGTGCTACTGAGGGTTCGGTATGGATTCATTCCATCTGTGCATAACCCTAATATGATATTTCTTATTTCATTTCCAAATGTAGAATACTACGCATCAATTTTCCTCCATTGTGGACAATCAGCTGGATGACATATTTTTCCATCACATACCCGCTCATCAACATGTCATCTTATCCTTTTTGCATCATGTGAATTAGAAAATAAACGTTTGAAAAGATGAATTATAGGAAGATACCAAAATACCTTTGAAGGGAGATTTGTAATCTCTACACCAGCCTATGATTTCTCTTTCACCTTATACCGTGATGTCCCACATTTAAGAAACTCTGACCGAAATTCATATTCCTTCTTATATATAATGTAGTTATTCGGACAGGCATGTATTTTCTTGTATCCCAATCCCATCGGGCATAATATTTTCTGGGCCTTGTAATGTGAATCTAAAAGATCGTTATCTTTTGGAAGAATGTATTTCATCAATTGTAGCAACTCTGTAAAACATCTGTCACTCCATCCATGTTTCGCCATCAGGTTAATCAATCTTAACACCACCGAAAAAACCATAAAATCTGTACAACCAGGATATAATGGTTTTTCAGGACCACCATATAGACGTGCAACTGTCGGTTCTATCTCAATTTGTTCTGCTACAATATCACGAATCATTTCTTCAATTCCATCGGAGTTACAATCTTGTGAATCCTCATCATCAGTGATATTTCGTCCAGTTTCACCATGCCAAATCTATGGGCTGTAACTCGGATTAAAACCATGACTTATCAGATGATATTTTATCTCTCTTCTTTTCAACTTCTTCATATTCAAACATTTCAGACATTGACAGAAAAAAATTTCACTACTTGGAACATTTCATTTAGAAAATTCCAAAAAGGCATCAACACCTTCCTCATATTCATTGCTCATTCGATGTGCCGTAATCTATCTTCGAGTCATTATTACCTATAACAAATATCAAAAATATATATTTTTAAGATAAGAAAAATATAAGTTTACATGAAAAAAAAATCATAATTTGAATGTAAAACAATTTTGAAATATAAAACAAATCTATGCATATTTAAAAATATATGCTTGAATATTATTATTAAAATAAAATATAGTTAGATATAATAGTTTTAAATTCCATTGAATAAAAGAAACCATGGAGCCTACATGGTTGATAGAAAATTGGAGAGAATGGAGTAAACCTGAGAATTGAATCATATTTAAAATAAAAACTCAGATGGAGAAAATCACCCCTCCTGGACACCACCCCCCACCCCCTACCCCCTTGGACACCCCCCTGGACACCCCCAAACCTTTGGACAACCCCCACCCTCCGGACAACCCCCAAAACCTTCTGGATAGGCCCCCACCCCCTTGGACAGTGCCCCCCCCCCCCCCACACCCACCCCCTTGGACACCCCCCTGGACACCCCCCAACCCTCTGGAAAACCTCCCACCCCCACGGCCAACCCCCAAAACCCTCTGGACAGGCCCCCACCCCCTTGGACATCCCCCCACACCCACCAACCCCCTTGGACACCCCCAACCCTCTGGACAGCCCCCCAAACCCCTGGACAGCCCCCCACCCCTCTTGGACACCACCCCCACCCCCGACCCCCTTGGACACCCCCCAACCCTTTGGACAGCCCCCCCCCCCCCCACCCTTGGACAACACCCCACCCCTCTTGGACACCACCCCCACCCCCGACCCCCTTGGAGACCCCTTGGACTCCCCCAACCTCTGGGCATCCCCCCACCCCCAGGACAACCCCAAAAACCCTCTGGACAGGCCTCCACCCCCTTAGACAGCCCCCACACCCACCCACCCCCATGGACATCCCCCTGGACACCCCCCAACCCTCTGGACAGCCCCCCACCCCCCAGAAAATCCCCCAAACAATGGTTTACATATATAAACTAGTCATGGTGAACAACTAAAAACACATGAATTTAATATATACTTCAGCATGAAATAGATGGAATTAAATATTATTAAATATGGCTACTTAAATGATCATATGATATTTAAAAATAACCATTGGTATTCAACAAGTCAAATGATCACAATTTTTCTCGATAACTAATATCATAATGAGGTAATGGATAATTCGAGAAATATTAAACATATTGTCGAGGCCTTGGCCAAGGCCTCAAAAAATACTAGGGTAAGCCCTCAGTAGAACCCATTTTTATTTGGAATCATGAGACATAGCAATGCATGGAAGGGCCATAGAGGTCAACAGCCATTACATTATATGTCTAATAGATTCTCATATAAAAGAGGATAAACATAAGCAGCAACAACACATGAAATATCATTTTCGAATTCATACATTTAATCAATAACCATTCTATGCAGTAATATAGGTGAATGAGATTATTAGCTGTCAATGACAACAAAAATTACCATCAATGTCGAGCATTCGCGGAACAAAAACAAACTAAATAAAAGTAGTTGAGGCTTACAAGAATATTGCAAAGATATAATAGATCTTGGGATGATAAATAAGATGATGATGGAAAAAAGAGGTAAGAGGGTTTGAAATCGAAGAATCTTACCTAGTTTAAACACAAAAATCGCAAAACATAAATATAGACTATCCGGGAAAAAAATGAACGAAATAAATTCGTGGAAGGATTAATTGAGTGATGCGAGATGAGATGATAGATCCAAGGAGAGTATATATGATAAACAATGAAGGAAAAATAAGTTTAATGCAACGATATCGATGAGTTGATTAGGGTTTACCGTGCGAGAGAGACGAGACGCCGGACTGTTGATCGAAAAAACATAAATGACAATCCACGAGGCATGGTAATTTTTTAAATGTTTTATAATGTTGTTTATTTAATAACCGACGTTATAAACTATTTTTTTACATTTATAAAGTCGGTTATTATAATAACCGACATTATAAATGCATCAGATACATCTTTTTTACGTCGGTTATTTTATAACCGATGTAAAAAAATCCACGTGTTGGTCTTTTACATAGGTTATTCTATAACCGAAAAAAAAATCACAGTTTTTTACGTTGGGTATTGTATAACCGATGTAAAAAACGTTCTGTGGGTTGTTTTGTTACATCAGTTATCAAATAACTGATGTAAAAAACCCCCGCACTTTTGTTTTTTACATCAGTTAATTTATAACAGATGTAAAAACCGAACACGTGTGATTTGTAACGTCAGTTATTCAAATAACCGACTTTAAAAAGCTACTCAATGCATTTGTTAGTTAGTTATAAAATAACGGACATAAAAAACCACGTTCCACATATTCTCACGTCGGTTATATATAACCGACGTAAAAAATGGTGGCGTAAATAATGTTTTCTACACTAGTGATTATATGGGCGTTTCTTCCTCTAAAAATCACCAATCGCTTTTGAATGAATTTTGTAAACACCTTGACCCCAATATCCTAGAGCCAGTGCCTTACTTCATTAAATTAGTATAATAAACAAGGAAGTCGCATCCCTAAGGACCGAAAAGTTTTTTAGATTTGGAAAACTATATACAAATGAAATTTTTACATTATAACTTGAAATGAAATAAAACATAGAAACTCTATTGAAAATTATTCTGTTATCTTACTTTATTATTGTATATCAATAGAAACATACATCTTGGAATCTTTGTAAGAAATGAAACATACAAAATGTGTCAAATCAGATGCTTAGTAAGGGTATGAAATATAGCAGAACCTATCACAAATAGACATATACATTATTGTAGTTTTACTGATTAAAAACACATTCCATTAAAACATAACCTTGAGAATAATATGGCATGAGTAAAATATGACTACATAATGTCATATAAATAATCATATGAGAATAAAACTTAATCATGGATATTTTTCTAGTCAAATAATCACATGGATTATAAGTTACTATTATCATTATGAGGGAACTCATAATTCTAAACATCAGAAACACACCATCATTGCTTCGTCTAAGAAACCATACATAAATACACAACGACCTGGTATACATTGTCTCATGAGACTTATTGATGCATCTTGCACCCCACCCATCACTTACTAAGTGCAATGCATTACTCATATGTAAGGGGGGTACACAATCAAAATATACCTTCATATTGAAAAATTCATAATGACTATTAATAAATTTTCCCATATAATAAACATAATAAAAACCCATCCAGAGTAATATGGAGAATGGTAACAAGATAGTACATCTCCAAAAATAATCATAAATCATTCCATAAAATATAGTATATGGAAACATAAGAGATAAATCTCAATAAATCATAGGATTCAAAAATGTATGTTCATATAGATGATGGTATTTTTAAATGATAACATTGAATACCTCTTGATGAAAATAATCATTAAAAATTCCAAAGTTTCTCATACCACTTGGAAAAATTTTAATCATAATCCCCTTGATGAAATAACGTTAAATGAAACATATAATATCAGCAGAATAAATATATTCATGATATTATATATAAAAGGTTAGTAAATACACCAAAAACCAAGAATAAGTGGTGAACAAGGAATATATCACACAGAAGTAAAAGTGAGATGAGAAAAACCTTCCCTTATGTATGAAAGTGTTATGAACCTATAATTAATGTCCTGGATATTGTAATTATATTAATTAATAATTTAATTTATAAACTATTAAACATTTATTTGATTTATTATAATTTTATAAATTTTATTTATTCCATTTTGGATGAGCTATAAGATTCTATTTCATCGTTCATGAGTCTTTGTTTCTATGGTTTTCATGATTAGTTCACTTGTATGCTTGTATGAAAGAACATGTACGACAAAATAGTTATCTTCAATTGAAATTATATGTTATTAATGAACTTATAGTATGATTAATTTTCTTACATATACTTTTTTCAATATATGAGGATGATTCATTAGATAAAACCTTAATGATAACCATTTAGATTATTTGGGCCTTTTTTTATCATCATGATCTAGGATTGTCATATGAACTAAAATTATATGTATACACCCACTAAAAACATTAAATATGTTTAATTATATATATCAGATTCTGGTTTAACCATAGATATTGTTTTATGACTGTCCTTGAAGGAGGAATTGAATAACATAAAACCTTGGTCCAAGAAGGCGGTAAATTGGTACCTAATAGACGATGTTTTCATTTATAGAATAAAAAGGGAACGAGAACAAAATTTATGGTTAATATACCATTAACATATTAAAATTATAGAATATAAAATATAAGGGAGTTATCATTTCACTTTTGATAGTGGATGTGAGGGAAGAATAATAAAATAATATAAATTTAAATAGAGAGAGAGAGAGAGGGAGAGAGAGATCGAGAGAAGGTTTTACCTCTTGAGTGTCGCCTCCTTGAGAACCTCTTTAAGAAACATGGAAATGGTCTTTTGGTGAGACAAAAAAGAACAAATCATGGGGGAGAGGTTTAGTAGAGGTAAGGGGAATAATATAAGTAAGATTTAAGTCATTATAGGTGTGAGGAGAAGGGATTGTCAGGGGTGGTATTTATAGTGGAGGAGTGAAATGTTTTTTTATTATTTAATTCATTTGTTTATTATTTTGGATAATGACTTAGAAGATTGTTGGTTATTGTCACTAAATATAGTAACTAGTGCATTTTATTTTGAACAAATGGGTGCTTACCTCGTCTATACATCATCCATGACTAAATAATTCAATTATTTACTTAAAATGTTAAATACAATAAATTTTCATATTTCACAATTCGCTAAAAAATAAACTATTTTTGAAAAGGTTAAAAAAATAACTTGGAACTTTTATTTATGTATATATTTCAAAAAAGGTCTATATTTTATGAAAAAAAAACTAAATATGATAATTTTTATTTTTATTTAAAATTATCATTTATTAAAAAAATACTGATTTTAAATTTATAAATATTTTTATAACTAATGGGAGTCTATATATTGTTTTCCTTCCTCAAAATGTTTTAAATAAAAATAAAATAAAATAAAATGACTCCTTTGATACCACTTTGTAATTATCTGACTGAATCATCTATTCTATTCAATGATTCACATGACCTCATGTGTGTTTTCCCATATGCAAGAGTTTGTTAACTAGTGTTGAGAGTCTAAATGGTGTCATGGGGAGACTATACCCTTAGTAAGTTCATCCTTTCACCAGAATAAAATTGAGTAATAATATATATTCCAGAACAATATAGAAGTAAATATCATTATTAAACAATATGGCTTATATGAAATACACAAGAAAATAAAACAAAGGACTCTTAATGTGGTAAGTCAACCAATGCTTGATATTAAAAAGAGATCAAATAAGAAACTAAAAAAACAGTCTATAGTTCATCTTGTAATTTCTTATATGCTTCATGATCCATCTACACATATCCTTGACATCATGCCCATTCCCTTAGTTAGATCCCTGATCATGAAATTTCCACACAAATAAGATGAACATGCAGGGTGTGCGTATAAACCCAAAATGACACCACCAATACATCCATAATATAAATTTCACATGTATATAAGGTTTATTTCATGATGGTAAGTAAATTGACATATATGTAAACAATCTTATGTCCAAATATCATGCATTAACCAAACTGCTAAAAGCCCAGGCAAAACACGATCTCGCTCCATGATGGAAGGAATGTCTCATATGTAATCACATATTAGATCATTACACAATGGCCAAACATTTATAGGATCATTACCTACATCTAATCAAGCCTTTGGTCAGGACTCAATGTTAGTGTACCCCTATATCATCCTTGAGTTTGTCCACAAGGTCTTCATGCCACAACCTTTATGGTGTTAGGCCACTAGGATGTCACACCTCAAGGTCAACCTTGAGTCAGTCCATAAGGCATGTATACCCTATCCTCCATCTCATATTATACCACTTGGTCATCATACCCCTACCCTATCTCTAGTTCCCATCATCATCGTCATAATCCCCATGTCACTCTAGCACATGTTCCTCCTTCAGGGGATTACAAAGCCATAATGATCCATCTGTCCTATTGATGATAGATAAAAACCTCTACATACTATGAATTCACCCAAAACATGACAAATAATAAAATAAAAAAGATAACATACAATGGATAGGTCACATAGGTTACACACATAGACCACATTCATAATTATAGGTATACCATGTCATTTAATAGTTCTCTTGGTTACACACTCATGCACAAAGATGCCAATCAACTACCTATAAAGAACCTATATAGAAATGAATTTCTAGAGTGATCCTAGTCTTATAATAACCCAATAGTAACAGATCTGATAGATAATAAATCATCATTCTAATAGTTATTTGAATGTAGATAGGTTTCCTAGGATGCCTTTCCAAAATCACCTTATTTTCAGTCCCTTGAGAGACGAGAAATACATCAAAACAATCCACCTAGAAATCTTCCATATCATTAGCCATTATGAGAAGGGGAAGAACAAAGTTTACCAAGGGAGACATCGAGTCAAAATCATGTCAATAACTCCACCGATTAATCACATTTGTTTTCTACCGTTGAAAAACACAAAACCTATGAATCTTAGTGACTAATTCAGCTATTTTGGAATATGTTAATATTTATCACCATGGAATGGTGATTCCCTTCATGATCGTGGTTGATTTGATAATACCTTGATAGGAAGATTCACCATAAAGATCCACCATGATGTAGATCAAAATCATTGGATGTTTTAGAACCACTGTCACCAACCAAATCGGGTCTCCATCCAAATAGTGCCCGACCTAGACCACAATAAGGCTCAAAGGGCGTTCTTGATCCCCACAGGCTGGTACAAGCGCTCAGGTATCTAAATAAAGGTTGGCATCAATTTACCAGAATAAAAAAATATAAATAAAACAACCAACGATATAAAATAGACCAAAGTTGAAGGACACAACCAAATGAGCCTTTAACCAAAAACAAAAAATTTTGTTACATAACTACTGAAAATCAAAAAAAGAACTAGCACTTGGTAGGGTGACAAAAAAGAAACAAAAAAATTGCCACCAGAAGAGAGGACACAACCCTTAAGCTATCTCCACAAAGCCACGCCAAGAAGTCTATAAACAACCTGAACCACCACACACAATAGTTGGACCATTACCTGTATCATACATTATCAAATATACTTGCACCCAAGGGTGTAAGTAGGGTGTGATCTAACTCCCAATAGTAAGACAACTAGAAAATATTCCATGAAAATATATTAAAATACAAATTCATTTTCTTTAATAATTAAAGAAAATAAAGAAATGTGTGAAAAACTTTATTTTAAGGAAACAAATTTAGATAAATGATGTTTTAAAAAACACATTTTCTTGTCTAGTATCTCAAGTGACATATCATGTGTCTTTAGTGTGCACAATATAACTGAGATTATCCAAAGATGTTAGAGGCCAAATTGGTACTAGCAATAAGTGGGACCCTAGAACATCATATCTTGGTGAAATGTGGCGTAGAAACCATGACCCTCAAAAACCATGGCTTAAAAACCACAACCCTAAGAAAATTTGATTTAGAAAACATAACCCTCGGTAACCGTGTCTTAGAAACCGTATCCCTCATTCATTCATATGTTTATTTAGTGTTTCAATTATCAATCTTTCTAGTGAAACTGGGCCAAAGCCTCCTCTAGAACACTAGCCCAATATTCCTAGTCCCACCAACTAATACCATAGACTTACCTCTTTGTGCTCATTTAAATTCCATGGTCACATAACATGTCACATTAATACGCAAGAAGTTAACAAGGATCTCACAAACAAAAACACAGCATTTTCAAACCAAAACGCTCTTTTAAAAACATACGCACACCAAAATTATAAGGATCCAGCCATAAACCTTACTTAATCTTGAATTAAATTGAATAATTCACATTGAGGATCTTTTCAGGTTTAGAGTTTTATAGAATTAAGACATAAATATTACATCTCAACTATTACAAAGTAGACACATCTACTTAGATTCCATTTTTTCCACAAAATAAAAACTCATGAATAAAAGAGGCATGTCTAGTACCTTGTTTTAGATAGCCTGACATTTCCTTGATACCATCCTTGACCCTATTCAACTTTATGTCCTATGAAAAACATTTCAAAAACATGGGATGAGCATAAAAAGCTCAGTAAGGGTTATAACAATATGCAAAGAAAACATCAGTCCATGCATATATAAGAATCAATGAAATCATACTTTACTCAAAAAACATAAGCACTTTAACATACCTCATGAAATCATAATATTTACGAATAACTCATAGAAATCATAAGACATAAAGCTAACTTGAGGCATTCATAACATTCTTACGTAAGGAGTAACCCTCATGTTTACATTTGGAATACCCATCACAGTATATTCCCTAAATCTCTTTGGAGAAACTTTAGCGTTTAACCCCTTCACGTTACCCAATGCATTGGAGAGCTATATCGGGCTCACTCGCCCTTAGTTTATCACAGAACCACCCATATTCATAAGAAATTCCCAAGAAACATAACATAATCATAGCACATAACTCAAGCATAAAGTAAAGATAACCTTCCCATATTGCAATAAAAATATAAAATTTTAAGATATTGAAATAATGAATCCATTCTAGAAACCATTTTCAAAACCATTTAAAACATTTAATTAATAGATTTTTGAATCAAAGTGTCCCATACCACTTTGAAGCTTTTAACATTTTAAACAATTAATATTCATATAAATAAATTCTTAAAACCATTTTGAAACATTTATATTAATGATAAATATTTATAAGCATAAATCATTAAAACATTTAAAACGATATTTTAGTTAAAGGGTTTTTCACAAAATGAGAGACACTTGAATAAAATAATTGAAGAATAACATTTAATCAGAACATTATAATATCATGAGAGTAAATGGATTCATGATATAATATTCCAAAGGATTTTATATACACCATATAGGAGTGAATTTGTGCATAACAACAATGAAGTCTCAATAGAAATGTAAAACGAGATGAAATCCTTTATAAAGAAGGTATCCTTAAATTAAGGATAAATAAATCTCATAATTATGTGTGAAAAATATAAATACACCCAATATAAGTGGATATTAATTGTAAAACAATCATAGGTCATTCAAACATATTCAAAGGATGACATATTCAATAACTACATGTTGAACCCAAAGAAATCGAAATTGGGTAAAGAAGATCCCTTGCTAAAATTCGACAGCCTAACGACGTCACTTTAAAATTAATAAAAATAGTTGATGAGAGATAAAATGTTATCTCATCACTTGGATGTAAAATTTACATCAATAAGGATATATAATAACATATCCCAACATAAAAATATTTAAATTAAAAGACCTAACAAAATAAGTCTTTTAAAAAGAGGAGTGTGAAAGGTTCCCTTACCGATTTGGGAAACTTTCAAAAAGTACACCCCATGAAAGAAGGTTCGTAAAATAAAGATTTAAATACCCATAAATGAGATTATATTATACAAATAGTAAAATAATGGGAAGTACATACACCACACAAAAGGAAATAGTGGCAAATGTAGCATGAATCTCACGAGAATAAAAAGTGAGATGAAAATCCCCTTATGAAAATTTGGCAGCCTAACGACGCCACATAAAACTTCCAAAAATGGATTGATGATATCAAATAGGGTATCTCATCATATTAAAATAAAATTTACAGAAATATTAATATAAAATAACATCCCCCAACATAATAAAGAGGGGCTTAAAGTAAGTTACATAAAAAAGAGTACTTAAAAAGAAAGAGAGAGGTATGATCCCTTACCTCAAGTCTGACTTGTCTTGTTCGTTTCTTTATATTTCTGAATAATAAAATTTTTAAAATTTATAATTACTTAAGGATATCATTTAATGTTTATTATTCAATTCATATCACATATTATCATTTTATAATAATTAGTTAATTATGTGAGTTCATACCATATGTTTTTGTCGATGTTTGGTACATGAGTCAAAAATGAACTTGTTTGAAAAGAATTGTCCATGTAGTAATAAGAACATCATCTCCAGAATATTATTAATGATTTAAATATCATATATATCCTGTAAATATTCATTTTATACTATTCAATAACAATTGGAGATAAAAAAAAATGAAATGCACCGTTCATGGAGACTGTAGGCCGTACGTACGCATGAACGCTACATTCATTTCATTGTCATAATAACAGAATTAAAAATAATTGAGAGACATATATATTATACATCCAGAATAATATATATTTTATATATGTCACATAAGTTCATTAATTTCATTCTTTATACATTCCATGTATTGCATGAACGATTCACATCACTTGAGGGGACGGTAGTCCACACTTCCTCATATGAAATTATCGCATTTTCACAACATGAAAAGAATAATGGTATGTTTTAAATATAAAATACAGAAGAATATAGAAAACATATATATCATATATATCATATATAAAATACAGTGACATCATAATTTCCACCTTTAAAGGTGTTAAAAGAATATTGAACAATCATCGTTTCATGAGGCAGTAATTCGCTATCCACAGAAACAGTATGTTATTTAACCATTAGACGGATGTGTGTGTAAGTGTAGCTCGAATAATTCTTATACAAACATCCTAGTATATTTAAGATACTGTTTTGTTTACAAAAGAAAGAAATAAATAGAGTTTAGGATGTCGGAGACGCAAAATAAAACAAAAGAACATAAGAGAAGACATTACCTTTAAATCAAGTAACTCCCTTTGGTTTGAACCGAAAGGGTTTCTTGAAGATATTTCTGCCTAAGGTGAGGCTTCAATGATAAAGAGAGGGATTTTTAGAGATGAAATGGTCAGAATTTCTCTGAGACAAAGGCTTGATAGTTGTGGGTAAGAAGGTAGAGGTGCGGGCTTTTTTTAAGAGGGAGGAGGGGTACTCATGGAAAGTCAAGAAATGTTACTTTATTTCAAAATGAGTTTCGCATTTTAAAGGTCTCACATTGATATATTTCGAGGATAAGGTGATAAGGGTTAGAAATATACTCATCCAATAGGTTTTTTCCTATTGTATTTCTTAGATTTTACATTATCTTTTCATTTTATTTAAATCGTTCATTAATGAGGTAATTGTTGCATCATCATGGTGTCATAATAAAATTAATTCATTCAATGTCTGAAAATTATAAAAAAAATACTATGATGTAGGAAATATTTTTATATTTAAAATTAATATTTATATTCTAAGAGATAATTTACCCAGACAACACTAAAGGTTTTTTACTTGGGTGATACATACTTTTGTTATATTTTCCTTTCTTTAAAAAATAAAATGATAAAGTGTCACTATCACACAAAAGTGATTACATGGGGTCCCAAAGTTTGGAACAAGGCATCCCATGGTAGGAAATGACACATATAGTAGCATTAGGAAACATTTTGGGGTCATTTTTTATCATTATGATATTATTTTATTATCCTTAACTACCTGATTACTAATTAATCACGATAATTAAAGATAATTACCAGCGTTACTATTCATAAAGTCCAAAAACAAAAGAGTCCTAATTACATAATTTAGACCTTCTGATTCCAAATATGCAATACATTTTTCAAAATTACAAACACATAAATTGAAATAATTAATTTGAAAAATAATTCTCGTTGTCAAAACAAATAGCGGGTTTTTTTAAAGCAAGATCTATAAATATTTTGGCACTTGTGTATGTCCATTTTTAAAGTGAAATTAATTATAATGACCACCATTGAATTAAATTGTAAAAATATATTCTAATGGAACTTTAAAACCAATTAAAAATAATATCTAACCATATATTTAAATTATATGAAAAAGCAGTTTTGATGTAAAATACAGTATTTTTCACTATTCATTAAAAAAAGAACATTGTCAGAAAAATACCAAAAATTTAACCAATGTAAATTTAAATGTACCAATCATAAATAATAAGTTTATTTTGACAAGTAGAGATTATAAAATTTTCAAAAGTTAGATTTAAAAAAGATTCTCCATCAAAAGGTGGTAAAACAATCTTTTAAAAAATATTAGAGTATTAATTCTTAAAATTGGATTCATTTGGATTTTAAGCCTCTAACATTTATTGCATAAATGTAAAAATATATAACAAACATATGTAATCATTTTGTAGTTATTTATGTTCATTCCCTCCATTACAACGGCTAGGCTTTAACTATTATAATATTATTATATTATTAGTGTGCAACGTAAGATTTCAAAGAAACTCGTTGTTGCGTATTGGGTATGCCATCGAGCATAGCATTCCATTTAAAGTAATATTAACATTTTATTCAGAAATATTGATAAACATTAGAATGTAATATTATTTATTTAACTGGGATATTACATCCTTCCCCCCTTTTGGGAATTGCGTCCTCGCAATTTCAAAATTGGACTTGGAAACTTCATTGAAAGTCTCACATCGGAACAAGAGTTAGTAAAACTATCACTTTAAAAGAAAGGGAGAGAAGTACAAAGGTCACCCGAGTTAACCCATAATATGATTCCAAGTTGGAAAATATGGATATGGAAGAGAAAATAAAGGTTGAAGTTCTGATGGAGAGTGATAGTAAACTTGTCTAGGAGAAAGTTAACCACAAGAAAATCACAAACTTGTGATGGGTTAAACGGATTTCGATTCCCCAGTAGGAAACGTTAACAGACAAACTTTTTGTTTTAAGTTAATTTTCATTGAGGAATTTATTTTTGAGCTTAACTAAATCATAAGGAAATATAATTACTTGTCATGTAGACTTTCAACTTTTACTAGATTCTTTACTCAAACTCATATTTTCTCCAAAAGACGAGTACTTAGGAAGACATGTTGGCATTAAGATTACTATAATCAACTTCTTGAGAATAACCTAATCCAAAAAAGAGAACTATATATTTCCCATTTCTTTATACCTTAACCAAAACCAAACCAAAAAGTTTAGTACGAGATCAGATAATACCCAAAAAGGATAATTTTTTTTTTCAAAAATAAAAACTACTCCTAATTTCCAAAATTTTCCAAACAAAACCCAATGTTCAACAAAGACCATTCAATAAAAATATATCCATAAAATTATTCAATGTAAACCAAACTAAGATTGAAACCCAAATCTCTAAATGATTAAATCACATAGTCTCCTATGATAAATCTTAACATTTTCTTCCAAAATAACACCAGTTACTCTTAAATTCTCATACTGAAAAGTATTTAACCTAATGACATATCCTCCATGATAGGCTAATCATTTCCATACATAACCCAAAATCAACTTAATATTTATTCATAAAATCATCTAACTAAAAAGAATCAGTCAAACTATCCATAGACTTCGCGTAGTCCAGTGGTAGGGGATAAATACCAGTTGCACTTTGGTTTTGGGTTCGATTCCCGCAGCTTCATCTGACGCGACGAGTTGTCACACGGTCTGCATGTTATCCTTTTTCCAAAACTATATAATTCTTAAAACATTACCCAAAAAGATATAAAATCTTCAAAAATAACCATAACATATTTTAACAACAAAGGTTATCTAATAACTTTCATTTTTCAACCCAAAATGTATTGACCAGTATTTGCCTCAAATTCAAGGATCATATAAACCCAAATGGTTCTTTATAACTATATCCACAAAAGAAAGGATAATTATTCCTTGAATAAAATTTTCATATATCAAACATCAGGGTTACATATACTATAAAAATTCTTCTAATGTAACCCCATCATCAAAAGATACTCAATACATTTAAGAATTTCACAATCCTAAAATCTACCATAACTCTTGAATCCCTTATATGTTGACTTCTTACTCATTCAACATTCTTCATGATCCATTAACCATTCCTTTTCAACTTATTCTAAAATACTTCTTTCCTACAAAAAAATCATGAATCATATCCAAATATTCCAATAATAGGAAAAAATATGTTAAGAAATAATTCATACCTTGCATTGGTCATTGTCAGTTTCTTCATCCTCAATCAGAATGGCATTAGGTATTGGTAAACGAATATTTGTATGATCTTGGTGACCCCATTCCCGAAACTTCTTCTTAGGACATGTGTTTGCATAATGAAAATGCACACCACATTTGAAACATTAAATTGATCCTTCAGAAAAAACTTCTTTCCCTTTCCTTGAGTCAAATAGATGCTTCCTTTTTTCATGGCAGGTTCTTGCTTTATGACCTTCATTTCAACATCTATAGTATATTTCTGTCCCTTTGAAACATTTTCCTATGTGTTTATTTCCACATCTTTGACACATAGTTTTTTGAACATACTTACCATTATTATTATTACCTGAACTTCTGTAGGGATTTGTCTCTCGAATATATGATGCATTATAAAAATCACTAAGGTTGAGGTGGTCAATCATGACTCTAGATAGTTGGTTGAGGATAACCACAAGAGTTCTCATTGCAGTTCACATATAATTCAGTGGTTCTTTCATAAAACCGTCACAATTTTCTTCAAATCCACTGTTACTTTGGTGCCTGCTAGATCCAGCCATTTACTAAAACCAAAAAGGTAAGTGTGAGTATATCAGTAAAATCATCATATAATATTGAGGAAGATAAACACCAAGATATACTTATCCACGTTATCTCAAACTCATTCGAACTTTCAAAAAAACAATGACTCCATCTAATATACTAACCATTGTGGTTATACACAACTTGTCACTTTCGCTTGAACAACACTCTAACTTGTAAAGTTATCTAAACTGACCATTGATACCAACTATAAGGACCTGGCCTTAAACCTTACTTATTCATGAATTAAATTGAATAATTCACATTGAGGATTTTTTTCATGTTTAGAGTTTTAGAGAATTAGGACATAACTATTACATCTCATAGATTACAAAGTAGACACATCTACCCAGTTTCCATTTTTCCACAAAATAAAAACTCTTGAACAAAGAGCCATGTCTAGTTCCTTGTTTTAGATAGCCTGACATTTCCTTCATACCATCCTTCACCCTATTAAACATTATGTCCTATGAAAAACATTTCAAAAACATGGGATGAGCATAAAAAGCTCAGTAAGGGTTATAACAATATGGAAAGAAAACATCATTCCATGCATACATAAGAATCAATGAAATCATACTTTACTCATAAAACATAAGAACTTTAACATACCTCATGAAATCATAAGATTTATGAATAACTCATAGAAATAATAAGACATAAAGGTAACTTAAGGCATTCATAACATTCTTACATAGGGAGTAACCCACATGGTTACATTTGGAATACCCATCACAGTATATTCCCTAAATATCTTTGGAGAAACCTTAGAGTTTAACCCCTCCACGGTACCCATTTCATTGGAGAGCTATATCAGGCTCACTCGCCCTTTGTTTATCACAGAACCACCTGTATTCATAAAAAATTCCCAAGAACTGTAACATATTCATAGCACATAACTCAAGCATAAAGGAAAGATAACATTCCCACATTGCAATAACAATATAAAATTTTAAGATATTAAAATAATGAATCCATTCTAGAAACCATTTTCAAAACCATTTAAAACATTTAATCAAGAGATTTTTGAATCAAAGTGTCCCATACCACTTTGAAGCTTTTAACATTTTAAACCATTAATATCCATATAAATAAATCCTTAAAACCATTTTGAAAACATGTATATTAATGAGAAATATTTATAAGCATAAATCATTAAAACATTTAAAACAATATTTTAGTTAAAGGGTTTTTAACAAAATGAGAGACACTTGAATACAATAATTGAGGAATAACATTTAATCATAACTTTATAATATCATGAGAATAAAGGGATTTGTGATATAATATTCCAAAGGATGGTATATACACCATATAGGAGTGAATTGGTGCATAACAACAATGAAGTCTCAATAGAAATGTAAAATGAGATGAAATCCTTTACAAAGAAGGTATCCTTAAATTAAGGATAAATATATCTCATTATTATGTGTGAAAAATATAAATACACCCAATATAAGTGGATATTAAGTGTAAAACAATCAATGTTCATTCAAACATATTCAAAGGATGACATATTGGGCAACTTTTGAAACGCACACCCCATGAAAGAAGGGTCATAAAATGAAGATGTAAATACCCATAAATGAGAGTATATTATAAAAATAGTAAAATAATGGGTATTAAATACACCAAAAAAAAGGAAATAGTGGAAAATGTAGCACGAATCTCACGGGAATAAAAAGTGAGATGAAAATCCCCTTATGAAAATTTGGTAGCCTAACTGCGGCACATAAAACTTCTAAAAATGGATTGATTAGATCAAATAGGGTCTCTCATCATATTAAAATAAAATTTACAGCAATATGAATATAAAATAATATCCCCCAACATAATAAATATGATCTTAAAGTAAGTTAAATAAAAAAGAGTACTTAAAAAGAAAGAGAGTGGTAGGATCCCTTACCCCAAGTCTGACTTGTCTTGTTTGTTTCATTATATTCCTGAATAATAACCTTTTGTAAATTTATAATTTCATAATTACGTCCATTAAGGATTATTATTCAATTCATATCACATATTATAATGTTATAATAATTAGTTAATTATGTGAGTTCATATTATATGTTTTTGTCGATGTTTGGTACATGAGTTAAAAATGAACTTGTTGGAAAAGAATTGTCCATGTAGTTATAAGTAAATCATCTCCAGAATAGTATTAATGATTTAAATATCATATATATCCAGTAAATAATCGTTTTATTCTATTCCATTACATTTGGAGATAAAAAGAAATGAAATGCACCGTTCATGGAGACGATAGGCCGTACGTACGCATGAACGCTACTTTCATTTCTTTGTCATATTAATGGAATTAAAAATAATTGATAGAAATATATATTATAATTATAGTATAATATATATGTTATATAGGTCACATATTTTCATTAATTTCATTTTTATTCATTCCATGTATTTCATGAATGAGTCACATCACTTGAGGGGCCGGTAGTCCACACTTCCTCATATGAAATTATCGCATTTGCACAACATGCAAAGAATAATGGTTTATTTTAAATATAAAATATAGAAGAATATAGAAAACTTAAATTCCATATATATCATATATAAAATATAGTGACATCATAATGGCCACCTTTAAAGGTGTTAAAAGAATATTGAATAATCATCATTTCGTGAGGCAGTAATTCACCATCCACAGAAACAGTACGTTATTTAACCATTAGATGGATGTGTGTGTAAGTGTAGCTCGAATAATTCTTATAACAACATCCTAGTATATTAAAGATACTGGTTTTGTTACAAAATAAATTAATAAAAAGATTTTAGGGGGTTGGAGAAGCAAAATAATACAAAAGAACATAAGAGAAGACATTACCTTTAAATCAGGTAACTCCCTTTGGTTTGAACTAAAAGGGTTTCTTGAAGAGCATTATGCCTAAGGTGATGCTTCAATGATGAATAGAGGGATGTGGAAAGATGAAATGGGCAGGTGTTGGCTGAGCCAAAGGCTTGAGAGGTGTGGGTAAGGAGGTAGAGGTGGGGGCCTTTTATAAGAGGGAGGAGGGGCACTCATGGAAAGTCAACAAATGTTACTTTATTTCAAAATGCGTTTTGGATTTTAAAGGTCCCACATTGATATATTTCTAGGATAAGGTGATAATTGTTCGAAAAATACTCATAAAATAGGTTTTTTTCATGTTTAAGTCTTATATTTTACATTATCATTTCATTTTACTTAAATCGTTCATTAATGAGGTAATCGTTGCATCATCATGGTGTCATTAATTAATTAATTTATTCAATGTCTAAAAATTTTAAAAAACTAATACGATGTAGGAAATCCTTTTAGATTTCCAATTAATATTTATAGTCTAAGATATCATTTACAAATAAAACACTAAAATTGTTTTACTTGGGTGATACATACTTTTGTTATATTTTCCTTTCTTTAAAAAATAAAATGATAAAGTGTCACTATCACACAAAAGTGATTCCATGGGTGCCCAATGTTTGGAACAAGGCATCCCATGGTCAGACATGACACAACCAGTAGCATTAGGACACATGTTGGGTTCATTTTTTATTATTATGATATTATTTTATTATCCTTAACTACCCGATTACTAATTAATCATGATAATTAAAGATAATTACCATTGTAACTATTCATAAAGTCCAAAAACAAAAGTGTCTTAATTACATAATTTGGACCTTCTGATTCGAAATATGGAATCATTTTTAAAAAAATCCAAACACAAAAATTTCAATAACTAATTTAAAAAATAATTCTCGTTGTCAAACAAATAGCGGGTTTTTTTTAAGAAATATCTAAAAAACGTGTGGCACTTGTTTATGTCCATTTTTTAAGTGAAATTAATTCTAATGACCACCATTGAATTAAATGTTAAAAATATATTCTAATTACACTTTAAAACCAATTAAAAATATAATCTAACCATAAATTTAAATTAGATGAAAAAGCATTTTTGATGTAAAATGCAGTATTTTTCACTATTCATTAAAAAAAGAACATTGTCAGAAAAATACAAAAAATTTAACCAAAGTAAATTTAATTGTCCAAATCATAATGAATAAGATTATTTTGACAAATAGAGATTATAAAATTGTCCAAACTGATATTTAAAAATGGTTCTCCATCAAAAGGCGGTAGAACAATCTTTTAAAATATATTAGAGTATTTATTCTTAAAATTGGATTCATTTGAATTTTAAGCCTCTAAAATTTATTGGATAAATGTAAAAATATTTAACAAACATATGTAATAATTTTTTAGTTATTTCTATTAATTCCCTCCATTACAACGGCTAGGCGTTAACTATTATAATATTATTATATTATTAGTGTACAACGTAAAATTTCAAAGAAACTCGTTGTTGTGTATTGGGTACGCCATCGAGCATAGCATTACCTTTAAAGTAATATTAACATTTTATTCACAAATATTGATAAATATTAGAATTTAATTTTATTTATTTACCCGGGATGTTACAAAAATCATTCAAGAACATCATCTTCACCACTTTCACATTAAATTAAACAATCAGCATAATTTAAAAAGGCACATTTATAATTAATCAAACCACTATGAAAATTTATTATGTAGTTTCCCAATGTTTCACTATAGATAACCTAATCTTGACGTACATGGACATTACATTACTTTTGCGGAATACTTATCACATTACAAAAACACACACACAAGGACCGTAATAGTTTAGTGTCTTTGGAAACTCGGAATATAATCTTCTAATCGTGGTGAAAGATATTCAACATCTCCCATAAAGATCATCCCTTTTTTCTTACCTAAAACCTTTATTTATATCCTGGGGAAAAGAAAACATAAAAGGGTGAGCTCAAATGCTTAGTAAGGGTAAAAAAAAGTAATATCAATCACATCATATTCATAAGAACAGAACAATTTGGAAATTTTACCCTGCAAAAGAGATCATAATTTCATAACATGGGATAAATCATGGTAGTGAAATGTAATCACAATAATCATAACTTAAAACTTGAAACTTTGTGGCATTCACACAAATCATAGAGATACATTTCTTATTAGTCAAGACTCATTTCCAAGACTATCTTAGTGGACAAAGTCCATTTCTGAACCGAGTTCACTCCTCATTTGAGTCCTATTTCACTGAACTGGTTTAACCTGCCGTTCCATCCATGTCTATCTCATGAGATATTAAAACTTTACCCAATGCATTTGAGGTAGATATAGGTCCCACCCATCTCATAATAATACCATTCCTATGTGTTCTAGAAAATCAAAAAACATACATCATTGCATAACCCATGTAATAAAAATGGGATTCTTAAACATCATGACATCGTAAAACAATTCATATAAGACAAAGGAATTCATAAAAATAATTCCATCACAACATAATCAAATCAATGTAATAATAGGGATAGAAACATAACCATTTATTATCTTAGGTGGAAAATAATTTCGATAAAACACTTGAACTCCATTCTTGAGGAAAATATCCTTTCTACTTCAAAAACACTTTTCCTTTATTAACATGTCATACAATTCTAAACTAAAAAAAATTTATTAAAAATAAACTTGAAAACTTGTAAAGGAATCATCTTGTAAATAATTTTTTTAAAATCCATTCATGCCGTATAAGTTAAAAAACATTCTTCTCGTACTTTTGTCAGAAAAGTCAAAAAGTACCTCGTACGAAAAACGACAAAAGATTCCTTTCATATATTTTACTAAAAACTCACCGAAGGGTAAAATTGGATTTAAAAAATTTTAGGTGGATGGAAATAATATTAAATATTGAGTAAACATGGATGTGGATGATAAAATACACCCCAGTAAATACCAAAGTATAAACAATCTCGGATAAAAATGAGATTGTGATCTTTTCCCTTACCTTAGGTCCGATTTGCTTCGTAAGTGTCCAAACCTCCTGTATAATGATTTAAATAATGTCATTGAATTATTACAGAATCATACTCATTGTTATGATATCATATATGGTTTACTTATGACTTTATATTACCCGTTCTTTTGTAAATTCCATGTTAAAGAGCGTTTTGGGTAAAATCGTTTCATTTGTCATCCGTGTTTTGACTTGTAATTATTAATGTGATTACTTAGATCATGATTACTTGATTACAGAATATAAAACATGATTTATATATAATATATATTCAGAATATACATATATATAATACATCATTAACTGGAATGAAATACACCGTTCATAGAGACGGTAGGCCGTACGTACGCATGAACGCTGTTTTTGTTTCCTTATTGAGTTGAATGGAATTAAGTAGATGACATACATATATATACAAATAAATACAGTA
Organism: Viscum album; assembly: GCA_963277665.1. NCBI lineage: Eukaryota > Viridiplantae > Streptophyta > Magnoliopsida > Santalales > Viscaceae > Viscum > Viscum album. Next base: position 2,056,713,811 of record OY728157.1, on the reverse strand, counting down.
TCATTATTATGTCATATATTTCATGATTACTTATATATACTTTATAATCATTCATGAATGGTTAACATGGAGAATGAATCTCATCGCGTCGTGGAGACGGTAGTCCGTACGTACGCACGAGCGGTGATATCGTTCTCATGATCATGGAATTGTATTTGAGTGTATGTATACTATTTAAGAATCAATATCACTTTAAAATAATCATATATAGTTATTATTTACACAATTATACCCATCCAAGTAAGGTGGTGGTGGAAAATAGATTATACCACGTCGTGGAGATGGTATTCTGTACGTACGCACGAGCGGTGATTTCGTTTTCCGTAGGATGGATAGATGGTGAAATAGGGTTGTTTCATACTTATAATAACATATCAGTATATGAGTGATACTGATGTTATTACTTCATAATGAAACAACCTAAGAAGAAGAAGTGGAAGAAGAAATAAAGTTGAAAGAATCGGTAACGGACATTACCTCTTCTTTGAAGCGCCTCTTTGAGATCTCCTTTTAGGGCACTAAAATTGGTCTTTGAGGAAGACCAGAACCTATAGGATGTTTCTAGTGAAGTGGATAAGAGAATTTTTCAGGGTTTGGCTGATCTTTAAGGCTCAAAGTGGTGTGAGGAAGAGAGGGAGGAGGTGCCCGTTTATAAGGGAGGAGAGGGGCTCTTTTGGAAAAACTAAAAATATTATTTTATTATAAAGCCAAATTCGGTTTTAAATAGCTCCAAATTGATTTATTTAGAAGATATGGTGGGTATGGGTATAAATCGTTTTATCCAATATAATTTTCACAAGTTTAGTTTACTATTGTTACCTTATCATTTAGTTTTAACTTTAAGTTAGATATTTTTACTTTTACCGTGTCTTTTTGTGTTCTTACACTATACGGTTAATAAACTTACTATAACAAGCCAAACAAACCCCAAGTTGTTTATTATTAATATATATAACCTTATCTAAGTCATTTGGACTAACCTTAGATTTTTAGGAATAAAATAACAATTAATAATATAATATATGTTTTAAAAAATATTTTATGTCAGTTTTGACACTATTTAGTAATTGATTTTTGTGAAAATTATAACAGAATTATTAGTTAGAAAAAAATTAATTAAATCAATACTAACATGTCATATTAACCTTCAAAATTATTGGAATTCATAAAAAGGCTCAAATTACATTTATTTGGGTATTTATAACATCAATTATGTCAATATTTCATTAATAAGATAATTACTGCATCATCTTTGTGTCATAAATACATTAAATTATTTAATGTATAAAAATTACAAATAAAATACCATTATGTAGGAAATATTTGTATCTTTCTAATGAATATTTATAGTCGAATTTATCTTATGTATAACCCTATACTAAAAATTATTTACTTATTAAACTTTGATTTTAACTATTTTAACCCTTCTTTAAATAAATTAATAATAAATGTCCTAATCTAATCCAAGTTAGCCTAAATGGTCATATTTTATTCCTAATGTTGTTTTTGGTTGAATTAAAATTATCCAATATAATTAGGACATGTGTTATGCTAATAATAATATCATTTTTACCCTTAATTACCCTATTTACTTTTAACCGTGGGGAAAAAAAACTAAAAAAGTTACTATTCACAAAAAAAAAATTTCATCTCATTGAACCACATTTTACTTATTGACATCAACTGTGTGTCTCGGATTTTTGAAATTCCACTCACAGAAGTGGTAAAATTAAGTTTTATGAAAAATTAATTTTTTTAACTACCACTTAGTGGTTTCATTATTCATCAAAAAATTAAAGTTTCCAGAAAAATACCAAAAATTAGGCCTAAGATATATTTGATATTTTGAACTCAAAAATGAGATTTATTTTACCAAATTAAAAACATATCAGTTACATTACTTAATTTAAAAATTAATTCTCGTCGTCAAAACAGATAGCGTGTTCTTAAGGGATAATAACTATCAAAAGATTGACACTTGTTTATGTTTGGTTGTGAAATTACATCCAATGACCAACATTGTATTAAATTTTAAAAATATATTCTAAATATACTTTAAAACCACTCAAATTAATAATTTTTCACTATTAATTATTTCCATTAAAAAGGTTGTTTTTAATTAAAATTTAGTAATTTTCACTATTCATCAGAAAATGAAAGTTATCCGAAAAGTACCAAATTTTCACCCTCAGAGAATTTCGATATTCCAAATCTAAAAATGAAGTCCATTTTGAAAAATAAAATTTACATAATTTCAAAAAGTGTTTATTACTATTCATAACGGCTAGTTTTAATAATATTTTAATAGCATATCGTTGTTTAGTGAAACTCGGTATTGTGTACTACACACACTATTGAGGAAGGTTGTGATTGCGTGTAATGCAAGGAAAGTCATGGATGCATGTTGTGCAAGATCCTTTTGATGTAGCATACAACACAATACATTAATGAAATTAAAAAGAATATTTTTCATAAAATCTCAGGGTTTTACATTCTACCACCCTTAAAATGAATTTCGCCCTCGAAATTCTTTGGGGTTATAAATGGTTTACTACTCGAAAGATTATTTAATAGAAACCCACATCATAAAAAGAAATACCAAAACCAATCTTTAAAAACAAAAGTATGAAACGTAACGGTTAACCAAATAAACTAATCACTAGGTTTCCACATAGGTGAAAATATGGATATATAAGAGAAATATAACCATCATGTTCTGATGGAGAGTGGTAGAGAACATGGATATGGAAAAGACAGCAATCACAAATCCATCAATTTGTGACGATCTAAGGTACCATCTGATTCATCAGATATAAGAGCAATAGGACAACATTTTTGGTTTTCAAGATCACTTCCCTAAAGTTGATGAAATTGGAATTAGAAGAAATACTTTCGTGATTTTGGTATAGTCTCACCGTTGGTCGTTCTTTGGACAATTTCCACTCCATATCTTAAAGAAATGAAGTTGAATTTGTCATTCGTGATGTGTTAGCAGATCATGTGATAGAATGAGAGGTCATTCCATCTTTCTCAAACAAAAGGTTCGAAAAGTTATCAAAAACTACGTAAGTCCATCTATAGTGAGATTAATCATATATGGTTCCTAAAATGGACTTATACTTCATATATCATACTGATTAATATAATAAAACAGGTTTATAATAAACAGAGACTTCCTGTAGGCCAGTGGTAGGCGATAAAGGCATGTCGCACTTCGATTGTGGGTTCGATTCCCACAGCCTTGTCCGAAGCGATGGGTTGTCGCCCATCCTGCAGGTTGTCCTTTTTCTAAAATTACATTACTATAACATCCCATCAATAATATCGAAAAAAGTTCTATCCTAACTTATGTCCAACATAATCCATTCCAATCTTTAGGCTTATCTAAAATACTTTGGTCCAAGCTCATAGTATAAAGAAAATGATTACTTGAAATGTAACATAACAATCACGTGAATTCCATCATTTATCCCCCATATATCATAAGATATATCTTGTTGCTCAAATTACAAACATGTGAATACCTTAATCATGTATTCTATTGAAGAATGAATACCCATCGAACCTTAGTGAAAACATGAATGCTGTCAAAAGTTAACTCTTTCCACATACCGAAATCCAAAAATTCTATATACTCAAACCATGATATAACCTTCTCCTTATATCAGTCATGAGCTCATGAATACGGTCAAACATTTCATTTTCTCATTTTCCTTTCATTATGCGCATATCATCTTTTTTTCCAAAAATATCTCAATCACATTCCACGGTTACTGGTACCATTGAAAACCACAATAGTCCAATACATAAATATTCCAATATTCCACGATACTATATAAAACATTATTTTTGGAATCCCATTACATAAACACTTAATCATTCCACCACATTGTTGTCATTTTCATCATCACCAATAATGATCACATGTGACTTCCCTTTGTCCTTTGCCTTAAGTGGTTGCTCATGTCGATCGTCACTAACCCTTGGATTAGGCATTTATTAGCATAATGCCCCATTTCCTTTCACTTGAAGCATTGAAGTGTTGGTGGTGCGTTATCTACAGTCTTTTCTTTATTCACATCATTAGAAACCCTATTTCCATTACTTCGACACTCAGCTGCTCGATGACCTTCTTTTCCACAGTTAAAACATTTTATAGTCCCTTTAAGACAATATCCAGCATGTTTCATTCCACACCTTGAGGATAAGGAAACATTCATCTTCTTTTCACCATTATTATGATATTTCTCCTTGAACTCCATCTTTCGTTTCTTATCAAAACTATGAGATGGATAAGTTACACCAACTTCCATTTCTACCTTGATAGCACAATGCACAATTTATTCATAGCTACTGAAGTCTCTTATAGATAATGCCCTTCGAAAATTTGGTTTTAATCCACTGAAGAATCGATCAACTTTACTTTTAGGTTGGATGATAAATCCAGATTCATACCTTGCAAGCCTTGTAAAATTCGCTTCATATATACCAACAGATTCATCATCATTTTCCTTTAGTTCAAGAAACTCCTTCTCCATATTTGTTCGAAGAATACGAGGGAAGTACTTATTGAAAAATAAGTTCTTGAACTCGTCCCATTCCATGGACTCAATTTCATCTCTTGGCCTCGTATTCTTGATAAGATTCCACCATTGATCAGCATCACCTTCCAAACGATACACTGCTAATATTACTTTATCATGTTCAAAACATTGATGAACTGAAAATATATTTTCAGTAGTAATGATCCATTGTTCAGCATCAAGTGGATCGAAGACCCACTAAAAGTAGGTGGATGTTGCCTCATGAAGGACTCAATAGAATATTGTTCCCTTATCTACTCATTTGGAAGACTAGAATGATTCATAGCTTGTGTAAGTATAGCAATAAGATTTTTCACTCCATCTCCCATAACATTTGTTTGTTCAGGAGGGCAATTATTGCATTGTCCATTACATTGATCAACACGGTTCCTTCGGGTTCCAGCCATCGTATAAAACCCAAAAAGAATAGTGTGAGAGGCAAAAATCATGCTAGGGAAAACAATATAATAAAGGGGGAGTAACTTCAATATCTAACATCTTGGGTTACCATAATTCTAGTACTATAACCTATACTTATACTTAACCTTAGGGACATCCCGAGACATAACTTAGAAATATCTCTAGGGATCTCACTAAAGTTCTCACATCCTAGTTTCCAAAGGTTGACTAAATCATTCCTCTGATACAAACTATAGAGACCCTAATCTTGACGTACATGGACATTACATTACTTTTGCGGAATACTTAGCACATTACAAAAAAACACACACAAGGACCGTAATAGTTTAGTGTCTTTGGAAACTCGGAATATAATCTTCTAATCGTGGTGAAAGATCTTCAACATCTCCCATAATGATCTTCCCTTTTTTTCTTACCTAAAACCTTTCTTTATATCCTGGGGAAAAGAAAACATAAAAGGGTGAGCTCAAATGCTCAGTAAGGGTAAACAAAATAAATATCAATCATATCATATTCATAAGAACATAACAATTTGGAAATTTTACCCTACAAAAGAGATCATAATTTCATAACATCGGATAAATCATGGTAGTGAAATATAATCACAATAATCATAACATAAAACATGAAACTTTGTGGAATACACACATAATAATAGAGAATCATTTCTTATTAGTCAAGACTCATTGCCAAGACTATCTTAGTGGATAAAGTCCATTTCTGAACCGAGTTCACTCCTCGTTTCAGTCCTGTTTCACTGAACAGGTTTAACCTGCTGTCCTAGCCATGTCTATCTCATGAGATATAAAATCTTTACCCAATGCTTTGGAGGGAGATATAGGTCCCACCCATCTCATAATGATACCATTCTTATGTGTGCCACAAAATCAAAAATCATACATCATTGCATAACCCATGTAATAAAAATTGGATTCTTAAACATTGTGACATCATAAAACAATTCATATAAGATAAAGGAATTCATAAAAATAATTCCATCACAACATAATCAAACCAATGTAATAATAGGGATAGAAACATAACCCTTTTTTATCTTAGATGGAAAATAATTTTGATAAAACACTTGAACTCCATTCTTGAGGAAAATATCCTTTCTACTTCAAAAAAAATTTTCCTTTCTTAACATGTCATACAATTCTAAACTAAAAGAAGTTGATTAAAAATATACTTGAGAACTTGTAAAGGAAGCTCCTTGTAAACAATGTTTTAAAAATCCATTCATGCCGTATAAGTTAAAAAACATTCTTCTCGTACTTTTGTTAGAAAAGTCAAAAAGTACCTCATACGAAAAACGACAAAAGATTCCTTTCATATCTTTTACTAAAAATTCACCGAAGGGTAAAATTGGATTAAAACAATTTTAGGTGGATGGAAATAATATGAAATATTGAGGAAACATGGATTTGGATGATAAAATACACCCCAGTAAATACCAAAGTCTAAACAATCTCAGATAAAAATGAGATTGTGATATTTTCCCTTACCATAGGTCCGATTTTCTTCGTAAGTGTCTGAACCTCGGGTATAATGATTTAAATAATTTCATTTACTTATTCCAGAATCATACTCATTGTTATGATATCATATATGGTTTACTTATTACTTTATATTACCTGTTCTTTTGTAAATTCAATGTTAAAGAGCGTTTTGGGTAAAATTGTTTCATTTGTCGTCCGTTTTTTGACTTGTAATTATTCATGTGATTACTTAGATAATGATTACTTAATTACAGAATATAAAACTTGATTTATATATAATATATATTCAGAATATACATATATATAGTAGATCAGTAAATGGAAATAAATACACCATTCATGGAGACGTTAGGTCGTACGTACGCATGAACGCTGTTTTCATTTCCTTATTGAGTTGAATGGAATTAAGTAGATGTAATACATATATATACACATAAATCCAGTATCATTATTATTTCATATATTTAATGATTACTTATATATACTTTATAATCATTCATTAATGGTTAACGTGGAGAATGAATCTCATCACTTCGTGGAGACAGTAGTCCGTACGTACGCACGAGCGATGATATCGTTCTCATGATCGTGGAATTGTATTTGAGTGTATGTATACAATTTCAGAATAAATATCACTTTACAATAATCATATATAGTTATTATGTACACCATTATACCCATCCAAGTAAGGTGGTGGTGGAAAATAGATTACACCACGGCGTGGAGACGGTATTTCGTACGTATGTACACATGGTGATTTCGTTTTCCGTAGGATGGATAGATGGTGAAATAGGGTTGTTTCATACATATAATAAAATATCATTATATGAGTGATACTTATGTTATTACTTCATAATAAAACAACCTAAGAAGAATAAGTGGAAGAAGAAATAAAGTTGAAAGAATCGGTAACGGACATTACCTCTTCTTTGAAGCGCCTCTTTGAGATCTCCTTTTAGAGCACTAAAATTGGTCTTTGAGGAAGACAAGAACCTCTAGTATGTTTCTAGGGAAGTGGGTAAGAGAATTTGGCAGGGTTTGGCCGAGCTTGAAGGCACAAAGTGGTGTGAGGAAGAGAGGGAGGAGGTGCCCTTTTATAAGGGAGGAGAGGGGCTCTTTTGGAAAAACTAAAAATATTATTTTATTATAAAGCCAAATTCGGTTTTAAATAGCTCCAAATTGATTTATTTAGAAGCTAAGGTGGGGATGGGTATAAATCCTATCATCCAATAGAATTTTCACAAGTTTAGTTTACTATTGTAACCTTATCATTTAGTTTTAACTTTAAGATAGATAATTTTACTTTTACCGTGTCTTTTTGTGTTCTTACACAATAAGGTTAATAAACTTACTATAACAAGCCAAACGAACCCCAAGTTGTTTATTATTAATATATATAACCATATATAAGTCATTTGGCCGAGCCTTAGATTTTTAGGAATAAAATAACAATTAATAATATAATATTTGTTTTAAAAACTATTTTATGTCAATTTTTACAGTATTTAGTTATTGATTTTTGTGAAAATTATAACAGAATGATTAGTTCGACAAAAATATAATTAAATAAATAATAACATGTCATATTAACCTATAAAATTAGTGCAATTCATAAAAAGTCTCAAATTACATTTATTTGGGTATTTATGACATCAATTATGTCGATATTTCATTAATAAGATAATTACTGCATCATATTTGTGTCATAAATAAATTAACTTATTTAATGTCTAAAAATTAAAAATAAAATACCATTATGTTTTAAATCTTTTTAGATTTCTAATTAATTTTTATAGTCAAATTTATCTTATGTATAACCTTATATTAAAAATGATTTACTTATTAAACTTTGATTTTAACTATTTTAACCCTTCTTTAAATAAATTAATAATAAATGTCCTAATCTAATCCAAGTTGGACTAAATAGTCATATTTTATTCCTAAGGTTGTTTTTGGTCGAATTGAACTTATCCAATAGAATTATGACATGTTTTAGGGTTAAAATAATATCATTTTTACCCTTAATTACCCTATTTACTTTGAACCGTGGTAAAAAAAAGTAAAAAGTTACTATTCACCAAAAATTAGTTTCATCACATTGAACCACATTTTACTTAATGACATCAACAGTGTCTCTAGAATTTTTGAAATTCCACTCACAGAAGCGGTAAAATTGTGTTTTTTCAAAAATTCATTTTTTTTAACTAACACTTAGTGGTTTCACTATTAATCAAAAAATGAAATTTTCGAGAAAAATACCAAAAATTAGGCCTAAGCTATATTTGATATTATGAACTCAAAAATGATGTCAATTTTACCAAATTCAAAACATATCAGTTGCATTACTTAATTTAAAAATTAATTCTCGTCGTCAAAACATATAGCGTGTTCTTAAGAGATAATAACTATGAAAAGATTGACACTTGTTTATGTCTGGTTGTGAAATTACATCCAATGACCAACATTGTATTAAATTGTAAAAATATATTCTAAATATACTTTAAAACCACTCAAATTAATAATTTATCACTATTAATTATTTTGATTAAAAAGATTGTTTTTAATTAAAATTTAGTAATTTTCACTATTCATCAGAAAATGAAAGTTATCCGAAAAGTACCAAAATTTCACCCTATGCTACTTTCGATATTAAAAATCTAAAAATGAAGTCTATTTTGAAAAATAAAATTTACAAAATTTCAAAAAGTGGTTATTACTATTCGTAACGGCTAGTTTTAATAATATTTTAATAGCATATCGTTGTTTAGTGAAACTCGGTATTGCGTACTACACACACTATCGAGGAAGGTCGTGATTGTGTGTAATGCAAGGCAAGTCAAGGATGTTTGTTGTGAAAGCTCCTTTTGGTGTAGCGTACAACACAAGATATTAATGAAATTAAAAAGAATAGTTTTCATAAAATCCCAGGGTGTTACAGTCACAAAATTTTAAATTCAAAAGCTCACTCAAACCCATTTTCAAGACAAAACATATTTTTATACCGTCCCAAAACATAAAGTATATCATCCACACTTCCTAACACACCCACTACACAGTTTAGAAAACACTGATAAATAGTTCAAAGTTCATTTTCACAATAAAAATGCACTAAAATCACTTAAACATAATTCTAACAAATTAAATTCACCTTAAAACATAGAAAAAAACCATTTCTCAACATGTAAACTAATTGGAAAAATTTATAAATTAATTAAATAAACTAGCTAATGATCATCAGTTAATATTTTTATGTGTAATCACTGACCGATGTGTTGCAAATGTCACAAACATGGCGTGAAAAACACACCGCACGAAAAACTCTCCACGAGGGGTCTATAACGGACCCTAAAACAAGGTATTGAATAAATGAATCAAGATCCTACCCATTGAAAACCAAACCCTAACTTCCAAATTACCTAAAATGGTAGAACAAAAGGTTGGAGGAATGTGCTCCTATGGCGACGGTGTGGGAGGTTGGCCAGAGCTCGGAGGAGGTTGTCTGGATTGCGTAGAGCCAGAAAAGAATGAGAGAGGATGTTGGATGATTGTCTGAACTAGGGGACATACACAGATGGTAGCTGAAGTATGAAGATTCATGTGGTCTACTGGATGAGGGTGGGGGTGGATCGGTGGTGCGGGGCCTAGCTGAGGAGAAGTTGGGATGTAACACCCCAAGATTTCATAGTGTGTTATTTCTTCAAAATAATTCAATAACATGCACTACACGCAACACCGAGTTCAAGCGCACCATGACTCACCAAACAAGCCGTTCAAAAAAGGTTATGAATAGTATTAACTAAATTTTAAACTTTATATAATCCTTATAATTTTAGAATCCATATTATGAGTTTCTTAGACATAATGTAAGAACAAATTCATCTTCAGTATTGTAGTTTTACCAACTTTTAATAGTGAACCCTTTTTAAATAAATTATTTCAAACTTTTTGACTAAATGGGGACATCAAAAAATTTAAAATGAAACATCCCAATCTTACATGGTACGCTTTCCTTTGAATAAAACAGTAGCGTGTGTTGTACGCAACTTTGAGTTTTAACACACACCACAACCGATCAAACTAACCGTTATGGATAGTAATACCTAAATTTTGAAATTATGTATATTTTATATTTTAAAATGGACTTCATTTTTGGATTCGGAATATCGAATTTAGCCTAAGGTGAAATTTTGGTACTTTTCGGATAACTTTCATATTTTGATGAATAGTGAAAATTACTAAATTTTAATTAAAAACAACTTTTTTAATCAAAATAATTAATAGTGATAAATTATGAATTTGAGTGGTTTTAAAGTATATTTAGAATATATTTTTACCATTTAATATAATGTTGGTCATTGGACATAATTTTACAATTAAACCGAACATAAACAAGTGTCAATCTTTTGATAGTTATTATCTCTTAAAAACACGCTTTTTGTTTTGACAGCGGGAATTAATTTTAAATTAATTTCTGCCACTTCTGTGTTTTGAATTTAGGAAAATGGATTCCATATTTGGAATCAGGATGTTCAAATTGTGTAAATAGGTAACTTTTATTTTTAGACATTTTGAATAGTTACTGCGGTAAATATTTTATTTACCATGGTTAAAGGGTAAATCCGGTAAATAAGGGTTAAAAAAATAATATTATAATAATACAAAATTACCCTAAAACGTGTCCTAACCTTATTGGTGGACACATACCCGACCATTGGCATCCTTGGGTCAATTTGGGGACCCCTTGGAGCCACTTGTATGTGGTAGGGACACATTATATTAATAAAGTTAAAATAAAAATAAAAATGGAATAAGCTTACATCTTTTAGAAGAACAATTTTTACATAGGGTTATACATGTTGGATTTTCGATTATAAATATTCATTAGAAAGCTAAAAATATTTCATACATGATGATAGTTTATTTATAATTTTTTGACATTAAATAATTTATTTTATTTATGACACAATGATGATGCAGTAATTACTATAATAGTGAAAAATTAAAATAATTGATATTATAAATACCCAAAAAATATAATATGAAACTTTTAATGAATTAAACTAATTTTCTAGGATAATATGATATATTAGGATTGATTTAATTGACTTTGTTCGAAGTAATCAATCTGTTATGAGTTTCACAAAAATCAACTATTGAATAGTGTCAAAATTGACATAAAGGAGTTCTTAAAACAAATATTATATTATTAATTGATATTAAATTCCTAAAAATCTAAGGTTCGGCCAAAAGACTTATATCAGGATAGGTTCATCATTAATGGACCACTTGTGGGTCGCTTAGATGTATATAGTAAGTTTATTAACCATATTATATAAAAATACAAAGAGACATTGTAAAAGTGAAACTAATTAACTTAGAGTTAATACTTAAAGATAAGGTTAATATAAGTACCCAAACCTGTCTAAATTCTTTTGGTTGAGTGGTTTTCGACCTATCCCCACCTTAGCCTTTGAATAATAAACTTTGGAGCCATTGGAAACCGAATATGAATTTATTATAAATTAATATTTCTAGCTTTTCCAAAGGTGCCCCTCACCCCTCTTATAAAAGGGCACTCCTCCTTCTCATTTCTTCACACCTCTCAAGCCACTTGGCTCGTCCAAACTCTGCCCAAATATGCTCCCCACATCCCTATCCTCCTCCTTGAAGCTTCCCCTTAGGCAGAAAGCATTTCAACAAGTCCTTTGGTTCCAACCAAAGTGAGTTACCTAAATTAAAGGTAACGTTTTCTCTTAAATTATTTTCATTTATTTTCCTTCTCCAACCCCCAAACTCTTTTTATTTCCTTTCTTTTGTAACAACACCAGTATCCTCAATATACTAGGATGTTGTTATAAGAATGATTCAAACTACACATACACACAACTCCATCTAATGGATGATGAACATAATGTTTCTGTGGATGGCAAACTAACGCCTCACGAAACGATTATTGTTCAAATACATCTTACCGCCTCTCATGGTGGCCATTATGATGGAAATGTAATTAAATATGATGTTAATGATATATATTTTATATATAAGCTTCTGTAATTCCATTTTATTTCATACCATTATTCGTTTCATGTTGTATATACATACGATAATTTCATTTGAGGAAGTGCGGACTACCGCCCCCTTAAAATGATATGACTCGTTCATACCACACATGGAACGTATAAAGGATGGTGTTAATGAACTTAAGTAACATGTATAAAATATTTTATTATACTGGAATAGTAATATACCTATGTATCATTTTTATTCGATTCTTTTAAAATAAAAATTAAATGGAAGTAGCGTTCGTGCGTACGTACGGACTACCGTCTCCACGAACGCGATGAGATTCATTCTCCATCGTATCCATTCAAGTATAATTATCATTTGATGATTTAAAAATGATGTTTAAGGACTTGATACCATTCTGGATTTGAATAATATACAACTTATCCTTTACAAACATGTCTTACGTAACAAAACATACAAAAGCAAACAAGTAAGTTCACACCCGAAACAGCAATAATACTAAGATATTATTATCAAATCAATATTAAAAGATCATATATCATATCATATTAATGTATATGATTCTTGTATAATTTAATAACAATTATTTCACCATTATACAGGAGGTTAACCTACCCCAACCAAGGAAAAGTACAAGGTAAGGGTTATTTCACAATCTCTTCATTATCCGAGGTTGTATTATACGTAATAATCTACTGGGACCTCTTTATCATCCACATCCATGTTTCTTCGAAATGTATTTCAAAACATTTTTACTATTTACAAGAATATGGGTTAAAGTCATTTATACCCTTGTTGGACTTTTTATAAGAGGTTTATAAAGGAATCTTTCCGTCGTTTTCAAAATAAGGTCCTTTTTAACCTTTTCGACAGAATTGAGGTAAGAATGTTTTTTTAACATATACGGCGGGTGCGGTTATTTTCCGCCGTTATAAAATCGTCGAATCTTTCCATACAAGCTTATAAGAATATTTTCAAAGAAAATGTTTTATTTTATATGGATCCTAAATGATTTCAAAATAAAAGGAGATACTTCTTTAAAAAGATTTTTGATTTCATCTATGTCAACATCCTTTGATGGATTTTAAGATTATTTGAAGTTGATTTATTATGATACAAAACTTCTATATTGTATTGAAGGTTTTGTGATATGTTTGACTGTGGATGTGCTATTTTTATACCATTCATAGTTTATGGTGAAATTATTGACATTTCATATGCTAGTTTTAATACGAATGTTTATGTTATGTTTAAACCTTTTCATATGGGAATGCATTGGACTTAATAAGTGACGGGTGGAGCCCGCTATAGCTCCTCGATGCATCGGTAGGTCTCATGAGACAAACTAGTGTCTTGGCACAAGGCCTTGACAAAATCTTATTTGTAGTCTTGGCACGAGGCCTTGGCTATGTGGTTATGATAGTCTGGCATTATGCATTCCAACATTATGAAAGTGGTTATTGATATTGCATGTGATTATTCGATTAGTAGAATATCCATGTGAATAAGTAAATGGCATTATTTCATTTTACTTTTTCCATACTATGTTGAAGTTCAATTTTAAAAGGCTTTTGTTTTAGTAATTCATTGCCTTAAATGTTTATGATTATTTTGAATGTTCCGCTATATTGTTATCCTTACTGGGCATTTGAGCTCACCCCTTTTCTATGTTTTATTTTTCCCAGGTAGTGAAGAAGTAAATTATGAATGACTTGCAGGGATATTATGAGGGGTTAATAGTGTGGATATGAAGACTTTGTTGTTGTAGTAGTTTTTCACTTTGAAATGTAATGTAAAACTATATGATTATATCTAGTGTTTCCAAGGCTACTAAACCAATAGGTCTTTCGAGATTTGATCTTTCTTGTGATCATGCCAATGTTATGTAATAATGCACCGACTCTGGGTAACTGGGGTCGGGGCGTTACAGTTGGTATCAGAGGAAGTTTAGTACAAACCTTGGAAACTGGATTTAGATAAACTCTGATTAGAGCACGTAGACCTAAGATGAACTTTGAAGATTAGTATAGAAGAACTTCCTAGAATTTTGGTATTGTAGAGATTTTGTGAGTTTTCCGAGCAATAAATCCCTATCTGGATACGAGCAGGTAGAGGCGGCTCTGGCACAGATGTACCTAGGGGTAAAACCCGAAAACACCGCTTTGAGCTAGACTCGAACGGGAACTGGTGCACGACAATGGGCCTTTCTGCACTCTTGGTTACGACACTCCCGGGGGATATGCTTAGGATAACTCTCATTTTCGTTACAAATCATTATGAAGGGTTTATGAGTATATACTTCCTCAAAGAAAACATTTTTATGATTATGGATTATAACCATAAATAGTTCAATTTATGTTAAGTGTTTTATAAGTATGGGATTATGTATTTTGATTCATAAACTGATCTAGTTTATGCCATTCTTTAGAAATGGCGCCCAGTAGAAGAAATGAGAACTCTAGAAATACACATGATTCAAAGAGAAGGAAGGATCATATCTTTCATGGTCTTAAGCTAGAATTTATAAGAGAAATAGTCTCCCATGTATTATCATCATATGAAGAAATAATATCATGTGTTGATAAGATAAGTAAAGAGTTTACTGAGTCCTATGGCTTTGAAGGGAATCAAGAGAAAAAAAGGATGGAAGAGAGAAAGATGGATAAAGGGAAAAGGGAAAAGAAGAATTTTCCCATATGTGGTAACTGTGGAAAGAAACACCCTGGAACTTGCCTGAAAGGAATGGGAGTTTGTTATAAGTGTGGAGGAAAAGGGCACAAAGTACATGACTGCAAGGGTAAGAAAAAGGTTTCAAATGTACAATGCTTCATTTGCAAGGAGTTTGGACACTACGCGAACCTATGTCCCAGTCATCAGACTATGCCGCAAATGATGCTATTGGATAATAATCAAGTTATGATACTACCACAGATTAAGAGGAATGATTAGAGTTATTATGTTGATTATATCAATTGAGTGTTGTATCAACAATGTACTTGTTATAATAATTATGGAGTATATAAGTATTGTACTGCAGTACTATTTCATTAAGGACTTGAGATGGTGTGGAACAAAGAAAAGTGACTCAGTAGCAGGTTAAATGTTTGGAAAATATATGGTTGAGAGAAAGATAAACCATAATATGGTTCAGATACCGAGGTGGTGATTTTAGAATAATACATGATTGATTTGGATAAATTATGTTGGATATTATTGACTACCTTGAAGCTGATTAATGATTTGTATATTCCATCATTGTTGGGGTTTAAAACATTTTTTGGATTAATGAAGTATATCCAGCATTCTATATGGAATAAGGGAACATGAATGTAATCAATAAGGAATATGGTAGTACATGATGAAGGTATTCATATGCTATTACGGGGTAAAAAGGATATATATTATGTTTACCTTCCTTATAAATGTTGGACTGTGAGTTTGGATAGAAGTATTTTGGATAGTTCTAGTTTGGATTATTTTGGATTTCCATAAAAGGACAACCCGGAGGTCAGGCGGCAACCTGTCGCGTCCGGCAAGGCTGCGAGACTTGAACCCGCAACCGAAGGGCGACAAGGGTGTATCACCTACCACTGGCCCACGAGATGTCCTGGATTAAATAATGTAGTTTTTTTAAAAGATCTGGTAGATGAATTATAAATTCGTTTATTTTGGAACCCTGTACGAATAGTATAAATATAATTTTTTTACGAGTGAAAGATGAGTTTATGGTAGAAATTTATTAATGGACAAAACTCTAATTATAAAGTAAGTATATCTCCTTATGATCTTAGCCAATCTCATAAATAAATTCCTCAATATTAAGAAAAGCAACTTAGAATAAAAATGTTGTCCTAGATGGTACCTTAAATCATCACTAATTTATGGCTTTGGGATTGTTGGCCTTTTCATAGCCATGTTCTCTACCACTCTCCATCAGATAATTGATGGTTAGATTTCTCTTCCATATCCATATTTTCCTACATGGAACCCTAGTATGTGTTATTTTCGGTAATCTTCATACTTTCCACTCTTTATTTTAAATAGAGGCCTCATTAATTCATTTTTCGATGTGGGATTTCAACTAAGATATTTTGAAATGTCAAAAATGTGTGATCCCAATACCCTATATTTTGTTGAACCGATGGTACTTCAAATCATCATAGATTGATGAGTTTAAGGACCTCAATTTTATACTTGTTTGTGATTGATGACCTCAACCACTACCTATAAATATTTACGTTTTTCCTCCAATTATATGTCTCTAATTGCCACCAATGTTCTCCTAATCGAGATCATAATTTGGTGGTGACCCTTTCATTTCTCTTTTCCTCATATTAAGACTAAATTTTAGTAAACCAATTTCCGATGTGGGTTTTCCCACAAATATATTTTCTATTTTCAACCTTTTATTTTCTAAGAACAATTTCAAATTGCGAGGACGCAATTTATTGAAGGAGGGGAGAATGTAACACCCCAAGATTTCATAGTGTGTTATTTCTTCAAAATAATTCAATAACATGCACTACACGCAACACCGAGTTCAAGCGCACCATGACTCACCAAACAAGCCGTTCAAAAAAGGTTATGAATAGTATTAACTAAATTTTAAACTTTATATAATCCTTATAATTTTAGAATCCATATTATGAGTTTCTTAGACATAATGTAAGAACAAATTCATCTTCAGTATTGTAGTTTTACCAACTTTTAATAGTGAACCCTTTTTAAATAAATTATTTCAAAGTTTTTGACTAAATGGGGACATCAAAAAATTTAAAATGAAACATCCCAAGCTTACACGGTACGCTTTCCTTTGAATAAAACAGTAGCGTGTGTTGTACGCAACTTCGAGTTTTAACACACACCACAACCGATCAAACTAACTGTTATGGATAGTAATACCTAAATTTTGAAATTATGTATATTTTATATTTTAAAATGGACTTCATTTTTGGATTCGGAATATTGAATTTAGCCTAAGGTGAAATTTTGGTACTTTTCGGATAACTTTCATATTTTGATGAATAGTGAAAATTACTAAATTTTAATTAAAAACAACTTTTTTAATCAAAATAATTAATAGTGCTAAATTATGAATTTGAGTGGTTTTAAAGTATATTTAGAATATATTTTTACCATTTAATATAATGTTGGTCATTGGACATAATTTTACAATTAAACCGAACATAAACAAGTGTCAATCTTTTGATAGTTATTATCTCTTAAAAACACGCTTTTTGTTTTGACAGCGGGAATTAATTTTAAATTAATTTCTGCCACTTCTGTGTTTTGAATTTAGGAAAATGGATTTCATATTTGGAATCAGGATGTTCAAATTGTGTAAATAGGTAACTTTTATTTTTAGACATTTTGAATAGTTACTGCGGTAAATATTTTATTTACCATGGTTAAAGGGTAAATCCGGTAAATAAGGGTCAAAAAAATAATATTATAATAATACAAAATTACCCTAAAACGTGTCCTAACATTATTGGTGGACACATACCCGACCATGGGAATCCTTGGGTCAATTTGGGGACCCCTTGGAGCCACTTGTATGTGGTAGGGACACATTATATTAATAAAGTTAAAATAAAAATAAAAATGGAATAAGCTTACATCTTTTAGAAGAACAATTTTTACATAGGGTTATACATGTTGGATTTTTGATTATAAATATTCATTAGAAAGCTAAAAATATTTCCTACATGATGATATTTTATTTATAATTTTTAGACATTAAATAATTTATTTTATTTATGACACAATGATGATGCAGTAATTACTATAATAGTGAAAAATTAAAATAATTGATATTATAAATACCCAAAAAAATATAATATGAAACTTTTAATGAATTAAACTAATTTTCTAGAATAATATGATATATTAGGATTGATTTAATTGACTTTGTTAGAAGTAATCAATCTGTTATGAGTTTCACAAAAATCAACTATTGAATAGTGTCAAAATTGACATAAAGGAGTTCTTAAAACAAATATTATATTATTAATTGATATTAAATTCCTAAAAATCTAAGGTTCGGCCAAAAGACTTATATCAGGATAGGTTCATCATTAATGGACCACTTGTTGGTCGCTTGGAGGTATATAGTATGTTTATTAACCATATTATATAAAAATACAAAGAGACATTGTAAAAGTGAAACTAATTAACTTAGAGTTAATACTTAAAGATAAGGTAAATATAAGTACCCAAACCTGTCTAAATTCTATTGGTTGAGTGTTTTTCGACCTATCCCCACCTTAGCCTTTGAATAATCAACTTTGGAGCCATTGGAAACCGAATATGAATTTATTATAAATTAATATTTCTAGCTTTTCCAAAGGTCCCCCTCACCCCTCTTATAAAAGGGCACTCCTCCTTCTCATTTCTTCACACCTCTCAAGCCACTTGGCTCGTCCAAACTCTGCCCAACTAAGCTCCCCACATCCCTCTCCTCCTCCTTGAAACTTCCCCTTAGGCAGAAATAATTTCAACAAGTCCTTTGGTTCCAACCAAAGTGAGTTACCTAAATTAAAGGTTACGTTTTCTCTTAAATTATTTTCATTTATTTTCCTTCTCCAACCCCCAAACTCTTTTTATTTCCTTTCTTTTGTAACAACACCAGTATCCTCAATATACTAGGATGTTGTTATAAGAATGATTAAAACTACACATACACACAACTCCATCTAATGGATGATGAACATAATGTTTCTGTGGATGGCAAACTAACGCCTCACGAAATGATGATTGTTCAAATACATCTTACCGCCTCTCATGGTGGACATTATGATGGCACTGTAATTAAATATGATTTTAATGATATATATTTTATATATAAGCTTCTGTAATTCCATTTTATTTCATACCATTATTCGTTTCATGTTGTATATACATACGATAATTTCATTTGAGGAAGTGCGGACTACCGCCCCCTTAAAATGATATGACTCGTTCATACCGCACATGGAACGTATAAAGGATGGTGTTAATGAACTTAAGTAACATGTATAAAATATTATATTATACTGGAATAGTAATATACCTATGTATCATTTGTATTCGATTCTTTTAAAATAAAAATTAAATGGAAGTAGCGTTCGTGCGTACGTACGGACTACCGTCTCCACGAACGCGATGAGATTCATTCTCCATCGTATCCATTCAAGTATAATTATCATTTGATTATTTAAAAATGATGTTTAAGGACTTGATACCATTCTGGATTTGAATAATATACAACTTATCCTTTACAAACATGTCTTACGTAACAAAACATACAAAAGCAAACAAGTAAGTTCACACCCGAAACAGCAATAATACTAAGATATTATTATCAAATCAATATTAAAAGATCATATATCATATCATATTAATGTATATGATTCTTTTATAATTTAATAACAATTATTTCACCATTATACAGGAGGTTAACCTACCCCAACCAAGGAAAAGTACAAGGTAAGGGTTATTTCACAATCTCTTCATTATCCGAGGTTGTATTATACGTAATAATCTACTGGGACCTCTTTATCATTCACATCCATGTTTCTTCGAAATGTATTTCAAAACATTTTTACTATTTACAAGAATATGGGTTAAAGTCATTTATACCCTTGTTTGACTTTTTATAAGAGGTTTATAAAGGAATCTTTCCGTCGTTTTCAAAATAAGGTCCTTTTTAACCTTTTCGACAGAATTGAGGTAAGAATGTTTTTTTAACATATACGGCGGGTGCGGTTATTTTCCGCCGTTATAAAATCGTCGAATCTTTCCATACAATCTTATAAGAATATTTTCAAAGAAATTGTTTTATTTTATATGGATCCTAAATGATTTCAAAATAAAAGGAGATACTTCTTTAAAAAGATTTTTGATTTCATCTATGTCAACATCCTTTGATGGATTTTAAGATTATTTGAAGTTGATTTATTATGATACAAAACTTCTATATTGTATTGAAGGTTTTGTGATATGTTTGACTATGGATGTGCTATTTTTATACCATTCATAGTTTATGGTGAAATTATTGACATTTCGTATGCTAGTTTTAATACGAATGTTTATGTTATGTTTAAACCTTTTCATATGGGAATGCATTGGACTTAATAAGTGACGGGTGGAGCCCGCTATAGCTCCTCGATGCATCGGTAGGTCTCATGAGACAAACTAGTGTCTTGGCACAAGGCCTTGACAAAATCTTATTTGTAGTCTTGGCACGAGGCCTTGGCTATGTGGTTATGATAGTCTGGCATTATGTATTCCAACATTATGAAAGTGGTTATTGATATTGCATGTGATTATTCGATTAGTAGAATATCCATGTGAATAAGTAAATGGCATTATTTCATTTTACTTTTTCCATACTATGTTGAAGTTCAATTTTAAAAGGCTTTTGTTTTAGTAATTCATTGCCTTAAATGTTTATGATTATTTTGAATGTTCCGCTATATTGTTATCCTTACTGGGCATTTGATCTCACCCCTTTTCTATGTTTTATTTTTCCCAGGTAGTGAAGAAGTAAATTATGAATGACTTGCAGGGATATTATGAGGGGTTAATAGTGTGGATATGAAGACTTTGTTGTTGTAGTAGTTTTTCACTTTGAAATGTAATGTAAAACTATATGATTATATCTAGTGTTTCCAAGGCTACTAAACCAATCGGTCTTTAGAGATTTGATCTTT
This sequence comes from Viscum album, assembly GCA_963277665.1. Taxonomy (NCBI): domain Eukaryota; kingdom Viridiplantae; phylum Streptophyta; class Magnoliopsida; order Santalales; family Viscaceae; genus Viscum; species Viscum album. The sequence continues at coordinate 2,056,692,589 of OY728157.1, read as the reverse complement.
CTTGTGATCATGCCAATGTTATGTAATAATGCACCGACTCTGGGTAACTGGGGTCGGGGCGTTACATGGGAGCTTTCCCGGTGAGAGGAGAAGAAAACTAGAGCCTATAGTTTGATGCAGGACATGCACAATTCAGGTAAAGGAGAATGAATAGTGCACCGTGTAGGGAGAGATAGTGAGGGAGAGAAGAAAAATAAAAAAAGAAAAAGGGGGGAAAGAAATGGAAAATAGAGGATAAAACCCTAAACCAATAAAATAGATAAATAAATTTGATGATATATGTATTAATATAGTCACCCTAAAAATTAAAATACTATTGATGTTAAACAAAATACCTACTTAAAACATTAAAAAAATGGATAATAACATTATAAAATAAATTTATCAATTCAATTGAGGTATTAATTATTATTATTATTATTATTATTATTATTATTATTATCATTACATTAGTTAACCACCCGTGCACTGGACATACCGCACGTTGAACTGGAGAAGCCACGTGTCTTTGTCGTGCCCTTCCTGTACGTCGGGCATTGTCAAGACAACACTCATTTATCAGTTAAAAAGTGAAAAACTCATGTCAGGTTTGGCCCGCATTTCAAAAAAGAATTATTAAAAATGTGAGATTGAATCATGAGATAAAAATTAAAATTAAAAACATACCTCAAGTAGAATTCAATGTGGGACAATTCTCTCCACCGAGAAAATTTGATGCCCTTGGAAAGTAAATTTTAAGCCTAATAAAAGAATATAAATGGGTACTCTTGGTCAACCCATGAATTTGGCTCCCAAGTGTCATGTTTGTCATTTTTATGATGCTAAGTAATGTGAAAAAATGGAATAGACTTCCCATGAAGCACCTTCTCTTGAGAATATAATCACTGCATTGGCCGCACAAACACTAATAAATCGGGATTTATCTCCCACTCTTCCCAATTCAACACATGTGATGGATCAGGATTGCACTTTTTTAGTTGGGATACGTGGAATGTGTCGTGAATTGAAATTAACTGAGAAGGAAAATCTAATCAGTATACATTCATGCCAATCCTCTCAATAATCTCGAAAGACCCAATATACCACGGTGTCAACATCCCCTGCTTTCCTAAGAGGTGGTGACCCAAGCGAGGGTCCACCTTCATGAACACCCAGCCACCCTCTGAAAAATCAACATCTTGATGCCTCTGATCATCATAATATTTTTCGAAACACTGAGCTGTAAATAACTGTTGTCAGATCAACTTTAATTTCTTAGACATCTCCAGCATGAGGCTCATTCCCAAAAGTGATGTCTCGCTAACCTCAGCCCAACACAAAGGAGACCGACAAGGTTGACCATATAGCACCTCAAAGGGTTCCATTCTTATAGAGGATTGGTAAATATTGTTATAAGAGAACTCAACCAATCTAAGATGGCTATCCCATGAAGCGCCGAAATCCAAAACTCATGCGCAAATCATTTCCTATAGAATATGATCTTCCTGCTCCATTTGGTCATCCATTTGAGGATGGTATTCCATTCTCATCTTAATCTATGACCCCAAATACTTCTGGAGGCCTTCCCAAAATCAATAGGTGAAATGAGGGTCCCTATCTGAGACAATTTCTAATGGAACACCATGAAGCCTCACTATCACTTGAATATGTAATCTCCCAACTCATCCACATTAGTTATGTCCCTAATCAGACTGAAGTGGGAAGATTTTTTCAGACGATCAATCACTACCCAAATAGACTTCTTACCCTGATGTGTACGTGGTTGGCCCGTAATGATATCCATGGAAACCTCATCCCAATTCCAGATAGGGATGGGTAATGGATGAAGAAAAATAGATGGTCTTTGATTCTCTTTTTTCACCTTAGGATAAGTGTAGCATCTCGATAAAAAGTCAGTTATGTCCCGTCTCATACCTGTACACCAGAACTAGTGACGAACATCGTAAAACATCTTATTAGTACCAGTATGGAAAACCCACTAAGATTGATGGCTATCATGTGCCACAACCTTCTATAGGGATAACGACACCACTATATGGCCCCTAAAGAAAAAGATCCCCTTATGAGTCAAAGACCACTCAAAGGAAGTATCCCACCATGAAGAGACTTCATAGACCATTGAAAATTCTCATCACTAGGCTGCTCCTGGTGAATCGATTCCAAAAGAACATAAGTCAATTAAATATTGGACATGAATGTACCTATTTTGTGCTACTTGGTCTCCATTTGAATCTTGTAAAAGAGCCCCATAAAGGTCCACTCATTGTTGGACTTCCTCAATGCCTGCATTGGTACCTTCCTACTCAAAGCATCAGACACCGCATTACCCTTGCTCAGCATATAGAAAATGTCAAAGTAAAACCACTGCAGATACTTGATCCAACAGCGCTGCCTAAAATTGATATCCTACTAGGATAAAATCTATACTAGGATCTTATGGTGATAATAGACCACAAATTTAACCTCGAATAGGTAATGACACCATGTATTTAAGGATTTAATCAATGCTGCCAACTCTAAGTGGTGAGTCAGATAATATTTTCCATCAGCCGGATCTGGCAAGAACCATAGGCCACCACATGATTATCCTATTTGAGTACACACCCAAGGCTCATACCTGAAGCTTTATAATAAACCACGTAGCCCTTCCCAGACTATGTCAAGATCAACACGCATGTGGTAGTCATTCTCCTTTTCAACTCCTCAATGGTTGCAAGGCACTCTGGACTCCACTGAAACTTCACCCATTTCTAGGTGAGTGCGGTCATGGTGGAAGAAAGCCACGAGAAGTCCCAAACAAAATGCCAGTAATAACCTTCTAGGATAATAAAACTCTTAATCTCAAACACATTCTTCAGTTGTTCCCATGACATCACTGCACTGATCTTCTAAGGATCCACTGAAACCCCTTACTCAGAAACAACATTTCCCAGAAACATAACTTCCTGGGTCCATAAGGTGCACTTTGAAAGCATGACATACAGGTAGTGATCTCGCAAAGTTCCCAACAATATCCGTAGGTGATGCTCATATTCCAACTCATATCTAGAATAAAATCACATTTCATCCACAAATACCAAGACATAGGAGTTGAGATATTGGTGGAACACCCTATTCATGAGTTCCATAAAAACTAACAGAGCATTCTTTAATTCAAAATGCATGACAAAGTACTAGAAGTGGTTGTAAATTCTTTGTAAAGTCATCTTTGGGATGTTTTCCTCTCTCACCCTGACCTAGTGGTATCCCAAGTGCACATTGATTTTGGGGAACAACTTTTCCCCCGTTTAGCTGGGTGAACATATCGTCCATCTGAGGAAATTGGTATTTATTATAGATAGTTACCTTATTCAATTTTTGGTAATCAATAAACAACTAGAGGGTTCCATTATCCTTATTTTAAAATAAAATATGGGCGTACCACGAACAGATACTCAGGTGAATTAATCCTTTGGATTCCAAATCATCCAATTGTATCTTTAATTCCCTCAATTTGGTAGGGGCCATGAGATAGTGGGAAGAGATGTAAGTTGTGTTCTGATAGAGAATTCAATTGATAAATCCACATCCCGCTATGGGGGAATCCTGAAAAACCATCCAGGAATACCTCTGGGAACTCATCCACTACAGGAGGTAATCCACTCTGAGAAGTGGCATTATTGTCCTCCAGTGTGAGTGAAAATAATAGATAAGAACGATTCCCCAACTCAAGAAGTGGAGGTCCTACCCAACCTGACCAAGGATCCCATTTCACAAGAAATACCTGGGGATCCCATTAGGTTACATAAAACTAACTCAACTCTGATAGCAGTCAATATGCTCTTGGAAGCGCACCATCTAGTCCATGCCAAGGATTACATAAAAAAGGTCATTGTATAGGACCAAGAAATACCATTCCATTTTGACATCTAAAATGAAAAGTGCACATGAAGGACACATATGGCCTCACTCCCTCTTTTCCCCCAACAGTGTTACCAACTCCATGGAAAAAATATAATATTTTGGTAGGTAAGTTCAATAGGTTCACAAGATGGGAAGATATGAAGGAAAATGAATCACCGATATCAAATAAAACTTATACAATAGAAGATGAAATCAGAATGGTACCTAGAATAGTTGAAGGTCCTATATCAGATCCTTCCAGTTCCTAATCCATAGAATGTGGATGCCTGGTCCCTACCTGAGAAGGACCGCTCGCTTGTGGCTCTGCCCTAATCTAGCTCTACCTATAAGATGATCCGGTCTTGCCTCTGTGACCACCAAACTGAGATCTCGTCGTCTTGGTCAGCACCAAATGAACTTTATACTCCTCTAGAATCCACAGATTTAGTCCAACATTGGTAAGGGCGTACGGTGTTGCAAAAGTGTTGTAGATTTCCCCCAACTCCACACCCATGGAAATGCCTGGGAGTGTATGGAAATGCATATAGAAGGTTCCCTACACGTTTTCACTGATAAAACACAACGGATCGTGTATCAGTAGCTATATCTGAAGTCTTACTGAAGGGATGTCTTAAGTTTTCACCCCTACCCTTTCTCATCACACTTCCTCTACTTCTCAGATAAACATCCACTACCAAACACTGACACAGCTCCAAGAAACCCCAAATTTTCTCTCTGATCAGTCTCGACCATGCAAGCACGATTGAGAACCTCAGAATAAGTTCCCATATTGAATAAGAAATCCTAAGAGTAAATTTCTAGTCAAATACCCTTATCAAACTTCCTAGCTTCAATGATTCATTTGAAACAATCATAGGAACATATCGTACTAGCTCTGAAAAGCTGATTTCATACACCATCACTGTTTCATACCCTTGTGAAATATCCATGAACTCCCAAGATCTTGTATAAACAAACACTTCAGGACAATACTTCTCATTGAAGAAAGCCTTGAAATCCTTCCAACTCATCTGCTCATGATTTCCACCTTAAAGCACCGATTCCCACCACTTCTGACTAGGACACTCTATATGAAATGTGGAACATTTCACCCTATCCTCCTCAGGCGTATTAAGGAACTCAAACATACGCCATATCATCTCAATACATTCCTATTCCACTTTCGGTTCTGAGATACCTCGAAATGATGGAGGTTTATTCTTCATAAAATCATCATATTTATCCTTCTTAGAGCCAGAATCATCTCTACTAGCATGAATAGGAGATGTAGCATGAGTGTCCCAATGTCCTAAATCCTAAACAGCTTGGACCATGGCTTCTATAAACCTCTTATCAAGCAGTGTTAGAGAACACTACCCAACATCCTCCCATGCATTCAAGGGAACTCTTTAGGTAGGCATTCTAAATCAAGAAGCATCAGTCACATAACAACATCATTAATACATTAAACTTGAAAAATATAATTTCATCCTGAATAATAAACATCAATAAATGAAACATGAAGGAGAAACATAATAACCAAACCAATTCTCCCTCGTCCGTTATCCATGTACAGTCTGCAACCTGCACATCGACCTGGAGGAGAAGTTAAACAACCATCCAGACATCCCATGATGACTCAAGCTCTATCATGAGGTGTGTAAGCGAAGAACCCTACTCACAACTAGAACACTGGATCCCGATAGTCTTACCTCCTATATAACTCCACTCATCCCAAATAAAATAACCAAAAGAGATGAACCAGCCTCTAATACAATTTTTTCATGAACCAAATCGTGTTTCCATCTAACCCGTGCCTGACCCCGCCCACAGCAAGTCCTGAAGGGCATTCCCGATCCACACGGGCTGGAACAAGTTATGGGGTATCAAAATAAATCTTGGCAATGATTTAACCAAATAAACCAATATAAATAAAACAACCAACGATATAAAATAGATATACTATGAAGGTCAAAACCTAACGAGACTTTAACCAGAAACCAAAATTTGATTTACATAACTACTGAAAACAAAAAAAGAACTACCACTTGGTAGGGTGATGAAAAACAAACAAGAAAACCACAACTTTGTGAGAGAACACCACCCTTAATCCATCTTTTCAACGCCACGCCAAGAAGACTGCTAACAACCTAAACCATTATTCCCAAAATCTATATAATTACCTGTACTGGTCATAATCAAATCTACTTACACCCAAGGGTGTAAGTAGGGTGTGAGATAATGAAAAATAGGATTCCACCAAGAAAATATTCCATGCACTTTTATTAATAGAAAAATTAATTTGCAATAATAAATAATGGAAAGAAAGAAATGTGTGAACAACATTAATGAAAATAGTTTTCAGTAAACCACTTTAATGAAATGTTGTTTTAAACAAAAAAACATTTACTTGTGTAGTTTATCAAGTGACACATCATGTTTCATCGGTGTGTGCAAAGTAACCGAGAGAACCCAAAGATGGGAGAGGCCCAAAAGGTACTAAACACAAGTGGTACCCTAGAATGTTGTGTCTCGATGAAATGTTTCTTAGAAACCATGACCCTCAGAAACTGTGTCTTAGAAACCATGACCCTTGGAAAAAAGTGGCTTAGAAACCATGTACCTTAGTATGTGTGGCTTAGAAACCACAAACCTCAGTCATTCATATGTTTAGTTAGTGTTGCAATCATAAATCGTTCCAGTGAAACCGGTTCATAGTCGGCACCAAAACACTACCCCACTAGTAGTATTCCCCCCACCAAATACCCCAGGCTTCCCTCCTTGGGCTCATTTAACTTACAAGCGCACATAACATGTCACATTAATACATAAGATCCAAACAAGGCTCTTACACACAAAAATACATCATTTTCACATGAAAACACTCATTTAAAACCATACACACACCAATATATTTTCAGAACTTAATCTTCGCCCCTTCCACACTAAATTAAACTAGATGCATAGTTTAAAAAAGAATTTTTATAATTAACCAAACCACTATGAAAATTTATTATGTTTTTTCCAAATGTTTCCCCAAATTTTAAAGCCATAATCTCAAGAAAAACGTTTTTCACGACAAAACACCTATTTAAACCAGGCCAAAACCTAAACTGAATCATCCACACTTCCCAACACAATCACTGCATAGTTTGAAAAACATTGATAAACAATTCAATGTGGGTTTTCACAATAAAAATTCATTAACATCACTTAAACATTCTTTTATAAAATTAAATTTGCATTAAGAATTAGTCAAAAATAATTTCACAACATGTAAACTAATTGGAAAAAGTGGTAAATTAATTAAATAAAAAATATAATGATCCTCAGTAAATATTTGTATGCGAAATCACTTACTGGTGTGTTGCAAACCTCACAAACATGGAGCAAAACTCTCTCCACACAAAAAATGCACCGAAAGGGGTCTATAACAGACCGAAAAACAAGGTATTGAATAAAACAATCAAGATTATACAAATTGAAAATCAAACTATAATCAAATAAATCAACCAAAATAGAAGAACAACATGTCGGTGGAAAGAGAACCTATGGAGAGGGTGCGGGAGATCGGATGGATCTTAGAGGGGGTTGTCGGGATTGCACGACACTGGAAAAAAAATGTCTTCATATGATTGGTCGAACCAAGGGAGATGCACGGACAATGGTTGAACTAGGAAGTGGCGCACTGTCTTTTGGATGAGGGTGATGGAGGACCGAATGTGTGGGACCTGACTGAGACGGTGTCGAGAGCTGGTCTGATGAGAGGATGAGGGAACCGACATCGAGGGTTCACTGGGGGCCACGTGTAAACTAGGATAAGGATAATGAACAGTGTGCCATGGGGGAGAGATAGTGAGGGAGAGAAGAAAAATAAAAGAAAAGAAAAAAAGGAAAAAATAAATGGAAAATAAAGGATAAAACTATACACTAATGAAAAATAAATAAATTCAATGAAATATATATTAATATTAGCCACCCTAAAAATGAAAATACTATTTTAGTAAAAAAAAGAGAAAAATTACCTACTTAAAACATTAATAATAAAAAGGTTAATAATGTTAAAAAATAAATTTAGCAATTCAATTGAGGTATTAATAATAATAATTATTATTATTATTAAATTAATAATAACTATTATAATAATATTATTTTCATTAGGTTAGTTAACCACTCGCTCACTAGACAGGTTGCACGTTAAACTAGCAAAGCCACATGGCTTCACTTGTGCCCTGCCTGTGAGTCGGGCAATGTCAAGCAAACCCTCATTTGTCAACGCAAAGGCACAAAACTCATTTCAGTCTTGGCCTTCATTTCAAAAAACAATTATTAAAAATTAAGGATAAAATAATGACATAAAAATTAAAATTTAAATCATACCTCAATGCGATGTCCAGGTGTGAAAATTATCCCCACCATGGAAACTTTTCGCCCTCAAAAAGTCAATTTGAAGCCTGATCAGAGAATAGAAATGGGTACTCTTACTCAACCCAATAAATCAACTCCGAAATCTCATTTTGGTCATTTAAATGCTGCCAAATAATGAGAACCAATTGAATGGAAATCCCATAAATCACCTTATCTTGAGAATCCACTATCTTCCCTAGCCGCTCAAACACTACTAAATCAGGCTCTATCTCCAACTCTTCCCAATTAAACACATGTGATGGATTGGGACTGTACTTTTTCAGTTGGGAGACCTTGAATATGTCATGAATCGATGTCAACTAAGAAGGAAAATCTTACCATTATTCCACCATGCCAATCTGCCCAGTAATATTGAAAGGCCAAACACACCCCAGCTTCAACTTCTCTTGGTTTCCCAAGTGGTGGTGACCCAAGCAAGGGGACACCTTCAAGAACACCCGATCACCCTTTGAAAACTCAATATCCTGACGCCTCGGATCAGCATAAGATTTTTAGTGACTCTATTCTCTCAATAACCACTTTCTGATCAACTTGACTTTCTCAAACATTCCATGCATGAGGCTCAGTTCTTAAAGTGAGGTGTAGACAACTTCAATCCAACACAAAGGAGTCTAAAAAGGCTGACCATAGAGAACCTCAAAGGGTTCCATTATACTTGAGGATTGGTAACTATTATTATAAGTGAACTCAACCAATCTGATATGGCTATCCCATAAACCTCTGAAATTCAACACACATGTGCAAATCATGTCCTCCAGAATCTAATTTTCCCACTCTTTATGGCCATCCATTTGAGTATTGTATGTCGTGCTCATCAAAATTTGCAACCCCAAAGACTTATGGAGGCCTTCCCAAAACCAAGAGGTGCAATGGGGGTCCCTATCTAAGATAACTCCGGACAGAACACAATGAATCCTCACCGTCTCTTGAATATATAATCACCCCAACTAATCCACTTTAATTATACCCCTAATCAGAATGAAATGGGAAGATTTGTTTGGATGATTAATCACTAACCAAATAGTGTTTCTGACCGAGGTGTATAAGGTAGCATAATAATGAAGTCCATGGAAACCTTGTACCTCTTCTAGGTAGGGATGGGTAATGGTTGAAGAAAATCATATGGTATCTGATTCTATGATTTAACCTATTGACAAGTGTAGCATTTCAATACAAAGTCGGTTATATCATGTATCATACCTGGCCACCAGAACAGGAGGAAAACATCGTAATACATCTTGGTAGTACTAGGATAGACGGTCCACAAGACTGGGTCTATCCTGCCTCACCCCCTTCTATAAGGATAACGACACCACTGCACAACCTGTGACGAACAAAATCCTCTCGGGATACAAAGACCACTCAGTGGAAGTCTCCCCACCATGAATATACTGCATAGACCACTGAGAAATCTCATCACTGGGCTTCTCTCTTTGAATCAATTCCAAAAGAGCATGAGTCAATTGAAAACTGGCCAAGAATGTACCTCCACTAAGCTCCTTGGTCTCCAAGTGCATCTGGGAAAAGAACCCCATCAAAGTCCACTCATCGCTAGACTTCCTCAATGCCTGCACGAGTACCTTCTTGTTCAAAGTGTTAGCCACCATGTTACCCTTTCCTGGGGTATAGACAATGTCAAAGTCAAACCCCTATAGATACTTGATCCAAAAACACTGCATCATATTGATATCCTTTTGGGAATTTTTTTTGGCTAGAATCTTATTGTTAGAATAGACCAAGAAATTCTCCCCAAAGAGGTAATGACAAAAAGTCTTTAAGGTTTGAATCACTGTTACCAAATCCAAGTCGTGAGTCAGATGATTCCTCTCATTTGGTCAGATCTGGAGAGAACCATATGCCACCACATGAATATTCTGCATGATTAAACACCCAAGGCTTGTACCTGAAGAATCACAAAAAACCATGTAGCCCTTCCCAAACTATGTAAAGATCAAAACTAGTGTGGTAGTCAGTTTCCTTTTCAATTCCTCAACGAATTCCTAGCACTTTGGAATTCACTCAAACTTCACCCCTTTCTGGGTGACTGCGGTCATGGAGGAAGTAAGCTACATGAAATCCTGAACAAAACGCATGTAATAACCTTCCAGGCTTAGAAAACTCTTGATCTAAAACACATTCATCGGTTGTTCCCATGACATCACAACACTGATATTCTCAGGCTCCACTAAAACCCCTTTCTCTGAAATGATATTCCCTAGAAACTTCACTTCCATGATCCATAAGGATCACTTTGATAGCTTGTCATATAAGCGGGGATCCTGCAATGTTCCCCAAATGATCTACAGGTGATTCTCATGATCCTCGTCAGATCCAGAGTAAACCATGACATCATCCGCAAATACCATGAAAAAGGAGTAGAGATATTGGTGGATCACCCAATTCATGAGTTCCATGAAAACTGTCGGATAATTTTCCAATCCAAAAGGCATGACCATGTACTTGATGTGGTTATACCTGCTTCAGAAATCCGTCTTCGGGATGTCTGCCTCTCTCACCTTGACCTGGTATTATCCCAAGCACAAGTCAATTTTGTTGAAACACTTTTACCCCATCATATGGTCAAACAAATCATCAATCCGAGGAAAAAGGTATTTATTCATGATGGTTACCATATTCAATTTCTGGTATACAATGCACAACTAGAGTGTTCCATCAGCCTTCTTCACGAATAAAACTGGGGCGGCCCAAGGAGAGACACTCTGGTTAGTGAATCCTTTGGATTCCAAATCATCCAGTTCTATATTTAATTCCCCCAATTTGGTGGGGGCCATGCGATATGAGGGAAGAGATATATGTTGTATTCCTGGAACCAATTCAATCAAGAACTCCATGACCCGCTCTATGGGTTAACCCTCAAAATCATATGGGAATACCTCTAGGAACTCATCCACTACATGAGGTAATATACACAAAGAAGCACCACTATTTTCCTCCACTATGAGCAACGATAAATAAAAAGCATTATTCCCTAACACAGGAAGTGGAGTTCTTATATGAAACGACCAAGGATCCCATTCCCCAACAAATGCTTGGGGGCTCCCATCAGGTTCCATAAAACTAACTCATCACTAATAACAGTCAATATGAACTTATAAGTGCATTAGCCAGTCTATGCCAAGAATCACATAAAAATGGTACATGTACAAAACCAAGAAATCCAATTCTATTTCAACTCTGGACACGGAAAGTGAACGCATTGGACACCTAAGGCCTTGCTCCTTATTTTTCCCCAACAGTGTTACCAAATCCATGGAAAAATATAATAGTTCAGTTGGTAGGTTTAACAGGTTCACAAGACAGTAAAATATAAAGGAAACTGAAGAACCATTATCAAATAAAATTGTAGCTATATAAGATGCAATCATAATAATACCTCGAATAGTCGAAGGTCCTACATCAGATCCTATTGGTGCTTGATCCACAACATGCAGATTCCTGGTCCCTACCTGAGATTGACCACTCCCTTGTGGCTCTGCCATAATCTATCTCTTCCCAGAAGATGATCTGGTACTACCACCATGGCCAAAAAACCAAGATCACATCATCCTGTTTGGCTCCAACTGAACTAATACTCCTCTGGAAGCCACTGACATAGTCCCACTATGGTAATAGTGTGCGGTCCTGAAAAAGCTTTTTAGATGTCCCACAACTCCACACTCATGTCAAGGCTTTGGTGGTTATGAATTTTCATGTCGGATGTCCCCTACCCTTTCGCACTGATGGAACACAATAGACCATGTATCAGAATCTACCGATGAAGTCTTTATAAAGGGATGGCCAGAGCTCCCCCCCTCCTTTTTTCATCACACTTCCTCTTCTTCTCGGATAAACTACCACTGATAAACACTGACATTGTTCCATAAAACCCTAAATTTCCTATCTGATCTATCTCAACCATGAAAGCATGATCGACCACCTCATCATAAGTTACCATCTTGAACAATAACACCTGAGAGTAAATTTCTGGTCGAATCCATTTATCAAACTACAGATCTATCAATGATTCATTTGAAACGACCTCATTAATGTACCACACTAACTCAACAAAGTGGTTTTCAAACTCCATCGCTGTTTGATACCATTGTGAAAGATCTTCAAACTCCTATGATTTGGTGTAATCTAGGACCTCGGTGTAGTAATGATCACTGATGATAGCCTTGAAATACTTCTGACTCATCTAGTCATGCTTCCCACCTTGATGCATGGATTCCCACCACTTCTAACTGGGACCCTCTAGTTGAAATGATGCACACTTCCCCCTGACCTCCTCAGGCGTGTCAAAAAACTCGAACATATGATCTATCTTCTCAAGCCATTCCTCTTCCTCTTGAGGTTCTGAGCTAACTCGGAATAAAGGAGGTTTATTCTCTTGAATCTCCGGAGCATTATCCTTCTTGGAGCCAGACTCGTCTACTCTATTTAAAATCGGAATGGAAGCAGGGGTCACCCCCTGTACTAAAGCCTAAACATATCGAACCACAGCTTCTACGTACCTCTAATCAAGCAGTGTTAGAGAACTCTCCCCAGCAACCTCCTGTGCATGCAAGAGATCTCTTCTTGGAGGCATTCTTTATCAAGAAGAACCAGTAAATTAAGAACACCATTAATACATTAAACTGGAAAAATAGAATTTCATCATGAACAATAAACATCAGTAAACCAGACATGTAGGATCAACATAATAACCAACCCACTTCTCCCTCTCCCGATGTCCACGTATAGTCTCTACCCTACACTTCCACCTGCAAGAGAAGTTAAACAAGAATCCGGACATCCCATGGAGACTGGAGTTCTGTCACAAGGTGTGATGGCTAGGCACCCTACTCACAACTAGAACATTGGGTCCCGATAGTCCTAACTTCTATCTAATCCGACTCATTCCAAATAAAATAACCAAAAGAGAAAAACTTACCTCTAATATAATTTATTTATGAATCAAATCAGGTCTCCATCCAACTGGAGCCCGACCAACCACACAACAAGGCTTGAAGGGAATTCCTAATCCCCTAGAGTTGGAACAAGTGCTCGGATATCAAAATAATGTGTGGAAACAATTTACCCAAATAAAAAAATATAAATTAACAACCAATGATATAAAATAGTCCAAATTTGAATGTCACCACAAAACGATCCTTTAACCAAAAACGAAAATTTGAGTTACATAACTACTTAAAACCAAACAAGAACTACCACATGGTAGGGTGACCAAAAACAAAGACAAAAAATACCACCTAGAAAGATAACACCAGCCTCAAGACAACTCCACAAGGCCATTCCAAGAAGTCTGCTATCAACCTAAACCACCATTACCAAAAGTGGTACCATTACATGTACCATATATAATCAAATCTACTTACACCCATGTGTGTAGGTAGGGTGTGAGGCATGGTGATTACATGATCAATGGACCCCCACTCTCCAGGTCTCCCATCTCCTTTTACACTAGGGTTTCTTCCAATCATCGTCACCTCTACTGCCTCCCTATCGTCGCCCCCACAGGGTAAAGTTCCTTCTCCAGTGTTCCTCCACTTCTCTCCTTCTCATTCCCCTACTCTCCCACTGACTTCATTTCTCTCGGGGCGTGCTCTCTCTCGATGAGTATAGTTTCTCCTCTTCCCATTGTCTTCCCCTGTGCGGAGATTCTATTCTTCGCCCCTTCCTCATTACTGATTCCACTACATCAGCCTTATCTTATCGTGGCATAAGGGATCCCTTGTTCATTGTTCCCCTTTCATATTCTTTTCGTGGAGTTGAAGCTCATTATCCCTCCTCTTCCTCTTTTTCTATCATCCCCATCATGCAAGGCCCTTCTTGTCTGAACTCGAAGGGTCTTCGGTGGATTGGTTATGTGAAGGAGGAGGCCTCATTGGGTGCTTCTGGCTTCGTTGTAGTTTGTTTGTGTTCTATCCTCTTTGACATTGTTTATGGATGGTTCATTTCCTTTGTCAGTGTTTATTCAAAGTGGAAAAAAAATTATGCTTCTGGTGATGGTGATGAGCTCAATGTTTCATTCCACTGGTAAGGATTCACCACTTCAAACTCTGCTCTAGACTCTAGGTTTTTTGTCCCAAGTAAGGTTGTCCGAGTGCAATGGTTATTGTGGAAGCTTTTGGATTGTGCTGTTTTTGTGGTAGTCGACATCCCAGGAGGCACAACATTGAGTCATTGTTTGTGTCGGTCCTGTATTGTGGATTTGGTATATGATTTAGTGTTTATGTGATGGTGATCATTATTCTATGGGTGATCTAATTATGGTTTATTTCTCCTCTATTCACACAGTTGTTTCCAGTTGATTTGTTTCCTTGCAAATTTCAGTTTTTCTATTTTCTAAAAAACCCTCTCAGGGATTTCAAAAATCATCAACTGGGTCCTCGTGAGTGCATGGGTATGGGTGATAATGATTTGGACTGGTGATTTAGTGCATCAGGGTATATATCTCAAGGGGAATGTTTTCCATGGTAATGATGTCTCAAGTTTATTATCAATTTTGAAATTGTGTATTGGGTGTTGTTTCTTGGTTGTGGACTTTTTATGTTTTTGGAATTGGTATCTAGTAATTTGTGATGTTCACACTAATCCAAAAAGTGGTTTATTCAAAAAATGAAAAAAAGGATTTGGAAAATTGAAAAAAAATGTAGGGTGTAAGATAACACCCAATAGGATGCCACTGAGAAAAGATTCCATGCACAAGTACTAAAAGTCAAATTCATTTGAAATAATAAATAAAGGAAATAAAGAAATGTGTGAACAAATATAATGAAAACAGTTTTCAGGAAACAACATTAAAGAAATGCAGTTTAAAAAACACATTTTCTGTTGTAGTATCTCAAGCGATACATCATGTTTTGTTTGTGTGCGCAAAGTAACCAAGAGCACCCTAATATGGGAGAGGCCCTATATGTACTAGCAATAAAGGGAGCCCTAAAACATCTTGTCTCAGTGAAATTTTTCTTAGAAACCACTACCATCAAAAGTTGTGGATTAAAAACCACGAACATCAAAAAAAACATGTCTTAGACACCATGATCCTCAGTAACAGTAGCTTTAAAACAATAACCCTCACTCATTCATATGTTTAGTTTGTGTTGCAATTGTCAATCATCCCAGTGAAACTAGGCCTAAGCCACCTTTGGAACACTATCCCCCTAGTCCTACTCCCCCCACCTAACACCCCAAGCATCCCTCTTTGTGATCATTTAAATTCTAAGTTCACATCACATGTCACATTAATACATAAGATCAAAACAAGGTTCTTACACATAAAAACACACCATTTGCGCTCTTTTAAAACCACACGCATAGAAAAATATTTTTATAACTTAATATTGACTGCTTGTACAATAAATTAAATAGTCCGAATATTTTAAAATTCTCTTTTATAATTAAGAAAACCACTAAAAAATTATTAAGAAGATTCCAAATGTGTCACAAAATTTTAAAGTTAAAAGCTCACTAAAAACTTTTTTCAAGAAAAAACACATTTTGAAACCATACCAAAACATAAGCTGCATCATATGTACCTTCTAACACACTCACTACATAGTTTACAATACACTAATAAACAATTCAAAGTGGTTTTTCACAATAAAAGCTCATTAATATCACTTAAACATTCTTCTAAGAAATTAAATGAAAATAAAAACTCAGTCAAAAACAATTTTATAGCATGTAAACTAATTGGAAAAAGTAGTAAATTAGTTAAATAAACAAGATAATGGTCATCCATTAATATTTGTATGTGGAATCACCAAACGGTGTGTCGAAAATGCAAAAACATGGCGTGAAACTCTCGTAGCATGAAAAATGCATCATAAGGGGTCTATAATGGACCCCAAAACAAGGTATTGAATAAAAGAATCAAGATCCTACCAATATAAAACCAAACCCTAACCTCAAAATCACCCAAAACCTAAGAACAACTAGTCAAAGGAAAGTGAACCTATGTCAAGGGTGCAGGAGGTCGGATGGAGCTCATAGGAGGCTTTCGGGCTTGTGTAGTGCTGAAAAATAAAGAGAAATTCTATCAGATGATCGGCCAAACTAGGGGAGATGCAAGGATGGCGGTCAAACCAGGAAGAGGCATGATGTCTGGTGGATGAGGGTAGGGTAGGATTGGCAGTGCGAGACCTAGCTGAGGCAAAGCCAGGAGCTGGTCTGGTGAGAGTATGAGTGTACTGACGCCTAAGGTTCCCTAGAGGCCACACTCGAACTAGGTGAATGAGAATGAACTGTGCACTGTGGGGGGAAAGATAGTGAGGGAGAGAAGAAAAATAAATGACAAGAAAAGGGGGAAAATAAATGGAAAATGAAGTTAAACAAGAAAAATAAATTTGATGATATATATTTTAATAATCACCAACCTAAAAAATGAAAGTATTATTGATGTTAAAAAACGAAAACTTACCTAATTTAATAATTAATAATAAAAAGGTTAATAAAATTATAATATAAAGTTAGAAATTAAATTGAGGTATTAATAATAATAATTATTATTATAATTATAATAATGAAAATAATAATAATAATTTTACTAATTTCATTTTCATTAGGTTAGTTAACCACCAATGCACCGGACATGCTGCACATTAAACTGGAAAAGCCACACAGCTTTGCCTGTGCCTTGACCACACATAAGGAATTATCAATCCAATGCTCATTTATTAGTTTAAAAGTGAAAAACTCCTATCAGGATCATTTTCATTTCAACAAAAAATTATTAAAATGGGCAGATAAAATCATGACATAAAAAATTTAAATTAAAAAGCATACCTCAAGGAGATGTCTGGGTGTGACACCCACTACACCTTCCACAACAACATGGAAAGGATGTTCTGACTGTGGTCCACAATGATACTCTTAGTACCGCACACCCGAGACCACACCCATCCATTGGGTCTGTTGGTCTCCCCATTTTACATAGGTATATTCTAGGAATAACATAATTTCCACCACAAAATGGTCCAACCCCTGGTGCACCTAAAAGATGCTAAATTGCACCCAAAGACACTAGTAACCATCTGATATATCTCATACATAACCTAAACAATCACAAGGATCAAAATTATATACATTTAAAATATGAATATTACAAATATTTCCAATAGAAGATTACAATTGAAAATTAGAAAAATATTTCATCATGAAATCATGAAATTGATTTTCAAAAGGTATATATCCAGTGATTATCTTTATTATTAAATATTTTATTATTAATAAAATGTATATATATTTTAATCTCCTAGGTGAAATTATGATAAATATAATTACAATAAAATTTTTGTGGACGAATATTATTATACTAAATCCATGGTGTGGATGTAATAATCAAACTAATATCATTCAATAGTGCTATTATCTGTATCAATTTGATAACTTATGTTTTTGAAAAAATAATCCCAAATAAGATTCATGAACAAGTTACAACTTTAATTTTTTTAATACTATGTTACTATTAAATCATTATAGGAAACATAATAACGTCTAATAAATATTTTGAAATAAAGAAAAAATATATGCATTTAAATAAGTAGTTAATTTTAACTCATCTACTATTTTGATTTGGTGAGTATGTTTTTTAATTATTTCATGTATCTTAATAATCATTTGAAATATTCTCATTGATAATTTATTGGATCACATGGGAATTGACAAATATTGTTTAAAAAATGGATAATTTTAGTTATTTTTTGATAAAAATATTATAAATTCGAAATGATGGTTTTTATAAGTAAAGGTATTATATAAAGGATCAATAATATGAATAGAAAAAATATTAACAATAACTAATGTAGCTAGGGGGAATGAAATTGAAAAAAAATAAATTTATTTACTTTATTTATAATATCCTTACTTTTTCTATAATGGTTTTAATTCCTTGAAAATAATCCAACATGTTTTTTTTCAGAACAGTTTAATTTTCAACCATTGAATTAGAAAAAATAAAAAATTCCCCATTAACTCTTATGGAAAAATATATAATCCATATAAAATAATTACCTCAAATGTGAATATTACCTTTGATTAAGAAAATTCATATTTATAATCTTTCAAATCCCATGCCTTGAGTGTTGTCTCAATTTTTCAAAACATTATATAGGGGTTAAATAAAGTCAAAATAGGTTATTTTGGAAATTTTATAAGAATTTTAGTCTTCATTTGTCTATTACACCCTTCATTTTCCACTATTAAACATCTCATTGAGATATTTCATTTATGAATTCATTATTGATATAAATTTTTTTGATTAAACAATATTTACAAATCAGAATCGATAAATTTAGTCTATCTATTAATGATTTGGTGACTATAGTAAAGATATCATTCTATTCAACCTTGGAGTTTTGTTAAAAAGAATTGGAAAGTATATATTGTTAAATTTTTATGTTGACAAGACCCAGACTACTAGTAACCCACTTGAGCTAATGGAAAGCCGAGTGTGCTACCCAAATCCCACATCCAATAGGTTATGAGCTAGAGGATGGAATTGAGAAGGAATTGCAGACATGGGAGGTATTATCCTATAAAAATATTCAATATAATCACCTCTATAATATAGAAGAAAATCCATTATCACGAGAAAATAAATATATAAAAAAATATGCAATGAGAGTATAATACATAAATTCCATGTACAACACAACCTATGAAATATATATAAATACAAATAAATATATAGAAGATAATGACCACTAGTTATAAGTTGCTTAATAAATGGGATGGCCTCTATTCACTATTAGGTCTCCTTGAATAAACTCAATGTGCAACTATCTCCACCATGAACCATAATCAACTATTGAGTAAGATCAACTTTACCCCCACTAGATCCATGTTTATAGATTTCATATCCAAACCACGAAACATATTTGCAGACACAACATGTGTGGGTTTAGTTCCTATGTAGGGGTGAGTATAAACATACCTAATGTAAAACCCTAAAACAAATAGTAAATATAAAATAATAAGTCAAATTAAATAGAAGTTTAGGGAATGATAGAAGGGATTCCTATAATGGGAACCATATTTTCTCTATTTTCAAGAAAACCATGGGAATGTAAAGAAACCATATTTATATCTAACTCTATAAAGGGTCGCATCACACATTAAACCAATCATACATAGGGTAGTGTAAGTCCTAAAATACCAATAGTTTCTATTTTGGATATAAGACACAACTAGAAATCATCCACAATGGCTCAAAAAGATATTAATATCTCAAAAGAATCTAAATGATGATTCACCATAGCTCTAAAAATATAGACCTACTAGAATATCATAACATCTATTCCATCACATTGTAATTGTAGTAGGGGACACACCCCATAAAATTATATGTGTGTTGATCGAGGGAGTACCTAAACCCTATATAGTAATGAGATCCCAATTTATAGTGATGTACTGACTCCACTAATGGATGACCCTACCCTGACGAACGTGGGATTACATACTCCACTAATGTAGAAACCTACCCCAACATATGGGGAAGTACCTGAACACCACTGTCATATAGGGTTCTATTCTTTATCATGTATATTTTACCAAGGGAGTACCCAAAACCCTATACGTGGAGGATCATTCCATAGAAATTGGGGAAGTGACAACTCTATCTTATCTCTAAACATCTCATCCACCCCCTATTATCTCTCTTATAAACCTAAGACCCTCAAAATTTACAAACCACAATGTGAAAAACATTCAATGACTGAGGGAAATGTATCATTATGATCTATGTGATAAAATATTCAAAATTTTATACTCATACATCCAATACTATCATTCAGGAGACCAATCACATAATATAATATAATTTTCCTAGTACACAACATTTATAATAGGGTACACAACATCTAGAGCCCTTAAGAAAGGCTAGTCATATAATTTCATAGCTCAAATCATGTGTAATCCACATACATGACATATATTGATAATAGGTACATGATTTAATATGACATAAGGTGTGGGAATTACAATATATCCTTACATGGACTACACAACATATATGTTGTTTGCACTAGTCAATGTGTACTCTTGGTATATGTTGAGTAGCCTCCTCAGCTTCACACGGTGTCTCATAGGATACATGGTGTGTAGTTCAATATATTAATCTCTAGTATGATTTAATTTTACATGATTAAGAGAACCCTAAAACTATTACTATGAAGACCAAGGTACACGATATGTATAGGTGTTGTAAATTTCATGTATCACTTAGTGATCTCCTTGGGCATATGTCACTAGTAAAATGATTCCTTTCATTGTGGTTATACATAGAAAGTATTCAACATGAAATTTTATGTGTCCAGGTCAATGAGGCTCGTTAGTAGGTTAATGTATAAATCCAGTACACATGAAAACCATATAGATATTAGTAAATGATGTTTGACCCAATGTCACACAACATGTGATATTTACAGAATTTGAAAACCCTATCCACCATAGACTCTGACATAAATTCTTGTTGTTCTTTAGTAAACATAGTATGTAATTAGAAAAATCATCCAGGTTCTTCTTTTAGGTCACTATACAAGTTTCTGACTTGATCCATCATGATTCCTAACAAAATTTCTCTTTTTTTCCACTAATGCATCCTAGATTCATCTCCTCCCTTATTGGTGAATTTCTGGTAGTTTTTTACACACATTCTAATATCATGTCCATCCATATCCCAATATAATATACCTACCCACTCGAGACTTTCTTGAAGTATGTTGGATTCTTTTATTTTTTATTACCTAGTTTTCCCTCCCATATAGCATCACAAAATCATCTCCAAACATAATCATAAATAACAACAGTATAATCATAACAGTTGTGGATATAGAAATACCCATCCACCTAAATATGGTCTCACAATTAGTTTCATCGATGAAGATAATTATGTGAAAAGAGAATCATCACAATATACTGTAGAATAATTTATCAACAGTTTATTATTATTCTATTTTTGATTTATTTATAAAATAAATATTTTATATAATACTAATTTCTATCAATGAAATTTATTTTCAAAAAAAATCTCAAAAACCAAGTGCATTAGAGAAATACCCCATGAAAATTTATTGAACTAAAAAATCATGAACATTTGGCTGCTTCATCTCAATATTCCACACATGTTATAGATAAAAATATTAACAATTAAACAATAATAATAAAAATTCAATCATAAAAGAACTAAAAAATAATACTTCATTACATGTGTTGTGAAAATAAAAAAAAATTATCTCATTTTATTTCATTTAGAAAACCTCATTCTTTATATGATATTAAAATCCTAGAATAATCATAAACATCTGAAAAAATTAAGATAAAAATAAATAATTTTCATTACTTGGTCTTTGAGAGAAAATAAATATTTTAATTAAAAATAATTCTTTTTTATTTTCTGAATATTATGATCATTTAGTTAAAACATGTACATTATTTGATAACTCTTTTTAAGTGATTAAAAAAATAAAAAAGAGGAATAATTTCATTAATCGTAATAAAATCACTAGTGGAAAATTCATAGAAAAAATATCATAAATGAAAATACTTTATTAATTATTTTTCTTAATCGCATTACTTATTCCGACAATGGATATAAATTTATTTTATTTTATGTTGAACATGTCATAATTTTCTAGTATATTTTCTCAACAAAATTCGTCATTTCCATAAAATTTCTTCAACAAATGGGTTATCAATACTCAAGGAATTTAATCATTTTATTTCCAAAGACATGTATGTGATTTTATCATGAGAATAATATAATCAAACTAAATAAAGAAATAAATTAATTAGGATTAAAAAAGAGTGTATCTTATATGTTTATTAGTCGATGATAGGTGATTGTATCATATTTCTTGATCAACGTTGTCACCACCACTATGAATATTATGAAGAACTCAATGAAATTCTTATTCGTTGTCTAAAAATAGAGGTATTTATCAAATATTTTCTTCCACAAACAATGAAGTGAGTAAGGGGAGGTAAATTCCTTTCAAAACTACTAATGGTGGAATTATTTGAATTTTATAGGGAAAACAAATATTTCCTTCCCTAAACTTCCAACATAAATATACTGAACCAACCAAGGGAACCCTTGAAAATGGTGACTATGTGAGCCCATAACTTACATAAAGATTATTCACAATCCCCACGAGCTGGAAACTAGTACCTGGACATCTATGAGTCACTAATAGTAGTGATTTTACCCAATAAAATGGGGAAATATATGGTATTACCACCAAGAAAGACAATATTACATGTTCGTATATCGGACATCCATGATCCAAAAAAAAGAATAAATTAATGATATCTAATCATAGAGATAAGCAGAAGAAAGAAATAAACATTCCAAAACTAGAAAATAATAATATCTGAACTTAAATTAATCAACATCACACTTATATAGAAAACAATAGCTAAAATAGATGTTGGATATGATGAAACTGAAAAATACATAACCTAAAATAAAATCTCAAAGTCAAGATGCTACCAAGAACCACCAATTGACCCACATTCACTCACCACAACCCAAACATCCACTACCATAATAAGTTAAGTGTTATCCAAGAAAAGTGACCATAACTTGGGAAATCGGAAATGAAACAAAAGTAGTTTCATGTACCCATTGATATATATTTTTTCTGATCAAAATAATCTCAAAGGTATTTTACTAATGAGATTGGGTAATTCCATTAAAATGATTTTTATTTTAGCTAGTTTGAAATATAATATAAAAATAGTTTTTTCTAGATTGTTTTAACAATTCAAATAATAAACTGTTACCATTACATAAAACTATCCATTTATTTTAAGAGAACCAAGGGTAGGAAACTATTTTTTAATAAACACTTCCTACATATTTTTTTAAATGGAATAAATAACTTTGAAAATAGTTTCCTAAAATAATTCTCACATTAAAAAACAATATCTTTTTATATGAAAAAACTCCTATTTATAAATGTTCTCAAAATTATTTCTAAATCCCACTCACACTAAATAAATAATTGTATTTAATCCAAATTAACCATTTAATTGATAAACAAAACGTGAAAAATCCATAGGTACTGAAAATGTCAGGAAAGTGTGGGAAAAATAATGTTATAGGAATCCACTACATCAATCCACCAATCAATATAAGGTTTCATGGGCTCTACCATATGTTTCAAAATGATGCAGTTATATAATTTACTAAACACAATGAACCTTTTTTCCTATATTTCATCCTAACACTAGACAACTAACTAGTTTTTACCCAATATCATCGATGACACTCCCCACTATCACTATAAAAACTAGGGGGACATTATTAGTATGATTATTTCAAATTTAGCAGAAATATAGAATTCACACTTAACTTACTAAGTTCCCATAACCAAATAAACCAATGGGATGTGAACAAACAATAATGTCACATTATAAATGTAAAATAAGAGAATGAATCTCAACTCACCCCCCACACCATCATAATAAATAACCAATTTCCATCCATCACTTAGTCACCACATACATGAAGAACCACCCATAAAGGGTTAAAAGAAAAAGGTAAGAATGAGGCTCTTTCATACCCACACATTTTATGACCCTTTGAATTATCCAAAAGGTCCATATTTAAAATAAACTTAGAATTTCATGTCCTTTTAAATTCATTCAAAACACATTTATAAAATACTTTTTAAATTATTCAATGGAAACATCTTTATAAATTCATTTAAAGAAACATATCCCCTTTTTCTAAATCACTTAAAATCAGAAATAGAAATTTTTAATTAATCTCATCACCCAAATGGGATCAAATAGCTTCATAAAATAAAATTCATTAAATATAAACCATTAGAATCATTTTACAACCACCTAGCACTGACAAATAATTTTAGAAACTTAAACCCATTGAAATCCCCCATTATTTTAAGTGAAAACCCATTGCAAAAAATATTTAATTACATTTTACTATTACATATCAGTATAAATGAAAAATTAAAATATTTAAAAATCTCAATAACACAATGATATTCCATAAAATTTATGTGAAAAAAATAACCTACCTCAAACCAAGTGAATATCCTTTACAATTAATCACAACACATATCCTATGATAGTGAACACTAAACCAAGAAAGGAAATATCCTTAATAAGACCTAAACATGAAATACCCTTTGTTAGATCCATTATAAACTATAAATAAAAACCCCAGTGATTGTTAGGGTCTTAGGGAGAAAGAAAACCCAAGAAAAGAACAAGATAACAGAAGAGGATAAGAGGAACTAAAAAGATAAAGTGATTTTCCTTACAAAATCACTTGGAAGTAGTAGAGAAGAAACTAAAACTGAATTAATAATTTAGGAAGGATCTTCATTGGAATACCTCACATTTTTATGACCAAAATATAGTGAAATAAATGGAAATAAATTAAGGGATGGTAAAGAAAAATTGGAAAATAAAAAATTAAAATTTGGGAAAACCCATTCAAAATGTGAATCATAGATCATGGGGTGAATGGTCCCCATCCCCATGAAATTATATTGGTTCAAACCTCGGTTCGTGGTATGAATAGTATCCCCCTAAAATTTTCAAAAGGTGAACCCCTAGTTCATGGGTTGAACCCCATTTCACATGGTGAATTGCATTTTGTAGAATACTCAATTCATTAAGTTGGTTGGTTTATAGAATGAACTATTATATGTTCATCCCTGGAGCTTTTCAGACCCTCCTAATCTACCTATAAAAGCTATAAAATATATATAACATATAAAAATCCTAATATTAAATAAAAATATATAATAGATTAATGTTTGGGTGTGGAAACTCTCCTCATCATACCACTTCATATTCCAGGAAAGTACATAGATAATGGAAGGCAACGGAAAACAAGAACCTCCATGTCTAAAATCATAAGGTTGCTAGTCAAAAAAACTAGGGAGTATTAACAAAGAGAAATGAACCAAAATAATTAATCATCCAAAACCATCCAAATCAATTGTACAGAGACATATTTGAACTCCAATAACAAAAAAAACCATAACCATCTTATTCAAATATCTAAAATAATCAAGACCTGTTCAAGGTCTCCCAACCATTTTAATCTCTTAAAAAATGGTTATATGAAAGTAAAATCTTCTATAAGAAAACTAATACCAATGATAACCCCATCCACCAATCGCAATTGACCATCCTATGAAAACAGATTGAAACTCCAAAGAGATATGATCCCAAAAAAACCCCAACATCTATAAACTGAATGCATTTTTATACTACCAAAAAAATCAAATAAAAAATTGAATAAGATAATAAACAAAAAATAGTACTCAAAAAACCAACATGTGTTCTATATTTGTCTCACCACACTCTACATGAATGTAATAGGACCTCAAATATTGGACATTATATCCTAGTGAACTCAAAATACAAAACCAACACCCAAAAGTGCCTACTGAAATAAAAACATGCTATATTTACCTAAGAATTTACCCAAAGGTCTACCATATTCAACCCATCAAAAATCCATCCCACTACCATCAACATCAAGTGAAAATTTCTCAAGATAAAAAATTTCAATAAGTAATTTAATTAATACTAAAAACAACCAACATCCCCTAATAACTAAAATATATAAGAAACATTCAAAAAGGAACTTGAAAAGACATACAAAGAAGAAAATACATAAATAATTAACTAAAACTAGATCTACAATAAGTAAATCCAAAAACTAAGAAAATATCCCAAACTAAAATCTACCAGTAATACATCGTGATTTTTTCTCTCCATATAAAAACATAAAACTAAAAGAAAGATAAAAACCCTAACAAAAGAAAGATATTTGAAAAAAACCTCCACTTAAGAATCATGTTTCAAAGAGTAATAAATGACTTTATTGAAAGAAATTAAAGACATAAACAAATGATTAATTGAGTACCACATGGATAGAAAACACCACCATGGGAGAACTAAAAAACAAAAAAATCTCTCAACATCTCTCACCCTCAAAACATCAATAATGTTGAGAGAATATAAGTATTAATTGATCATTTCTAACCACTATAGAGATTCATCCAAACCATGATTTCTGACAAAGAAATGAAGATGTGGAATTAATAATTCTGCAACATGATACAAAAGAAAGTAATGTTTTTAATCCACCACTCCATTTTGAGTCTTGGTAGAGTCTTAAATAAAGGGGTTATCTCAAAACAATAGATGGATTCATGATGTATATCTTCCTCAATGACGAGACTTATACATAATTTCATAACATTTTTGGTAGGCATACTCCAAATATCAAAATAGATGTACCTAATTAATGCTTTCCTCTCATATAGACCAAAAGAGTCTCATCATCAACTATGGTAGAAAATGAAAAACATAACTACCCAAAAAAACACAAATAATTCATCATAAAACCACTTTCCATTAATTTCACTAGTTTTCAAAAGGTATTTTAAAATCCATTTTATCAAGGAAGAACTTTGAAAAATAAAAAACCCCTTATTTAAAAGAAAAATCAACCATGGAAAATAAACATCATTTCATTTCAAAGTAAAAAAAATAATTCCATGGATTAATTTAAATTAAAAATTTGTTTTTAGGAAAAGTATGGTCATTCAAAAACAATTATATAAAAATTAATTCCTATTTAAAAGTGTTTTACCAATACCATAATTAAATCAAACATTTTATAAAACTCACCATGTGGAATAAATATTCGTTTTTGAAAATGAAAACTAAAAATATGTTTTTAAACTCTAATATTTGTAAAATTATCCTTTTTAATCAAAATGAAAAACCACAACATTAAACAATACAAGAAAAAACAAAAAATAAATCCAGAACTCAAAACAACACTTCATACACATCAAAACACAATAAAATACCTCTTTAATTTCTCTCCAACAAATGTGAACAACCTTAGGAGAAATCCAAAACCAAAAGGAATCAAAAATAATAAATCCAAGGAGGATGAAAAACTTTGCACAGTTTAGCCTCATGAATTGATGGTTCACACACCAACCAAACAACATAATTTATGAAGTCCTCAAACCCATTTTACATAGGACCAATATAGTTTACAAAACCATGTGAACAAATAATGAATCGATGTTTCCTCTTCCACTTTTACAAAAAAAAATGTATAGTTTTCACCCAAATCACCTTCCAAAATCATGAGTAATCCAAATATCATTCTTCTATGTCGAAAAATAAAAACTCAATCAACAATAAAATCAAAATAATAGACTTGACCCGAACTTGACATGGTTACTCGAGCCTCCTATTGAATGGAAGTGATTGGGAACATATTTGTGACTAACCTCTTGAGTCCTGATAGTCTTATTCTTCTCACTACCAAGACTCGCCCCAAATTACCAGAGGTCCACTTGATAGCATAGGCCCCTTTCCAATATCCTGATGTCGGATATCATTCATTCATGAACTAACCTGGGCCACCCCTAAATTAGGCACCCAAACTGGAATATGAAATTCCTGAAGGTTATTCCCAATTCCTAAATGATAATAACTAGCACCTAGGAATCAATGAATCTCACATGGGAATGATTTCAAACAAAATAAGAAAAAAATAATCTACTTACACCAAAAAATCATTCACGACTCATCCATATATAAGATGTCCTTACTCTAATTTAGAAGAACAAATAAAATATATATAATCAATGTAACAAGTATCACAAATGAATAAACACCACATAAGTAGAAAAATATAATTTACTAAACATAAATTAATCAAAATAACAAATAAATAAATAAAATAGATAAAAGAGAGGCCTAAGTTGATGATGTTGTTACATAAAAAAACAAAAATAAAATCCCAGCAACATAAAATTACCCATGAACCTTAATGTGATCCATAGTCACCCACCACATTCTAAACCCCCACAACCAGATCAATACAACTATCAACCAAGAGAAGAGACCACATAAAGTGAATCTTGAATGAAAACAATAAGAGTTTCATGTACCCATTATTATATGTCGAGTGTGAGAGAAAATGAACTCAATGGGATTTCCCTAGAGTTTTTTTACAAATCATATAATAATAAACTTCTTTTGAGTAATTCTAAAATACAATATAATTATAGGTTTTTTCTAGACTTTTTTAACAAGTCTATGTTTTAATGGTTGGGTGTTGATGCTTCATTATATATTCTTCTTCCTTGATTGTTTTTCTGTTTTCCTTGCTGATTTCTTCCTGGTGGTCAATGTGTTATTTATTCCCAGTGTTTTTTGCTTGAGATCCTCCTTAGAGGCCATGGTGGTTCTTTTAAATTTTTTTGATTTTTTTTCTTTTAGTTTTTGGTTTGTTCTTCTTGAGCATGGGACTCGATCAGCTTCATCCTTTAGAGATATGGGGGATTTGTTCGAACTCTACTACGATTTCCTATACCAATGATCCTCAATATGTTGGTCTTTTTTGGTGGATCTCATGGAGGATATGTGAAGTGCAATTCGTGCAGTAACCTGTGTTCCTATAGGTGAAACCTAATGTGGATTCTCTCTTTCCTTTTTATTTTGGATTTGGTACTTCATATGGATGGTGTCTTCTATAGTTTGATGTCTTCATGAGGTAGTTTATGGTTTAGTTCAGGTGAATTCTTTCATTTTATTTGGAATTTTAAAATTGAAAACATGGAGTGACGTGATCAGGACATGGTATGTTCCCAAAGGTGATTTTGAATTTTCAATTTTGAATGGTTATTGTGGGTATTTTTTAAAATTTGTCTCAATAGTTTATGGTTTTCGGATTTTTGATTTGTAAGTGATTCTCACTAAACCTCAACCTGGTTTTATTTGAAAATACAAAAGTAGGATTTTGAGTGGTTTAACAAGTCAAATGATAATAGATTCTCATTTTGTAAAAAAATATTTCCAAAATGATTTAGAAAACACACTCACACAACCCAAACAAAGTAATTTGGTCGAAATTCACCACAAAAGCGATAAAAAATCAAGAAGAATTAATAGGTTACACACATTTTATTCAAGTAGAGAATAAAAAATAAGTCATAGGAATCCCCTATATCAACCAACAAATCAAGAATATGATTCATGGGATTTTCTTAGCTCCTAATATAAAAATATCATAGACTTTACCAAACATAGACCAACCTATTTACCTATGTTTCAAACTTATAAAACCCCCCCAATAAGCCTACACAAAACCTCATTAGGGGACACTAGTTGTGTTAGAATATCAATTTTGGCACAACTAAGGGGACACTAGTGGTGTGAGACTATGTACTGTATCATAAATATTGAATTCCCATTTAGACACCCAAGATCTAATTGAGAAGGAAAATAATGTTAATTGAACAATCAATAATGTTACGTGATCAATCTAAAATCATACAATAAATATCACCATAACTCTTATACCCTCATAAAAAATCCCCTCTTCATTCAATAATTAGTAACCACACATATAAATCACCACCCATATCAGGGAGTAATAAAAGTGAAAAATGATGGTATCCCCCGCCCACACATTTTAAAACCCTATGAATGTACCAAACATGACTTTTTGAATACTAAGTCAGAAATTCATGTCCTTTTCAAGTCATTTGAAACTCATTTATAAAATACTTCTTAAAATGTTTCACTAGAAACAACTTTATAAAATCATTTAAGGATACATACCCCCCCCCCCTCTTTATTAAATCTCTTAAAATCTAAAAAAAACTTTTTAATTCATCCCATGACCCATATGGGGTCAAATACCATTAAAAAATAAAATTTAT
This sequence comes from Viscum album, assembly GCA_963277665.1. NCBI lineage: Eukaryota > Viridiplantae > Streptophyta > Magnoliopsida > Santalales > Viscaceae > Viscum > Viscum album. Next base: position 2,056,662,533 of record OY728157.1, on the reverse strand, counting down.
TTAATCCCCATTAGAACCTTTTTTCAACCACATGGAATTCATTATTCATTTTCGAAACAAAAACCCCTTGAAATAACCCTTTTATCAATGTGAAAAAACTATTCCAAAACAAATTATAATTCCATTATTCTGTCAAATATATGTATAATTGAAAAAATGAAACATTTGTACATATCATGAACCTAATGTAATTTTATTAAAGGGAAGTTCACAATTACAACTACATTAACCCAAGTTTAAATCCCTCACAACATATTGCAACACAATGGCATTGATGGTAAGAACTAAAATGAGCAAGTAAATAACCCTTCCAGTCATGAAACATCAAAACCCCTTTGGTTAAATACCTTAAAATCCCTAAATCACAATCCTATTATCTGCAAGGGTTTTTAAGAGAATTAAAACCTAATATAAAAACAATTGAGTAGAAAAGGAGAAGAATGACTAAGAATATGTAGGGATTACATTGAATAATAACTTGTAGTTAATGTACAAGAATAAAATATTTAAGGAACAAGGGAGGAAAAAGATACCTTGGAATACCTCCTGTTCGAATGACCAAAATAATTAGAAATGGAAGGTTATCACATAATGATCAATAGGATAAAATTTGGAAAACACAAAAAAAAAGTTTAGAAAAAATGGGTCGGTCCATTCGTGGAGTGACTCATATTTCAAGGGGTGAATTCTCTCCACCTGGGAAATTTCATGGGGTTAAAACCCAGTTCATGCGGTGAATGGTTACCCTTAGAAAATTTTATGGGGTAAACCCTCGGTTCACATGGTGAATTGTATGAGGCATAATATCAGTTTTCTTATGAGGTCTACTCATGTGTTAAAGTACTGGTTCACAACATGAACTGTTGAATGTTCAGCACTCTAGCTTCCTAGGCCCCCCTAAACCACAAAGAAAATCTAGGAAGTCCCTTTGAACTCCAAAATAAATCAAAATTAAATAAAAATACATAATACTTTAAGTTTAGTGGGTGATAATAAATCCTCATAACATTAACATTAATTTCCTCACATTAATACAATAATCAAATCAATTTATAATTATCAATACATGATAATAATGTGAGGTTTTATAATTATACCATCCATGTCTCAAACATTATGGAATGTAACCACTACATCAGTAAGGCATAATATCACCACATCATTGTGTACTTAGTAATAAAAATATTAATTATTTTTAATTAAATTTAGAATTCCTAAATACATGGTCTTGGGGTTTAAAATGATCCATGGAAATTGTATATCTCCTAGGAAAAAATAATCATTTTGTACATAGTCATGATTTCATAATTTTTATTCAAGAATACATTTAGGATTTATGAAATATTATCATACATAGAATTATCATTTATTTATTTAATAAATATTAAATATGACCAAAATTTCAAAATGTATTTTAATGTTACTTAAAATTTAGCTCAAGTGTAAGTACCAAATTCAATGTTGAATGGAACCAATAGAAAATTTTTCTAATGTTAAAAAATAGTATAAATTTTCCATTTTACCGTATTTAGGGGACCTGGCCTATAAAACTCAAAAAACAATTAAGTCTCTCTTACAAAAAATATGGTCAAATATATCCTCCCCACTTTTAAAAGTTTTTCCCAAAAAATATAAATAACCCAATATCTTACATAGAAGATAATTAAACAATCTTACACATAATAGAACCTACCATCACCAATACACAAATCACCCTTACTAGCCCAGGCCCTAATCTTACATGAGACATAACTACTTTGGGAAACATTATTCATCTCTACATATGGATCATCCTACTCGCAATTATCCCAAAAAAGGCATTTGAAAAAGGAATAATCTCATATCATGTGGATTTTTACTAGATTAAACAATGAATACCTTTCTATACATAGGTAATTTATAACACAAATTCTCCAAAAAAGACATACAACACTCTTATGAATATTTATTAACCAATAACCATCAAAGAGATTGACACACTACCCACCTTTAATGAAAAAACTATGATCTAACCTCCACTATTGAAGTTATCCTAGTTTGGTTATGGAATCATTTTGAAAAAGTGACTAAAAATAACACAAATACAAAACATTAACATCCTCAAATTTCCATGCAATAATCCCAATGCCCTTTGGTGTCCCAATCAACCACAATCTAATGAAAATTGAAATTTACTTTTTGATAACCTTTATTTATTGGATCCTGACTATAGAATTACACCTACCATACATGGTAAATAATATTTATAACCCATAGAGATACATCCTTTACTATGTGTCTAAAATTAATACACAATAAACTCCAATTCTTTGTTCCCTCCAAGGTTTCATACCCAATTGGGAACCTTTTTTCTCATATATCCATCACCACCCTAGATATGTCTTTAGGACATATCACCATTAAATCCCAAAGAAAGTTTTCATACTTCTCACTTTTAATGGAATTAATCAGTACAATAATCAATTAATACCATATTCCACTTGACCCCAAACTCATATAATCCATATAGGGTCCCTTGTACGCATATATATGCGAGGACCATTGTTACCAGAGAAGAAAATATCACCTCCTTCATGAAATCCAACCACACTAAGGTTAGATAGAGAAATATATCCAATATACCCCCTGCATGATAACTCTTATTATGTGTATAAATTACCACAAAAACATTATTCTACTCTAACAAGATAATACATTATAATTTTGATCTTAACATATATGAGTCACTACATAACTTCCTTGAATATCATGGATTTAAGGTTGTATTTCTCGAACACAAGAAATTTCACCACATGAGTTGTACTATATCATGGATATTTTTTTGGATGTGTTTAGGGGACTATGAGGTGTCTCAAGTGATCATGTGAGTGTAAGAGTAGGGTTGGGATGTATTTTTTTAAAGTGGGTGATGAAATATGGTTTCACTAATGTGAATGTAGGTATGAATTTTCAATAAAATTGTGGAAGGTATATAATTTAATATTTGGATATGTTTTGACAAAGTTGACTTCCAAATTCATTGAAAATTTGTATGAAAGTATTTATGATGTTTTGATAAATTAATATGGAAAATTGAGTTCTTTCAAAATGATTTTGAGGTGGTTAAGATCAGTTATAGATGAGATGAGAAGACTAGGAATTGATTTTGGATTTTTTTGGAGTTGAAGCAGAATTCTAGATGATTGGGCTTTGAGTCATAAGGTAAAACTAGGGTGTTTTATAATACACGATTGATCTGGGGATTTATTGCATAGTTTTAGAAAATGGATAAATCCCAATATATAAAATTCATCGTAGATAAAACTCACCATGTGAAGGTTTGGGGGGTAACGTACGAGACATGGAAACACTAAGTAGGAAAGATACTCTTATGTATGGGTTGCCCATATGTAAGAGTATTATTCTACTGATAAAATAGATTAGTGTTGGAAGAACTGTAATACATATGTGTAACTATTTGATATATAGGTCTTGTTAGGGATTTTCCTTGAGTACATAAGAGTTACTCTACGGTAAAGGGGGTATGTAAAAGTCACTTCTTGCTATGTAAGGTATTGAGCCCATGTTCTATTTTTTTAAATCACTCAATATATGGATAAAATGGTGGTTCTTATAGAAATTTTATAGATTCATGAAATGGAATTAGATGTCATGATTCTACATTTATCTGTGATTAACTCTGTAGATTTTTTAACCAATCCTTAATTATTGAAGATGTTTACTAAAGAGTTTTCACATTGATTTCTACAAATGAAAACCATGAAAATATTTATTTTTAGAATGGTGTGAATAATTCCACAAAATATAATATTTTCCCTAAATTAAATAAAGTTAGGTTGGATTTTTATTTTAATTGAGGATGGAAGTAGTTGATTTGATACTTGGATTATTCTTAGTAATTTATATGGTGTACTTAAAAAAATATGGTCCAACCCTTGTTAACCATCAATTCAACCCTAAACAATTATTTCGGTACCCAAGGGATAAACCCCAGAGGAGGGCCTACCATAGGTAGCCCGAGGGAGGTATAACTGGGCACATAGCCAACACAAGCTCATATATAAGGCTTAAAAAGTGCATAGATGAAAGTGTGAATAGGTGGACTATAATCCCATAAATCCAAATCCAAATTGTGTGTACATGTGTGATAAATGTTGATCCCCTATATCCAGCTCAGGGTTTGGGGTAGTAGTTAGCTAATAAGGTAGAGTGAAGTAACTTTGTGAAACTGATGTGGGATAGATAAAGGGAATGGTATTATCCCCTCATTTTAAATGATATGAACATTTCCATATACATCTGATTAAATTGATATGTCTCGTCCAATCGAAGCTTCCAATCATCTTCCACCTCCAACAATGCCTGGGCATTCCATTACACTAGAACTTATGTTGAACATCAAATGATTGAGAAACCTCCCTTATTCAATGATGATACCTATGGGATTAAGAATTTGATATTGATATGATATCATCCATGCAATCAGTGTCTTTAATTCATGTGGATAAAGAGAAGAACAAGCTCTAGATGATTTTAAACTAAGTTGAATTCAGCTATTCCAGCATCTTCCATTCAAGTAGATCGAGCATAAGTGAGGAGAATGGAATTTGGTATTTGTCACATTACGTGAGGACTTAGTGAGGAGAGATGGGATGGCACCATAAAATTTATCATACATTTGAATCAACATGAACAACTCGACATTTGAAGGAAATACATGATATAAAATTATTCACATATCTTTTAAGGAGTCCTCAATGTGGCTTAAAATGGACCTAAGGTGGTGCGAGGCATTGATATAGTTTCTTGTAAAATAAAAAATCCCTCGAATGAGAGAGTTGATGATGGTATTATTAGATTTCTCTCATTTCTGAAGAAACTTAGCCATTACGAAACAATTGTTTCATGAGTAAACGTTTATGCATAACCACTATTTCTAGAAAACAAATAGGAGTATCCCATATAAATTTGAATTGAGATAATCACACGAAAATAGATTCTCTAATAACATAGTTTCATGAATCCATCTAGTGATATGGTGATACATGTCTCCATGGTTTGCATGATCTGTGATACTGCACTAGATCTTGATCATGGATAAACAATGAAATCACACTTTCCTGACTTGGTTGAATGGACTAAAACCATATTGGTTTGTGCGAGGATTATTTTAGGAATAAGATTGTGAATTTAATAAATGATACTTGAACTAAAAATGATATGTACTTGCGTGATACATAAAGTTCATGCATACACATTCATTAAGAAACAAGTGGATAGAGTTAGTACATACAAAGAATCTGATAGTGTGTGACATATACACCATTGCATGAAATATTTTCATGATATATAGAAAGAAAATTAATGTGATATCCTACATGAATGCATGAAATAAATTTGAGTTGTGTGGATCTTTAATGAATAAGTCAACTTGGTATATCATTCTTACATGCATACGTACAAAACATGGGAACATTAAGATACCCTAAATAAAACATATAACAATAAAGAAATAAATATAATGTGTTCTAGGTTTTATAATTCCTTGAAATTCATTAATGAAGTAAAATTGATCTGAGATTTTGAAATTATTAATATTTTATAAAATAATCAATAATAATTTTTGTACACTATATGAACACAACTTGATGGAGTTCAAGACTTCATCGGAATGAAGAATTATCCTGGTCATTGTTACACCAAGGAAATTGATCAAGAGCAGGTGATCAGAAATATGTGAGAAAGACCAGAAAGATTTGATAAGTTACTTAAAAAGGTATATGAGAAATTTTGATCCAACAATATCATGCAGGAATATTAGATGATCATATTACAGTGGACAAAGCCTTGATTAAGGTGAATTACTAGGTTATATTCGAAGGAGAAGAAGCCTCCCAGTCGAAGCAAGGAGCATGATATGCTTGGGCGGTACACCAACTGAGGAAGAAGAGTTGGATTGTTAGGGTTATAGCTAGAATCAACTAGATGATTGATTACTGGTGGGTATAATTAGTTTCATACTAATATAATGTAATCCATAATATAAGATTATATAGGAGAATCTATGTTTGGGGGTATACCCAACATAGCAAGGAGTATAAATTTCAAAAAAGCCTTGTAAATACTATGTGAATATATCTCTATTACTATTATTGTACACAAGGTGAAACTGGGTGATATATCAAATAAATAAGGAACCTTAAAAAGTTCAAGAGTTTTAATTCAAAGAAAAAAAATAATTTTTAAAAATATTTGTACCACTGATTCACCCCCCCCCCCTCTTGGCGCTAAATCATTCGTGGGCCTATACAAGTGGTATTAGATGGTAGGACACATCTAATGATCCATGTGGGACTTTATGAAGTTCATGATTATATATATGAGTGATCTACCTTATAGGTTTATTTCTTCCAAGACTCGTAATAATTGAAAGAAGAAGAAGGAAAAGAATCTGAAGAAGAATCTCATCGGAAATGGGGAGACACATCAAATTGGATGTATTCTAAATGGTATAAAATGAAATAATTATTTCAATTAAATTTTCTTTTATGATTCCTATTAAATATGTGATGATTATGGATCACATAGTGATATACATACTATATTCAAAGAAAATATGAATAAAGGTCCAAAATAAGTTGTAAAATGTATTTTTAGAGGCATCAAGGTACATATTTCTCATAAATAACAACTTTAAGAAGAAATAGAATATTCATTAAGTAAGAATTTTTTTAAAGTAAATAACCGTCACAGACCTAGTATTAGTAAGGGGGAATCTATTCTTCATACTAAATAATAACTATAAAGGTATGAATGTGAGAAAGTTGTTTCTGAAATTGTTATTGAATAATTTTTTTATGCACTTGAAATATTTCACAAAGTTTCTATGATTTTAAAATTTAATCAGTTAAAGGAGCCTAGAAATTAATTATAAGACTCAAGAATCCTTATTGAAGAAAAAATGAATAAATTGAAGGGGGGATGGAAAGTAAAGATCAGATCATTTGAGGATGAGAAAAACACCATCAACATGAATTGTTCGGAGATGAAGTTTAAATTGATGAATTAGTAATTACACCAAGCTGGAACATTCCAAATAGATTAAAGAAGAGACACCATCCCATAATGTTTCATTAAATACCATAATTAAAAAAGGATTATATGATAATTATCTAATGGAATGGAAACATCGGCCCAGAAGAAGGTATCCCATAATCCAGAAACTAATTTATGTATTAAAATTTTTTAAAGTAATGGTCTAGGTTTTAAACCAAAATCTATAAAATTATGGTTGGTGAAAATGATTTTATATCCACCATATCAAAGGCTGGATGTGAAAATTATCATGAATAAATATTCCCTAATATGGTTCCCAAAGTATGATTTTTCAACTTAGAAGAAACATTGTTCAAAATCTAAGAAATCTAAATAGACTACACTAAAAATAAAACAATAAGGGTCCCTAGTTATTATTGTTGTTTCTAGATGTTTGGACTCAATGCATAATGATAGTGTAATAGCATGTCAATACATGAAAATAACATATGGAATGTAATTAGGGGGATCAAGATTGAATAAAATAGAATACATGAACCATGGAATATAAATCCGATGGAAAACAAAGGCGAGAAGTCATACTTTAGTATAAATATATAAAATATTTAGATAAAATTACTCCCAATATGTTTTAGGAGAATACAAATATAATTTATACATCACAGAATAAAATTTGAATAAATTCAATCATCTAAATCCATGTGGAAACTCCAAAAATCTATTAAAATTCCCAAATACATTCTTGAAATTTTTTTAAAAAATTTATAGAATGATATAAAGTTAGAATAAGAATAAGGAAAAACAATTTAAAAAGGAAAAAATGAATATTCCCCATGAGGAAGATATATTTATTGAGAGGTTTTAATAAATTGAAAACTCTTGTGTTGAAAAAGTTATGTGCTAGTGATTTATTAAAGCTGGAGATAGTGTAAGAGGATGTTTAACCAAATTTCTAACACAAGGAGAAGCATTGAATAAAATGAAGCTTTAATCAAGAGATGCATATTATTTTATGGACAAATACAGAAGAACTATATCACACAAGGAAGTGGTAGGAGTGATAAAATCCATGTAAATAATGGATAAATAAAATTTAAAAATCATAATTGGAAGAATTAAGACAATATAAATTACAGAAACTTGGTTAAGAAAATCATCTTAACCTTGGTATTAACATTAACGAACAAGAAAGTCCCTCGTTATTCCCCAATACAAGAAATCTTTTGTAATAACATTTGGGAATTAAAGGAGATGGTTGCATCATTTGAGGGGGGAATTGGTGGGATAAAGCTATTAAATCTTTACTACATATTGAATGTGTAACATGTAGAAAAAATTATTAATTTGGAAGATGAGGTGTGTAAATAACACTTTCATCTCTCATTCTTAATTATATTAAACATATAAATTTAGGGGGAGTGCTTGGTTGTTGAAAAAATTAGATAAAGAGGAATACATATCTTTTCCACTTGAATTTCAGATCTGTTTGTTAAAGTATTTGTAGGATTTATAATTTTATTGATAAATATATTTTCTTAAAACCCCTAATATTCGAATTGAGAATTTGTGAGCATGATTCCACGTGAATGGTATTTATGGACATATTTGACAACCTTGGTTGTATCTCTATTTTTTCTACATTGGGTTAGTCCAGGTACATAAAGAGATGAATAACTAAAGTATATTTCCTAAGAGAATCATATATGATTATTAAACTCTTAGAAGGGGTGTATGAATTATAATATAAGTGATTTGATCATGATTTTTTGATAAAAATGTGATATTAGAAGACTAAATTATCCTTCTTATTTTTTTTCCAATAATGTGGAAATGGATTAATAACAGATATTGACTTTGGAATATTTGATGAGATATTGAATAAAAAAATACAAAGGGGCAGATTTTTGAGACCATGATGCATTTGTTTTCAAGAATTATATACGTGGATAAAGTAGTGATTCTTATAGAATTTTTTTAGATTACTGAAATGTTATTGGATTTAATTCTTGGAAATTTATCCATGATTAACTCAAATGATTTTTGAGATGATACTTAATGGTTGAAGACATTTTTAATGTGTTTTTACATTGTTTACTGAAATTTAAGACCATAAAATTTTTATTTTCATGGAGATGTAAAGAATTGCATGAAAATTAATTTTCTCATAAAGAAAGTAAAGTAAGGTTGGCTTAGAATTTTAATTTAGGAAGGTGGTATTTGATTTGATACATCGATTTTTCTATGTAATTTATAAGGTGGAATTAATAAAAAAAATATGGTCCAACCCATTTTAACCACCAAGGATAACCCTAAACCACTCTTTTGGGATCCAAAGGGCTGACCCCATAGAAGGGCCTTCCATAGTCAGCCCACTAGAAGAAATGGTGGGTTCACAGCCCGCATGGTCCCATGTATAAGGTCACCATAGTTCACGCTCAAAGGAAGTAATAGTTGGGAAAGAATCCTATAGGGCCAAATCTCGGTGGTGTGTGAGTTTGTGATGTGTTTTGGTCCCCCATAGATAGCTTGAGGGGTTTTTATTATAGTTAGATGATAAGGTGAAGCGAAGACTCTTTCAAAAAAATTTGTGGTTCTTTTAATGATAAAGGTATTATTTCAGAATTTAAAATGATATGTACATTTTTGTATCCTTATGATCCAAGTGATTTTCACCATCCAATCAAATCCACTAGTCTCCTTCCACCTCTAGTGACACCTGGTCATTCCAATATGTTGAGACCCATGCCGAACATCAGATGATCGTGAAAAATTAAATCTTCCATGATGATGATGATGAGATGAGAAATTTTATATTTATCTAATATCATGCATGTTATTGGTGTCTATCATGCATGTGGATAAAGAAAATAATGAGCTTCAGCTAAATACAAATGAATTTGAATTCATCTGTTTGAGAATCCTCAATTCAAGGAGCTTGAGCATAAGTGAGGATAAGGGAATATGATCCTCATCACAAGCATGTGAGTACACATTAGGGAGAAATGTGAAGGTGCCAAAAATCTCATGATATATATTAATAAACCTAGAAAACTCAGGTGATTGAAGGAAATTCATGATACATAATTATTCATGGAGCATTGATTGAGCCCTCGATATGACATAAAAAAGGACCTAACATAGTGTGAGGAACATGTGTACTTTCCAATAAAACTATAATACCTTGAATGAGATATTTGTTGTAGATACTGTTTGAGTTCACTCATTTCTGAAGAAACAGAGCCATAGTGAAACAAGTGTTTCACAAGGAATAGTTCTTTTAAAGCCTCTATTGTGCAGAGTCGAAAAGGATTATCCCACGAGCACTTGAATGGAGTGAAGAGAACACAAATAGCTTCATGTATAACCCAGTTTTATGAATCCCTATATGGATAGTGTGATACCCATATCCCTAATTTTTCAAACTATGATACAAAATTGGATATTGTGCCTAGAGACACTAAGAACCCATTCTTACCTGACTTCATCTAATTGACCAAAAACATACTATTTTGTGTGTGGATTTTTGTATAAATAATATAGTTTATTACCATCATGGGATTTGCATGAAAGAGGGTATGTACTTTTGTGATACTTTAAGTGCATGCATACACATTAATTGAGAAAACATTATATATGGTGAGTGCATACAAAGAAGTGGAGAGTGTGTAATATACACACCCTTACATGAAGGAGTTCCATGATATATGGAATACACATACTTGTGATAATATACATGCATGAATTTAGTATAAGTGAGGTGCTTTATTATTGAAATAATAAGAGAAATATATATATTATTCATACATTCAAATGTGAAAAACATGATAACATTAAGATACTAAATATAAGTATAACATAAAATAATAAAGAAATAAATATAATGTGTTCTACGGTTTCATATTCCATGAAATCTATTCATTAAGTAAAAGTGATTTGATATTGTGAAAGTATTATTCTTCCAAAAAAAATATTCATGAATAATTTTTTTGCACTGCTTCCACACATCTTGATTGTGGTTGGGACTTCATTAGAAGAAATAATTTTCTAATGAATTGTAGCACTAAGGAATCTGATCAAGAATTGGTGATCAAACATATGTGAGAAAGACCAAAAACATTTTTAAATGTATGTGAATAAGTACCCAAGAAAATGTGATCTAGAAAGATTATTTATGAATATCATAATATTATCCTATAGTGGAGAAAACCATAAAGAATGTGAAGTCTTTAGTTGGATCTAGAGTAGAATAAGCCTCTCAGTTTGAACTAGGGCAGGAGATGGTTGGGGGTATAACCAATTGAGGTAAGAGAGTTATATTTATATGGGATATATAAAAAATCAACTAAATAACCAATTACTTTTTGGTATAACTAGTTTCTATCAAAATCATTGTAATCACAGAAATAATATTAGAGTGGAGAGTCCATATTAGGGTGTATAACCAACAATTCAAAGTGTATGACTTTAATTTGGTCCTTCTAAATACTATGTTAATATCTATCTGTTATTATTACAACACACTAGGTTATACTGATATATATCATAGAGCTGATCAAGAACCTTAATAAATTTAATAGGTTTAATTCAAATTAAAAAAAAGAATTTGTAAAAATGAGTGTACCATTGATTCACCCCCTCTCAATTGAACCTAATTTGGTCTGGGGATCTATATAAGGTCACACTATTTTTCAAATTCAGATATGTTTTGAGATTTCTATGATACATATGAGTAACCTTATGGATTTGTAAATCTATCTTTTAGTTAACATATAGTGTGAAATTTGGATAATTATTCAGTGTTTCCTATGATACATAGGATTCATTTATTTTTATGAAAAGGTAACTTCATGAAATATAAAATTCAAGAAAATAGTAAAGGGTTGTAAGATACTATGATACAATGGGTAATTTTCATAATACATAAGAATATTACGTATAATTAAGTATTATACATAAGATATTTTTAGGTTGATATGTTACTTTTGATCCATGAAAAAGGAAATACATAATATTTATAAATATTTTCAAATTTAGTGGGATGGTCTGGTCGTGAGGTGAACCATGGATCACACTGAGAAGCCTAGAGAAGGAGTGTGTCACAACAAGGGTGTCACACCACGAAGCATGTCTCATAAAGTTCATTATTCCACGAAGGGGGGATCCCAATTCCTGAAGTACAAGGATGTAAAAATTTGAGTTATTCCTGGAGGAAATGTGTCAAACCATGAGACTTAGGTTGAAATATGTTGGGTGTATTGATGATATGTGTAGTTATATTAAAAGGAAGTCCATGTCATGAAGGGTTGGTTCATGTTTTGATATGAATCTTAGTAGTGGTGATTGGTTTTTAGTTCGTCATGGGTGAGGTGTGACATTTCATGATTCAAGGGGTCATGTCTTGAGGGGTGTCTGTAAGGGGCATCTTGACTTGATCTTTATCGGTCACATCATCATGTGGACCTTTTTTATCTTTTTAGAAGCATGGTTAGATCCATAATTTTTAGTTTCTCTCATATTTCATTTTAAAGGGAGGAGTTCATAGAGGTCCATTTATTCCTATTCCTTCCCATTTTCTTCATTTCATTGATCCTCTTGGTGAGGTATTTTATAAGTTATGATTCTAGGAATGCTAAGGTAGTTTTTTCCTACTGGACCCTTATATTTTTTTATTACCCTAATTTCCATTTTATTTGATGTTATTTGGGATATGGTTTAGTGATTATTTCATTCAATTATGGTATAATAATCTTGATATGATGTGGATATTATTTGTATTGGCTAAAGGGGATCCTAGGAGGCTGAACAAACTAGTTTTTTTCATGGTTTTACTAAGGTAATTCATTGCGCTAAATTATTTTTTAGATTTTTCATAAAACTAGAAATTTATATATTGATGTATCATTGATGGATCATTGATGGGTGTTAGTAATTTTTTCATCTATGATCTTAGGGGTGTGTTGAAAGTGATTTACACTCTATTTTAGGTTCTTTTAATATCATTACATCATCCTTTGAGTAATTTCTTGATTATTACCATAGAATAATAATGGAATTAATATTGGTTTAATTAGTAAATTTGTGATAATTATTTTATAAATTAATTAAAAAAATAGATGGAGTTAGGCCCTCATGAAAATGGGGGTGGTTGGTTGGTCTTGGATGATCTTAGGTGATGGTGGTTGATATTTTCTATGGGAATAACATTGAATGAGGTTTTTTTTCCATGAACATCTCTTTGAGGTTTATGAATTTTTTTTACATGGAATTTGATATGTGGTCTCACCACTTGCATATGATTGTCCTTGAACTGTAAATGAATTATTTCATTTAAACTCCTATGAGTAATTTGGAAGTGTCTAGGGATATAATGGACCATTAAACACTAGTTTTCCATATCTATCGTCGATTGTTATGAGCTTAACCATAAGCATGAGTCGTGTAATATATGGACCCTATAAGGGTATAAACTCAATGGATAAACATAGTGAACCTTGGATTAGGTTACTTCAGTTCCCTATGAGTAGGGAAGTTTGGTGGATTGAGAATGGTTGGCTTAAGGATAGTCCATTTGGAGCCTTCAGTTACTCTATTTACACTTAGATATGTTGAAAAATTTTATTTTCTTCAAATTATAAGCTTTGACCCTATAATTTAAATGAGGTAACAGACCCCTTGTTGGGGGTTTGGAATTTTTTATGTCATAGTATGTTGAACATTGATAACCAATGATTAAAACTAGGATGAAATCATGTGAAGTGTGGGCTAGTATGGTGATAGCCCATATGAGTATGATTTGTGACATGAGATGTTATATTTTCCCTCTAGAGTTGAAAATTAAAATGTTATGGTTGGAAATTTATATGACATATATTTTTATTGAACTATGAAATTTATATGATTGATAAATTATCAAATTTTGATGTTATAAAAATGTTCCTGGGAAAGGTGTGGCCTCCTGAGTGATATTCAAAAAAGGTTATGGGGTAGGGTATAGTTCCCCATAACTTTTATTTTAAAAAGGTTTTGGGATAGGGTATGGTTCTCCTTATGTGATATTTTTCATAGGTTTTGGGGTAGGATGTAGATCCCCCTAGGTGTCCATAATAATAAGGTTATGAAGAGGATATTACCTTTGTGTGTATGTTATGTAAATATTATAGAGAGTAGATTCTCCCAGTTGTATATTATATAAATATTCTTGGGAGGATATTATCCTTAGGTTTATTTTATATAAAGGTTTTATAGAATATATTCCTCTATGATTGTGCTATATAGAGTATCTAGGGAGGAGATGCACCTATTTTATATTCTATAAAGGTTTTGGGGAAGGAAATTGTTCCCTTAGAAGATATTATAAATATTTTTCAAGAAAGGATGTTATTTTCCAAGGTTTATGGTGTTATATAATGGTTCTAGGGTGGGAATTGTTTCACTAATCAGTATTTATGTGACATGTTTAGGGACATATAGAACTAGTCGAAGTAGGTATGGTCAACCTTTAGCTTTAATGTATGACTTAAGGATCGAAGGCCATTTATTTTACTTCATTTAATTTTTATTTTTATTATTTTGATCATATCATATCATACCTGAACATTATATACAAGATATGTTAGGGACACCATTGGTGGTGTAAAAATGCGTTGTACTCACACACTTATCATGAATCCCTATACCATTAATACTCAAGAAAACCTCATGATACTTGGTATAGATAGGGAAGAGGCCCAATTTTGGATGGTTGATTTGGATAGCTAAGATGGAGTCGGGATATGGGACTAAGTCAAGACATGGGATTATGTTGTGATTTCAGTTATTTACTTTACTATGGGTTGTATTTGATGTTCCAAAGGGATATTTTATTGGTGTATTATGGATTTGTTTGAAATTTATGAAATTTCATTTTCCTATAGAATGAGGTGTGTTATTTATATATGGTTATCTTTGGTTGTAATTTTTATTTTATAATATTTGATATTATGATGAATGATTGTTTTTTATTTATATAATGTTTTTATACTCTGATATGTGGGTATAGTCTCTATATGGTATCACCATAGACCCTTCCTTTTAGTTCGAAACCTCTGTTGTATGGGGAGGCATGCCTAAGTAACCATGGTGATCCAATATAGTTTTCTATAGAGTGAGATATGTTAGGAAATTATGAAGTGTTATTAGAGCCCAATTTATTTTGTATTATTATTTTAGATATGGTGTGCAGGAGGTCATATAGTTCATTACATAGGATAGACCATATGTCGTGTGTCATTCAATCACCAATATGAGTTGAATTCCATGTTATCAAGGATCTAGGATCAGTTTTTTTATGATATAATTATGTTGGTTATTTCAAAAAAATTGATATTTTTATTGGATAGGAGTTCAGAAAGGTGTGAATTATTGGATCTTATGATTAATATAGGTTCAGTTGATATGTGGAATATATATTTTATTGTGACACAGATTCTAGAAAAGAATAAGTTCTGGTTATTTATAGTGTCAAGAATAACTATATTTTCTTAAATAACTTATTGGTTTCATTTTACATATCCAAACCAAATTGGTATGAATTTTCTTGAAAGGATTTATTATGAAGATATGTAATTATATAAACATAGATAAGACCTAGTTTTTTAGGTGGTAGTTTAGATGTGGATGTTTGGTGAAGATTAATACCCAAGAGTAGGTTGTTGGATTGAGTATGTGATGTAAGATATAAATGTATGAGAAACCTTGAATGGGTGTGTTGGAATACAAGTTTCAACGTGATATTTGAGAAGGGAGTGTAGTTCTTATTCCATGAATATTAGCCCAGTGGGATATGACCTATGGGCTATATGGAAGAGCATAGTGATGTTGATATGAAAATCACAACATTTTAGAGTCATTATTGAAATTAAATAGTATTATTTTATCCTATTATTATTATATATGAGCTTTGATATAGGAGGGTCACCCAATAATGGGGTTAGCCTAGGACTAAGAGTGTATTTATAGATGGAAATAATGGGTAGATTATTTGAATTTGAGTTAAAATAACAGGAGGGGTTATCAATGATTTTATATAAGAATGAATATGACATAGGTATTATGGATGTAAAACACTGGGTAGTTCTTCTATTATGATAGGTCTTACAGTCATGGGAGGCATGATCAACTGATTTATTGGAAAAGTAATCCTATAAGTAATGATATGGCCATCCTTTTAAATCATGGTTTTTTAATGGATTAGGAACATTAACCAATTATTAAAGAAATATGACTTGATATGACATGATCTATATGCAATGGTAGGGTAGTGACAGAGTGTACACCCTCTTAGGTTTTGTTTTCTTTGGTAACAGGGGATATTGGGGATTTTTTTGATATTAGTTACATAGATACTCTATAATAGTGGGATAAGAGAGTTATTTAATGTTTAACTTACACGGTGGATGAATTTTTGTGACCTTGGATTAGCCTATGGTATATAATATTTGTGTTTAGTTAGATTTGACTAGACTTGGTTAGCATGTGATACATATTAATGAGTGGATTTTAGGGAATATTTGAGGTGGAGAGATGGATTTATATAAGTTACATGACTCATAGGTTAAGGTCATTGTAATGGGTTGATTTTAGGAAATGTCTGAGATAGAGAGATGGATTTATATAAGTTACATGAATATTAAGTTAATTTCATGGTAATGGGTGGATATGAATAGTGAATACATTTGATGCCTTCATTGTGTTTGAGTAGGTCATTTAGGAGCATATGTTTTAAATCCATTGAGAGAAATTTTGGGGGATATGACCTTGAGTGGGTTCTGTGAATTATTGTGGGGTCTATGACTCTTCATTTCCTTGAATGTACAATATTAGGTCAGAGAATTATTATTTTTATTGATGTACAATCATTTATGGATGGTAATTAAATATAGGAGGACGCTGGAAAGGTATGGGGAACCTTATTATAGTCAATCAATGGGAAAATGTGTGATGAACCTTGAATAAATTATGTGTGTTAAACATGGAAAGGGGTTGGTCTGGGGAATGGTTAAGTGTGATTGATCGGTGCGAGATAGTGGATTGGAATATAATCAATGTAAGATACAAGATCTCTTTAGTGTGACAGTGGAATGACTGAGTGGTCATGAGAATTATTTATATATCAAGACAATAAAATCATGTGAGTTATGGGTTGTAACTTTTTGGAACATGTAATGTGGTGATGTGACTACTTGTTTATGTGAACACAAAAGGGTTGAGTAGCTCAATATGATGGATAAATAATTATCATAAAACCTTAATTACGGTGATTTGGGAACCATCATGACAATGAGATGATAGAGGGACTAATAAGGGCCTATGGTGAGATTAAATGAAATATTTTGGTTGGGAGGATCAAGGTATAAACCATAGGTTATATCTTTTTGGACTAGGTGTGTGGTGGTTATTTATTGATAGAATTGGAATGGATATGTGTAGGTAACCATGTAATCATTGAAACCTAGGACAAGTTTCAAAATATTAACCTATTATAGAAAAATGAGTGGATCTTGAAAATATTAGTGTTCAGCAGATAGTGGGTATTGGGAAGGATTGAACACATAGATTGGTGATAAGTAATTTCTTATGGTGGGGAATACAACCTATATTATCTAGTCAGGTGGTAATTATTTTGAATTATTTTTTATGAATGTTGATAGTGATGTGTTAATGAACTAAACCATGAGGGTGTTTCTATTTTATGATTTAACTTTGATGAAATTTTTCAAGTTGTGTATGGTAAATGTGAAATACCTACATAAAATTGTTGGTGAATGAGAATTGGGTTGATTCAGTGTATATATATATACATATATTAAAAATTGATAAATTTGGGATGACAGTCAGGTAGAATGACTGGGGTTGAAATTCAGAAATCAAGCCAATGGGGTGACTGGATTCATGGAATGGTGATGCTCATGGGAAGCATATCGACATGTGAAATGGGGTAAGGCCTGGTGTTATAAATATAGTCTCATACGTGATAATATAGGTTATGATCATATGCTAAATGTGATACTAAGAGAGTGATAGTCTGATGTAGTATAGTGGCATCAATTAATGGTTTGTGATGCCTATAGTTTAATAATTCATGAATTTCATTAGATTTAGGGAATAATCATGCAGTTCAAAGACATAACTGGTGTCATGAGGCATAGGCTAATTGGGTTTTTGAGAAGTGATGTTTGTTTGGGTGCACTGATAGTATAAAAATAACTAGCAAGACATATGGGATTCATATCATGCATTAGTATGTTGTGACCATGATGGTTTATAAAGTAAGTATGATGATACTTATTAGGTAAGATAATCATTAGTATGGCAGTTTATAATAACCCACGTCATTATAGGTTGGTAAAAAAATGGAAAATTAATTTTTTTTAATCTCAAAATGGGGTACATTCTGAGAATTGGGATTCATATTAGAAATATATGAGTTTGAACATATCTTGGAGGTGTGTTTAGACGTGTTTGGAGGATCAAGAGGTGTCTCTAGGGTGTTGGGTGATTGTTGGAGTATGGTTACGGTGGCCTTTTGTGAATTGGGTGATAAAATAAAGCTAAACTAATGGGAAAGAAGAAACTGAATTGCTAGAAAATGGTAGAAGCACCATCATTTAATAATTGGATAAGTTTTGAAGAATTTGGGATCAAAATTATTTAGTAATTATAGTGAAATTATTTATGAATATTTGATAAATTTACGAGGTATATTGAGTTTTTTTTAAATAACTTCAAAGTGTTTGGGAGATGTTCTATATGAGTTGGGAATCCTATGAATTAATTTTAGTGGTTTTAAGAGTTCCAGTGGAATTATTGAATATTTGGATTTTTTTTAGTTTTAACGAGGGTGAGTTATAGGCTATAGTTTATCTATATTTATTTTGAATATTTTTGGAAAAATTTACAATTCCCCATATTTTAGATTCAACATATATAGGATTAACCTTATGGATGGTTGGGGAAAATATATATGCCCTAGAAACACAAAGTGAGAAAGTTACACTTATGTATGGTTACATAATATCTAAGATCCTTTTTATTATTTTTAAATTGATAATTTTTAGAATCAATGTAATTCATAGGATTGACTCTTTGATATCTAAGAATCATTTTGAAGTTATCCTAAATACATAAGAGTAACTCTGTGATAAAGGGGTTATGTAAGGGTAACTTCTTGATATGTATAGTTCACACTATATTGAATAATTGTGGTGAAAGGTTGATACCCATGTGATATATAATAGTAACCTTATTGATATGTAAAGGTTTCTTTTAGTTACCATGTGGTGTGAAATTCGGCTAAGTGTTCAATGTTCCATGTGATACATAATAGTCATTTCTTAGTACATAAAAGTAACTTTTTGATATGTAAAAGTTAAATAAATGGTAGTGTTAATAGGAATTATTATATATATGGTAACTTACCTAATACATAATGGGTTTTCCTATAGAAAATTATGATAATTAAGGGTCTTTATGTTTGATATGTAAATTTTGATCCCTAGAAAAAGAAATACATGAATGTTTTATATTTTTCATATTTTATTTTAATGATCTAGTTATGTTATGACCTGGGTTTTCACTGTGAATAATGGAAAGGGATTTCACCAAATTAAGGGTCTCACACCACATGTAAAGTTAATGAAGGTTATTTTCACCATGAAGGGGATGTACATGCTACAAATACATGGTTTATGAGTGTTTTAGTTTTTATAAGATGTAGGGTGTCACATAATGACACCTTGGTAACACCATTATGGGGGTCATGGTGATGCGTGTAGTATCTTGAGGAGTAATTCCATACCCTAAATGGAATGGTCACATTGTGACATTTTCCTAGGTAGTGGTATCATGTTTCTGGTTCCTCCTTGGGGAGGTGTTTCATATCCTATCCTAAGGGGCCATGCAGTGACGGGTGTCTAGAAGGGGCATGACATTGTTATCCCTAAGGGTCAGACCATGATCAGGATATTTTCTAGTTTTATTAAATTGGAATATACATGGATTTTACATGTTATCATATATCACATTTTAGAGGGAATGGGGTACATGAAGGAATGCTTCAGGTGTATCCTTCCCTTTTTCTTTCTCTATTTGATCTCCCATGGTAAGGGATATTTTTGTGGGTTATCATGAAACATGTGAGGTAACTTCCTCCATCTGATTACATCTATTTTTGTTTCCATTAATTTTACTTTGATTCATGATGATTTATTAATGTTTTTGGTGATGATTTCCAAGAATACTGGGGGGAATATCTTGATATGATGGGGATATATTCCCTTGGATGGAGGGGATATTAAGGGGATGAATGCGATAGTATTTGAAAAGTTTCATTGAGGTAATAAACTATGCTAAATTATTTTTTATTTTTTTTATCAAATTAGATATTTATAGAATGATGTAATGAAAATCGATGTTATAGATTTTTATAGATATAATCTTAGGGAGTATTTTGAGGGTAATTAACACCCAATTTATTGAGGTTTTGACATTATCATAATATATGAAGAGTATTTCCTTGACGATTCCCAAAGTATTAGTTATGGAATTGACATTTTTAAATTTAAAAATTAATTATAATTTCATTATAATTGAATTTAAATGTATTTAATAGAGTTAGGTCCTCATGTTCATGGATGGATGTAGGATTGTCTTAGGCTAGATTTAGTGATGGTGGATACGATTTTATAAGGTAATAAATCGGAATAAAGAAGGTGTTCCCTAAAAAAATCCAAATAGTTTATGTATTTCTTTTAGGTGGAATATGACATACAGTCTCTACATTTATTTGAAATAAAACATGAACTATAAATAAATTGTTTCCCTTGAACTATTATGAGTATAGAAGAAGTGTCTATGGGCATGATAGGCCCCTAAAAACATGTTTGGTTCCCTGATCACAGATAGTCATGGGATTGACCATAAATATGTCCCATGTTATAGAGGGATGTAGAGTGGTAAAAACTCAATGGATGAACACAGTGGAGATTGTATTAGGATCCTTTAGTTCCATATAAGTAGGGAAGTGTAATGTATTGTATAACAACCCAATCTTGACATACATTAACAATACATTACTTTTGTGTATTACTTAAAATATTATACAAACATAGGCCCATAAGACTATAATAATTTAGTGAATTTGGAAATAAGGAAACATAAACAATGGTATATAAATGAGCTACTTTATCTCCCACTAGGTTATTCTTGACTAGAACCCTTCTTATACACATAAAACATAATATTTTTCTTCATAATGACGGGGTAATGAACCATAAAAAGGGGTGAGGATAGATTCTCAGTAAGGCTAAAAAATAGACATGTAAACATAAACATGAGCTTAAAGGTATGATAATGTGATCATAACATAAAAATATCATAACCTACAAATAAAAGATCATAATAATGAATCATGGCATAAATAATGAAAGTTCATAAGTCCTGAATCATAAGGAAATAAATAACATAATCCACGAAAGCATAACATATGAATAAAACCTGGAATTTTTGGAAGACACATAAGAATATAATATAATTTCCATACTAGCCAAGGTATCACTTCCAAGACCATCTTAGTTGTATGGGTACCATTTTGGTAGTCATGTTTCACTCCCATTTCAATCATAGTAACATGAGTTAACTCCTAATACCATCTTGGAAGACATGGTTCACTCACATGTCCATCTTAGTAGCATGAGTTCATTCTTCATACCATCTTGGTAGTTATGGATCACTCCCATGGCCATCTTAGTATTCAAGGTTCACTCCCTAGACCATCTTAGTCTATCTCAATATATTTACATTTTTACTCAATGCATTGAAGGGATATATAGGTCTTCCTCATCTCATAATTAAATCATACATACATGTTCCAGAAAATCTTAAATAATCACATCATAAACCATGAAATGAGTTTTATAAACATATAATCACATCATAAACTATAGAAAAAAGTATAATTCTCATAATCATTTCATCAAAAACATAACTCGTGAAAGAGAAATAGATTCTATAAACATATAACCCATTAAAGTGAATGGAGTTTTATAAGAATCCATGACATAAATAATAACCCATAATATAAAGAATATGAATTTAACATTTGTATCATTTCAATAAAATTCATGAGTAACATCAATTGATGTTATCTTGGATGGGAAATAATTTTAAAAGATATTTTAAAAACATTTCTTGAGGAAAATATCCTTATTTTTTGAAAAATGATTTTTAAAAAATAAAAACTTTGGAAAGCTATTTTATTTATCCATAAAAATGAAAACTTATAGATTAATCTTTAAAAACATTATGATAAAAGTTTTCCTTGAAACATATAAAGAAGTTTATAAACCATTACAAAATCATTTTCCTTGAAATCTAATAAAAGACTTTTAACAACACATAAATCTTATTAAATAATTATCATTAAATGGGTACATAAATACCCATAGGTATAAGTATAATAGTCATAAAACAAATTCATGGTGATTATATACACCATAGGGAATAATTGGGTGGTGAATAAGGCATGTATCTCATGGAAATAAAGAGTGAGATTAAATTCCATTACCTTGTATCTTGACTCTCTTCGTACTAGTTAAAACCACATGTATAATAAATATAAATATATTATACACATTTTATATAAATATGTTCTTATATATTATACTATATATAGTTTTATTATGACCTTATGTTACTCTCTTGTTAACCAACCAATGTTAACGCTTCAGTTCAGATAATATTCACTTTGTTCTTCACATGTGTCTTAATTTTTTATATTGTTGGTCCTTATACATATATCCTGATTCCAAAAAATAAACCATGATATAAATATAATGTATATATATTATATATGTATTATAATAATCTATATAATATATAATTATGAAACATAATACACCATTCATGGATATGACAAGTCATACATATGAATGAATTCCATTTCTGTTTAATTGTATGTTGAAAGAAAGAATGTAAAAGAAATATTTGATTATATATATGTATATATATATATAATTATTTTATTTGATTTATTATATCATATATATTCACTAAATCCATATTTAACACATTCCATGTAGTATATGAATAAATTAAATCACTTTGTGTGGCGGTAGTTCACACTTCCTTAAACAGAATTATTGTATTAACATAAATTAATTAGTATAAAGATGTGAGTTTTTAAAATAATTATAGAATATTAAAGACATAATAAATATTATATATAACATATAAAAACATAGTTTCTATAGTTTAGTCCACCATGAGAGGCGGTAAAGGAAAAATGAACAATCATCATTTAGTGAGGTTGTAGACCAATGTACACATAAATATTATGGTCATTACCTATTAGATGGAAGTGTGTGTAAGTATAGGTATAACCCTTAGCAAAACAACATCCAAGTATATTGAAGACACTCTTTTTGTTATAAAATCATTTAATAATAATATTTTAGTGAGTGAATATAAGAAAATAAAATAAACGAGTTTGAGGGAGGGTGTTACCTCTTAATCGGGTAACTCTTTTTGGTTTGTTCCAAAATGCTTCCTTAGATTGATTTCATTCCAAGGGTGGGATTAATGGTCTAAGGGTGGGAAGTTTGGGAGATATTTGGGTATATTTTGTCTGATAATAAGTGTATTAAGATGTGTGAGGAATTGGGATTATAGGAGGCATTTTATAATGGAGGAGGGGTTGCACTCTTGTAATATTTTAAAGGAAAGGAACTCCACCCACATTTTTTATTGGAAGTTGTTAAATAATGGTCCATAATCAATTCATGGGAATATAGGGTCAAAATATGGACATCCAATGGATTTATGAATTGTTTATAGGTCATTTAATTCTATAAGGTTATGGTATAGTTTCTTTTTTAAAAATGTTTGGGGCTGAAGCCTCATTTTTATAGAAACAAAGGACCTCTATTTTCGAGGTAGAGACCAATTACATGTCCCATAGGCCCAGTGGGCATGAAATCCCATTAAATTTCCTTAAAGTGCCATTTTTTTCCTAAAGTACCAATAGTGAATTGTACTGCAGCAGTTCCTGAGCTTATGCAGTGCTTGTCACAATATCGTCACCGCTACATTTCCTGTAATAGTGCTTGTCGCTACTAGAGTGTCGTCAGTGATACAGTGTTTCCACTACTACAGTGCAGCTACAATTCTACTATAGTAACCTAAACCTAATTGGTTTGGAACCCTGATTTTTTATGTATAATTATAGGGTTCTTACCAAAAATCCAAATCCCAACAATATGGTTTAGTTCCTCATTATGCATAATTTAACCTTAATCATTGTAATTAATTTTTATTACTTCCGTAATATTTTTTTTCAAACACTAAGTTGGAATTACTAGACATTATAAATTTTTCTGATTCCAAATATGGAGTCCATTTTTTCAAATTCCAAATATAGAAGTGTCAAAAATTAATTTAAAATTAATCCCACTACTGGGACGACACTTCGGGTTTTTAATGTAAAAATGATCAAAAAATTTCTTTCTATTTATATCGAATTTCAATGGGAAATTGGATCTAATGATCTACAATGTATTAATTTATAAAAATATTATCTAATTAAACTTTTTAAACAATTATAATTATAATTTAACCATATAAATAAATTATATGAAAATTTATTTTTGAATTAAAATTTTGTATTTTTTAAATATTCGTTACAAAATGAAACCTTACATAAAAGTACCAAAAATTTATCATAACCAAATATTTCAGTTTTTATTCAAAATATGATGTTTATTTTTGAAATATTAAATTTATAAAAGTTCAAAAAATGTGATTTAAAATGGGTTCTCCTTAAAAAGGTGGTAAAAGTACCTTAATAAAATTATTGGATTTTATACATTAAATTGGGTTTATTCTTATATTGTGATTATGAAATATATTAGATGAATATCAAAAAAAATTAATTAGATATATAAAATATATGTTAAATTATAATTACTTTATAATTTTAATTAATTTAATTTATTAGTATTAAAATAACATTGTGTGCATAATAATAGTTTTCTATAAAAATACTCCCTTTATATTAAATTTGGTTTTTATATTTGTTTTTGAATAATTTTTAACTAATTATTTCATTTTATATTTTTTGAAAACCATATATTTACATAATTTAGTAAGTAATATTTATAAAATATAATATAATGTCTACGTTATATATTATTATATATATTTTTAATAATGTATCATTTTTTGGTAACCCTCAGTCTTTCATGTTATGAAATCCATTAAAGAAAGTATCTAATGCATGTAATGCAATCTAACCACGGCGTTATATGAAGATAAAGCTATAATTTATGTTGTGTGTAGTTCATGTAAGAAAAAAATAGTGATTTAATATAAAATAAACTATTTTTACTACTGCATGAAATACACAATATCAAAATTTCAAAAAAATATCCAAAAATCTCTGGGTGTAACATTCTACCCCATTTAAAAGGAATTTCACCCTAAAACTTTGTTTCGGTTATCAAATATTTAATACTTGAAAGTTTTATTCATAGAAATCCATATCGTAAAAATGATTACTAAAATGTCCCTTAAAATGGAATGTTGGAACTATAAT
Source organism: Viscum album (assembly GCA_963277665.1). Classification (NCBI taxonomy): domain Eukaryota; kingdom Viridiplantae; phylum Streptophyta; class Magnoliopsida; order Santalales; family Viscaceae; genus Viscum; species Viscum album. The sequence continues at coordinate 2,056,636,852 of OY728157.1, read as the reverse complement.
GATTATTCAAAGTAATATTTTTATAGGTTTACACATAGGGAAACATAGGTTGAGAGTGGAAAATGGACATAGAGGAAAATAATAAATATTTAAAAGGATTGATTGAGGTCATCAATTGAAAACAAGTTAATGATCACTGAAAATTTGTGGGCCTCAAAGTCACAAAATTGAGATGATTTAAAATTCCATCACCTCAATGAAAATTAAGGTATTAGGAAGAATGTTTTTTTACATATTCCTAACATTGAGTAATTCTTTTATTGACCAAGAATATAAGGAAATATATATACTTGACATATTTATATAAAAAAATTCATTCGTGTGCTTTTATCAATTTCTAATTCATCCATTACTTTATGTAATTGACTTCAATAAATTATCCTTGATTCCATAAGCACTAAAATACACTTTTAGATAATCATAAGGCCCATAAAATAGTAAAAATGTTAACCATTTATCCTTAACTACTCTTAAAAAAATATTTTTAATGAATTAATATGTAAACATAAAAATTAACTCTATTGGCTCATCATTAATAATTATGAAAAAAAATTACACATTACCCTAGATATCACGTAGGTCAGTGGTAGGCATGAAACACTTATCATCCTTTGATCATGGGTTCAAGACCCACGGCCTTGGCAAACTTGATTGGTTTTCACCCAAAATACATGATGTCCTTTTCTAAAACCACACTAATATAATTTTCAAAATAAATATGTTGGATATCCTTGAAATAATATTAATCTCTAAATATTTTTTTTAACTAAGGTTTTCAATAAAACAATAGTACAGAAATAGTTCATCTGATGTTTAACTTAAACATTTCATGAATGGTTAAACTTATAACCCTTATGAAAGATGAAAATTCCAAAAAGTATAAATAAGGTCCCGAAATCAGCTTAACATTGTTCCCCCATATATCAAAAAGTAGCTCTTGGTTGTCACATTCCAAACATGTGAGTACCCTCATTGTATATTCTCTTGAAACATGGTAATAACCTGAATTACAATAAATTCATTTGGAAAACATGCATGCTTCCTTATTGTAAAGGTTACAAGATATATTCCTTAAATCAATGAATCTTTAAACTTCATCCATGATAACATAGACTACATTTTCAATAGAACCTTCATCAGTAATGAGGTAATCAATATAATATAATTTACTTAATCCTATCCCAAAATATCATTATCCAAACAACATAATCTTAAATTAAGGAATGTATTAAGGGTTATCTTTACTTAGTCAAAATATTTTCTAGTCCATTAGAATCTTTCAAAATTATATTGTAAATCTTTATAGAAAAACATAAAATGAACTATCCTTGCATATTTCAACATTCATACTACATAATTATTTAATAAAAATACATATAAAAATTTTTTAGTCTACTTCATCCACATTTTATTATAATTTCATCTCATCATATTACTTAATACCTATTTACTTTAACATTTCCCCTATAGCCTCATCATCATCAGTAGTATAACCATAACTTGTACTACCTTGACGATTCTCTTCAGAATCATTCCACATATGACATTAATTTTCAAAATGACCATTCATTCCATAATTAATGAACTTAATCATTAATGATTTATTATGGAGGAAAATATTCCCATCAATATTGTTAGATTAAACCTTCATTTTTACTTTGTAGTTACTTGCATTGTGTCCTTATTTTCCATAGTAAAAACACCTTTGTGTTCTTGAAAGACATCAAATTAGGTGATTCTTACCACATTCTTAATTAAAAGGAAACTGAATCTTCTTTCTTCTATGGTCCCCATTACTCGAACTCAAAACAAACTCCTTTTTATTTTTCTTGGTGAGTTTGAGTGTTAGTTAAGGTACACATTGCTAATCATGTTGCCTGAAAACTGATTAGAAATGATCAAAACATATTTCACTCTTATGATCATCCCACTTGACTGACCATCAGAAAATCACCCATCATATTCAACATAATCTATTTTCTTATTCTTCCCTTCATTGGCTAAAACTAGAAGTATAGTGTGAGAATTACTTATCCAAGAAGAATGCCACATAGTCCTGAAAACAATTACTTATAGAAAGTCTAAGTCATGACACCTCACTTAATTTTTGACACCATAGGTTCATCATAGGTTATTCATATCCAAATTATATTTAAATCATTCATGATGTTTTATGAATCGTTCGTGAATTCCCAACGAATATCCCTCATGATTGTCAAAACAGGTGGGCAACAAGGCCTATTTTCGTATACCAGATTACCCCGAGTCAGGCCCAAAACAACTTATCAAAGTTTTTAATCCTATGTATATCTATTTTAGAGCCACATCAAATTGTAGTATCCATATAGGGATTTATTTCTAAGAAACCACTCACTATATCCTTTACCAAAATTCCATTACATTTTCCTAGGATTTTTCTTATCCTTATAATTATCCTTAGACAATTCCATAGGGTTCTCACTAAGGCTTTATCATCTTAGATTCCAAAGGATAACTAAACCTTGGCTCTGATACCAACTATTAAAACCCATTATTTACATAAATTAACATTACATTACATTTTTAGAATACTTAAAATATTATACAAACAGACTCCCCAAAGTCCATACTATTTTAACACCTTTCAAAAAATAGAAACATAAACACTAAAACATAAATAATCTACATCATCTACCACTAGGTTATTCTTGACAAGAACCCTTCTTAGACACATAAAAAATAATACTTATCTTCCAAACTTGGGGGAAATGAAACATAAAAAGGGGTGATCTCAGATTCTCAATAAGGTTAAACAAGGGATAAATGTAAACATAAACCTAAGAATATGGGAATGATAATGTGATAATAACATTGAAAGATCATACCCTACATATCAAAGATCACAAAAATGAGTCATGTCATAAATCATAATAGTTAATGAGGCATTAATTATAAGGAAATAAAGAACATAATCCAAGAAAGCATAACATAGGAATCAAACATGTAATTTTGGTAGACATATAATCATATAATATTATTTCCATAGTAGCCTAGGAATCACTTCCAAGACAATATTAGTATTATGGGATCACACCCCATATCATCTTGGTAGTCACGGTTCACTCCCATTTCCATTTTAGTAGCATGAGTTCACTCCTAATACAATATTAATAGTCCTTGTTCACTACCATGGTCATCTTAGTAGCATGAGTTCCTCCTCATACAATCTTGGTAGTCATTGTTCACTCCCATGGTTGTCTTAATAGTCAAGTTTCATTCCCAAGACCATCTTACTCCATCTCATGAGATATAACTCTTTTCTCAATGCAATGGAGTGAGATATAGGTCCCACACATCTCATAATGAAATCATACATACATGTTCTACAAAATAATAAATAATCATAACATAACCCATGAAATTAAATGGGTTTTATAAACTAATAATCATATCATGACCTATAGAAAAAAGTACATGTTTCATAATCATTTCATCCAAAACATTACCCATGAAAGAGAAACGGATTCCTAAACATATAGCCTATGAAAGTTAATTGGGTTTCATAAACACAATAAAATAAATCATAAACCATATGATAAAGAATATTAATGGTACCATTATATAATTTCCATAAAAGTAATGAGTAACATAAAAAGATGTTATCTTAGATGGGAAATAATTTTGAAATATATTTTAAAAACATTTCTTGAGGAAAAGATACTTCTTCTTTAAAAAATGTTTTTTAAAACAAAAAATATTTTGAAAACTATTTTATTTATCAATAAAATTTAAATCAAGTAATATATGATTTAAAAAAATAAAACCATTTTCCTTCAAACTTATAAAGAAGTTTGTAAACCATTTCGGAACCATTTTCTTTGAAATATTATAAAGGACTTTTAAAACCCCAAAAATACTATTACAGAATGATCATTAAATGGGTAATTAAATACCCATAGATATAAGTATAATAGGAATAAAATAAATTCATGATTAGTATATACACTACACAAAATAATTAAGTGGTGAATAAGGCATGTATCTCATGGAAATAAAGAGTGAGATGAAATTCCCTTACCTTGTGTCTTGAATCTCATCATACTCATTCAAATAACATGTATAAAAAATATAAATTTACTATAAACCATTTATAGAACCATGTTATTATATCATATATAATATATGGTTTGATTACAACCTTATATTACTTGTCTATTAACTGTCCTATATTATGGTTTCACTTCGAATAATATTTGTTTTGTTCTTCACATGTGTCTTAACTTGTTATATTGTTGGTCCTTATACTAATATCATGATTTCAGAATGTAAAACATGATATAAATATCATTTATATAAATTATATGTTTATTATAATAATAAATATAATAGATAATTCTGAAACAAAACATTCTATTCAAATAGACAACAAGTCGTACGTACACATGAATGTCATTTCCATTTTATTATCGCGTTGGAAGAAAGAAAGTAAAAGTAACATATGTTTAAATAAATTTATATATATATATATATTATTAAATTATATTTATTGTATAATATATATCATATATATTCACTAAATACATACTTAATTAATTACATGCAGTGTATGAATGAATCATATCACTTTGAGGGGGTGGTGGTCTGCACTTCCTCAAATGATATTATCGTATTAACACAAAATGGAAAGTATAAATATGTGTGATTCTATAATAATTAAATAAGATTAAATACATAATAAATATTATATATAACATATATAAATATAGTATCCATAATAATTTCCACCATTAGAGGTGGTAAAATAAAAATGAACAATCATTGTATAGTGAGGCAGAAGTTTGTTGTACACGTAAACAGTATGCATGTTGCCCATTAGATGCAAGTGTGTCAAAGTGCATGTCTAACACATAGAATAAAAATATCCTAGTATATTGAGGATAATATTTTTTTTATAAAATCATGGAATTAAAATATTTGATGAATTGGAGAAATAATATAAAATAAAGGAGTTTGAGGGAGGGTGTTACCTCTTAATTGGGTAACTCCTTTTGGTTTGTGCTGAAAGGATTCCTCAGATTTATCTCATCACAAGGTGAGGATTCAAGGTCAAAGAGAGTTAATTTGTGTAGATAAGTTGGTAGAGTTTTTCTAACTTAATTATCTTGAGATGTGTGAGGAAGTGGGAGGAGGGGAGGCCTTTTATAATGGGGGAGGGGTGACACACTTATAATATTATAAAGGAAAGGAACCCCACGTGTGTTTGTTTATTGAAAGTTGTTAAATAATTGTCCATAGTATTTCCAAGGTAGTATGTTTTATAAATAAGTCCATAAAATGGCTGTATTATAGGTTTATAGGTGGTTTTAGTCTATAATTTTATGGTTTAGTTTCTTATATAGCCTAATTTAACCTTAATCATTGTAATTAATTTTAATTAATTCACTATTTTTCTTGGTAAAAAAACCAAGGTGACCTTATTAAAAATTATAAATTATGATGACTCCAAATATTGAATCCATTTTTCCAAATTCAAAATAAATAATTAGAATAAATTAATTTAAAATTAATCTCGTTGTCGGGACGACCCTTCGGGTTATTAAAGTAAAAAATAATCAAAAGATTGCAATGTTTTATATCTAGTTTTAATGTGAAATTAGTTATAACATTATAAATTAGATTAATAGATAAAAAATATTATCCAATTCAACTTTTAAAACACTTTAAAATATATTTTAACCATGTAAATAAACTTGATGAAAATGAGGTTTTGAATTAAAATCCAATATTTTTTAACTATTCATTAAAAAATGAAAGCTAACAAAAAATACCAAACATTTATCCTAACTGGTTTTTTTAGGATTATATTCCAAATATGAAGTTCATTTTTACTAATTAAATTTATAAAAGTTTTAAAAATTGGATTTAAAATTGGTTCTCCATTAAAATATGGTAAAACAACTTTAAAAAATATTGGGTTTTATGTGTTAAATTGGGTTTACTCTTATATTATGATTATAAAATTTATTGGATGAATATAAAAAATATTTACTGGGTTAAATAACACGTATATTAAATTAAAATTAATTAATAATTGTAATTAATTTAATTTATTAGTTTTAAAACAACTTTGTATGCATAATAGTAGTTTTCAACAAAAAAAATACTCCCTTTATATTAAATTTGGATATTATATTTGTATCTAAATAATTTGAAACTAATTAATTAATTTTATATTTTTTTAAACCATATATTTACATGAGATAGTTATTAATATTCATAAAATCTAATTTAATGTATTTTTCATATATTATTATAAATTGTTTTAGTAATATATTATTGTTCGGTAACACTTAGTCTTATGTGTTATGAAATCCATCGAGGAAAGTATTTGATATGTGTAATGAAAGATAACCTCTATGTTTTTTATAAATCATGCTAAAAATTATGTTCCATGTAGTTCACATAAGACAAACATAGTCCTTTAATGTAAAATAAACTATTTTCAGTGTTGCGTGAAATAAAAAATATTAAAATTAATAAATTAATTTGAGAAATAAAATCATGAAATATATGGTTGTTACATATATAGAGTAGTTGGATTATGTTTATTCTATGTGGAAACTAGAGTTACCTTATTTCATCTTGACTATTTTGAGAGATGTTATTCCCTTTCAGGTATAGGATTCAACCCTATAATTGAAATGAGATAAATAGACACATGTATAGCGTATGGAATTTATTGTGACCTAAACAGTTTAATTTAAATTCCCTATGATGAATTAATGTGATTAAAATTAGTAAGTATGGAGATAGACCAGGTGAGTATGGATTGAAACTCAGGATGGGTGAGTAGAACTCTAGATTTAAAAACGAAAATGTTATTATTGTAAATTTATATTTTTTTAAAGGTTGGGGTCGAAGCCTCATTTATTATTAAATCAAAGCAAAGACCTCTTTTAACTGGGTAGAGGGAGACCCATTACATATCCTGAAGTCCCAGTGGGCATTTAGCCCATTAAATGACCCATAGGCCCAAATTTTTGGCCCAATGCCCATTCTGTGAATAGTACTACTACAGTACCTGCACTACTACAGTACCGCTCAGTACCCACTGTCACTGTAGTGACCTGCCGCCGCTATAGTGTCAGCCGCTGCTACAGTACACTATAGTACGCTACAGTAACTACGCCCCGTGGGTTTTGAACACCAATTTTTCATGTAGCATTACGTGGTGCTTACCAATAATCCAAACCCCAACTACATTATTGTAAATTTATATGAATTTTCATGTTATTAAACTATGAAAAACATATTATACATAAATTCTCAAACAATTATATTTTAAAAAGGTCATAGGGTAATATGTGGTTTACCTGGGTGACATTATTAGAATGTTCCATTATATGATATGGTTCCACCTATGTGATATTCAAAAAACGTTTTGGGGGTAGTTTATTGTTCCCCAAGGATATATTTTAAACAAGTTATATTGTAATACATGAATCCCCCTAGGTGTATATTATAAATTAGTTTTCAAGGAGGATATTACCCCTAATTGTATGTTATATAAAGGTTCTTTGGTGGTGATTCCTCAAGGTGTATGTTATTTAAATATTTTAGGGAGGATATTTCCCTGAGTGAATGTTATATAATGGTAACGGGGAGGATATAGCTTTGGGTGTATGTTATATAAACATTTAATGGAGGGTATACATGAGTGTGATATTCTAAAAGGAATTAGGGGAATTACATGGTCCCCCTATATGATATTCTAAATAGGTTCCAGGGGAATACGTTATTTCCATGGGTGTATAAGGTTATATAATTATTCAGAGGTGGGTTTTAATTTCGAAAAAGGTATTTATGTGACATATTTAGAGACATATGAAATTGGAAAAATGTATTTATACTAACACCCTCCTCGGGTGGCCTTAGTACATTGGTACCTAAGTAGACCTCATTATCATAGGTATAGGTATTGAAGAGGTCTTGTGTTGGATGGTTGAGCTATATATCTTGGATGGAGTCAAGGGATGGGACCGGGTCAGGACTTATAGAAAGGTTATTATTTTAATTATTCATTTTGAACTGGGTTGTGTATGATTTCCCCCATGAGTTATTATTGGTGTTTTCTAGTCTCACGTGACATTTTAGATAGTTTATTTTATTATATAAAATGGTATATTATTTATTTCTATCCTGATTCGGTTGTGTTGCTTCTATTATTCTATGGGATAATGTGATGCCTGATTTTTTTATTTATTTAATTTTATACACTTATATGATGTTATAGTCTCTCCAAGGTATCATTATATACCCTCACTACTAGTTAGAAGCCTATAACATATGGGGAGGTGATATTTTGGTCATGAGGTGCTCTGATCTAGTTATTGAATAGTTAACTGGGTTGGGACATTATATTTATGAAACTCCATGGATAGTTTATTGTGGATATTAGTGTTATAGAAATCAATTATTTGACTTTATAGAGTATACGATAGGAATTTTTTGCATAAAAAATTTTGTAAATATGTTAGGGTTCAAAATCAATGTAATAATTTAAGGATATTATAGTTTTTATTCAGGTGATAAAGTAAATGGTTGATAAATCATGGAGTTGAATACAAAGAAATATATGAATCTCATATTGATCTAAATAAAGGATGTATATTTCTATAATATATATCTTATATGATAAGAGATTTTATTATTTAAACAATGAGTTATTATGAACAATTTGAGATGATTTGTTTAATAAACATAGTTTATGATTCATCAGTATATATAACATGATTGAAAAGAATATATGGGTATATTTAATTGTATTTAGGATAAAATATTTTATTTAAGATATTTGTTAAACGAATAGAGGAGGAGTTCTTTCCATATTTAGTTTCTTATTTCAAAGAATATAGTCTTATATTTAGAATAAGATGTTAAACACATATAATATCATATAAGAAAAGTACACAAAAGTGTTTATGAATAATAGACCTATATTCATGAGAGAATATTGTTTATAATAAGGTAGTGGGAGTATGTTTATACTTAATGAATTTAAAAGTGTAAAAAATAAAATATTACAATAGTAAAATTCAACGTAAATGTCACTTAATATCTTAAAAGAGTTTAGAATATATTGATAAAGAGCTATATAAAGTGTTATAATTACTTTCTATAACTAATTTAATGTCAGGTTATATATTAAAAGATTTTATGATATGTTAATGAGGAATAATTAAAATCTTTACATTGGTTATTAAATTACCTCCATGTAAAGATAAAATGGAAAAAATCAAGTAGATGATAGTGAACTTAAAAAGAGTTCTATGTAGATAACAAAAGTTATTAACATCATAACATTTTAAGTTTCAAATAAAATGACTTTGAATACTATATTTAAGCAGCTTTACATTCGAAATATAATTCATAATTCTCACTATTAATAAAAACCCTTATTCAAGTATATTACTCAATGAAATATTTTAGAGGGTGAATTTATCAGATAGTCACACAGAGATATAGCATTAATTACATAGATATGTAATGAGTTTAACATGTTATGAAAATTATAGTGAGCATATAGGCCTTTATGGTTGTTAATTATTTATTATATGATTAGATGGGAGATTATAGGAGATCTTTTATTTTATTAAAGGATTATAATAATTTAAAATGTATTGTGTTATAGAAAAGGTAGTAACCAAATTATCATTATTTCATGTTGAATGTATATATTGTGTATAGTAAAATGATAATTTTCCTCTCAATGTTTGAATTTGTGTTTTACCTAAAATATTTATTTCATGGATTATTATAGGTTGTGATAAAAGTTTATGGTTTTCATAGGAGGGATTTCATATAGATATATGAAATATTATCAGGAGGCACAAAATGAGTTTTTCTCTCTAAATTTCCTTCCAAGTATACCACATGAAGTGTTATACATAATTTCATTATTATGATAATGGTGTATGTTTCAAATTTAATCCTCGTACTTTAGGTTGTAAATAAACATAAAATTATAACCTTCATACTTTCATACCTTTTTAAAAAATTCTCATGGATTAGCTAATTAGGGGGTGGTTAGGTATTTTTTTGATCATGTCATTGGTTGGGGATTAACCAATATTGTATTTTTACTCTTGTTTGTTGAGTTTAACAGTTGGTACTTAAAATTATATAGACTAAGAATGTGTGTGGAAATAACCAGATAAAGTTCTTGTGATTTTATTATCTATCCAAATAAGGGTTATGTGATGTGTTCATCCCCATTGATGAATAACATGTGATTTATTAATGTAAATGGTTATTCTATACTTAAAGAATCAGGAATATATGAGTTAATTATATGAGATTTATTATAATCAGTGTCACATGGTTTCTCAATGCCTTAGATAAAGTATTTCTTTGATTATTAGTACTTTTATATGATGTATTTGGTGAAAATGGGTCTGAGGATTCAAGTGGTTGATAAATATCAATCCAAATCCCTTTATATCTTGAGTATCATTGATTTTTTTATAGAGTCAAATATTTTCTTATATTTATCTATTTTTAAATCTTTATATTTTTCAATGATAGAAAGGAATGTGGGATCACACTTTCTGATCAAACAAATAAGGATCAAGTTTATGAATATTTTTGGGCATTCATAAAATAAATTTGGAGGATATATAAAATAATTTATAGATAATTTTCTACAATTTTTTTATATGATATGATATAGTAAAAATGATATATTTTCCAAAAAAAAGTTTGGGATGATATTTTAAAGTATTTTTTGATATGGTTTCACAACTTGTTAAATATAATGTGACATATAGTGAAAGTGTGGTAAATATATGATTCTTTAGTATAAGTGAGAGATTGATAGAAATTTACACTGAAGGAATAGACTTAATCATGGTATATTAGACCACATTATATTCTGTCCTTTTGTGCTCCCCGATAAGGTGTAAGACATTATGTCATGATGTATTGTATGGTGATTATGAAATTATGTGATAACATACCATTTACTTCAGTTTTCCATCCCAAATACTTCATAATAGGTTATTCATCATGATATGATGATATTTCAGATTTAAAATGTTATAGATAAATTATTTAAATGTCAAAAAATTATTATAGGTATTTATTCATATGCCTCAAAGAGATGAAATGGTGTGAGGTGTCTATTAAATGTCTCATAAATATGGCCAATAGTTTCTTGCTCGTTGATTCCTATATAAATATTTTTGGATCATCATATGTAATTTCTCATTATGCAGTGTTTAGAAATTTATATAAATCCTTCAATTGAGATGACTATAAATAACTCGGTTCTATCCTATAATTAAACTCAAGGTTCTAGAAAATAACGGCTTGAGGGAGATCCATCTAGAGCATTAGGAGGTTTGTGTAATCCGTGGATACCCTAAAAGGGAATAGAATTTCAGCTACACCTTAGTGAAAATTTTAAACTCATATTTGAATCCTAGATTGAAAGTTGTAATTTATACCATTCTATTTACATTTTATCACTCAAACCAAATGTATAGATAGATCTTGTTGGTTTTTAGGTTTTTATTGTTTTTTCTATTGTGTTTAGAATTATAGTGTTCCCAAAAAATCCCTTCAAATCAATGGTAATATCTTATATTTTTTTTAAATTAATTTCAATTGAATATTACACCTATATATTTATTATGGTAATTTAGATAAAAGAATAAGCCCTCTTTTCCTCATATTGAAGAACTTTTTTCGAATTAAAAACTGTAAATGTGGTTTTATAAATTCAACCTTATATTGGGGAATCACTAACTTAGCGTAAAAAGGAATGATAACCCATGACTACTTTTTAGAGTAATCATGTTCACATTAAATGTCTAATAATACCATCTATTTGGAACAATGATCTTGCAATAATTACAGCACTTATAAACTATATTTTCTAGCAATACCTGAACTCTTGTGTTATGCTTTTCATAGACAATATTAAAAATCCAAATTGGGAGATGGATATCATCTAATAATTGTCTTGGGTGTTCTTTAAGGACACTTACTTTATAAAAAAACTATAAAAGTGTCACTTATATATTTGAGAAGTGAATTTATTAGGACCTTTCATATAAAAAACTATCAATGTTTCTCTTACTGAATTGAAAATTAAATTTATTAGGATATGTGGTGTCTGAAAAAGGAATTTTAATTGACCTTGAAGAGGCTAAATCTATTATGTATTCGGAGAATTCAAGTAATGTCTTTTAGATATGTAACTTATTTGATTATAATGAGACTAAAAATAATTCATAAAGGATTTATCTAAATAAAAATCACCTCTAATGGACCTTTATGATAAAGGAGTGAAGTTTAAATAGAGTTTTTGAATGAAAAATATCATTTGATTCGTCAAAATAGAGGTTGAAATTAGATAATTTTTTTATTTTACGTTATCATATAGAATTATATGTTGTTTATTATAATGTGTCATGAATGGTTCTAGTATTTTTTATATTATAAGGTAATAACGTAGTGGCTTATGGCTCTCTCTAACTGTAAGTGTGTGAGAAAAATTATTCAACCTCTCACCTTGAGCTAGTAGTGGTTATGGATTTTTAAAATGCTAGAGGCACTATCTTTTTTGGGAAAAATGGACAACAAATTCATGAGTTACATTTTCTCTTAAAAAAATTGAACATTTGATAAATACATTGGGTGTAGTATTCACAAACCTTTCATTTTAATCTATCCTATTCACCTAGAAATGGGAATGTGGTTGCTGATGTATTAAGCTGTAAATTATTGTCATGGGGATTAAAGGAGTAAAAAGGTGAATGGAATCAGATGATCCTTTTGTATAAATTTTCATTGAGATGAGGCAAGATAAAGAGTTAATTTTTTAATCAAATTTTATTTTAAACCATCTTTTCTTGAGTGTATTCATTTGGAGAAACTAGTGGATGATGAATTTTAGTTTATAAAGTGAATCTTAAATGGTGGGGATACCACTAGTGATTGGTCTTGGTCTTTTGATGGAACCATTTTTTTAGAAACTAGTCAATGGTTACACTTTTTATTATATGGGAAATGATTAAGTATTTCCATCACTCCCAATGGTCATTTCACCAATGTAGTACCAAAATCTTTTAGGATATGAAACCTCAATACAAGCATCCTATTATGAGAAAAGATATAGCAGATTATGTGTCTGGATGGTTCAATTGTCAATAAGTGAAAGTAGAAAAAATAAAAAATGAAACCCCAAGAAATAATAAATCAATTTTATGATTATTAACATTCATGAATTATATTTCATATGGTTATATTCATTATAATAATATTACATATGTTTTCAATCAAAAAAGGAAATAGTTTTATTCTTATTAAAATTTTATATCATGTATTATTAACTATTATATAAAAACTTAATTTATAAATTTTAGAATTTTAATATTAAAAATTGAACTTTCTTTTTAAAGGTAGTATATCAAAATTATCTTAGTCAGATATTTTGGTATTTTTCTAAAAATTAGGATTTTTTATTGAATAGTGAAAAATATCATTTTTTTATAAAACTATAATTTATTTTCATTAAATTATGTAATTTAAATTTACAATTTTTTATTAAAGTAAAATAAGTATCCTTGAATTATAAATAATCTATTTAATTTCATAGGAATCATCACTGATTTTGGTATAAGTTCATTTTTGGGATTAATAAAACTTTTTTCTAAAAACTTTTTTTAATTTCATTTTGAGTTTTTATCTTAAAATAATTTCCTCCATTTATAGATATTTAATATTGAAAATTTTATTTATTATTTTGATTCATTATATTAAAATTTCAAAAAAATGCTTCCTTTTTTTTGTCAAAATTAATAGTAACTATTGTAAATATATGCCACCTCATTAAGGGTAAATTGGGTCATTTAGGTTAAAAATAAAGAAAAAACCCCTAAAATATCCCTAAAACATGTTTTTATTTTATTAAATATGTTTTCTTTGAACATTACCAAAAATATTTCTTAAATGTGGAATTTTATTACAACTTTAAATTTATAAAGACGTTAATATGATTTTAAATAAAGAATAAAGACAAAATGTCAACCTCTTTGTTTTAATATCTTTGATATTTATTATATGGGTAAAAATATGTTATGTTTAGTTATAAATTTTTATACTAAATACGAATAATTATTTAAATGGAAATTTATTTTTAATTTTTAATGATGGAGTAATTAACGTATGCTCTTACACAACATCCACATCATGAATATGCAAGCATTCGAAAAATAAATTAAATGATCTAAAAAACTATAAAAGAAATTTTTTAGGAGATATGTAGTTTCCTAAGAATTAATTAGATAAATATAACAAACATGGGATGTGTTAAAATTTAATATATTAATTCCATTACAATATCAATGTTATTAAACTCAAACAATGTGAACATCCGAAAAATGAATATAATGGTATATTGTGTTAAATAATATTTTATTTAATGATTTAAAATTCATAAAAATATTATATTCATAAAATTGAATGATACAAGGTAAATAATATCAACTATTTTCCATTTATTGGGTAATTTACCTTTTATAGTAACTATTATGACCTCTAAAGAGTAAAACAAAATTGATATTGTGGCAATCATCAAAAGGGTTAGGCATAAAAACTTAGAGATAAGGGTAAAAACATCACCAAAACAAGCCCATATTTTATTATATATGTTTGTATCACATCAAAATCATCATATATTTTAAATATATCATTTTATTTACACTTTTACATGAAACTTAATTTATATTAATTTAATACTTTAAGTTATTCCAAAAGTCCCCCCCACTTAAAAAAGGGCACCTCATCTCCTCTCTTCCTAACACTTTTTGTGAACTATAGTTCAGAAAATCACTAGAAAAATCTCTCCCCAACATTCTTTCCCATGTATTAGAGGTAATTTTCTCACCAAAAGATGAATCCTAGATGGCATAAGGTATAAATCAAAGAGTTTATCTAAGGGGAATGTATAATTCCCAACTGACCTATTTCATGTTTATTTCCTTTCCAGCTTCTTTAAATATTCTTTAACAATTATAAAATCATAAAATAAGTTTCATAAAAATACTTAAATTTTATTATAAATATTCTAAAACCCTTTTTCATCTCTTTTTCCAAATTATAAGAAGTAAAAAACATAACTTTTGTGTACATATGGATTGCCACCTCTACTAAGAAATGTGTTCTATTTTATATAAATTACTCTAATGGATATTTTTTTATGATATATTTTATAAATATTTATGATATCAATAAAATAATTATCATTATTTGAAGATAATATATCTTATAATGTTTTACATCTACATCTATTGAGAAATGATAACTTCACTTGTGTGTATGTGTGGACTACTACCTTGACAATGCGATGTGATATGTTTTTCATGTAAATATTTCATGGATGGATATAAAATTATATTCAATGATAATCATTTCATGATTAATATTTTTGAGATGATGTAAGAATTTTCCCTTTGACCAAAATCATTCTACCAAGTCTATTTTGGGAATATAAACTGAATATCCTCAACACCTCCAATGTAAAATTAACTAATTAAGTACCTAAATAAAACATAGTAAAAATGACATAAAATGGATAATTACAATGCAATTAACATGAAAAAAGTTCTTAATAAATTAAATAACTAATGTAATTTTATCGTTTTAGAGTTAATAAATATACGCCACTAGATGGTATTTAATGTAAGAGTCTTTGTTTTAAAGTTTCTCATCCAACTCTTTTTATTCATTATTTATGTTCTTTTAAATGTTTCAAGAAAATTATTATTTATGCTTAATATCTTATAAATCTCATTTTTACCATATTTATGTATCTTTACAATATTTTAAAAATGAAACTTTTTATTATTCTCTATACGAGTCACTTATAACTCTTTTTATCAAAGTTTAACAGAATAGTTTTCTTTAACATATATGATATTGATGGAATTTCCTACCATAATTAATTTTAATTTATTTGAAGTTTACATTATAAGTTTTCAGGTTCATTTTAAAATTAATTCATTTCAATAATTTTTTGATAATTTTTTATATTAAATATTTTTTAAAAGAAAGGGGTATTTTTCCCAATTTTAATGTGAACATGGAATGTGATTTTCTTATGGGTTCAAAAGAGTTTTTAAAGGGTTTTATTATAAAAATCGTAAGGTATAAAAAATTATGATATGGTACTTGGGAATTATATATGATGATGGGTGATTCTAATATATCTTATATGATTGGTGATCATGATACAGTTTATATGATGGGTGATCGCGATATAGCTCTCCAATGGGTTGGATAATGTTCCTTATCATTACAGTAATAAAATAGTGAGTTATCTAGGGAGCTTTAACTTATTGATTTTGTTAGGCTCCAATTATTTCTAAAATCAGTTATCATGGGTTATGAATATGATTCTCTAGGTTTCCTACAAGGGTTTTTATTTTCTCTCAATGAGTTTTAAATGTTTTATATGAGAAAATGGTGTGTTTTCAATATGGATCTGATTTCTTTTATATGATCAACTTATTACCTAGAATAAGGAATAAAAATATGGACTTTTATGTTTTTCACTGGGCTAATATATTCTCATGCATTTATATCCCTTATAAAGCTTTTTATGCTCATCCCACATTTTCAAATGTTCTCTACATGGTTAAGGATGAGTAGAGACTAAGAATAATTATATTTTAAAGTTATGAAGATATTTCATGAAAATAATACTTATTTTATTTTAAAAGTTCTTTATGGTGGAAAAAAATTATACTAGGTGGAAGTGTAAAATTTGTAATGAATTTATATGTTATATAAGAGTTCTAAAATAATTATCTGAAATAATAAACCATTAAGGTATTTGAGAAAATGAGAAAGTGAATTATTTTATAAAGACAATATATTATGTAATGTTTTAGGTCTAGTTCATAATAGTTGGTATCATTGAAGAGGTTTATATAACATTATTCATTAAAATAGTATTAATAGAACACCCTTGAGAGATTATAATTTATTGTTATATTGATATGATATGGAATTTTTATATTACCATGTTTATTTATCTAATATTTGTTTGTTGAGAATAGTTTTCTATAGAGTAAATAGAGAAAATGATATAGGAAAGTATCAAGAGGATAATATCCTTCCAAATCAGTAACTGAAAATTGTTAGAATTGGAACTGAAATTTTTGTTACAGTGATGGTTCAATTGAAATAGGCAATAAATGTTGGTGATATCCATGTTAGAGATCGACCAAATTTACACGACTGAAAATATTGATAGTTTATCATTTTATGAAACATCATCATTCATGTTTTAGTAGAAATTTAGATCTATTGGTATCTAAAGGATGGATAAATTATTTGGAGTAGATATTTGAAGTCATGATATTTTCAAAATATCAAAAGGTAACTCTCTCCATTTATAATTTTTTAGGTGAAGTTTATCAATGGTAGTATTTGGTTAAGAATATCAACTAGAGAAAATAGATTGATTCTACTAAATGGGATATATTTGAGAATATTTTCTGGGAAAATATTATCATATAGTTATTCAACTCAGAATAGATAAAAAATTCTTGGAATAGGGGGAAAATGAGGAGGATTTTGTATCCATGTATGAAGAAAGTTTTAAAATATTGGATAGGTACACATAAAATTTTACTTAGGAACATGAAATTAGTAAAAGTAAAATTTTATCATAATTAAAATAAAATTTATGATGAGATTTAGCCTTATGAGAAATTAAAAGTTAGAAGAACATTTTCATTGTGTTGAGAATGTTATGATGTAGTTTTTGAAACTTTTGCTCCTCATGATGATAAGAGTAAGAACCAGTCAAAGTGGAAATAAATAGAGAATCATTCAAATAATAAATTTTAATCTAGTCCCCCAACATAATCTAGGTTTTATTAAAACAAATTTATGGAATGTTTGATAGGATATGGAAACTATTGATAGTGTGGTAGGTTTGGTCAAAGGTCTTGTGAATGGAAAGAAATTGTGAGATGTTATAATTGAAATGATTTGGGATATTATAAAAACATGTGTCCCAAGTTAGTTACACATGGTGGAAATCATCAAGTTAAAATTTAAAATGGTTAGTAAAAATAATTTACTACTACTATAGTTGATGTTGATCCAACCAATAATGTGCATACAAGTACATTATTTGTTTATTTGAATTATTTTGATGCCCCGTTAGACTCTATATCTTCAAATTTCATAATTTTTGAGAAATATTCATGTAAAATGGGAATATAACCTCATGAAAAGAAGATATATATTTTTTTTAAACTCTCAGTGGATTTATTAATGAAACAAGGATTTATAGTAATCTTTATATTTTTATTATTGGGATTATTTTTCCTTCAAATATTATTTAACAGACTATAGTAGAGTTTGATATTATACTTGGTATGGATTGTATTTTATTTTATCATGCTAAGATAGATTATATAGTTAATAAAGTTATATTCAAAGATTTAATACCTTTGATAACATATCAAGGGTATGAGAAATTGATTAAACATGGAAGTGAAAATTACCAAGATCATGTTGTTGAAAAGAAATTAATTTTTTAGATTAGTTTAGTGATGGTTGTAAATGAATTTATAGATGTATTTCTTAATTATTTTCCTTATTTTATTCCTAATTAGGAGATCGAGTATTCTATTCACTTAAAGTATTATTCAAAGCTAATTGGAAACTCCCCTTATAAAATAGATCAATTAAAACAATCGGAATTTTGTAAATTGGTTGTAATGTTTTCTAGATAAATCATTAATTTGTTTGATTACTTCACCATGGGGTGCTCTTATTTGATTTATTAAAAATAAATATGTTTCTATGAGGCTTTTAATTGATTATATATCCTTAAATAACATTACTATTAAAAACAAGTATCATTTTCATCATAGTAATTATTTTTTTAATAATCTCTAGTGAGTGTGGTATTTTTTGACGAATGGTCTCAGGTTATGGTACCATCAATTGAAGGTGAAGGAGGAAAATATTCCAAAGATAATATTTATTATATCAGTATATCTATAATACATATTAGGATTGTTAGAATTATATTATGATATAATTATTACAAAACAGTGGGTGAATTGTAGTTTAAAAACATAGTATAAAAGAAATAATCTAACCAATACATAAATCCTCTTTAAAAAAGTTATCAGACTTTGACTCAGTCGTATTAACAAAGTCACATAATCGAAATCATAGAATGTATGATAAAATCCATGTAAAAATCATAATCACTATAGATATAATTTTTAAGAGTATTTTTTTATCACAATCATAATGGTAATGATAAAAAACAAATTATAAAGTTGAATTTGATTACTAACATCCAATTTCATGCAGTATAATTGAAATTGTAAAAACAATTAATAGAAATAAGTTGTAAGAAGGACTTACAAGATATTAAAAAGATAACTCTTTTAACCTAAAGAGAAATTTATTCAATAACACTGACTAAATGTATCCCTTGCTTCATATTTACAGTAAAGTGCATCTTTCCATACTAGGAAATACCTCGATATGAATATATGTTCTATCTTCTTATCCTCAAAAAAAAATTATACAATGATCAGCTCTATCTTATTATCTTTTTTATCCCACGATATGACACAGTAATTCTATATATTCCTATCCCTATATGCCCTGGATAAAAAATGATTGTAAATAACTATAATTAAAAAGATATTTAAGACAAAACCATAAAAAGTTTCCTTAAGAATACAACTCCCTAAAGAATTGCAAATATTGAGAACAAGTTATTCACACTAAGTATTCCTCTAAAAAATTCAAGATTTGATATAATCAACCATCTCAAAACTCTTTGAATGACTTGGTATTTATAGGTGAGCTCCCATTTGTCATATTTTAATATCCCAATGGTCATATTTCTAAGTATTTTTCAATGACTTAAAACACATACCACTTGATAGTTCATAATGATCTCGCCTAACTAAATGTTTGATGTTATATTGGTTAACACCATTATAGTGTTAAAGGTTTTCCTTAAATTAGAAACAATTATTCTAAATATTATTATAAAATTAATTCAGTCTGATAGAATTCCTAAACAATTTAAATATGATAATATTTTTGAGTGTTTTTTTGGATTGTATAGGTACTACTACCGGTCTTATTTTTATGAAATTGTCAATACGATAAAAATAAGTAAAGTTTAATTTCTAGTCTGATAAATATGAGTCTGATTTATTGGACACATTCTCATTACTATTATCATAATGAATATTGTTAAATTTATTTTATTTATACTTTAGAATTTTTTTAAGTATAGTAAAATGTAATTTTTTCTACAAAACTATTCTAAAACACTTGGGAAATAAAATTTAGTAAACATGTTTTAAGTAGGTTTGTTATTTCTAAAACTAAAGGAATTGAAAAGTAAGAAGTAGAACATATGATACAACAATCTACCCATTTTTTGGAAAGAAAAGGCCCCAATACTTTAATAAAAAATAACATTTAAAGACTTATAGACTATTTCTTTAAGGTTCTTCATATTTATATTTAATCTTTAATCCTTAACTCCCCTTTTTTCATAACTCATATAAATATGATGGAGAGTATGATGTTTAATATGAGACACTCTCCCATAGGATAATATCTTTCATTTTATGATAAAAAATACTTTCCATTGAAAGATATTACCCCCCTTATGAATGAATATTACCTTTTAAAACAAAGTTATCCCCATTTAAGAAATTGTCCCCATTTAATAAATTATCACTCTTTCTTAAAAATTATCACTCTTTGTGATTTTTAGAAACTATTAGGGAAATAATATGATGTTTCTTGAAATGTTTGTGAAGGAAAAATATATGAAACAAAACAAAAAATTAACTAATCTTTCTCCAAAAATATAAAAATAACATACAAACAATTGGAATTAGAAAACATTAAAAAAATCATATTTGGATGAAGATAAAATTTAATTAATTAAAAAAATTAATTTTTTTACAAAACAAGTACATGTAGAGTTCATAATAAAAAAATTATTCTTTCTTCATTAGAGTATTTACAAAATATTTCATCTTGTTAAACTCTTTCCATTATTTCTCTAGGTTTTCAACTTTCTCTTATAAATTCTGTAAATTTTTTACTTCCTTCAAATTCATGTTATTTCTCACCTTAATAAAAAAGGTTTGCCTTGATGGATTGGTGTCTAGTCATATAAATATCCATTTCTCAGATATTATTTTTTAAAACATTAACTTTCTTGGTTCTTTCACTCCAATGACCCGAAGGCCTTTATTTTTTATTGATTTTTGGTAATCCACCTTTCAATGTGCGAGGTGGAACCCTTAAATGTCCCGTATACGTAAGTATTACATGGCCCGTAGGCCTTAGAATAATTCATTTCCTGTAGTCTTCAAGTATTACATACAACCCAGACTAACTACTTGAAACTACTCCTCCCCAGCATCTTCATCGTGAAATCATCTCTCCACCTTCACATGGCTGTTTGGCTAGGCTTTCTGTGCATGTATTGGATTGTCCTAATGAAAGGTGTCATACCCTCTCATTCTTGAAATCCATATAGCTTCTGTTGTTGTGAAATCTCCTTTCTCATCATCTTTTCGGAGCTTGTTCCTTGTAGATTTTCTGGTTTATATGTGCACTTAAGGTGCTCTAAAGGCCTTGATATGGCCTAAAGTCCTTTTAACCCGAAGCCATGGGTGTCCCAAAGGCATTAAAGGACTCGAGGAACAAATAGGTGGCATGAAGGCCCAACGGGGGAATATTCCTAGTTTCTACAGTGCCAAACAATACCTACTACAGTCCCTGCTACAGTGATGCTACAATTACCGCTATAGTAACTGCTACAGTACTTCTATAGCACCTAGAAATATTCCTCAACATTTATTTGATCTTGGGTCACCTAGATGCACTTAATGAATCCTCACCAACTGGGCTGAGGCTCATGTGCACTTCCTTGGTTCTTTCATCAGTGACATTTTTAAACTAATCTACAAAATTTACTCTTTCATCCATATATGAAGAAAATTCATTTAAATAACTTACCAATTCTACCAATAGATTCTTGACGTGATCAAATTATACATCATGAATTTTGATATTAGAATACACTTTATGGGACCATATAACCATCTAATTTCATTCATTTTTATGAGTCCAGGAACTTGATTGAAAAAATTTAAATCTACCTAAGTCTGAATCACTTTTCCTATTAAAATTTTTAGACATTCTTATTTTTTTTCAAGAATTTCATGAATTATCAATCCACTTTCTTCAAGACTAGGAAAATAATGAATTTTTCCTTCTAGTCTCTTCAACACATGATCAATATAATAAATTACTTCTAGAGTAATCATTGTGGATGAATTTTATTGGTCTTGCTGAACCTAAAGCGATATTATTCATCTAGTTTAGGAATCAATAACATTGCATTTTTTTTATCTATTATTTCAAAAAACATGATCAACTTCCCTAGATAGTAGTTTATCACCAGATAATTCAAAAATATCCACATCATTGGTATTGGATTTGTCAAGAAACATTGATTTTTGGAATTTTGATTATCTTCCAATTTCTTGGAAGATGATTCATATTCTTCTAATGATGATGATTTCTATTCAAAAATAACATCTTTACGTTCCTTATTAGTTTTGGCAGGTAAATACAATGATGATAATGATGATTATGATGATTAATCAGATTAATTTTTATCAGATTGTGTTTTTTCATAATCATATGATTCTTTGTTCTTATCTTCTGCATCCTCTTCCCATTCCTCTTCATCAAACTCTTCTTCAATATCACTGTATTCTCATTCTTCCCCATCATTTCCTTATCATTATTACCCATAAACTTATTCATTTAAGGTCATATCATGAACATACTCGATATTTTTAGTGCTTTTTGGGAGTTCCTTACCAGCTGGTTTGAGTTCATATTAATTTTTAGGAAGGACTAGTACCGATTTTTCATCAACAACATTATATTTTCCATTTTCAGTGATAGAAATAATATAAACTTGTACAATTGTTTTTCTTCAAAAGATAACCCCACATCCAAATTCACCTGATCAGTGTGATATGTTGGTAGACAAACATTCTCAAATGCCCTTTCTACTCATTTTAAAATATTCTCAAACAACAGATCTTCTTTTATCTTTTTATTTTCCTTTTTCTTCTTGGATTATTATTCTAGGGTTTTGGAAACATTTATTTTCAAGAATTTTTCTTCTTTGGGATCGATTCCACAGTCTATAACCCCTAACTTCTTCTCATCTCCCTTTTTCATCCAATATTCAAACACTTCTTCAAGAAATTTCTTTTTCTTCTTTTTATTCTTCTATGGGGAGGTATCAAACTTGTTCTTATTCTTCTTAACAAGATTTTATGAATTTCTTGATAGATATTCCTCTGATTAAACACCATAAAATTTCTCAATAAATTTTTTTACTTGTGATCAAAAAAATATCATTTGATTCATCTTATCATCACTTATAAAAGAAATATTATTTATCATTTGATGTGTTTAATTGGAAACTTTTAAAACATTCATACATTCAAAAATAATTTTTCTTATAAAATCTAGAAACATAATAATCCTGGATTTTATTATGCTAGTTTTGATTTTATAGACTATGAAAAGGAAAAAATTGACAAGATAAATCATTCTGGTATTCACTGAAAATTCCAATACAAAAACCTCATATAATTTCAGTGTATCTCTATCTCTATTCCTTTGTATTTAAAACCCTCTAATATATAATTCAACCACACAATTTTCTTGAGGGAGAGAATAAAATTTCTTTGCATTTGCATATTTATAAAACAAGTAATCCTTAGATTTTCTCCTATCAAATGTACCAATATTATCTAGAATCTTATGTAAAGGATAATATAATTCACCTTTAGAATAAATTCCCACCAAATCCAAAAGTTTATTATGTGAAAACTTATATAACATTCCATACATCATGAAAAAAATTTATCTTTACCATCCTATGTAAATAACATAAATGATGCATAAAGTTCATGCACAATATCAAGATAAAATAAATTAATGTTTTTATCAAATTTCTAAACACATACAGACTCCCAACATAGAAAAGTTATAATATTTTTCAATTTTGAGTAATACTTATCATACAATTATATTTCAATTAATAAATATATAAATATATACCACTTTTCAAAATAATATTTTCTGGCCATCGGATTCTAAACTGACACTGGTGAATTGGGTG
Organism: Viscum album; assembly: GCA_963277665.1. Taxonomy (NCBI): domain Eukaryota; kingdom Viridiplantae; phylum Streptophyta; class Magnoliopsida; order Santalales; family Viscaceae; genus Viscum; species Viscum album. Next base: position 2,056,612,578 of record OY728157.1, on the reverse strand, counting down.
AAAATATAATCTATCAGACTACACAACTTGAAGTGGTCAGCAACTCGAGATCAAAAACCTAAAATAACCAATGTGGGACATGGGTGTACCTCTTTATATAGGCATCAGGTGTGACGGTTCATCCTCTATATAAAAATATATGGTTTAGATTAATAAAATATGATCTGACTGTTGATATTGATCCAAATAAATATTTTAATAAATTTTTAACCTTTCATTGTTTTAAAATTTTTACCATATTTAGAATGATTATGATCAAGAAAAAGTTACAAAACCTTAAAAAATTATAATACTCAATGTATAAATGAAATTATATACTAATAGTAATGGAAAAATTCAAAAAGTAAAAGAATAGATGAGTACCTTTAAAGTAAAAAATTTTCCTTGGTATTTTGAGCTATTCTTCTCAGATTTTGAAAACTAATGCATATTACAATAGCTTTGATTATAGAAAACTGAATTCTAAAAGTTTATTAAAAAATACATGTCCATATATTTTATAAAATGTTCTATGTCAAAAAATCATTTTTAGAAATCTAAATCCATAAAATTTTACAAAATGACTGAGTTTGGAAAACTAATTACAATTAAAATTTTAAGAAACATAATCTTTTTAGAAAACTAACAATTTCAGGAAAAATAGAATTTTTTAGAAAAAAACATATGTACTCCAACTATGAAAAAGAGTAATTTAATTTTAGGAGAACGGTAAAAAATAATTAGATGTGGATTATTAATTTACATTGATTATTCCTACATTCTGGTTAATGTATTCAAATCTATAGGAAGGAAGAGTTTCTGTAAAAATGCTTACAAGTTCATCTTCCATTCTTGTAAAATAATATCTCCTTTAAGTGCGTGATCCCAAAGTAAATGTAGTCTTATATCAATTTTATTTTCATGTAAGTTATGTAGGAGGTATTTAATTAAGTAAATGTCACTTTTATTATCAAAAAGTATTTTATTTTTAGTAAAACTCAATCCATAGTAAGTGAGTGTGTGTTTCATCCACAACACTTGAGCACAACAACTTCAAACTACTACATATTTAGCTTCAATAGTGGAAAGTTCTACTATGTTTTATTTATTACAATAATAAGAATATAATTAATCTCCTAAGAAATGGAAATTTTTGTATGGACTTTTCTTATCCATATACAACCACCAATATCAATATTTGAAGAAAAAAATTAACTCAAAAAACATTTCTAGAAGAATAGAAAATTCTTAAATCCATAGTTCCCTTATCATAATGAAAAAAATAATTTTCTATCATTAATATGGGGATTTTTTAATTTTCATGATATATTTCACATGATCATACATAATATATTAATTCTAGATGACTAGCAGTTATGTAAAGTAAACTTACTTTCATACCTCAAAAAATATTTTGATCAACTGGTTTCCCATCCTCATCAAGATCAAATTTATTTAAGGTACCAATGAGAGTAATCATTCTTTTAGTATTTTTATATCTAAATTTATTATATATATATTTTATATACTTATGTTGATTTATAAAAGTTCCTTATAGTTTCTGTGAAATTTGAAAACCAAGAAAATATGTCAACTCACCCATCACACTCATTTCAAACTCAGACTTCATGAGATTGAGAAAGGAATCTATTAAAGATTTTTTATTTTATCCAACTTTAATGTCATCAACAAAAATATTTACAATTATAATATATTTTTAAAAATATATTATGAAAAGTTTAGGATCCATAGCAACATTAACAAATTGTTTTTAACAAAAATATTTTTAACCTATCATACCAGGAAATTTGAGCATATTTAAGTCCATATAAATCATTGGTAAGTTTATAAACTTATTCAGAATGTATTTTATTTTCAAAACCAGCAGGTTGTTTGACATAAACTTCCTCTTGAACATATCCATTAATAAATGAACACTTCACATCCATTTGGAAATGATTGAAGTTAAATAATGTGGAATAGGCTAGAAGTATATGAATAGCTTTGATTCATGCTGCTGGTGAATAGGTTTCTTCATAATCAATTATTTCTTGTCGATTTTATCCCATAGAAACAATTCTATCATTATTTATAACAATTACTACATTCTCATAACACTTATTCTAAAAAATACATTTTACCCCAATTATTGTAGTTTATATATTTCGTTCAACTAAAGTATAAACTTTGTTCCACTCAAATTCATTGAGCACATATTTCATTTCCCTAGTCCTATCCTCATTACCTAAATCCTCATCATGATTATTAAGTTTAAATTGTGATAAGAAAGCTAGATATTGAATTCCATTTCTTAAATAACATCTAGTTCTAACTAGTTGATGTACATCACCGATGATACTTTCACTGGGATGATTCTTAAATAACATCTGGCCTCTTCGGTTTTGAAATGTCTATTTTTCAACATTAGGTAGAAAATATTCATCTGTAATAACTTTATAAACTAATTATTGATCTATATCCTAATAATAAAAACTATCTATCAAGGGTTTAAAATAAGTTTTATAAATAAAATTTGAGTAGAATAATGGTTTTTGGTATTTAAAAACAAATGGATCATTTTCATATAAATTAACATGTAATATTTCTTCAAGAGTACAGTAATTTTTATTAAAAACTTTATAATCCTTAAAAGTAGTGAAATAACATAAAAATATTCCTTCATTGGATTTGGGTTCAAATTTATGTAAGTTATATTTCATATTTGAGTTGAATACTTTGCAACCAAAAACCATGAAGGAAGAAAATTTTGGTTTTCTTCCTCTCCACAACTCATAATGAACTTTATTAAGAAATTTTTTAATTAAAATTTGATTTAAAGTATAGAAAGAAGTCTTAACTACTTCATCATAAAAAAAATTAGAAACTGAGTTTTTACTCAGTATGGTTCTATTTATTTCTTGAATAATTCCATTTCCTCTATCAACTACACTATTTTAACGGGGTGTTCTAGGTGCTAAAAATTTTAAGTTCAATACATTTATTAATAAAAAAAGTTTTGAAATAATAATTTAAAAATTCTCTACCATGATAAATAAAAATAGTTATCAAGGGATTGTTTTTATCATATTTGAATTTGGATAAAAAAGTTTTAAAATAAAAAAACTTTAGATATCTTTGTGAGAAAATAAACCCAATTATATCTAGTGTAATCATCAACTATGAAATTTAAATCAAATTTTCCACCAATAATTTTAGTTTTTATGAAAAAATAGGTCCATGTACACTAACTATAATGAATAACAAGTTGATACTTCAGTAATAGATTTAAAATTTGACTTATGTTCCGTATCGTATTAATATGGGCCGTAAACTTTTGACGAATCAAACCTAAGTTATGGTAGATCCTTAAAAATTCCTTTCATAGTCAAATTTAATATGTTTATTAGGTTACAATGTCCTAAACATCTATTCCATAACCAAGATTGATCTTTTATTACACTGGGGTATGGTAAGTCTTGGATACTAAGGTCTTCTAAGTTACGTGTATAAAAATTCTTATGCCGATCGGCAGAAAGAATGAATTAATCCTTAGAACTATGTACTAAAAACTTATCATTCATAAATTTAACAAGTTATCCTTCATAACATAATTTAGTTATGCTTATATAGTTTTCCTAAGTACCTTTAGAAAAAAAAATTTAAATAAGATCTTTACAAAGAAGAAAAATGTTACTTATTCTGATAATCTCAACTTGAGCATTATCTTCTAAAGTGACTTTACCAACTTTCATATTGATAATATTATTTAAAAAGTATTTGTTACCAATATATCAATACATAATCAACTATCCATGTACCATGTATTCTCTTTTTTGGTACTTTATTTATTTTAAATGTAACAAAAACATTAGACTTTCGGCACCCAAACTTTATTAGGTCTCACAATGTTCGAAAAAAACATTAGAAGTCCACCTTTGATAAGAAAATTAATTCCTGTGAAAACCTAGGGATTTAAATTTATTTATTGAACAGTTATTTTTCTAATGGACACCACTTTTACACATGGTGTAAAATTGGGGCCGCTTAAGAACAAATAAATTGTTATGAAAAATGGTTTTTATACAATTACTCCATTTTGGAAGTATTCCCATGAGGAGGAATTTATTTGTAGATTTATCCATGATTTCCTTACCAGTAGTAAAGTTTGATTAAAGTTTCCTTAAATAGAAAATTTCATATTCTAGGTTTTATACCTAAATTCTTATCCTCACTAGTAATAGTTTTTAAATTTATCTTTTCAAAACAAGTTTTTTAACTACTTTTTCTTATAAACTACTTTTTCATAATCTTTAGAAATAAATTCCTTTAAAGAATTAGAATTATTAAGATCTTTGGAGAGAATTTGTATTTCATTTGATAAAACAACTATTATCAAATCATCCTTAGTAATCTTTATTTTATCATTATCAAGTATTTTACAAAGTTTTCAATTATAATTTTATAAAATCTTATAAAAAAAGAAACTTCATCAAAAGAAGGTAAATAATTATCATCACTATTTTAGGGAGATTTTTTATTTGAATATGTAGAATTTCTATCATCATGATAATTTTCACTTAAATTCATGTTTTTAAGGTTTCATTTTTTCATAAGTTTTCCAAGAAATGTTAATTGACAAAGGTTAACTTAGCAAAAATAACTATGTTTCCCTCTCCAGAAAATTAATTATTATAAGCAATATTAGAATAATTACCTCCACTAACACTCCAAGTGTCATCATCGTTTAAAACTTATTTCCTTTATATTTGGAATATCACTTAGAATTCATTTTAGAATTTATATATTATATATCTTTACTCATCAGTATTAAACTATCTGGTCAGATATGTCCCACTTTCTTACATTTATAACATCTGAATTAATCTTTTTATCCCTTTTATCTGTGTGAACTTAATTGTAATGATATTGAAAATAATTCTTTCCCACAATCGTATTCATCATTCTTCCAATATTGGATAACTTATTTTCTAAAAGTTTGAAAGTACTCGAATAGAATTGAATAATAACATTATTATTCCTTGAATATTTAATAACATTCTTAGGAGTTTGAGCAATCGAAGGAACTATAGAAGTTATCGGGAAAGAAACACCTATATTTTATTATTTTATTTCTCAAAATATCTTTTTAGTCTACCTTCATATTTAATAAGTGTTCCAATAAAATAATCCAATGTAAGATTATTTAACTTTCCTGTATCATTAATTGTTGCCCTCTTGAATTCCTACTCATTGGTCACAGTACCAATTATATTTTCCATAATATTTAATCATCAAGTCATTTCTCACCAATAGATTGTAAGATATTAATAATTTTCATAAACCTCTGGTGTATCTTTGCAACAGCTTATCCAGGTAAGAAATAAAAATCCGGATAATATGCATTTAATATAGATCTCATGGTATTAACAACTATAGAATTTCTAAAATGTGTAACTTATAGATTTTTCCAAATATTTTTTTTAGCTTCACATGAATAAATTTAACTATGTATGCTTTTTTATAGAACATAAGAAAGAACTTATTACTCTATATTTTAAAATATATTCTTTCTTTTGTTGATGGGTAAAATCTGTAACTTCCTTTTTATGAATCTAATAATCTACATTCAGTATGAAAAACATTATTATCCCCAATTTTAATACCAAAAGTCTTCATCTTATCCCTCATGTACTCATAATAAGTACCATCAAATATAGGTGATCTTTTGGGATTAATATTTTATATTGAACCAACATTAAGATATTATATCATAGAAACAAATATAATTTATATTTTATAGATACATTTTAGTGTAACAAAACATAAAAAAACATTCAATAGTAAAGAAGTAAAAAATTAGAAATATGTAAGTAGTAGAAACCTAATATGATACTAATTTTTAGATCCATATATCTATAATAGTGATTATGATCATAAGAATTATATTATGATAGAAATATTATACAGGGTTGAATTTTAATTTCAAAAAAATGTTTTAAAAAAATTAAATTGTCTAATACACAAATTCTCTTTAAGTAGGTTATCGAACATAGACTCAGTCCCATTAAAAAAATTATAGAATCTAAATCACATTATTTTTTATTGTATCAGTGTAAATATCATAATCACTAAGGATCTGATTTTTCATGGTATGTTTGTTATCTTAATCAGAATGGTAATGATAAAACAAAACAAATTATAAAGTTGAATACGATGATCAACATCATGTTACATGCAATAGAATTGAAACATACAAAAACAAGTAATAGAAAGAAATAGTATGAATGAATTACAATATATGAAAAAATAGAACTTTTAACCTTAAAATAAAGTTATTCAATAACCCCAACTAAAAGTATCCCATGTTTTATACATACAGTATAGTCTATCTTTCATTTCCAAGAAATACCTCAATGCGAAGATCGTGTATGTCTTCTTATCCCCATAATTCCTCAATATGATGATCATATCCTTCTTAAAATCCCCTTAATAAATTGATCCAATGGATCATATTCTACGTCTTCCTATCCTCAGAATCCCTCGATCACAAAAATGATCATACGTAGGTACAGTTACAAAATATATTAAGCAGATGAGTTAAAATGTTTCCTTAAGAATAGAACTCTCTATATAAATATAGATATTAATAATGAGTGGTTCATACTAATTATTCCTCTGAAAAATTCAAGAGTGAATGTAATCAATCATCTCCAAATTCTAAAAATGACGTGGTCTTTGTATGATAGATCTCTATGGTAATATTGTGATCTCCCAATGGTCATATTTTCTAGTTTGTAACAATGACTTCTGAAACCTAGAACTTGACAGATCATAATGATTTGGTGTAATTGAAATTCCAAATCGTATTGTTTAATAACATTACAGTGTTAAAGGTTGTCCTTACATTAGAAAAAAATATTTTGAATGTGATCTTAAAGTTAAGTTAGAACAATGGACTTCCTAAACAATTTCAATATGATAATATTTATGAGTATTAGTCTGATTGAATTAGTTCCAGTATCAATCTGATTGTTAATAATTTTTTAGTATTTTAGAAATAATAATAGTCTAACTTATGGTTTGATAAAGATGAGTATGATTTATAGGACACATGCTCATTATAATAATCATAATAATGAATGTAAAGTTTATTTATATAATTATTTGTAAATTTTCTATGTATGGTAAAATTTAATGTTTTCTAAAAGACATTATAAAACACTTGGTACATAAAAAGTTGTTAAACATGTTTTAATTAAGTGTTTTTAATTTACAAAACTAAAGGAATAGAAAATTAAGAATTATAACTTCTAAATCATCTGTATTTTGGAAAATATATAAGCATTATGAGTTTGTGGTTATATACTCTGGGTTATCTAATGCATGAGTTGTATTTATGGAAATTATGAATAGAGTTTCCCATGGCTAGTTGGATAAGTTTGTTCTTGTATCTATAGATAATATTTTGGTATATTCTAAATTTTTTTAGGATCATGAAAGACACATATGGATTTATTTACAAACCTAGAATGAAAAAAAAGTTATATGGAAAATGTAGTTATTAGGAATTCAAGTTATAGAAAATTTATATTCTTAGTAATATTGTTTATAATGATGGAATAATAGTTTAACCTACTAAAAAAGTGGTTTAATAATGTATAAGACCAAAAAATGTCATAGGTATTTGTAGTTTTCTTGGATTAGCAGGTTACTACCAACAGTTTGTTGAAAAATATTCTCAGTTATCTATCCCACTGACAAAGTTAACTAAAAAATGAGTTCACATAATTAGGATGAATAAATGTAATAATTATTTATAGGAATTGAAAAGAATATTAGAAAAGCCTCTAGTTTTACCCCTTCCCTTTAGAAATAGAGAATTTTTCATCTATAATGAAGCTTCATGGAGGGACTTGGTTGTGTTTTATTTCATAATGATCAGTTAATTTATTATTCTTCACATTAATTAAAACCTCCTGAGATAAAGTATCCTACACATGATCTGGAACTTGTTTTTTTATTATGTTATTTAAAAATATGGAGATGTAATTTATATATAAGAAATTGTGAAATATATACTCATCATAAAAGTTTAGAGTATATATTTAGTCATAAAGAGTTCAACATGAGGTAAATAATATGAATAGAATTGATCAAGAATTAAGATTTCATGATTCATTACCATCCATGAAAAAAAAATTATCTGATGTTTTGAGCAAGAAGATCATGCATAATTAAACATGGTATATTTTCAATATGGTCATTTGTTAAATTATTTAATGAATGAAGACCTAGAATTTTGCATGTAGGAACTTTCTTTGTTTTGATTCATTTTTAGTGAATTTTTCATTATCATAAAGAATTATTAAATATTAGAAGGAATACCATGATTTACAAGGAAATGTGGAAATAGTAAATAAATGTATGTTAATTGAATTTAATATAAATAATGAAAGTGTTTTGAGATATTGGAAAAAAAATTCTATATTAGTTATATCCCAATTGAAAAAGGTATTGTTGAGTGAAACTCACAACCCCCCCCCCCCCCTCCCATTTCTATTTATCAAGATATTATTAATATATATAGTACCTTCAAGAGTATTACTACTGGGATGGAATAAAGAAATTTATTATAGATTTTTTTCAGGAAATGGTTGACTTGTCAATAGATTGATGTCAAATGAAAATTACGAGAAGGTATTCTTAATCCTTTTATAGTACCGGAGTGGAAATGGGAAAATATATAGATAGATAGATTTTGTGGGTGGATTTAATAATACATGTTGAATAATGTGATTTGAGTTTTTGTTAATTGATTAACTAAATCTTAACATTTCGGCTTGTTAAAGATACTAGGTCTTTATATCATATTTCTTGATTGTATCTCAATGAGATAGTTAGGTCACATGGAGTTCCTTTCTCCATTATATCTAACCTTGATCCCATGATTACTTATATTTTTTATAAAGTCTATAAGTTTTCATTAGGATTAAATTAAATTTTAGTATAGATTTTATTCCTTAATTTGATGGATAGTCAGAGTGAATAATTTATACTTTGGAAAACATAGACAATAGTTTTTTAAGAATTTACCTAGGAATTTTGGGATACTATCTATCTTTAGTTTAATTTTCCTATAATGATAGATTTTATTCAAGTATTTAGACGGAATTTTTCATTAATTATATGGAATACGGTGTTAGGCTCTATCTTGTTGGGATGAATTAAGTGAAAAGAAGTTATTAGGACCATAGTTTCTAGAGGAAATGGTTGAGAATGTAAAGATGTTCCGATATCACATAAGAGTATCTCAAACAAGGTAAATGATATACGGAGAAAACCAGAGCAAATGTCCTTAATTATAGGTAGGAGATTATGTTTTCCTTATAATAGATCTATGGAAATTTTTTAGGCATATATAAAATTATAGATTAATTTGGATTAATTTCTTACTGAGTATCATTTCCTATGATTTTATCCCAGGTACATGATGTGATTCATGTTTCATTTTTACGGAAATATGTGTTAGATGAATCTCATGTTTTCAATCCTGAATTTTTTCAATTATAAGATAAATTTTCTGATAAGGAAGAACTTGTTCATATTTTTTATCATTGATAAAAGGGGTTTCAAAATAAATATATTAATCAAGTTATGGTATGGTGTAAAACCATAAAAGTGAAGAAGGAACATGATAATTAAAAAATGATCCAGATGAAAAATATCATCACTTATTTAAGTAATAAATAAAATTATAAGGATTAAATTTTCAATAGGGAGGAAGAATGTGACAACCCAAGTAATATTAAATCAATTTACTGCCTTATTAATATTCATGAATGATACATATATGGTTGTATTCATTATAAGAATATTGAGTAATTTTTCAATCAAAAAGGTAATATGTTTATTCTTATTAAATATTTTTAATGTATTATAGGGTTATACTTAAAAGATTAATTTCTAAAATTTGTAATTTTAATTTTAAACAAATTAACTAAAATTTTGAAATAACGATATTAAAATTATTTTACGATGAAATTTTGGGTCTTTCTGATAAAAATTTATTTTTTCTTAAATAGTTAAAAATACCGTTTTTGAAAAACTAACATATCATTTCATAAATAAAATAATTTAAATTAACTTTATAAAAAAATTAATATAATTATCTTTTAACTATAAATAACATACTTAATTATATCTAAATAATAATTATACCTAGTTTTGGAATAAGATCATTTTTAGACATAAAAATGTATTTTTCTAAAAACTATTTATCGTTTTATTATGTGTTTTTATGTTAAATTAATTTATAAGAATTATATAAATTAAATACTAAAAATTTCATTCCATATTTTTAAAGATGAAGTTCAATTTTTTTAAATAGGTTCCTTTTATTTTATTTTACTTATTATGAATAGAAATTATACTAATATATGCCACCTTATTAAGTTTAAATCATGTAATTAAGGTTATAAGTAACATTATAAGGCCTAAAAATTTCCCCACAAGTTGTTTTTACTTTGTTGTATAAGTTTTTTTCAACCATTACCTTTTATTTTTTTAAAATCTGGTAATTATTTCCCACTTATCTTTGATAATGACCTTAATATGATTTTAAGTAAAGAATAAAGACAAAATGTCACCCTATTTGTTTTAATATCTTTAATATTGTTTAAATAAGGACATAAATTGTTTATTTTAAGTTATAAATGGTTATTTTAAATATGAATGAATTTTTATATCATGTTAATTTATTTTTACTTTTTTTATGTAATAACTACCCTAAATACTTAGGCAATGTCGATACATTACTCATAAAAGGAGTATAAAAATAAAGAAAATGATTTTAAAACACTAAAATGAATGAATATTTTAGATAAATATAAGATATTTGGGATGTATTAAAGGTTTATATTCTAATTTCGTTACTATATTGATTTCATAAATGTTACAAAATTTGAATAGTCTTCAAATTTACTATAATAGTATATTATGTTAAATAATATTTTATTTAATGATTTGAAATTCATAAAAATATTATCTTTGTCCAACTAAATTAAATATTTTAAATAATATAAAAATGTTCCATTATTGGGTCACTTTTCCTTTTATAGTTACTTTCAAGGACCCTGCAGAGTAAAAACCTTTGATATCACGGTGATCATCAAAAGCGTTAAAATAGGTTAAAACTATAAGATAAGGGTGAAAATAACACCAAAACATGTCCAAATTTTTCTGGATAAGAATATTTATAATCATAAACATGATATATTCTAAATTTATCAATTTATTTTAACTTTTCAATGAAAATTATTTTATATTAATTTAATAATTTAGTAATTCCAATAGTGTCACACCCCTGACTTATAAAAGGGAACCTCCTTTTCTCTCATCCTTGCACTTTTTAAGAACTCTATTTAAGCACAGAACTAACCAAATATCTCCATAAATTCCATTCCCACTTCCAATAGATTATTTTCTCACCAAGAAAAAAATCTTAATAGGTTTAAGGCATAATCTAAAGAGGTTATCTATGGAGAATGTATAAGTCATGACTGAAATATTTCATGTTTATTTCTTTTTCCACCTCCTTAAAATATTATTTAAACATTATATATTAAAAACATTAGTATATTCATAATGTTATAATTTTATTATGATTACTATATGACCCTTTTTCATCTCCTTTTTTATCCTTTGTGAAATGAAAACATCGCTTGTGCATACGTGTGAATTACCACCTCCAAGAAGTGATGTATTTTGTTTTTCAAAACTGTATCTCATGGATAACTATCATGATGTATTTAATTAATATATATTAAACTTATGAAAGAAAATATAATTATTTAAATATATGATATCATAAATTTTCTTACATTCTCTTCCATAGAAAAATGGTAACATCATTCATTCATCTATGTGGACTACCCCCTCTATGATTTGATTTGATTCATTTTTCATGTATATATTTGATCAATGGTTATAAAATTTCATTTAATGAAAATCATATAATTGTTAATATTATTTAGAGGATGGAACAGCGGACCCTTTGACCATGTTCATCCTACTGAATCTGTTTTTGGATTATGAACCAAATGCCTCTGAAACATCTAACATAAACATAAATAATTAAGTAACTAAATAAAAAAAGTTAATTAATAACATAAAATGGATAATGATGATGGAATCATCCAGAAAAGGATATAAAGTATGTAAATACCAAATATAATTTTATTATTTATGATTTAATTAACATAGAATGCTAGATAGTATTTATGGTAAGGGAATTTCTTCTTAAAATCCCCTTTTAATACTTCTCTTCCAACTCATTTTATTTCATGACCATGTTATTTTAAATGCTTCAAAAAAATTATTATTTATTCTAAAATGGTTGATAAAGTTCATTTTCCAGCATTTTAAATTTCTTTAAAATGGCTTAAAAATATATATTTTTAACATTTTTGTTAGGGGTCACTTTTTACTCTTTTTACAAAGGGTAAAAGAATGTTTTTATTTAACAAATACAATATGAATAGAATTTATCTTCATCATGAATTTTAATTTATTTATATTTAATGATACTATTTTTCATGGTTTTATTCAAATGAAATCATTTCAAACATATTTTTTTGAAAAATCAATTTAAATAGTATTCAAAAGATAGGGGTATTTATCCCTATTTTTTGAAAAAAATATGTAAATTGAATTTCTTATTAGTTAAAAAATGTTTTTAAGGAGTTTATAATGAAAATTTATAATAATGAAAATGTTTTTTATGACATAGTACTTTAGAATTATAGATGATGGCAGTTGGTCTCAATATATCTTATAATATGGTGAACCGAATACATCTTATATAATGGGTAATTCTAATAAAACTTATATAATATGTAAGCTCACTATAGATCTCAAATTCCTTGGGTAATGTTCTTTGTCTTCAAGTGAAATAAAGAGGTAGTTAACCGATGAGGTTTCTCCTATGGATTTAAATGGGATCTAATTATTTCTGACAAGAGTTAACATGGGATATAAATATGATAATCTATATTTCATACAAGGGTCCCTATTTTAATTTTATGAGTTTTAAAGGTTTTGTTTAAGAAAAAAATATATTTTACAAGTTGGTATAGTTTATTTTAAAATCTCAAAGAATAAAGTCTAGAAGGGTAAATATTTCATGGGTTTTCAATTTTTTCATTGAGCTAATGGATTTTATTTTTTTATATCACTTACTGGTATTTTTCACATGTACCATGTTTTCAAATGTTTTTCACAGGGTTTTTCGATGAGTTAGTAGAATGAATATGTCAAGTTGAATGTTGTGTATGTTTTTCAGGAAAGTAAAATATTTTTTATTTTAAAATTTTATATTATGGGAAAATAGACATTGAATGGAATTTTCTAATTTTAAATGAATGGGTTTGTGATGTAAGGTTTATAACCCAATTATATAAAATTATAAATATAAAAGATCTCTAGAAATACAATAAAGTGGAGTTTAGTATATAGAAAATAGATTTTGTTTTGCTTTAAGTTCTGTTCCTTATATAAAACATAAGGTCATGAATCAATATTTCCAAATTTCTATATGGAAATGGGATGAGATGTCCATTGATTTTAAAATAAGTTTACCCCATAAACCATATGGAATGAATTATATATATGTAATTATTAATCATTAAACTAATTTAGTCAATTTATTTTTCAATTAAAGATAGATAAAATGTTTTGGATCTTATAACATTATTCATTCATGTGAATTCCTTATTGAATGGCTTTTCTTCTACGATAATTTTATTAAAAGATTTACAATTTTCATCTCATTTCTTGGTTGGACTTTAGGAGTCTAGGGGAAGCTAGGTAAGGCTATTGATGTCATATGGAACTCAAAAAGATGGTTAAATAGAGAGAAAAATATTAATTTACAATGATTTGATGTATGTGTGATGTATTTTTGAGGATCATTGAATTAAAATCTATCAATGATTGAATTTTCATATAACAATAGATTTTGATCAATGAATAATATGGAACCATTTGAATCATTATATGGTCATTCATGATATTCTCTACTATATTAGGTTAAGGTTAATGAGACTTCTCTAATGGAATCATGAATATTACATGGGATGATATAGAATATTATACATATCTATAGGCATCAAGTGATATCTAAAAGTTTCTAGAAATAATATATTTATTATCATTATAGACCACTATAATTTTTGGTCAGTGAACAATTATTTTATAAGGTATAATCTTGAATAGGACACCAATTACAAGGAAGATATGATAAGTTAATTATATTGTATGTAAAACAATTTTAATTCCATAAAATGGTCAAGGAGGTTGTAAAATAGTTATAATTACCTCCATAATGTCAATTCATAACATTTAATAGATATATCAACTAAAGAAATATTATTTGGATCTTTCTCATATACTAGGTTGGGATAAATTACATATTTAGCATGAGGAATTCATATTTAAGAAAACAGTTCATATCCTCAATTCTCATAATAATGTGAAAGAAGGGAAACAAATTCGTTTAGTTCATATTTTTTGGCAACATGGAAGTGAATCTCATGATACATGGGAGTGGGAATCACATATGATGGAGAAGTTGGATCACCATATCTTGGACCAATGATCTCCATAAAAAATTTATAGGGGTATAAATTGATATGGTATGGAGAATTGTGACACCCAAAATGTAACTTTTTTGTTTTTATTTTACTGTTTATTTTAAATGCATTGTTTTTAAATTTTAAGTCAAAATTTGGAAATTTTGAATAATTTTCCCACCTACAAGGTTTAGGTGCATGGCCCTCTAATAATTAACATCAATTATACATGTTAAATTTTAATGGATAATAGTATATTCATGGTTAGTTCATGTTTTTGTTGACCAGGAATACAAACCATGAAACCCTTTAAAATGTTTAAAATTTTTGTTTTTATAATCCAAATTTAAAGGTTAGCATTTCATTTTTACCTCATTTATATATAAGCCTCTACGATCTACCCCATATAATGTTTTCTGGGTATCCCACTCCTCTTAGCTTTATCCTTGATGTTTCTATATAAAAAATCATTGATTATTTCACGTAAGTAGCTGTAAACCTATTTCTCTATCTTTTTCCTTTAGTATTCTCCACTTTCATCCATCCCCATGGTCATGATGGACTGGGGTCCCATTTTCCATGAATTAAATTTAGGGTTTCCTTTTTCAGGGATCACAGTTTCTTTATAAAATATTTTTATCATCACATCTAGTTTAAAGAAATATATTTTGAATGAATTTATTGATATTTAATAGGTGTCCCTTTGTAAATGATTTTATTCCACGAACCATGGGTGATGGATTTATTTAAATGATGTCTTGAGTAATATTAAATATATATTTATAATTTTGTATGGAATATTTCAATTATATTATTTTAACTTCTTGTATTTAAAATTATATAGGAAATAAGTGTCCAAGGGTTTAAGAATGGTTTTATTTATTATGATCCCTGTATGGTGTTTATCAAAATGTCTAATATTTTTTTTTATTAAATTAAATTGAATTTTCATCTACAAATGTTTGGGTGTGAATTATAAATATTTATCAAAGTGTTTTATATAAAATATTTCAATGGTCTAATAGATGTTTGATATCTTTAAAACGGTTTGTACATGAATCGTCCATTTTCATAAATATTCACTTCTTAATTGAGAAGTTCACTTGAATGGAATTCTTTTATTGATTAGTTATGAATATTGATTAAAGAGGTGAATCAATGTGTTATAATAGGTTGTCATAAAACTAATGATTTATAATAACAACTTAATATTGAAAAATCATTAGGTAATCGGATATTTTGTAGGAAAAGTACCAAGCTAGGATATAAGTAAAACTACCAAGATCGTTCTATCCTAGTCATGATGAGACTCTAAATAGTTACATTATAGACTCTCAACTAGTTTATGAGGACACTCTAGCTAATGGCCTATATATGGTTGGATTTAGACTTGGGTGTGATTATAAGCATGTTTATGATTGGTATATTAGTTATGAATTGTTTAATATAAATTTATTAAGTATCCCTACCATATCCATTAGTTACCTACACATAATTAATTTTTACATATCTTTATTACTATTTTTATTTAATGTATTTATTTTTTAGTTGGATTTCATGTCATACAATTATTAATTAACTTTAAACTTTGTATATTCTAACTCATGTTTATTTTTTAAAATATTTTTTTTAAATTTTATATGTATCATTCAAACTAGTGTGACGTGGATTATTTTATGAAGTCTTTAAATAGGGCTTGTGGTGAAATCCTACGAGGCATATTTTTCATACACCCTATATACATCCATTGGTTGTATTTAGACCATTTTTAAAACAAGGTAAAGGAAAATAACCTCTATGAGGATGAGAGTACATGATATCTTTTTATAAGGTTTTAAAGAGGTTATATTTTGAGTGGAATTGCTTATCACATGTAGATGAAATGAAAGGATTCTTATTTTTGGTTACTATTGGTTATGTATTTTTTTAGATTCTTTTGTACTCAGGGAATTATATTACCGTCCCATTTTTCTTCCATTTTTTATTTCATTTTAGTTATATATGTTTCATTTTTGAATATAAATTATATTTTTGTTATGTTTCTTTTTATGTTATCAACTTTTCTAGATCCTAGAGTTATTGTTCTTTTGCTAAATCATGTTTTAAATGTTTTTTATTTCAACAAAATATTTTAATATTTTGATATTCCAATGTATGTAATTCTCATCTAAAAATTATTGGTAGAGGTTTACTTGTGGTTTTATATTTCCACAGTGTTAAATAATTCCTCATTGAATAATTTTGATTCCCGTTTAACTAGTTACCATATTGTGGAAATCAAGAACATTCCATAGGCCTTCTGGTAGACTGGATCATGTATTTTGTTAAGGAACCACAGTTATTTCAATGTATGTATAATGGTCATCAAGACCCATATTGTGTTGTTTGGGTAAACATGAGAATGAATCTATTAACACTGGTCTATATGAGTCTTATCACTGAATTAATAAGAAATCATTGGGAATTTTAAACCAACCCATTATCAAATTTATAACTAGGGGAGACAAACTCATAGCATTATATTTTATTATCTACAACCTAATCACAAAATTATTCCCATAACAACATAGAAGTATCTAAGAAAAACTAAAAATATTTATTGAAAATGGTTCTATAACTGGAAATCTATTTAACTCATTATCACATTAATCATCTCAATAGATCACACTAACTAAATAATATCCAATTATCAATCATTCTAGTTAGCCAAATGACATATTAATCAATGTAATTGTCAATTCATTTATCTATTAATAGTATATATATTACTATTGGATAACTTCCACATTTTTTAAATGATAATCCACCTCATACTAACCACCTATATCAAATAATAATAAGAATATGATTATCATATCAATGATTATCAAATATTATCACACTATAGAATGTTAATCATCCCATTAAAACAAATTGTCTAGTTGAAGAGTCTATAATGATTAATTAAAATCTCATGAAACTCATTGAAGGTTTATATATCAATGATCCCAATGAATATTCATCATTAAAATAATAGAATCAATCATTAACACTATTCATACTAATCTTATAGATTAATGAAACTATTTTATTAGTCTATAACACATAAATACAACCAAAAAGTTATTTCACTGTACATTATTCTTAATAATCTCATAAAATGTCATTTTTATCCAAAACGATGGCCTAATGAATTTCAATAGTCATGCCAATGATTTTGGGTCTTACAAAAGGATCCACATATTTTCAAATTCACAGAAATTTGTGCTAGACTACCCGTGTGTGCATTCATTTCCAAAATTTCATCTAGAAAGAACCTTACTTTAAGAGATCAAAATGAATCAATAGATATCATTGTTTTTTTTTTCAAATTTAGAATACCCTTGTAATTTTTCTTTGGTTGATACATCATAATTTCCGTGTCCAATTATTTTAAATACCAAAAAATACCTTTAAATGGTCTCTCATAGTCTCAAAAACCTCATCGTCATGATTTATGTTAAAAAATAAGTCAAATTGACTGTTTATTTTTTCATTAATAGATTATAATCTAAAATGTTATATTTTTGAATTTTTGATCATTAAATAAAAGGAAATACACATAGTAGGTTGGTAGAGAGATAAAGAATGTTCCAGGCATATGTCATATCACCATCACCGTGTGAATTTGGGTTTCTCTACCTGACTCATTAGTCCTCCCCACCCAATATCAATCTAGGATTCCTTTTTGAAGCTCACCAACCCATTAGTCCATCTCATTCTCCCCAAAATAGTAGTATTCATTATACAATGTCTTTATCTCTCTATTATCTAAAAAAATAAAATAGTTTCCACTGAAATCTTCCATCCACCTAACACTAACAATTAATCATCCACCACACTAAATCTAACCAAAGTTATAATTTCACTTACTTTTATCTCAATCATAGTATGGTTTTTCTTGAATCAGTAAATGTGGATATACACTTAACCTAGAGTGATATTTTTTAAAAAGGTGATTGAACTCATGGTTAGGGTTAAAATAAGTCACAACCATTAGTCACATCAATGGACTAGGGAAGGTTTGTAGCCATTACCAACTACCAGAAATCTAAATAATAATAATAATAAAATCATCATCATAATCATAAAATTATACATCATAGTTTCATAAACATTAATTAAAATTTTATATATAGATTAACCTAGGTTCTTAATAATCATACCTTAGGGGACCATAAATGTCATCTCTCAAATCCTTTAGACCCATCACCTCAAATAACATGAAAATAAAGATTAAATATTTTAATTATCTATTTATAGAAAAAAAATGTCCCTTGACAAACCCAAATCCCACTATCAAATTTGTTCACCACTAAATAAAACACTATACTCTGAGTAATATTATGCAAATTTAATTTCAATATGAGGTTAGATTTCCAAGATATTTACATTTTCTTCTAGGGATCAATATTCAGGTAAAATTCAAAAAAAAATATTGTAAACATATCATAAAACTTCATAAAACTCTAAAAATACCCATTTAAATAGAAACGTGAAAAAAAAATATAATGAAATCAAAATCGTAATGAAAATAGGATCATAAGATAATTCATTCTCAAGTAGTACTTAATTTTATTTCATTCTTCTTGTCATTAAATCGTTTCATTTGAAAATGAAAAACACCATTTGAAGGTGAATTTATTGATCTTGTTCACTTATCGTATACTCATAAGAAATAAGTTGAAATACATCCATCCTATCATGAATTTTTTTTACTTAATTTGTATGCATGTCATTAAACCATCTCAATTCTTTACCTTTATATCACTAACCATTTGATGAATACAAACATAGATATTCAGTATAAGCTCATGGAATCTCAGAATACTCATCTATTTAAATATTTCCTTTTATGATTCCACTCATAAAATATATTATGGATAATAATATTTAGGATGATAATAACTATTATTGGTACTTTACTTCACTTATAGAGCTCAAATATGAAATAATACATTTAATGTCAGTAATATTTCACACCATCAATTAGGAATCATTAATAAAAACACAAAGATATCACACTATCAGGATAGGTTAATATAAAATATCACAGTTAGGTCATAATAAATATACCAGAACCTATCTTGATTTCTCTATCTACTATTTCTATTGGAAGAATAATTTCATACTAGAACCTTATTGAACCTCGATCATCCTTACTATAAATGAGAGTTGAAATGAATATCTCAACAGAAGTAAAACAATAGTTGTATCTCATAAAATAAAATGAACTCATATATGTAAAATCATATAACACAACCCATGAACTCTACATAATAGATAAACTATAATATTGTATAATATTTAAATGTGATAAATACCACATAGATGGTTCAAATTTTTTTCAATTATATAACATATCTATCATGAAATTATCTCTCTTCTATATCATTCCCATCATAAGATTATAAAGGGATATATCATAAAACCTATAAATTCCCATTTTTTGTGATTTTCCTAATAATTGGTAATTAATTTTTCTACCAATGTGATGAAACATTAAATTTTCATCAAATTATATAATCATAAAAACTCATAGTATATCCTCACGGAATCTAAGTGTACTACCAACAAATTAAGGTAAAAATCACCCAAAATAGTTTTTCAATATCATAAATAATTTTATTATTAAAATCTTGGGGAGGAATTCCCACAGACCATTTTATAGAAACCATAAGGTACATCATGTTAAGAAATTCATTCATATATGACTTTAACATTAGTGGTTCTGGTTAAATCCTTTGTACATGGTGAGTAAGTGTAAAGGCCACAAACCCTATGTAAAAAAATTGATATCCATGTAATATTTTATAAGAAGTTACATATATGAATATATTTAAACATTTATAAAATATTTATGAAGTAATTATCATAAGTAAAATCTAATTACTTCCCTAAACACTTTCATAATAAAAATATTTTAACTTCCAGTCAGTCATTACTTCCCCTATTCACATCACCTAAATAGAATTCCAGTATCTCACATATCTCACTAACCGATTTTTGTCAAATGAATAGGTGACCTATCTATAGTTATTAATTTAATAAAATAGTTTTTTATTGACCACTATATAACAATTAATCAAGTTTAATATTACCTTAACATCAAATATTTAAAATATAGTGTAAGAAAAACTACTCATGTGCATTTTGGGGTTCTGTGTGTTGAAAAATAAAATGAATTATATTACAAAAAAATATTTAATTATCAAGAATTTTTATTATAGAGTTTAAATAAGTTGGATGAAATTAAATAATATATGGCCAAGAGGACATAAATCCCATTATAATGAACTAAGGATCACATCATGATTATTTTTTATAGAACTGTACAAAAATGGTTAAATGTTGGATCCTTGAAGAAAAAATAAAATTCCATTTTTTTTAGAATAAAACCTAGATAAGTGTGATGAATAGAAATTTATTCCACAAAAATATCTATTACTCTATGGATAGAAGTAATACATCATAAAGAAATCTCATTAAAATTTAGGCTTAGGGTTTTTACTAGTGATCAAAATTCATATAGAAACATTTAATAAAAAACTAAAATTACATATCATTCTAGATTCAAGGAATAAATAATTTCACTACAACAGACATCCTTGAATTTTTAGTGCCCCACAGGAAAGCGTCCATTGCACTGTGAATGGACAGTTGTGCCTTGATGCATTGAGTGAATATATTTTTATAATATCCATCATGACATAATTTATGTAGTACATTTTAGATGGAAACAAGATTTTTGGAGGTTGAATAAATTACACAATGGTGATCAAGGGCATAGTTTTATTTTATCAAGCAAGTAGATGTTCTATATTTTTCATTTTCTATATTTTGAAAAATTTATTGGGATCTAAAGAGGGATGGTTTTACGTGAATTTTAAGATCATATACGGATGAATTCTCCCAAAAGAAATTATGTGACTTTAATAAATTAATTAAGGGAAACTTGGATATTATCATGAGATAATAAATAGATGTATTATGATGTATGAAAGAGAGTAATGTGATGAGAAATTCTAGAATATAGTGATTTTTGGAAATATAAATCAAGGAGTATTCTATGTGATATTTATATAACTAAATATTCATAAATATCATCATATTGATATTGATGGTGTTTATTTCTATATTGGTCTTAGTTTAAATTCTTATTATAATTTTATGGAAGATAAAGGAGTTCACTTAGAGACCAATGATCTTTTTACTAAGGGGAGTAGTGAGTCCAAAAAACATTGTGAGGATTGTAAACCCAGATGTAAAATGAGTACACTCTTGAATTATATGAATAATAATAATTATTATGTATTTTGATAAACCATCACATCAATGAGTGTATTACCTATATATGTATCCTAGTTTGGGTGAACAAAGTAAAATTTCTTATGTCTCTCTTTTATGATTTACCACTTCCATTCACTGTGAGAGAGAAAATATTTTTGAATGACTGTGAAACTAGATCACTGGGAAGGTATTATTGGAATTATTATACCTTGATTCACCCCTTATACTGGTATATTTTTTTATAATACCAACATTTTTTATCAAAGTGGAAGGTTTAGTTTGATGGATTTTTGTCTCTTTGGAATACATGGAAGTAATTGTGAATCATAAAGGAATTTTTATATTAAAGGGCCATAATATTAAACATTATTGGACTTGTGCACAAACATACTTCTGATCCCATGGTATGGATGAATACATGACTTTTATACATGTAATTTTTATAACACCTGAGATTCAATTAAAGTAAGTAATCTTTTCTTTCTAATGAAAATAATAACATAATGCACATAGCTATATTCAAGAATGTTATTAAAGAATAAAATTCAAAAAAATTATATATTTAATTTAAATAAATTAATTGTATTATTTAATTCATCATGTAAAAATTATCTTAATATGAGCTTTTGGTATTATTCATAAATAGTTCATTTTTGGGTGAATAGTGAAAAGTATCGATTTTACAGAAAACTATACCTTTTACAGCATTATAATTATGTATGTATAAATTAAATGTTTGTGAAAACATTTTACTAGAATATATATATATATATATATCATAATCAATATAATTTTAATAAAAATATAATTCACAACTAATAAATATATGCTTATCTTTTTTGAAATATAAGTAAATTTTTTGTTCAAATAAAAATCTATTTTTACTTCTTTTACCTTAATCAATTAATTACAAGGTGAATGTTTTGTTATAGTTTGGTTTGAAATAAAAATAAAACACATTTTATTTAACAAAATTCAATTGAAACAATTTGAATCATAATTATACTTGATTTTTTTAAATAACTTTTATGCATAAAACTATTATTTTTTATCAAAACGTTTTTCATTGCATTGTGTAAATCTATATTAAAAGTAATTTCCTCCAATTATAGGATTTGAATCTTATAAATTAGATTCAATAATTTTAATCAACATAATTAATATAATTTAATAATTTTAACTTAATTGTTTTCATAATGGATAGTAACCATGGTAAATATTTATCACCTCAGTTAAGGGTAAAATGTGTTTAAAGGGTCAAAATAAAGGGATAAAGATAAAAATAACACAAAACACTTAATTAAACATTTTTTTATTTTTTTTTATAACTCAAAATCATCATAATAAAATTTATAAAAAATTTAAGAGAATTTGACAAGAAGATTCCTTTATATTATGAAAATACTTTAAGTAATCCCATGTGTGTCCCTCCCCTCACATATGAAAGGGAACCCCTTCCCCTACCTTATTCACAAATATTTGTCCCTATATATTATAAAATACCAACTAAAAAACAAACTATCTTCATTCCCATTATTCATTTGTTCCTTTTTGTACCCTAAGACCAACCTAAGAAGGATTAAGATGTAACCTAAAGGAGGTCTCTTAAATAAGAGGTAATTATATTACCCAACTATTTCAAAGTTTATTTTTTCTTCTAATTCATCTAAATCTATTATATCTATCCTAATAAAATTATTATAGTGTCACCAATAAACTAATATGTTGTTATTATTATGTTACAACCATTTTCAATCTCATTTCCATCCTATTGAAAATGAACACATCACTCGTGCATACGTGCAGCCTATCATCTCCACATAATTGTGTAATTTGTTTCTCATCACTATTTCACTTTGATTGTTATAAATATGAACTTAATTTAATATATATTTTATTTATGAAATTATTATTATTCTATAAGTTTAATATATAATCAACTATATTACCCTTCCATCCATTGGAAAATGATGATGCCGCTCGTGCATCTGTGATGACTACCACCACCGTGAAGCGATGTGATTCATTTTTCTATTACCACTATTAATATGTTGTTTTAAAATTATATATAGTTAATAAAAATTATATTCATTAAATTATTAACATTATGGGTGTTATATAATCATTTCCAGAAACATCTAAATATGGAAAATATACCGAGGTAATTTTGGAGAAAATGAAAGAACAACCTAAAAGTGGTCGACATAAGAAATAACTATTAAATGAATAGATTTAAATTGATTGGAAAAGGAAATTAAAAATGTAATTATGATTAAAAAGGATATTAAGAAAGTATTTAATAAATTTAAATTCATTATACAGGAGGATAAAACAAGTATTATTAAGTGGATACCCGATGTAGGGGATTTCTATTACAATATCATTTTATTTTGAGATTGTTTAGGTTTAGAATTAATTTTGGAAAACCATATGATCCTAATATTTTAAAACACATATATTTTGTTCCAATCAGTTTATTTTGGGTTTTACATGTTTATATTCCATTTATTCTCTCATTGAATCAATAATCAACAATTAATATTATAAGGCCCCAGCCTTAAACATTACGTAATCTTGAGTTATTACAAGATTACACATTGAGGATCTTTTCGGGTTTAGAGTTTTAGAGAATTAGATCATAAAACTTGCATTATATTCCACATATAAACAAAGTGGTTACATAAAGATATTATTCTTCTTTCCCATCAATGGAAACATATTTAAAATAAAACATGGATTCTTTCTTGAAACTTCCTTGACACTATCATCATATCATGCACCTTTCCCTTGACCTGTGAAAAACATTTCAAAAAAACATGGGATGAGCATAAAAAGCTCAGTAAGGGATATAAAAATATGGAAAGGACACATGGGTACATATATACAAAAGAATGAAATCATACTTTACCCATAAAATATAAGCACTTTAAGATACCTCATAAAATCATGAATAAATAATAGAAATCATAAGACATAATGGTAACTTGAGGCATTTAAAACATTCTTACGTAGGGAGTAACCCTCTTTGTTACGTTTGGAATACCCATCATAGTATATTCCCTAAATATCTTCGGATAAGCCTTAACATTTCACTCCTTCGCGTTACCCAATGCATTGGAGAGCTATATCGGGCTCACCCGCCCTTAGTCTATCACGGAACCACCCATCTTCTTAATAACGCCCAAGAACCCCAACATAATCGTATCACATAAAACATGCATAAAGAAAACATAACATTTCCACCTTTCAATCACAAGATATCAATACAACACATTGATATAAAAACATTATGACAACAATTTTCAATACCAAAATAAAAGAAAAGTAAAACATGGTATTTATTTTTCTTTTTAAAAAAAGGTATGGCTTGTAGAGGAAGCCGAAACTCAAATAATGGTCACGGCGGAGGAGAAGTCGTTGTCACCGTATACGTACGACAAAAACATCCCCTTTTTTCGTTTAGTAAACGCTTCATATAAAAAAGATTCCTTTTGAATAAACGTAAAAGTCAAAGGTGTTTATACACCGTATAAAAGAAGGTTGTGTATAAAACAAAATATGCCTCAACGAAAGGAGATTGAGATGAAGTCCCATACCTCGGGTCCGAATTGACTCGGTCGTTCTTTAATCTCATGAATAATAAACATGAGTTAATTTATACTTGTTTAGGATCCTTTTTCAAGTCCATTATTCCTTTTATATCACTTATTTCCATGTCATGAACACTATGTAATTATTTAAGTTAATAACGGTCGTTTTAACGATCATTGGTACTTGAGTCAAAAATAAGCCCTTTATAATTAAAATTTGTTCATGTACCCATTATATCCATAATGGTATTCATGATGTATATATCATATATGTCATATATATCCAGTACATGCATGAATTTATAATATTACATAATCATTTAGAGGTAAGAAATGAAATGCACTGTTCATGGAGACGGTAAGTCGTACGTACGCATGAAATCTACTTTCATTTCTATTTCGTATTTTATAGAATGGAATCATAATGATATAAAGATATATTATAATTCCAGTATAATATCAGATATAATATCATAGTTCCATCCTTTATACGTCCCACATATGGTATTTAACGAATCAAATCACTTTGAGGGGGCGGTAGTCCGCACTTCCTTAAATGAACATATCGCGTTTACCCATAATGGAAACAATAAAGGTATGACCAAAATGAAAAATACAGAAGCTTAAGGAAAACATAAACATATTATATATCATATATAAATATAGTGACATCTTAATGGCAACCTTTGAAGGTGTTAAAAGAATGTTGAACAGTCATCATTTCGGGAGGCATAAATTCACCATCTACGGAAACAGTATGTCCTTTAACCATTAGATGTAGGTGTGTGTAAGTGTAGCTAGAATACTTCTTATAACAACATCCTAGTATATTTAAGATACTGGAGTTGTTACAAAAGGAATGAATAAAAAGAGTTTAGGGGGTTGGAGAAGCAAAATAAAACAAAAGGACTCAAGTGAAGACATTACCTTAAAATCGGGTAACTCCCTTGGGTTTGAGCTCAAAGGATTCCTTGGGAAGACTTCTGCCCAAAGTGAGGCTTCAAGGAGTAATAGAGGGATGTGGATAGACAAAATGGGCAGGGGTTGGCCGAGCCAAAGGCTTTGGCAGTGTGGGTAAGGAGGTAGAGGTGGGGGCATTTTAGAAGAGGAGTGGAGGGGCACTCTTGGAAAGTAAAGAAATGTTACATTATTTTAAAATGATTTTCAGATTCAAAAGGTCACACATTGATATAATTCGAGGTTATGTTAATAAGGGTTCGAAATACACCCATAAAATAGGTTTTTTACATGTTCAGTTCATAGATTTTACATTATCATTCCATTTTATTTAAATCCTTTATTAATGAGGTAATCGATGCATCATCATGATGTCATAAATAATTTAATTTATTTAACGTCTAAAAATTATAAAAAAAATTCTATGATGTAGGAAATCTTTTTAGATTTCCAATAACTGTTTATAATCAAAAATCTGACTTGTATAACCCCAAGTAAAAATTGATTTAGTAAAACATCTCATGTTTGTGTCATTTTTACTTTAACATTAAATAAAAAATTATTTATGTCATTTCCCAACCAAAGTGGCTCCATGGGGTCTCCAAGTTGACCCATGGATTTTCTTGGTCGTCCATGAAACATCCAATGAGGGTAGGACATGTTTCAAGCTCATCTAATATTATTAAAACATTATTTTTACCTTAAACTACATTAATTACCACTAATCGCGATTAAGAACTTAAAAGTTATTATTCACCAAAAAATTATTTTAATCTCATTGAACCACATTTTACTTCTTAATGACAAGCATGTATGTCGGATTTTTGAAAATCATATCACAGAAGTGGCAAAGTTTCATTTAAACGAAAAATCGGTTTCTTTAACAACCACTTAGTGGTTTCACTATTCATCAAAAAATGAAGTTTTTCAGAAAGATACCAAAACATCACCCTAAGCTATATTTGATATTCTGAATTCAAAAATGATGTCTATTTTACAAAATTCAAAACATGTAAGTCGCATTAATTAATTTAATAACTAATTCCTGCTGTCATGACAAATAGCGTGTTTTTATGAAACAATAAGTATCAAAAAATTGACACTAGTTTAAGTCTAATTTCAAAGTGAAATTGATTCCAATGACCAACATTGGATAAAATGGTAAAAATATATTCTAATTTCACTTCAAAACCAATTCAAAAGATAATCTAATCATATAAATAAATTAGATTAAAAAGAGGTTTTGAATTAAAATACAACATTTTTCACTATTCATTAAAAAATAAACTTTATCGGAAAAATAAAAAAAATTCACACAAAGTATATTTTGATGTCCCAATCATAAATAATAATTCTATTTTGACAAACATAGCTTATAAAATTTTTAAAAGATATATTTAAAAATGGTTTTCCATCAAAAGGCAGTAAAACAATCTTTTAAGAATATTAGTGTATTCCATGCATAAGATTGTATTTATTTTCATTTTAAGCCTCTAAAACACTATCTTAATCATTAATAGACATAGATAAAAATATATATTATTCATTACTTACTTGGTATGTTACATCCTTCTCCCCTTTAGAAAATTGCGTCCCCGCAATTTATTTACTTATCGAATAAATGGGGGTACTTATCCCTCATTGCATTTTCAGATTCCCATGTTGCCTCTTCCATCATGTGGTTTTTCCACAAAACCTTTACCTGATTAATCACCTTATTCCGTAACACTTCCTCCATGTGGTCAAGAATCTGGACCGGTTGTTCCTCATAAGATAGGTTCTCTTCCAGCTTAACTACCTCTGGACTCCAAACATGAGATGGATCTGGCATGTACTTTCTCAACATCGAAACATGAAAAACATTGTGTACCTGAGATAAACTCAGAGGTAAATCCACTCGGTAATCAACTGATCCAACTCTCTCCAGAATTTCATATGGTCCAATGAACATTGGACTCAACTTTCCTTTCTTACCAAATCGCATCACACTTTTCCATGGTGATACTTTGAGAAAAACATGATCACCTACCTCAAAAGAGAGATCCTTCCTCCTGTTGTCCGCATAACTATTCTGCCTGCTCTGAGCTGTTCTCATGTGTTTCTGTATCAGTTGAACTTTTTCTACCAACTCTTCTGCTAATTCTGGTCCCATCAACTTCCTTTCACCCACTTCATCCCAGAAAGCTGGAGTTCGACACTGCTTTCCATATAATTCCTGAAATAGTGCCATCTGTATACTAGAATGAAAACTGTTATAATATGAAAATTAAACCAAAGAAAGATGTTGGTCCCAACTTCCCTGATAATCCATCGAACAAGCTCGTAGCATATCCTCCAAGGTCTGAATTGTTCGTTCTGACTGCCCATCTGATTGAGGATGAAAAGATGTAATAAAATTTAATTCAGTACCCAACGACTTCTGAAAGCCTTTCCAAAAGTTAGAAGTGAACCTGGGATCACGGTCTGATACAATGGAGAGAGGAACTCCATGTAACCTGACTATCTCTTTAAGATACAAACGGGAAAGTTGATCTCGGGAAAAAGTATCTCGTATAGTAAGTAAATGAGCAGATTTAGGCAAGCGATCAACAATAACCCATATTGCATTATTACCTCGAGATGTCTTCGGTAATCCCACAACAAAGTCCGTGGATATATTCTCTCATTTCCACTCTGGCACTGGTAAAGGCTGAAGCATCCCTTTCGGTAACTGTCACTCTGCATTAACATGTTGACATGTCAAATACTTCACAGTAAAATCAGCAATATCTCTTTTCATTCCATCCCACCAGTAATACTCCCGCAGATCTCTGTATATCTTAGTACTGCCAGGATGAACTGAAAACAGGGAACTATGAGCTTCACATAACAACTCTCTCTTCAACTGTGAATCACAAGGCACACAAAATCTCTTCCCAAATCTCAAAACGCAATCATTATCAATGTTGAATTCATGCAACTTACCTTTCTGAACCAGCTCTACCTTTTTCTGCAACTCACTGTCTTGCTTCTATGCTTGCTTGATTCTATCTGATAGAGATGATCTCACTGATACCTGAAACAAAACAGAAGAACTTCCTGCACCAACAAATTCTATGCCAAATTTCATCAAATCCTAAACCAAATGATCATGTTCTAAATGCAACATTTTTAATGAAGCGTTACTTTTTCGACTCAAATCATCAACCTCTTTATTTGCTTTTCCCGGATGGTAATGAATTGTACAATCATAATCCTTGATTAATTCCAACCATCTCCTCTATCTCATGTTTAACTCTTTATGAGTGAATATATACTTTAAACTTTTGTGATCAGTATATATTTCACACTTTACTCCATACAAATGATGTCTCCAAATTTTTAAAGCGAAAACAACAGCAGCTAATTCCAAATCATGTGTAGGGTAATTTACCTCATGATTTTTCAACTGTCGTGAAGCATAAGCAATTACCTGATCATTCTTCATTAGGACACAACCAAGTCCTTTCAATGAAGCATCACTGTAGATAACAAACTCACCATTCCTGGAAGGTAGTGCCAAAACTGGAGCTTTCACCAATCTTCTTTTAAATTCCTGAAAACAATCATCACATTCTTTTTTCCAGATAAACTTAACACCCTTCTGAGGTAGCTTAGTCATTGGACTAGATAACCGTGAAAAAATTCTAAAAAACCTTCGGTAATAGCCTACCAAACCAAGGATGCTATGAATCTCAGTTACATTTGTGGGTCTTGGCCAGTCTTCCAAAACTTTTGTTTTTGCAGGATCAATAGTTATCCCATCTTTAGAATCAATGTGACCAAGGAAAGAAATTTGTTGCAACCAAAACTCACACTTGCTAAATTTTCCATACAGTTTCTTTTCTTTTAAGGTTTGCAAGATAACCCTTAAATGTCTTTCATGCTCCTCTTTACTTTTAGAAAACACCAAAATATCATCAATGAAAACCACCACAAACTTATCCAAGAACTCATGGAAAATTCTATTAATTAATTCCATGAATATAGCAGGTGCATTGGTTAGCTCAAAAGGCATTACTACAAATTCATAATGGCCATATCTTGTACGAAACGCAGTCTTCGGAACGTCTTCTTCCTTTACCTTCAGCTGATGGTATCCCGATCTCAATTCAATCTTTGAAAAATACTGAGCTCCCTGGATCTGATCAAACAGATCATCGATATGAGGCAAAGTATATTTGTTCTTAACAGTGATGTTATTCAAGGCTCTATAATCAATGCAAAGTCTCATGGAACCATCTTTATTTTTAACAAATAAAACAGGATCACCCCATGGTGATGTGCTAGGTCGAATGAAACCTTTCTCTAATAAATATTGCAATTGCTACTTCAACTCTAAAAGTTCAATTTTAGACATTCGATAAGGTGGTTTTGAAATTGGCTTAGCATCAGGAACTAAGTCAAGAGTAAACTCAACTTCCTGATCTGGTATTATTCCAGGAAACTCATCAGGAAAAACATTAGGATACTCATTTACCACTGGCACATCATTAATCTGAACAGTTCCTTTATTTTCAACGATGTGTGAAAGGTAACATTCATTTCCATCTTTTACAAGTTTCTCAACCTCTTGATAAGTTATCAACAGTAAGGGTTCATTCTTGTACACAAACTGAAAGTCTTTCTGAAAAGAAACTTCTTTAGCTCTACAGTCAATCTTAGCATGGTAAATAGAGAGTCAATCCATACCCAGGATAACATCAAACTCTAATAGAGGTAGAACAATAAGTTTTGCAAGTAGGTTCTTTCCACAGATAAGGATAGGAAGATTCTTATAAATTCTTTTTGCCTCAACATTTCTCCCAGGTGTTTTTACCAAAAGTTCAGGAGTCATTTATTGAGATGGTATTCCCATTTTACTAGAAAAGTTTTCAGAGATGAAAGAATGTGTAGACCCCGAATCAAACAACACACTGGCATAAACTGAAAAAACAAACAAAGTACCTGATACAACTTCATTTGATGGCCCAACATCTGCTGAAGTAGTTGCAAAATATTTAACCACCCCTTTCTGCTTGTAGTCTAATTTCTTCCTATCCCTCAAGCTCTTTTTCGGAAACTCGTTTTCATGGTGACCCATCTCATTTCACTTATAACATTTCACTAACTGTAAATCAAATTTGGTCTTACCTTCACCTTGATCCTTTTCAGTGCAATCATGAGCCTTATGTCCCATCTTACCACATCGATAGCACTTTCCAGAATTCAGAAGACATTCCCCAGCATGCCTTTTGCCACATTTATCACAAACTGGAAACTTAGTTTTCTTACCATTAGACTTTTTTGAAGAATTCTTACCTTTTCCTGCCACCTCGGTCTCTTCTTCTGTTGGTTGTTATAGAACACTTGATCATCAGCAAACTCTATTTCCACCTTCTCAGCACATCGAAAAATCTTTTCATAACTTTTAAACTCATGAGAAGCTAATTCCCTTCGATATTTTGGCTTTAATCCTAAGTAAAAAACGATTGATTTTACTATCAAGGTCTCAGATAAAATTTGGAGCATACCTTGCCAATCGAGTGAACCTTTATTCATAGGTGGCCACTGAGTCTTCCTCTTGCCTCAATTCCAAGAATTGGTTTTCCATCCTAAGTCAAACAGCCTTAGGAAAATACTTATCAAGAAACATACCTTTGAATTCATCCCAGTCGAGAGCATCAATCTCATCAATGTCCCTGATATTTTTAACCATTGACCACCACTGATCTGCTTCACCCTCCAATCGGTAAATAGCAAGACTAACCTTTTGATTTTCTGAACACCCCATGACATCGAAAATCTTCTCCAGTGCTTTAATCCACCCTTCAACTAACATAGGGTCAGATGATCCTCTGAATGATGGGGGATGTTGCCTCATGAAATGATCCACCACTGACATGTTCCTCTGCGGTTGATCTGGCTGATCTCGTGCATGGATACCACCACCATTTATCGCTTGAGTCAACTACGCCATTACTGTAACAAACTGTTTAGTTCCAATTTCGACCATCTCAGGATGCTGATTCGGAAGGTTATTTCCTTCAGTAT
The DNA here is from genome assembly GCA_963277665.1 of Viscum album. Classification (NCBI taxonomy): domain Eukaryota; kingdom Viridiplantae; phylum Streptophyta; class Magnoliopsida; order Santalales; family Viscaceae; genus Viscum; species Viscum album. Next base: position 2,056,580,066 of record OY728157.1, on the reverse strand, counting down.
GCCTTCCTAGAACTGCTTCCCTGTTTCCTCTGCGGAAAACCATTCTGAACAAACATGTCTTAGATGAAGCAACATGGTAATCTTCAAATACTATATCACTTCAATTTGACCATAAAAAAATATTTTTGGATAATCATTTAATACAATTCTAACTCCTAAAGTTATCTAAACCGACCTCTGATACCAACTATAAGGCCCCAGCCTTAAACCTTACTTAATCTTGAGTTATTACAAGATTACACATTGAGGATCTTTTCGGGTTTAGAGTTTTAGAGAATTAGATCATAAAACTTGCATTACATTTCACATATAAACAAAGTGGTTACATAAAGATATTATTCTTATTTCCCATCAATGGAAACATATTTGAAATAAAACATGGATTCATTCTGGACACTTCCTTGACACTATCATCATATCATGCACCTTTCCCTTGACCTGTGAAAAACATTTCAAAAAAACTTGTGATGAGCATAAAAATCTCAGTAAGGGATATAAAAATATGGAAAGGAAACATGGGAACATATATACATAAGAATGGAATCATACTTTACCCATAAAACATAAGCACTTTAACATACCTCATCAAATCAAGAATAAATCATAGAAATCATAAGACATAAAGGTAACTTGAGGCATTCATAACCTTCTTACGTAGGGAGTAACCCTCTTGGTTACGTTTGGAATACCCATCACATTATATTCCCTAAATCTCTTCGGAGAAACCTTAATGTTTCACTCCTTCACGTTACCCAATGCATTGGAGAGCTATATCGGGCTCACCCTCCCTTAGTCTATCACGGAACCACCCGTCTTCTTAATAATTCCCAAGAACCCCAACATAATCGTATCACATAAAACATGCATAAAGGAAACATAACATTTCCACCTTTCAATCACAAGATATCAATACAACACATTGATATAAAAACATTGTGAAAACAATTTTCTATACCAAAATAAAATAAAATTAAAACATGGTATTTATTTTTCTTTTAAAAAAAGGTATGGCTTGTAGAGGAAGCTGAAACTCAAATAATAGTCACGGCGGCAGAGAAGTCGTTGTCGCAGCATACGTACGACAAAAAAATTACCTTTTGTCGTTAAGTAAATGCTTCATATAAAAAATATTCCTTTTGAATAAATGTAAAAGTTAAAGGGGTTTATACACCGTATAAAAGAAGGTTGTGTATAAAACAAAATATGCCTCAATGAAAGGAGATTGAGACGAAGTCCCATACCTTGGGTCCGACTTGACTCGGTCGTTCTTTAATCTCCTGAATAATAAACATGAGTTAATTTATACTTGTTTAAGAACCTTTTTCAAGTTCATTATTCCTTTTATATCACTTATTTTAATGTCATGAACACTATTTAATTATTTAAGTTAATAACAGTCATTTTAACGATCACTGGTACTTGAGTCAAAAATAAGCCCTTTATAATTACAAGTTGTTCATGTACCCATTATATCCTGAATGTTATTCATGATGTAGATATCATATATGTCATATATATCCAGTAAATGCATGCATTTATAATATTACATAATCATTTAGAGGTAAGAAATGAAATGCACCGTTCATGGAGACGGTAAGTCGTACGTACGCATGAACGCTACTTTCATTTCTATTTTGTATTATATAGAATGGAATCATAATGATATAAAGGTATATTATAATTCAAGTATAATATCATATATAATATCATATTTCCATCCTTTATACATCCCACATATGGTATTTAACGAATCAAATCACTTTGAGGGGGCGGTAGTCCGCACTTCCTTAAATGAAGATATCGCGTTTACCCATAATGGAAACCATAAAGGTATGCCCAAAATGAAAAATACAGAAGCTTAAGGAAAACATAAACATATTATATATCATATATAAATATAGTGACATCTTAATGGCCACCTTTGAAGGTGTTAAAAGAATGTTGAACAATCATCGTTTCGGGAGGCATAAATTCACCATCCACGGAAAGAGTATGTCCTTTAACCATTAGATGTAGGTGTGTGTAAGTGTAGCTCGAATCCTTATTATAACAACATCCTAGTATATTGAAGATACTGGAGTTGTTACAAAATAAATGAATAAAAAGAGTTTAGGGGGTTGGAGAACCAAAATAAAACAAAAGGACTCAAGTGAAGACATTACCTTAAAATCGGGTAACTCTCTTTGGTTTGAGCTCAAAGGATTCCTTGGGAAGACTTCTGCCCAAAGTGAGGCTTCAAGGAGTAATAGAGGGATGTGGAGAGACAAAATGGGCAGGGTTTGGCCGAGACAAAGGCTTTGGGAGTGTGGGTAAGGAGGTAGAGGTGGGGGCCTTTTATAAGAGGAGAGGAGGGGCACTCTTGGAAAGTATAGAAATGTTACATTATTTTAAAATGAGTTTCGGATTCAAAAGGTCCCACATTGATATAATTAGAGGGTAAGGTGATAAGGGTTCTAAATACATCAATAAAATAGGTTTTTTACATGTGTAGTTCATAGATTTTACATTATCATTTCATTTTATTTAAATCCTTTATTAATGAGGTAATCGCTACATCATCATGATGTCATAAATAATTTAATTTATTTAACATCTAAAAATTATAAATAAAAATTACTATGATGTATAAAATCTTTTTATCTTTGCAATGACTATTTATAATAAAAAATCTGACTTGTATAAACCCATGTAAAAATTGTTTTAGTAAAACATCTCATTTTTGTGTCATTTTTACTTTAACATTAAATAAAAAATTATTTATGTCATTTCCCAACCAAAGTGGCTCCATGGGGTCCCCAAGTTGACCCATGGATTGTCTTGGTAGGCCATGACACATACAATGAGGGTAGGACATGTGTCAAGCTGATCTCATATTATTAAAACATTATTTTTACCTTAAACTACACTAATTACCACTAATCGCGATTAAGAACTTAAAAGTTACTATTCACCAAAAAATTATTTTAATCTCATTGAACCAAATTTTACTTCTTAATGACAACCATGTATGTCGGATTTTTGAAAATCAAATCATAGAAGTGGAAAAGTTTCATTTAAACGAAAAATCAGTTTCCTTAACTACCACTTAGTGGTTTCACTATTCATCAAAAATTGAAGTTTTTCAGAAAGATACCAAAACATCACCATAAGCTATATTTGATATTCCGAATTCAAAAATGATGTATATTTTACAAAATTCAAAACATTTAAGTTGCATTAATTAATTTAATAACTAATTCCCGCTGTCATGACAAATAGCGTGTTTTTATGAAACAATAAGTATCAAAAGATTGACACTAGTTTAAGTCCAATTTCAAAGTGAAATTGATTATAATGACCACCATTTGATAAAATGGTAAAAATATATTCTAATTTCACTTCAAAACCATATCAAAAGATAATCTAATCATATAAATATATTAGATTAAAAAGAGGTTTTGAATTAAAATACAACATTTTTCACTATTCATTAAAAATGAACTTTATCGGAAAAATAACAAAAAATCACACAAAGTATATTTTGATGTCCCAATCATAAATAATAAGTCTATTTTGACAAACATAGCTTATAAAATTTTCAAAAGATAGATTTAAAAAGGGTTTTCCATCAAAAGGCAGTAAAACAATCTTTTAAGAATATTAGTGTATTTCATGCATAAGATTGTATTTATTTTCATTTTAAGCCTCTAAAACACTATCTTAATCATTAATAGACATAAATAAAAATATATATTATTCGTTACTTACTTGGGATGTTAAAAATATACATGTAAGGGACTTTATTTTAAAAATCTTGTTTAATGTTTTCCATCCAAATACTTTTCATCCACTTTTATGTTATTTTAAATATTTAAAGAATGATATTAATTATGATTAAAAAAGTACTAAAGGTGATTGTAAATTAATTTGTACTTTATTTACAAAGCATTAAAATAGAATTTTTTTCACATTTTCTGTATTAGTTATTTTTTACTTTTCACAAATTTTTAAAAAATAATGTTATTTATGGTATACGTCTTGACCACACATTCCTGCCGCTATATACTTTATAAGTTGGCGATCATACTTTACAAGTTTATATGGTTATTTTAAAATAAATATTTTTTATAAATATTTTGGGAATTTTTATTGAAAATTTTGTAAAAAAAAGGGTATTATTTTATTAAGAAATGAAAATAATTTTAGATGTGATTTATAACATCATTCTTACAAAAAGTAGCAAGGAAGTTATTTTTAACATTCTGACTCTATTTTAGTTTCTAAAGGATTTAATTTACTAAAAACCATCATTTTTTAGGAATCGATGGTATTTTATCTTCCTTTGAATATAATGGATTATACCATATGTTTTGATAATTCACTTCCTTCTGTTTATGTTCTCTAAGATTATAAATTACTCATTAGACATTATTTTTCACATTTATGTCCTTTTTTTAATATAATGGATGAATTCATAATAATTTTTATTAATCTAATGGTGTTTCAACCATATTTCAATTCTATAAACAATATCAGTTGAAGGAATATTATTATGTGAGTTATTTCATTTACTATAGAAATATTTTGGTTCCATATTCTTGATTCAATATATATAATTGTTAACTTATAAGTAATTTTAAGAATTAATTGTATTGAATCTAAAAAATATAAGGAATTCATAGTATATGAATGTAATGGGTGGGACCCAGTTATACATAGCCCATCGATGTAGCAGTGGGTCTCATTAAAAAAAGGCATGTTATATTTAATGGGTATTTGGTTTATAACTACTTATTTATTAATAATGATTTCTTTTTAGAGATGACTTGATTGTAATATTCCTGATAACATGGTCAAGGACAGGATGGAAAGTTCATGAATGTCTATATTTATTTATTTAATTTATTTAGAATTTATTTTATATTATCCATGTGATTTATATGTTGATATTATCAATGCGTTTTTATTGAGATAAAGTCATTGATGAAATTAAAGGTTTTTTATTTTTCCAATCTTTCATATTGATTATACCTTATTTACTCATTATATATTTTGTTTTACGTAACCCTTACTAATAATATACTCCCTCACTTTATTTATTTTCCTTTATGTAGGATATTAAATAAGGATATTATGAATTATTTCCAAGGATACATTAATTTTTTTATGTTATGTTTTTATATTTATGATATAAAATGGGAGTCAGGTATTTATCAATTTTTACAAAACTTATAAACTAATTAGTCTTATATGGCATGATCCCTTATATATTATACTAATTTAACAATTTAAACATTGGTTCTATGTTACTAGAGTATATGTTTTGATGTTTTTATCAATGTAAGTTTATTAGGAACCTTGGGAACAATATTTTAAATGAGCATAGATGACATGAGAATTATTATAATTCATAAGGTTATTTGATAACTTTTACTATTATAGGGATTTTTATATTATATATCAATATTCATGATGATAATGAGATGAATAAATATGTGTCATTGTTTAGATATTCTACCTAGTGGAAACAAGGAAATAAACACTCATAGTCAATGTTGGGATTTCCCTTCTGAGAAATACAAAACATTTGGTGTTGGAACCGAGTATACTATGTCCATATTAGGGTAGTTGTATAAAGTAATTATTAATAAAATTTCCTATATAGAGAAACATTTCATTCTATAGTATTATTCAACTATGATAAATCACTTCATGTGACATTAGCCTCTATATTTTAATAGAACTAATAATTTATTGGTAACTGAGAAATTCATTAAGTCCCCAGAAAATATATTCCTAGATTTAGGATATAATGAAATGTAGAAGGATATTCTAGTAGTTTATTTCTTTAAATTAGACTGCCATAAATGGTGATAATTTATCTAGAATACTAAATATGTTGACAAAATAAAAAGTATTGAATAGATTACTTTTAAAGTGATATTCTTCAAGAAATAATTTCCTCAAGAGAAATAAGTTAAAATGGAGATAAATTTTCTATATTAAATTTATAAGGAAGAATAAAGTGTTTTAGAGTATGAGACTATATTTAAAATATTATTCAAGAATTTTGGGGACTTCCTATGTAATTTGGAATGAAATATTTATTATGTCTTTGACAGGAATAAGATGATTCTCCAAAGGTCACTGGTTTCTTAAACATTTTCATCACAAGGTGATATAGTATCATGTTTTATCAAGATGGAGAAATAATTTTCTAGATATTATATCTTTAAGGGGAACTAAGAAAATTAGATTTTGGTTGAGCATTAAGCAAAAAATGTGTTAAAGAAGAACAAAGTGAATAATATATTCCCAATATGTGATAATTATGGAAATAAACACCCAAGTACTTGTTTAATGGAAATATGATTTTGTTTCAAGTGTAGAGAAATGGGTCATAAATCTCATCAATGAAAAGAAATGAAAGAAACCACTATTATCCAATAATTTATCTATAAATAGAATAAAAATTATTTGAACTAATATCCCAAGCATCAAGGGAACCTCTTGTATCAAAGGCCAAGGGGAGGAGGCAAAGCATGTGGGATAACTACAACATAGGATAAAGTTCATAAAGATATGGTGGCATAAACATTGATTATAACCTCAAATTTATTAAATGATTTATTTTATTCTATATATTTTACTCTATTATATCTTCTATGTTTTCCTGGAAAATTAGATATTTACCTAATACCTTAAGAAGGGGTAGTAAGTCAATAATATTAGTGGAAATGTTATTGAAATAAGGATGTGTTGGTCATCTCCAATTATTACATATAGACATACCCTATTTGATAAATTAATTATTATAGATATGGTTGACATTTATATAATCAGTGTTAAAGATTTTATTTCAAATTATAATGCAAAACAATTTATTTTAAATAAAAATATATTACAATTTGTTTGTATATATAGAATCACATGTCTTTAGAGTTGAGAATAAATTATCTAAATCATGTCTAGATCCACCTACAATTTCCTTAATTAATGAAATTATTTGATAAAAAGATTATATGTGGCCTATTGATGGAAAAGGATTCTTTATAATATAATATTTACCTATTGTGAAAAAATAAATTGATGTGTTTCCTGAAGAACTACCTGGATATCCATCAGAGCATGAAGTTGAGTATTCAATTGATTACATATCTGATGAAAAGCTTATATATAATACTCTCAATAGGATTTACATATTAGAATTATTATAACTAAAGATGAAACTATAGGATCTATGTGATATGGGATTTATACATCCAATTTTTCACCATGGGGAGCCCCTTTTCTTTTTGTTAAGAAGAAATATGGGTTTATGAGGTTTGTATCGATTACAAAGAAATAAATACCATTACTATAAAGATAAATTATCCACTTCTCTCCATTTATGACTTGTTGGATCATCTTTAGGTAGCTTTATATATTTCATAGATTGATCTTTGTTCTCAGTATCATCAACTTCTAGTAAAGAATAAATAAATTCAAAATATGACATTTTGTACCAGATATAGACAATATGAATTTAAAACAATATCCTTTTGATTTACAAATGAACCCTCTACTTTTATGGATATGATAAATAAAATATTCTAATATTATAACATTAATTTCATTGGTGTATTTACTGATAATATCTTAATATAATCTAAAAGTTAGGATTAACATAAGCATCATTTGTTAATCATTCTAAGTACTCCTAATGAAAATTATTTATAGGGAGAATTTATCAAATAAAAATTATAGCATCAAAAGTTTCTTTTCTTTTCCATATTATCTCTATTGATGTAATAACAGTTTATCCTTCAAAGAAAAAGGAACTAATGTAATGGTAAATTCCAATGAATATAACTAAGGTCAAAAAATACTTGGAATATTTGTTTACTATTGATGATTTGTTCAAAAATATTATCAGTTAGATAATATTTTAACCAAGTTGGCATGTAAAGGGGTCATGTTCATATAAATAGAATGATCTAGAGATATGTTTTATGAATTAAATATTATATTTATAAATCCACCAAAATAGACTTCACCATCAAGAAAGGATGGATTTTGGATAAATCTTAGGACTCTTACTCCCAAATCCTGTGCTAAAATCATGTAGAATTTATTTTATAAAAATTAACTTTATAAATTATTTTCACACTATAGTATCTTTTTATTATAAGTTTTAGGGGATTAGAAAAATCATTACAATTTATCAGTGTAACGTCCCGGTTCCGGAAGCCACCCAGAGGCGCCCTGTACCCGGTTGGTCACATGGCCTCAAGAGTATTTCCCCAAACGCCAGAGGTTGCCGACTAGCAGTGAGGGCCTTGGGTAAGATAGTGGGGAAACTATTCCCTCATTAGCAGAGTGAACAGTGGAAAATAATAACATGCAATAGCGGAAGAAGTAAATAACCAATCAATAATAAGCAGCGGAAGACTGAATCGACAAACTGGAGCGCATATGTATGTATAAAATGATGCAAGATACATAACTAAGAAAATAGACAAACAAGTCACAATGATTGAAAACACCATGGTACAAAAACAAGTACTAAAGAAAAGAAAAACGGCTCCTTAACATCACAAGCCAAAGCTCGGTCCCTTTCTCTCCTGCTCCAAGAAATCAAGTACCAGAAGTCGAAGGGCGCTTTCCCTTGTCAATACCTGCAACAACATTGTATGTTTGGGCCCAAAAGCATGACCCAAACAGGGTGTGAGACTAAACCATATTAGGAATTCACCCAATGATCTGTGTCAAACATTCAGTGAGTTTATGGCAGGAAAAAGTACAATAAGCAGTAAACAACAACTGAAAAGTAGCAGGAAGTAAACAGGATAATACACAAGAGCAACCAACCCACAAACAACAGCAAAAGTGAAGCAAATCAGCTAACACAATCATGAAACCCTCTGGGAAGTACCCACAGCCATCCCTTATGGTCCTAACCAAGAAGTACCACAACCCTATGGGTAGTTCACTCATCCTAACCCCTCTGGCTTGGTCATATGAAATTATAAGACTCTCTAAGGAAGCTCACATGGTCAATTCCCCTTATATTCTAGGGTATTCAGGGACTCTCTGAGGAAGATCACGAGGTCTAACCCTCTTAGCCACAAGGTCTAGAGACTCTCTGAGGAAGCTATCTCGGTCAATTCCTCTTATAGCCTCTGGTGTACCACAGACTCTCTGAGGAAGCTCACTCAGTCAATTCCTCCTCTAGTCTGGGAAGGTTCTTATAGAGAAATCAAACAAGGTAAGACTCTCTGAGGAAGCTCACTCGGTCTACCCTCCTATAGTCTATAATATCTGAAGGCACTCTGGAAAGATCACTCAATCTATCCCTTATGGCCTATAATGTCTAAGACTCACTGAGGAAGCTCACTCGGTCTACCCTCCTATAGTCTATAATGTCAAAGACTCTCTGGGAAGCTCACTCGGCCTATCCCTTATTGTCTATAGCACCTGGTTCTCACAGCCCCATGCCAGTCAGTGCATGATAATGCTATAAGGCCAAAGTACACCTATAGAGCTACTTGGATAACCAAAGTACACCTATAGAGCTACTTGGCTAACATTCTATAGGACAATAAGAATGTTATGGATTTCACTCCATCCTATAGTCACAAGGCATGGAAATAGGTGTAACATCCAAAGGCAAACAAAACCCAAAGGTTGTAAACAGAACAAATAAGGGTAAAAACATCCAATCACAAAAAAAATATCTGCTGACATGATTAATTTACCTCTACACAAGCATACAAGAAAGGCAAGAAAACAACAAGGGCAAAAAGGTAAACACACAATACCTCGTTCACAGGTATTGGTGGAATTTTCCCATAAAACTCAAAGACTTTGAATGGTAAGACACAAACCACCTACCTCGATCCTAGGATATCGATATACTTGAACTATGATGACTGATTCTCCCTTGAACATCGAAGATATGAGAAAACGTCAAAAATTCTCAAACCGCGATAACTTAAGAAAGAGGAAGAATCAAGGAATGAAACTCAAGAAGAAAGAAGAACTCACTGATGTGGTTCCAACACAATCGACGGTTCTCGAATCGGCGAATAGATGGAGGCTTGGGAATCCGGAGAATTTTTGCAGTCGTATGGTGTCTCTCGGTCGAACCAGACCTAGAAGAAGATGTTTATGGCGATCAGGCGCGACCCCGGTCCGTTTAATGAAAAAAAAGTACATGAAGTGTACTTTTAGATTACATGGCATGTACTAGTTTTTTCCGTACTCCACATAAATTGGCCTCCATATCACCCCTACACACTGTGTGTGTGGCCTGGACACGGCCAGCACATGGCTTCGAGTGGGAAATGAGTACACCGCGTGTACTTAGAAAGTACACAGTGTGTACTTAGAAAGTACACAGTGTGTACTTCAAAAATTTCCAAAAACTCAATTTTTTTCAAAAACTCCAGAAAAATGAAGGCATATCTGAAAATGAATATCCGGGTTCTTACAAACTTCCCCCCTTAAAGAAATTTTTCCCCGAATTTCCCTAGTGAGGCATAGAAGAAGAAAACCCGAAGAGCTCAGGCCACTGCGATCGTACATCAGCCTCCCTCTCCCAGGTCTCATCCTGTACTCACCCATGCTTCCAAAGCACCCATACTAAAGGAACAGACCGCCCATGGAGGACCTTCTTACTGTGATCGACGATTGGGATAGGATGCTTCTCAAATGATGCATCTGCTTCAAGCTCAACCTCCTAGGGCTGAAAGACATTAGACGGGTCTGAAAAGTAACGTCAGAGCTGAGAGACGTGGAAGACATCGTGCATGGATCGATACCTATGAGGTAACTACAACCAATAGGAAACCGGCCCAACTATCTCCAATACCTCAAATGGCCAGACGTACCGTGGTGAAATTTTACCCTGTCTCTGAATCCCCTTGTGTCCCAACCTCGGCGTTACACACAAGAACACCTGATATCATACCTCGAACTCCATAGGCCACCTCCTCTAATCAGCATAAGAATTATGTCGAGACTATGTTGTAGCCATCCTTTTCTGAATCAACTCTATCTTCTCTGAGGTCTCCTGAACAAGACGAGGTCCCAGCAGAGCTGCCTCTCCTACCTTCTTCCAGTATTTGGGTGATCGGCATGGACTACCGTACAAAGCCTCGTATGGTGCCATTTGTATAGTCTCTTGAAAGCTGTTGTTGTAGGAGAACTCCACAAGAGGAATATTCTTCTCCCAATAACCGCCGAAGTCTATAATGCAAGCTCAGAGCATATCCTCAAGCACCTGGATCGGATGCTCGGACTGGCCATCTGTCTGGGGATGGTATGTGGTACTCAAGAGTACCTATGTACCCAAAGCCTTCTGAAGACCCTTCCAGAACCGAGAAGTAAATCGCACATCACAGTTTGAAACAATGGAGTGTGTAACTCCATGCTGATGTATAATATCTCAGATCTATAGCTGTTCCAGATCATCAACGCTGAAGGTATCATTGATCGGTAAGAAGTGAGAACCTTCGTAAGCCTATCAAAGACAACCCAAACAACATCGTTCCCCTGAGGCGACCTCGGAAACCCAGTCATGAAGTCCATCGCAACATATTTCCACTTCCACTCAGGAATGGGTAACTGCTGTAAAAGCCCTGCTGGTCGCTGATGCTCTGCTTTCATCTACTGATAAGTAGAACATCTCATGAAAAAACTAGAAACATATTTCTTCATACCTGGCCACCAGTACTAGAAGTGTAGATCACGATACATCTTGGTGACGCCAGGATGAACTGTCTAAACTGGGGAATGAAAGTCCCACATCAGCTCCTCGTGTATGTCTGTTGGCACCCATACGCTTCCCTGGAAATACAAGATCTCGTCCACGCCCACTGTCCATCCAGGAAAAGGGTCTCCTCCTGACACAATCTCTCACAGGATTAAGGCCTCTGAATCTGATAGCTGCCTCATACGTACCTGATCAAGAAGTGCAGAGGTAACAACTATAGAAGATAGGACAGTCTGTTCATGTCTGTCATGCACCTCCAGATGCATCTCAGAGAATAAAGCCATAAGATTCCACTCACTACTGGCCTCCTGAACTACCTGAATCTGAGTTCTTCTACTCAACGCATCTACCACTGCATTTCCCTTTCCCGACGTATAGGCGAGCTCGAAGTAAAAGGACTGGAGATACTCAACCCACCTACGTTGTCTCAGATTCAAATCACGCTGAGTGAAGATATACATGAGACTCTTGTGGTCGGTGAAAACCACAAAGTTATCTCCCAGAAGGTAGTGTCTCCAACAGTGTAAGGCATGAAAAACAGCTACCAACTCCAGATCATGTGTAGGGTATTTCCTCTCATGTGGCCTCAACTGCCGAGACCAATATGCACTGACTTCATCTCCCTGCATAAGAATAGCTCCCAGCCCGATATTTGATGTATCACAGTAAACAGTGTAGCCCTTACCCGGCTCTAGCAAGGCTAGTATCAGTGCTGACGTCAACCTCCCCTTCAGCTCCTGAAAGGCTGACTCACAAAAATATGACCATAAAAACTTCAACCCTTTCTTGGTCAGACCTATCAATAGTGCTTCTAGGCGCGAGAAGTCCTAAATGAAGCATTTGTAGTATCCTTCCAGCCCTAGGAAACTCCATACCTCAAATACATTCTTCGGTTGCTCCTAGGAAACTACAGCTCTCACATTCTCTGGGTCCACAGATACTCCATCCTCTAAGATGACATGACCCAAGAAGTGAATCGGATCCATCCAAAAATAGCACTTTGAGATTTTAGCATACATCCGCTTCTCTCTTAGTGTACTCAAAATGATCTCAAGATGGGTGGCGTGGTCATGTAGAGTGTGAGAGTATACCAAGATATCTTCCACAAAGACCATGATGAAGGAGTCAATGTACGGATGGAACACCCGGTTCATCAGTCCCATGAAAACTGCAGGCACGTTCGTGAGACCGAACGACATGACTGTATACTTGTATAGACCATACCTACTCCTGAAGGCTGTAAGAGGTATATCTGATGGTCAAATGCAAAAAATGATGATAACCGGACCTCAAATTGATCTTAGAGAACACCCGGACTCCTCAAAGTGGAACAAAGAGGTCATCTATCCTCGGCAAGGGATATCGGTTCTTGACTTTCAACTGGTTCAGCTTCCGATAATCCACACAAAGCTGAAGGGTACCGTCTGCCTTCTTCCCAAATAGGGGAGGCGAACCCCAAGGAGAAGTAATGGGTTGAATGAAACCCTTTTCCTGCCACTCCTCCAGCTGCTTCTTGAGCTCCTTCAACTCAGGTGTAGCCATATTATAAGGGGGAATGGACACTGGTGACATTCCTGGCACGAGCTCAATCCAAAAGTCTACCTCACGCTCTGGAGGAAAACCTGAAAAGTCCTCTAGAAAGACATCCCTAAAATGATCCACCACTGGGGGAAAGTATAAATGTGAAGTCCCCTGGTCATCCAGATAAAGACTGCAAATATTTTCTTTAAATTTCCCTAGACCTTAATTCTCATGTCCAGCTCTACCCACCTGGACATCCCACTCACCTCTACGAAGGAAATATCCTCCATCTGGTTATATGAAACTCACCCTGCGGCAATAAAAATCAATGACTGTCTTGAAGGAAACCAACCAGTCCATACCGAGAATGACGTCATAGCCCATCATCTCTAGGACATAGATGTCCCATAAGAAGTTACACCCCGCAACCATAAGAGGGCACTCTCTTCATTGACATATTCTAGATTTCCTTGTTCCCAATAGCGTTTCAAGAGTCAACAAATCAGCAGATGAAAAGATACAAAGCCCAATGATCTCCATGACCGCAATAGAGTTAAATATGTGGGAAGCACCAGTATCGAAAAGAGCTGAAAATAAAACTTAGGATACTAAGATCATACCTCGAACTATAGAAGGGTCGGGATCCTGATCCTGATAGGACTACTCCACGGCGAAAGACTGGCCTGCATCGTGGCCCTGTGCCTCTGGATGACCTCTCTGAGCTGATCCACTCTATTATCGCTGATGACCTGGTGACTGACCACCACAGCCATGACCTCCACCTCGGCCCGAACGGCCAGAAGAACTCCAGTTCCTAGATTGGTGGAAAACTGGCGAAGCATCTCCAGAACACGGGGTCATAGAGGAACCCCTACCACTAGCTGAAGGTGAGAAGATCTGAAAAAAACACTGAAGATGGGCCATCTTACTGCAAGATCGGAACTACATCAGATCCCTCTAGCACTGAGGCCTAGTATTCCCACTTCTACCACACTAGTATCATACAACTTGGCTGCCTGAAGACGCATCCTGTGAACCCAGATCTCCTTGAGAAGACTCTTTGTGATGCTTCCTACTGTTCGTAGGAGGAACACCAGCTCTGGATGTCGAACCGCCCTGGATCACTGCTCCAGAATCCCTCAAATTGTGCTCAATAATCATCGCCTCGTTGACAATGGGGTATATAGAAGTCAACGGGAAGATATTCACCTAGGAGTAGATCTCCTTCCTGAGACCGTCCTCAAACATCCTAGCAAGGAACAAATCATCTCCTGCTGGGATCAGTGTGAAATACTACAGCTCAGTAAAACAGGACGAGTACTCCATGACAGAAAGAGTACCCTGCTGCAGACTCATAAACTCTTGGGCTCGATCGGCCCTCAGGGTCTCCAGATAGAAGTAGTCATAGAAGGTGCGTCGAAACTCATCCCATGACATACCCTGTTGGCGCCCTGACTGTGAGATCACCTCCCACCACCTCTCGGCGGTGTCCTAGAGCATATAGGTGGCCAGCTTTACCCTCTTCTATGGGGGTATCTCTAGATGCTCGAAGATAGTTAGGTTGGCCTCGAACTAAGACTCTGCAGCCTGGGGTCCTCTATCCCCTGAGAAAGCAGGAGGATGCTGCTGCTGGAAAACCTGCGTCAACTCAGCCATCGACGGGGCAGGAGGCGGTGCTCCCTAAAAAGTCTGCATCATCCTAAGGAAGCCCTCCCTCAACTGCGCATCGGCGCCAGCGACGAGTATAACTGATAGTGCCAAGGCTGGCACAGTAGTAGGATCAACATGAGGTCCATAATCGGCCATATCCGGTGTCTAATCACCGTCCAGCTACTGAAATATGACCGGAGGATGTCTCAGAGGCATAGCTCTGAAAGATCAAAAGCACATCTTAGATCAGGATTAACAAAGACTGAAAACATAGTAGTACAAAATGGGAATAGGGGGAAGAACATCAAGTTTTACAAAACATGACTACACGGCATGTATTAAAAACAACACGACATGTCCGTTAAAGCCATTAACATGGGCGTGTACTCCTGCCACTACTGGTCGTGTAACACCCCAAACTACACAGCGTGTTGTCTCCATACACAGTGTGTAATTGAACTCTAAACCCATGCCCGAGTCTCCTTACACGGCTAACCTACATGGTTCAAACTAACACTATACTACAAGGGGTGTTCACTAGGGACATGGCATGTACTAGACAAGGTCTCGGTGGCCCGTGTTGTTAGTTAAACGACCGTCTACACGGCTACCCTTACACGGCGTGTTCCGAACAAACACGAAGTGTATAGGAGAAGATAACATTGACCCGTGTTGTTCGTGACACAGCCGGATACCTGGGACAAAACTACACGGTGTGTTCTTTACCAACACGGCGTGTTCAACTTGAGCTTCCTCGGCCCGTGTTGTTAGTGACACGACTAGTACATGGATCTAAACTACACGGTGTGCACCTACAGTACACGGCGTGTTCCTGAAGTAATTTTCACGACACTGTGTTTCTGCTCACACGGTCAGTGACACGGCCAGAAAACTACACGGCGTGTATCCAAAAATTACACGCCATGTATTCTGGGTTTCTCCGGGTAGTAACTCTGAAACTACACAGAACCCTAGAAAACATAGAAAACAAAGCAAGGAGGTGCCAAGTTCCGACCCACAAGGGCCCATACTCCCCACGAATCAAATCTTGGCATCCCTACAATCATATACAAGGGAAAACAGGTCAATGGTCCACCAATTTCCGATTCAAGAGGTCTCATAACACCTCAAGAATCAAAAATTGGTGTTAATTTAAGAAAGTCACAATACAAACAATCCTCTTACATAACAGTAGGTATTCTATCAAGCATCTATCACAATAGCATGCATATTCTACACCAAGTCTATCACAACAACATGAAATCTCTAATGCACCCTAGATGGCATGGAAAGAATGCATGGCATGTGATTTCTACAAGTCCTTATATGATGCATGAGATGGCACACCCTCGTATCATTGGGTTGTGATAGAAATAGAACTGCAATAGCCAAACAACAATAACAATGCAAGTCATGTGAATCACTCTAGGTGAAATCATATCAACCATAAAATCACAAAACTAGAAAATTGCACTAACGAGGTAGTATGGATTTTCCCTATACATGGGTTATATACACTCGGGAACAACTCATTACCAAGTACCGAATCTGTTCTAGCCCTGGCTAAGGCTTCAAACAGTAAGTCAAGAGAAAAGAACACCTCTAATACCAATTTGTAACGTCCCAGTTCTGGAAGCCACCCAGAGGCGCCGCCCCGTACATGGTTGGTCACATGGCCTCAAAAGCATTTCCCCAAACGCCAGAGGCTGCCGACTAGTAGCATGGGCCTTGGGTGAGATAGTGGGGAAACTATGCCCTCATTGGCAGAGTACACAGCAGAAAATAATAATATGCAATAGTAGATGCAGTAAATAACCAATAAATAATAAGCAGAGGAAGACTAAATCAACAAATTGGAGCGCATATGTATGTATAAAATGGTGCAAGATACAAGACTAGGAAAACAGTCAAATAAGTCACAATGCTGGAGAACACCACAATACCAAAACCAGTACAAAAGAAAAGAAAAAAAGCTCCTTAGCATCACAAGCCAAAGACTGGTCCCTTGCTCTCCTGCTCCAAGCAATCAAGTACCAGAAGTCGAAGGGCACTTTCCCTTGTTAATACATGTAACAATATAGTCTGTTTGAGCCCAAAAGCATGACCCAAACTGGGTGTGAGACTAAATCCTAGTAGGCATTCACTCAAAGATCTGTGCTTAAGAGTCAGTGAGTATATGGTAGGTAAAAGTACAGTAAGAAATAAACAACAATAGAAAAGCAACAGGCAGTAAACAGGATGATACACAACAGCAACCAACCCACAAACAACAGCAGCAGTGAAGAAAATCATCTAACACAAACAGGAAACCCTCTGGGAAGTACCCGCAGCCATCCCCTCAGGTCCTAACTAAGAAGTACCACAACCCTCTGGGTAGTGCACTCAGCCTAACCCCTCTGGCTTGGTCATATGAAATTATAAGACTCTCTGGGGAAGCTCACTCGGTCAATTCCCCTTATAGTCTAGGGTAGTCAGGGACTCTCTGAGGAAGATCACGTGGTCTAACCCTCTTAGCCCGAAGGTCTAGAGACTCTCTGAGGAAGTTACCTCAATCAATTCCTCCTATAGCCTCAGGTGTACCACAGACTCTCTAAGGAAGCTCACTTGGTTAATTCCTCCTCTAGTCTGGGAAGGTTCTTAAAGAGAAATCAAAGAAGGTAAGACTCTCTGAGGAATCTCACTCGGTCTACCCTCCTGTAGTCTATAATATCTAAAGCCACTCTAAGAAGCTCGGTCGGTCTATCCCCGGTGGCCTATAATGTTTAAGACTAACTGAGGAAGCTCACCCGGTCTACCCTCCTATAGTCTATAATGTCGAAGACTCTCTAGGAAGCTCACTCGGACTATCCCTTACAGTCTATAGCACCATGTTCTCACAGCCATGTGCCAGTCAGTGCATGATAATGCTATAAGGCCAAAGTAAACCTATAGAGCTACTTGACTAACCAAAGTACACCTATAGAGATACTTGGATAACATTATACAGGACAATAAGAATGTTATGGATTTCACTCCATCCTATAGTCACAAGGCATGGAAATAGGTGTAACAGCCAAAGGAAAATGAAACCCAAAGGTCTTAAACAGAAAAAATCATGGGAAAAACTTCCAAGCGCAAAATACAATATTCTCTAACATGATTAATTTACCTCTACACAAGAATACAAGCAGGGTAGGAAAACAATAAGGGAAAAAAGGTAAACATGCAATACCCCATTCACGGGTATTGGTGGAATTTTCACATAAAACTCAAAGACTTTGAACGGTAAGGCACAAACCACCTACCTCGATCCTAGGAGATCGATATACATGAACCACGATAACTGATTCTCCCTTGAATGTCGTAGATCTGAGAAAATGTCCAAAATGCTCAAACCACGATAACTTGAGAAAGAGGAAGAATCAAGGAATGAAACTCAAGAAGAAAGAAGAACTCACTGTTGTGGTTCTAACGCAATCGATGGTGGTCTAATTGGCCAACAGATAGAGGATCAGGAATCCGGAGAAGTTTTGTGGTCGTATGGCGTCTCTCGGTCAAACTAGACCTATAAGAAGACTTTTATGGAGATTAGGTGTGACCTTGGTCTGTTTAATGAAAAAAAAGAAAGTACACGGCGTGTAATTTTAGAGTACATGATGTGCACTAGGTTTTTCAGTACTCCGCTTAAATCGGCCTCTACATCACCCCTACACACCATGTGTGTGGCCCAGACATGGCCAGCACACGGATTTGAGCGGGAAAAGAGTACATGGCGTGTACTCAAAAAGTACACAGCGTGTACTTCAAAAATTTCCAGAAACTCCATTTTTCTCAAAGACTCCGGAAAAAGAAAGGCATGCCTGAAAACGAAGATCCAAGTTCTTACAATCAGAGTTTTTGAATATTATTTATAGAATTATTATTTTCTTCACCTGAGCTATCTCCATTAAATCAAATTAAACAACTATGGAAATTATGATGATCTTGTGAAAATCAATTTAAAATGAAGGTTGAGTATAAAATTTAACAATAAGGGTTTTTAAAATGAGGAGTAAAATCATTTTATAAATACTATTTAAAAACACTTTTTAAAAGCTTATATTTTATATTAAATAGAAAAATATTTACATAATAAATACTTTTCCAGTATATAAATCTAGGATTTTCTGAATATAACTATTTGTAATATTGTTCAGAACCTTTAAAAAATACATATAATTTTGAAACACCATATCATTTCCAAAAACATTAAAAATTTACTTTGAAAATAATAACTTTTTAATGGTATATAATGATACCTAGAAAACCTTAATAAATCCATGAAGCCACTAGAATTATCACTTTTAGGAAAATGTCCTCTAGAGTTTGTTGGTTCACTCCCAATTCCTCATCATCACATTTCATACCATGTGAATGGTTTTTTAATATTAAATTTTTGAAAGGCCTTACTTTATAATTAAAAAACCTTTCAAAACATTACATATATTAAATTTATTTTCAAAAAATAGTATAAACACATAATTATAAATCATTACCTCCTTGAAAAGAGAAATTCAATATTTACATAAAAAAATTGAACACCCCGACAATTTATAATTATTGGAAATTTAAAATAAAAACATTTATAAACCTGAATAGAATGTAAATGTCATACATAGTCCATAGTCATTCTAATTATCATGATCGACATCCCTAAATTTTAAAGAATATTTCATGCATAGAATGTTAAATTTAAAATCAACTTTGAATTTATAAAATAAAATTTCTTTCCAAAAAGTTGTATACATTTTAAAATGATAATTTTAAATAAGAATTTAAAATCATTTTCATAAATTATAATCCTCTATAAAGATAATTTTAAAAAATCAATTATCTTATTTAGGGTTTTACAAATCATTAAACAAGAGTTTCTAAAACTAATAACGCTCCCTTATAGAATAATTTTTATAAAATAAAAT
Source organism: Viscum album (assembly GCA_963277665.1). NCBI lineage: Eukaryota > Viridiplantae > Streptophyta > Magnoliopsida > Santalales > Viscaceae > Viscum > Viscum album. Next base: position 2,056,560,224 of record OY728157.1, on the reverse strand, counting down.
AGGAATTTGAAAACATATTCACTTACAAAATTAAAAAACAATCTTTGAATAAAAATATTAATACATAAAATCATAATTTTAAACCTAGGACTTTAAAAATAATAAATTCTACTTAAATTAATAAATGAATAATTTTAAAAATAGATATCACTTCCATAATGATTTTTATGAAAATGAATATGGCCTAAGAACATTAAATGGATAATTTTTTCTACCTTAATTATGTATAAATTTTCTTCTTCAAGGCACATTCCTATTTTCATATACTCTCTCTTTTTATCATTCTCACTTCTTATATATTTTGGATTGGGTTTATAGGTGAGTAACTCTCAAAGGAAGAACCGTATGTAGCCATCCTTTTACTTTTTAGTTATATATAAAATAATAAAGGATGTCTCAAAATTTATTATCATATATCATGGCTTATATAATTATTATGTGTGTATATATATATTATATTTATATCCAGGTATTTTATATCCACTAGAAGAGTCAAGGGATATCTCATTTTTTTATAAATTTCCAAATATGACGAATTTTGAGTTCCTTCTATCTTGAAGTGAAAGCTGGGAATGAGTTTTAATATTGACATAGAATATATATATATATATATATATATATATATCCGGTCACTGCCACTGGTATGATCCGAGAATAGAAATGACATACCTAGGGAAAACTAATCCAGACCATATTCATGAAGTTTTTGTACATTTTAAATGATGAATAATATATAAATTTTTATAACTCATTATTATTTCTGGTGTAACAACGCATGTTTTGAGTCATGGAAGAATTCAAAAAGAATTTGAACTATGATGTTTACTGGAAAGGTTTTTCTTTGAAATGGGATTCGAAATGTAATTTTGAGAGTTATAAGATTTCAATGTGTTGTTTTTAGACCTGATTAAATACCCAACAGGTTTTATGGGTGTCTTATTGAGTTTTAGGAGAACTAGTGTTTGAAAATATTAGTTTTAGAGGGTCTGATAGAGGAACATGATTTTTCTGAAACTTTGAAGCCTCCAACAGCAAATTGCATAACTAGATCAAAGGATCAGAAACACCCTGCATAGGTTGTGCATGGATTTCCCAATCTATGCACCTATCTCACATGGGTAGTTACACTTAGTCAGTACTAGTGCACTATTCACCACACGGTTGGCACAGGGTTAGGGTAACCATGTAGTAAAAACCGTGCGAGGTGGTTTCTTAAGAAATGGGTGTCACACTATTGGCACATTGTTTGTCCAAGCGATGTCGCCAAATTATAAAACTTGGTTTTTGGTGTGAAATTACTAAACTACCCTTAAGGAAGTTAAAAAAAATTCCTTCTTTCCTCATCCTCCAGCCATGTGGGCTACTCCTTATGTCTCATTGGTTTCCTCCAACGCCTCACCATGCTTCGAGGGATATCTTATGTTCATTTTCAAAATCAAGTGTTTTTTGTCTCTACTGATCCTCATTAGTAATCTCTTGATTCATTTTTTTTATTTATTTATTTAATATCTTATCCATAGAGTTATCAAGGAGCGAGCTCATTTTCTTGATTTTTAAGGTGAATGTATGTTTCTTTGATTCATTCTAAACCGGATCAAATCAGAGCTTGATATTAGATGATTAGATCATCCTAATTATGAGGTAGGTGGAATATGGCTTTTTTCCAAAAAAAATTCTGATTTATAAATTTTGTTGTTGTGTCGCTCGTCTTTTTTTTTGTGCTACCATATAATTGTTTTCATCATATCAAATTGATCATTGCACCTAGATATATTCCCTATTGTACCCATTTAGTATATTGTGTATATCAAACTCAATCATTGAGATCCTTTAGGTGTTCCTTCTTTATTTTTCCCTTTTTATTTAATTGAATAATTTTCTGGAATTCATTTTAAGCATTTGGTTTGGAATAATAATGGAATTTCCATGTATAGTCAATTGTCCAAATTGACCAAGGAACATCACAAGTGTCATGTTGATATTTAATGTTATTTTCCTTATTATTATTTTTTTTAAATGAATTATTGGTGAATTTAATAGTGATTCTTAATTGATTAAATGAATCATTTATTACACAATTCCATGTTATTATAATAAAACCCCTCAGATATGGTGAATTATCTTCTAAACTAAAAAGGTAGTGATTATTTATTCAAAAAATTCATGAGTTGTTTCATTGGTAATTTCCTATTTCATTGATATTCTTAGATTCGTGTCATGTTTTTTCATGGCCTTTAATTGCATTTAGAAAATGAAGTTTCCATTTGTAAATGTTTACGAAACCATTTCACCTTCTAAGATCATGGATTGGACCATTTCCTATATAAATTAATATTGAACCAAGCTACTTCTAAGGGTTTGGGGTGACTTATAAAAATGGGTTACCCATGTAGGTGAATGCCCAATAGTCTACAGTACCATCTAGGTACCTCTTAATACTTGAAATTAAATTGTTTTGTATGGTTCAATTAAAAGAACTGAATTATGTTGAATATCTTGTCCATTGTGTCTTTTATTCCTTTCATGAATTAAATGGTTAAATTTAAATGGATTTGATTTGGGCCATAGTAACACACCTCTCATTATTAGTAGATAATATGGCTTATGTATTTTGTATTAAATGAAATGGCATGCTCATAATGGTTGCCTTCCTTGCTTAAATTGAATGTTTATAATGAAATGAATTGTAAAGGGTGATAAGGAAATTCTTTTTATAACATGCTTAAGTGCATGTTTATTTGAATTATAGTAGATGGAACTGCCTTGTATATAATGGGATTGTTTAATAGAAATCATAAGAGGTATTTACTCATGGATTGTATTATAAACATGATTACGCCTTGTGTATAGGTTGTGGAAAGAATGTAAGTGTTTTCTTGGGAATTAAGGTATCAAACTCCCTTACATTAGGTGTTTATTTCATGGTGTCTCACACCAGTGATATTATATGGGAGCTCTGATTTACACACAACATTCCATGATTATAATGATTCCATATTAGCTCAATCATCATCCTGAGTGTTGTTTCATGGAATCTCTCAGTATATTTGGATGTAGGTAATGTAACCTATTGGTTGATTTTTTAGCCTCATTTAGACTGGTTATGAATGACTGAGTTACACCCCAGTCCATCTAGTAAATAGTATTCCAGGTATATGGTCACTTACATCCATACTTAGTTCATATAGGTGGATGTAATATATAAATTTACTATGTATATATCAATCGATAATTTCATTTTTTATTATTACTAAAATGAGCAACAGCCCATTATATAGGGGGTTTTCACAGGGTTTTAAAATGATGCATCCCGAGAGCATCCCCCTGCAAAAAATTATTACACTCCTGAGGCAAAGAGCCCAAAAAAGAAAAGCAAATCAATGGATCCTTCAGAATACTTCCTCTAGAAAGTTCATCCACCATGAAGTTGTCCTCCCTTTTCACATGTTGAACTAATAAAACACGTCTGAGCACCTAAGAGCTACTGTGGACCAAATAAGTTAATTGCCTAGGAGGATCCACCTGTTCATTTATAGCTCTAATAGTAGTTCCAGCTATAGCTTAAGAATGTATAACTGACATGTGTCCCTTAGGAACCTAGGTGGTATGTTGTTTATTTATTTTGTTTTTATTTTTTATATTTCTGATTATACCTGCACGATTATTTACATTATTTTTCACATACATGATTCAGTCATAAAAACCAAGGGTGGGAACCTACTGGGATTATTATCTCACACCCAACCCAGGACACCATTGCACTAGGGTAACCAGGTATACATTTTTCTTGCAGAACCACGGTTGATTGCATACATTTTTTAGCTTGTACTTGGGATTTAGAAGATGATGACCAATCTAGAGCTCAGAATTCTTATGGAGATCACCATTAAAGATTTTTTTAATTATTTTATATTAGTGTTCTATATTATATCAATGCCTATAATATTTCTTTTTTTAACTTTATGTATCATCATCAGACATGTATTCGTCTATTGTGTGTTGGAATTGGCCATCCTTATTTTCAGTGTATATTATTCTTCCGTTTCTCTTTATTTAATTTATTAACTTATTATATGGGTGCATGTTACTTATTATCATTTATACCACTGTGACACTCTAACCATTAGGTTATATTCTCCCTGTTATCACCTCCTTACACCCTTTCTGGTAGTTGGAAACCTCTATATATGGGAAGACGTGCTTAAGGCAATGTGACCCCCCGGTCCAACTACAGTAGTAGTGGTCATTCAGTCTAGGATATCACAATATGGTTTCAGAGAATTGTTTTTCCTTTTTCTTACTATTTTGGGATGGTAGACAGAATACTGGGAATGTTTTGGTGCATAGTAAATAGTCAAGCATGGGACTGATCACCCCACCAATGGGGGAAAGTCCAAGTTGATAGGGATAGGATTATTGTTCATATTTTTTCTATTACAGTTGATATGATTTCACCATGAGTGATTGGTGTACATTTTTCTATATATTGATTTATAAATTTATGGTATTTTCCCCTTGAAATGGAATGGAAAAGATGAATCATTACATGAATCATTATAGGATCATAGAAAATTCACATTCTATGCATATATTGTATCATGTAGTTTCATTTATAGAGATGCCTATGAATTTTATTTTTTTCCTTGAATTTAATTCCAATATTTTTTTTTTGAAAATTACATGCTTATTATAATCCATTAAATGTATTTAAATAACATACTTAGTTTGTACCTTCGTAGGCGATTCTTTAAAATTCCTTCTTTTATAACATTTTTAGGTGATTATATGCCATGATACCTGTTTATTTAGCATGTTTTTCTTATATACCATGATTCTATGTTTATATAATATTACTATATGTTTATAGCTTATGATAACATGATAGTTATTTTTGGAAATATATAAGTGGTTTCATGGTCTAAATATTTTTTTACAATTAAACGAGAATCAATTTTCAATTTTAATGTGCATGGAAGCATTATATTTGGGAAAAGGTAACCCATATACTCAAACCATCTTTGAGCTTTGGTTATAATTAAATTTTGTTGTTAAAATTTAAAAGATGTTAAAGTTTAATCAATAAAGTGAATTGGTTGTAATTAATGGGATCCAGATGAAAATCTATAAATTGAATAGATTATTTATGGATAGGTAGATGGCCACCCATTTAACTATACCCTTATACTTGAGCATGTTATATTCTGAAATTTAATTGGTTTTGATTAAATAGGAGCTAGAATTCCGTCTGTAAAGTGTACGGACACTTTAGATTAAGGTGGTGGAAACCCATTTAATTGAACCATTGTATATGGTCATGGTATATATTTTGAAATGGTTGAAATTTAAGAGTTTTTTAATTTTGATCTAAAATGAATTTGTATAACTTATAAAATGAAAAAATGTACCCAAATAGGTTGGTTGGGGAAGGTTTTTTATAAGATGGCATGTTTGAGTGTTTTCCAAAATTAAAAATTAAGAAAATTCTATTAGGTTGCATTATGATGAACCCAGGTTGGCTTAATCGGATCCTCATAGGTTGCTTTGTCTTTTATAACTTAAAAATAAGATTAATGATAATTTCATGCCATTTCATTTTTAGAAATGGTGATAGGCGTAATTCCAAGATAAATTTATTGGGGTGTCCTAGTGACATATTCGATTCTTGTGCTTTTGTAATGGGATATACCGAGATAGGTAACACCCATAAATCTTCAATATATTGAGTTTTTTGGTGTTTGGTTTCATTTAGGTGTCGTTGTTCCTAGTAGGAATCTTGGTTTCAAAATAAATCCCTTATTCAGATGGGTGGTCATGTTTTCCATGTCCTTGTTATGGGTGTGATCATTGAGCAATGCTCATTTTCGGTAGGTTATACATGCCTAGAGCATGGTTTTATTCTTCATAGGTCATGTGACCCTTTCTCTTCCTTCGTGACGGATGACATGGAATGTCATCATCCTAGTTAAAGCTCGTAAGGGGAAATAAAAATATGACCTAAATTCCTAATACACACTACCTGGTACTTGAATTCATAGGTAGGAAAATCTATGGATAGTAATGAAGGTGTATTTTCATTATCTTGAATCCTCGAGGTAGTATGCATTCATGTAATAAGTGTATGCTGAGTGCTAAATGGTGTAACTTACTAGTTGAGTTTGATGGAATCATTTTGTTTTGTGTTGTTACATGAATTATTAGGTCATCTACATAGTAGATTTACCTATAACTTAAGAAATAAAGTTTTTCCCAATGATTAGGATGGAGTTTCAAGAGACTCAGTTGTTTTGATATGTCGGTCAGGTTGGTTCTAGATTTCATGCTAAATGCATTGATTTTTTGATGTGGTGATCTTTACAGAGAGGATAAACACACGTATGTTAATTTTGGTTATATCCTAGAATGATTTAATGGTATATCTCTCTACTTTAGACTATTATTAAACTCTTAAGGTGGGGAGAATCACATCAGTTATAGTGGTTATGTTCCCTTCCAAGTAGAACGAACGTAACTGAGGAGGACCATTTGGAAATTGTCAGGCTTGTTCAAATTCCCTTTAGGCTTGAAAGTTTAAATCATGTTGGTTATTTCCCAGCCACACGGTTTTGATGCATTTTGTTGTGTGTGAATCCTTTTTAAATTCAATTGATCGTGTTTTGGCCATAGTGGTAGTGTTTTAATGATCATGAAATTCCTCTTGTTATGAAGGCTTGTGATCGTTTTGTGGTGGTGAATCAGTAGGTGAAGATAATATTATTTAAAACGATGTTGAACAGTAGTGGTTCGACTATTATTTTTGGTTTCCTCTTAGTTTAATCTTATTTAATATATGACCATGTCTCCTATCATGACATCATCCTTGATTCACTAGGAGAGCATCAGTCTTACACCACACAAAAGGTAAAACATTGTTGGGGCATGTTTGGGGTGGTTCTCTTAGTGTTGCATGCAAAGAAATGGTTCTTATAGAGGATGGTTTAGTCTTGAGTAATTATGGGGTTTGTAATTAGTGTTTCTTTGGATGGACTATAGGACACCATCCATTCATTCCTTTGACTCAACTGCTAGATATATGTCATTCTAGGATCAGTCAATGATCTGAAGTTGTCATTTTGGCCTTGTAACAACATCTCACTTGTAATCATGTAGTATTCACTACCTTGGGTTAGTTATGTGGACTCTAGTTCATTGAATATAAGGTTATCCTAGACTATTTGTTGAGATTGGTCGTTGTTTGATCATAGAACCTCATTGTAAGTTCGGTATGGACTTCGGTAAACGCGATTGTTGTAAACATGAGATGCCTTGGGAGAAGGCATCATGGTTTATTTTTAATTATGACTTTCATATAAGTCAAGTTTTTGGGGATTGGTTATCTATAGGTGTATCAATTCATTATCTCTCTTGTTAAATGGATAGAGTTGATTAGAAATTGTTTAATGCATGCTATCAGGTTCAAGAGAGTGTTGTTTAATGGTCGGTAGTGTCTTTCAACAAAAGTTCGCATTATTGATTTCAACTAGGTCAATTAGGATTCAACCTTTTCTTTATAATGAGGTTCATATTATGAATATGGTGGTTATTGGTCTCTCCTAGTAAAATAAATCATGTCAGGAGTGTCTTGATAATTCTTAGACACATTCTTTGTATGGAAATTCCACCAGTGGAGATGTCATGGTTTGGAATCGGCCCTTTATAAAATCTAAATTATTTTTGGGGGAACACCTTTGGGTATATGTTTAAAGTGACAACCAATTTATCCTTAGTCTTGTTAAATGGGTTCAATAAAGTCTCATCTCATTGATTTAATTAGAAAATGAGTGTTGGAATGATTTTTGACGGCTTAAGTTCCATGTACGTAAATGAATCTTCATAGGTGCATTTGGAATTTGGAAACACAACATGACTCTTTGAACAGTAATTTACTACACCTTTATGTCAGGTGATGTTTTTGTTGCTCCTAAAGGCTTCTCGAGGAAGAGAAGTTCTAAAGTGGGAACGTTGTAATGACCTGTGTTTTGAGTCGAGGTAAAATTCTAAGGGAATTTATCTTTGATGTTTACTGAATGGGTTGTTCTTTGAAACAGGATTCAGAATATAATTCTGATAGTTGGAACACTTCAATGTGTTCTTTTTACACTTGGGTAAACTATTGAGAGGATTCATAGGTATCTCGTCAAATTTTAGGATCACCAGGGTTCGGAAATGAATGTTTTATAGGGTCTGAGAGAGGCGCATGGTTTGTATGAAACTGTGTGGCCTCCAATAGAAAACTGTGAAGCTACAATGGAGGAGGAGAAACATCCCACATGTGATGCACATGGTTCACCCAAAATGTGCACCTATCTCAAACAGGTAGCTCAACTTTGGTAGTTCCCTTGCACTATTCACCGCATGGTTAGGGTACTATGTGGCACAAATCGTGCATGGTGGTTTTTTAAGACTTGGGTGCCACATGGTTGGCATACAGTTTTTACAAGTTGTACAACCAAACCATGAGACTTGTTATTGGGGATGAAAGTACCGAACTTCCCTTAATGTAGTTAAATTTTCTTTTTTTCCTTATTTCTTACTCCTTCTCCAACCACGTGAGCTCCTCCTTGTGTGTTGTGCATTTTCCCCAATAACTACTACAAAACTGGTTTTATCCAATGTTAGGGATTAAACATCACTGGCTAAAAGTGTTGTTAAAGACACCCTTTTTCAATGCTAAAAAAGAATTTTTAAAGTGTCCCTTCATCACTGCTTGTAAAAAAAGCACTGATAAATCCCCTCTATCGTTGTTATTAAAAAAGAACTGATTAAGGGGGCCCTTTATCAGTGCTAGTAAAAATATTTGTTAAAGTGGGTCTTTATCAATACTTTTTTTGATGTATTGATAAAGACCCCCCCCCCCAATCTATTCTCTTTTACTAGTGCTAATAAATGGTATGTTTCAAAAAAATATTTCATTAAAAATAATATATTATAATATAAATATATTGATATTGATATAAATATATTATATATTTTCTAAATATGTTTTAGACAATGCTAAATAGGAATTTACACTTAATATATATGATACTTTGTGAAAATGCCTTATAAAATAATCAAAAAAATATTTATAATTAATAATTTTTTAATTATTATCATTTAATAGTAATTTATTAAAAAATTTAATATAAACAAATAAAAAAATCAATGAAATATCTAAAATAAGTTGAAAATGTAACTCAAACTTCAAATGGTCATAAATTTTCATTCAGGTGTCTGTTTGGGCTCTACAATATATCAAATCGAATCTTGTGAAGAGAACTATGATGTGTTGACCATCGGGGCCATGTTCCCTGTTTTTGTGGCAAAAATAGGGCCAGAAGGCCTCCAAAATTGAGTTTTTATTCAGGGCGCCCTAATTATATAACATTCAATGGATTTTCATCTTTTTTTAAAGGGATTTAATTCTATTTTTTTAGTGGGTACTGAATTTATTTCATAGTATTACATTCATATTGATATTACGTTTTTTAATTTTTATCATTTTTTTCATAATGTACAAATATTTATAATAAAAAATATAACAATATATACATATTTTTTATATATTCACACACACACACACAAACATATTTTATATATGTATTTAAATATATATATATATATACCGATATATATAAACATATATATAAATATATGGATTAATAAATGTAATGAAATATATATAAATATATTGATATATCATAAAATGGAAGACAAAATGAGATAGGCAAGTGGAAAAGGTGCTTGGATATGAGCAGGAGGTCTCAGGTTCCAAACTGGCTGGAGGCTGGGGTGCATGTAGGATAGTGGAATAATCTAAAGCACTAATAAAGGGGGTGGTAAGTTATGATAAAAGTTTTAGCGAGTAGATGTTTGAAATAAAAAAATTATACCCCTTTATCCATGGGGCCGTTATCTGCTCGGTCGTAGCACTATTAAATGGGGCCTTTAACATGGATAAAAAGTGCTTATAAATGACCTCTTTATTGATGTTGATAAAGGGGGCCTTTAACGATTCTTTTTTCAAGTGTTGTTAAAGCCAACCCTTTTAACATCGCTTGCATTATAATTTCTTATAAAGAACAAATAAATCCCATTTATTAGCACTGTTAAATTACATATTTGTAGTAGTGAATTCCTCACCTAGGATTCAAGGTATATCCTCTATTCTTTGTTTGAATAAGGTTTCATTAGTCTCTATGGATCTGTATTGGTAAGCTCTCGATTTATTTTTAATCGTTCTTCATTTAATATCCTTTTGGAAGAGTTGTGGAGGTGAAATATCATTTTCCCTATTTTCCGGGAAAGTGTTCGTTTCTTTTATTCCTTCTAAATCGGATAAAATTAGAGATAGATATTGGACGATTATGTCATCTTAATTATGTGGTAGGTTTTCTATGAATTTCTTCCAAATTTCTCATTGATTTATAAATGTTATTATTGTTTAGCATGCTATCTTTTTTCGCATGCTACTTTATAATTGGTTTCTTTATATCAAATTGACCATTGAACCTAGATATATGCTATATGATCCTTGTTTAGTATATAGGGGATTTTAACCTCGATCGTGGAGACCCTTTGCGTGTGATAGTTTTATTTGTTCCTTTTTAATTAATTTATTAAATGTTTGGGATTCCTTCTAATCATTCGTTTTTGACTCATAGCGGAATTTCCATGTATAGGAAATTTCTCAAATTAAACAAGGTACCTCATATGTGTTTTTTGAGATTTAGAGTTGTTTTCCTTATTGGTAGTTATTTTAAAGGCATATTTGGTGAATTGAATTATGATTCTTAATTGATTAAATTAACTTTTTCTTAAATAATGTAATGTTTTTATAGTAAAACCCATCAAATGAGGTGTGATTTCCTATAAACTAAAAATGTAATGATTAAAAATATGATTCGTACTTGGGTTGCAGATTTGGATATTTCATATTCCTTTAGTATTGTTAGATTCATGGCATGTTTTGAGAATGGCCTATAATGGCATTTGAAAATGGATTTTCCCTTTATAAAAGTTTAAGGAAATATTTCACCTTATAAGTGCATGGAATGGACCATTTCATACCTAAATGATTATTGAACTAATCTTCTTCTAAGGTGTTAGAATGACTTATAAAAACAGGACTCCCATGTAGGTGAATGCCCAATAGACCACGGTACCATCTGAGTACCTCTTGAGACTTGAAATTAAAATGTTATGTTTTTTTAATTAAAATTAATGTATTATGTTTAATAGATTATTAATGATGGATTGTTTCCTTTATTTATTAAAATGGTTAAATTGGAATGGATTTGATTTGGAAGGTAAGACCTTTCCTCTTGTTACAATTATATAAGCACGACTTAAATGTCATGTATTAAATGAAATGGAATGTTCAAGATGGTTTCCTTCCTTGCATAAATTGAATGTTTATAATGAAATTAATTATAAAGGGTGGTAAATCCAGGTTGTTTATTACATGCTTAAGTGAATGTTTATTTGAATTATATTAAATGGAATGCCATTGTATATAATGGTCTTGTTGAATGGAAATCATGAGAGGTATTTCCTCATGGATTGTATTATTAATGTGATTACTCCTTATATATAGGTTGTGTAATCATGTTAAGGGTTCTATTGGGAATGGATGTATCACAATCCCATATATTGGGTGTTAAGTTCATGGAATCTCACACCGGTGAAACTATTTGGGCTCTAGGTTTTACATGACATGTTCCATGATTGGAGTGATGCCATGAATGATCACTCACCATCCCTAGTGTTGTTGCATGGATTCTCTCACACTATTAGTATGTAGGGAATCTACCCTATTTCTTGAGATTTTAGGCTCTTTTAGATAGGTTATAGATGACTGAGTTATGCCCCGGTCCAGTCAGTAAATAGTTTTCCAGGTATATGGACCCTTACGTCTGCACGTACTTGGATCATATAGGTGGTTAGAATATATAACAATACTATGAATATATTATTATTATATACATACTATTACTATTAATAAACTTATCCTAACTATCAGAGGACGTAGGTATAGATGCCAGATGTCCCTTAGAAACCAGGGTGGGTTTTTTTATTTATTCATCACTGCTTGATTATCTTTCTGTTTATACCTATGCACTACATTACATTATATTTTGTGGACAATATTTAGTTGTAGACACCATGGGTGGGAATCTACATGGATTATTATCTCACACCCTACTTGGACCATAATTTCACCAGGGTACCTAAGTAAACCTCTTGCTTGTAAGACCATGGTTGATTTCTTATGTTGTTTAGATTATACCTGAAAGTTAAGAGCATTGGATTAAGTTCAATCTCAGAATTCATGTTCATATTTACCTTAGGGATTTAATTCTATTTATTTTATTTATTTTTGTATTATTCTGTATCACTACCTACTTTATGTCTTTTGTTTTAGTTTATGAATCATCATTTGACATGAATGAATATATTATATATTAGCATTGGAAATCATTGTTTTTAGTTTATATGATTTTTGTGTTGTTCTCTCTTTCATTTATTACTACTTCTGTGGTTACTTGTTACTTATTATCTATTATACCATTGTGATACTCCGGCCATGAAGGTATAGTCTCCCCACAAACATCTCCTTACACCTTCGCTATTATTTGACAACCTCTAGCTTATGTGGAAGCGCACTTGAGGCCATGTGACCCACTGGTCTGGCTACTGTATTAGTGGTTAGTCCAACTGGGATGTTACATCCTATGTAACCAGAGGAGACATAACTTAACATTAATTGATCCTTAATGATGGGAAAAAATTATACAGTCGAAAATTTTAAGGAAACGATATTGTTGATTATGGTAGTATAAAACTTCATCAAAAATGTCTACTATTGATGAAAACTCTATGAATGTTATGGTCAAAAAAGACAACTATACAAACGAACACTAGGTTCTATGGAGTTTGGTCTACTCATGAGAAAGAATGGTGTGGTTTTCATTGTGGAGGAAGAGGGAAGCATCAAGCTAGACCACCAGCTAGGTAAGCTTGCAATGTTGAAAATAAGGATTGCATCATTGGATAAGAAGAATAAAATATTGTCAAGATACCTTGGTTATGTGTGATATTGAATAAGATCTGTGAGCAGATTGAGTGGTTCAAACGAAATCAATCGGATGGTGGTGATATAAACATAAAATTTTAACATGGGTGAATAGTACCACGCATACCATGTCCCACATTGAAAAATAAATCAGTATCACACTTATATATATTACAAACACTACCAAAAATGGTTCATGCCATGGCACTATGGGATCAGTTCCAAGAACACACCAATCACACGCCCACTATGGGCTTCACCACATGGTCTGTTGCGCACCCTATGGGTATTTTTCTAGCCAATTGACACACTATGCAGGCGTTATGTTCCCACCCCCCTACGTCCAAGAGACCTACTTAGTAGAATTACCCCTCACTAGGTTGAACTTCATGTCCCACGTGTGGTAGAGGCAAGTTCTTTGTGGCCTTATAGGCTAACCATTTTTATGTAAAATTAAAATTATTTATCTAAAATAATTATAAAATATATTAGTATAATGTTTTCAACATTAATATATATTTATTTCATACTCTTAACAATTTTATTAGGTTACTTATATATTTTCTATTAAAATATTTACCAAACATATCAATATTAACAGTATTAATTTTAATACATATTCCTTTTTTATTATAATTTTAAAATCAATTTAATATTTTACTGCTTACTAATGAAAATTTTTTTCTCTATGAATTTAAATAAATATAATAAATATTTTAAATTGAAAATAACATTTTGAAAACTTTTAATTTTCCTACTACAATAAAATTACTTTTAAATAATTAACAATTGCTTTTATTTTTTATAAAAAGTAAGCATTAAATATCTAAAAAAATATTAAATATATTTTACCATACATGTACACATTTAACATTATTATTTCAAAATTATATTTAGTACATTTACCTATTGTTTTCTTTTTATTAATGTTTAATTACATTATATTACTACTAGATTATTATTCGTATTACTATTTTAGAAATAATGTTTTAGTGGCCATAAAGTTTATTTCAGTTTACTTATCTTTATTTTAAAATAATTCTCTTACAAATTAATATAAATTTTTTACACAAATAATATAAAATAATTATTTATGATAAATCATTATTTTAAATGAAAACATCCTAATCTCTAATTTTTTATAAACCATTTATCTAGTACAAAATGAGACATCCTAAGACCAGTACTCCTAGATCTATTGCTAAAAACATGTTGTATTGTTTTTTATAAAAACTAACTACAAATATACAGTCCTTTACACACCTGAGGATATTTTCATCTAGATTTTATATGATTGGGAAAAATCATAAAACATATCAATGTTTATAAATATTATTTAAAAAATTAATATCTCATTCATTAAATATATGTCTCTTAAATGAAACTAAACACCTTTGGATATTCTAATGAGCCTATTTTAGTCATTTTAAAATATAAGGTTATAATAAATTTACCTATAAGGGTTTTTAAAACTGAGAAATTATTAATTTATTAAGTACTAATTAAAAAAATTGAAAACATTTAATTAAATAAAAAATATAAAAAAATTATATAATAAATACCTTTCCAAACAATACCTGTAGGGTTTTCATAATATAACAATAGGAAATAAAATTCAAAACCTTTTAAAAAATACATATCATTTTGAAAACCCATATCATTTCAGAAAATATTAATACTTTTATTTGAAAATAATAAACTTATTATAGAATATAATGATACTGGGAAAATATTAATAAATCCATAAGGCTACTAGTAGTATCACTTTTAGGACAATATACCTTGGATGTTTTTAGCTCACCCCCATTCCCCATCATCACATTTGATACCCATGTGCTGAATTTTTAAATAAAATATTTTTCAAGGAATTCATTTCTAATTTAAAAATTATTTAAAAAACATGACATGTATGTAATTTATTTTCAAAAAATAAAATAAATACATAACTATAAATATTTACCTCCTTTAAAAGAGAAAATTTTTGAAACACTCCAACTCTTTTTAATTCTTGGAAATTGGAATTAAAAACATTTCTAAACATGAATTGAATGTTAATGACATAAATAGTGAATGGGAATACCTATTATTGTGATTTAAAACAATAAATTTTAAAGAATAATTCATGGATAGAATTGAAACATTAAGATAAACCTTGAATTTATCAAATAAAATTCTTTTCCAAAAACCTGTATAAATTATATAATGGTAATTTTATATAAGAATTTAAAATAAATTCCTTAAATAATACTATTATACTAGGAGGGTTTTAAAGAAATAAATATCCTTTAATTAAGTGTTTATGAATCATAAAATAATAGTTTCAAAAAATTATTTATTTTCCCTCTCATCATAGGTTTTATCAAAAATAAATAGGTATTTTTACATAGATTCTTTATCTAAATTGAAAACCAACCATTGAATAAAATAATTTATACATTGAATCGTAATTTGAGACATGGGAGTTTCAAGATAATAAATTTACCTTACCATCATAAAAGAATAATTTTTAAAAATAAATCTCCTTTATGTCAGTATTTTTTTAAAATCAAATATGGCACAAGATCTTTAAAATCCTAATTTACCTTACCTTAATTTTACAGAAAAAATTTTCTTCAATGAAGATTCCTATTTTTAGATACTCTATTTTAATATTTCTCACATACTAAATATTTAGAACTGGTTTTCTAGTTGGTTAACTATCAAAGGAAGCCCCTCATATACCAATCCATTTACAATTAAGTTTTATTTAAAATAATAGAGGATGTTTCTGGAATACTTTAATTATATCATGGATTATAAAATATATATAAGTGTGTATATATCTTATATTTATTTTTAGGGCATATAAATATGCTAAAAAATTGGGGGAGATATTAATTTTTAATTAATTTACAGTTAAGTGGAATTTTGTGCTCTTTATCATTATGGTGAAAGCTAATAATGAGTTTTAATATTGAAAGAGAATATATATATATATAACTTGTCACTATTGCTAGTATGATCTAAAAAATGACATACCCAGGGAAAACGAATTCAACCGATAATTGTGATGGTTCGGAACATTCAAAAATATGGACAATATTTATTTTTTTATAACTCATCATCACCTATGGTGTAAACCAAGTAGATTTAATCTAAAATATACCTCAATCATAAAAATGGTGACAAAAAAATTATATCCTGGAAAAATGGAAGGAATATATGTTGATGATGATGAAATTAGAGGACTTCATTAAAATTATCTTCATTATATGATAAATCTATGAATGTTATGGATGAAATAGACAACTATTCAAAATAATACTGGGGTATGAGGATTTTTGTTTACTCATGTGAATTCACAGTGTGGTTTACATAGTGGAGGAAGAAGGGAACATTGTATCACCCCCCGTTTCTGGTTAGCAACCATTTACTTATTCTTTTTAAGTATATAATGAATAATGGTAAAGCTTGGAATATTTTGGAGAACGTTTTGAGAGTTTTTTGGTCTTTTATATAGGTGTGAGGGTAGTGCACGATTTTTTGAAACTGTGTAACACTTACAAGAAACCATTCATAGTTAGGCAGGGTCTAAATGGAAGGGAAATGGGCGGCGCATCGGCAATGCACGAGCGATGCACGGTTTCACTAAATCATGATAAGTGGGGATATTTTGACACAATGAGCTTTGGAATGGCTGGTGAATAGTTTGAAAATAGTGAAATCTAACTATGAAAAACTCACCCTTGAGGTAGTGGCTAACACATAGATAGCGCACAGTTTGTTTAACCATCCACGGGTCAAAAGTGAGATCCTAAAATTGTGGATCTCACTCGTTTTACCCGCTAAACCCATCATTTTACTCTTATGTGGCCATAACTCCATATTAACTCTTACCAAATGTCATGTAAGGTTCTACAATCAATACATAGGTGATCCAAAAGATTACCTTGGTGTTTAGAAGTCTATTCCCCATGTTAAGTGATTGTTCTTGATGGTGTTCATAATTCTACTTCACCCTCTCTCTGCGTTTCTTAGATCTACACCCACTATAGGTTGATCTATGGTTGTGTATGCCAAATACGATTATATTTGTCTTGGTTTATGTTATGGTTATATATCAAATGTGAGTTCAGGGAGATTCAACCCATTTTTGTGACGTTTTTTCATGTCATTTATCATTTCCTCCAAAACTCTTGAGGTAAGGGGATTCACTATCGACTCTTGTATTTTATAACATGAATCATTAGTTTATAATTGTATTCCTTGATTAAAATTGATTATTTATCTTCTGTGAAATGATTTTTTAAACCGTCTTGAGTGATGGTATGTCAAAATTGGGAAATTTGGTGTGTTATAGCGTAGTGTTTTCGATAAGATGATTTTAAAATAATTATAGGTTTTTCTTCATGTAAACTAGTTTTCAATAAAAATAATGATGTTTTATTAAATTGGTTTGAACATGCTAGGATTTGGCATGGTATGGAATGATTTTTTTTGTGTGTTCATATGAATTAAGATGGATAAGGATGTTAAGTACCCCATAAAAAGGTTTTGATGGATAAGGGCATGAAGTACTCCCATCAGAGAGGTCTACTAAGTGATGAATTGGTGAAAGGATTACTCACCACTCATGAGTATAGGGAGTTCCATGGATTTCATGCATGGTTGGATGTATGGTTTTGTGGAAAGGAAGGGGTTATTCCAAAATAGAATGTTAAATGATTAAAGAATTATTTATGAGCTTCTTTGGGAAAATATTTACTTTTTTTTGTTTATATTTAATTATAAACTCTTTTGGAAGTTGTTTTATAAAATATGATAATATAAAGATTTAGAACATGTTCTATCCTAGTGTCTTGAGTATGGAAGTCATTTGGGAAAACCTTCTAAGTTTTATTACTCACCCTTGCTGGTTCACGCCCAAATTTACCCAAGAGAAGAAGGGTAGAACGGTCCTTGTAGTGTAGCTTGGGTTGTCGATTCCACAGAGACCAAAGAAGATACCTAAGATACACAACCTAAGGGATGGATTTTTGGCTATGAAGTGGCCAACTTGGATTGATTTTGGATGGGTTTTAAAGATATCTAAAAGATTTAAGTGGATTCAATTTAAAAGAATGAGTTGATCCTAGGTTATCACTCGGGGTGGATTGGATGTATTTTCTTTTTAATGATTTCAATTTCTTAAATTTGAGATGGGTTCATTTAAGGAGATAAAACAACATCATCACTTACTGGTTTAATGCCTACACCCTCTAATACTAATCACCTATACACTTGAAGGATCAAAGTTTTGAGCACTTCAAGGTAAAGGATCGTATTAGTACTTGAAGTGTGTGGCCTTAACTTCAACAAGGACGATGGAGTTTAAAAATCATCAAATAAAAATCCCAATTAAAGAAGTGATTATAAATTAATTAGGTGATAAATAACATCCAATCCAGCCCCTTGCTACTCCCTTGGATCAACCCATAAGTGGGTTAGCCCTCCATTGATCCCATGGTTTCAATGGAAGCGGAAAGTAGACTCATAAGGGAGGAATGGAGAAGTAAAGAAAACAACAAAAATAAAATGATCACTCCACCGTTGTGTGAATAATTTCACAAGGGTTGGTGTGAATAAATTCACACCTTGATCCAACGGTATCAAAGTGATATTAAGAACAACATATTAAGAGTAGAAGAAGAACTTTTATTAAGAAACTAAAGTGAATTGAACAACTTACATGTGAAAGACAAAATTGAGGCAACAAAAATGCAGCATAACATTACAAGTAAACAAAGCATCCAAGATCCTCAACTCCTTCACCACAACTGCCTTAAATAGAAATTTTGGGAGCCTTGGGTCGAACCACAAACAGTACAAATCATCTTAATTAATTTTTCTAGGCTATAGGTGGTGGAAAGCTTGTGGAATTTGGACTTTTCCACGTTTGACCCGAGGTGGCAGCCAGCTTTCATCCACCGAACAGACGCGTTTGGATGACCTTCTAGATGGCCGAATCAGGGTGGGCCATAGAATAAGCAAATGGAGCTCCGGATGTCTGATAACCGCCTGTAAAATTTGGGCCCATTTGTAGTTGTGTATTCCGAGATATGATCAAATTGGTGGACTGTTTTTCTGGGCCGCAGAATCTGGCCCAGAATTGTATCTCTAACTTGGGCCGCCTAAATGACCACCATGGAGGCCGAATTAGCATTAACTTCTGAAGAGTGATTTGTTCCTGTACATGTCTTCTAGCATCCCACGAAATTTGGGATTAATTGGACCTGTATGGTGGGCCCCACAGTCTCATCATTGGGCTGGTTTCCAATCTGCCTTCTCCAGAATTGCTTCCTTTCATTGCCAAATATCTTCATCATCCTCCATGAATTCTCCATTGATCCCTGAATCAAACATGTTCATATTTAAGTGTAGATCAATTTAAAAAAATATCAAATTAAAATATGTATAATTCAATTCCTTAAAATTAGATGAATCATTGGTTACTTTAAATGATGTTCAAAAATGTACTACATAATAGTGCATTTTAAGAAGGTATTACAATCATAATGTGAAATGATGTTCAAAGTGTAAAATGCACTAAAATGGTATTTATGAATAACAAAGAACATGAAAATTATGTATATTAACAATGAATATTAGCCTCATTTAGTGGCTAATCAAACCCCCCAACTTGAGTTTTGCTAGTCCCGAGCAAAATATATCTCATCAAAAAAATGAAATTCAAATTCCCTTTTCTAAAAACATTTTAATACACAATGATCACCAAAAAACCTTATACCAAAAAATCATGAAACCCATCAAAATATTTTAATACGAGATATTTTCATAAGCAGATCCCAATCCCAAGCCCATTCCTTTGATCAAATCCATCATCATACTTCATCCAACTCAATTAGGTGTAATGATGTGTTGTGAATCACAATAGATATGGGGGTTCATTTTCATTCAAGGGGGAAATCATGGAAGCGCTAGGTGGAATCACATTTAATCCTAATATGATTATTCTTCATCCCTCTTTTTTTTGATTTGTTTTTTGCAATATTGCTATAGTAATTGAGATTGCAATTAATCAAATTAACCCATGTAGCAAGACTTTGCCGATGACTCCCAGACTCAAAGGCCTTAGGGCACCAAGTGAAGCCCACATACTCGGGCATCGTCTCGAGTTAACTTAATCAAAAACAAATTCATATTACCATAAATAGAGATAGATTGAAAAACTCAGGGCTAGACAACTCTGGAGTCACGATCCCCAAGTGCCGAGAGCCTCGCATTTTATCAATCCATTGCTCTACACGCAAATTTTTATTTTATTTTTTTATTTTTTATTTTTTTAATAATAATTTTTTTTTTAATTTTTTTTTGAATACTCATATTATTCATAAAAATAAAACCAGCCTATGCTATTTATTATGGGACCCCAAAAATTCAAATTAGTACCCCACAGTCTAGAGGACGTGCATTGTGGCATTTTTTTATTTGGATGAAAATATAAATGATGACATATCACATTGGACAGCCACACTTTCTAAAATCTATGCTCATGAAATTATACAAGGATTAAAATCAGAATCAGGGCATGCTAAATTATTTGATATTCAGTTTCAAAGTGTACAATGTGTATTACCATGTTCGAAGTTAAAGGAATTTTTCCTTCCATTTACTTTTTTTTCAAATCATTCAATTTTTGTTTTTGACACAAAAGCATTTTTTTTTATTTTATCTCCCCCCAACTTAAAACAACACTGTCCCCAGTGTTTAAAGAAAAGAAAATTTAGAAGGGGGTAGAGGTAGAGAATTAAAGTTCAAAAATGAAATTGAAAATGAGGGTTATGGAATGAAGTCACCTGGTGGTTGAAGTTGGAAGTTCTTGCAGCTTGAATTTGTTCCTTTGATATCCATGTCGCTTGCAAAGTTCCCTAGTGGAAAAAGGAAAAAAACAAAACAAACAAAACAAACAATATATATATATTTATTTATATAATAAAGGAAGTAAAATATAAGAATATATATAAACATTATAGAATAAGGTAGCACAAGAAGCCGCAGGTCAGTGGTAAGCGCGCGCCCCTGTCTCCCTTCGGTCCCGGGTTCGAGTCCCCGCGGCTTCGCCGGTTGTGACGGGGTTTGCCCCACGGCCTATGGCGTGGACTTTTTTTTTTGTATTATTATATATTTTTTTTAACCCATTGAATAATAAAAACAAAATAAACTGATGATACATTGTCTTCTTTTTAAATTTCTGGGTAAGGTATTACTCAAGGATCACACCACGTGACACGGATGAATATGGTGCTCCTCTTTCGTACCCATCCATACTCATAATAGAAGAACAGGTCAAAAGTCTATTTTTTTTATTTTTAAATATAAAAATGATTAAGTAATCTTATTTGAAAAATAAATATGATTCAGAAATATTAGAAACATAAAAACCACAGGTTGCCTCCCGTGCAGCGCTTTGTTTAACATCGTTAGCTCGACTTAAACCCCTTATTGATTAATTGTTGTTTTTTTTTTCATCAAAGGTAGGTTCACTCAGGTCTTCATCAACTTCATGTTTTTGGAATGGTTCTATGAATGGTTTGACTCTATGACCATTAACTTTAAATATTTGACCATTGGTGGGATCTTGAATTTCAACAGCCCCATGGGGGTACACCTTATGCACTATGTATGGACCGGACCATCTAGACCTCAACTTTCCCGGGTGCAAATGAAGTTTAGAACTATACAAAAGCACAGGTTTCCCTGGTTCAATGTGTTTAGTTTTAAGATTCCTAGACTGGTAGGCTTGAACTCTAGCTTTATTGATCCTTGAATTTTCATAAGC
Source organism: Viscum album (assembly GCA_963277665.1). Lineage (NCBI taxonomy): Eukaryota > Viridiplantae > Streptophyta > Magnoliopsida > Santalales > Viscaceae > Viscum > Viscum album. The sequence goes on along the minus strand of OY728157.1, from coordinate 2,056,538,316 downwards.
CTCCATCCTAAGTTCCTCAAGCTCATTTAGATCCAATTTCCTCTTTATTCCGGCCAAAGAAATGTCAAAGTTCATTTTTTTGATTGCCCAAAAGGCCTTATGCTCAATCTCCACTGGCAAATGGAATGCTTTACCATAAACCAACCTATATGGGGACATTCCTAGGATAGTTTTAAATGCTATTCGATATGCCCAAAGAGCATCTAAGAGTTTTCTCGACCAATCTTTCCTAGATGGATTAATAGTTTTCTCAAGAATTTGTTTGATTTCTCGATTGGCTAACTCAGCTTGACCATTGGTTTGTGGGTGGTAAGCAGTGGACACTTTGTGAGAAATTCCATACTTCTCCATGAGCGATGAGAATGGGCGATTGCAGAAATGAGTTCCACGATCACTAATGATAGCCCTAGGAATCCCAAATCTAGAGAAGATGTTTTCTTTAAGGAATCTAATCACAGTTTGATGGTCATTGGATTTTGTAGGAATGGCCTCAACCCATTTTGAGACATAATCGACAGCCAATAGTATGTAGAGGTATCCCCGAGAGTTTGGGAAGGGACCCATGAAATCAATTCCCCAACAGTCAAAGATTTCAACCACTAAGATAGGAGTGAGTGGCATTTGATTCCTTTTTGTGATGGACCCTACTTGTTGACACCTAGGACAGCTTTGACAATATGTGTAGGAGTCCCTTGAAAGGGTGGGGCCAGAAAAGACCACATTGAAGAATCTTAGCAGATGTTTTCTTAGAGGAAAAGTGACCTCCACATGCCTCACTGTGACAGAATTTAAGGATGGACTCTTGTTCGGATTCTGGCACACACCTCCTAATGACTAGGTCAGGACAGAACTTATATAGGTATGGATCATCAAACACATAATTCTTGACATCAGAAAGAAATTTTCTTCTAGCTTGGGTCCCTAAGAATTTTGGAATGACCCCTGAAACTAAGAAGTTGGCTATGTCAGCATACCAAGGGCAATCACTCACAGAATAGAGGTTCTCATCGGGAAATGAATCAGACACAGAAAGGTGATGTGATTTGTCCTTGAATTCCAACCTAGAGAGGTGATCAGCTACAACATTCTCGACACCTTTTTTATCCTTAATGGTTAAATCGAACTCTTGAAGAAGAAGGACCCACCTAATCAATCTAGCCTTTGCATCTTGTTTTAGGAAGAGATATTTTAGAGCTGAATGGTCGGTGAATACAATGATGGGTGATCCTAAGAGGTAGGACCTGAATTTCTCTAAGGCAAACACAACAGCAAGTAACTCCTTTTCAGTGGTGGTGTAATTGATTTGGGCATCATTTAAAGATTTTCTTGCATAAGAAATGACATATGGAGTTTTATCACACCGTTGTCCTAACACAGCTCCTACAGCAAAGTCACTGGCATCACACATGAGTTCGAAAGGAAGGTCCCAGTTTGGAGATTTCACAATGGGAGGAGAGGTGAGAGCGGATTTAAGGGTTGAAAATGAACCCTCATAGCTTTCTGTCCAAACAAATGGAGCATCCTTTACTAGGAGAGCACAAAGAGGGCGAGAGATTGAACTAAAGTCCTTAATGAATCTTCTATAGAAACCAGCGTGTCCTAAGAAGGACCTCACTTCCTTAACAGTTCTGGGTGATGGAAGGTGACGAATGATGTCAACCTTTGATTTATCAACTTCAATTCCCCTACCCGAGACTATATGGCCAAGGACTAACCCCTCTTTTACCATGAAATGGCATTTTTCCCAGTTTAGGACCAGATTCTTTTCTTCACATCTTGACAAAACTCTCTCCACATTCCTAAGACATCCCTCAAATGTATCCCCAAAGACAGAGAAGTCATCCATGAAGACCTCTAGAAAATCCCCTACCATATCTGAGAAGATTCCCATCATGCACCGCTGGAAGGTTCCAGGGGCATTGCATAACCCGAACGGCATGCGTTTGAAGGCAAAGGTGCCGAATGGACAGGTGAAGGTTGTCTTCCCTTGATCCTCCAAGGAGACCTCGATTTGATTGTAACCTGAGTACCCATCTAGGAAGCAATAGAATTGATGACCCGCCACTCGCTCGAGCACTTGATCAATAAAGGGCAAGGGAAAATGGTCCTTCTTGGTACAAGAGTTGAGCTTCCTATAGTCAATACAGACTCTCCAGCCACTACTCACCCTAGTTGGAAGAATTTCCCCATCCTTATTAGTGATCACAGTGATTCCAGCTTTCTTTGGGACAACTTGAATTGGGCTTACCCACTCACTCTCAGCTATGGGGTAGATGATACCAGCTTTCAACAACTTAAGAAGTTCTTTCCTTACCACATCCATAAGATTTGGATTGAGTCTCCTCTGAGGTTGACGACATGGTTTGGATTCAGATTCAAGAGTAATCCTATGAGTTCCAATAAGTGGGCTAATCCCAGGAATATCAGACAGGGTCCAACCAATGGCTTTCTTGTGTTTCCTAAGGACATCTAGAAGCATCCCCTCCTGATTGGCTTCAAGAGAAGAAGATATGACTATAGGATGTGTTTGATTTTCCCCTAGGAAGGCATACTTGAGGGAAGTAGGAAGTTCCTTCAATTCAAGATCTGGTTGGTTCAGAATTTCAGCAGAATATTGGGGCATTGGATCAAGATCAAATTTGTTTCCTAGATTTTCAGATTGAATTGATTCCCCATGTGTAGAAGTTTCAGCCACAATATTGTATTGACCTGGTTTAGGGAAGGGAGTTTGAGTTGTCTCCATGAATGTGTTTTCCTGAAAGGTTTCACTGATTGTTGGTCCTAAGACATCATTATAGGAGAAATTTGAAAATGATTCGAGCCAAGGAGATAAACTTCCTTCATGTGAACAAAGGAAATCAATCTCATTCTGACTTAAACATTCATCAAATATTCCTTGATGTTCCATGGATTCATTATCAATGCTTCCTATCATGTTTACTTCATGAATATCCTCGTCATCCCCTATTTGTGAGCTGGCATTGTAGATGTTCAAGTCTAGACTCATGTTCCCAAAGGTGATGGTCATGTTCCCATTTCGGACTCGGATAACAGAGTTGATTGTTGCAAGGAAAGGACGGCCAAGAATGATTGGAGTTTGCTCCCTAGGACCTAAGCTTGGATGATTGTCAAGGACAATGAAGTCAGCAGGGTAGATGAAGTTTTCAACCTTTACCAGAACAACCTTTAAAATCCCCTTTGGAACCCTAATGCTACGATCAGCAAGTTGAAGTGTGACAGATGTGGGTTGGAGTTCTTCTAGGCCTAACTGGCAGTACACAGCATATGGGATGAGATTGACACTAGCACCTAGGTCACACAAGGCTTTGACAACTTTTCTTTCTCCTAGTTCAACATTGATGTAAGGGCAACCTGGGTCTTTCAACTTAGGAGGAATTGTACCTTGAATGGTGGTACTCACATTAGCAGCCAAAAGGACTTGGTTTTTATGTGAAAATTTTCTTTTAAAAGTGCACAAGTCCTTAAGGTACTTTGAGTAGGCAGGTATAGTTTGGATGGCATCGAGAAGGGGTATGTTCAACTTGACTTGTGAAAATATTTCCCTCAACGTTTCACTAAATTCAGGTTTGGTTTTCCCCCTCATGCGTTGAGGAAATGGTGCAGGTTGTGGGGTTGTTTGTTGAAGAGTTGTTTCTTTCACATTGTTATCAGTTTCTTCATTTTGATCTTGTGGTTCATCTAAATTTTCATCCAAGTTTGAATCTTTAGGTGGGTTCTGAATTAGTTGTTCAGGTTTCTCAATTGATTTCCCACTTCTTAAAACAGTCACAGCCTTTAGTTGTTCATGAGTTGTTTGAGCACAACTTGACTCTCCCCTTGAAGTTGAGGACGGCACCGCCTGAGTAGGCATGGGTGCCTTTACTATTTTGATGGTTTGAAGTTCTTGTTTTAGGGAAGATACCTCTGAGTTCATCCTCTCCATTTGTTTGCACAGTTGTTCTAGTAGGCTTTGTGGAACAGTTTGGGTGGGTGCTTGAGTAGGTTGGTTTATCCCAGGGGGATATTTTGGAGGTGGGATGGTTTGTTGAAAATGGACCGGTGGCTGTTGGTATTGGATAGGTTGGGTTTGGAACTGGTTATGGGTTTGGTAGCTCTGATGGGGGGTAAGGATTTTGTCCCTGTGGTTGGCTAGGTTGTTGGTTATCTTTCCAGCGGAAGCCTGGGTGGTCATTGTACCTTGGATTGAAGGTGTTTTGGTATTGGGGCTTTTGAAAGTTTAGGGCATTGACTTCCGCTGGGGGTCCTCCTAGAAGAACATCCTTGATGGATGGAATGGTTGGGCAGTTGTCTGTTTTATGGTCATGTTTGTCACAAATTGTGCAAACAAGGTCTACATTTTGGATTTCATGGACTTTCCTAAGGTCTATCTCTTCAACCTTCCTAGAGAGTGCTGCGAGTTTAGCCCTAAGGCTTTCCTCTTCTCTAAGTGTATGAATTCCAGTGGTTCTTTGTGGCTTTTCAGAATAAGGTGAAGTTCCCCAAGTTTGGTTTTGTTCATCCAGACTTTCCAGATACTCGTAAGCATCATTTGGGGCTTTGTTTTTAAAAGTTCCATTACACATCATGTCAATGAATTGTTTATTACCCGGACCCAACCCTTCATAGAAAATTCACACTTGTTCAGGTATGGAAAACCCATGGTGTGGAACCATGTTTAGGGTGTCTTTGAACCTCTCCCATGTTTCATAGAATGACTCTCCCTCTTTTTCAAAAAAGTTTTGGATGCTCTTTTTAAGTGCAATTGTTTTGTGATGAGGGAAGTATTTTTTGTAGAATTCTCTTTGCAGTTGGTCCCAAGAGTGGATTGATGCAGGTCTCAAGTTGTTTAGCCAATTTTTAGCTCGATCCTTTAATGAAAAAGGAAATAGCCTCATCTTAGCGGATTCTAGTTGATGTGGGGGACACATGGTTTCAACAATGTCGTTGAACTCTTTGACATGAAGGTATGGCATTTCTGACTCCATCCCATGAAAGGTTGGAAGGTGGTTTAGGACATGGGGTTTGAATATGTAGTTGGTGTCTCCTATGGAATTGTGTCTAATGCATGAGGGGGCATTGGTCCAAGCTGGAGTGAGGTAGTCGTTCATGGTTTGATCAACTACATTCCCTAAGTTTGGAGCTTCTTGGTTTTGGTTTCCCATTTGATTCCCCCCAGGGTTTACAATTTGATTTTGTGGATGACCCTCCATTGGACTTGTTTCAAGTTCTGACTTTGGGGTTTCAAGAATATTTGAATCTGATTTAAACAATCCCTTAGGTGCACTTGACTCCCCTATCCTAGGACTTTCCACCCTAACTAGTCTGTTTGAGAAATCGCGGGTGTAGGCGGTCATGCGCCAAAAAAAAAGCGAGAAAGGGACAAGATAAGAGATCTTGGGTGAGAATAGAAGAATGGAGGTGAGGAAAGAAGGTTTTTTTTTTGATCTAAGGTACTTACTTGGTCCCCGGCAACGGCGCCAAAATTTGGTTCACGCCCAAATTTACCCAAGAGAAGAAGGGTAGAACGGTCCTTGTAGTGTAGCTTGGGTTGTCGATCCACAGAGACCAAAGAAGATACCTAAGATACACAACCTAAGGGATGGATTTTTGGCTATGAAGTGGCCAACTTGGATTGATTTTGGATGGGTTTTAAAGATATCTAAAATATTTAAGTGGATTCAATTTAAAATAATGAGTTGATCCTAGGTTATCACTCGGGGTGGATTGGATGTATTTTCTTTTTAATGATTTCAATTTCTTAAATTTGAGATGGGTTCATTTAAGGAGATAAAACAACATCATCACTTACTGGTTTAATGCTTACACCCTCTAATACTAATCACCTATACACTTGAAGGATCAAAGTTTTGAGCACTTCAAGGTAAAGGATCGTATTAGTACTTGAAGTGTGTGGCCTTAACTTCAACAAGGACGATGGAGTTTAAAAATCATCAAATAAAAATCCCAATTAAAGAAGTGATTATACATTAATTAGGTGATAAATAACATCCAATTCAGCCCCTTGCTACTCCCTTGGATCAACCCATAAGTGGGTTATCCCTCCATTGATCCCATGGTTTCAATGGAAGCGGAAAGTAGACTCATAAGGGAGGAATGGAGAAGTAAAGAAAACAACAAAAATAAAATGATCACTCCACCGTTGTGTGAATAATTTCACAAGGGTTGGTGTGAATAAATTCACACCTTGATCCAACGGTATCAAAGTGATATTAAGAACAACAGAATAAGAGTAGAAGAAGAACTTTTATTAAGAAACTAAAGTGAATTGAACAACTTACATGTGAAAGACAAAATTGAGGCAACAAAAATGCAGCATAACATTACAAGTAAACAAAGCATCCAAGATCCTCAACTCCTTCACCACCACTGCCTTAAATAGAAATTTTGGGAGCCTTGGGTCGAACCACCAACAGTACAAATCATCTTAATTAATTTTTCTAGGCTATAGGTGGTGGAAAGCTTGTGGAATTTGGACTTTTCCACGTTTGACCCGAGGTGGCAGCCAGCTTTCATCCACCGAACAGACGCGTTTGGATGACCTTCTAGATGGCCGAATCAGGGTGGGCCATAGAAGAGGAAAATGGAGATCCGGATGTCTGCTAACCGCCTGTAAAAGTTGGGTCCATTTGGAGTTGTGTATTCCGAGATATGATCAAATCGGTGGACTGTTTTTCTGGGCCGCAGAATCTGGCCCAGAATTGTATCTCTAACTTGGGCCGCCTAAATGACCACCATGGAGGCCGAATTAGCATTAACTCCTGTAGAGTGATTTGTTCCTGTACATGTCTTCTAGCATCCCACGAAATTTGGGATTAATTGGGCCTGTATGTTGGGCCCCACAGTCTCATCATTGGGCTGGTGTCCAATATGCCTTCTCCAGAATTGCTTCCTTTCATTGCCAAATATCTCCATCATCCTCCATGAATTCTCCATTGATCCCTGAATCAAACATGTTCATATTTAAGTGTAGATAAATTTAAAAAAATATCAAATTAAAATATGTATAATTCAATTCCTTAAAATCAGATGAATCATTGGGTACTTTAAATGATGTTCAAAAATGTACTACATAATAGTGCATTTTAAGAAGGTATTACAATCATAATGTGAAATGATGTTCAAAGTGTAAAATGCACTAAAATGGTATTTATGAATAACAAAGAACATGAAAATTATGTATATTAACAATGAATATTAGCCTCATTTAGTGGCTAATCACTTGCTTTGGTACTTTAGTGCTTTTCCATATATCATCTATCGATACATGGTAAAATGTAAAGTATCAGATTAATTTGGTACTACTCCATGATACTTAGACTATTTGATGAAGTTAGAGCACGGATCTTTTGGATTTTGGAGGATTGTTCTTGTCTTGTATTTTTTTAGTTTGTCTTATATTGTTTACTTTGATATAACTGTCTTTCACTGTGGAACTTGGTTTTAGTTTGATTTTGATAAATGAAATGTTTGAGTTATCTTTCACTGTTATCATGCATCATAAACTAGATTATTTGGTTAATTTTTTATTCTTTAAGGGAAAATAATGCCCCACATTTATTGAATAACATTGGCATTTATTATCTGCCTTTGGAACCTTGGGGATGTTGTTTAAGGCCTAGTAACATCTCACCACCCTCTTAAGCCAAACATAAGGGGCGGGACATTTAAAATGGTATTAGTTTTTTTCAGTCCAAAAGTCAGTTTGATACAAATGGTATCAACCTTTTCCTTTCATTTTGAAACAAGTAGTCATCAGTTATTTTGGTCATGAAATTGAATTATAGTCTTGTCTATTCCTTTATTTGGGATCATAGAAAGGGGTATAATTATAGGAACATGAAATTTAAAGCATAAAAAGACATATCTAACCTTATTATGTTGAACTTAATTTTACCTAGGAGTTTGGTAGATAAGTGTTTTAGAGACACTTATTGGATTTGAAATCTCATTATCATGAGTTTAGCCAATGAGACGAGCATTACATGCATTGGATTAATGACTTCCCACTAGGAGTTCATACATCATTTTGAGTAATGATTTATGATTTTGAGTAATGATTTATGATTTTGTGTAAAATTATTGATTTTTGAAAATTTTGAAACTGCATTAAAAATGAAATATTTTGAAAATAGCATGGTTGTGTTATTTCAAAAATGGTTTGATTTTCTAAATAAATTTTAGAGTTTTCATAAATGGTTGATCATTGAAAAGGTTGATTTTAGAAATAAAATGTTTGATAATTAATGTGATATAATTTGAAATGTTAATACTTAGGTTTCTCAAGAGTGAGACTTATAGTGTTTGTTGATTTTTTTGAAAATAGAACTCGGTAGGCATTGTAGAAACCAGTAAGAAGAAGCTACAAAGAATATGGTTTCACCTAATCCACAGGAGAACTAACAGCTATTTTAGAGTATCATCGAAGTGTTTCAAGCTATATACACAGGAAAATAGTGGGATGATTCATGGATAGTGGATCATTCCTTCAAATTCAATAATTAGAATCCACCCATCTTCCAAGGTGATTCCAAACCAAAAAAGATAGATGTGTGGTTGAATATGATGAATTGTATCTTGTATTTTATTGGTATACCAATAGAGCATAAGTTCAAGTTGGCAGTTTACATGCTAGAGGACCTTGCATGTCATTGGTGGGATCTAGAGGTACAGGCTAAAGTGGATCAAGGCCTTAGTTGGGAGTATTTTGATATATTGTTCAACAAAAAGTTCTATCCTCACACAATCAAGATTCAAATATCGACGTACTTCTTCAGCATAAATAAGGAAAATATCTCTATCATCGAGTATGTTTCTAAATTCATGAATTTAGCGTTCCTTTCTCCCAAAGTTTCTTCTAGTACATCCTTGAAGGCATGCATCATTGAATCCAGTATGAGACAGGAGATTATATTGAAGATAGTTATGACCTATTTAATGGATTATACATAGATATTTAATAGAGAAATGGTTCCAGAATAGGGCATATCTGGAGCTACAGGAGGAAGGAGTATGTTTATACCAATGGGAAATAGAGAAATCTCTAAAGATGGGATTTAGGAGAAGAGGGAATCCTATTTTCATGGTGGGACTGTGAATCAGAATAAAATGGTTGGATCAGTGAACCTTCCTCCATGACCCAAAAGTATATAAGGATATTTACAATGTGGTTTGATTGACCACATAAAGTGAGAGTGTACGGAACAAACTTGACCATCCAACAAATGCAACAAGTTGATAAATCATTAGAACTATTTTCATAGTACTCTGAGGTCGGGTTCTTAGGAAACTTCTCAGGTGTTGCAGGCATCATATTCTTTCATGATATGAGGACAAAAAAACTAAACTCATCAAATGAACAGATCTATAAAGTGTGATTCTAGGACTACCAGGACTCCTCCGTAAGGGAAACCATAATAGTGGAAAAATAATAAATTATAGTGTCAAAGAAATTATATGAATTTAATCAGGTGATTTTGGATGATTAGGCTGAACCATATATGGTGAGAGGTAAGACTCTTTTTAATTCTACCCTTATGCATGTTTTGTTTGATACTGGTGAATCGTATTCCTTTATCGCTTATCTTGTTGTTGATTTGATGAGTTTAAAACTTGATATGATGCCCTATATAATTAAAATTCAAAGTCCTCTTGGGGAAAGAGAATGGTAATACATTCTAAGTATAGAATATTATATAACTATTGATATAGATAAGTTAAAATGGTATTTATATATGTTATAAATGGATTTATATGATGTAATCTTGGGTATGGATTGGTTGACAATGTTCAAGGCTCAAATCGACTGTTATAGAAGAATAGTTAGTTTCGAGACTGAGGATGGCATCAAGAATATTTTTAAAGAATTAAATAATCTTAATAAATGTGAAATTGGTTTTTTTTCACTATTAGTGGGAACAATCTATTTCTAAATGTTGGAAGTGAATTTATCATCGATGTAAGAGATCAAGAATAATAGTTTTCATGTAGTCTTGGACCAGTTTCCAGATGTATTTCCTAAAAATTTCTCTTTGTTACTACAAGAAAGGGAAGTGAAGTTTACAATTTATCTCCTCATGGGGACCAGTCCTATATAAATTCCATATTATAGAATGGAACCAATAAAACTAAGATTTTTTAAAGTGAAGTTGGAAGATCTGGAAATCAAGGGTTTCATTCGGCCTAGTATGTCCCTATGGGAAGCACCGATCCTATTAATGAAGAAAGAAAATATAAATATAAATATGTGTTTGGATTATCTTAATCTTAATCATTTTATGATAAAAAAAAGGTAACCACTTTCATGCATTGATAATTTATTCAATCAAATGAGAGGAGCTCATTTTTTCTCTAATATTGACTTGCGGTTAGGATATCACCAATTGCAGGTTCAGAAAGATGATATTATGAAAACGAATTTTAAAAGTAGATATAGCCAGTATGAATATTTTTTAATTCTTTTCTATCTTATAAATTCAGTGTAAATATTTGTGGAATTTATGAATTAGATATTTCATTGATATATGGATTCTTTTGTTGTGGTGTTTTTGGAGGACATATTGGTGTATTAAAGGATAAAGGATGAGTAAGAGAAACACTTGGAAACAGTGTTGGGAATATTGAGAGACCATCGTTTGTATTCAAATTTATCAAAGTGTGTTTTTTCGATAAAACATTTATTATTTATTGTCAATGTAATTTTTTAAAGTGGAGTTTTATTGGATCCAGAAAAGATATAAGTTTTTATCTCTTGGAAACCATCGAAGAATGTCTTTGAGATTTTGAGTTCTCTTTGTCTATATGGTTATTTCCAATGATTTTTTTGTGACTTCTCACTACTAGCTTCACCCATGAAATCTTTGTAAAAGAATAATATTCTATTCCAATTGACCGAGGAATTATAGAAATATTTTCAAGAGCTTAAATTTGTCCTTACATCATCACTAATCATGATTTCTCAGAATTAGAAGAACGGTACATAGTGTATTGTGATGCTTCAGGATCAGGGTTGGTATGGTTTCTCATACAAGGAGATAACATGGTGCTTATATACCAAGGAAGTTAAGGGTTCATGATAAGAAATACCCAACACATGATTTTTATTTACCTATAGTCGTCCATGCTTTAAAGACTTGGCATCATTATATCTTCATTGAGAAATTTATTTTGTTCATGGATCATAAGTTCTTGAAGCATATTTTATCACAAAGGGATTTGAATATGAGGAAAATAAGATGGATGGAGTATCTCCAAATTTTCAACATTGACTTGATATATACACCAGATAAAAGTAATTTGGTGGAAGATGCATTAAAAGGAAAATTATTTACTCATTTGGTGAAATATGATTCAGATGAGTTTTGTATGATGCCAGTCCTAGCCAACATGCATGTGTAATTTGAAGACATAGGTGATGGTGTGGTTTTATTTCTACTTTTTCTTGTTTTTTAGTTGGTAAAGACAGTAAAGGAGGCATAGAAATCTGATGCAAAATGTGTTTCAATGAGTTCAAAACTCAATAGTATGGATGCCAATAAAAATGGAAGATGGATGAGAGTTTAGTGTTGTGGTTTAGAAATCAGATGTTTGTACATATGGATTGATAGGAAAAACTTCCTAACTCATATCACCATTCAAGATAGGTAGTCCATACTAGAATATCAAAGATGTATAAGGTGTTGAAAGAGTAGTTTTGGGTGATTGGTATAAAAATAAAGGCGGTTGAGTTTGTTTCATGATACAAAACTTGTCTACAAAAGAGGGTCAACAAATAGTAGGTATATTAAAGTATTTACCTATCCCTATTTGGAAATGGTAGTAGATGCATATGGATTTTGTAATGGGTCTCCAAAGAATGGTTTGAATTTACTACCCCATATGGGTTATTATTTATTAGTTCACAAAGTATTCCCATTTCATTCCTATTCAGGAAACTTATACGGTGGTGGATTTTTCCAAAAACTCTATCCGAGAAGTGGTAAAGAGACATGACATACTCATTTCAATCGTATCAGATAGAGATCCAAGTTTTACCTCTTATTCCTATAAATATTTACAGAAACACCATGGGACTTAGTTGACTATGGGTACAATGTATCATCCTCAGATGGATGTGAAATCTAGAAGGATGATAAAAATTTTGGAATAAATGTTATGGACTTATGTATTAGATTTTAGTGGATCATAGGAAGAGGATGTGTTTTTGTGGAGTTATCATATAACGAAAGCTATCTAGCCTGGATACATATGGATCTATTCAAAACATTGTATGGTTTTCCTTGTCGTTATCCACTTTTTTGGGTGGGAATAGGTGAAACATCACTAGATAGGACAAGTCATGTTCTAGAAATAATGTAGAAGATTCAGTTGACTAGGAAATGGGTGGATATGGCTCAGAGTCATTAGAAATCGTATACAGATCATCATCGATGATATTTTTAATTTTCAATGAGTGATCATGTGTTCTTTATTATTTCTACAAGGCTTAGACATCGAGGTTTTGGGAAGTATGGTAAGTTATCTACTTGATACAAAGGCCCTTTTGAAATACTAGAATGGTTGGGAGAGGTCGCATATCGATTGGAATGTCCACCACAGTTTAGTGTGGTGCATAATGTGTTCCACGTATCTCAGTTGAAAATTATTAGCCTGAATTTGACAATTTGATCAGATGAGATCATGTTGACATAGAGGCATATGCTTCATTGGTACATATCCCAATGTATAATGTGGATATGAAATGGAAATTATTTCATGGAAAAATCATTGATCTAGTATGGGTTTAGTGGCAGCATATAGTCAGATTCCAAAAAAGACTTGGCTATGTGAGAAGGAATTAAAATAGAAATGGTCAGAACTCTTTCATAGAAATGTTTTTTTCCATTCCAAGGATGGAAACACCAATGTTGGGGAGAATTTAATACCCTTTTTATTTGGTAAGTATCCCCTTCTTTATTCTTTTGAATTATATAGATTAGAAGGGTAAATTTTGGGAGAATTTGGAGAATTTTTGAGAGTTTTGGAGATTTTATATTGGTTGAAAGGTGTTTCATAGTTTGTTAAAACCATGAAACACTTGAAAGAAATTATGCACAGTGAGATAGGGGCTCATGGGAAGGCGCATGGGTGCTTCACGAGTGGCACATGATTTCACTAAACATTTCTAAGTGGGGAAATGTTGATATAATGATCTGGAAAATAGTTTGTGAAAAATTTGGAAACTTTGTGATCTGACCATGTGAAAATAACCCTTGAGGTAGTGGATAATGCACTGTTAGTGCACAGTTTTCCTAACCGTATGACTAATCGTTCATGGATCAAAAGTGGGATCCTAAAATTATTGGTCTCACTCGTTTTACCCTCTAAACTCATAAATTTTCCTCTTATGTGGCCCTAAATCCATGTTATATCTTCCCAAAGGTCACAGAAGGTTCTCTCATTGATCTGGAGGTGATACAAAGGATTCCCTTGGTGTTTAGAAGTTAATTCCTCATGGTATGTCATCATTCTTGATTGTCCTTGATGTTTTTCTTAGATCCACTTCAACCTCTCTCTCAGTTTCTTATATATACACCCATTGGGGGTAGATATAAGGTTTTGAATTCCAAATATTAATATATTTGGAATTTTTTATGTTAGGGGAAGAGATTTAAGGTCGGTTCATGGAGATTCAACCCATTTCTGTGATTTTGTTTTGTGTCGTTTATTGTTTTCACCAAAACTCTTGAGGTATGTGGCTTCACTCTCGACTCCTCTATTTTAGAACTTGAAGGATTATTTTCAAAAAATATCCCTTGATTTAAATTAATTATTTACCCCCTATGAAATGGTTTTTGAAACCCTCTTGAGTGACAACTTTTGGAAATTTGAAAATTTGGTGTGTTGTTGGATTGTTTTTTTTATAATATGATTTTAAAATGATGATTTTAAAATAATTGTAGTTTTTTCTTCAAGGAAAAATGATTTTCACTAAAAAGACAAATGTTTTATTGAAATGGTTTGAACATACTGGAATTATGCATGGGTTGGCATGGTTTTTTGGTTTTTGTTCATATACATTGGGATGGATAAGGATGTGAAGTGCCCCCAGCAAAAGGTTAGTACAGATATGGGTGTGATGTAACCCCATCAAAGTTGTCCATTGGGTGATGGATTAGTGGAATGATGACACACCAATTACAAGTACAGGGAGGTCCCTAGATTTCATGCATGGTTGGATGTATGGTTGTGTGGAAATGATGGATTTATGCCAAAATGCAATGTTAAATGATTAATGAATTATTTATGTGCTTTTTTGGGAAACTGTTTACTTCGGTTTGTGTTTATATTTAGCTATAATCTATTTTAGATATTGTTTTATATAATTTTTTTATATAAATTTCACTAAAATGTTAAATCATAGTGGCGTGAGTAGGGAATACATTATGGAAAACCTATTTAGTTTTAGTACTCACCCCTGCTTTGGCACTTTGGTGCTTTTTTAGATGTCATATAATAGGACATAGGAAAAGGTAAAGTATCACACATATTTAACACTACATCATGATTATTAGGCATTTTGATGATTTTGGAGCATGAGTCTTGTTGATCTTAGATACTTGTGGTTGTATTTTAGTTTTATTAGTTGGTCTTTTTCCATTTAATGTGATATTGTAGTCTTCCACTATGGCACTTGGTTTTAGTTTTCTTTTGATAAATGAAATATTTTATTTGGCTTTCAATGTTATCATCCATAGTATAGTGGGTTGTTTGGTTAATTGTTTTATTCATTAAAGGAAAATCATACCCCAAAAATTATTGAATCCTTTGTACATTTATTTCCTTCCTTTAGCACATTGGGGATGTCTCTTAAGGCCCAGTAACTTCTCACCACCCTCTTAAGCCAATGAGATGGGGTGGGACATTACAAAAATCAAGCTGCCTACTGATCAAGCATATATTTTTTATAACGAGACTTATATCATAGGAGAATAATAAGAATATGGTGTCAGGATACTTTGGTTATTTGTGATGTTGAATATGGTCTGCAAGAAGATTATACGATTCAGATTAAATTAATCAGATGGTCGTGACATAAATGTATTGTTTTAACACATGTGAATAGTCCCCACATATCATATACCAAATCGAAAAATCGACCAGTCTTGCACTTCCCTATATTAAAACATCTCCCAAAAATGGTTTTTTCCAAGGCACTGGGGTATTAAAAATCAAAACATACAACACAAAACCACCATAGGCCACACCATTCTGTTCATTGGGCACCCTATAGGCGACTTTGTATCCCATTGACACACTATTCAGGTGGTATATTCCCCTCTTGCTACCATGTATCCTACTTAGTAGATTATCCTACCATATCGTTGACCACTTGGTCCAACATCTGGTATAGGCTGGTTCATTATGGGCTCATAGGCTGGTTAATTATTTTATATAAGAAAATTTTAAATTACTCATATAAAATAATTCTAAAATATATTAATATACTATTTTCAACACAATATATATTTATTTATTCGTTTTAATAATTTTATTAATTTACTTATATATTAACTACTAAATTTTTAACATAACATATTGTTATTTACTTTATTAATTTTTATACGTATGACATTGTTTATTAGAGTTTTAAAATCAATTTAAAATTTTACTACTTATTAATGTAAAATATTATCACTATAAATTCAGCTAAGGCTTATAAATATTTTAAATTAAAAATAATATTTTAAAAACTATGAATTTTCATATAATAATAAAATATATTTTAATTAATTAATTATCACTTGTATTTTTTTTATAAATTAATTTCTAAATATCTAAAACTAATATTAAATATATCTAACCATACATGTACACATTTAAAAATTTTATTTTAAAATTATATTTAGTACATTTACTTATTGTTTTCTTTCTATTAATATTTACTTAGATTATATTACTACTAGGTTATTACAAATATTAATATTTTTTTAATAATGTTATAGTGACCAAATATTTTATACCAGTTTACTTATAATTATTATAAAACAATTTTCTTACAAATTAAAATAATTTATTTACAAAAATAATATTAAATACTTATTTATGAAAAATAATTATTTTCTATGATTTAATTATACAATTTAATATTTACAAAAGGGTTTCTTATTTTTCAATACTAATAATAATGTAAATTTAGCATAAATAATTATATCTTTTCAAATATTGAATGAAAATGATTTTTTATTTCTAACACTTATTACAATTTAATTATATTTACATTGATAAAATAAAATTCGGTTTCATGAAAAATAAAAAAAAATTCAATATTTTTAGAATTTGAATATTAATTTATAACAAATAATTTTTTTATTAAATGAAATCATTTAGTTTCATAAAATTTCATAATGTTAAAACATATTTTAGTTTGTTTAAATTATAAAATAATCCATTTGATAGCATTTATTTAAAATGTAAATATGCTTAAATTATTGAGAAATTATAATTTGTGATATATAGTTATACATATACAGACCCATACTTTTCATGAATATATATCATATCTTAATATATGAATATTCATTATATATCATAACAATCCACACAAGAATCATATAGGTCTAGTGCCTTTGAAAACATGGATAGATAAACAATTGGATAATAAGTGAACCAGATCATCTTTCATTATGTTCTTCATGACTAGAACCCTTCTAAGATATATTATACTTAATATATTTATTCATAACCGAGGGAAATGAAACATAAGAAAGTTCTATCTCCGATACTCAGTAAGGGAAAACAAGGGATATATCAATGATCACTTAAACATAACATCAGCATAAGGGTATGAGAAGAAGAGCTTAACATTTGAAAACCATAAATTTCATATCACATGCCATATTATAAAGTAAAGGAATACTTCTTAGTAGTTCATAAGATATGAATCATAATGGAATCAAATAAAATGACTCATGAGAGAAAAATAGAGGAATATGACCTCAGTTTTTTGTATACATATAAGCATAGAAATTATTTTCCTTAATATTATAGGATCACTTACATGGATATCATAATGGATTGGGTTCAATCAACATTGTATAATAGTAGTAAATATTTACTCCTTATATTATCATAGTGGATAAAGTCTCATACTAAACTAGGTTTACTCCCCATTCCAATGTTTTTTATCTCATGAGATATCCATCATTACCCAATGCATCGGAAGGATATATAGTTCTGATCTCCCCTGTAACATAATGAAAATAATACATATATGTTCCACAATATCATAATACACTCATCATATCATAATCTATGAAAATTAAAAGGGTTTCATAAACCCTTTATGATATAATTTCCCATGAAAAAGAAACGGGTTTCATAAACATTTCATCAATTAATTATAACATAAACCTTAAAAAGGAATGAGTTTTGTAAAAATATTTCCATTATAATAAAAAACAATCTAGATAAATAATTATAATGATATAATTGGATCATATCCCTAATAAATCTTAATTAACATTAAAGGATGTAATTTTAGATAAAAAATGTCTTCAAAAGATCTAATGAAATATTTCTTGAGAAAAAATAACCTTTTCACTGTGAAATTAGTTCCGTAAAATATATAAATTTACAAAATTTTATTGAAAAATTATTATTTGAAAGGAAACTTGTAAAATTTTAAATTGAGCTTCAAATAATTAAGTGTTTATGATGGTAGGAATTTTTTTTCAAGTTTTTTACATTCAATAAAATATTCCTTTAACATTTTTGGTAAAAAGTCAAAAGTACCTTGTTCAGAAAACAATAAGAAGATAATTTTTAAATTATTTTTTAAAAATTAAATCATGGGTAAAAATGACTTTGAAAAAATTATATGATAATATTTAAAACATTCTTGAGAATTTTTTTGTGAAAAAATAGACATGAAAGAAAAAGTATTTTCGGCCTAAAATAGAAATAAAATCGATTATCCTTAAATAAATTCAAGATCTTTAGTAATTAAAGAGATAAAAATTAAAGGAAAAAAATATTTTCTAGGAATAAAAACATGAGAAGAAAAACCATGAAAACCATGAGAGTTATAGCATGAAATTTCGCCATCTTAAACTTAATCATAAACAATCCCAATAAACAATGAGACTATAACACAGACTCTTACCTTAGGTCTGAATTCCTTCGTACGTATTAGAACTTGAAATTTAATATTTATAAATTTATTATACATATACTTAAAACCCATATTCATATATATAATACCATATAATATTTACTTATAATTTTATATCACCTATTTATTGACAATTCTTTATTAAAATTATTGTTTTATGTGATAACTACTTTGTTTTTCATGTATGTTTTAGTTCAATAGTTTTGGACCTTGTAAATTAATCAAGGATCCAATATCTCCAAAATATTAATACATATATAAATATAATATATATTTTTTATATGCATATTTATATTCATCTTGAAAAGTTATAGATAGAAAAAATGGGTTACACCTTTCATGGAGACAATATCTCATACGTATGCATGAATGTTGTCTTCATTTTCTGATATATAGAGTGAAAGAAAGGTAAATAATAATTAAAATTTATAAGATAATTATAATATATTATATTTCATATATATTCAATAAATTTATACTTATTACCATATGATTAAAACTAAAATGAAAACAAATCTCATCACTTCATGGAGGTTGTAGTCCACACATATGCACGAGTGATGTTATCATTTTCCAACCTATTGGAAGGAAAGAAGGTAGGTATGATATTATAATTCTAGAATCACATTATTTTTATAAATATAATATGTAAAAATTAAACCCATCATAATACCCATATATAAAATTTGGTGATGAAAAATTAATTGTACCGCTATGTGGAGACAGTGTGTCCAACATATGAATAAGTGATATTTTAATTCCCATTTGAGAGAAAATAGGATTGAAAATAGTGTTTTTATAGTAATAATAACATTTAAGTATATTTATCATACTTAAATTATTGTTTTAAGATAAATACAACGTATTTAGAGTAATTAAAAGAAGAAGTAAAAATGAAAGGGATTGGTTAAAGAGATCACTGCATATTTCAAACAACTCGTTTGGATCTCCACTTAAGGGCCCCAGGATTGGTATTTTGGGGAGACCAAAACCTGGAGAATATATCAAGATAATTTAATAAGATAATTTTTTAGGTATTTCTTTTTATAGAAATGCCAATGTGGTGTAAAGAAGAAAAATTATGGGAGTCCTTTTATAAGGGGGGATGGGACACAGTTGGAATTTCATTAAAGATTAAAATATATTAAAGGCATACTAAAGAAAAATGTTTCCAACTGGACATGAATTATAAGAAAAATATTATACGGTCTAAATAACATCATGTAATTAAAATTATATAGCTATTTGGTTAATCATGATCCATATTGCTTTGATCAACCCCTTCATTAATCATTGGTTAGGTTAACCGTAGTATAAACTATTTCAATCATAAAGAGTTATGAATGTTACCATAAATAGAAAAATGATTCATAAATGTTCAAGTGTTGATATGTTAAAACATATTCCATTTACTTGGATAAATATGATATTTTTATCAATTTTTATACATTTAATGAAATAATATTTATTATGAAATGTCATTAATGTAAATTTTATAATTATTCATTATATTTGACTTTAATGGAACAAAGAAAAAGATGGATATTGAAAGTAATTTTTTCACCAATTCAAAAATTATATATATATATATCTCTATAAAATTCATTTAACTTAATAATTAACTTAAATTTTATTAATGTTAATACTTTAAAATCATTTATTTTTATTTTTTAATAAATTAAATAAATAATGAGTCGACGTTAAGAATTTATGGTAATTATTCAATCACCAAAAATTGTAAATAAATTAATATGATAAAAAAATTCTATTTATAATATACATTTATAAAAAAATTACTACATTTTATCCTTATTTAAAAATTTCAGAGATATCAATTTCAAGAAAGTGACATTTTGTACTTACTCTTTTATTAAATTAAAATAATGGTCATATTCAAGGAAATATGTCACCAAGTCATCGTATATTCTAAAAATGGATGGAAATTTACAAACTACACTCATCTAATAGAATAAATGGTAGTTTTAGATAAATTTTAAAGCCTTATCCAAAATTATTAACTCTATTTTAGTCATTTTACATGTATCGAGTTGACAAAAATTTACTATGGTTATAATTCATTTTCAATAAATTTAAATGGGACCTATTTACCAAATTTGATCCTCATAATGCATTTAAGGAATATATTTTTCAATATTATGTTTCTATAAGTTTCAAAAATACTATTTAATATAAGTGTGATAAATGTCATGAAAACTATTTTTTAGAAAAAAACAAATTCTTAAGCATAAAAATAGATATATATTCGTATCTCATGCATATAAAAAACATATTTTGAATGTTAAAATATTTTATTGAATATAATATATATATATATATATATTTCATTAAAATCATTCAAAAAAATTAATTAATTTAATTATTAAGATAAAAAGACATTTCTCATATAAAAAAAATCGTCAAAAACATCTCTTTTTAGAAATTTCACTGATCCTATCTAAATTTCATGACACGTTCCATATATCTTTATAGATGATGTACATTCCATAAAAAACTCATGTTCTCACCAGTGAGTAAATATAATTGGAACTTGAATAATCCTACTTAGATAATCCTATCAAGATTGTTTAAAATATCTATTATATAAATGGATGACTATATTGGTGATGGTACTGTGGGGAAATCATAAAATAGATAAGGAAATATCATAATCCAAAGAAGTTATGATGAATAAATTCATGACTCTAATCATTAGGTGACTCTCTAAAAATTTCAAGGATAAAATTTTTAGAGGGAGGAATGTAACACTTGAGATGAAATTATAGAAATTAATATTTTCTTTCTAAATAAGCAATAACATAATGCATAAATCTTTTTTCAATAATGTGATTAAAACATAAATTCAAAAAAATTATAATGTTAATATGAAGAAATAAATTCAATTTTTGAATTTAACATGTCAAAATTATCTTATGATGAATTTTTTATATTTTTTAAAAATAGTTGATTTTTGGGTGAAAAGTGAAAAATACTAGTCTGAATGGCCCAAAGGCCTGATTTTTTAATTTATTTTAGGATAATAACTCATATTAATTAGGATAAGAGGTGACCCATAAATGAACCATAGAATAAGATGAATTAAGACCAATACATGAACCAAAGTCCCAAAGGCCTGACTACACAAGAATTTCCACTACCGATCATCTTCTTTATTAAAGGGACCTAACTCCCCACCTTGTACGGCTAATCGGATATAATTTACCCATGTAGAGAAGAAAAGTGCTTTGTACTAATAGTGATTTGCATTCCCTCTCTTCATTCCCAATCTGGTTATCACTACTTTAGAGGGTTTTAGTTACTCTGATTCCTCTTATGGGATCTACTCCTATGTGGCTAGGCATGAATACTTCATGGCCCAAAATCCCTATGACCCCATGGCTTGGAGGCCTAATGTGGCCCAAAATCCCTATGGCACGAATGCCTATGGTGGTTTGAAGGACTTGTAGACCATAGGCCTAAAATTTTGAGCTAAATTCCCAAATTACAAAAACTCTTTTTACTTAACATAAATCAATTTATCCCATTATAATCAATATTATAGATTAATTTTTATAAAATCATATTTATGTTAAAAATAAAAGAAATTATAAAATGGTTTTATTTTTGTTTTTCTGAAATATATTAAAATTAATTTATATTAGTTCTTGGAGTTGAATGATGTAAAATTATTTACATATTTTTAATCTGTATAATTAATTTTTTTTAATATTTTTAACTTGATTTTTAATCATAATGAATAGTAATCATGGTAAATATTTTTCACCTTAGTTAGGGGTACAATTGGTTAAAAGGGTTCAAAAAATAAAGGGATAATTATTCAAGATAACACAAAACACATTATTAATCCTTATTGGTTGGTTTTATTTGATATTAAACTTATAATATTTTAATCTATGAAAATTTATATCCACTTTCGCAAAAAAAATTATTATATTATTAAACTCTTTTAAGTAATTTCATGTGTGTGGCTCCACTCACTTATAAAAGAGAACCACTTATCCTCCCTTATTCACAAAAATTGAGCCCTATAGATCATATATGACCTAAATAAAAACATTACTATTTTTTCCTTCATTCTTGATCTCATGGTCTTACCCTAAGGTCATCCTTAGAAGTGTTAAGATGTAATCCAAAGGGGGTTCTCAAATAAGTTTTAATCATATTACCTATCTCTTCTGAAGATTATTTATTCTTATAATTCCTTTAAGTATATTATATACATACTGACATAATGAATCAAGTATCACCAATGTACTAATATTTTATTATGAGTGTTATAAAACCATTTTCAAACTCACTTCCATCCTTTGGAAAATAAAAAACTTTGTTCATGCCAATGTATGGTCTATCATCTCCATGTATCGGTGAAATTCATTTTTCATAATTGTTTTACTTGGATGGTTATAAATTTATAATTAATGAAATATATATAATATTTATTAAAAAATTATTATCCTAGAAATATGATATATTATAGGCATTCTTACTTATCTATCCATTGGAAAATGATAGCGTTGATTGTGTGTATGTGTGTACTACCACCTATATGAAGTGATGTGATAGGTTTTATTATTTAAACAATGTATGTATGACTATAAAATTTTATATAATGAAAACAAATATATATTATTGAAATTAATAACATTATTTTTTATGATGTAACCATTTCATTATGCCTTTAACCACGAAAAATATATCAAAGTAATTATGAAGAAATTGATTGAATAACCATAAAGTTGGTGATATAAGCAATAAATATTCAATGAATGAATTAAAAATGATTATAAAAGGCCCTTAAAAAGGTATTAAATATCAAAAAAAATTATGAACAAATTAAAATTCATTATACAGGAAGATCAAACCAATAATACTAAGCAGAGACCCAAGGTAACATATTTTTGTTACAATCTCATTTTTTCAGGAGGATTCATGTTCTTATTTTCTTTTGGAAAATTATATGATCCTAATATTTGAAAAGACAAATATTTTATTCTCATATGGTTATATTAGGTTATAAATTTTTGTATTCTATTTATTTTATAATTGGATCAATAATCAACGAGTAAGATACTTGTAAGAGACTTTCTTTTAAAAATCATTTTTTAATGTTTTCCTTCCAACTCTTTTTTTATGTCGAGTTTCTTTTACATTTTTCAATAATTTTATTAAATATTCGTCAAAGGGTGATAAATTTCATTTTAAATTATTTTTTACCTTATTTATATAGGACAAAAAGGGAATATTTCTATCATTTTCTATAGGGTTTTTTTTCAAACTAATACAAATTAAAAAAAATATTTATTAATCTACATGGATTGGCCTCTATTTCCCATAATAATATCCATTATACATTATCAAGATTACTTTATCATTTTATGTGGTTATTTTTGAATGAAATCATTTTATCAATATTCATGTAATTTTTATTTTAAATATTATCAAAGGAAAATGGTATTATTTTATTAAAATAATGAAAATAAGTTTAAATTTTTGATTTATAACTATGACCTTACAAAAAGAAACAAGGAAGATATTTTTAATTTTATATTCTAAATTAATTTATAAATACTTGGTTTTACTAAAACCCATTCATTTTTTATGAATCAATGGTCTTATATCATCCTTTACTGATAATGGATTCTACCTTATTTTGAGATAATTTAATTTCTCATGATCATACTCTCTATCACTCTCCATTATTAGTTGGATATTATTTTACACCTTCATGGCCATATTTTTAATATCATAGATGAATTCAAAATCATTTCTATTACATTTATGATGTTTCAACAATATACTATTTCTATATACCTTATTAGTTTAAGGAATCTTATTACGTAATTTCATTTATGGGATAAATATTGATGTTCCATATTCTTGATTGAATATATATAATTCTTGACTTATATGGAATTTTGATAATGAATTATATTGATCATTAAAAATATGGGGAATGCATTATACATGCAACAAGTGGGTGGGGATCAGTTATAGATGTCCTCTTGATGCATTGACAAGTCTCATAAGACAAAAGAGTATGAAGTATATATTGTACTGGTATTTGGTTTACACTTACACATTTATTATGAATGTTATATTTGTTGAGATTTCTTAATGTAAATATTTATGATAACATGGTAGATTCATTGATGGACTGTTCATGAATGTCCATATTTGTGCATTTCCTTTAATGATAATTCATTTTTAATTATACATGTGTTTTCTATGTTGATATTAGCCGTGTATGTTCATTGAACAAAAGTTTTTGATTGAATGAAATGTTTTTTGATTATCCAATATTCCATTTTAATTTTAATTTATTTTCTCATGATAGTGTCTATTTTATGTAACCCTTAATGAGAATCTAATATCAAAATTTATTTGTTTTCCTTTCCCTCAGATATGAATAATGATTTTGTGGATGATTTTCAAGGATGAAAAATGTTTCTTATTCTATGTTTATATTTTTATAATGTAATAAATAAATCAAGTATGTATCTAGTTTTATAATACTACTAAACTAATTGATCCTTCATGGCACAATCCCTTTTATTTTTTACCAATTTAATAAAGTAATCATTGTCTATGGTTCAATTGATTCGGGGTGTTATAATTATAGAAAAAAAGGAAGTGGATATTTATCTAAAAGAAATCATCAGGATTTATATATCGATGCTAAATGAATGAAAATTTTATGGAAATATTTTTTATAAATAAATTATCATAAAGGTTATGTTGTTTAAATACACATATATAATGTATGAAAAAAATCATAAACATCTATTAATGTGACTCAATGTTATATTAAGAAACATTATAGGATCTATGGAATATGTATGAGAATTTCCTGATTCACCTGAATGAAACTATTGGTGAATTATTTTATTGTGTGAATGTGATTATAGAGGACATGTCTAGACTTTTCGAAACCCATGATGAAATCAAAATTATTAAGTGTATCTTGATAAATGGACACCTCTATTTAATATAATGGTATTAGTTCTCCCAAAAATGGATCCAAAGTAAGTTACATTGGATAGTATTTATATTAATATTTCTTTATATAAGATTAATACAAATAATAATTATCTAGTGGAAAAAAGAAAATTTTCATGAAGTGGTGTTTATGGTAATGAATAATTTTATGAAGTAGGATCAGATCAAAGAAAAAGAGGCTGAAAATTTCAAGTAATTCCATCCCTAAAATATGAAAATTGGAAAAGTAAAGTTTAAAAAGAATTATTTACTATCATGTGTTCGATTTGGAAATATTAGGAAACATGTTTCTAAATAAAATAAGAAATTTTGAGATGATGAAAAATATGATGTACCCATTAAGAAGTTTTATAAGGAGTTGAAAGGTTAGATGAGTTCCAAGAAAAGTTTCATTAAGAAAGTGAACATTTTTCAAAATAAGAAAATAACTATGAATAAATATAATTATAGTAGATTTAGGACTATAAATACCTTAATAGAAAAGTTCTAGTGGATCTCATAGTCAAAACATAAATTAAAGAGAAATGTGACGTAGAAGATACTAAATTTGATGGAGTGGTAGATCTCAAAGTCAAATTAGAGGATTTTCTTTAATAGATAAGTATTTGGAGAAATAAAACAAATAAATACAATATTTTGGTATGTGATTACAATATATATATATATATAGTAATAATAAGATGATAAAGTTAAGTTTAATGTTGATATTGAAAAAGATTAAATCTGAGAAGCAGTAAAACTCAAATAAATTCATTGATATTAAGATCAAAGTATAAGATTAATCCCCAGTCATTGATGTCTTGTCCAATATAGTTAAAGATAGATCTAAAAGTAATTTTAAAGCTCAAAGGAGTGGTTGTTGAGATAAGGTGAAATATTGAGAAACAAGAAATATTTATGACTCCCATGATGAAATTGGGATGTTAAATAGTATAGGATATAGAAAAATTAAAGGATAGTCATGGAGATATAATAAATAAGTTGGGGAGATTTTATATATAAACAAAGTATTTTTCAAAAATAAAAAACTGGTGGGGGTATATATCATATTAAAAATCTAGTCATGTGTAAGTAAAAGCCACAAACACCTAACCCTCTAAGAAAAATTGATTTATGAGAAACATAAAATACCAACTGAGTAAAAATGAAGGTATATAACAATGTACCATAATTTAGATGTTATTATTATAGAAAAATGGGGAATACTCAATACATGTGTTCCAAATAAAAGAGGTACTTTATGGAATGATATCAATAAGGAATTATGAACAGAAATTTATATTATTGATATTTTATTGATGTATATTATTTTTGAAGTAGAGGATATAGACACAAGGATATATATTCTCATCATGGATGTAAAATAATTTGTAAAATTAAATTCAATGTGGTAAAGAAGAGTAGATCATGGATTCATCAAGCTAGCTAAAAACTCAAATTAAGTTTCTAAATTTTTAAGAAAGCGATGAGCTATTATATATAATGGAGGATTAAGTATTTCAAGAACCAAAATATGTTAATCAATAATATTGGTTCAATAAAAATCTTTAAGAAGGTTGTTGTAGATTTATTTTAAAGTAATAGACTGATGTAGTGTATAGATTATTGATAGTTGATGTACTTCTCACATGATGAGAAATAAGGATCTAATCACAACCATAAAATATGATATGAAAGGTGTTATATGGTTTATAAATGATGAGGTATTATAAATCATTAGCTCTATAAAATTTCTGAATTGGTGGAAAGTCCGTGTAAAGAATAGATTTCATGGTAGTTAGCGGTTGTGGTCACAATTTACTCAGCATAAGTATATTTTATTTAACTCAGGGTATGAAATAAACATCACGAAGAATTATTATATTGTTAAAGAAACATATGGTACAATAGTGGTGTATAAAAATCATACAAATGGGAATCTCTACCTCAATGGTTGAGAAAAATATGTGTGATTCTTATCCAAGGAAAATGGAAACAAGTTGTGGCATAAATGGATTGGGAACATAAGCCAAAATTCATTGGAAGAGTTTGTGAAATATAAAAGAGTGCATGATAACCCAAAGATTATATGTTATAATACTCATAAATATTAATGTTTTTCAAAGGGAAATATAATTAGAAATTATTTTATGCTAAATTATAATAATTAACAATGATTTATGGAATTAGATCCCATTGATCTCCAAGGACCGATATCACTAATAGAAATTGATGGGAAGATGTACAACATATATCTTTATAGAGGATGTAAATTCCATAACAAACTCATGTTCTCACCTGTGAGTAAATATAATTGGAACTTGATTAATCATACTTAGATGATCCTATCATGATTATTAAAAATATGTATTATATAATTGGATGACTATATTAGTGATGGTACTTTAGGGAAATCATAAAATAGATAAGGAGATATCGGAATATAAAGAAGTTATGATGAATAAATTCCCAAATCTAATCATGAGGTGAATCTCTAAAAATTTCAAGGATAAAATTTTTAGAGGGAGGAATGTAACACTTGAGATGAAATTATAGAAAGTAATATTTTCTTCATAAATAAACAATAACATAATACATATATCTTTATTCAATAATGTGACTAAAACCTAAATTCAAAAAAAAATTAATATGATGAAATAAATCCAATTTTTGAATTTAACATGTCAAAATTATCTTAGGATGAATTTTTTATATTTTTCATAAATAGTTTATTTTTGGGTGAGAAGTGAAAAATACTAGTCTGAATGGCCAAAGGCCTGATGTTTTTATTTATTTTAGGATAATCACTCATATTAATTAGTATTATAGGTAACCCTTAAATGACCCATAGACCAAGAGTAATGAAGACCAATACATGACCCAAAGGCCCAAAGGCCCAAAGGCCTGACTACACAAGAATTTCCCCCACCCATTATCTTCTTTATTAAAGGGACCTAACTCCCCACCTTGTACAGATAATCGGCTATAATCTCCCCATGTAGAGAAGCACGGTGATTATTACTAATAGTGATTGACATGCCCTCTCTTCATTCCAAATCTAGTTATCACTACTTTAGAGGCTTATAGTTACTCCGGTTCCTATTATGGGATCTACTCCTATGTGGTCGGGCATGAATACTTCATGGCCCAAAATTCCTATGACCCCATGGCTTGGAGGCCTAATGTGGCCCAAAATCTCTATGGCCTGAAGGCCTATGGTGGTTTGAAGGACTTGTAGACTATAGGCCTAAACTGGTGTCATAAAGAAACAAAGTACAAAAACTCTTTTTACTTAACATAAATCAATTTATCCCATTATAATCAATATTATAGATTAATTTTTATAAAATTATATTTATGTTTAAAATAAAATAAAATTTCTAAAACGGTTTTATTTTTTCTGACATATATTAAAATTTATTTATTTTAGTTCATGGATTTGAATGATGTAAAATTAATTACATATTTTTAATTATTATAATTAATTTTTTATAATATTCTTAAATTGGTTTTTAATCAAAATGAATAGCAAGCATGGTAAATATTTATCACATTAGTTAGGGATACAATTGGTTAAAAGGGTTTAGAAAATTAAGGGATAAGGATTCGAGATAACACAAAACAAATTATTAAACCTCATTGGATTGTTTTATTTTATATTGACCTTATAATATTTTAATTTATAAAAATTTATAGCCAATTACCCAAAAAATCACTATATTATTAAAAACTTTTAATTAATTTCTTGTGTGTTTCTCCACTCTCTTAAAAAATAGAACCACTTATCCTCTCTTATTCATAAACATTGATCTTTATAGATCATATACGGACTAACTAAAAACATTACAATTTTTTCCATCATTTTTGATCTCTTGGTCTTACCCTAAGGACATCCTAAGAAGTGTTAAGATGTAATCCAAAGGTGGTTCTCAAATAATTTTCAATCGTATTATCTATCTCTTATGAATATTATTTATTCTTATAATTCCTTTAAATATATTATATACAGACTAAAATAATGAATCAAGTATCACCAATATACTAATATTTTATTATGAGTATTAAGAAACCATTTTCCTACTCATTTCATCCTATGGAAAATGAAAACTTTGTTCATGCCAATGTATGGTCTATCATCTCCATGTAGCGGTGCAATTAATTTTTCATAATTTTTTTACTTGTATGGTTATAAATATAAAATTAATGAAATATATATAATATTTATTAAAAAAATTATTATCCTATAAATATGAAATATTATCGGCATTCTTACTCATCTATCCATTGGAAAATGATAACGTTGATTGTGCGAATTTGTGGACTTCCACCTATATGAAGTGATGTGATATGATTTCCTATTTAAACAATGTATTTATGATTATAAAATTATATATAATGAAAACAAATATATATTATAGAAATTAATAAAATTGTTTTTTATGATGTAACCATTTCATGATGCCTTTATCCACGAAAAATATACCAAAGTAATTATGGAGAAATTGAATGAATAACCATAAAGTTGGCGATATAAGCAATAAATATTAAATGAATGGATTAAAAATGATTATAAAAGGCCCTTAAAAAGGTATGAAATTTCAAAAAAATTATGAATAAATTAAAATTCATTATACAGGAAGATCAAACAAATAATACTATGTAGAGACCCAAGGTAACATATTTTTGTTACAATCTCGTTTTTTTGGGAGGATTCATGTTCGTATTTACTTTTAGAAAATTATATGATCCTAATATTTGAAAACACAAATATTTTATTCTCATATGGTTGTATTGGGTTGTACATTTTTATATTCTATTTATTTTATAATTAGATCCAGAATCAACAAAGTAAGATATGTGTTAGAGACTTTCTTTTAAAAATCTTTTTTTAATTTTTTCCTTCCAACTCTTTTTATTTATGTCGAGGTTATTTTAAATTTTTCAAGAATTTTATTAATTATTCATCAAAGGGTGATAAATTTCATTTTAAATTATTTTCTACCATATTTATATAGGACAAAAAGGGAATCTTTCTAACATTTTCTATAGGGTTTATTTTCAAATTTATAGAAATTAAAAAAAAATTATTAATCTACTTGGATTGGCCACCATTTCCCAAAATCATAGCCATTATACATTATCAAGATTACTTTATCAGTTTATATGGTTATTTTTGAATAAAATCATTTTCTCAATATTCTGGTAATTTTTATTTTAAATGTTATCAAAGGAAAATTGTATTATTTTATTAAAATAACGAAAATAATTTTAAAATTTTGATTTATAAATATGATCTTAAAAAAGCCACGAATAAGATATTTTTAATTTTATATTCCAATTTAATTAATAAATACTTGCTTTTACTAAAAACCATTCATTTTTTATGAATCAATGGTCTTATATCATCCTTTACTGATAATGGATTCTACCTTATTTTGAGATAATTTACTTTATCATGATCATACTCTCTATCACTCTCCATTATTTGTTGGATATTATTTTACACATTCATTCCCTTATTTTTAATATCATGGATTAATTCAAAATCATTTCTATTACATTTATGATGTTTAAAAATATACTATTTCTATATATGTTATCAGATTAAGGAATCTTATTATGTAATTTCATTTATGGGGAAAATAATGATCTTCCATATTCTTGATTTAATACAGATAATTTTTGACTTACATGTAATTTTGAGAATAAATTATATTTATCATTAAAAATATGAGTAATGCATTGTACATGCAACTAATAGGTGGGGATCAGTTATAGATATCCCCTTGATGTATTTACAAGTCTCATAAGACAAAAGAGTATGAATTCTATATTGGATGGGTATTTAGTTTACACTTACACATTTATTATGAATGTTATATTTGTTGAGATTCCTTATTGTTAATATTTATGATAACATGGGAGATTCATTGATGGAATGTTCATGAATGTCCATATTTATGCAATTCCTTTATTGATAATTCATTTTTCATTATACATGTTATTTCTATGTTGATAATATCCATGTATGTTCATTGAACAAAAGTTGTTGATTGAATGGAATGTTTTTTGATTACCCACTATTCCATTTTGATTTTTATTTATTTTCTCATGATAGTATCTATTTTACATAACCCTTAATGAGAATATAATCTCAAAATTTATTTGTTTTCCTTTCCCTTCGATATGAATAATGATTTTTTGGATGATTTTGAAGGATTAAAAGTGCTTCTTATGCCATGTTTCTATATTTATAATGTAATAAATAAATAAATTATGTATCTAGTTTTAGAATACTACTAAACTAGTTGATCCTACATTTCATAATCCCTTTTATTTTTTACCAATTTAATAAATTATTCATTTTCAATGGGTCACTGGATTCAAGTTGCTATAATTATAGAAAAAAAGGAAGTAGATATTTATCTAAAATAAATAATTAGGAGATAGATATCGATGCTAAATTAATGAACATGTTATGGAAATATTTTTTATAAATAAATTATCATAAAGGTGATGTTTTTTAAATAGACATATATAATGTATGAAAAATTAATAAACATCTATTACGATGACTCAATGATATATTAAGAAAAATTATAGGCTCAATGAAATAAGTATGAGAATTTCATGATTCACTTGAATGAAACTATTGGTGAATTATTTTATTGTGTGAATGTCATTGTGGAGGAAATGCCTGGACTTAGAGAAACCCGTGATGAAATCAAAATTATTAAGTGTATCTTGATTAATATAGACCTATATTTAATATAATGGTATTAGTTCTCCAGAAAATGGATCAAAATTAAGTTACATTGGATAGTTTTTATATCACTCTTTCTTTATATAATATTAAGACTAATAATAATGATCTAGTGGAAAAATAAAATTTTCATGAAGTGGTGTTTAAGGTAATGAATAATTTTATGGAGCAGGATCAGAGAAAATAAAAAGAGGCTGAAAAATTCACGTAATTATATCCCTAAAATAGGAAAATGGGAAAAGTAAATTTTAAAAGGAATTATTTACTCTCTTGAGTTCAATTTGTAAATATTTGGAACCATGTTTCTAAATAAAATAATAAATTTTGAGATGATGAAAAATATGATGTACGCATCAAGAAGTTTTCTAAGGTGTTGAAGGGTTAGATGAGTTCCAAGAAAAGTTTCATTAATAAAGTGAACATTATTTCAAAATAAGAATATAACTATGAATAAATATAATTATAAGATATTTAGGACTATAAATACCTAAATATAAAATTTCTAGTGGGTCTCATAGTCAAAACATAAAGTGAGGAGTAATGTGATGGAGAAGATACTAAATTTGATGGAGTGGTAGATCTCAAACTCAAATTAGAGGATTGTCTTTAATAGATAAGTATTTGGAGAGATAAAACAAATAAATACAATATTTTGGTATGTGATTACAATATATATATATATATAGTAATAATAAGATGATAAAGTTAAGTTGAATGTTGATATTGAAAAATATTAAATCTAAGAAGTTGTAAAACTCAAATAAATTCATTGATATTAAGATAAAAGTAAAAGTTTAATCCCCAGTCATTGATGTCTTGTCTAATATGGATAAAGATAGATCTAAAAGAAATTTTAGAGCTCAAAGGAGTGGTTATTGAGATAAGGTGAAATATTGAGAAGCAATAATGATTTATGACTCCCATTATGAAATTGGGATGTTAGATTGTATGGTATATAGATAAATTAAAGTATAATCATGGAGATATAATAAATATGTTTTGGAGATTTTATAAATAAAAAGAGGATGTTTCAAAAATAAAAAAATGGTGTCGGTATTGATCATATGAAAAATCTAGTCATGTGTATGTAAAATCCACAAACAGGCAGCCCTCTAAGAAATATTGATTTATGAGAAACATAAAATACCACCAGAGAAACAATGAATATATATAACAATGTACCATAATTTAGATGTTATTATTATAGAAATATGGGGCATACTCAATACATGTGTTCCAAATAAAAGAGGTACTTTATGGAATGATATCAATAAGGAATTATTAATAGAAATTTATATTATAGATATTTTGTTAATGTATATTATTTTTGGAGTAGAGGATATAGACACAAGGATATATATTTCTCATCATGGATGTAAAGTAATTTTTTAAATTAAATTCAAGGTGATAAAGAAGAGTAGATCATGGAGTCATAAAGCTAGCTAAAAAATCAAAATAAGTTTCTAAATTTTTAAGATAGGTATGAGGTATTATATATAATGTAGGATCAAGTATTTCAAGAACCAAAATATGTTAATCAATAATATTGGGTCAATAAAAATCCTTAAGAAGGTTGTTGTAGATTTATTTTAAAGTAACAGACTGAGGTAGTGTATATATTATTGATTGTGGATGTACTTCTCGCATGATTAGAAATAAGGATCTAATCACTAGCATAAAATATGACATAAAAGGTGTATTTTGGTTTATAAATGATGAGGTGTTATAAATCATTAGCTCTATAAAATTTTCTAATTGGTGGAATGTCCATGTAAAGAATATATTTCATGGTAGTTGGAGGTTGTCGTCACAATTTACTCAACATAAGTATATTTTTTAACTCATGGTATGAAATAAACATAACTAAGAAGTGTTATATTGTTAAATAAAAATGTGGTACAATAGTGATGTATAGAAATCACACAAATGGGAATCTCTACCTCAATGGTAGAGAAAAATATGTGTGATTATTATCCAAGGAATATGGAAACAAGTTGTTGAATAAATGGATTGGGAACATAAGCCAGAAATATGAAAGAATTCATGATATCCCAAGGATTATATGTTATAATACTCATAAATATGAATTTTTTTAAAAGGTAAATATTATTAGAAATTATTGTATGCTAAATTATAATAATTCACCATGATTTATGGAATTAGTTCCCATTGATCTCCATGGACCGATATCACTAATAGACATTTATGGGAAGATGTACAACATATTATTAAATGATTACTATAGTGGGATGACATGGATGATAGAAATCACCCAAAAATATAAGGTTTTCATTTTCAAAACACATTATCAGATATTGGCAGAGAAGATTCATGTATAGAAAATTATAAAATTATAGACCAAAAATGGAATAGAATTCACAAATATCTAAGTATATGAGTATCTTAAAAGGAATAGGATAGAATATAAAGTTTTAATGGTGGGGACTGGTCAAAAAAATATTTTAGTTAAGGGGATTAACTAGATCATTAACAACATGGATTGAATTATTCTTATTAAAAAGACAAACTCCATAATTTTTTAAAGTAAATGGACTTGAAATTGATTCATATCACAAAAAGATCCAAGTTTTTTCTGAGTAAATAAAATAATATATTTGTGGTGTGTTATGGGAAGAATCCAACGTTGGTGTAATTTTGAATCTTTGGAAGTAAATATTTAATTCACGACAAGCAGAACAACCATAAGAAGTTTTAATCTCATAAAAATGAATGAAAATTTATTTGATACTCTTAAATGATAAAGGAATTAAAATATTTGTACAAGGATCATGACAGGGTGTTGAATGTCAAGATTTCTCTATAGTGTATAACAAGTAGATTCTTTGAAAAAAAAATATTAAGAAATTTCTAGTTGAAAGATTTGATGAGTGAAGTATCTCAAGGGGGATAAGGGGTTGGTACTAATTTAAATGAAGACATTGAAAATGAGTATGTGGAAATTAGTTCTTTAGATATAAGAAATTAAACAAGTTGGGATGAAATTGATGATAAAAACATTATAGGTGACTAGAAATATCCAATGAAAATAATATTAATAATTTATATAAAAACATAAATATTATCATAAGTGGAGATTAAGAATTTTTATGAGGCTACTAATAATGAGATTTGGATCAAGGATATGAACTAAAAGCCTAATAAAATCAAGAATAGTTAGACAAGGGAAATAGTTTTGATGATAAAGGATAAGAGTGTTATTAGAACCAATTGGGTTTCTTGTAACATGATGAATAAATAAGGAAAATTTATTCAAAATAATAAGGACTTATATAAAAAAGATATTCCCAAATTTAAGGTATTTGTGTGAATGATATGTTTTATTTTATGTATAGGTTGTAAATTATATTATTATTCATAACCAAAATAATTTAGAGTAAATTCAACGTATTATAAATGGATTTTAAATAATAATTACTTAATTTTATTATAGAATAGGAATTATACATTAAGAAACAATTTGGATTTCTCATGCATGAGGATGAGAAAAAAATTGATGATTAAAAAAGGTGATTTATGAGATAAATGAAGTTCCAAGATCATATTAAACTACGCTTGATCAATATTTGAGAAAGCTTGATTTTTAACATAAAGTAGTTGATCATAATATCTATTTAAAAAAATGTAACTTATCAAAGTATGGTGGTGATTATTATGTTGTTGAAATAATATTTAGATGATAAAATAAATCTCAATTAAAAAAATCTGAATTTATGAGGAGAAAATTTGAAATATTAATGATTGGCATATAGATATTTTTCATTAGTCTTCAAGTAATACAAGGAAGGAATGTAAAATTCATTTATTAATAAAAATATGCTAATAAGGTGTCCAAAATATTTATAATGGGGGTTTTATTTAAATTACAACATTAGTTTCTACCCAAATAAAGATATAATCATATGAAAATGGGAAATTGATTCATGTGACAGAGTATAGGAAAATCATTGGGAGCCTATTATACTTAACAAATATAATCATTGAAATTATTATTTCTAATTATTAAGCCACAAGGTATCAAATTTTTTCCAAATAAATCTATATTATAGAAGTGAAAAAGGAAAAATTGGTATATCAAAGGCATGGCGGATTTTATTTTTTCTATTGTGAAATATCATAACAGTGTTAATTGGGATTTATGAATATTGATTACGATAGTTTGATGGATAATAGGAATTCAACATCAGGTGGAGCATTATATCTTGTAGATTTTTTTATTTATTGTCTCTATAAGAAGAAATATCTTATCACATTGATCACTTTAGAAGAAAAATATATATCAGTTCTAAAAGCTTACACAAAAATATTATGGATGACAAAATAAATTGAGGATATTGGAGTTGAAGTGAATTCATAGAATATAATCAAGTTTTAAATTTAAATGATATTAATCTAAGAATAAATCATATCCATAATTCAAGGGGAAATAATATAAACATCAAGTATCACTTTATAAATGAGAAATTTGATAAAGTATTGATAATATTGCATTATTTGTCTTCCAATAATAATTAAGGACATCATGAAAAATGAAAATTGGATAGAATATTTTGAGAAGAATCTATTAGATTGTGGATTTAAAATATCCCCATTCACTTAAATAGTATAGATATACCCCCTACTTTCCTAAGTTTTTTTCTATTCTATTTTTGGTATTCGACATGTGATATTCAAAACGAGGTTCATGGAAATGAATGTTATCTTTCCTGATTTGATTGATTATATTAATATGTATTCCTTGTAACCTTTAAAGAGGTCCTATTTAGGTTCATTGACAAAGGGGATATATATATACTCAAATTAATTCACCATTATGGGAGATATTTGAATAAGATATATGGTTGAGGAAGTATGATGATGTTTTTTACTTGTGTTAAGCCTTGTTTCTCACATTGATCATGACATTGTGGGATTAGATTGAATGATAATTGATTAATTAATTTATATATTATTTACTTTTTAGGTGGTGGATTAATGATGGTGTTTTGAATAATTTCTTTAAATTATTTAAGTTTTTTCAACAAACATAATGGGTAAAATTGTTAAAAGAATACTCACATGCATTTTTGGGTTTTTTTTTCAAAGTTAAATAATTATCATAAAAGACTCATTTATTAATTAGTAATTGGTATTATGGATTTTGGATATGTTTATATTAATATAAAAAAGTTTTATCCTTATAGTTTCTTGACCTGAGATCCATTCAAAATATAACCAAATCTGGTTGACCACTAGGCCTCAAGTGTGACTCCACATACCCAAAAAGGATGCTGACTAGTGGAGAGGGTCTAATGGTGGTATAGTGGGGATAAAATTCCCCCAATATCAGTAATAAATAAATCATAATAAATAATAAATGAATGTAGGAAAAAATAACTGACGATCAATAATGAATAGAAAAATGATCTTTCGTAAATATGCTTTGACATAAATACAGGGAGGTATAAACAGTACATGGAAAGACTACCAATGAAATTAAATGAATAAAAGACACAATATATATATATATCCAATAGAATCTCAAGAATAGGCTACGTAATATACTTCAATACTCCACACTAGCAAGAGGATAACCGTAATAAAGCACAATCCAAAATTATGATCACACAATTATGAGGTCTATTTAGGTACTCATGTGCAATGGAGACCAAAACAGGGTGTGAGATATGCTCAGTTGGACACCATAAATAGTGTCTAAATCTATTCAGCACATGAATATAAAATATTCAATGTGTAGATACATAAAATTAAATCTATAAGAAATAAATAATAACATATCAGGATTAGGTTCTTAGAAGACACCTGGATTACCATACCTACTTCATCCTAATCTCGAATGTCTCTACTCACCTTCCCTTATATATATATATATACATACATAAAAAATCATTTACATTAATATAAATACAATGGTGTAGACTAAATTTTTATTATCAAGGTATACACATAGACGGATCACATATCAGATAATGGAAACCATGCCTAGGGTGTTGTACCCAACGATCACAATATAAAGGATTCCATTCCCAAAGTTTAATAATCATAATCATAATGTAAGGGACTCTATGTCTGGGTATAACAATGTTAGGGGTTCCATGATCATGTATTATAAAGTAAGGGATGATATGACTAGCATAATAAAGTAAGGGACTCCATCCCCAGGGATGATATGCTTGATATCATAAAGTAAGGGACTCCATGCAGAATATCATAAAGTAAGGGACCTTATTCCCAGTATCATAAGGTATGGGAGGCCATTCCTATGGACTTGATGCCCATTATCATAAACTTAGGGATGAAATTCCCAAGGATTCCATGCCTACTATCATAAATTAGGGGATGCCATGCCCAGTATCATAATGTAAGGAACATCATGACCAAGGACTCTTTCATTTAAAAATAATTATAAAGTCCATATGGAGCACCCATGTCGTAGTATATGTTGTCAATTCGCATTCTATTAATCAATTAAATTTTTAATTTACAATATAACACACCTAAAATTGGTTTTATTATAAAATGTGATATCATTATCATTCCATTCATTTAATTCCATTTATCTATCTCTCTCAGGAAAATAAAATCAACTCTCTTTAGAATTTTATCCAAGCACAATAAAAGAAATATTATTATAATCATTTAAATCATCTCACCCAAAGGGACCGTTAAATCATAAAGAGAAATAATACTTTTTAGTAAATTATAAGAACTCACAAAAATGGGTGGTTTGGGTTGTGGTCGCCACCTAGAACTATGTATTAGTGCCTAAGATAAACAAGTTCATAGTCTAGAAATTTAATTTTAATCATTTCATATTTTAGGAGCGACGTCCCAAAATTCTACTACATGGAATAATGGAAATATTATATAAAATATTGATACTTTAGAGAAAAAAATATTTAAATACTACCTCACTCTAAGGATAATCCAATCATCCAATATTGATTCTTGATTCAAGTTATATTGAGAGGACTTGGAATAATTTTCATACAACTTGAAAATTGGGAGAAAGATCTCACATCGATTTAAAATTCAGTACAGGGAGATAAATGAAGTAGAGAAGCAAGAGGAGTCATAGACATACTTATGGAAATCCAATGCAACTGAATATGATAAATTTAGAGTCTGGAAATTTATGTTCCATCCATGTTTAGGATAGGAGGAGGGAACTTCCACATGAGGGGAGGTGGTGTATGCAGCCAGGAAAGAAAAATATAGGAGAACCCTTCAAGAAAGGAAGGTACAAAAAGGTCTTTTCTATATTTTTAAAGTACCAAACCGTTTGGACGCACCATTTGGAAAATTGTGGGCCAACTGTGTGGCCTCCAATTCTAAGGATCCACACCATTCATGGTTA
Organism: Viscum album; assembly: GCA_963277665.1. Lineage (NCBI taxonomy): Eukaryota > Viridiplantae > Streptophyta > Magnoliopsida > Santalales > Viscaceae > Viscum > Viscum album. Next base: position 2,056,499,016 of record OY728157.1, on the reverse strand, counting down.
GGTCACACGGTTTGATCTAATAGTTCTCCAACCATGTGTTCCTACTGGTTATGTGGCACTAAGGGTGTGGTCTAGGTGAATAGTTTGGGAAAATTGTGTACATATTTTATGGGTCACCTCTATAAACATACACCATGTCACATGATTAATCTTAGGGGAGGTTTAATGGTGTAAAAAACTATGCCCCTTAAAGAAAGGGGTGACATGGTTAACCCATATGGTTAAACTAAATATGTTCCCACTGTGCACCTCATTTTACTTCTCCAAAAACTGGTGTTTTTAGAGCCTGATGCTTCCAAAACTCAATTGAACTCCTTAAACACCTCATGTGTCTTAAACTGCACCCAAAAACTTCACTTTTATGTGATACAATGTGATAATTTACATCTCAGGGGTGAATTTATGTTTTAGTATATAAATTAAATGAAAAGGTAAAATTCAATTGTAATTTTCAACATGGTCCAAAAATATGGATGTTACAATCTCCCAACCATAGTACTTTTCTCCCACAATAATCCTTGTGTAACAATGTAAATAACACCCAACCAATATGGAATGTTAATTTTCCTTTCAAATAGTCACATTATATCTCGGAATTCCCAACACACCTCAAAGAGTAACCTCAAAGAAAAGGTACTTAAACCATAGAAACCTAGGTCAACACTTAGAAAAAGGGAAGAAACATCCATATAGATCATAACCAGGCCCATATAACTTGAGACACGATCTTGGCATCATCTCTTTTATCACACGGCCTAAGGTTCTCTCCACCATAGGTCTGATCTTTTGAATGGATAATTCTGAATTATAAAAATAAATCATTATAATTTCCTACTGAATATTGTCTTTATCATTATAATGATGCTCCTGGAATGTTTCACAAAATGATACACCTGATTATGGGTGAGGATAATACATCGGGACCACAATCTAATCTCAATGGTCAACTTTGTTTGACCTATTTGAAACTGGACGCATTGGATTTCATTGAGAGAACTAGACAAACCTTACATGGCACCGCATATCAACCCACAGAAGGAATGAAATAGTTCTACAATGACCATATAACTCGTTTAGAGAGATCTCTAGTCAAAAAATATCTAGATAACTATTTACAATAAATATCATCTTAGATGGACAGTGCATTTCAAAAGTTAAATTACAATTCCATTGAGAAGAGGATTATCAATATCACATCAAGAATGATCATTGAAAATTTGTTATGTCTCCTAATCGAATCATGACTGATTCTTTTTATAAAATGGAATACAAGTTCCAAAACAACTATCTAAGGAATAGTCCCACATTTTAATGACCCTTATCTTGAGAGGGTCATATTCCAACATCCTATTGTGAAATCCACACCATAAGGTTTCCTTTAAACTGGTCCTTAAGTTCACTCCATGGATTCTAACCATTTAAAATAAAAAGTAAATTTTATTTGTAAAAGCTCTATATATAACCAATTTTTTTTAGTATAATCAAGATGAATTCAAGATAAGGGTCATACATTTCACTAAATGGTGTGCACACCAATATACCACCGAAAGGAATGTAATATCCCTTTGATCCACACTCACATTTAAAATATTCTATAATAGTCTTTGAAAACACCTAACACCTTATCTCCCAAACATGACTGTCCAGTTCCAACATAGGCCAACTACATTATGGTATCCAAATTAATACCATGATCACTCTCATCATGGGTTATACCTCTAATTACTCAATTATATGTATTTCCATTCCTAAAATCCTAAAAATGAAACCTCTAATCCTCATATAACACTTTCTCACTCACCGACTAGTTATGTAAATAGTACCCTGTGCAATTGTGGTGTTCAAAACATTCTATAAAAATTAGGTGTCCACTCCCTCACCACCATATTATAGACCTGAATCACACTCCTATGATTCATTCAACATCAAACCAAACTAACCATTCTATTTGGAACATCAAACTCAAATAAGGTTGGACCTCCTTTGTAATCACCTTGAAAATATGCATCTACAAGTTCCATTAATCATTTCATCCCATTAATACCATTTCTGAATGATCCATTGTGATCACATTCCATCTACTTAGAAGGACACACTTATTATGACCATCATGAGGCTCCCCACCTTAGGAGTGTCCTGGTTATCATGCTAAAATGAAAGGAAAACATCTGGCATCACACATTCCATCACCACCGAACCTGATTCCTGGACGTGTCCAAAATGCTTTAAGAATGCATAACACAATAGGAGAGTGAAACTATCCACTCATAAGCGCATTAGGTCAGATTCATCCTTATACATACACTTGATGCTCCTCCCAAGTCAATTATACACTATTCATGAGTATTAGGAATAAAATCCAATAATAATCTAGATTATTCATGACACAACACGTGATTCTTTATAAAACATCATCCTAAACCACTAGAACAACTAAAATTTCAATTTGCAACTCAAATGAACAATCCTTATAATGATCTCAAAATGATCAGATCACTCTACTTAAAATATGAATAGTAAATTTAGCTTTCAAGATCCCAAAACCCTTTATCCAAGTGATTGAGTAACCATTCGGTTTAATTTATTAATCATCCTTTTCACTCAATCAACATATGATTTGATGTATCGCTATTTAAATCAAAGGGAACTGTGTATAAAAACACATGAAACTATGATATTAGAATAGTGAAACTGGTTCCATGAATTCTAGGAATTTGATATCCCATAGGAAAGAAGGAAGATCTCATGATTGATGAAGAAACTGATCATGCTTAAGGCATGTATGACTTTTTTGGTTGTAGCATTGCATGATGCTCATTACTTTTACTAGGATTAACTTGTTGAATGATCTCCCATCTACTCATGGGTTTCTCTTTTTCATTAGGAGTCCTACTCAAGAAATTTGAAACCCAAATGGAACCTCCCATCATAAAACTAATCCCACACATTTAAAAAAAATTATGTTTATGAGGGAGCTACCTCTACTGGATATCTCCTTACACAAAAAATTCATCGACCCTAAAATAAGGCAACTCCTAAAAATATCACTAAACCTTACTGAATAACCTCTAGGTCCAATACAGCCCAAGAAAAAGTCATTAGAGTTCTACAATAATGACCACATTCTCATTCAAGGGAAATCTCAAACAAACATTTAAAACCAACCCCTGCATAGGGGTACTGATAATAAAAACCTCTAAATTATTAAATCATGATTCATTTAAATGATTCTCATTCATTTTAAAATTTAAAAAAGTTAATATTAAAAATATATCATGTACTATTTATCAAGGAAAATTATATTCATAATTTTTTTTAGCTGATTCCATGCAGTAGTAGGAAAATTAACCTTATAATTTTTTTAACCCTTTAAATGATTTAAGAGTTTTCATAACAGGATAAATTAAAGAAAATGTAAATTTCCAATATATAAAGGAAAGAAATCTATAATTTTTAATTGGAATTTTAGATAACTGAAACCTCATCATAATTAAGATCACATGTAAATAACCATGATTTCATTAATTAAATGGAATTTTCAAGTAATATTCCACTATAAGTTTATATGTAATTCTATATATGTGGTTGAGGACACTTTAAATAACCATCCCATTTTCATAATCATGTAAACACACCTGTGTGGTCAAGTACCAAGGCATAACAAGGAAGACCAAAAAGGGTCCCATTAATTCATTTAAGATATCTAAAAAACTAATAATGGTTTTAGAACATAATTATATCATCCCATGACCGACCTATATGGGTTTATTCCATTTTCCTCATAATCAACATTCCACAACTGACCTACTTGGGTCCAATTGTGCATTTGGGAATTCAGTCATATGGGAAATCATACCCAAATTATAAAAATATAATCATTTATAAATTTTAATTTATCACATGTTTAACTTAAACTAATAAGTAACGATTTAAATTTTTTAAAAAAAATAAATTCTTTACAATTTATAGTTCCAACTAGGTTAACTAATTACCCATTTATTTATAATAAAATATTCAAACTTTCTTATTCCATACAACAATCCAGTTGAATGAATCACTATTACCAAATTATAGCGGAACATGCCTTTATAATTTACAATTGGAATTCATGTAACTATAACCAGATTAGAACTCTTAGTCTCAAATGATAACAAACCCATATATAATGGTTTGAATATATGGGTTACCATTCCCATTTTATAAGGGAACATAGTCCTTATAAATTGAAAGACTCGCATCCATTTAATCATAACCATCAATGATTCAACCCATTAAATCAATGGTTCAGGGATCAATAAAAAGTAATAGGATGATTAAATTTAATATCACCATCGATATTTGTAGTAAAACACCATTTAGATTGATGCTGACATTTTTTTATTCAACCATATATCATGAATAGAACGGGCATTCCACTACAAGAAATAAAAATAGGTATGAATGGAAACTACCATGTAAAGTTACTATATAATATAGAAACACTCAAGCATGGCATATACAACTAGGCATGATAATAAATTACCTAATATGGTATATAGATAATCATGCTAAATAATCACCAAGTAGGGTGTACAAATCATCATACATCAGGAAATCTATAATGTAGTCTTCATAGCATGTCATGTGAATCTCAAGGTTACTAGAATGATGCATGTAACAATAAATCCTTTCTATATTGGGACAATTTTATAACCCATAAAATGTATATATCAATAACCATCATAAGTACAAGAAACACTCAACGTCAAATGATAATAAACTGTGATATTAAACAAAAATCTCATCCTTGGAGACATGTTCTTTCCCTTGTGTGTGGGTTGGATGGACCCATACAGGATCTATTTACGAAGCACTGACACGTTCCTAATCTCCTATCCACCATACTAATTAATTAAATGGTGTAAAAAACCTCAGATTCCACATGTAGCATCCTAAACCAATATCCACTCAAACGGTTCCCCAATCTAGTAGGACAATTGGCCCCAAGAATGCCTCCTCATACTCTAGAGGTTGTTAACAAGAAATTAGGGTCTAATAGAGGTGTTGTGGGGAGACTATACCCTTTTGATCAGTAATAGATATAGCAGAAGCAATAATATATAAAGGTAGTGGAAAATAAATATAACTACAAATTAATAATGAATGAATAAATAATCATGAATGAACATGATCAAACATAAATACAGGCATGTATACACTATACATTGTAATGAATTAAAATAGAATTAAATGAATGAAAGACATAGTGGCTATCTCTAATAGCATCTTAATAAAATGATCAATCATTTTCTCCCATACACCATCCTAGCATGAGGATAAAAATAATCAACCACAATACAATAATATGATCCTTCCATCACAAGGTATGTTTAGGTACCCCAATGCAATGGATGCCCAACAAATATTTGATATTTACTCATTAGGACACCACAAAAGGTGTCAAAATCTATACAGTCTATGAATATAAAATATGCAGTGTGAAGATATATCAAATTAAAACTATAAACAGTAAATAATAACATGTCTGGCTTAGGTTCCTTGAATACACCTAGCTAACCATACCTTCTTTATCCTAAGATAGAATGTCTCTGCACATCATCCATCGTATATATATATATATATATATATCAATCATCAATATGGATATAAATTCACTGACATTGACCTAAGGTTTAGTAACAAGGAATCCACATGAGAGGATCATATATCAGATAAGGGATTCCATGCCTAGGTTTTCATACCCAACGATCATAATATTAAGGACTATATGACCAGGGTGATGTACTCATAATCATAATATAAGGGACACCATGCCTGGGTATGACAATGTAAGGGACGCCATACCTGGGTATCAAAATTTATGGGATTCCATGCACGAGTATCATAAAGTAAAGGATTCTAATACCAATATAATAAAGTAAATAATTCCATTCCTAGAGACTCCATTCCTAGTATCATAATGTAAAGGACTCCATTCCTAGTATCATAAATTAAGGGACACCATTCCCCAAGATAGCATGCACCGTATCATAAAGTAAGGGATTTCAATGCCAAGGGATAATATTCCCAGTATCATAAAGTAAGGGATGCCATAATAAAAATCATAAAGTAAGGGATTTCATTCCCATGGACCAATTTATTTGAAAAAGGGTATAAAGTCCATGGGGATCACAAATTCCATATTATTAGTTATCAAGTCACATTTCATTAATCAATTCACTTTTTAATTTATAATGCAACACACCTAAATAGGTGGTTTTATTATAAAATGTGATATTATCATCATTCCATTATTTTAATTCCATTTAATTATCTCTCTCAATATAAGTAAATTGACTCACATTATAAGGTGATCAAAACACATCCAATGAAATATATTTATAATCATTTAAAATCTCACATCCAAATCGGTGGTTAAATCATAAGGTGGAACTTCCATTTTTACTAAATTATATGAGGGGGTGGTTCAGGTTGAGGTCACCAACTCCTAACATGTATTAGTGCATAATATAAAAAATTTCAAGGTCTAGAAATTTAATTTTAATTATTTCATAATTCAGGTGAAACATTTGGAAATTTTAGTCTTAAAATAATGGAAATTTTATAGAAAAAATTGAGACTTCAAGGAAAAGAATATATAACACCTAACATGAGATTATAATTTTTCACTCATCCAATACTAAGCCATGATTTGAGTTGGAATGAGAGAAATTAGAAGAATTAAAAAATTCACTAAAAATAAGGAAAAATATCTCGCACGGATTTCGCATTTTTTGTAGCAGGATAAAAGAAGAAGAGATGAAATATGTGTCATAGAATTAAGATGGGTTATCCAATGTAATTGATGGTGATAAATTTAGAGAATAGAAAGAGGATTTTTATCCATTCCTAGGAGAGGAGGAGAGAGATCCCATGTGAGGGGAGGTGTTTCACGCAGCTGGGAAAGAAAAAAAGGGAATAGATCCTTTCATGGAAGGTAGGTTCAAAACTATCTTTTATATAATTTTAAAAAGATACATTGTTTGGACACATAGTTTGAGAAAATATGAAGCATACTCTTCATAGTATCCACACCCTTCATGGTTAGGTCGTATAGTTTGATATAATTGTTCACCAGCTGTGTAGTGCTACTAGTTAAGTCATAATAAGGGTGTAGGCTAAGAGCACAATTTTGGAAAACCATGTGTAGCCCTTGCGAGGCACACCTAAAAATTGCACCTTTTCATACAGTTACTACATGGGGTTTGATTATGTAAAAAAACTATTTCTGTTAAGGAAAGGGTCTTAAATTTTGACCCACATGGTTAAACTAATTGGGCGCCAATCATGAACCTTATTCTACTATTCCAAAAACTGGTTCTATCATATCCTGATGCTTTTGAAACTCAATCAAACTCACAGGGCACCTCTTAGGTCTTGAAACTCGCCAAAAAATATCACTTTTAAGTGATAAAATTCTTGTATTTACAAATCTATGCTCAATTTAAGATTCTTCCCATCCACCAAATGAAAAGTTCAAATACACATGGAATCTTTAACCTAGTCCAAAAACATAGGTCATTACAATACTAGAGGATAGAAATCACACTTCAATGTACTAAGGATAAAACCATTATTATTTAGTTTAGTGCTATTTAGAACTCCTTGGATTTTTATACCATGAAAAAATGAATTAAATTATAATTTGATAATAAGATTAAAAATTTGGAGAATTATAGATTTTGGGAATAAAAAAACACTACAGTGATAGATGTTTCATCATGAAAATAAGTAATGTGTCATATTATGGACCTCGTGAAAATTTTAGTTTAGGATATATATATATATATATATATTATTAGGAACACACCAAAATATTTTTATCTTTCCATAGTAAAGTATTATTCTATACATTAATAATGTTAGTTCATGTCATGATGAATAACAATGAATTTTTTGTGTCCCTTTAGAAAGTTATTGTTACATCATGAAAGGATGGTTGTTTCATGAATTTTTGAGTGAAGATATTTTCATAAGATCTATAATGATTTTTTTGTGGAGTAAATTTTAGGTAGATAATTAATTTTTTCTGGTGAAATACATAGCTACATGAAGGTCATGGTCACATCACAATTTTTTCAAGAAATTAGGTTTTCCTTATTTTAAATATATTATCTTTTAGGAGATATATTATGATTTTAAGGGGGTCATTTCAGTTGGATTTGAAGATAATGGATAGAAACAAATTCAAAAATAGTTGAATAAACTTGAAAAAATTCATAATGGGAAAATTATAGATTCACTCGAGATATCATAGAGATATATTTTCATATATGAATGATAAAATGATAGGAGGAAATATAAAATAGAGAAATATTTATAAATAAAAAACACAAAGTGTTACAATAGAGTTTTTTCTTACTAAATAATCTTGTAGTTAATTATATTAATGAATATGGTGTTGATTTATACACTTATCTTGGTTTAAACTCTTGTTCTTGGTTTATAGAAGATCATGAAATTCAATTGAAGTGTAGTGAGTTTTTTGAGAGAGGAGAGTATTAGGTTCTCAAATATTTATTTTTGGTAAACTTAAAATGGCAGTTACTCAAATATAAAATTGTACGAATGGGTAGTGTTCTTATAATGTATTTTAGTACACTAAAACATCCATAAGTGTTTACTCAATGGACATATCGTAGTGAAAAATAATTATGTAAAATTTCTTATGTATCTCGTTTATGATTTATTGTTTCCATTAAATATAAGAGAGAGAATAAAGATTTGAATAGACATGAAGTAACATCATTGAGAAGGGATGTTTGTAATTTTCATACCTTGATTAACCCCCCCACCCCACCCCCACCCCCCCCCCCCCCCACCCCAGGTAATTTTCCCTATATGGGACTAAAAAATAGTGTACCTTTGATGCTCAGTACAGTCGTTCAGTATCACTAGTTAAGAAGATTGTATAAACAATACGGATTTCTCAGCACGAGGGAGAAAACAACCCTCTCATTTCAAACACTTTCATATCACCAAAAATGATGATAAGAGGGCACACTAGACCATCATTATCTAAAAAATTATACAATATCATATATCTAAATATCTTAACCTTGGTTTCTATTTATTTTATCAATGTTATGATATTTATAAAAATCTATACATTGTCACTATTTCTATAGAAGATGTTTTCTAGAAGGATGCATAACTCATAAGGAGAACTATTCACCATCATACATCACTATTTTTTTATCTAAACATCCTTTAAAAATATTTTATAATATTTTTGGGACCCATAAAACCACATATTAAGTGAATGATTCATGTCACGGAAATATAATCACACTTGTTTACTTGAAACACTATGTTAAAACCTATAATGTTAAGAGACTTTGACTATAACAAAATGGAATCACATATTCCAAACACATCAAATTAACTAACACTACAAACAATGTTTTCAATAAGAATCAAAAATGTTGATAAGAAATTATCAATACTAATTTATCTGAACACTTTATAAGATATCAGCACAGAAATATATCCCCAAATGATTATTTAATGAAACTTTTAATCCTGGCATCTATCTAAAAATAAAAAATCTCATTTCTATAATATGTTCACCTCACTAATATAGATAATTTATCAGTTTTTTTCATTCAAAAATGTATTTAACTATATATATTCATCTAAACACCAAATTGAATCTACATTTTTTCATAATGAATCATTATCACTTCCAATCATGTGTGATACTAATATTAATAAAGTTTGATCCTTGGTAGGGGAAGAATAAAATATATACCATAAAATATATATAATGTTGTAGTATCATATCCATATATAACATGTTAAATCTTTATCTATACTCCCTCGATCTAAGCCATAAACTTATGTATTACCTCTAAATGTTTCCAAATAGTCTCTTCACTACATACTGTCATCCTTTAATGTTTATGTGGATATAATGAAGATAATTGGATCTTCTCAGTCAGTCATTCCCAACTCATTATTTCCTTATGAAAAATAATTTTATATTGTCTCATCTCAATATTATACTCCTATATCACAATCATAGACATACTACTTAACTAAAAGAACATAATAACTCATTCATGAAATAGAATTAAAATATTTCCATTTTTAATTCATACTCTATTGAGATATTCTCAATCTATGACTCTCATCAGGACACCTCAAAGTAAGTTGAGATGTGATATCATATCTTGAATCTCCTCAAGAAATACTAACTCATATTGATGAGTCATCAAAGACTAATTGCCTAATATATTGATAAAGTTAATAAAAACCTTAAATAAATTAGAATTGTTTGTAACTAGAAAATGACATTCTCATGAATCCAACAACTCATGAAATCTATCAATCATAAAAAAAGGTTCATCTACAGTCAAAAAATATATTATTCCATATCTAGTTAAATTTGTTTATCTTATGATCTAAAATTATAATTATCTGCTACCTTCTCACTAGGTATGGAATATGATCATCATGAAATTAAGCCTCAAAAGTAAATTTATCGACACTTGGGGGAAAACCCTACTAATATCATCTAGTCTGGGTTGGAATAATAATCGCTTCAACATATGAGTATCATCAAATGTTACAACATCTCATAAACATGAGACACCTAAACTTCTATAGTGAGTTTAATTCTTGGCATGGAAATAGGTTTTAGTCCCTTGTACTTGGGTTTGTGGACGAAATCCACACCCTACTCAAGATCAATCATAAGTTTCACTCTAATAGGTGCATAAATGGTTATCTACAACTCATGGATTCACATAGAAGTATTTATATAGGTACATATCATATTTAGAAATCATTCTCAATTATTCACTGATTTATATTATAATGAATAAAAATGAAAATATGTCATCAAAATTCTTTGAACATCTATCCTAGAATAGCTCCCCTTCATACCACCCAACCCATTGAGACCCCACATGAGCTGGTGGTTATTCTGAGTTTTCCACCCCAAGACATTCACCAATAGGCTAGTGATTGATAACTATCACCCATAAGGCATATCACACACATGGGAGTCCTTATACTAATAAACATGTTCACATAAACAAGTCTCTAGAACAAAACATAAAAAATAAAAATCCAAATACAATATATGATTCATGCCATAAAACACATAAAATTAATTAATTTTTCTATACTAAAATTAACTATAGTATAACAACTGTAGAATTTCATCTCTCAAAGAGTGCTAAATATGGGGAAAATAAATATTTTTATATTTTAATAAATATGAAAATGAAATTAGGGGTGTTTCTTTTTTATCTTTTTAATTTTAAACTATTTTAGAAATATATAATCCAAAATAAAATTATAAATTAAAATATTGATCAAGCATAATAATTATGAGGTAATACCTTTATTATCATCCTTTGTTGTTTTAAAGTAAGGGTTTAAATATTTTAATCCCTAATTTATACCACTTAGACCCAGATTGGTATATTAATTCAACTAGGATACCTCATAGTGATCATTCACAAACACAATATAATTCACATATTACAATAAATGATGTGATTTGTTCCCAACTTAATAAATAAAACTCAACAAGGAAAATCATGAGGAAATGTATGATGCAGATGCTAGGGAGGGGAAGTTTCAATTATTCATAGTCTATATGATTTCCTTGAGACCTATGGGTCCTATAATTTCTTCAATCATACGGTAAATGTAATATCTAATCCTAGGGGCCTTTTAAGGGTTCCCCATCATCCCTTGAATGGGGTTTATCAAAAAATCAATAAAAAAGAAGGCCTTATGGCCATTCAGTCAAATTAGCAGAAAATAAATCTTAGGATTTACAACAAGTTCCCCACCAAGTGATCCCATATATCTTAGAACTCTATGACAGGGGAGGAAAAAAAATTATGGATGAATGAACATCTAAGAAATATATAAATTGATATAAATTTACCCCAATGTTGAAACCAATTGAACCTATTACTAGGAAAATATTTTATAGAAAGTTTTAATTATATAGTATGAACAAAAATACATAGAATGTACTTCATTTTGGATTTTTTTCACGTGGTAAGCACCCAATTTAGTCACCGAATTGATTTATGGCATCCAACTATCATTAGGTGAGGGTATACAGTATATAGATCTATCAAACATGGAATATAGTTTCATATTCACCCACTATCCACTTCTATAATAGGGATACATGACATATTTTACCATCAAAATAGTGTGTTATTATTTCTTAGGAATATGGGTGTATACTATAGGGATCTACTTTGTGTGATCTTGAATAGTATGTGGCATGTATTTTTATTGTACAAAACATGTATATTTACTTTTGGCTTCAAATTTCGACAAAAAAAATTCTTTATACCATGAAAAAATGAAATATATCCAAAAATAAATAAAATAATATATTTGAAGAAATAAGATCATATAGTTAGTATCATCAAATATTTTACTCAGTAAACACAAAAAATTAATATACAAAAATTCTGTGCTTAAATTCCCCCACACTTAATATTTTTCATTCCCTTGAGAAAAATATCTCTATCAAATCAAAATGAATTGTTACCTTAACAAGGAAACATTCAATTAATTATACCTATAAACATAAATTAATAACTAAATATTTCAAAAGTATAAAACCTGTCTAATTCAATGGATATCAATAACACATTATATGAAATTTCATTTCAAGGTATTATTTATTTTTCATTCACATAATTCAACCTTTTATTAATATTCATACCCTTTATGTTATAACTTTCCTAAAGTTTATATCACCTCTCAAGTGTGAAATTTATGAAAATTTATAATCATATTTGAATTATTCAAGACAAGCCATAAGCTTGCAAAAATCCAAAATATACACACAAGATATAAAGAATATTTTTCCAATCATGATGATTTTTAAGGTTGTGAATTGAGTCAAAGGGTTTTGGGGTAATCATTTAAAAATGTATGTGGTAAAGAGGAGTTGTTTCTCTTAGAATACAATTCATGGTCAATCTTTTAAAATGTACTAAAATTTCCTCACCCAATGTAACCAAATAAGAATCACCCAACTCAATTTCTCCTTTTAAAGATAGGTTATGTGTTATAGAAAGTACATTACAATGAAAAATTATTTGTCTTATTTTTTCATATTATTACAAATTTTTATATAATTTTTTTAAGAGGAATCAAATAGATTACAATGAAATATATAAAACATATTTACCTTCCCTAAACTGAAAACATTACCCCCAAATTCCGATAAATGTATCTCTTCCCCATATTACAACATGAGTTACCCCATTCCCCCCCCCCCCACAATTTTATTGAAGTATGATTCTTCAATAAAATCAAGAGTGACTGAAAGTACGGAAAATAATATTTTAATTTGGTACCCTATAAAGAATTTCATGGCTACTAGGGGTTTCCAATAGAAAATGTAAGTGTATGTCTTAAAAAGGGGGTAAAAATAAGGGATCTTTCAAAATAAGTACCTCGATCAAACTAGCCCATTTCGTTGTTCTCAAAATATTTGATAAGGGATAAAACCAAGTTCTATATTATAATACATAATATGATTTCACTCAAGAATGAAGTGTAGAAATAATAGTATAAAAATTTGGTATAGAGTAGCTATCAAGATGGGGAATAAGAATATAATAGTCAATTATTTCATGACACTAATAAAAATAATCAATATATTAAATAAAAATTCCCCAAATTTAAAATATAAGAAATTGAATTATATTATAAATTATTTTAAAATAACTCTAAAACTAGGAAGAGTGTGTAATTTTTAAAATTTCCACCTATACCTATATTATTTTTAATAAAAAATAATCAAATATTCTAGCAAGTTAAAATATTTTTAATAGTAAATGATTTATCCTAGATAAGTTTAAGGGAATGGACTAGTGTAGTGTTGAGATACCCTTCCCCACACTTTATGTTGTTTATGGTCTCTATGTGAAACACCATGAAGGTTAAGGGGATGCAAGAAGACATGGTTACTAGACCAAGGAAATGATAAAATTATTTAATTAAAAATATATATTAAAAGAAAATAGAAAAAATACCCCATGGTTAGTAGATATCTAAAAGTTAGAGAAAATATTCATGAGTATTCCCTCAATTAATAAAAATAATACAAGTTCATGATGATTCCCAAAGGAGTTACTACTGATGAAAAGAAAAATAAATCTGAAGGAGATCCAAGTATCACAAAAATACTATATATATATATAATGATAATAAGTTTTAGAAAAAGTCATTATGAGGCAGGTTCTGTTCGGTCACAGATATGAGTAACTATATCAAAGGAAGATATAACTGATGGGTCAATATCATATTGTTGTTCTTGAGGTGATCTGTGAAAAATGGGTGGAATATCATCTTCCAACTATCATTCTTGTTATTTAGTTGATGAAGTATTGTGTTTGGAGGCTAGCATATTTTAGTTGATCATTAACACTATAGTGAGTGTAAAGTAAATGCCTAAATATTGTAAAATAATGTCCATGATGGCCTGAATAAATCCTAGTTTTACTACCATATATTCTAGACGTGCCTTTAAAAGATTTATACAGTGGTCCATATCATCCATACGATAGAGAAATAATATTCTAGTTGAGTATATGAGTAGTGGTGGGGATGTGTATGGGCCAAAAGTAGAGGTTTAGTGGTGTAAGTGTGGAAGATGATGGGGTAGTATAAGAAACTTTTATAGAGGTGGTTATCATTTGGATAATTATGTGGAGGTACCGGGTCAGTAGAACCCATATGGGCCTCAGGATCCTTGGCCAGTGAAGAATGTGTGAGGTGATCCTTCATGAGAACATAGGTGCTCTCCTATTATTGGACTATCCTCATGAAGACAATCATGAGATAATTGACTTATTGAGGGGTAACTAGGATATAATGTTGAGTATAGATATCAAAACCCCTAAGTGGATTTTTAAATAGGTGGCATAGAAATAATTGTTTAGGTTATCCTAAAAACTAGTGAACATATAATGGAAATGGGGGATAAAAAATAAGGTTAGGTTAGAATAATTATGCTAATAAATTCATATAAGAATATTTATATCCCACATAAACATGACTCCTCTTCCCTCATGGTGTAGGGAAAAAATTATGATTAAACAATGGTGAATGACGAAAAAATAAGGGTATTTATTAGGGTTCTCTTATATAAGGTAAGAGAATACCAAATATCATGTTCATAAAGCTCCATCCATTCAGAATGAAAATCTTATTGGTCAGGTAAGGTCATGATGGAAACTAGGGGTGGAGTGGTGGGATAGGGGTAGAAACCTTACCCTCAGATGAATTCCACCATCATCAGTGATAATGGTCTTCCTATAAGAAAAAAATATATCAATATCTCTATGTCACTCAGCTCCTCCAAGTATGATAGTCCATAAAACTCGAACATCGCCATGAACTCCAAAAATAAATCTCTATAAGGGAAAATACTTGAAAGATGTTGAGTAGATGTGTGTTGACCAAATGATCATTTATCTCATCTAAGATACCTAAGCACACTAGGATAATCATATCTAGAAACCATACATTCTGATAGATATTATGAGGAATAAATCAACACATTCAATCACTAGCTAGGCATTAAGCATCCCAAAAAGAATAGCGGGTTGGGATGATGGTCCTAAGACACTAATAGTGGTCAAACTCATACCCCAAATGAAAAGGATGGTATACTTTATTACATGGTATTTGGTGGAGAAGATTATGCTATTATTGATGATATTGGTAGAAGGAATAATTATATAGCCTAAAGAAGAACCACATCTAGTTCCCACAACTGTGTAATCGGTAAGACTTTCGTTGGCTACTCCTTTGTAGCCTTTACACAAACTCTTCATAGGGTGGACTACTACTCAATAGTGTTTGGAATAGAAAATTCATACAATAAATGAATGATAGAACATTCATTATCTAAAATATCTAACCTTTTGATGTGTGATCTTTTAAAAAACACAAGTTATATAATTTATTGACTGTATAAAGGTTATCTTCCCAAATATTTGTGTCAAATATTTCATCCACTCTCCCTTTCAGCCAAAACCTTCCACAGTACAAAATCAATGACAAATTTAGACTTATGATTAAATAAATTCTCACATATCTCCCTTTTAGAGTCATTAATGAATATAGATAAGTAAATGGATCCTCTATGAGATTAGACTGAGATAATTCCCCAAACATCTAAGTAAATAAGCTTTAGCTTCCAAATTCTGAGCTTCCAATCATCTAAATTTAATGAAACAGCCTTTTTATTTCCTATCACATAGCTCAAAAAACTTATAATGGTTATGTGAATGAGATTAAAATTTCCCTTCTCATCCAGAACCTTCATGTTTTTCCAATAAGGAAACAATTCTACAATTTTAGAGCCTTAGATATTCTAAGTTTTTACTTTTGACCACTAGAGTTCAATCAAACTTCTAGTCAGATAATGGGTCTCATCCTTTACCCATGCCACAACTTTGGATCTTCATGTAAATTTCCAAAATCCATTTCTTATCTTCATTCCATTTAGTAAATCATCCCCTACCCCAAATAGATGTTGTTATTCTAAATCCCTGTAATGTGTCTCACTTACATTAGTCGTTTGAATCACTCTTTCTTCATCCACAAATTTACATCTCCATTTTTTATCACTTCCAAAGAATCACCATCCTTCATATGAACTTCACTAAATATTCTAGTTACATTTTTGATCATTTACATATGATCATTCATTGAGTGGAAGGATTCACCATATCTAGCAACACATGATATTATTAGGACACTGGTGCTGAGAAGAAGGTATCTAAAACCTTATATTGAGTTAAAAGATTTTGAGATTTTATAATTTTTCATAATGGTACATTATTTTTTTCTACAGTTTATATAGAGGTGTCCACATTTCACACAAATATATAATGTGAGTTTTGGATCGATTCAATTTATACAACTTTCTTCCCTATACTTTTCTTCTGATCATTGATAATTTATTCTTTCAGGTGAGATTCCCCTTCCGTTAGTATTCAGTGTGTTACAAGAAGGTACTTAGACCGTTCTTCTCCTGAGTTCCTCATTAAAGATCAAATTTCAGATGTCTTTGAACACTATATCAGTATTTCCATAGGAATTACTGACCATGGTAACCATACCATCTTATGATTCTGGTAATGATGATAGTAAAAGTATTTCCCATACATCCTTCCGAATATTCAATTTCATTGCTTCGAGCTGGAAATAAATCATGTTGAAATCATTCATATGATCTTCTATTGACCTTCCTATTGATAACCACAAACTAAACAAACATATCATCATGAACCCTTTTTTTAATGTCTCTAGTTTTATATAAATGTATATTAGTCTTGCTATCACATTAGTTATAGTTTTCTACTCTTGGATGTTTAAGGCCACATTCCATATAAACAACATCATCACAATACTTAAATCCTTTTGATCCTGATTTTTCTATTCATCTTTCTATATTTTCTATGGCTGCTCACCTTTAAACTGAACATATAAATCATTCTAAATGAGATATTCCTCTATATACATCCTCTAATGACTGAAATCCTTCCCACTGAACTTTTTATAGAGACATTTATATATTCTGACATCATCCCCTTTAGATACAATGAGTCCCACCAAATTAAAAATCATTTAGGAAAGAAAGAATGTTACATAAGTTATGTTCAAGAAACCCATTGAGCCTTTAAGAAAACATCTTTCTATTTTTAATCCAATTATTGATAATCCTAAATGGAAATTTTACCACTAGAAGTTCACCATCAAAATATCACAATGCCACAAATAGATCTCCATATAGAATCCTATCAATATCCATTCATAATGTTGGATGAATTTTTATTTGAGTTTGAGTTAATAGTATTGAGTAATGTATTCTATGTGGTGATATGGGTGAAGAAATTCATCTATGTTCTGACATATTGGAATTCAAAGGATTAAATATGAATATTTTTTTCTGATAATGTGACATTTTGCTGGTAAATTCTAGTGATAAAATTTTCATTTAAGATTCTCAACATGCAAGTAAAGAGGAGGGGTTCTACACGCCCATAGAAAGCAAATCCCAATCTTTCATAATTATAAGAAAACGAAATAAATAGAAAAGGATAAAATTAAAAGAGATAAAAAAAATATATAGAGAATTGATATTTACAAAATACATGGTGTGTAGTTGTAGAGTATGGGTCGTGTATTTATTAGGTGTATATAACCCCTGTGTATAGTTATATACCGCATCCTCCTTGTGTAAGGGTATTCTTACTAAATACAACATGTATGCAGTGTTTAAATGTTGTGTATAGGAAATTAGGGATATATCCCTATGTTAATTATACACTAAAAGTGGATAACTAATGCATAAATTAAGGTACATGGTGTTCATAGAATATATACATTTTTTGGTGGAAATTGGTTTCCTAAGTAGTGAACCAATTTCACATGGAATCTATCTAGATAGGATAGGATATAGATTATATGATGTGTCCCTAATGCGCATGCTATGTGTTAATCAAATTATATGAATTGAATTGTCTTCCCATATGAAAATATACATGTTGTGTGTTCTTTATTATTTCTTGTGTACTACAATGTTTTGGAAAAAATCTTCCCAACGTCCTAAAATCCATAGAAACAAAATTAAGTAATGAAATAAGGGTTCTATAATCACTTGCTTGGATCACGGAACTAAATAAACGAAATTTGAAATTCCAAAACTCTTTGGTGGTACATATTTGAATTTTGGATATTGTGGATTCCATTAAATAACATGAGGATGTGGGTAGGGTACATAATGTGTGTCTAAGAGAAGGGAATGATTTAAATTAAAGGGAGACTACACAATGTGTATATCCAAGGACACACATCATGTATTATGTCATTTAAATTTAATTTATATATATATATATAACTTTTAAAAATATTTGTTTATTTATATGTATATATGGAGTGTAAAAATAAATACAAGACATGTAATATTTAAATGAAAATAATAGTAAAAAAATTCACCATAGTTCTTAGAGTGGGTTTCAAACTGGAAACTGGTCGACCTCACTAGTTACCCACAACCATAGGGGTGAAGATTATACTTCTAACATTTTTTGGTGTTTTATTTTTGATATTATTTTATAATTTTACGTGGAAATATCACAAACATTGTTTAGTTTTTTTTAAATAAAACCAAGTGATTTGATTTGGCCAGGAAGACTCAAACCTGAGTCTTTTGGACTTTGTGCAAAGACCGTGCAAGCTAATTCAACTCCATATTTAGTGGTATATTCATTTTATTTTATATATTTTTTATAATTTATGAAAATAACTCATTCACACAAAACATAAAATATATAGATATATAGGTTTTTTTAGTTTATGTTTTAAAAAATGATATAATTGAGTTTGTAAGAGGACTCGAACCTAGGTATTTTGGACTATGGAAAGAGACACTTCTACCCTACTCAACCCCGTAGTTAGTTTTATTTTTATTTTATTTTTTATTTTATTTTAATAAATAGGAAAATATCACATTACATGTAATAAAAATAGGAAAATAAAAAAACTCATACTACATGATGTGTATTTATTTAAGTAAAAATGAGGGGAATAAATGTGACACTCATGGTTGGGATGGGATTTGAACCAATGATTGGTTTGTTCCCATGGAAATATTGTAACCAATGGAGATTAATTAATTTATTATCTATGTTATTATTTCTTGTATTTATATTTTCATAAATATTGAAAACAAAATGCATTAATATACATACTGTGCAATAAAAAGAAAAAAATAAAAAAGGAATGAATCATGTAACAATGGTAGAAGCAAGTATTTGAACCAGTGATTGGTCACTTCACAAAAACTCATGCATCCCTCATCATAATATTCATTCTTGTTTTTTATTATATTTGTGTGTGTGTATGTACTAACATAATGTTTTTTAATTGTTAATACAATAGTTATATATTTAAATATATGTGATAGAATCACTTTATTATTATACGAAATACAAATTATATATATTTATAAGTAATTGTGTTACACGATGTTGTAAAATCTCGGTACATTCCATGTAATTTTTTAAGTTTTTTAATTAACAAAAAACATGTACAGTGTAATTTTTTAGGGGGCATTTGACTCTCTAGCTTAGCCTCAAAAATTGAATAAAATCATTTATAATGGGTTGGGTTAAAACTGAGAATGTAAATGAGTTCGCATATCAAGGATTTTTTATACTCCTATACAAGCTCAAGTGGTATAAAGTATTTATTTAATGGGGGTAAATTATTATAAAATGAGTATAAATTCTTTTTCATCCACTGGGGAATTATTTTGGATTGAAGAGAGAAAGAAATAAAAATGGAGGCCATTGAAATTATCTCTCTATCTAATGAAATTATCCTCATATGAGGATTTAAATTTTCTAATCCAAGAAGATTCATCAATGGTCAATAAATCTTATTATTTTAGAAAATTTTCAATTAATAATAAAAATTACTTGTTTTTTATTTTCTGAAATATTTTTTATTTTTTCCATTTTTTAACATGTGTATCAATGAAATAAGAATAAGAGAAAGGGGAAGAGGACAATATATACATGTATATTAGGAGATAGGGAGTGATAGAAATAGTGTTTAAGGGGTGATTCCTAGCTTTATATCATATGGACACCATTCTCTAGCCAGTGGGGTATCCTTATAGAAATGAGGCATTAATAAAAAAATATTTACATAATAAAAAGAAATTAAAATGAATTTTATTATATAATATAAAAAAATTAAAAAAATATCTTATTATTCCCTAGAAAAAGAACCAAATTGTGTTGCATTATATTGAATTCATCAAATTAGATAATAATTTTTCTAGACTTGAATTAACTATATTATATTAGTTATCCTAAGTTTTCTCTAAAACAATTCTAAATATGGGGATAAAAATGAATAATTTTATAGTTTAATAAAAAGGGAAATAAAAATGGGGGGTTTTTTATTATTTTATTTTAAACTAGTTGAGAAAAATATAAACAAAAATGAAAGTATGAATTAAAAGATTCATCAAGCATGGTTAACATGAGGGAATACCTTAATTATTACCCTTTATTATTTAAAAGAAAGAGTTTAATTATCATTAATCCTTGATTTATTCCACCTATAGCTGATTGGTATATGACTTCTACTATTATATCTCCTTGGGATCAGTTGAAAATGAGAATTAATTCACCGGTTTTCTTTAATAATGTGATATACTCGAAACATCACAACCAAAACATAGCATGATGAAACATGAGGAGCTCACAATATTGACTAGGTTTATATGTTAGTTTCATTGTTATGCCATGAAATAAATGTACATGTTCATGTTTTTGTTCTTCTGATTGCAATCTACCAATATGAACCAGATGAACACCATAATTGAAAAGGGGGAAAGATGGGTGAACTAAGGGTGAAACATCACCTCGGTGGGTACCCCCAAACATAATCATTTTAGTGAGAGTGTGACATGATAGTATATAACTAAAATAAAATAATAATGGTATATCTAAGAAAACATAAACCTAGAATTAAAATTATAATAAAATTTTTACAAAATGAAACATAGTATTCACATAAATTTCCTACTCAAGTGATCACATGGATATTTAAACTCCATTTGAAGGGAGGAAACAATATGATGGTTGAATAGTCATATAATATATCTATAAAATGGAACAACCTTTAACCTATGGTCAAATATCTTAAAACACTACTCCATACAAACTTTTATATTAATTTTTGTATAAAATTTCAAAGAGAGTAATCTCTTTTTCAATGCTTTCCATAGGTCTGGCACAAAATTTAGTTAGTGAATTGATTTTCAGTAGTCAAATGACTATAGTAGAGGTAAAAAAACATGTAGATCCATTATAATGGAATTTAGTTCCATATTATCCCACTATACATTTTTAGAATATAGATACATTGTGAGTTCTTTAATCAACATAGTGTTTTTTGATTTCTCCGGAACATGGTCGTGTATTGTAAGGATTTTCTCTAAGTTGTATTAAATAGTACATGACATGTAGTTTTAATGTATATTTTATAGTTTCCCAAAATTGATTATGAAATTATTATGTTACCCTAAAAACCTAAAATATATCCAGAAATACTAAAATTAAAAATTGGAACTTATAAGAACATATAACTGGTATTATCTGACTTTTTACTCCGTAAACTCACTAAAAAAATATTTGTAAGTTTGGTGCATAAATATCCAAAAGTAAATTAACAAGTATGTGAAAAAGAAAAAAAATCGTACTAGTATAAAAAATATAAACTCTGAAAATGTGGGAAAACAAAACAACCTAATGTAAAGATAGACCTAGATTAACTAAAAAGAAAGCTCCATGTCATACTGACCATCAAAAAAAATATTGTTCACAATTATCATTCCAAAGAAGTAATAAGATCCATCTACATCATCTCTATATAATTTATAATAATTAATTAAAAATAAATAATTTTCATAGAATAGAACACCGTTAGGTGAAACACCCATACATGGGTTAGTATAAATATACCTTGTATGATTCTTTGAAAATAAGAAAGGGATGAA
Source organism: Viscum album (assembly GCA_963277665.1). Taxonomy (NCBI): domain Eukaryota; kingdom Viridiplantae; phylum Streptophyta; class Magnoliopsida; order Santalales; family Viscaceae; genus Viscum; species Viscum album. Next base: position 2,056,476,395 of record OY728157.1, on the reverse strand, counting down.
TTGGATAGTCAACTCTAATCCAATGTTAGAGGTAAAATAACATGAAGGAAGAAAATATTCATTAAGTATTGATACATTCATGTAATTAGTAAGATTCCAAAATTAGTTCTTAACTCTACTAAATAGGTCACACACAAAATGCAATATGACATTCCAAGAATATTATAATACTCAGAACACTTGAACTACTCAGTTTCCATAACTTCCATGCCACCTCCCTAAATTTTATTTATCTAACCCACACCTCAATAAGGGAAAGTTATATTAATCATGGTATTATCGATCCATATAGAGTACCCACACCTTTTGGAAGTAAATGTATGTCTATCGAGAGATTATTAACCCCAAAGATACAGGAATTACACCTCAACTCACAGATTAATACCTTTAAAACATTTTATAGATGGGGGACCTATTCTCTAAAAAATGGGGGATTATTTTCCCATATGGATAAAGTATTTTTACACTGATATGTTGGGTAGTAACAACTCTATAATTCATGTGTGGGGCCCATGCCCTGAAATAAGTATGTTTTCTGGGGAGTACTAACCTCACATCCACTCTAAACACCATGCATGAACCCTATCTGCACCTTTAGAGAACTAAGATACTCAAATTATCCAAAATTAAATGTAACATGAATTAAATAGTGAATATAACCACACCATCATGTTTTACATATAAATACGCATATAATGTACTATTTTTATGTCTGATTCTGACACTCGGGAAAGAATATGTGAAATACACCTAAATATAAAAAATACCCAACATGTATGTGGTCGAAAAAGATGTTTTATTATGGTATAAAAACCTTGTTTAATCGATGATTCCATATCTGTATACAATTTAACCTCCAGGAACCATCAAAGACTATGTCCTAGTGGTAACTCGGGATTAGAACTTATCATCATAACCACATGTACACACCCGTTATGCTATTTTATAAGTATCACATATGAGATGGTGGAAAAATATATAAAGATATAAGGGTGTCTAACCCCATGAAATATTTTGAATGGACTTCATGTAATGGATTCATGGGTCATGTAAAAATTTACATCATCCTATGTAACTTATAACCTAAATTATTTAATTTCCAAATTATGGAATAACCCCATACTAGATTGGAATATCCCCTTTAACTCTCTACTACTTTATACCCCTATCCCTAACTATCAATGCTTCAACCATTTATAATGATTGCACTAACCATCATGTTGATATTTGAAGAAAATCATATCATCTATAAAACATTTTCTATGGGTTTTCACTAATTGAATATTTTAATTTCAAATTAGAAACATTATAGTCTATCAATAATCCTCAAATATCATTACCAATAATAATATCTATCATACAAAACATTTGAATAATTGGAACATGAATTATAAACTATGATTGAAGGAAAAAATCACTAATCTAGGGTTTATAATAAAATCTAAAAATCCTATAAAAATATAATTTATCATAATTGTATTGAAAATCCATATTCCACCATTTCCATTCTTGAAATCACTAATAGCCTACATTTTTTTAATAATTCTACAACAGAACCCCTTATTATTTTTTATTATGGTTTCTCTTTTTTATTATTTTTATTCCATTATCCATGAATAAAAAATAATTCAATTGCATATAGAATATAGGAATCAATTGTAATTACAAAATCACATAACCCGATTCCATGAAAAACTCTATCATTTAATATAGAAAACTAGGCTTAGCATACATGGATGTTAAATCATTTTAGATGAATATTCATAAAATTTAAAAATTAAATGCTTTAGGATCATAATATCTTAGTTTATTTGGAAACTTGGAAATTCATTCTTCTAACTTGGTGAAATATCTTCATTGTTTCTTACAATTATCTTCCCATTTATTACTCATACCTAAAACCATTCTTCATAACTTAGGGAATAAAAACCTAAGAAAGGGTGATCTTAGATACTCCGTAAGGGAAAATAAAGGAGATACTATTAATAACATAAGCATAATGGTATAGGGACATCATAATAACATTTGAAAATAATACCCCATATATCCAAAAAAACATAAACATGAATCATGGAATAAATATTTGAAGTTCATAAGACATGAATAATAATGGAATCATGATAATGTCACATGAAATAATAGCATAGTAACAAGACATGGAATTCAGGTATACCCATAATCATATAAAATCATTTCTTATAATTCAAGGCTCGTTTTCAAAACTTATCAAGGAACTTCATGGGGGACGCACTTGTGGGGAAGGATACACCAACATCCTCAATCATACCTTTTTCTTTATAGTGGAATGGGTTTACTACCCAAACCATATTAGTAGTAACTTGTCACTCCCAAGACCATATTAATAGTCAATATTCAATCCCAAGACAATTTTAGTAGTCAGGGTTCACTCCCAATACCATATTAGCAAACAAAGTACTTTACTGAACCGAGTTTTCTCCCTATTCCTACCAAGCCAATCTCATGAGATATAAATCATTACCCAATGAATTGGAGGTATATATAAGTCTCATCCAAATCATAATGAAATCAAACATATTTGTTCCACTAGATTATAAACAACCATATCATAACCCATGCAATGAAATAGGTATGATAAGCATATCATTATATCCTAACATATAGAAAATAGATATGTTTCATAATTATTTCATAAATAGTATAACCCATGAAACGAAACTGGTTTCATAAGCATATAACTCATTAATAATAAATGGGCTTCATAATAATATAACCTATGAAAGATAAATGAGTTCCATAAGTTATAAAATCCATGGAAGAGAAACGGTTTCCATAGACATATAACCTATGAAAGGGAAACGGGTTCCATAAATCATATAACTCGTGGAAGAGAAATAGGTTTCATAAACTTCATTTCATCATACCATAAACCATTCAAAGAAAGAATATGAATGGTACCCTTGGGTAATATCCCCAAAAAGGCATGAGTAAAACCAAAGGATGTCATTTTAAGTCGAAAATAATTATTAAATATCTTTTTAAAATATTCTATTGAGGAAAATATCCTTTCTTCATTGAAAATGGTTTTTAAAACAAAAATCCTTTTGAAAACCATTTTATTTGAAAATAACCTTGAAAACCTATAAATTAATCTTGAAAATATTTTAAAAAAAATCCTTGAAAATTTATAAAGGAAGTTTTAGAACATTTTGAACACCATTTTCTTTGAAAACTTATAAAGGTATCTTGAAAAAAATTTGAGAACCTTTTTATTTGAAAACTTATAAAGGAAGATTAAAAAAATTGAACAATTTTTAAAACATAAAAATATTTTAAAATATATATCCTTAAAAATGATATTGAAATATTATTTAAAACATTTTTTAAAAACATTTTAAGAAAACATGGTTTTTGAATAAAACATATTTTCGACTGAAGAGTTAAGGAATTTCAGGTTTTATTAAAAACATTTTTTTAATTATCTTGAATAAAAAATAGTAGAAAAATGATTCGAATACATTAATATGACATAAATAACCATAATAAAATAAAATTAATGATATTTATTGATATATATATCATAATATTTCATCAATCGAATCAGAATTTTAAATAGTCTCTATAATGATGAGATTGTAGAAATAAACTCTTACCGCTTCAGTAAATTTGAATCATAGTACCCATGAGAGGATGACATTAAAATAGTATTAAAATATCATGAAAATTATTAAATTTTTTATACAATATCTCAATGTTTAATATAGACACCTTGTAAAAAAATATAGGTTCTAACATAACATATTTCTCAAAGAAGGAAAATTGAGACAAAATTACCTTACCGGTTTGGTAACTTTTGAATTGTACAACCTCATGGAATAGAAATCATAAAATGGAAATTTAAATACCCATTACTATAAGGATAATAATAATATAATAAACTTTTTCTAAGTATATATACCACAAAAAAGAAATTATTGGCGAATAAGTCACAAGTCTTTCAAAAAATAAATGTGAGACTAGAAATACCCTTACTGCATGAGTAACTTTTGAATCATGGTATATATGAAAGAATAACATCAATTGAAACTTTTTATATAATTAAATAAATTATATTAAAGATATAATGTTTCATATGTAATTTAATACACCACCCAAAAAGAATATGTGGTGAATATAGCTTATATCTCAAAAAAATAAAATTGAGATGAGAAGATCCTTACCTTAAGTCTTGACTTTCTTTGTAAAAATTAAATCATATAATATAATAAATATAATTTTATTTTACGTCTATTAAATAATCATATTCAATAATATCATATCATGTGTGATTTTATTGTGACTTTATATTACAGATTTATTAATAATTTCATGTTCAAGTTACGTTTCAGGTAATAACCGCTTTGTTTTTTTGTATATGTTTTGACTTTTTATTCTTGATCCTATTACTTAGATCATGATTTAATTATTTAAAAATGTAATAAGTTATTAAAATATCATATATATTCATTATATGATTATTTATAAGATATAAATATTAAATGGAATAAAATTTTTATGGAGACAGTCGTTCCTATGTGAAAATGAATGTTGTTTCCATTTTCTTATTGTATTGCAAGAAAGAAAGTAAATGACATATATGGGTATATATATATATGATATAATTACAGTATAATTATTGTTTAATATATATAATATATGATTAATAAACCCATCCTTGATTTATTCCTTGTTAATTGTGAACGAATCGCATCCCTTTGAGGATATGGTTGTCCACATGTCCACAAATGAAGTTATAATATTCCAAAAAATTGTAATAAAATGAAGCTAATAGTTATATCATAATTAAATTAGAATAAATAGATAATAAATATATATATATACCATAAAAACATTAATTAAAACATTATTCTCAACCTTTAAAGGGGGTAATGGAAGAACAAACGACATTTGTTCGCAAGGAGGTAGTTCGTCATACACATGGATGATGATTGTGTATCCCATTAGATGGAAGTGTGTGTGAGCGTATGTTACAACCTTAACAAAAAATCATATAGGTATATTTAGGATACTTATTTATTATATAATCATTTAAAAATAATAATTTATGTGTTGGATAAAGAAATAAAAAAAGTTCTTGTTGAAGGATGTTACATCTTCTTTGGGTAACTCCTTTTGGTTTGCACCAAATGGCTTCCTCTGTTGGATTTATTAAAAAATGTATGATTATAGGATTAAAGTAGGGAATTTGGGGTCTTATTTTATCAGGTTTTGGACAATCCAAATGTCTTTATAGGTGTGAATAAGTGAGGGGGTGAGTGCTCTTTTTATAGTGGAGGCGGAGTGGCATTCTTATAAATATAAAAAGGTAAACAATATTGAAAGGCATATCTAACATAATTTTCCAAAATTAATGGTCCATATTTTATAATAGGTAGTATATGGTCTAAATATTACCATAAATTTTTTTTTATCACATGTATAGGTTATTTTTTCCCTTAAAATCACGTTTAACAACTAAAAAACTTGTTTTGACCTTAATCATTGTAATTAATTTTAACTACTTTCACTCATATGTTTTGGTAAAAAACTAATTTGAACCTAATATAAATTAAAAATTATTTTAATTATAAATATTTAATACATTTTTAAAAATTAAAATCACATAAGTGGTAGAAATTAATTTAAAAATAATCTGATGGACGTGACGGGAATGCGGGTTTTTAAAGTAAAAAAATTCAAATGTTTGAAATGATTTTATATTCAATATCAAAGTGATATTCATTACAATGAAATAAATTGGATTTCTTGTTTTATAATTTAAATAATTAAACTTAAAAACTAATTTAAAATATAATTTTAATATATAAATAAATTAGATGAAAAATCAGTTTTCAATAAAAAATTATTTTTTTTTATTCATCAAAAAATGGAATTTCTCATAAAAATAACAAATATTCACCCAAAGTAAATTTTGAAATTAATATTTCAAAAATTAAGTTTATATTTTAAAACAAAAATTATAAAATTATAAAAAAAACATTATATTTAAAATAGGTGCAACATTAAAAGTTTGTAAAATTACATTTTAAAAAAATAAATATTTTTATTCATAAAATTGGATTTATTATTATCTATTATCAAAAAAATAAAATATGGATGTTAAATAGTGATATTAATTTAATATATATATATATATATCATTTCAATCATTTATCAAAAGTGTTTTAATCAGTTTATTTAGGTAAAACAAGTTTGATTTCATTAATATATTTTTCCAACAAAATATTTCCTATATTTTCATATGGTTTTTATTTTCATTTCTATTTAATTGGTTGGTAATTAATTATTATTACAGTCATTTTTAAAGGATATTTTAATAATTTCATTAACTTTATTCATAACCACCATTCTAATTGATAGGTGAAAACTATAATAATATATTCATAGTATATCGTACTTTAGTAAAACTAGGTCTTATGTGTGAGGAAAGTAGTTGAAGGAAATCTTAATTTTGTATAACACAAGACAAGAATAGTTTTTTATGTAATGAAAAATAAAATATTTGTTTCATGTAGCGCAATATTGAATTGGCATCATGTACAATGCAGGAATTTCTTGGTTCTTTCATATAACACTAGTTATTTTTAATGTTGTGTGAAATAGAAAATATAAAAAAATTAACTTAAATAGAAAAAAAATCATAAAACCTTTGGATGTTACTTTATACCCCCTTTAAAATGAAATTATCCCATATAGTTCTTATGGGTTATCAAAGGTTTAATACTTTAAAGCTCCTTTCATGTAAACACATATCATAAAACTAAATACTGAAACTTCCTTTAATGATAAAAAGTTAAAAACATAACGTTTACCCAAAGTAACTCATAACTAAGTTTCCACATATAAGAACATATGCATAAATTGAATAAATGGACATGGAATTGAATTATAACTATCGTGTTCTGATAGAGAATTATAGAGAACATGATTAGGAAAAATTCAACAATCACACATTCATAACCCAAAAAGGCTTAAAAAGGGTCATTGATATCATCAAAACTGATGATAATAGGAAAACATTTTATTTTGAGACCCTTTTCCAATAGTTGAAGAATTTTCATGAGAATATATTCTTACTTGATTTCAACACAATCTCACACTTTTTTGTACCTTTCCCAATTTCCACTTCATCTCTTATTCCAAGAAATAAAGGTGAATATTTCATTCTATAAGAATTAGTTAATCATGAGAGCCATAAATAGAATGATAGGTCCTTAAAAATATATTCATCACAAAAAAAATGGTTAGCACATGTTATCCAATATGGAAAAATCATAAAATGGGGAGATAATACTTTAATCTCTAAATCATCATTCTCAGTTTATCATAAACTATTCTATAATTGCTTAACATTTTAACCCTTCCAAAATAAAGACCACAACTGTCTAAAAAAGGTCACTAAATTATCTTAACATTGATCCCCAATATATAATATGTTAGATATAATTTTTCACATACCAAAAATGTGAATACCTTCATCATGTATTCTCTTGAAACATGGTACTAACCTGAATTACCATAAATCCTTATTGAAAAGATAAATGTTTCCTTATTCCAAATTTTATTAGATATATTCCTTAAATCAAGAAATTTTGTAAAATTCATCAATGATAGCATAAAATACTTTTTCAATAAATCATTGGTCATCTCCAAGGTAATCAGTACCATCTAATTTAATTTACTCATATCCACCATATCTTTATACAATCATCACCATCCCAACATTAGGAATGTCACAACCAGACCCAAACTACAACCACCGTATATAGTTTAAGCACCATGTATCCATAAGCTCTTCTATAGTCATGGTCGACCTGTTTGACATCTATATAAGACATGACACATGCAGAAAAATCCCATGAAAGGTTTGGTATAAATATAAACAGTGAAGTTCCCCAAAATCTCAATGAGAGCATTAATATATGCAAGAAAATATAAAGGTAGTAGATACACAAGGTACAGGGAAAGAGTTCATATCAATCCAAAAAAGATTAAAAGTAAGCTTATCCAAACACAAGGGGATAAACATGGTTAGTATATATACTACCCATTGAGTGTTTTCAACCTATATCAGGAGAGTAGACTCATCCAACCATGAGAAGATAAACACGGAAAGTACGTGTCATACCCCATGCATCTTCACCACACCTAGGAGAGTGTCACAATACAAGGTGTGGATACATAAGAAAGACAGATATATATGATTAGTTAAAGAATACCATATGAGATAGTAAGTGGATCTCCATCTCATAGCTTATCCTATGAAGAAGAGTATCCAATAGTTCCAAGAGAATCCATCAACGATGCTCAACATCTCACACACCTTCCTATAAGTAACCTTCTAAGTCAAACCATGCCACATCAATGTGTAGCATAGTTGAGGGGTCTCAATATCTAGGTAAGGATCTAATTCCCTAGTATGACAGGAGATTCTTACTCTGATAGTCATTGAGGAACTCCACTTCCCAACCCTACTAGAGGGTAATGCTTAGGAATGTCATCAGTGAACTCCACTGCCCAGCCTTGCTGGAGTGTAACACCCATAAAGGCCATCATGGAACTCCATTTACCAACCCTATTAGAGGGTATGAATAAGAATATTTCATAAGGTAACTCCAATACCAAGCCATGTTGGAGGTAAACTCCAATACCCAGCCCTACAAGAGGGTAACACCCTGAAGAAGTCATTGAGGAACTCCACTGCCCAACCCTATTAGTGGGTAATTCTTGTTAGAAGTACTCAAGAAACTCCACATCCCTGCCCTTATAGAGGTAAATGCTTGGAAAGGGTCCTTGGGAAACTTCAATGCCCTGCCCTACTGGAGGGTAATTCCTAGAAAGCTGTGGTGATCCTATATGATCGTTTCCATCATCGGGTGTCACATCAGTGTGTCATGCCAAAATATTTCCAAATCATAACTATAAATCCACAACTGAGGTCACTATCAGGTTATATGTAGAAAAAAAATCAATATAGGATACATGTGGGCTAAAATCCAAATTCAAATGAAGTATATACATAATATTTACATTTACTCAAAATGATGTACAAAACATGTTGGGGACCCAAATGATGTATGGTCCCACTCTGCTACCTAGCCATTTCATCACCAGAAAATAGATTTCTTTCCATGTATCACTACATGGAATGTAAGTGTACTACAAGATGTGTCCGACCAAATTCTGGAAGAACGTGCAAGCCTGGTGTAACAACCTGAGATTTTATAAGATATATTCGTTTTAATTTCTTTCATATCTTCTATTGTACGCTACACCAAGATTATCTTGCGCTATACGCAACACCGTATTAGCTTGCAGTATACGCAACACTAATCTTGGATCGTGTTACACACAATTTCATGTTTGTTTGATAGTAGTTATTCTACAAAACATTGAGTATATATATATATATATATATATATATATATATTTAATGTATTTTTTTATACGCAACAACAAAGGAGTCGTGCACTACATGCAACCCTGACTTGTCTTGCATTACATGCAATGGCGACCTTCCTCGATAGCGTGTGTTGTACGCAATACTGGGTTTTACTAAACAACGATATATTATTATAATATTATTATTAACAAGCCGTTATGAATAGTATTAACTAATTTTTTAATTTTATAACATTATTATTCATCTTACACATTTTCTAGAACATGATATAAGAACAAAATAAATTTTTCGAGTAAAATAAGTATTTTTCAAAAAATGCAGTTTTGCCTCCTTTTGAGGGCCCACCCACTTTAAATCTAGTTTTTGACATGTTTATAAGTTCAATTTTACAAAATAAAATTATTATTTGGAATCAGGATATAAAATTTTACCTTGGATAAATTTTTCATATTATTCTGATAACTTTCATATTTTAATGAATAGTAAAAACACGCTATATTTTAATTAAAAACAACTTTTTTCATCTTAATAATTTATGTGGTTAAATTATAATATTGAATGGTTTTAAAGTATAAATGGAATATATTTTTACAATTTAATATAATTTATGTCATTAGCATTGATTTTACATTGAATTCGTAGGTTAAATAAATTCAATCTTTTGCAATGTTTTAAACAAAAACTTGTTTTCTTTCAACAACAGGATTAATTTTAATTTAATTTCTGCAACTTCTGTGTATTGAATTTGGAAAAATGGATTCCATATTTCGAATCAGTGGGTCCAAATTATATTAATAGACTACTTTTTATTTTTGGGATTTGTGAATAGTAACAACGGTAAATTTTATTTACCATAGTAAAAGGTAAATTGGGTAATTAAGGGTAAATATAATATTATAAAATTATCCTAATACTTGTCTTAATACAATTGGATGATTATATTTCGTTCTAAGTCATATTTGGGTCGAAATGGAATCCATTAGAACCCACTTGGAGGTGATTAAAACCTTTAGTTTATTTTATTTAAAGGAAAGTGAAATATGTCTCACTCAACTTTAATAAATAAAGTATTTTTAATATAAGTTTATATAGAATATAAATTCGAGTATAAATACTCATTTTAAAGATAAAATTTCTTTCTTTATCATGGTAATTTATTTTTAATTTTTAAGAGTTATTTAATTACCTTATTATCTTATACATTAATGATGCAAAAATTATTTATTTATTGAAAAATCCATAATATAGTTTTAATTGAAATTGTAATACATATCAAAAGGCCCAAAAATATTCACATAACTTATTACTAGTTTATATATAAACCCTAATCATCAAATGGCCTAAATTTTGACCATTTGGATCCTTATTAAGGCGATTATGACACTTATAATATTTTATTTTAAATGATTCCAAAGTTGTCACCTTCATAATTTAAGAAAGATAACAATATACATGTCATTATTTTAAGATGATAAATTCGAGTAAAATTATTATTCTAAAATCTTTGATATTTATATTCATCAAAGGATTTTATTTTTAATTTTTATTCAAAATATAAGTATATTAAATAATTATACAAAAATGTTGTACTAATTGTTTTATTAAGAGATATACCAAAAAATGGTTTTAAAAATATTAAAATGAATATTATATGAACTATTTAATGTGCTCCACGAATTTTATAGACACATTTGACATGTTAGAAATCTATTAAATATTTTATTTTGAATATATGCTCTGTGTAGATTTTATTTAAATTCAAATAAATGAATAATGTCAAAATTGACACTACTGTTATTTTATAAAAATAACATATTATTAAATTGTTTAAAAATCACAAAAATATTTAAAAATTATAAATTGAAATTTATATAGTCTAAAATGTCAGAAAATATCCAATTATGTAAAATTAACAACACATAATTGATTATTTGTAACCATTTAAAATTTAGAATTTTGTTACCACAAATAAACTTAAATAGATTAAATAATGATAAATAAAAATGATAAGGTTTAAAATAAGATCAAAACAAGTATAAATTGTTTTTTTTGATGATATTTAAACCCTATAACATCTAATATTCGAATTGAGTCATTTTTTGAGGTTTTTATGTGGGGTTTGAATTTATATTAAACTAATATTTTTGAGGATTTCAAAGGTGCCCCTCTCCTCCCTTATAAAAGGGAACCTCCTCCCTCTCTTCCTCACACCATTTTGAGCCTTGATTCTCAGCAAAACTCTGCCCATTTCACTTCCCCACTTCCCTAGAAACATTATAGAGGTATTTTTCTTCTCAAAAGACCAACCCTAGTGCCCTAAGAAGAAGTTTAAAGGATGTGCGTCGAAGAAAAGGTAATCTCTTCTACCGATTCTTTCAAGCTTATTTCTTCTTCAACTTATACTTCTTTTGTTTTTTCATTATAAAGTAATAACATCAGTCTCACTCATATACTTATATGTTATTATAAATATGAAACAACCCCATTTCACCTTCTATCTATCCTACGGAAAACGAAATCACCGTGCGTGCGTACGTACGGAATACCGTCTCCACGCCGTGGTGTAATCTGTTTTTCCAACACCACCTTACTTGGATGGGTATAATGGTGTAAAGAATAACTATACAAAGTTATTATAACATCATACTGATTATGATATATTGTATCATCCACTCCAATTCAATTCAATAATTATGGGAACGATATCATCGCTCGTGCGTACGTACGGACTACCCTCTCCACGACGTGATGAGATTCATTCTCAATGATTAACCATTAATGAATGATTATAAAGTATATATAATAAGTAATCATGAAATATATGACATAATAATGATACTGGATTTATTTATATATATATGTATGTATGTCATCCAATTAATTCCATTCAATTCAATGAGGAAACGAAAACAACGTTCATGCGTACGTACGGCCTACCGTCTCCATGAACGGTGTATTTCTTTCCATTTATCGATCTATTATATATATTTATATTCCAAATATATATTATATATAAATCATTTTTTATATTCTTAAATTAATTAATCATTCTCTAAGTAATCATATGAATAATTACGAGTCAAAACACGGACGACAAATGAAACGATTTTACCCAAAACGCTCTTTAACATGGAATTTACAAAAGAACAGGTAATATAAAGTCATAAGTGAACCATATATGATATCATAACAATGAATATGATTCTGTAATAAGTCAATGAAATTATTTAAATCATTATACAGGAGGTTCGGATCCATACGAATCTTATCAGACCTAAGGTAAGGGATAAATATTCCAATCTCGTTCTTATCCGAGATTGTTTATTCGTAATTATTGACTGGGGATATTGTTATCATCCAAGTCCATGTTTTATAAAAGTTTTTTCATGTATTTTTAAAGTCCTTTTTCCCATTTTTGACTATTATTATATGGTGTGTAAGGAATCTTTCTTTTATGAGGTACTTTCTGACTTTTCCGACCAAAGTATGAGAAGAATGTTTTTTTAACTTATACGGAATGAAAGGATTTTTATGGTTTTATAAAGCCTTATTTTCATGAAGATTCCTACAAAATATTTAATTACTATTTTCAACAAAATCCTTTTCTTTTAAAATTGCATGACATTTTGTGAAAAGAAAATGATTTTGAAGAAGAAAGGATATTTTCCTCAAGAGCTCATTTCAAGTGTTTTATCAAAACCATTTTCCATCTAAGATGACATTATTTCGTATGTGTATGTTTCAATTATAATGTCTCTATGATTTAAGTGGTTTTTCTTTTCTTATTATGAAATGATATCCATTTTTTTATATGGATTATGTGATTATGGGATTATGTTTTTAAACCCATTTTATTCGTTGGGTTATTATGAATGATGTATGTTTATTTTGTGGCATAAGTAATAATGATTTAATTATGAGACGGGTGGGACCTATATATCCCTCCAATGAATTGGGTAAAGATTTATATCTCATGAGATAGACATGGCTAGAATGGTAAGTTAATCTAGTTCAGTGTTATAGGATGGAAACGAGGAGTGAACTCGATTCAGAAAGGGACTTTCTCCACTAAGATGGTCTTGGCAGCAATGCTTTAGTTACTATGGAAATCATAACATGTGCTGAATGGTTGCCAAAATTACATTTTTTATTCCCATTATATTTTATCATGGTTGATGTTTCATTATGATATATGTCTTACGTACTTCCATGATTTATGTCTTTTCTCAAGATTTTGATGTTTAAATTTCATGTTCATGTTTTTGTTTTCAAATGTTTATGGATTGTTTTATGTTCTCTATGTTTTCCCTTACTGATCAATTGTCCTCACCCATTAAATGATTTATTTTACCCAAGAAATAAATAAAGGTTTTAGGTAAGGAAACAAAAAGGGGACGATCGACGATTAGAAGATTACGTTCTGAGTTTCGAAAGACACTAAACTATTACGGTCCTTGTGTGTCTATTTTTGATATGTATTAAGTATTCCGAAAAAGTAATGTAATGTCCATGTACGTCAAGCTTTAGGTCTCTACAGTTGGTATCAGTGGAAAGTTTTAGTTAACCTTTGGAAACTAGGATGTGAAAACGTTAGTGAGATCCCTAGAGATATTTCTAACGTATTTCTAGAGATGTCCCTAAGGATAATTATACGTATAGGATATAGTCCTAAACTACGGTAATGATCTTAGAATTTAACCTAATATGTTAGATATTGAGGGTACTCCCCCTTTACAATGTTGTTTTCCCTAGCATGATTTTTGCCTCTCACAAAATTCTTTTTGAGTTTTAGTCGATGGAGGGAACCAGAAGGAATTAGGTTAACATTGAATCCAATGGACAAATTGGAGACTATGAGCAACAAAATTGCGTAATGCCTAGAGAGAAAGATATTGTGATTATGCATAATCAGTCATCGCGATATATGATTAACAAGGTGAAATTTAGTGGTATGCCTAATTCATCAAATAAGAGGAAGATAGACTTTTATGCATGTTCACATGTTGAGGAGCATAAAGAAAGGAAGATTGAGATTTCTAAATAAGGGAAGAAGAACCTTGAGGAATACCTCAATTGGAGGGACAGATGCTAATTGTGTGGAGAAAAGGGTCATAGAGTGACAGACTGTTATAGAGTTCAATGTCTTATTTTTGGAGAACATGGGCATTACCCAACTCAATGCCCTGTCCTAAAAAGTTACTTCTAAATAAAGGAAGGACTTATTCCAGGACAATCATTGAAAAGGATGGATTGAAGTGTTTATGTATTGGTATTCAAGAATAATGTTTTTGAGGTACTTTTATGGTGTATTGGAATATTTTTGTACTAGTCTATTGTGTTTTTCAATAATTTTATGGTACCGTTAACCATGAAAAGTGATTCAAATATTTTGGAAAGTAGATGATATGCGCATAATGAAGGGATAAGGAGAAAATGAAATGTTTGACAGTATTCATGAGCTCATGATTGATATAAGGACTAAGTGATATCATGGTTTGAGTATATATAATTTTGAAGATTTTGGTATGTGGAAAGTGTTAACTTTTAACTACATTCATGTTTTCACTAAGGTTCAATGGGTATTCATTTTTTTCAAGAGAATACATGATTAAGGCCTTCGAATTTTTGGAATGTGACCAAAAAGACATATCATATGATATATGGGGATCAATGATGGTATTAACATGCTTATTATATGAACTCTTTGGTAATCATTTTCACTATAATATGATATTGGAAAACAGTATTTTGGATAAGACTAAAGATTGGAATGGTGTATGTTGGACATAAGTTAGTATTGTTTAAGGATAGATCTTTTTCGATATTATTGATGGAAAGTTATAATAATGTATTTTTAGAAGAAAAAAAAAGACAACCTGCAGGATGGGCGACAGCACATCATGTCGGACAAGGCTATGGGAATCGAACCCACAACTGAAGTGCGGCTGGCCTTTATCACCTACCACTGGCCTACAAGAAGTCCCTAGTTAGTAGAAACTAGTTTTATTTTATTAAGCTGTATGATAGATGAATTATAAGTCCATTTTTGGAATCATAAACGATTAATCTCACTATAGATGGACTTATGTATATTTGATAACTTTTGCAAACTTTTTGTTTGAGACAGATAGAATGACATGTCATTTTATCATATGATCTGCTAACACTTCGCGAATGAAAAATTCAACTTCATTTCTTTAAGAGATGAAGTGTAAATTGTCCAAGGAACGACCAACAGTGTGATTGTACCAAAATCAAGAATGTATTTATTCTAATTCCAATTTCTTGAACTTTAGGGAAATGATCTTGAATACAAAAAAATGTTGTCCTAGTATCCTTATATCCGATGAATCAGATGGTACCTTAGATCATCAAAAATTTATGACTTTGTGATTGTTGGCTTTTTCATAGCCATGTTCATTACCACTCTCCATCAGAACATGATGTTTAGATTTCTCTTCCATATCCATATATTCACCTATGTTCTCCTATATGGAAACCCAATGATGAGTTACTTGGGGTAATCGTTACGTTTCATACTTTAGTTTTTAAAATTAAGTTTTAGTATTCCTTTTTACGATGTGGGTTTCTATGAATAGTAAATGATTTATAACCCCGAAGAACTTCGAGGGAGAAATTCATTTTAAGGGGGGTAGAATGTAACAACCCAAGATTTTATATGATATATTAGTTTTAATTTCTTTCATATCTTCTGTTGTACACTACACCAAGATTATCTTGCGATATACGCAACACCGTATTAGCTTGCAGTATACGCAACACTAATCTTGGATTGTGTTACACACAATTTCATGTTTGTTTGATAGTATTTATTCTATGAAACATTGATTATATATATATATATATATATATTCAATTTATTTTGTTATACGCAACAACAAAGGAGTCGTGCACTACACGCAACCCTGACTTGGCTTGCATTACACGCAATCGCGACCTTCCTCGATAGCGTGTGTTGTACGCAATATCGGGTTTTACTAAACAACGATATATTTTTATAATATTATTATGAACTAGACATTATGAATAGTATTAACTAAATTTTGAATTTTATAAAATTATTATTCATCTTACAAATTTTCTAGAACATGGTATAAGAACAAAATAAATTTTTCGGGTAAAATAAGTATTTTTCAAAAAATGCAGTTTTTCCGCCTTTTGTTGGCGCACCCACATTAAATCTAGTTTTTGACATGTTTATAAGTTCAATTTTACAAAATAAAATTATTCTTTGCAATCATGATATAAAATTTTACCTTGGATAAATTTTTCATATTATTCTTTTCATATTTTAATGAATAGTAAAAACACGCTATATTTTAATTAAAAACAACTTTTTTCATCGTAATAATTTATGTGGTTAAATTATAATATTTAATGGTTTTAAAGTATAAATATAATATATTTTTACAATTTAATATAATTTATGTCATTAGCATTGATTTTACATTGAATTCGTATGTTAAATAAATTCAAACTTTTGCAATGTTTTAAACAAAAACCTGTTTTCTTTCGACAACGGGATTAATTTTAATTTAATTTCTGCAACTTCTGTGTATTGAATTTAGAAAAATGGATTCCATATTTGGTATCAGTGGGTCCAAATTATATTAATAGACTACTTTTTATTTTTGGGCTTTATGAATAGTAACAATGGTAAATTTTATTTACCATAGTAAAAGGTAAATTGGGTAATTAAGGGTAAATATAATATTATAAAATTATCCTAATACTTGTCTTAATATAATTGGATGATTATATTTCATCCTAAGTCATATTTGGGTCGAAATGGAATCCATTAGAACCCACTTGGAGGTGATTAAGACCTTTAGTTTATTTTATTTAAAGGAAAGTGAAATATGTCTCACTCGACTTTAATAATTAAAGTATTTTTATTATAAGTTTATACAGAATATAAATTCGGTTATAAATAATCATTTGAAATATAATTTTTTTTTCTTTATCATGGTAATTTATTTATAATTTTTAAGAGTTATTTAATTACCTTATTATCTTATACATTAATGATGCAGAAATTATTTATTTAGTGAAAAATCAATAATATAGTTTTTATTGAAATAGTAATACATATCAAAAGGCCCACAAATCTGCACAAAACTTATTACTAGGGTATATATAAACCCTAATCATCCATTGGCCGAATTTTTGACCATTTGGATCTTTATTAGGGCGATTATGACACTTATAATATTTTATTTTAAATGATTCCAAAGTTGTCACCTTCATAATTTAATAAAGATAAAAATTTATGTGTTGTTATTTTAAGATGATAAATTCTAGTAAAATTATTATTATAAAATCTTTTATATTTATATTCATCAGAGGATTTTATTTTTAATTTTTATGCAACATATGTATATTAAATAATTATACAAAAATGTTGTACTAATTATTTTATTAAGAGATATACCAAATAAATGGTTTTAAAAATATTAAAATAAATATTATATGAAATATTAAATGTTCTCCACGAATTTTATAGACACATTTGACATGTTAGGAATCTATTAAATATTTTAGTTCGAATATATCCTCTATGTAGATTTTATTTAAATTCAAATAAATGAATAGTGTCAAAATTGACATTATTGTTATTTTATAAAAATAACATATTATTAAATTGTTTAAAAATCACAAAAATATTTAAAAATTATAAATTGAAATTTATATAGTCTAAAATGTCATAATATATCCAATTATGGAAAATTAATAACACATAAGTGATTATTTATAACCATTTAAAATTTAGAATTTTATTACCACAAATAAAATTAAATAGATTAAATAAGGATAAATCAAAATGATAAGGTTTACAATTATATCAAAACATGTATAAATTTTATTGGTTGATGCTATTACAACCCTATCTCATCTAATATTCGAATTGAGTCATTTTTGGAGGTTTTTATTTGGGGTTTGAATTTATATTAAACTAATATTGTTTAGGATTCCAAAGGTGGCCCTCTCCTCCCTTATAAAAGGGAACCTCCTCCCTCTCTTCCTCACACCATTTTGATCCTTGAATCTCAGAAAAACTCTGCCCATTTCACTTCCCCACTTCCCTAGAAACCTTATAGAGGTACTGGTCTTCTAAAAAGACCAACCCTAGTGCGCTAAGAAGAAGTTTAAAGGATGTGCGTCGAAGAAGAGGTAATCTCTTCTACCTATTCTTTCAAGCATCATTCTTCTTCAACATCTTCGTCTTTAGTTATTTCATTATAAAGTAATAACATCAGTATCACTAATATAATTATATGTTATTATAAATATGAAACAACCCCATTTCACCTTCTATCCATCCTACAGAAAACAAAATCACCGCGCGTGCGTACGTACGGAATACCGTCTCCATGCCGTGGTGTAATCTGTTTTTCCAACACCACCTTACTTGGATGGGTATAATGGTATAAAAAATAACTATACATAGTTATTATAACATCATACTGATTCTGATATATTTTATCATCCACTCCAATTCAATTCAATAATTATGGGAACGATATCATCGCTCGTGCATACGTACGGACTACCGTCTCCACGACGCGATGAGATCCATTCTCAATGATTAACCATTCATGAATGATTATAAAGTATATATAATAAGTAATCATGAAATATATGACATAATAATGATACTGTATTTGTATATATATATTTATATATGTATTTCATCCAATTAATTCCATTCAATTCAATGAGAAAACAAAAACAACGTTCATGTGTACGTACGGCCTACCGTCTCCATGAACAGTGTATTTTTTTCATTTATCGATCTATTATATATATGTATATTATGAATATATATTATATATAAATCATGATTTATATTCTATAATTAATTAATAATGATCTAAGAAATCATATGAATAATTACGATTCAAAACACGGATGACAAATGAAACGATTTTACCCAAAACGCTCTTTTACATGGAATTTACAAAAGAACAGGTAATATAAAGTCATAGTGAAACATATATGATATCATAACAATAAATATGATTCTTTAATAAGTCACTGACATTATTTAAATCATTATACAGGAGTTTTGGATCCATACGAAGCATATCGGACCTAATGTAAGGGATAACTATTCAAATCTCGTTCTTATCCGATATTGTTTATTCGTAAGTATTTACTGGGGTTATTTGTAAGAACCCAGTTCTTATTTTAGAGGTACGGGCTTCTTCATTTCCTTTTCCTTAAGTGTTTTTTAGAAAATATGGAAAATGGAGAAAAATCCTGAATTTTGGAACTACATGCCGTGTACTTTATCCACACGCCGTATACTTTTGACCATGTTGGGATGAGTACACAGGGCGTGTATCCATGTCGGCGACAAAGGGTGTAAAAACCACTACACGTCGTGTAGTGGTACCTTACACGCCATGTAGTCAGTCGGAAGGCTTAAACAGTAAGGCGGTGGCGTCGCCTCCAGCTAGGCGACTGTACACGCCGTGTACTTGAGAGTACATGTCTTGTACTCATGTCGACGGATGAACAGTGTGGCAGTGCCGCCAAATGAACAATTAAATGAAGGAAGTACATGTCGTGTACTCAGAAGTACACGCCGTGTACTTTGTTTTTCAGCATAAAACAGGTAGTAGCCTCCTCATTTGGCAGAGGTGGCACTTGATCCATTTTGGAGGCAAAGGAGGAGGCCGGATCTTTGAAGATCCACCAGGCGTTCGTCTGGAATCCGATTCGGCTCTGGACGATTTCGTTGGAACCGCACGTGTAAGCCCTATCCTCTCCTAGAACCATTCTTGCCAATTCTTCTCCTAACATAATTTATTTACGTTTGAATGAGTTTTGTTCTTCGTCAGATCTACGCTGTTCTTGGGAGTTTCTGGAATTGGCATTCAAGTATAACGCTCGTTGACGTATAAGGTAGGTGGCTTTGTGTTTAGTTTTCCAACTGCTGTGTGTTTTGTGCATTTTTGTGCCACGAACCCATGTTGGGGTGTTGTGTGGCTGAGGACATTGCTATATTTAACACCTAGAATTGATTAGGTATTTAATTGTGATAATAAAATGCTGGTTGGGATCGTTGCTTGGATCTGGAACCACCCCCGGGGTGTGTTTCTCTATTTAGCCGTTTGGCCAGGATAACCAAGGGTATGCCTTCAAAGTAGTAATTGTAGAATTTCCTTGAGAGTAATTGCTTGTTACTGCTTGTTTACCTATTGGGAATGACCCAGTTACCTATTTAGCCTCAGGGTGTTTTTGTATTTAGCATGAGGGCGTTGTTGTGATTAGCCTGATGGTACTGCACTATTTATCCCGAGGGTTGTAGTTATTTTCTCCTAAGGGAAACCTTTTGTGCCTAAGGGCTTGACTTTTTTTCCTGAGGGCGATACTTCCTATGCCTGAGGGCAATTTCTGTTACGCCTGAGGGCTATACCTGCGGGTTGGATTCTACTTACCTGAGGGCAAGGTTTTGTTTGTCTGAGGACGTGGACTGTTTACTTAGAAATTCACTATGGTGGTTTCTAATATTTAAATGGATTAAATGGATAATGAAATGGAAATATAACTGGTAATTAGTTACTTCTGAGTACTACTTACTTTATTTCATTTTACTACTGCACACTATTGTTGCATGCTTACACACAGTTGGGCACAGGCCTTTGGTGGGTGCCTACTAAGATATATATCTCACACCCTGTTTGGGTCATGCTTTTCGTCCCAAACAGATTATGTTGATGCAGGTGTAGATAGGGGAAAAAGTCCCTATATAGGTACTTGACTGTTGCTAAGGAGTAGGAGGGCATGGGACTGAGCCTAGTCTCGCGATGCCGCTGCCAGCTGTTTTTCTTGTTTTGTTGTACTCTGCTTTCTCCTGTACTGTATTGATGTATAACATGTTCTGGCTATTTTCTTAGAACTTGAAACATGTAGCATCATCACTCATATATTTTTGGTTATATCCATTTCTGTAGTTATTTCAGTTGTGTATGTTAACTGCTTCCGCTATTTGTTGTATGTTTATTTTGGTATTCCGCTGCGCTACACTTTGACAAATGAGGGCATAGTTTCCCCACTATCAGACCTGGGGCCTCACTGCTAGTCGACAGCCTCTGGCGTTTGGGGTAATGCACTTGAGGTCATGTGGCGAACTGGGCTCGGGGCACCCGTTGCTTGGCACCCAGGTCCGGGATTCTACAAAGTGGTATCAGAGGGGTTTCTTTTCTTTGACTTACTATTTGGAGTCGTAGTCAGGGATAGGACAGAATGGTAGTTGGCAATAAGTTGTTCCAGGGCGTAGCTAATCCATGTACAGGGAAAATCCAGTCTACCTCGTATTTTGCATTATTTTGATTTTGCAATTTTATGGTTGATATGTTTTCACCATTGGGTGACGCACTTGGATTTTGTTGTTTATATTTTATCTGTGGGTGCTATTTAGTTGCAACCCAATGAGATGAGGGTATGTCGTCTCATGCATCATATAGGCACATGTTAGAAATCACATGCCATGCATAGTTTCCATGCCATGTAGGTTCATTATAAATTGCATGTTGTTTTGATAGTTGATGTGCTAAGAAAGCATGTTGTTGTGATAGCTGCTTGATAAATAACTGCCTATTTGGTTGAGCTTGTTTATAGGATGGATGCCAAACTTTGGTTTTTGGGGAGTATGGGCCCCCATTGACCGAAATTTGGTGGATCATTGACTGTTATTGGTTATAACAGAAATAAGGTGTCAAACTTTGATATGTGGGGTGTATGGGCCCCCACGGTTCAGAATTTGACACTTAGGTGTTGTTTTTCAGTATTTTCTGGGTTCCGGGGAAGTTTCTGAGGCATACTATCCGGAAAACCCAGAATACACGCCGTGTAGGACCTCATACACGCCGTTTGTGTTCTTATGTTCGGGAAGAAAAATGAACTTTTTGAGTACACGCCTTGTACCCCGAGTACACGTCGTGTAGTCTCTTCCCATGTCACAAACCGTGTGGGCGGTGACATGGGGTAGGGAAGGGCTTGGGTAAAACACGCCGTGTCGTTTTTGTGCACATCGTGTAGTGTGACCCAGAGTCTGGCCGTGTAACTAACAACACGGGTCAGTGAACTCCTTGACATAACACGTTGTGTTAGTTATAGACACGCCGCGTAGTGTGACCTGGGGACTCGGTCGTGTAACTAACAACACGGGCCAGTGTCACATCTTACTGAACACGCCGTGTACCTTTGGGACATGTCGTGTAGTCTTGTCCGAGGACAGACCGTGTGGAGTTAGTCGTGTGGCTGGGAAACGGGGTGTTGTACATGCCTTGTACGGGTGTAACACACCATGTGAAGTAAAGCTGAGTAGTCAGCCGTGTCACAGACGACATAGGCAGTTATAAAATAACATAGTACACGCCGTGTAGATATTATACACACCGTGTACTTTTGTTGAACGGAAGCTGTGTGGCTTAGCCATGTAGAAGGACCCGGGTAGGGGAAGGGAAGTCAAGCACACGTCGTGTAGTCATTGTACACGCCGTGTAGTCTTGTTTTACCAATTTTGAATACCTTCTTTCTCTTGTTCCGTTTGTGGTTCCTTCACTTTCAGTCTTAATAATCTTGAATCTGATGCATGCTTTTGACCTTGTAGAGTCATGCCACCTAGACGACCGCGAGTTTCTCGCCAGGAGAGCAGCGAAGATTATACTCCAGAGATAGTGGGTCATGGGATACCAGTTGATCCACCAGTAGAGCCAGATGCGGCGCCAGCTGTTATACCGGACACATGCGTGGAGGCGCAGTTCCGTGAAGGATTATTGCGGTTCATGCAGACCTTTCATGGAGCACCGCAGGCTGCCACATCTATGGCCGAACTGACACATATCTTTTAGCAGTAGCATCCGCCTATGTTTTCAGGAGATGACGGACCACATGCTACAGAGTCTTGGCTAGGATCGATGCAGACTATTTTCGAGCATCTGGAGACGCCTCCAGGGTGGAGGGTCAAGCTCGCGACTTACATGTTGCGTGATTCCGCCAAGAGGTGGTGGGATGTTACCACCCAGTCAGAGCATCACAGGGACATGGCGTGGGAAGATTTTCAGGCAGTCTTCTATGACTTCTTCTTTCCCGAGACGTTGAGGGAAGATAGAGCTCGAGAGTTCATGAATCTGCAACAGGACGCTATGTCGGTGATGGACTATTCTACTTGTTTAACAGAGCTTCAGCATTTTTCACCCGTGCTGGTGGGTGATGAGATGTTGAGAGTCAGACGTTTTGAGGATGGTCTTCGGTATGACATCTGAGCACTGGTAAATGTTTTCAGGATACCTATTGTACATGCGATTGTGAATTAGGCGCTGATTACAGAGAGGAACCTGCAGGAATCAAGTGGTGTGGGCCAGGGTGGTTCAGCACCAGTTACTAGTACTATTTCTGCTGGAAAGAGGAAGAGACAGATGGACTTCTCTCTGGGCTGCAGTACCAACCAGGCAGCTTCTTCAAGTGGACCGGTCAGGTGCTACTGGTGTGGCAGAGAGGGGCACAAGAGGCCGCAGTGTCCACGAGACCCAGTGGAGTGTCGAGCTTGCAGCAAGATGGGTCATCTGCAGTACTTTTTCAGGGTGTTTCTACTAGTGGCTAGTGAGAGGGGTTCTGTGCAGACTCCGTGTGCGGGAGCAGGACCAGTGGCTTCTTACCAGTCTAAGAACTGGAACACTTCAGGGCATGCAAGCAAAGAGGGTGGTCGTGGTTGTGGTAGCTAGACACCAGGATTTCAGAGGCAGTAGGGAAGGACAGCTCAGGGTAGCCAGGCTATGTCGTAGGTTCGTGGAACTGGGCAGGCATATGCAGTGCAACAGACCCAGCAGGCGTAGGATCTCGGACCTTCTACAGTTAGAGGTACTGTTCTAGTAGCTTCTGTCTTGTCTTCAGTACTTTTTGATATGGGTTCTACACATAGTTTTATATCTGTACCCATTGTGGAGAGCCTTGGTCTCAGTGTTTCTACTTCTTCTAATATCTTGACGCTAGACACTCTGTTGGGGACTAGGACAGTTGGTGTGCGTTAGTGTAAGGAGTGCCCCCTTGAGGTTGGTGGGTGTCACTTCCTTTGGGACCTCAATGTCTTAGAGATGACGAGCTATGACTTCATTCTCGGGATGGACTGGTTGGTTCCCTTTCGAGCCTTTATAGACTGCTATCGTCGTAGGGTGCGTTTCACGTCACCAGAGGGCGGGGAGTTTCCATACAAGGGCAAGTGGGATGTTCAGGCAAGTCGAGCTGGACCAGAGCATCATGGGCGAGGTGGAGTCACAGCCCAGATTGCGAGCTTATATCTGGATGACCAGGGGACTTGTCAGACAGATTTCCCTCCAGTTGCTGATCGTTTCAGGGATGTCTTCCCAGACGACTTTTTAGGTCTACCTCCAGTGCGCGAGGTGGATTTCCCTATCGAGCTAGTGCCAGGAGTAGCATCGGTGTCCATTCCTCCTTATAGGATGGCCACGCCTGAGTTGCAAAAGCTCAAGAGGCAGTTAGAGGAGTTACATGAAAAGGGTTTTATCCGACCCAGTACATCTCCTTGGGGTTCTTTAGTCCTTTTTGTGAAGAAGGCAGATGGAACCCTCAAACTTTTTGTGGATTATCGGAAGCTGAACCAGTTGACGGTTAAGAACCGATATCCCTTGCTGAGGATAGATGATCTGTTTGATCAGCTTCGTGGAGCCCGAGTGTTCTCGAAGATTGACTTGAGATCCAGATATCATCAGCTGCGCATTAGACCATCAGAAATACTGCTTACAGCTTTTCAGAGTAGGTATGGTGTATATGAGTATACGGTTATGGCGTTCGGACTCACGAACGCGCCAGCAGTTTTCATGGATCTGAGGAATCGTGTGTTCCATCCGTATCTTGATTCATTTGTGGTAGTATTCATGGACGACATCTTGGTGTACTCTCACTCTCGACACGACCATGCCACCCATCTTGAGATTGTATTGAGTACACAGAGAGAGCATTTCCTATAAGCTAAGCTCTCAAAGTGCCACTTTTGGATGGACCATATTCACTTTCTGGGTCATATCATCTCAGAGGTAGGAGTTGAAATAGACCCAGAGAAGGTGAGAGCAGTAGTTTCTTGGGAGAAGCCCAAGAACGTGTTTGAGATACAAATTTTCTTAGGGCTGGCTGGTTACTACAGGTGCTTCATACAGGACTTCTCCCGCTTAGCAGCACCGTTGATAGGTTTGACTAAGAAGGGTGTGACGTTCGTTTGGTCAGAAGCTTATGAGACAGCTTTTTAGTACATTAATGGAAGGCTGACATCAGCACTGATCCTGATACTCACGGAGTAGGGGAAGAGCTATATAGTTTACTGTGATGCATCAGGGATTGGGCTGGGAGCCGTTTTGATGCAGGGTGACCGAGTTGTGGCGTACAGGTCTCGGTAGTTGAGACCACATGGGAGGAATTACCCGACGCATGATCTCGAGTTGGCTGCAGTTGGGCATGTGTTACGATGTTGGAGACATTATCTGTTTGGAGAGAATTTTGTGGTTTTCACCGACCACAAAAGCCTCAAGTATATCTTTACTCAGTGTGACTTGAATCTGAGGCAGAGAAGGTGGGTCGAGTACCTACAGTCCTTCGATTTTGAGCTTTCCTATACACCTAGTAAAGGTAATGCAGTAGCTGATGCATTGAGAAAGAAGACTCAGATACAGGCAGTGCAAGAGGCCAGTGGTGAGTGGCAGCTTATGGATTTGTTCTATGAGATGCATCTAGAGGTGCATGACATTCAGGGGAAGAATTATCTTTCCTCGTTAGCTGTGACTTCTACCCTCCTGGACAGAGTGAGGATGAGGCAGCTATCGGATTCAGAAGGCCTAGTTCTACGGGAGTCGGTGGAAAGTGAGGACCCTCCTCTCGGTTGGAAGACAGGTGATGATGAGGTTTTGTGTTTCCATGGATGTGTATGGGTTCTAGGGGATATACGTGAGGAGCTGATGCAGGAGTTTTATGATTCAACTTGGGAAGTTCATCCCAGGGTTACCAAGATGTATCATGACTTGAGGTGTCAGTATTGGTGGTCGGGTATGAAGAGAGTGATATCTGGTTTTTTTACGAGGTGTTCCACCTATCAGCAGGTGAAGGCAGAGCATAAGAGACCAGCTGGGCTGTTATAGTAGTTTCCCATTCCAGAGTGGAAATGGGAAGATGTCGCGATGGATTTCGTGACGGGATTTCCAAGGTCACCTCGAGGCAATGTCATTGTGTGGGTTTTTGTGGACAGACTCACGAAGGTAGCTCACTTCTTGCCGATCAAGGATACCTTCGGTGTGGACGAGCTCGGAAGGTTGTATATCTGAGAGATCATATGTCTTCATGGGGTCCCTCTTTCTATCATTTCAGATAGGGACGCCCGCTTTATGTCTCGTTTCTAGCAGAGTTTTCAGAGGGCACTGGGTACACAGGTGCTTCTGAGCACAGCATACCACCCTCAGACAGATGGCCAGTCAAAATGGACAATACAGGTGCTAGAGTACATGTTGTGTGCATGCGTCCTAGACTTTGGGGGATCTTGGGAGAAGCATATACCCTTATTCGAGTTTCCCTATAACAATAGTTTTTAGGCGACTATTGAGATAGCACCATACGTGGATTTATATGGTAGCCCATTCCGGTCACCTTTGTGTTGGTTAGAGGCAGGTAAGGTAGATTTATTGGGGCCACATCTTGTGCAGGAGACATCTGAGAAGGTCCAGTTGATTCAAAGGTGGATGGCTACCGCGCAGTCTCGTCAGAAGTCTTATGTTGATCGTCGCAGACGACCTTTGGAGTTCATGGTCAGGGATCAGTTTTTCTTGCGTGTTTCGCTGAGGCTAGGACACAAACGGATCATGAGACAGAGTAAGCTTTCACCGAGATATGTGGGGCTATTTGAGATTCTGTAGAGAGTCAGGATGGTTGCCTATCGGTTGCAGTTACCGCAGTGGTACCGAGCCATGCACGACGTCTTCCACGTGTCTCAGTTGCGTCGCTACCATTCAGACCCATCTCACACCTTTCAGCTAAAGGAGTTTGAGCGTCATCATGATGCGTCGTTTGAGGAGCATTTGATCCGTATTGTTGACATGATCATGAACGTTCTCTGAGGCCGGTCAGTTCCTCTCGTACGGGTGCTATGGCAGCATGGTCGAGTGCAGGACGAGACCTGGGAGCGGGAGGCCGAAGTATGTGCTCAGTGGCCAGAGCTGTTCTGAGCTTATTATTTGCCACCTTGAGAAGGGAAATTTAGGGGCGAATTGCTATAAGGGGGGAAGTTTGTAAGAACCCGGTTCTTATTTTAGAGGAACGGGCTTCTTATTTTCCTTTTCCATAAGTGTTTTTGAGAAAATATGGAAAATGGGGAAAAATCCTGAATTTTGGAACTACACATCGTGTACTTTATCCACACGCCGTGTACTTTTGGCCGTGTTGGGATGAGTACACGGGGCGTGTAGCCATGCTGGCGACAAAGGGTGTAGGAACCACAACACGCCGTGTAGTGGTACCTTACACGCCGTGTAGTCAGTCGGCAGGCTTAAACAGTAAGGCGGTGTCATCGCCGCTAGCTGGGTGACTGTACACGCCGTGTACTCATGTCGAAGGATGAACAGTGTGGAGGTGCCACCAAATGAACAGTTAAATGAAGGAAGTACACGCCATGTACTCATAAGTACACGCCGTGTACTTTGTTTTTTCGGCTTAAAACAGGTAGTAGCCTCCTCATTTGACAGAGGAGGCACTTGAGCCATTTTGGAGCCAAAGGAGGAGGTCAGATCTTTGAAGATCCACCAGGCGTTTGTCTGGAACCCGATTCGGCTTCGGACGATTTTGTTGGAACCACACAGGTAAGCCCTCTCCTCTCCTTGTATCGTTCTTACCAATTCTTCTCCTAACGCAAGTTATTTACATTTTAATGAGTTTTGTTCTTCGTCAGATCTATGTCATTATTGGGAATTTCTGGAATCGGTGTTCCAGTATAACGCTCGTTGACATATAAGTTAGGTGGCTTTGTGTTTATTTATCCAACTGCTGTGTGTTTTGTGTGTTTTTGTGCCACGAACCCATGTTGGGGTGTTGTGTGGCTGAGGCTGTTTCTATATTTAATACCTAGAATTGATTAGGTATTTAATTGTGATAATAAAATGCTAGTTGGGATCGTTGCTTGGATCTGGAACCACCCCCGGGATGTGTTTCTCTGTTTATCCGTTTGGCTAGGATACCCGAGGGTATGCCTTTAAAGTAGTAATTGTAGAATTGCCTTGAGAGGAATTGCTTGTTACTGCTTGTTTACCTATTGGGAATGGCCCGGTTACCTATTTAGCCTGATGGCATTTTTTTTATTTATCCTGAGGGCGTTTTTTGTGATTAGCCTGAGGGAACTTCACTATTAAACCTGAGGGTTGTACTTATTTTCACCTGAGGGCAACCTTTCGTGCCTAAGGGCTTGACTTCTGTGCCTGAGGGCGACACTTCCTACACCTGAGGGCAATTTTTGTTACACCTGAAAGCTATAACTACGGGTTGGATTCTGCTTACCTGAGGGTAAGGTTTTGTTTGTCTAAGGACATGGACTGATTACTTAGAAATGCACTGTGGTGGTTTCTAATATTTAAATGGATTAAATGGATAATTAAATGGAAACATAACTGGTAATTAGTTACTTTTGAGTACTACTTACTTTATTGCATTTTACTACTTCACACTGTTCTTTCATGCTTACACACAGTTGGGAATAGGCCTTTGGTGGGTGCCTACTGATATATATTTCTCACACCCTATTTCAGTCATGCTTTTCGGCCCAAACAGATTACGTTGATGCAGGTGTAGATAGGGGAAAGAGTCCCTATACGGGTACTTGACTGTTGTTGAGGAGTAGGAGGGCATGGGACCAAGCCTAGGCTCACGATGTCGCTGCCAGCTATTTTGCTTGTTTTTTTGTACTCTATTATCTGATGTACTGTATTGATGTATAACATGTTTTGTCTATTTTCTTAGAACTTGAAACATGTAGCATCATCACTCATATATTTTTGGTTATATCCATTGTTGTAGTTATTTCGGTTGTGTATGTTTACTGCTTCCGCTGTTTGTTGTATGTTTATTTTGGTATTCCGCTGCGCTACACTTTGACAAATGAGGGCATAGTTTCACCACTATCAGACATGGGCCCTCGTTGCTAGTCGGTAGCCTCTAGAATTTGGGGTAATGTGCTTGAGGTCACGTGGCAAACCGGGCTCGGGGCACCCGTTGCGTGGCACCCGGGTCCGGGATGCTACATTATTGTTATCATCTAAGTCCATTTTCTATAAAAGTGTTTTCATGTATGTTTAAAGTCCTTTTTTCCCATTTTTGAATTTTATTATATGGTGTGTAAGGAATCTTTCTTTTATGAGGTACTTTTTGACTTTTCTGACCAAAGTATGAGAAGAATGTTTTTTTAACTTATACGGCAGGAAAGGATTTTTACGGTTTTATAAATCCTTATTTTCATGAAGCTTCCTCCAAAAGATTTCATGACTATTTTCAACAAATCCTTTTCTTTTAAAATTGAATAACATTTTGTGAAAAGAAAATGATTTTGAAGAAGAAAGGATATTTTCCTCAAGAATTCATTTCAAGTGTTTTATCAAAACCGTTTTCCATCTAAGATGACATTATTTCATATTTGTATGTTTCAAGTATAATTTCTCTATGATTTACATGGTTTCACTTTTCTTATTATGAAATGATATCCATTTATTTTATATGGATTATGTGATTATGGGATGATTTTTTTGAAACCCATTTTATTCATTGGGTTATTATGAATGATGTATGTTTATTTTGTGGCACAAGTAAGAATGATTTCATTATGAGATGGGTGGGACCTATATCTCCCTCCAATGCATTGGGTAAAGATTTATATCTCATGATATAGACATGGCTGGAACGGTAAGTTAATCTGGTTCAGTGTTATAGGACTGAAATGAGGAGTGAACTCAATTCAGAAAGGAACTTTGTCCACTAAGATGGTCTTGGCAGCAATTCCTTGGCTACTATGGAAATCATAACACATGCTGAATGGTTTCCACAATTACATGTTTTATTCCCATTATATTTTATCATGGTTGATGTTCGATTATGATATATTCCTTACGTACTTCCATGATTTATGTCTTTGCTCAAGATTTTGATGTTTAAATTTCATGTTCAAGTTTTTGTTTTCAAATGTTTATGGATTGTTTTATATTCTCTATGTTTGCCATTATTGAGCATTTGAGCTCACCCTTTTTATGATTTATTTTCCCTAGGAAATAAAGAAAGTTTTTAGGTAAGGAAACAAAAAGGGGAAGATCATTATGAGAGTTGTTGAAGATCTTTCCCCACGATTAGAAGATTACGTTCCGAGTCTCCAAAGGCACTAAACTATTACGGTCCTTCTGTGTCTATTTTTGATATGTATTAAGTATTCCTCAAAATTAATGTAATTTCCATGTACGTCAAGCTTCGAGACTCTACACCTAGTCACTAGTTCGAGGGAAAAAATTTAATTTCACTAATATGCCTCTTCAAATGGATGTAGATGAAAAAATGGATCACACTGTTGCAATCCTCATGGAAAACACTTTGTATATACTATTAACGTTCCTCAAGTTGATACCAAATGAAAAAGTTGCATTTCACCGTATCATGCATGAACGGTGCTTCGTGGTATTGAGCTACGAGTCCAAAATAAATACCCAAAATTAGTCTTTAAATTTCCTCCTTAATTTCAGGGTCGCAAACGATTCCTTATTCCAACACTGTATGAGGTAGATGTGTTAGATACATGATTCCATAATAATAATGATTTTATTATTATTGGTTGTTTCATTGACTCGAGGAATGATTCAGAAAAAGGTATCAAATATTAGTCTTAAAATGACTGTCTCAAAGTCAGAGTTATACTACTGCTGATGGCAGGCCAATCCAAGGTCATAAAAAAAAATTACAACCAAAACATGGTTTTACCAAGAAAAATAATAATATAGTTATTGTTTTATTAACCCTTTTCTCTCTTTTAATATATTCATGTAGAAGTTGGGGGTGGTGCCTCATTTGTTATATGCACCCCCCCCCCCAAGGCCTCTATTCTCTATTTTTCCCGTTTATTATTATTATTATTATTATTATTATTATGTTATTATTATTATCATACTAATATCATCATTAATAGAGATTAAAGAGAATATCCCCTCCCCAACTCCATGCATGGGTCATGCCTATTTGGTAGTACACCCCCATCACATATTTTAATTTAATTTCATTAAAATGGTTTCAACTATTTTTCTTTTAAATGGTTTCAACCATTTTTCCTTTAAATTAAATCCATTTAATTTAATAAACCACATATTTTATGTCATCGTTATTATTAGTATTGAATATAATAATAATAAGAAGAAATTATCCTTTAATTTTATTAACTCACCGCCATTATTATTAATATTAATAATAATAATATTTAACGCTCATCATGTTGACCATGTCTGACCATTGTCACATCAATGTCGAGAAGCCTCCTCCATGAGATCCCACACACAACCTTCACGCAAAATTGATCCTACAACACCTCATGTCATTTTCACATGTCAACCAGGAAAATAGGGATTATCAAATCAATCCTGAACCACCTCTAATCACAAACACACACCCACAGTGAAAATCTGATCCATTCACCAGACATAATCCCACTCGTTTGTCAACTCATCTCCAAACCATTGATTGACATGGAATTTGTGCTACCGCAATGAATTTGGGAGTTCGATCACACTCGAACTCTCCCTGGTAATGTCAAATAATTACCTCATGGTCTAATGATGAAGAACACGAAGAAAGATGGGGGAAAATCACTAATAAAAAGGTTAATTGATCAAGGAAAAGTTTTCTTGGCCAATTGATCAATAACAGGGATCCTAGGGATAAATAAATGAGATTACATTACTTAGGGACATGCAAAGGCTATAACAGGGAACAAATCAAAGAATGAAGAATGATCTACTAAATCAATTTAATTACAAGGGTGGAAAACCACATATAATGAGTTCTACCTCAATTATGTATATTTGTTTATGAATATTGTGTTCACGAACAATTTTTTAGGATTTTTTGTGTTTGTTGTGTCCCGATCTACTCTGATCTAATGTTACATCATAATCCACAAACAGAGGAGGGTGGAAGAGATCTATATTTCTCCGAAGTTTTATATGGATAACCCTGGAGAACTTTTCCTGGAAGAACTCCTATAGGGTTATCCATTGCACATAAAACAAACTAATTAATGAAATTATTAATTTATTAATTTATTTAACACACTCCAATAGATTACTTTACCAGATGGCCTGTGTCGACCAACATTATGTCGCGCCTTGGGTAAACACAGTATTGAAAACTCAACGGTGGTCTTAGCTCTCTCATCTGAATATCCATCTATGACTTATTAAGGTTTAGGTTACTCAATTAATTAATTAATTTAATTAATTTATCCAATGTACCCACCAATGGCTACCCCATCCAAACATCCCATGCCAACCAACTTAAGGTCCCTCCTAGGGTAAACTCCACATTTCAGATTCAGCCATGGTCTCATATTTCCAATATAAGACTTTTTTAATATATATTTCACCTTATTATAAAAATATCAGGTGTAATATAATAAAATAGTTAATATTTTTATAAAATTAATTTCAAGCTCACCAGATCTAGAATCCCGCGATGTCTTATCTCCAGACTCTAAAAATATTCCTATGAATATTCAAAATTCATATATAGAAAAACTAGCATCTCTACAAGGAAAATATTTTTGGATTATCTTTCCCTTAATGATGTTTTCCCATGAATAATAACCTTAAATTAAATAACTTTTCTTTCCCATCAGAACTATTTGACATATTCTTGTATATCCTTAGAAAAAAACATAAATTGAACAATCCTTATATATTTCAAAATTAATATAACATAATTATTTAATCCAAATACATATACACTTTTATTATTCCACTTTAACCTTAATCTGTTTATAAGGCCACCTCATCCTATTAAATAATACTTCTTTCCTTACACATTTCACATTTAGTCTCATCATCAGTAGAAATATAACAATTACTCATACCACCCTGTTGTTTCTATTTATGAGATTTCCACTTAGGAAATCTATTTGCATAATTACCATTCATTCCACATTTAAATCATTTAACTATTGATTATTTCTTAGAGATTCCATTATTCATATTCATTTTGTTAATAAAACTTTTCATTTTTTTTGTTGAAGTTACTTTCTTTGTTTCCTCCATTTCCAAAGTCAAAACATCTTCGTGTTCCTCTAATATATTCACTTGGGTGATTCTCCCCACATTATTGACGTGTAAGAAACTAAATATTCTTTCCTCTATGATATCCATTAAATGAATTCTCAGTAAACTCTTTCCATATCTTGTTTGGTGAAACTAAGAGTTGATTAAGGTACATTTTATTAATCATGTTCTGTGGAAATTTATTAGGCATGATCACAACTTCCATCATTCCAATGATCATTCCATTTAACAAATCATCATCAAGTTCTTCATTAAATTCAATGTTAACCCAATTTATTCTGGTTCTCTCCATTGACTAAAACCAAAAAGCATGGTGTGAATAACACTTATCATAGTTTAAAACCACATAATCTTGAAAAATAACATATAGGATGTCTGAATTATTATTCCTTCTTTAAAATATATGACACCTTTGGCTCATCTTTAGAGATATGCCTAGACCTACCCTTATAATCAGGCATAAGGATCTCACTAATGTTTTATCATCCATGTTTACAAAGGTTGCCTAAAACATTCATTTAATACCAACTTTACCAACCCAGGCTTAACATACATGGATATTACATCATTTTAGGTGAATATTCAATAAATTAGAAATGTAAATTCCCAAGGACTATAATGGTTTTGTGTCTTTGAAAATTTCAAATAACATTCTTCAAACTTGGTGAAAGATTTTAAATGTTTCCCATAATGATTTTCTAATTTATTACTCATACCTAAAACCTTTCTTCATAACCTAGGGAAGGTCAACATAAGAAAGGGTGATTGTAGATGCTCAGTAATGGTAATTAAAAGAGATGTATTGGAATAACATAAGCATAAGAGTATGTGAACATGATCATAACATTATAAAATCATACCTTGTATATAAAATAACATAAACATGAATCATGGCATAAATATTGTAATTTCATCAAACATAAATCATAAGGGAATCAAAAGCATAAACCATGAAAGTATAAAATCAGGATAAGATATGAAATTTTTAAAGACACATAAGAATATAAAATCATTCCCTACAAGTCAAGGATTATTTCAAAGACTTATCAGGGCACTTCATGGAGGATGCACCTACAGGGCGAGGCACACCACCATACCCCATCATAGCCTTTCCCTTATAGTAGAATGAGTTTACACCACAAATCATACTAGTAGTCAAGGTTCACTCCCTAGACCATCTTAGCAGACAAATTCCTTTATTGAACTGACGTCCCTCCCTATTTTATCCACATCTATCTCGTGAGATATAAATATTTACCCAATGCATTAGAGAGAGATATAGGTCCCACCCATCACATGATGAAATCATACAAGTGTGTTCCATAATATCATAAATAACAATATCATAACCCATTAAATGAAAAGTTTTTCATAAACATTTCATTATATCATAACATGTTAAAAAGATATAGGTTTCATAATCATTTCATATATACTAACATGGTCATATCGTAAATACCTTGGGGATGAGCCCGTAAGGGGCTCTACATCTAGGTTTTCCACCTGTCGTCACCTTCCGCTCTCCCACTGGCTGATCTTCTCATGTCTCTCTCATCGGTGCATGTGCGATGTGATCTCCCCCAGTATCAACGTTGCACAGTCTCGTCAACATCCTCGGCGATTTTCTCTTCTTCACGATCTTCTCTGCTCTTGCTTCGGATCTAGCTAGGGTTTCCTAAGGTGGCAGGATGCTGGCCAGGGTGCGGGTTTCAGGTGCTGTGATATGGGGTTTCCATCGTTTTCAGCATAGTCAGTGCGAGATTCGGGTAGATTTGGACTTTGGGTGTAGATCTAAAGGCGCGATGGGATTTTCTCCTTGTTCTTCATCTGGGATGCTGTCTACCGAAGATCTGGTGATGTTCTTTTGATGTTTTTTTTGTTTTGATTTCGTTTTGGATGGTTTATGGGATGGTTTTTTCAGTGTCGATGAGTTTTATTCGGCGACGGTGCTTGGATGAGGATGGTGATTTCTATGCTGGCGTGTCTGATTTGGCGATGGTGCTTCGTCGGAGGCATGCATGGTGGATTTTCTTTCACTCCTTTAATTTTCTATGTGAGGGTTTGATGGTTTCTACGAATTGTTTTGGTTTTCTATCTGGTTGGTATGAATTGTTTCGGTGACGACGACGGGTGATCATCATGTTGTTTCTCACGGTGTTTCGGCGATGGTTCTGTGATGTTTCGAGGGTTTCTGCCTCGTTCGATGAAGTGGGTGTTGGCATGATGGCAAAGGGATAACGGACTATTTTCTGGTGACAGGTCTCACCGGTGATCTGGTTTGGTGGTCTTTGGGTGACGGTTTCGTGATTTTGGCCTTAGCAGTGAGGGAAGGTGGTTGATCTCTGGTGATTCAGATGGATTTGCGGTGATGTCGGGGGCATGGCTTGAGGCGGTTCACTAATCGAGACACCTCGATCATCGTGTCTTTGATGATGAGTTTGGTTTTTGATTTTGAAATTTGAATCTACTGTTGTGATTTTCTTTCTGGTTGGCGGGTTCCACGACCGCCTTTTAATCTTGGATCAGTTTTTATGTTGGATCAGTGTCAGTATGGTTACCGTTAATCCATAAAATGGCTTTGAGAAAATGAAAAAAAAGGATTTCAGGGGGATAATCATTTCATCAAACTCATAACCCATGACAAGAAGAGGTTTTCATAAGAATATAACCCCTTAAAGATAAATGTGTTTCCTAAGACTATAACCCATGAAATAGAAATGGGTTCCACAAAGAATCTAACATGTGGAAGAGAAATATGTTCAGTAAACATATAACTCATGAAGGAGAAACAGGTTTCATAAAGCATATAACTCGTGGAATAGAAATGAGTTTCACAAACATCATGTCATCCAAACATAAACCAATTAGAGAAAGAATATGAATGGATCCCTTGGATAATATCCCCATAAATTCCTAAGTAACACCAATGGATGTCATCATATATGGAATGTAATTTTGAAATATCTTTTCAAAAACATTTCAAGATGAAAAGATCCATTCTTCTTTGAAAAACTCTATTTAAAATAGAAAACCTTTTGAAAATAATTTTCTTTGATAATAACCTTGAAAACTTATAAAGTAAGCTTAAAAACATTATGAAAACATTTTTTCTTAAAAACTTATAAAGTAGGATTGATTATTTTTTAAAAATATTTTTCATTGAAAACTTTTAAAGGAAGCTTGAAAACATTTTGAAAACATTTCTCTTTAAAAACCTTTTTCTTTCAAAACTTATAGTGGAATATTGAAAACAAATTGAACACTTTTTAAAACATGAAATAATTTTTAAATCCTTTTCCTTGAATATGAAATTGAAATATAAATAAAAAAATGTTAAAAAACATTATTAGAAAACATGGTTTTTGAATAAAATATTTTTCTAAACGAATAGTGAAATAAAGTCATGTTTTATTAGAAATATTTTATTAATTATATTGTGTAAAAAAGTGAAAATGGTACCAATTCATGAATATTTCATTAATTTCCATAGGATAAGAAAATTCTTTAGATTTCTTGAGATAAGTACCATAATATTTCATCAATGTATGCATAATCATAAATAATCACGATAACGATGAGATTTTAGTGACAAAATCATTCCACTTCAGTAACTTTGAATCATAATCCCCATGACAGAATGAAATTAAAATAACCTTATAGTATCATTAAAAAATTAGATTCATTATAAAACATGTCAAATGTCAGTATATACTCCTTTTAAAATAATATAGGTTCAAAACATAACATGTGTCTCGAAGAAGGAAAATTGAGACAAAATTACCTTACCGATTTGATAACTTATGAACCTTAAAAACCAATGAAATAGAGATCATAAAATGGATATGTAAATACTCATAAATTTAATAATAATACTCATATAATAGATTCATGGGAAGTATATACACCACACAAAATAAACTAGTGCTAAATAATTCATAAGTCTCGTAGAAAAAAAGTGGGACTAGGAATCCCCTTACTACTTGAGTAACTTTTGAATCATGAGATCTGTGAAAGAATAACATAAATTGAAACTTCTAATATAATTAAATGAAGTATATTCATGATATAACATGTCAAAGTGAATAATATACACCACACAATAAGAATAATTGGTGAATATTTCAAATATCTCGCATAAATAAAAGTAAGATTAGAAAACCCTTACCATAAGTCTTGACTTTCTTAGTAAACATTAAAATCTCTTTTATAATAAATATAAGTTTATTATAAATATATATAGAACCATATTAAATTATATCAAGCCATAAGTGATTTTATTGTGACTTTATATTACCCATTTGTAAATAATTTCATGTTAATGTTACATTTTGGTTTATAACCACTGTTTTTTTGTATAAGATTTGACTTCTTATTATTTATCCTATTACTTATATAATGTTTTAATTATTTATAGAATGAAAAAATAATTTAAATATCATTTATATTCAGTTTATAATTATTTATAAAATATAAATATTAAATCGAATACATCATTCATGGAAACGGTAGGCCATACATACGCATGAATGTTATTACTGTATTTCTATCGTATTGAAAGAAAGAATGTAAATGACATATATGTATATAAATATATATTATAATTCATGTATAATTATTATGTAATATATGTCATATAATTTTACTAAACCCATCCTTGATACATTCCATATAATGTGTGACCGAATCACATTTCTTTGAAGAGGCGGTAGTCCATACATCCACAAACGAAGTTATTGTGTTACCAAAAAATGGAAAGCATGAAGTTATGTGTTATATAATAATTAAAGAATCATTAATAAATCATAAATTTCATATATACCAAATAATAATAGTAATTAAATCATTATTCCCAACCTTGAAAGGTGGTAATGGAAGAACGAACGACATCAGTTCGTAAGGCGGTAGTCTGTCGTACAAACGAATGAAGATTGGGTATCCCATTGGATGGAAGTGTGTGTGAGTATAGGTCACACACATAACATAAAAATGTATCAGTATAGTTAGGATACTGGGTTTATTATATAATAATGTAAGAATATTAATTAAAGCGTTGTATAAATAAATACAACAAAAGTGCTTGTTAAAGGATGTAACCTCTTCCTTGGGAAACTCCTTTTGGTTTACAACAAAGGTCTTCCTTGGTTAGATTTATTCCAAAAATAAGGATCATAATATGAATTTAGGGATGTTTTGAGATAATACTTCCTGGTTTTGGATGACCCAAAGTTCTTGAGAAGTGTGAAGAAGTGAGGGGGTGAATGCCTTTTTTATAGTGCAGAAGAAGTTCCATTCTTGTAAATATAAAAAGCTAAACACTATTGAGAGGTCTCTATTACATCATATACCTAAGATAATGGTCCATATTGGTTCAAAGGGATTATATGGTTCAAATATGTCCATAAAATGGATTTTTTACAAGTTTCTAGTTTCTTTCACCCCTTAAGTTCAAGTTCAACCACTAAGTAAACTCATTTTCACCTTAATCATTGTAATTATTTTTAATTACTTTCACTAATTTTTTTTGGTAAAAAACTAATTTTACATTAATATAAATTATAATTTTTTTTTATTTAAAATATAGAATCTATTTTTCCAAATTCCAATCACATATGGGGAAATAATTAATTTAAAATTAATCCCACAGATGTGATGGGAATGTGGGTTTTTAAAGTAAAAATAGAAAATGTTTGAAATGTTTTATAACCAATTTCAATTTGAAATTGATTAGAATGACCTAAATTTGACTTATTTTTTTATAATTTAACTAATTATACTTCAAATAAAATTTAATATATATTTAAATATATAAATAAATTATATGGTTTTCATTTAAAATTCAGTGTTTTTTATTATTCATTAAACAATGAAACTTCTTTGAAAAAATACCAAAACTTCACCCTAATTAAATTTTGATATTCCAATTTCAAAAAAAAAGTTTATTTTTTAAATAAAAAAATATTAAAGTTTCAAAATTTATAATTAAAATAGGTGAACCATTAAAATGTAGTAAAATTACCTTTTAGAAAAAATACATCTTTTTATTTATAAAATTAGATTTATTATTATTTGTTGTGTATGAAAAACATAATATTAATGTTAAATAGTTGACTTAATGATATATATATATATATATATATCATTTAAATTGTTTATAAAAATTGATTTAATTAATTTTTTGAGGTAAAACGTGTTTAATTTCATTAATATAGTATTTCAGTAAAAGATTTCTAATATTTTCAAAAGGGTTTTGTTTTAATTTCTTGTTAATTGGTCAATAAATAATAATTATTATATATATGTGTAAACTATATTTTCATAATTTAATTAATCTTATTAACAATCCTTATTCCAATGGCTAGGTGACAGCTATAAAAATATTTTAATAGTACATTGTGGTTTGATAAAACTAGGTTTGGCATGCCATGCAAGTTATCAAAGGAACTCAGAATTTTGTATAACCCAAACCAAACATAGTGTTTTGTGTACAAAAACCTAATATAAGTGTTCTGTATAACACAATTTTGACTTGGTTCTACATACAAGGAAATAATAACTTGGTTATTTCACATAAAACAAATTATATTCAGTGTTGTCTGAAATGAAAAATATCAAAAAGATTAAATTAAATCAAAAAATAATAATTCATAAAAACATGGGGTGTAAAATTCAATAGTCAAATAATCTCCATGGAAGACATTCATAACCCCATTATTTTTTATCCTCCATTTAGATCTTCCACCTCACCGCAACATGTAAATTCCTATGAATCCCTCTTTATTAAGAGAATATATAGAATATAATAATATGAATAATAGGGAAAATTTCATGGGTGGTGAAGTCAGTTCCAATTAATCAATCATCTAAATTTCTCCTCATAATTACATTCCATATTTTCCCATTATCAATTATTCCATTAATACTCCCATCACTCTTACCATTAATGATATAATTATATTGATTCAAACATGACATTTAATTCACCTATTTACATCCCTTACTTTCCATTATATTTTCATAAATATAAAATTTCAATATACTTTAATAATTTCATGACACCTCCACCACCTGAAATATCTCCCATGACATATTATTTATTTAAATTAAAATAATACATAAAAATTGAATCACTCTTTTCAATAAATAATAGCACAATTTTACTAACACTAGACATATTTTGGGGAAAACCAACCTCATAAATAATCACTAAATCACTTACCAATAGTAGACATCATATCTAAAATCTAACAATGTGTTCAAAATTACATTTCAAGAAATAAAATATTACCATTTTACCCATTTTATTTGACCATATTACCACTTAATTAAAATACTTATGAAAATATTTTAAATGAATTAATTCAAAAAATCCATTTCACTGTATCCTCCCCATAATCTATGATTTTTATATTAAAAAGTACAACATACTTAAAGTGGCGAGGGTAATGATATCTCATCTTATTATATCACTCCAAAGAGCTCTATTGAATATTTAAATATTTTTATGAGATGTGAAATGATGGTATCACCAACTCCCAAAGGGTATTCTTCTATCGATCATCATCCACCACTAAGTACTCTAAAATGGTGGTGTCGTCCTAAAATTCCATAACACCATAGTTGATAAAATACAACATGTCATTCATATATCTCCTCAACTATTAAATGTGGATGAATTGGTAAACTAGATTCATCTATAGAGATAACATTCAGTAATTAGAAACTTTTCATACCCTATAGAAAATTTGGAAAGGTCCAAAGAACCCCAATGAGATATTTCTTATATTATCAATCCTCCATAAACCACATCATGGAAATATGTTAGGAATACATGGTATCCCACCTCAAAATACAAATCCATTCAAGGTTAGTATGGAAATGACTTATAATAGATTTAAGCTAATATCTATTATATTGGATAAACTACACAATTTTACTCATAAACTATATTATCTTAAGCCCCATAAGTGATAAATAACCAATCTCTATCCAAAAATGGGGAGATAAGTAGGATCTTCCATATATAGTTTTAAAAGGTGCCATGATAATAATGGAGAGTTATTTATTGTTATATGTGAACTTCACTAATGGTATTTGATTATCCTAAATCTTAAAAAATCAATCACACTTGCTATCAATATTTCCTCAAGAACCTAAAGAACCCTCCCAAAATATCCTTCTATTTGAGGTTAAAATGTTATGCACAACCAAAACAGGGGAATGAAGGATACCTAAAAAATCTTATACAGTTGAGATGAGAATGTATTATCTTTGTTGGAAATAATCATAAAGGTCACTCCATGAATCTATATTTTCTCATTTAATTATCACTAATCTTAAACCCCCCACTGAAAACTACTCATGAGTGAGAAGGAAGTTTGAAGTACCCTATTAATTGAAGTTGTATTTTTTATAAATTATATTTTTTATCAATTATATTGTCAATGAAGTTATGAAAAGGTAAATTGAAGGTTGATGGACTATGTATCCACCCAAATAACATGTAAGGTGCTACACATGTATTTGGGTGAAGAATAAAATAGTTAGCTACTTTGTGATCATCCCTATAGAATATGATTAGAGATATGGTTTGTATGTTTATGAAAATATATATAAGAGTGTAAGAAGAATTTTCTAAAACTTTCATAATTATTAGATAAGTTTTAAGTCTATTTTGGATACTAAATCTACTCTAGATTGCATGTAAAGTTGTATTTAAAAGGTTAAAAATAAGTTCAATGGTGGGTGGAAGTTATCTTTAATTAAGGATAAATAATCCTTAGATTAAATAGAAATGATGACAGTCAAATAAATTTTAATAAACCTTGGATAAATGTTTTAAATGGATGAAGTTAAGGCTATAAATAAATTATATTGAACTATAATGAAATGCTGTATCATGAGTATTTAGATGTTTCAAAGAACCTTGGAAACTAGCTAGAGGGGTTTAAAATTGTTAAAAAAATCCCACATTTAATTAGATATTTTTTGAGGTGTTTAGATGTATTTAAGAATTCTTGGAGTATTTTTTGATAATTCTTGAGATTAATTGATGAATTTTGTCCTTCGTGGAGTTTTTTTAAAAAAAAATATAAAAAGAAAATATCATATTTGTATGATATGATCTAATCCTTAAAATGTTTACTCTCTATATATAAAATTTATATTGGTCTCATGATACTTAATTATTAGTGTATG
Source organism: Viscum album (assembly GCA_963277665.1). NCBI lineage: Eukaryota > Viridiplantae > Streptophyta > Magnoliopsida > Santalales > Viscaceae > Viscum > Viscum album. The sequence goes on along the minus strand of OY728157.1, from coordinate 2,056,433,390 downwards.
ACTTTGATATGTGACTATTAATTTAGTGAAAATTTTATGACTTTGGGAAGCAGTGTATGAATTTTGAATTTGTGGAAGTTTGAGAAATGCAATCACGTAAAAAATTATAGTTTTTATGATTTTTTATGTCGTGTGTGATATTTTTCCAATTCATAAGACATGTATATGTAGAATAAGAAATTTGTAATCTTTATAATAATTTATACTATGTTTTTATGACCTTCATCATAGTCTTGTACAACATCTTTCAACATTTGACCTTTTTACTTAGAGAAATTTTATGATTTCTTCAGACTAAAAAAAGAGTTTTATCAAATTAGTTATAAAGAGTAAAATTAATATGGGATAATACTTATACCATTATTAAATTTCATAAACTTTATAATACTCTTATTATCCATTATTGAATCTTGGGATTAATAAATATCAATAGGATGGAATTTTAATAAATTAATAGGAACATTATGATTTTTTAATAATAGTACAAATAAATTTGAGTCGACACTAGATATTTTACACAAAGTATAAATCATTATGAAGTGATATTAATGAGTTTAAGGGTTCCAAGAAGGATATAAAATAAGGTGCACTTCATAGAATATTATTTTTCCAAGAATTATAGAGCTTCTGGATATCATTAAATATTAAATGTAAAAAATAAATTTGGTAATGTATGTACTATTCTCTAATGTTTTTAATATTATAATATTTTTTCATTAAAGATGAATGAGAAGAAGAAGATTTTTTAGTTTTTATCTAAAAATTATAGACTCGAGATGGATTTTGTATAATATTTCATAGAATATTTCAATATGAAATGATATATTCTCAATCCCATGTTCCTATTATTGTTTTTTATACAACTTGAATAATAATTTAGTTATAGAGCATATTTTGATCATAATAACTCAAATACTACTAGGAGAATAAAATGAAATATTTTATTAGGATGAGTTTTGAATGAGAGGGAAATAAAAATAAGTTATTTTTAGAACCTAATGAGTAAACTTATATATGTGATACTTTATTGAAAAGTGCACATGATGTCATGAGGAACCCAAAAGTGGTTATCTTATTATCATTATTTATGAATGGTAAATATATTGTATCTTTATTTTCCATTTGTGTACATTGAAAATGAAAGTTTATTTTAATTGAACCATATGAAAATGTGAAAATTTCAAAGAAAATAATATAGAAGCAATAGGATTCATTATTATAGTACAGAAGTGGTGTAGTTGTGAGTGTTCGGAGAGAAAATTAGAACTATCAAGGATTAATATGAGAGAATATGAACCTGTGATGAAAATGAAGTTCCCAGTCAGGATCCAAGTATCACCGAGAGGGGGAGGGGGTGAATTAGTGATATCTTTTCTTTTTTAGGATTCCTTATTTTTGAAACAACATTCGCCTCCTACTAAAATTTTTCTTCCCTGCTGAACACACACAACCACAGGAACACAAGATTTACAAGGTTCACTACTCAACAAGAGTAGCTAAATCCTTGGTATGGTACGAAAATAATCCAGAACCACACAATCCACTAGAAAACAATCCTTTGATATGGAATACAACGAGTAGGATATACCCTTACACTCTTATATCACTTTGAAAACAATCTAATAGTGTGTGTGCTCCCACTTAGCACAAATAGGATAGTATATTTATTATGTGCTTCTTAATGAACTTTCACAAATAAAATCTTTCAAAAAAATTCTTCACTTTCCTACCAAAAAGCTAGTAAGAACCTCTTGGTGAAAACAACTTGCATGCCACTCCCTGCTTGTGTGCCTCCCTGCTTGTGCGCCACCTGTTTCCGTACCACTCAGTTTGCGCGCCACCTGCTTGCGTGCCACCTACTTGCACGCCACTCAGCTTGCATGTCTACCTGCTTGTGCACCACTAACTACTTGTGTGCCACTATTGTGCACAGCTCAAAACTTGTGCGCCTCTTTGGGCTTATACACAACGCACTTCTTGAAGAAACCTCCCTTATTTCACGCCTTAGACAACTTGTTCATCACCTCTGCTTGCGCACCACCTTATGTGTGTTACACCCTACTTGAGTGCCTTATAAATATCCCTCAGCTTGCACGCCACTTCAGCTTGCACGCCACTTCAGTTTCTGAGACACTTTCTATGACTGGCACGATCAGAGCTCAAATTATTTCTTAAGTGTTGATCCATTTAAAAATGAGGAGGCTAGTCACCTATTTATAGGCATTTTGGTGACTTGTGCGCCACATACACTTGTGCGCCGCTTCATCACTTACGCACCATTCCAGCACTTGTGCACCGCTCCAGCACTTGTGCACCAATCCATCACTTGCACGACATTTCATCACTAGTGCGACACTTTCTTTCCTTTGTCATATTTTTATATGATGATGTTGAAATATGACTTGGGCGTAACATACACATGCGTGACACACTTGCGTTCCCCTTATACTTGTGCGCCAGTTGTTGACTTTCACGCCAATCTTTAACTTGCGTGCTATTTTATTTCCTTTGTTATATTTTGATGGGATGATCTTGAAATATTACTTACGTGCAACATACACTTGGGTGCCACATATACTTGCGTACCACACTTGCGCGCCAATTTTTACTTGCGCGCCACTTTATTTACTTTTCCAAAAACACTTATGTACTCTCTCTATCCTTCATAAGGCTTGCATCACAAGTTCTCCAAACATATGATATTTGTGAAAAAAAATTAGCAAAGCATCGTCATAGTTTCCAAGTCCTTTACAAATTGAATTGATTTAGCTTCTTTGACAACAAAAGACAACACTCTGTAATAAAAAACTTTTCTTACTTCCTTACCCGTCCAACTAGGTCCCAATAATCTACCCCTTTGGATTTTGTTGTCAACCATGATTCATAAATCACTAAACTTTGTAACCTTAAGCAATGGATTAATTATCAATAATTCTAATCCTACATGAGCTAACTCATTGTAGGAAACAAGAATTATTGATAGCCAAAACCATGCTGTCCAAAAGCAGTGACTATGAAATCTCATGAGAATACCTCCTCAGCCTTATTCAGAACATCTTTAAAGATTCCAATTTATCATTCATCACTTCTTCAACTTTTATAGAAAACAACATTGTTTCCTACAACCACTCCATCAAACAGTAAGAATAGTTCACACACATACATGCTAGATTCATAGCTTACCCACAACTCCCTGTTAGGCATGAATCTATAAGGATAGATTTATGAAAAAATTATCCCCCTTGAAAACACTATCCAAAGTAAATATGAGATTGGGGACAAAAACACGTACCTTAACCATGATGAGAAGGAGGTTTGACACCCAAGTTCAACCTTAATTTTGAAAATGGATCCTTTAGTAAAGGTTTTGTGAATATATCAGCCACTTGTTCAAATGTAGAAACATAATCCAGCCTCAATTCATTCTTATCCACCTTCTCTTTGATGAATTGGTACTTTATATCAATGTGTTTTGAATGAGAATTTTGTATTGGATTTCTTGTAAGATTGATTGCACTCTAATTATCACAACCCAAGAGCAATGGTAGCTTTACTTCAACAAGTAGATCTTGTAGATGAGTCTTCGTCCAAATTAGTTGAGTTGCAGCTTGAGTAGCAGCAACATACACAAATTCAACTATGCTAAGAGTTACTGAATTATATTTCTTGGTATGCCAACTAACACAACTTTTCCCCAGAAAGAAAATTTTACCAGATGTGGATCTTCGGTCATCAACATTTCCTGCCCAATCAGCATCAGAATACCCGAATAGATCAATATTTCCTAAGAAATCATACTTGATTCCAATATTTGTTGTTCCTTTGATATATCTAAGAATTATTTTTCAAGAAATCGAATGTGATTCTTTAGGAGCACTCTGAAATCATTCACATAAAGTGACAACATAGATGATGTCGGGTCTTGAGGAATTCAAATACAACAGACTTCCAATTAGCTTTTGAAACTCTTTCTAATCAACTTCCTTTCCTTATCCATATTTATAAAACTTGGTTCCCATTGAAATTGGTGTGGAAACAGGTTTTGAATTTTCCATGCCAAATTTATTCAGAAGTTCCTTAGCATACTTTTCCTGAGACAGAAAAATGTGATTCTTCTTCTGTGAACTTTGTAGCCCAAGAAAGTACTTCATTTCTCCCAGCATGGACATCTCAAATAACTTCCTCATCTCCTTAGAAAATTTTTCACTTCATCTTTCATCATTTCTAGATAATATAATATCATCAACATAAACAATAATGATCAGTGAAAACTACTGATATTCCTTGATGTATATATTTTTGTCAACTCTCCCTTTCTTAAAGTTCATCTCCTTTAAGCAAGTATCTAATTTAGAATACAATGCTCTCAGAGCCTGTTTTAGCCCATACAAAGACTTATTTAACCTGAACACATAACTTTTATCCTTTCTAATAACAAATCCTCAATGTTGATCAATGTAGACTTTCTTGTCAAGGTCACCATTCAAGAATTCATATTTTACATCTATTTGAAAGATTTTGTAACCTTGTTGTGCAGCAATAGCAAGAAAGATTCTGATTGTTTCTTATCTTGCCACTGGAGAAAAGGTTTCATCAAAATCAATGCCTTAAATTTTTGAATACCCTTTGCAAACCAATCTTGCTTTTTTTCTTATTACTTTACCTTCTTCATTCAGCTTGTTCAGGAAAACCCACTTTGTACCAATAATGTTCTTGTTGTCCAGCTTGGGTACAAGTTCCCATGTATCATTCTTCCCTATCTGATCAAGCTCTTCATTCATTTCATGAACCCATTCTGGATGCTCAAATGCTTCATTTACATCATTCGGTTCAACTTTATAATAAAGATAAGTATGTGATATAGCATTCGTTGTTCTTCTTGTTTGAACCCCTTGATGTTTATCTCCAATAATATTCTGAGCCTCCACTTGTTTCCTCAACCTAGTATGAGTTGTTCAAACTTCATCCTCATCACTAGGGATTTCTTAGTCAGATTCCTCTTCACTGGTACGATTAATACAGTCTATAGAATTATCAGAATCATTAACAAAAGCTTCTCTATCCTGCTCAACTTCCACATCAACATATGACTGATTTTCTTTCTCAACATTTTCAACAACTTTTACATCTGAAGAATAAATAATTCTTCCTATTTGTTTTTTGATACATCTATATCCTCTTCCTTCTGAAGCATAGCCAAGAAAAATTCCATCATCTCCTCTTTGATCAAACTTTCCAAGGTTTCCACCTTTCTCCTTTATAATGAATGGACTCCCAAAAACTCTTAAGTGTTTCAGACTAGGAGTTTTTTCATATAACATTTTGTATGGAGTCATATCTAAGTTTGGTCTAAAGAAACATTAGTTATGAATATACAGAGTAGTGATCATGTCTTGCCTCCAATAATAATGAGAAATACTATGGTCTAGCAACATAGTTCTCCCCATTTCTACCAAACTTCAATTATTTCTTTCAGCAACCCCATTTTGTTTAGGTGTGTATAGTGAGCTGAACGCATGAAAAATTCCATGATTCTCAAGATAACATTAAAACTCTTCATTATTATACTCTCCACCATTATCAGTTCTCAACTTCTTCATGAAAATACTCACATTCCTTCTCTGTTTTCCTCCTGAAACTCTTAAAAATTTTCAGAGCATCTGACTTATGTCTCATGTACATAACACAAGTAATGAGAGTAAATTCATCCATGAAAGTAATGAAGTAATTATCTCTATTTGTTGATTTCTTTCTCATTGGTCCACATATATCAAAATGTATAAGTTCCAAGGGTTGTTTTGAATGAATGTCAACTCTCTTATGAAAAGAGTTTGTAATCTTCCCTTTTTCACAAATAGTGCAGCACTAATCTATTCTTCTTGATAAACCAGGTATATCTCGGACACTGTCTCGCATTGATAACTTACATATGTTTCTATAACACATATTTCCCAGTATTTTATTCCATAACTGATTTTCATCCACCATTCCCATGTAACAATAATTTTGTACTTCACCAACTTGGAAAAAGTTCCCTTTTGTATGTTGGCCTCTTTTAACTATATTTCCATCATTTTCAAATTCCACAATGAACCCATCTTTTCTAAATATAAATTTTTTACCCTCATCACAAAATTTTGAAACACTCAGAAGATTATGTTTCAACCCATCAACATATAATGTTTTCTTAGATTTTCTTTTTTCTTTTCCGATGATGGTTGATCCAACACCTTTGATTATCAGATATTCATCATTTCCAAATGTAATGGTTCCTTCGTTGAAGTCTTTCACATTCTTCAAAAACTTTAAGTCTCCTGTCATATGAGAAGAACACCCACTTTCAAGAATCTATGGACGTTATCCTTTTGTAACTTTCAAAGCAGTTTCGACAACAAGAGCTTTTTGTTCTTCCTTTTCCTTGACTTTCTATTGTGCTTCTTCCAATTTTCTAGCTAGCTCAATGTGTTCTGGCCAGACAACCATACACTCTTTCTTTTCAGACTTATTAAACCTATCCCTTTTAGCTTTTTAAAACTCTGACTTTTGAGAATTATTAAGAATATTTTGTTGCTCTGGTAACACACTAAGGCATCCCTTGGCAAGATGTCCAGGTTGATCACATATTTCACAAATAGTTTCTAGTGGTTGGAACCTATTCTCATATTTCACACTAGTCTTCTCAGATATCTTCTGAAATTTATTTGGAGACTTTATATTTTGAAAGGATTGACTCCCCCTAAATCCTTGTCTTTAAAAACTTGTGGAATAGTTGTAATGTTGTTGGTTTAACCAACACATATTTACCATGTTTTTGAATCCACCACAATACCAGCAATAACCATAGAAAGAATATTTGCATCTAAAAATTCTATACTAACCAGATTTATGAACACGCTCCTTAACAAACTTCCTAATAGAACTATGCTGACAATCAACCTTCATGTTTTCATTTGTAACTCCCTTTCTCATTTCATATTTATTAACACCAGAAGTATTAGAAGTCTTTCTTGACTCATGATTTTTATGCACTTCTGATTTTTCATCATTGCTTACTTTGACCACATACATGGTCTTTCCAACCTTGTTCTTATCAGAGCCAGTTAGGTCATGCATTTTGACCTTTGAAGGTAACTTTTTTGGATCCTTGTTTGGTTTATTCTTACTGGAACATTCACTAACTTCTGAGATAGAATTTTTTAAACTGATATTCATTTATTTAGCTTTATAAAGTTTCTATTGGAAAAGTTCCAACTCCTCTTCTTTTTCCTTCAGATTTACTTCAAGATGATCATTATGATTCTTTGTATCCTCAATAGAATTTTTCATATCATCAATCTCCTTTTCCATCTTGATTTTCTCATTAATAAAACCTTCTTGATTGTTTAATGTGGAATTTTCATTTATCAGCTTATTGTTTTCCTTCTCGATCCTTTTGATCTTCCTCCAGCATTCTTTCAATTCTTCTTTCAGATGATATTCATGTTGAGTTTATTCTTCTTTTGAATTGTTCCTCTCATACTATTCATTATTCACTACAGCAATAATGGTATTCTCTCTAGTTTTTTCAGAAAATAATTTCTCGGGTTCATCTTCGTTGTCTTCTTCATATTCATATTTAGATAAAAATCTTCTTCTTTTTTATTTGAAGAACTTTTTATCCTTCCCCTTTGAGAAATATTTATCTTTGTCTGCTTGTCTCTTCCAAAACCTTCTTGGCCTTTTGTTATAATCATCACTATCTCCTTATTTATTCTTTTGAGGACAGTTAGCCGCAAAGTGACCAACGACTCCAACTCAAAACATTTCAAGGGAAGTTTTCCCTTTTATTTCCATGTACCACTTTTCGCATTCTTAGAAAACAGGGATAAAATTTCATCAAAATTTTTACATACCTCATCTTCGGAATTAGATTCACCAACATCATCTTCAATAAGAGTCCTCTTTGACATATCTATCTTTTTAGCCTTGAATGACATTTCTCTATAAACTTTTGTTTTTTCCTTCATAGTCTTCTCCCTTCTCATCTCATAAGTAATGAGAGTTCTATGAAAATTATCCAAAGATAATGTTTCAGGGTCTATATATTCTAATGAAGACACTTTAGCATCAATATTGTCAGGAATAATTCTAAAGATCTTTTCGACAACTGTAGAATCCTCCAACGTTTCACCAATATATCTAATTGTACTAACAATATCAATTATCCTGGTAAAGAAATCCCCAACATATTCATATTCTCCCATTTTCAAGTCTTCATACTTCAGACTCTAGATTTGTAGTTTAGCCTTCTTCACTTTTGTATTTCCATCATAGATGTTCTTCATTTTGTCCCAGATTACTTTGGTTGTAGAAACACCTTTCACTCTTAAAAATTAACTCTTAGAAAGAGATGAGAGTAACGCATTTTTAGATCTTCCATCATTCTCAAGATTCTTCTTATTGACAAAAGTAAAAAAAATCACCAATAGAATGAAATCCATATGTTGTAGTTTCAAGAACATCATATTCAAGAGACATAAGATAAAGAATCATTATGTCCTTTCAGATGTGATAGTTCTTTCCATCAAAAATTAAAATCCCCTTACTGTTCATGAAATTTAGATTCTCCATCACAACTTCCCTTCAACCACTTCAGCAAAGAGAATAAATTAAGGGAACATGTAACTCTGATACCAATTGAAGTTCCCAGTTAGGATCCAAGTATCACTAAGAGGGGGAAGGGGTGAATCAGTGATATCTTTTTCTTTTTAAGTTCCCTTCCTTTTGAAACATGGAATTGGGTAAATCACATAAGCATATAATATGATTTCTATAGTATTTAATGCATCACTACCAATTCCATCTTGGTAGTATGGGTTCACTCCCCATACTATCTTGGTAGTCATGGTTCACTCCCATGGACATCTTAGTAGCATGATTTCACTCCTCATATTATCTTGGTAGTTATGGTTCAATCCTATGGCCGTCTTAGTAGTCATGGTTCACTACCAAGATAATCTTAGTCTATGTCATTAGATATAAATATTTACCAAATTAGTTAGAGGGAGATATAGGTACCACTCATCTCATAATTAAATCATAAATACATGTTCCATAAAATCATAAACAATCATATCATAACCCATGAAATGAAATGGGTATCATAAACATGTAATCATATCATAAGTTGTAGAAAAAGATAAAGGTTTCATAATCATTTAATCAAAATCATATCTCGTGAAAGATAAATGGATTGCATAAACATATAACCCATGATATAGAAATGGATTTCATAAACATATAACTCCGTAAATACAAACAAATTTTATAAACATATAACCTATGAAAGAGAAATGGGTTTTATAAAGACCATAACATTAAGCATAACCCATTAATAGAAATAATATTAATGAAACGTTTAGATAATTTCCTAGAAAGGCATGAGTAACATCAATGGATGTCATCTTAGATGGAAAATAATTTTGAAATATTTTTTAAAAAATATTCCTAAGAAAAATATCATTTCTTCGTTGATTTTTTTTAATCCATAAAATCATTTGAAATTCATTTTTGTAGAATGTAACTTTAAAACATATAAATAATACTTAAAATAATTTTGAAAAACCTTTTTACTTAAAAATTTATAAAATAATATTCAAAAAAAATTAAAAAAAATTCATTAAAAACAATTTTAAAAATTAAAAAAAATATTGAAAACATTTTGAAAACCATTTCATTGAAAATACTTTCAAAACTATTAATGAAATATTGAAAACGTTTTGAAAACCATTTTTTTTAAAATAAATTTGAAAACTAGTAAGGAAATATTGAAAATGTTTGAAAACCATTTCTTTGAAAATAAATTTTAAAACTTATAAATAAATATTGATTTTTTAAAAAACTTTTTACTTGAAAACTTATGAAATAAGATTGAAAACATTTTGAAAACCCCTTTTCCCTTGAAACTTATAAAATACGTTTGAAAACATCTTCAAACCATTTACTGAAAAATATTTCAAAATAAAAATTTCCATAATATTAGGAAAATATTTTCATTAAAAAACTTCTTAATATTCTAAAGGAAGCATAAATGGAATGATAGTCAAGATGGTAGGTAAATCTGTATGTTCTGAGCATTCCTTTTTCATTATAAAAAGTTTAGAAAAGTGCCTCAAATGGAAAATGATAAGAAGATTACTTTTTAAAGATAATTTTGTTTTAAAAAGGTAAAACATTGGTAAAATGTCATTTAAATATTATATAATAATATTATAATATTTTTATAAACCTTTAAGAATATATGGTTTTTAAGGAACACAAATTACTGACAAAATATAGTGGTAAATTCAGACTTTCTTAAAAAACACTTTCTTAACTATATTATGTACCAAAGAGTGAAGAAATGGTACCAATATATGAAGATATCATAAATATATAGAGTAGAATAAATATTACAAGTGTTCTTGAGATATGTATCATTATATTTCATCAAAGGAGGTATAATCATAAATAATCTCAAAAAGTGATGAGATTGTTTCAATAAACTCTTACTACTTGGTAACATTGAACCATAATTCCTATTTAAAAAATTGAAATTACATGTAGCTCAAAATATAATGAATAGAAATATATTCATGATATGAAATTTCAAAGGAATTATGCACACCTCATGGAAACATATAGGTGCATATCATGACATGTGTCTCAAAGAAAGAAAATTGTGACAAAATCATTTTACCAATTTGGTAACTATTGAAACATAGTCCCCATGAACGAAATATAATCAAATGTATTTCTAAATGGACGTAAATTTAATTATAAGAATCATATAATATATACATGGGCAGGATACACACTAAACAAAAGTAATGTGTGGTGAATAAGTCATGTATCTCATGGAAATAAAAAGTGAGATGAAATTACCTTACCTTCTATCTTGAATCACGTCGTACTCGTACAATACTCCTTTATAATAAATATAAGTTTATTATAAATCTTTCACATAACTATATTCTTATATCTAATAACATATATGGTTTTATTAAGATATTATATTATGTGTTTTTTAATTCTTTCATTCTATGGTTACACTTCAGGTAATATTTGTTCAATTTTTTCATGTGTCTTAATTAGTAAGAAACAACACTCAGTTTCCATATCAACCACTAAGGTAAAATGTGTGTCTACTGGTAGTTTTTGTATACATCTATTTTAGATGAAAATTTCCCTACTAGGATTTGGAATAAATTATAATAGTATAACTATTTTATGTGATAATACTAGTGCTATAAATATTTCAAAAAATACTATAAGTCATTATAAGACTAAGCACATTGATATAAGGAATAATTTTATAAGAGATTATGTCCTTAAAAAAAGATATATATTTTATAATTTTTTAATACTAAATTTCTATTAGATGATATTTTCACTAAACCACTTCCTAGTGTAATTTTGGATTTCATTAAGTGGGTTCGGATTATTTAATTTTCAAATAAATGATTTATTTAATTTATTTCATTACAATCTCTCTGTTTATATTTTAAGTATTGTATGTGCTGTAAATCAAATTTTTTAATTATTTATTTTATTTTGTTACATGTTAGTTATATTAAAAAATAATTTTATTTTATTTTTCTTTCCAAATTAAATACTTATTGATTACATTCTCAATCGGCGTGAGAAAACCATTTGACTAATCCTTCTCTCTTTCTCATCTCCTACACATCCCTTTATTTTATAGAGTATCTCTCTCACTCTTTTGATTCCTATTTGTAAAAACCCTAGACCTTCAATCCCTTAAATCTTAAAACCTTTGGAGATGGAAACCTCACAAATATCTAAAGATGATGAGTTGTGTGCAGCAACTTATCCAGTAGGGAAAGCTCACAAATTGATCTAAGTAAAGGTAATCGATTTCGATTATTTAGATTCTAAAAATATTTGGATCAAAGAAGAAAAAAATATTTCAAAGTATGGATTATGATTTTTGAGAAGATAACATGCATGTAGTATATAAAATTTATGTAAACTAATTTTGTAGAAATGCTTTGTTCAATCTCATATTCGATGAAGATACTATTATCTCTAAAATTGATGATTCTAAATTTTCTTTTTCTTTTGTCGAAATGACTGAGTTATTACATTGACCTCATTAGGGGGAGTATCAATTTGATGTTAGGAATATAGGTAATGGGAAACATTTTTCATAGGACTTTATTTTTTCATTTTTTGGAACAAGAACTATTGAAAAAGTAATGATGAAAGAGCTTAGTCTTAGCCACAAAGTAATGATGAAATTCATTAAATCTGGGATTTTTTTCAAAGACTTCTGAGCTAAAGAAAGTCCTATATCGTTACATGTATATAAAGTATTTATTTTTTAATCACATAAAGTTCAATTTATTTCCATTTATGATAATTTATCAAAACCATTACTATCACAAAGATGAAAAATATGGGATAGTATACCTATGGGAGGATTATTTTATTTTTCTATGAAGGAAAGGAAAAATTGTCAATATACTTTTTTGGAAAAACATTCCATCACCACAACATCGTAAATGATAGAATTGTTAAGAAGTTAGGTTTTGTTTGGATAAACTCTTCAAATGGTCTCTTTCATATTGGTTCATAACAACATCAAAGGCTTATAACAGCTACTTAGGGCGTGAAGAGAATGATTCCTTTAGTTGGATATGTCATAAAGAGACTTTATGAAGAGGATAAATCTAGGCCCGAAGGAAATATTTTTTAGAGAAGAAGGATTATAGTGGAAATTCCAGAGACTGTGGATGAAGAACCAGGAGAAGTTGTGCATGACGATACAGTAGAAGATAATGTTAAGAAAGAGGTTCACAGTCAAGAAATTCGTAGGGAAATTATTCCAGATTCTAAAACTTTTGGTGGATCTACCGTAAGAGATAGATTAGATGGTGATGGGGAACTATGTTTGGAATTGGTATAAGTTCATAATAGGGAATATATCCCTAACTCTATCACTCAATCTTCTGAATATTTTTATTCTCATGCTGAATCCTTAGTTATAAAGTTAAATCTTTTAGAGGCTCAAAATTTATTTCTTAGAAAAAAATTGGAAGTCGGGAAAAAGAAGTTTGAAGTGTTCAAAAGTTAGATAGTGTCAATTTTTGAGTTTTATTACCTAAAGCTCCATCTAAGTCAATTAAAATAAAATCTTATTTTTATTGGAGACCTTCAATATTTTATCAGAAAATTATCTAGAGAGTTCAATTTGTTGAAATATGAATATGTCAAGAAGTTATATTTTGATGAGTTTAAGCTAGTTATAGGGAGAGAATTTAAATCTCTTAGGTAAATAAATCAAGCATCAAACTCCTCTAAACAGACACCACCAGATATTATCATAAATTTTAAAGCTATTACTTCAGTTCTGGATAATTTCAATGATAGGTTGCACACTCTTCATTATGATAGTACTCCTTTAAGTGTTCTGTTAGAAAATCAAAGGCATTTGTTTTTTCAAATAACATCAAATGAATTATAGTTGATATTATTACTTAATAAATTAAAGTAAAATTGTACTTGATTCATTCAATCAGAGTAAGATATGGTTGAGTTTATAAAGGTTAATTTGTTTGAGAATCTGAAAGTTGGTCAAGTATCAAAGAAACTTATTCAATAGTGGTCAGAAGTATTCAAAAACCATTTCCATATCTTTCTAATAAATCTCATTGATATCAATTGTGTTGTCCAAGAAATTCATCATCCTACCAAACCCACTACCTCTGGAGATTTTGATCATAGCCTCTCATTTTAAAGACAAAATTCTTTTGGATGTGGATTGCACTATATTTTCTAAACATACGAATTAATTTTAAATTCAATTTAGATTATTCTAATTTAGTTTTATTTTATTTTATTTAAGTTTAATATTTAACTTTCAATACTAAATTTATTTCTCTTATTGGTTTTTATAACTACTCATTTGTAGTTAAGTGTTGCATTAACTATGGTTTAAATAATTTATTCTTTCAAACTATTTTTTTGATATAAACAATGGGGAGAATATTTGTAAGATAGGGGAGAATATATATGGGGGACAATATTTTCAAATCACAACATTTCATTAGAGTAAATAATTAATTATATAAGTACCTATTTTTCTTTATTTAAATATCAAAATATTTTCTATATTTATTTTTGGTATGTTTACAAATCCTATATTTTCTTTAAATTTTGTTATGTATTATGTTTTTTTTTTATCATCAGAAAGCGGGAGATTGTTGCGAATGTATTGTCTCAAAAATACTCAATAATTTATGATGATTTTGATTCTCATAAATACCCTTGTTTTTTTCTAATGAAGTTTTCTTGAGTGAGTTTTTAGGAATTTATTTCTGGGATAAAGAAATTTAACTTTATAGGAATTAATCTAAAAACATTGTTTCAAAACCTACGTTCAGTAAATTAATGCTTGGTTTATCAGCCCAAAGTTATGATGGAAAATTGAAACGCGTGCATATGGTTTATCAACCCTACATTATGCTAGAAAATGAAATGCTTGTGTATGGTTTATCAACCATACATTACACTAAAATAGTATTCATTTAGATCACAATCCTTAAGTTTGTAGAATCATAAAACATATGGATCATCAACCCTACGTTGGAAGATGGTATTACTATTCATCATCCCTACATTTTGAAATTTGAACGTATGGTTAATCAATGCTACATTCAGGATTTTATGATAAAAAGTTGAATGTGTGGATTTTCATCCCTATGCTAATTTTGTTCCCTATGTTATGTGAATATGAAAGTATGATCAAGGAACCATACATTGGAAGGAACTCTACGCTACGTGAAGGAACCCCAAGCTACACATTTCAACCCTACATTGTGTTTTTAACAGAGAAGTTTTTAAGATACATTTTTCACACTTACCGTTTATGGGGTTTGGAAACAACAATTACTTCCTAAGATAAAATGTAGTGAAGTGGTTAACCCATGTTGTCTTCATAGAGTATCACACAACAATCATTTTTTCAATTTAAATTTGAGAAAGTTGTGGGTCATTTTGAAATTGTTTGGTTCTAAAAATAAATAAATAAAATAAAATTAAAAATATTGAAAAATATTTAAAAAATTTGAAAAATAATTTTATTAAAAATAGTGATAAGAATTTTCTGATCATGTTGGTATTGGACTTCCAATTGAAATTTTATCATAGTTATAATTAATCCAATCCTCTTATACTAAGCCGGTTAAAGTGATATTTCATGATCGCTTCCTCTCAATCTCTTGGTCAATGGTGATGGTGAGAGTAAACCTTACCAAGATATTAGTTTTTATTACTCTCCTTCCTTTTTCATAAGAGTTTCAGTGAATATCCTCAATTGATTTAGGCAATTCTTGATCAGGTCTTGTTTATCCCAAACAATCAAGAATATGCACTACTCCTATCATACATACTAATGATCATTGAGTAGTTCACCACTAATACCTGATTTATTCCATCATATATAAACTAGAACCTAATTGAGGGACATAATTTTCATTTACCAAATCAATAATAAAAACATAATATAAAATAATATATGATCGCACAGGATAATAAACATGTTATTAGAATTAAAACCAACTTCACAGAAGAGAGAAATATTTCATACAATTAAGTGTGTGAGCTCAAACATTTAAAAAGGTAAAACCCTATCCATATCCTATCACTAAAATGATTACCCCACCATTTTAAGGGTAATTTAGAAGTATTTGGATGAAAAATTCATTACAAAACTAAAAAAAGGAAAAGAGGTATAAAGAAGAACTTAAAAATGTTCTCTAGAAGTTCACTTATTTTATGCCCATCACATGGCTAAAACATGCCTAGTTATCTTCTTATAAGATGTTAAAAATTTATTTTTCCAACTACCCTAGAAATTTCTGATAATTTTTAGTCATTTAAAAGAAGTTATGTTTGAATTAAAAGTGATGGCATTCTCTAGACATCAATTACTATTCCACCAACCCCACTTTGACTGATTCAAGGATGAACTTATTGAAATAATTTCTCCTTGAAATTTAATTCACATATTCCTATTCTAGTCCAATTTATATACCTTAATGATTCCACCCATTTGTAATTTGTTATCCTAATATATGCCTCACTTAATGAGGTGGGGTTCATTCTGTTGACCAGAATAACTCTTCAACTTACTCTTCTTTATTGAGCATGTGGAAGTTCAAATGGGCTCTTGTTAGAGGATAATAATTATCATCCCACCAAAATAATAATACAAAAAAAAGGTAAAACTTTATTTGGATCCAAATTGTTGAAGTTATTCTCAAAAAAACATAAGGAATAGAAAACTTCAAAATTTGTAGAATTTACCAATTTCACATTTAAGATCAAAACTCACCAAAAATCATAAAATGATTCAAATAAACTCAAATTTATTAATTTAAGGGGATTAAATAATTTAAAAACATATGAATAATAATTAAAATATTAGCTTTGTCATTTCCCCCACACTTATCCCTTGGACTCTATGACAACCCTTCTTTTTATTACAAACTTAAACTTGATTCATTACATAAAACCTTCACTTGATACAACATAGAAGATCGAGAGGTATAGGGTCTTTGGGGATTAGTAACATTACATAACAACTTAAAGCATATAATGCAACATCTTATTGAAAACTTCCTTTACATGACCCAAACATTCCCTTGTACTTAGCATTGCATAGGCTAACCTGAAGACATGCATAAAAAAGGGTGAGCTATAAATCCCAGTAAGGGAATAAACATGGAATAACATGAGAAATACAATACATGTTATAAAATATTAATATCAATGTAGAAAAAGATAAACATGAACATAAATGCATGTTAAATCATGATAATCATAACATGGAAATGTGGCAACAACATTTAACATGATATTTTCATGAGTCAAGGCTCATAGCACATAGAGCATGAGTAAACCCTCATTGCACATGAAGCATGTGTAAACCCTAATTTAACTGGAATTAGAATGATTAAATGCTCATTGGAGATGAATTATCATGATACTATACTTTACCCAATGCATTAGAGTGCTATTAGGGCGCACCCTTCTTAAATATTTCATTTCGTGCATAAGTGTGCCACAAGATCATAGAACATGAATTCATAAAACATAAAAATTTATTCCAATATTAAGGAATGTGGAATTAATAAATGAAAATATTACATCAATATGTAAATGTGAATAAATGTGAATACCCTTGATAGAGAAATGGTCATGGTGTTCACTACACAATGATTTTGGCTTTGAAAATTGCGGTGCAATTTCAGCAGCATAACAGCATGACATAAGACTTCATAAAAATGGTTGATGAGAGGTAAAGGGGTATCTCTTAATATTTAAATTAAATGTAAAATAAGGGGAGTCATATAAATACATTTCCCAATATAGGTAAGATAATTTAGATTCATAATACAAAATAATTTCTTGAATGTAAATAAGGAGAGAGAAATTCCTTATGGAATTTCGACATGGTAAAGGGTATATATGGAAGGAACCAATGAGAGAGAAAGGGGTATATCATCATTCAAACATAAATAGGACAGTATAGGTGTGGTGAAAAATCATACCCCAACATTTATAATTGAAAATAAAAGGGCATAACAATATTAAGAAACTTGGATAAAATGATAAAGGAATGAATCTCTTACTTGGAAGTGTGATGCCAAAAGCATAGAAGAGGCTTAAGAGAGGCTTATTGGGAGCTTGGGGCACCTCAAGAGGATTATAGAGAGAGGAGGGTAGGGTTGGTCGAACTACAAATTATTTGAGTGAAGATTAAGTGGGATCTTGGGTCGGTTTATATAGGAAAGGATAGTGAATTGTTTATTATTAAGTTTTGGGACACCTCATATTAAACTAATAAAAACCACAAACCATCCCATGGTTTTTTCCAAAGGGGAGTGGAAAACAATATTTTATAATTAGAATGGCCTATATTCTTAAAATAATAGGGTTTCTTATGTGGAGGTGAGTCACACTCTCAAGGAAAACAATTTAAAAAAACAAAATTTTTTATAATCCCTGAAGGGTCCACTTAAGCTTTGTAAAATAAATAAACAAACCCAAAATCACATTATTTTAATGGTAAAACATATAGTGGCCAAACATAATTTTTAATTTTATTTTATTACATCACTATTGGGTCATTATGATGTCATAAAACTCATTGTATATTTAAATGGTATTTAATTTTTACCCAAAAATTCGATTATCTCAAAAAATTATGAAAATTAAACCATTGGATAATTTTGACGTCCTGATTAAAAAAGTAATATTCATTTTGTCTAAATAATTTTCTAAATATGTGAATTTTTACTTTTAAAATAAAAACCTAAATTTATTGAAAATTCATTGGTTTTGAAAAAAACAACTTTCAAACCTTAATAAAAATTACAATTGAATACATAAAATTATACGCTAATTTATATTTAATTAAAAGTAATTTAATAATATTAATATTTTATTAAAATATTATTTAATTCCAAAAGCCATTAATTCATCAAAATAGTTTTCTTAGTTGAATAATAACTAAAAATACTATTTGTTCTTTAAAAACTATTTACAAAGTAACAGTAATAAAAATAAGGTATATTCTCTATACAAGAATAATGTACATCATCGTAGTTATAGGGTCTTGTCACATAACTCCTTAAAACACAAACATAAGACCTTAGAGTAAGGTGTGTGACAGTGAAAGACTCTTGGGGTGGTTTGGATAACATTCCTCGAGTGGTAATCTCTATTAACTTCTACTTCTCTCATAGGCAGTTCTGCTCGAGCTTAACATATTCGAACTTGGCTTGGGCTTGGTCAAGAGTGAAGCCCAATGATGCCACCTATTTTCCAAGATCTGAAAAATGGGCTTCATATGGGGAATGTATATTGGATGAGGCCATCGCTTCCTTTTTCTGAGTAAATTGGTATTCTTAAATCCCTATATTTATTCTAATCATGTAATCACTGTTCAACGGATATATTAGCAATGGTCACAATTCTTAACTATATTTTGAAATCCAAAAACATAAAACCAAGGAAGTTCATACATTATATAACCATATTACATAATAATACATTTAATTATATCAAGAGGAATTTTCATTAATAAAAGTTTGGATCATTATAGACTTCTAGACAAGTAAACATAAAAATCAAATCAAAGCAATTTTAAAACACATATCCATGAGATCCAACAATTTAATAGCAAGAAACAAATGATATCATGAATCATAAAAAACAATTATTTCAAGTTCTCCATTCATATCATTCAATATTTTTCAACTTCATTTCTCCTCCCATATACACAAGACACTTACCTAACATGCATTTTCTCTCATCACATAAATGTTAGTTTTCAACAATGTCTTTCTCATCCAAACTCATATAAGGGTCACCATAGGTTTGATAAATTCCTAAATCTGTACCCGATTTAAGCTAAGAACATATGTTTATCATGATTAATATTTAGGGTTGTTCTATGACTTTTTTTTGGTAGGATTTTGATGTTAAAAAATCTAAGGCTAAATAAGGAGGGCTTGACTCTTTTTGAAACAAAATTGCAAGATTCTAATTTTCACTCAAGTATGGTATCATCCTCACTACCCTTAGCAGAAAATAATCTCAAAAATATATTTCAAAATTCAATTAATTTTCAAACCATTCAACATTTCAGTATAAACAATGTAAATAATCTCAAACATGATTTTTCATGAAAGCTCCAAATAGGTATAGCTTTCTTTCTCTGTTGGAAGCTCCAGAAAGGAACAACTTTTTTAATCATGAAAGCTCCAGAAAGGAACAGTTTCCAATAGAATTAATTTTTTCAGTTGAAAAATAATTTATTAAAAACTTTATTTTCCATCCAAATAATCCCCTAATGAGTTATCATAATAAAATATATCTTCTCTCAAACTTATTTTCAACTAGATTATGTAATTTCACTTCAAGAGAAGGTTGGATAGGGAATCTTTTCTTGTACTGTGGATACCCTAATAGGTTGTTCTTGGATTTCAAGGGATATAAGGATTAAATATCCAAGGTAAGACGTTATAAAAATGATAATTTTGAAATGGGGGATTTAAAACCAAATAAATTCTTCAATAAATTAAAACAGCAATACCTCAAACCCTCAAGTTTGGATCGAAATAAGTGAAATTATTTTAAAATCAAAAAAGGTATAATTCTCTCAAGAAGTGAGGTGAATAAAAATAATATAAAAAAATGGTTTATAAGCCTCATAGTAAAGTGATTTAAAAGTTAAATATAGTGATATGTGGCATGAGAATAAAAATTATAGTACTTTTCATAAAATTCCTAAAGATTTGATCTTGAAAAAATTCATTTCGGCCTTCATTTAAGATTGGTTTCATGGAATAAATTGTTTCACACATGTAAATGGGTTTCAAAAATGTCGAAGATAATAATTTTTTCTCAAAAGTTTCAAAAACATAATAAAATTGAAAAAAAACACACAATTTGAAAAACACACAATTTGTTTTTTGAAAAATAGAAAAACAAACAACAAATAAAAATTATGAACTACAAAGGTTCCCCCCCCTCCCACACACTTTAAATGATGTAGTGTTAACAATGCATTAAAGTGGATTTAACATGTAGTTATATTTTTAAATTGAATCATATCAATAAATAAAGTGTTAAGGATAGTTACAACTTATCCTATTGGCAGTGCATCATTGAGTTAATCTCTTAAGTTATGCAGACAAGAAAACCTAAAACCAAAAGTAAATAAAATAACATAACATATTAATTAGAAGACAAGATAATATAAATAGAGTGATAAAAGAAAGATATATATTGGTTTAATCCCCCATGTGGGCCCTAGGTTTTGACTACCTTCATATGGGTAGTTCTAGTTGGTTATCCCTTATCTGATAGTGGGTGGAGTTTCTTGCTCATGAACCAACAAAATTTTTTCTTTCTATCATGCATGTCTCCATTTTTGTTGAGGAATATATGGATATAGTACACTAAATCAACCCTCATGAAAATGAGATAAAACTAGAATGATGGTGTTTGGAATAATGATGAGTCCTCCTCTTTATTGCTTTCCACTTTCACAACTTATTCTTCTTTCTCCAATGGTTTCTTAAGGTATGTTGCATCAAAAGAATAGTAAAAGGAAAAATCAGAGTGTAATTATGTTTGAATAAAATTAAAACATGATGAATCAATATTAAATTATTACCTTTAAAAGTAAGAAATTTTTGTCTCTTTTTTCTCAAGAAAGTCCATGTTGGTCTCATATTGAACTCCCTCTAGTAAGTGTTCATCATGTTCAGGGAGCTCTTTGTGTTTCTCTTTAAGTGAATCTTTTTTTCATAATATTCTTCTAAGAAAAAAAATAAGTTGTGTGAATCTGAAAATTTAAAACAATTATAGGCGATACTAAATTCATTTTCAAATAAATTATAAGATAATGAGTTCATAAAAAATCATCTCCCAGAGTTTTTTTGACTTCAGTTGTTTCTTCAATATAAATAACCTCTTGGAGTGGAGTAGTAGCAGATACAGGTAGGTAGTCATTCTCCTTAAATTTTTGGATATCTATAGAAAAATTAGGGAAGAATAAGGGAGAATCTTTTTAGTCCTTGTCTAAATGATAAAATCCTATAAAGTAATAGAAGAACTCAGTTAGATCTTGGGCCATCGTTTCAAAAAAAAATTAGTTTATGTCCTCCCTTAGTCTAACTATGAATTTTTTGAATGGTTTCTCCCCATTATTTGATTTCTAAAATAACCTCACCTATCATAAAATATTAGAAACACCATCCTCCATGGATATGGGTGAGATATTAATTGGTTCTTTCACTTTTAGGTAATTATTCCATGAATTAAAGAAATAATAATGTGAAAACATATGGAATTTTTTTAAAAGCTTCAAATATTTATAATTAGATTGTGAGACTTACTACCAAGAAATGGAACCATGTTTTGGTACTTTCCATTTGTGGGGTGTGGAAAAAATTATTTACTAAGTTAAAATGTATTAAAGTGCTTAACATATGTTTTCTCTAGAGATAATCACACAACAATCATGTTTGTCACTTTAAATTTGAGAAAGATGTGGGTTGTTTTTGAAATTGTTTGGTTTTGAAAACAAAGAAATGAATAAAAATAAAGAAATAAAGTAAAATATTTAAAACAATGTGATTAAAAATAGTGATAAAAAATTGGTGATCAGATGGGGGATGGTTTTCCAATTTCAATTTATCATAGTTTAAATTAATCCAATCATCTTTTGCTAAGCTGATTAAAGTGAGATATCACGATTGCTTCCTCTCACTACCTTGGTCAATGGTGATGGTGAGAGAAAACCTTACAAATATATAATTGTGGTATAATCTCTTTCATTTTTCATAAGAGTTTCATAAAATACCCTCAATTTATTTTGGCAATTCCCAATCGGGTCTTTCTTATCCCAAACAATCAAGAATATACACTACTCCACTCACACATACTAACGATCACTGAGTACTTCACCACTAATATCTAATATATTCTATTTTATATATACTATAACCTAGTGGAAAGAGAGAAACTTTTCATTTACCAAATCAATAATTAAAGTAGAATATAAAATCAAATACAATTGCACAAGATAATAAAAATTGTTATTAGAATTGAAACCAACTTCACATAAGAGAGAAACATTTCATACAATTAAGTTCGTAAACTCAAACATCACAAAAGGTGATAACCAATCTGTTCCCAATCACTAAAAGTATTACCCCACCATGGTAAGGTTGATTTATAATAATTTTGAAGAAGAATTCATAACAAAACTAAAAAGAAAGGAAAGAGAGAAAATGAAGAACATAAAAATTTTCTCCATAATCTCTCCTCAATAAGTTCACTACCATTATGCCCAAAAATGGCTTAAACATGAAAAGTTATCTTCTTATAAGATGTTAAAAATTTATTTTTCCATATAACCTATAAATTTTAGAGAATTTTTAGTTATGTAAATGAATTTATGGGCAAATTAAAATATATTACTCTCTCTAGCTATCAATCACTATTCCACCAACCCTATTTTTATTGATTCAGGGATGACCTTACTGGTTGAATTTATCATTGAAATTTAATTTAATGATTCATTTTAGAGTCATATTTCTAACCATATTTAATTCATCCCATTTTTAGGTAGGTATACTAATATATTTTTAATTTAATGAGGTAGGATTCATTTTGTCGACCAGAATAACTCTTCAACATTGTCGATTGTTTTTATGCATGTTAGATTTCGAATGGGATATTGGTCAATAAGAATAATTTTTATCCCATGAACATAGTAATCCTAATAAAAAGTAATTAATTTAATTAGATAAAAATTTTATAATTTATTCTTAGAAAATAGAAGCAATAGAAAACTGCTAAATTTACAGAATTAACCAATTTTCACATTTAATTTCAAAACTCACCAAAAAATATAAAATGACACAAATAAGCTCACATTGATTAATTGTAACGTGTTGAATCATTTAAAAACGTATGAGTAATACATAAAATATTATCTCTATTAATTTTTAATCTGATATTTTTATAATGATCGAGTCAAAATTGAAGACTGATTCAAGGATCATTATGATTGTTTAAAAGAACTATATTCATTATAGAAACTCACTCATGTTCTTAAGGGAATTTAGGACACCCCTATTCAATTGGAATTTTAATTTTGGTGATCAATCAAGATATTATTTTGGATCTATAATACCAAAGAAAGGTTTCTTTTTAATATATTCCTTCAGAGTATTTCTTCAAATATGTGTGATAAGTTATTCACATATGCAACTGCATTATTGATATTACCTTATACAGTGCTACTGAAAAAAATGATAAAGTCTATGTTATTTTAAAAAGATTCTACTTTTTAAAAGTTATACATATTTAAATATTGTGTTACTACTGTTGTTTACATGATACATTATTGAATATCATTTTACAACAAGGATCGCTTTAGACTATTTCATTCTTGAAGATATGCTTTTCTAAATAAGATGATCCATAATATTTCAATTTATGTTGCTACAACTGTTAAGAATAACCCAAATTAAAAAATCAAACTCTTTTGATTTATTATATTTTCAAATTCTTTTACTTAGTTTTGGTGGAGTATAAACTTCTTGATATAAGTTGTGGATAACCAGTTCTTTATTATAAAATAATAAGGTTTTGTTATTAGTGTTTTTTTAAAGGTTTCAACTTCCTTCACTCAGTAATAGATTTATATTCTTGTGATAAGAGAACCATTCTAGTGAAATTTACCAATCTCATAGAGAGAGTGATTGGAATAGTGAACTAGGGGATCTTTGTGCCTCAAACCACTATAAAAAGTTGTGTTATTTGTTTATTTTTTATCCACTCATATAGGAGAAAACACTGATTATCTGCATAAATCATAATGGGTGTCAAAATCCAGATTTGTAAAAGATTTTTAAAAAGACACAATTCACTCCCTCTTGTGTTACTTTTTATATTCCTACATACTTATATTATGACACATCACTTATGATCACTCATGACTTTTATTCTCTTATGGTAATTCATGATATCTTCTTATATTGGAGCCATTTTTCCATATTTTGTACATAATATTGTTAATAAATTGTTTTTTAAGAAATTTTGAATCTGTCTCTCTCTTCGGTTGGAAATATGTGTTCCTTAAAAAACAAATTTTCTAAAAGGTTTCCAAAAATATTCTACTATTATCTTATAAAATTTAAATGAAAATTTTGCCCATGTTTTACCTTTTTAAAGAAAGTGTTTTAAAAAAAGAATCTTCTTTTAATTATCAATTCAGAACACTTTTCTAAACTTTTTAAGTTGTAAAAGGAATGTTCAACATGTACAGATTTAACTACCCTCATGAACATCATTCCATTAAACATTCCTTTAGAATATTTAAAAGTTTTTTTAAAGAAAATATTTTCCTAATATTCTATATTTTTTTAAACTAGTTTTTGAGAAAACTGTTTTCAAATATTTTTTGGGTTATTTTATAATTATCAAGGGAAAAGGGGGTTTTCAAAATGTTTTCAAGCTTATTTTATAAGTTTTCAAGTAAAAATGTTTTCAAACCATTTTCAATGTTTCTTTATAATTTTTCAAAGTTATTTTCAAAGAAATGGTTTTCAAAATGTTTTAAATATTTATTTACAAGTTTTCAAATTTATTTTCAAAGAATTTTTTTTCCAAATTTTATAAAGCTTTATTTATAAGTTCTAAAATTATTTTCCATGAAATGTTTTTCAAACCATTTTCAATATTTCTTTTATAGTAATTAAATTGTTTTTAAGGAACAATTTTTTAACAATTTTTTTAATCTTATTCTATAAATTTTCAAGGAAAAGGGTTTTCAAAATGATTTCAAGTATTCTTTATAATTCTCAATGTATTTTATGAGAAAATGATTTTCAAATAGTTTTATTTATTAAAAATATTTTTTCAAATAACAAAGGATATTTTACTTAATAAAATCTTTTGAAAGATATTTCAAAATTATTTTCCATATAGGATGACATCTGTTGATATTACTCATACCTTTTTAGAAAATGATCTAAAGGTTATATTTATATTATTTCTCTAGATGGGTTATTCTTAATATCATTGTCTTTATGAAAATCGTTTATCTTTCATGGGTTATATGTTTATGAAATATGTTTCTCTTTCACATGATATATATTTATGAAATACATTTCTCTTTCATGGGTTATATGTTTATGAAATCCATTTCTCTTTCACAGGTTATTATTTTGATGAAATGATTATGAAACCTATTCCTTTTTCATAGGTTGTGATATGATTACATGTTTATGAAACTCATTTCATTTCATTGGTTATGATATGAGTGTTTTCAATTTTTTGCACATGTATGTATAATTTAATTTTGAGATCGGTGTGACCTATATATCCCTCCAATGCATTGGGAAAATATTTATATCTCATTAGATATACTAAGATTGTCTTGAGAGTGAACCTTGACTACTAGTATGTCCATAGGAGTGAACCATGACTACCATGATGGTATGAGGAGTGAAATCATGGTACTAAGATAGCCATATGAGTGAACCATGACTACCAAGATGGTACGGGGAGTGAACTCATACTACAAAGATAGACTTGGTATAAATGCATTGACTTATATGGAAATCATAGTATATGCTTATGTGTTTTCCACAATTCCATGTTTTATTCCTATGTTATGCTTTCATGGATTATGTTCTTTATTTTCATATGATTTATGTCTTATGAACTACCAAGATCTACGTCATGATTCATGTTTATTAATTTTGATATGTAGGGTATGATATTTTAATGTTTTGATTGCATTATCATACCCCTATAATCATGTTTATGCTTACATGTCTCCCTTGTTTACCCATACTGATCATCTGAACTCACCCATTTTTATGTTTCCTTCCCCATGTTATGAAGATATGTATTAATTATAATGTATATAAGTAAGATTATAGACATGAAAAACCTAGTGGTAGATAATGTATCTCACTTATATATCATTGTTTAGTTTTTCATGTTTCTAAATGCACTAGACTAATATGGTCTTTGGGTGTTATTCTGTATAATGTTTTAATTATTCTGCAAAAGTGATGTAATGTTAATGTATGAAAAGTGAGGGTCTCTATAAAGATGTGATATCCCATTTTCCATTTTTATGCTACTATATTTTATACATATTGAAGAATGATTTAATTATTGATAATATATTAAGGGAAATAATTTTAAACCTAATGGGAGAATAAAATTGAATTTTCTAATTAGCCATGTTTTTAATGTGAGAAAAATATAAAGAAATTAAATTTTTGGAACTCGATGTGGAAACCAGTCCATGTGAGACTTTATTGATAAGTACATATAAAGTTGTGGGGAACCCAAAAGTGGTTATATTATTATCATGATTTATGAATGTTGGATAGATTATATCTTTTTTTCTATTAGTATTTCTTGAAAATGAAAGGTTAATTTCATGAAACCATTTGATAGAGTGAAGATATCGATTAAAAGATAAAACAAAGAAGTTTGAGGACCCACTATTGTAGTGTTGGAGTGTTGTATCTATGAGTGAGTTGAGAGAAAGAGAAAACTATAAAGGAAGAAGAAGAGAGAATTTAAACCAACTAGGAAGAGTAAATTTTATCTAGGTTTTAAATAAAAATAAGATAAAAACAAAGGGAATATGCATGTAGTAACTAGTAGTAGACCCAATGTATTAAATTTTAATACACCAGGTTATTTTATAGGTAGTGTTTTCTAGGTATGTATTATTTAAGTATGATTTGAGATAAAAGACCAACAATTAGTTTCTGAAAGAAACCAGAAGTTAGGAAAAAATACAGTGTTTGAGTTGCATAGTTCATCTCTGAAGATTTAAAGGTATTCAAAGGTACTCTGTTATTGAGGAAGAGGATCATATTTTGTGATATTATGACATCCTGGATAGCTTGGTGATCAACAACCAGAAGATGAATGAATTCAAATTATTGGTGGAATAATGATTTAGAGAGGTTTCATGGGACACAACATCAGTTCACATGTGTAATATTAGGAACCCAAACTCCAATGTAATATGGTGATCACTTTATTTTATAATATGGAATGAATGGTTTCAATATAATCCATATAAAATCCACAAAAATTGTGATAGTAATATTCATAGAGGATAATCTGTTTTTCGATGAATCTTGATCATAAAAAGTAGTATGTTTCCCATATCAAGGAAAGACCATGTAAATATACGTCTTCAAAAATTTATGTTATCTACTTGAATTGAATTAGTTATATGTTTATTGGGCAAATAATTGAATAGATACACATTTCTTAATTGGAAATAGGGGTTAAAAAACAATGGGGTTTTATATTTAAATATGTATTTATAATTTGATAAAGAATTAGACCACACTTGATTCACCCCCCCCCCCCTCCAGGTGTGTTTTCATAGATCCTATGGAACTTAAAAAGTTATTCAGCTTGGTTAGTCCATTAATGGTCACCTATATGATATTTTCACCCTTTACAAAACATGAAATTCATTTCATAATGTTTATTAATATCCCAACCCAATTCTATAGTGAAACCTCAAGAGGTTGTCGTAGAATGACTAGAACCTAGTGCTCTATCTTCACATGTTTTCTAGAGATGAATCGATACATGAACTCCATAACACTCCCCTTCATACATGGACATCAATAATGACACCAAATATCTCAATAAATCTTTATTACACTAGTATGTACTACTAAGGGGGGATTGTGAAACTCCTTTAACACCTCCCCATATGGTGCCACTACCATTGATCTAAGGTAAGAAATTACTTCTTATAATAAAACCAATTACATCATGGATAAAAACTTATATTCCTCCAACCCTAGTTGAGTACAGTATTTATTACTAAGGGAATCATCCACTATGCATCTTATAGATACGCATCTTTAAACATTACATAATCATGAGTTTTAAATCAGGAATTCAACTTCTTAAATTTGAGGATATTTATAGTTTAGATTTTTAGAGTATTAGTCCATCACCATTAAATAAATAAATATTAAATAATAAAGTGGAAAATTCCACTTAGTATCCTTTTTTTTACACAAATAAACTTTTATGATATTACAAGTTTTATTTTCATAACATATCTTCAAAAATTTCATCTTGACCTCGTCTTTTTCCCCACTAATCCTTAAAACTCTGAAAAATAATTTAACAAGTGGTATGAGCACAAAAATCTTACTAAGGTATATATAAAAATAAAGAAACTTTTTAGTTCATTAATACTTATATAGGATTTTTTTTCAAAATTAAACTTTCGGATTAAAATAATCATTGTATTACCCAAGAAATCAAATTTTCTTCCAAAATATTTTCATAAAACATTTAATAATAAATTTTAAAGGAAAAATAAAAATCATAAAGTTTCCTTTTCAATCTTGAAAATATTATAAAATATTTTTCAAAATATATATATACATTTCACCCTTATGAAGTAACATATACTTTCCATTAAACATAATATCATGAGTACTCACATGGGAGAATAACATAAAGAATATGGTATCATAAGATCATAAAAACAATGAATATGTTGATCAAAATTAAAAAAATAATTTAACAATAATTCAAGGATAACTTTCAAGATAATATCAAATGGTGGATCGAGTCCCATAATGGATTAGGTTTACTCCTTAATCCCATACAAAATGTATTTTGATGAAAAATATTTACCCAATGCAATGGAACACTATATGGGCACACCCATTATAACATGTTTAGGATCACATGTTACATAAAAATTAATAAATCATCAAGCATAAGTATAATAATTACCCATGTAAAGAAAATGGGTTTCAGAAACTTTCCTCATATCATAATCAAAATAGATTTCTTCAAGAAGGAATTTTAGAAATTATGATAAGGCGTGTATTACCCTATCGAAAGAAGGAAGAATAAACTAAGTATAGATGTTAGATATATATATATAATTTAAAATAATTACACCTAATTAAAAATGGAGATGACATTATTTTGAGATATAGTTGTTATAACCTGAAGAAAAGGTTGGTTTTGAGATATCCTTACACAAATAATAAAAACATTTATAGATATGAGAATATACATTCCATTTAAAACCATTTTTTAAATATATAGAAAAAATTGAAATGGGGTTTTTCTTTGAAGAAAACTAGGATGGTTATAAATAAAGAAAAATATTAAATAATGGCGGTGGATGTGGGAAAAATCATTCATATTTTATACATTAGAACAAAACATTCCTTTTATCTTTTATAAAGAAAGTAAAAAAATTCAGTATAGAATACATAAAAATATTCCTTTTAAAAACCTTTTAAATAAAGTGAAAATAGATATAAATAGTCCTTTATAATTCATTTATTTCAATAAATACATTAATAAAATAATTTTATGAATATTTACATGGAAGATAAATATTTAGAAAATTAATCCTTAAAACCTTTAAAATAATATTTTTAAAGTAAAGTGTATGTTATGTAAAAAAATAAAAATATTAATTTTAAAAAAATTAAAGAAATTAAAATATGGTCAAAATGAACTTTCGAATACATTTAATCAAAAATAAAAATTTTCTTGAAAATTTTATAAGAACATGGACATGCAAGAAAAAGAGTTGGAAGTGAAGAATATTTTTTTTAAAAGAAATCCCCTTGACTTGAGTCTGAATCATCATATACAATCTTAATCTTCCAAAATAATATACTTAAGTTAATTATTTAATTTATTAAGAACCATTTTCAATTTAATTTTCTATTTTATTTTATTTATTATCATTTTATATTCAATTAATTAATCATTTAAGTTCACATCAGATGTTTTGATTATATTCAACTCATTAGTCCAAAATAAATTTGGAATGTTGGATATGGTCAATGAGGTTATTATTTCATCATATCTAGAATAATAATAATGGAATAATTATAATTTTTATACCTAAATAATACTTTTAAAACCAACAATAAAATATTTTTATGAAAAATTAACTATGTTACAATAATGAAGATGGTGGGTCATACATATGAATGAGTAATGTTTCTATTTTTTAATGATAATAATGGAAAGAAGGTGAGTTTTATTTTATTATTTTAGAATTATGATTATATAATAAAATTATATTATTTATTTAAATATTATTATATATATAATTCAAGTTATGTAGTAATGAAAAATGATTCACATTACTGCGTGGATGTGATAATCCACACTTACGCACGAACGACGTTATCATCTTTCAATGAATGGAAAGATAATAAAATATGTGATTATACTCTTATAAAATGATAAATATGTCATTAATATCACATATATATATATATATATATATTAAATACATCATTATATATATTCATTAGATTTGATGATAGAAAAAAACTTATAATGGCTCGTAAGGCGGTAGTCTGCCGTACACACGAATGATGAATTCATTTTCCATTTGATGGAAGAGGAGATGAAAGTAGGTTATTACATTAACATAATAAAATATAAATATATGGGATTTTATTATTTTATTATATCATCATGGTTTAAAATGAATTGAAGGAGGAGGAATACAAAATGAAATAAAAATTCTCGGTTATGAACGATGCCTCTTCTTCGGACAACCTCTATAGGTTTACACCAAAAACCTTCTTATGATAGTATTATAATGAAAAAAAGGCCCCTAGAATTTGGGAAGGTAATTAATAAATTTAATTGGATAGGTCTTTCTTAAGCTAAAATTCTTTTGAGTTGTGACTAACATATGATAGGATGTTCCCCTTTATAAGTGAGAGGAGGGTCACTTTTGAAATTACATAAAATATTAAATTTATATAAATTAATTTTCATGGAAAAAATGCTCCAAAATGATATAATTATAATATAATATGATTATGGGTTGAAATAATATCATCAAATAAAATTTTTACAGGTTTATATTAGGTTTTCCCCCTTATCTATTTGTTTTAACCCACGTTAACCCTTTTTGAAAACTATCGTGATAACAAAGATTTTACTCCCTAAGGTTCAAGATAGAGAATATGAAAGAATAATTGACTAATAAATGGATATTGGTTGATATTTTAAACCATATACCAATCATTTTATGAAGGTAGTATTTTTTGTAATTTTAAACAATTAAAAAAATATTATTTATTATAAAATATCATTAATGTCATTTTTTGGAACAATTCATTTAATTTGACTTTGAAAACAACATGACACTAATGTAATTCGAATATAATCCATTAAAAATAATAAAAATGTTATATTTATCTAAAAAATCACGAAACACAGTAATTAATTTAATTTATATTACTTTTAATATTTATAAAATCATTTATTTTATTTTTTATTAATTTAATAAATAATGTGTCAATGTTGCATTAACATTTAAGGTAATTATTTCACAAATAAAAATTTAAACAAAAATTAATAAGATAAAAAATAATTTATCTATTAAATGAATATTTATAACTAAATATAAGTTGTATCTATCTCTATCACAAAATATTATAGTATTAAACAGAAAGAAGGTGATATTTTTGTCTTTATCTTTTACTAAAATATTATAAAGTTCAAAATCAAATAAATATGGAACCATGTGTCCATATATTGTATATTTTGATGTAAAAGGCTAAAATACCCATATAATATATGATGAAGGAAGGTTTTAGGGCTAATTTTTAGTCCTTATCATATTTTTTGGAACCTTAATTACCCAATTTACCCTTACCTTGGTGATAATTATTTACTATAGTTACTATTTATAATGAATAAAAATAAAATGGTACTATTTAAGAAATTTGGACCTCTGGATTCCAAATATGGAATTCATTTTCCAATATAAAATTCTCACAGTTTGTATAATTTAATTTAACATTAGACCCACAAGATGCGATGAAAAATAATTTTTCAGAAGAATAACTTTTAAGTATAAAATATTTTTATACTATATCCAAGTATAAAACTAATTAAAAAAACAATAATTAAATAATTTTTAATCTAAATGAACAAATTAAAATTTAAAACTAATCCATAATTTAATTTTAATTTCTAATTACTTGAAAATAAATATAATTTTCAATCAAAATCGGTATTTTTTACTATTCATTGAAAAACCAAACCTTTGAGAAAAATATCAAAATTTCATCATAAGATAATTTGCATATTTTGATTTAAAAAAATGATATAATATTTATAGATTAAAATTTCACAAATTTATAAAAATTAATTGTAATATTTTCTCATGAAAATCAATAAAATTCATTTTTGAATAAAATGTATTTTTGGAGAATAAAATGACTTCACAAAAAACTGAGTTATTATTTACTAATAATTTATTAATAAAATTATATTGATAATGACTTATATATATATATATCATAAAGTATTTAACCACGTTCATATACACTAATTTAATAGATAGGTTATAAGGTTTATATTTCATGGTTTCTTTAGGCTCGGTGTTGCGTGTCGTATACACTATCGAACATAGTTTTCATGTTTTTTAATCTCAGGGTGTGTCATGAAACCTACTAAGAGTAAAGACTATATAAAATTTATAATCCTTTATTAACTCTATCCAACACCATTATCTCAGGTTGTGATATCTTTTGGAGAAATTATACTTTAGACACGTGTGATTTTTATAGACTAATAAGAACTCGGTGAGAAGGTAGTGCATCCAAGTATTCAAGTTTAAAACTACTATTACAAGATCCAAATAATTTTTCATATAGTTTTGATCATGTGGTATTATATTCCTTGATCCATAAACAATCATCACTTGTATTTGTATCTATACACAATCCAACCAACTTCTATAGTAATCCTATAAAATCATTGTAGAGACCCTAATCTTGACGTACATGGAAATTACATTACTTTTGCGGAATACTTAGTACATAACAAAAACACACACACAAGGACCGTAATAGTTTAGTATCTTTGAAAACTTGGAATATAATCTTCTAATCGTGGTGAAAGATCTTCAAAATCTCCCATAAAGATCTTCTTTTTTTACCTAAAACCTTTCTTTATATCCTGGGGAAAAGAAAACATAAAAGGGTGAGCTCAAATTCTCAGTAAGGGTAAACAAAAGAAATATCAATCACATCATATTCATAAGAACATAACATTTTGGAAATCTTAACCTGCAAAAGAGATCATAATATCATAACATGGGATAAATCATAATAGTGAAATGTAATCCCAATAATCATCTCTTAAAACATGAAACTTTGTGGGATACACACATAATCATAGAGAATCATTTCTTATTAGTCAAGACTCATTGGGAAGACTATCTTAGTGGACAAAGTCCATTTCTGAACCGAGTTCACTCCTCGTTTCAGTCCTGTTTCACTGAACCGGTTTAACCTGTCGTTCCAGCCATGTCTATCTCATGAGATATAAAATCTTTACCCAATTAATTGGAGGTAGATATAGGTCCCACCCATCTCATAATGATATCATTCTTATGTGTGCCACAAAATCATAAACCATACATCATTGCATAACCCATGTAATAAAAATGGGAATCTTAAACATCGTGACATCATAAAACAATTCATATAAGATAAAGGAATTAATAAATATAATTCCATCACAACATAATCAAATCAATGTAATAATAGGGATAGAAATAGAACCCTTTATTATCTTAAATGGAAAATAATGTTGATAAAACACTTGAACTCCATTATTGAGGAAAATATCCTTTCTACTTCAAAAACACTTTTCCTTTCTTAACATGTCATACCATTCTAAACTAAAAGAAGTTGATTAAAAATAAACATGAAAAATTGTAAAGGAAGCTTCTTGGAAATAATGTTTTAAAAATCCATTAATGTCGTATAAGTTAAAAAACATTCTTCTCGTACTTTTTTCAGAAAAGTCAAAAAAGTACCTCGTACCAAAAACGACAAAAGATTTATTTCATATCTTTTAATAAAAACTCACCGAAGGGTAAAATATTATTTAAACAATTGTAGGTGGATTAAAAAAATATTACATACTGAGTAAACATGGATGTGGATGATAAAATACACCCTAGTAAATACCAAAGTATAAACAATCTCGGATAAAAATGAGATTGTGATATTTCCCTTACCTTAGGTCCAATTTACTTCGTATGTGTCCAAACCTCCTGTATAATGATTTAAATAATGTCATTTACTTATTACAGAATCATATTCAATGTTATGATATCATTTATGGTTCACTTATGACTTTATATTACCCATTCTTTTGTAAATTCATGTTAAAGTAGCGTTTTGGGTAAAATCGTTTCATTTGTCGTTCGTGTTTTAACTTGTAATTATTCATTTGATTACTTAGATCATGATTAATTACATCCAGAATGTAAAAAATGATTTATATATAATATATATTCATAATATAAATATATATATAATATATTGATAAATGGAAAGAAATACACCGTTCATGGAGACGGTAGTCCGTACGTACGCATGAACATTGTTTTCGTTTCCTTATTGAATTGAATGGAATTAAGTAGATGACATACATATATATACACATAAATCCAATATCATTATTATGTAATATATTTCATGATTACTTATTATATATACTTTATAATCATTCGTGAATGGTTAACGTGGAGAATGAATCTCATCGCGTCGTGGAGACGGTAGTCCGTACGTACGCACGAGTGATGATATCGTTCTCATGATCGTGGAATTGTATTGGAGTGTATGTATACTATTTCAGAATCAATATCACTTTAAAATAATAATATAATTATTATGTACATCATTATACACATCCAAGTAAGGTGGTGGTGGAAAATAGATTACACCACGGCGTGGAGACGATATTCCGTACGTACGCATGCGCGGTGATTTCGTTTTCCATAGGATGGATAGATGGTGAAATATGGTTGTTTCATACTTATAATAACATATAAGTATATTATTAATACTGATGTTATTACTTCATAATTAAACAACCTAATAAGAAGAAGTGGAAGAAGAAATAAAGTTGAAAGAATCGGTAACGGACATTACCTCTTCTTTGAAGCGCTTCTTTGAGACCTCCTTTTAGGGCACTAAAATTGGTCTTTGAATAAGACCAGGACCTCTAAGATGTCTCTAGGGAAGTGGAGATAAGAAATTGGTAGGGTTTGGACGAGCTTGAAGGCTCAAAGTGGTGTGAGGAAGAGAGGGAGGAGGTTTTCTTTTATAAGGGAGGAGAGGGGCACCTTTGGAAAAACAAAAAATATTATTTTATTATAAAGACATATTCGGTTTTAAATAGCTCTAAATTGATTTATTTAGAAGATAAGGTGGGTATGGGTCGAAATACTCTCATCCAATATAATTTGGACAAGTTTAGGTCATTATATTAATATTATCTTTTAGTTTTAACTCTTAGTTAATTAGATTGACATTTACCATGTCACTTTATATTTTTATATTATATAGTTAATAAACTTACCATATACATCCAAGAGACCCCCAAATTGTTTATTATTAATATATATAACCTTATATAAGTCATTTGGCCGAACATTAGATTTTTAGGAATAAAATAACAATTAATAATATAATATTTGTTTTAAAAACTATTTTATGTCAATTTTGACACTATTTAGTAATTGATTTTTGTGAAAATAATAACAGAATGATTAGTTCCAAAAAAGTTTATTAAATCAATACTAACATGTCATATTAACCTATAAAATTAGTGGAATTCATAAAAAGTCTCAAATTATATTTATTTGGGTATTTATAACATCAATTATGTCAATATTTCATTAATAAGATAATTACTGCATCATCTTTGTGTCATAAATAAATTAACTTATTTAAAGTCTAAAAATTTCAAATAAACTATTATTATGTATAAAATCTTTTTATATTTCTAATTAATATTTATAGTCGAATTTATCTTATGTATAACCCTATATTAAAAATGATTTAGTTATTAAACTTTGATTTTAACTATTTTAACCCTTCTTTAAATAAATTAATAATAAATGTCCTAATCTAATCCAAGTGGGCCTAAATGGTCATATTTTATTCCTAAGGTTGTTTTTGGTCGAATTAAACTTATCCAATAGAATTAGGACATGTTTTAGGGTAATAATAATAACATTTTTACCCTTAATTACCCTATTTACTTTTAACCGTGGTAAATAAAAGTAAAAAGTTACTATTCACCAAAAATTATTTTCATCTCATTGAACCACATTTTACTTACTGAAATCAACCATGTCTATCGGAATTTTTAAATTCCACTCACATAAGCGGTAAAATTAAGTTTTATGAAAAATTCAGTTTTTTAACTACCACTTAGCGGTTTCACTATTCATCAAAAATTGAAAGTTTTCAGAAAAATACCAAAATTTTACCCTAGGCTAATTTAGATATTCCGGATCCAAAAATAAAGTCAATTTTGAAAAATAAAATTTAAAAAAATTTCAAAAAGTGGTTATTACTATTCATAACGGCTAGTTTTAATAATATTTTAATAGCATATTGTTGTTTAGTGAAACTCGGTATTGCGTACTACAGACGCTATCAAGGAAGGTCATGATTGCGTGTAATGAAAGGAAAGTCAAGGATGCGTGTTATTCAAGCTCCTTTTGGTGTAGTGTAAAACACAAGACATTAATGAAATTAAAAAGAATATTTTTTATAAAATCTCAGGGTGTTACATTCTACCCCCCTTAAAATGAATTTCGCCCTCGAAATTCGTCGGGGTTATAAATGGTTTACTACTCGAAAGTTTATTTAATAGAAACCCACATTGTAAAAAGGAATACCAAAACCAATCTTTAAAAACAAAATTATGAAATGTAACGGTTACCCAAATAAACTAATCACTGGGTTTCCACATAGGTGAAAATATGGATATGGAAGAGAAATCTAAACATCATGTTCTGATGGAGAGTGGTAGAGAACATGGCTATGGAAAAGCCAGCAATCACAAAGCCATAAATTTGTGACGATCTAAGGTACCATCTGATTCATCAGATATAAGAGCACTAGGACAACATTTTTGGTTTTCATGATCATTTCCCTAAAGGTGATGAAATTGGAATTAGAAGAAATACTTTCATGATTTTGGTATAGTCTCACTATTGGTCATTCTTTGAACAATTTCCACTTCATCTCTTAAAGAAATGAGGTTGAATTTGTCATTTGTGATGTGTTAGCAGATCATGTGATAGAATGATGGGTCATTCCATCTGTCTCAAACAAAAGGTTAGAAAAGTTATCAAAACTTACATAAGTCCATCTATAGTGAGATTAATCATATATGGTTCCTAAAATGGACTTATACTTCATATATCATACTGCTTAATATAATAAAACTAGTTTCTACTAAACAGGGAATTCCTGTAGGCCAGTGGTAGGCGATAAGGGCCAGTCGCACTTCAGTTGTGGGTTTGATTCCCACAGCTTAGTCCGACGCGATGGGTTGTCGCCCGTCCTGCAGGTTGTCATCTTTCTAAATCTATATTACTATAACATCCCATCAATAATATAGAAAAAAAAGTTCTATCCTTAAACAATACTAACTTATGTCCAGCATAATCCATTCCAATCTTTAGGCTTATCTAAAATACTTCGGTCCAAGCTCATAGTATAAAGAAAATGATTACTTGAAATGTCACATAATAATCACGTGAATGCCATCATTTATCCCCCGTATATAATAAGATATATCGTGTTGGTCAAATTACAAACATGTGAATATCTTAATCATGTATTCTTTTTAAGAATAAATACTTATTGAACCTTAGTGAAAACATGAATGCAGTTAAAAGTTAACACTTTCCACAAACCAAAATCCTAAAAATTCTTTATACTCAAACCATGATATCACTTAGTCCTTATATCAATCATGAGCTCATGAATACAATCAAACATCCCATTATCTTATTATCCCTTCATTATGCGCATATCATCTGCTTACCAAAAATATCTCAATCACTTTCCATGGTTACCGGTACCATAAAATTATTGAAAACCACAATAGATCAATACATAAATATTCCAATATTCCACGATACTATATACAGCATTATTTTGGAATCCCATTACATAAACACTTAATCATTCCACCACATCGTTGTCATATTCAACATCACCAATAGTGATCGCATGTGACTTCCCTTTTTTCCTTTGCCTTAAGTGGTTTCTCATGTAGATCATCATTAACCCTTGGATTAGGGCATTGATTAGCATAATGCCACATTTCATTGCACTTGAAGCATTGAAGTGTTGTTGGTGTGTTCTCTACAGTATTTTCTTTATTCACACCATTAGCAACCCTTTTTTCATTACTTAGACACTCATCTACTCGATGACCTTCTTTTCCACACTTAAAACATTTTCTAGTCCCTTTAAGACAATCTCCACCATGCTTCTTTCCACACTTTGAGCATAAGGAAACATTCATCTTCTTTTCACCATTATTCTGAGATTTTTCCTTGAACTCCATCTTTCGTTTCTTGTCAAAACCATGAGATGGATATGTAACACCAACTTCCATTTCTACCTTAATAGCACAACGCACAATTTCTTCATAGTTACTGAAGTCTCTTATAGCTAATGCCCTTCGAAGATTTGGTTTTAAGCCACTGAAGAATCGATCAACTTTACTTTCAAGTTGGATAATAAATCCATATGCATACCTTGCATGCCTTGTAAAATTTTCTTTGTATATACCAATAGATTCATCATCCTTTTTCTTTAGTTCAATAAACTCCTTCTCCATCTTTTTTCGAAGAATACGAGGGAAGTACTTATTGAAAAATAAGTTCTTGAACTCGTCCCATTCCATGGACTCAATTTGATCTCTTGGCCTCGTATTCTTGATAAGATTCCACCATTGATCATCTTCACCTTCCAAACGATATACTGCTAATATGACTTTATCATGTTCAGAACAATGAAGAACTGAAAATATCTTTTCAGTAGTACTGATCCATTGTTCAGAAACAAGTGGATTAGAAGACCCACTGAAAGAAGCTGGACATTGCCTCATGAAGGACTCAATAGAATATTGTTCCCTTCTCTGCTCATTTGGAAGTCCAGAATGATTCATAGCTTGTGTAAGTATAGCAATAAGATTTTGCACTCCATCTCCCATAACATTTGTTTGTTCATGAGGACAATCATTGCATTGTCCATTGCATAGATCCACACGGTTCCTTCGGGTTCCAGCCATCTTCTAAAACCCAAAAAGAATAGTGTGAGAGGCAAAAATCATGATAGGGAAAACAACATAATAAAGGGGGAGTACCCTCAATATCTAACATCTTAGGTTTAATTCTAAGATCTTTACCGTAATTCTAGGACTATAACCGATACTTATACTTAACCTTAGGGACATCCCTAGACATACCTTAGAAATATCTCTAGGGATCTCACTAAATTTCTCGCATCCTAGTTTCCAAAGGTTGACTAAACCTTTCCTCTGATACCAACTGTAGATACCCTAAGCTTGACGTACATAGACATTAAATTACTTTTTTGGAATACTTAGTACATAACAAAAACACACACACAAGGACCGTAATAGTTTAGTGTCTTTGGAAACTTGAAATATAATCTTCTAATCGTGGTGAAAGATCTTCAACATCTCCCATAAAGATCTTACCTTTTTTTACCTGAAACCTTTCTGTATATCCTGGGGAAAAAAAGATAAAAGGGTGAGCTCAAATTCTCAGTAAGGGTAAACAAAAGAAATATCAATCAGATCATATTCATAAGAACATAACATTTTGGAAATCTTAACCTGCAAAAGAGATCATAATATCATAACATGAGATAAATCGTAATAGTGAAATGTAATCCCCATAATCATCACTTAAAACATGAAACTTTGTGGCATACACACATAATCATAGAGAATCATTTCTTATTAGTCAAGACTCATTTCCAAGACTATCTTAGTAGACAAAGTCCATTTCTGAACCGAGTTCACTCCTCGTTTCAGTCCTGTTTCACTGAACCGATTTAACCTATCGTTCCATCCATGTCTATCTCATGAGATATAAAATCTTTACCCAATGCATTGGAGGGAGATATAGGTCCCACCCATCTCATAATGATACCATTCTTATGTGTGCCACAAAATCATAAACCATACATCATTGCATAACCCATGTAATAAAAATGAGAATCTTAAACATCATGACATCATAAAACAATTCATATAAGATAAATGAATTCATAAATATAATTGCATCACAACATAATCAAATCAATGTAATAATATGGATAGAAAAATAACCCTTTATTATCTTATATGGAAAATAATTTTGATAAAACACTTGAACTCCATTCTTGAGGAAAATATCCTTTCTACTTCAAAAACACTTTTCCTTTCTTAACATGTCATACCATTCTAAACTAAAAGAAGTTGATTAAAAATAAACTTTAAAACTTTTAAAGGAAGCTTCTTGGAAATAATGTTTTAAAAATCCATTCATGCCGTCTAAGTTAAAAAAACATTCTTCTCGTACTTTTGTCGGAAAAGTCAAAAAAGTACCTCGTACGAAAAACGACAAAAGATTCCTTTCATATATTTTACTAAAAACTCACCGAAGGGTAAAATTGGATTTAAACAATTGTATTTGGATGGAAATAATATTACATATTGAGGAAACCTGGATGTGGATGATAAAATACACCCCAATAAATACTAAAGTATAAACAATCTCGGATAAAAATAAGATTGGGATATTTCCCTTACCTTAGGTCCGATTTGTTTCGTAAGTGTCTGAACCTCCTGTATAATGATTTAAATAATGTCATTGACTTATTGAAGAATCATATTCATTGTTATGATATCATATATGGTTCACTTATGACTTTATATTACCCATTCTTTTGTAAATTCTTGTTAAAGTAGTGTTTTGGGTAAAATCGTTTCATTTGTCATTCATGTTTTAACTTGTAATTATTCATATGATTACTTAGATCATGATTACTTACATACAGAATTTAAAACATGATTTATATATAATATATATTCATAATATACATATATATAATAGATTGATAAATGGAAAGAAATACACCGTTCATGGAGACGGTAGTCCGTACGTACGCACGAACATTGTTTTTGTTTCCTTATTGAATTGAATGGAATTAAGTAGATGACATACATATATATACACATAAATATAGTATCATTATTATGGCATATATTTCATGATTACTTATTATATATACTTTATAATCATTCAGGAATGTTTAACGTGGATAATGAATCTCATCGCGTCGTGGAGACGGTAGTCCGTACGTACGCACGAGCGATGATATCATTCTCATGATCGTGGAATTGTATTGGAGTGTATGTATACTATTTCAGAATCAATATCACTTTACAATAATCATATAATTTTTATTTACATCATTATACCCATCCACGTAAGGTGGTGGTGGACAATAGATTACACCACGGTGTGGAGACGGTATTCCGTACATACGCACAGGCGGTGATTTCATTTTCCGTAGGATGGATAGATGGTGAAATAGGGTTGTTTCGTACTTATAATAACATATAAGTATATGATTGATACTGATGTTATTACTTCATAATGAAACAACCTAAGAAGAAGAAGTGGAAGAAGAAATAAAGTTGAAAGAATTGGTAACGGACATTACCTCTTCTTTAAAGCGCTTCTTTGAGACCTCTTTTTAGGGCACTAAAATTGGTCTTTGAAGAAGACCAGGACCTCTAGGATGTCTCTAGGGAAGTGGAGAGAAGAAATGGGCAGGGTATGGCCGATCTGGAAGGCTCAAAGTGGTGTGAGGAAGAGAGGGAGGAGGTTCCCTTTTATAAGGGAGGAGAGGGGCACCTTTGGAAAAACTAAAAATATTATTTTATTATAAAGCCATATTCGGTTTTAAATAGATCAAAATTGATTTATTTCTAAGATAAGGTGGGGATGGGTCTAAATCCTCTCATATAATATAATTTGGACAAGTTTAGGCCATTATATTAATCTTATCTTTTAGTTTTAACTCTTAGTTAATTAGATTGACATTTACCAGGTCACTTTGTATTTTTATATTATGTAGTTAATAAACATACCATATACATCCAAGCGACCCCCAAGTTGTTTATTATTAATATATATAACCTTATATAAGTCATTTGGCCTAAACGTAGATTTTTAGGAATAAAATAACAATTAATAATATAATATTTGTTTTAAAAACTATTTTATGTCAATTTTGACACTATTTAGTAATTGATTTTTTGTGAAAATCATAACAGAATTATTAGTTCCAAAAAAGTTAATTAAATAAATACTAACATGTCATATTAACCTAGAAAATTAGTGGAATTCATAAAAAGTCTCAAATTATATTTATTTGGGTATTTATAACATCAATTATGTCAATATTTCATTAATAAGATAATTATTGCATCATCTTTGTGTCATAAATAAATTAACTTATATAAAGTCTAAAAATTAAAAATAAAATATCATTCTGTAGGAAATCTTTTTATATTTCTAAAGAATATTTATAGTCGAATTTATCTTATGTATAACCCTATATTAAAAATTATTTAGTTATTAAACTTTGATTTTAACTATTTTAACTCTTCTTTAAATAAATTAATAATAAATGTCCTAATCTAATCCAAGTGGGCCTAAATGGTCATATTTTATTCCTAAGGTTGTTTTTGGTCGAATTTCACTTATCCAATAGAATTAGGACATGTTTTAGGGTAATAATAATAACTTTTTTACCCTTAATTACCCTATTTACTTTTAACCGTGGTAAATAAAAGTAAAAAGTTACTATTCACCAAAAATTATTTTCATCTCATTGAACCACATTTTACTTACTGACATCAACCATGTTTATCGGATTTTTGAAATTCCACTCACAGAAGCGGTAAAATTAAGTTTTATGAAAAATTCATTTTTTTAACTACCACTTAGTGGTTTCACTATTCATCTCAAATTGAAATTTTCAGAAAAATACCAAAATTTCACCCTAGGCTAATTTCGATATTCTGAATCCAAAAATGAAGTCAATTTTGAAAAATAAAATTTACAAATTTTTAAAAAGTGGTTATTACAATTCATAACGACTAGTTTTAATAATATTTTAATAGCATATCGTTGTTTAGTGAAACTCGGTATTGCATACTACACACGCTATCAAGAAAGGTCGTGATTGCGTGTAATGAAAGGC
The DNA here is from genome assembly GCA_963277665.1 of Viscum album. Taxonomy (NCBI): domain Eukaryota; kingdom Viridiplantae; phylum Streptophyta; class Magnoliopsida; order Santalales; family Viscaceae; genus Viscum; species Viscum album. Next base: position 2,056,389,624 of record OY728157.1, on the reverse strand, counting down.
AAGTCAAGGATGCGTGTTGTGCAAGCTCCTTTTGGTGTAGAGTATAACACAAGACATTAATGAAATTAAAAATAATATTTTTCATAAAATCTCGGGGTGTTACAATCATGTACTCAATTTCTTTTTCTGATAAATAAAACCCTAAAGCACTAGTAAACCTCTACTTTATATCCCTAAAATCTCCCTATAATTTTTCATACCACACAAAAGTATGTCCCTTTTTAATAAGATAAATAATGTGATCTACAATCCTGGATAAGTTTTCCACAAATCTCTAGTAATATCCCGCTAACCTAAGGAATCTACAAACCTAAAACAAATTCTTGGGAGGATATTAAGTGATAACAGCCATAATAATTATGGGATAAATTATTAATCTAATCTCTCAGATAATATGACCTAGAAAATATACTTATAAAATAAAAAATTTATACTTTTAGAGTTTTCCATACTGTTAGTGCTCTTAAAGTAATCCAATATAACTTTTTAATTCTCGTCTTGCCTATCCTATTATGTAAAATATATAAGGATTTTAAAAATTAATAACAACGTTAATTGGCCTAAAAAAGGATATAATATGGGGGTTTAAAATCCCCATGAACATATTTGGGGGGTTTGTCGCACCAAAATGCACCAACGGGTACTCATGGTGCCTATAGAAACTTCTGAATTTCATCTTTGTAATGTCATTTAAAACCCAATTCTAGTAATATCTAGACCTATAGATGATCTTTGATAACCAATTACTCTATAAATTTGGTCAAAGAAGTTATTGATTCTTAGTAGAAGGTATTGTTTTCTTGATTGTTACTTAGTTCATGAGGTGATAGTCAATACAAAGCCTTAATATTTGGCCTACCTTTGTGGAGAAAAAAAACTAGAGTTTCTATAAAGTGACACACTAGGCCTAATAAAACCTTTATAAAAAAGGTTATATAACTGCACATTTAGTACCTTCATCTTAGTTAGGGATATTTTATATATTTCTTAAGATATCAATTTGGTAATAGAATACAAATTAATATAAATTTTGATCATTCATGGAGGGGGAAATCCAAGGAAATATTTTGTACAAAAATTAATATCAACCTCCATAACTATAGGAAGTGGGGTTTCAAAATCATTTATATCACACAAAATCAATCTCTATAACTATTGGAAAATTAATTTAAACTTTCTATAAGTAATCCTAACTCATCTTGACTAAAGATATAAATCAGACATGATAAATAACTTTGATCTATTAGTAAGAAAGAATTACACTCTATGACAATATCATTTTATACAATCACATAATAAAGATAGACATTCTATTCCACGTATGAAATCATAGGGATTCATCCCAGCCATGAATGGGGACCCATGAAAACCACACTCCATTAAGCACAAGTTTAATCCATCGATAGATTTGTTTGAGAGATTAATTACCAATTTTATGAGTATTTATTCAAAAAGTTAAATTAAGGATATCTTTTGGTATTTCTAACTACAAAAATATAGTTGAAAATATAAAATAATGGCTCACAATAGTGTTGAAAAATATGGGTTTCAGTGTAAAAAAAGACATAAATCACACCTCAGACAATGTTGTTCATTACCTAATTGAAACCCCCATGAGTATGCATCTATCTATATCCTTTGACTCGAACAACCTGATCCTAATATAGACTACCATTAGGTGGTGTTGGTGTAAGTGTTTTGAAGTTTTTCCACCTATAACTACTCCTCATGCACTGATGGATCCTCTTCCAAAATTTCCTCTTAGGGGAATGCCCTAACCACCATAGTGGGGAGATCACAAAGATTCCTCTGATATGGATATTTGAACACTATGATCCCCTCAATTATTTATATAGTTATAAAGTATCATGCCATGTGACTTCAAACACCACAATAATAAAAAATCCTCTCTTCCTACTAGTTCAATCCTCTATAAGATTCTCTCATTACTAATCACGAAGAATGTTATCGTACATACAGTTTCCTCTTCTAATAAGATCCTAATGTTTTTCATTTAATAGTTATTTTTAATGATTATTACCTGTGTAATTTGGAACCTGTGTTGATCCCTATCCACATATCTCTTAGGAAGATCTCGATCACAAGGGGTATCTCTAGAACTCCTACATAAGTGGGCATGTATAAAAGTTCAAACCTATCTCTAATATTGATCTGAAGGCCACAATAAAACTTTCAAGATCATATAAATCCATTTTGTTTCATAAAAATGTAGTGTCATTTGAGGCATATGAACCTCATTTTGTACTATATTATGATCATGTTGACCTAATAAATACCCAGTGGCTCTTGATCTCAAAACATCATCAAGGTTAATAGGTTTTATTACTCCCTGAATAGGTTTTCAAACTCTTACCATTGAAGAGTAATGTCTCCATGCATCTACATAGTCATAGTGTAAGACCCCAGTATTTTATGATATGTTTCTTTTTAAATAAATTTAATTTTTTTATAGCTTAAAATATATGTAATGGTGTGTTTAAAAGAACTGTGACATAGTATTGAAATATTATTATTTAATGACACTTTTCTTTACATATCCAATTAATTGGTGGTTATGAATAGGATTAACAAAATTATAGAAAACAATTCTTTACACATGTATAAAATGAATTAATTGGTTATTAATTGATGAAAATTTAAAATTAAAATCATTTTAAAGTTAAAAGATCTTTTTCTTAAAAAACTATTTTTATGAATGCAATTTTTTTTATATTAATTAATTAAATTATTCAATATTAGTGAATTATTTTAATAAAATTTATGTATTATATATTTAATAAACTATTTTAAATTTTATCAAATGTTTTTTCTTGGCATGAGATAAGAATATACCCAGTTTTATGCTTAAATGATTTTTTCTAAAAAAATGTTTTCATCATATTTTATGCACTTATTTTAAAATAAATTTATTCAACTTAGAGAAATTTAATCTTTAAAAAAGGATCCTATATTGGGAATCATGAGATTTAAAAATTTTAAATATTTTCCTTTTATTTTTATCATTGTGAATAGTAACCTTGGTAAACTTGTGTTACTTCAATAAGGGTAAAACAAGTAAAATAGGGTTAAAAATTTAGTGTAGGGATTTAAAATTTATCTAACACTAGAATTCATAATATTTTATGAGTGTATTTTTTTTCCATCTAAATCTCTAACATATATCCACTTGTTTCCATTTTTCAATGATTATGACGTATATAATAATTTAATAAAATAATAAATACAAAATGTAACTCTCTTGAATTTAATATATATAATATTTTTACATAAGGATAAAAGAGGGTAAGTTTAGTTGTAAATTTTTATTCAAAATATGAATTAATTTTTTATCATGGTTATTTTTTATATTTTTAGAGGTTGAATAATTACCTTAAGTTTTTACGCAACACCGACAAGGTATTTATTTAATTAATAGAAAAAAATAAAAATATTAATATTAATATTAATATAATTTTGATGAATTATTATGTTCCATTAATTATATATATATATATATAACAAATTAAGGGAGTCTGAAATGTTTATATTCAAATTCATTTTCTTTAAAAAAAATCAAAGACAAACAAAATGAATAGTTCCGAAAATGACATTAGTGATATTTTATAATAAATAATATTTTATTAGATTATTAAAAATTCATGAAAACCTTATATTCAGACAAGTTGATTTTATATGGTCTAAAACATCAACCACAGTCTATTTATGGGTCACATTTATTTTTATAGTAATATTCTTGAAGCTTAAAGGGTAAAAACCTGTGATTTTGTTTTAATTTCCAAAAGGGATGATGAGGGTTAAAAAATGAGGTAAGGGTGAAAAAATAATCTAAACTTGTTAAATTTTTATTATATGAGAGGATTTAGAATCATCCTCATATTATATTCAAATTATATCAATTCGGATTCATTTATCCATTAAAAGTAATTTGTATTAATTTAATACTTTATGTAATTCAAAAAGCCCCCCCCCCTATAAAAGGTGACCTCCTCTACTTCATTATTCACAGTTTTTGATCCTTATATATCAAAAAATAGATACCTTAATACCTTTCTGTATTCATTAACCACATCCTAGATCTTATTTCATTTCCAAAAGGTCGTCCCTTTAAGGTTTAATGGGTAATCTAAAAAAGGTTCCTCAACAGAGTTGTATAAATCTTAACTGAGAATTTTAAATTTTATTTATCCCCCTACCTCTTATAAATACATGGTGTAAATTATAAAATAATTAATTAAATATATTGGGTATAATTAATTTGTATTATTATGATGTAATAACCGTTATCCACCTTCTTCATATCCATTAGAAAATGATATCGTCTATCGTGTGAATGTGTGGAGTACCACCTTCACATAGCGATGTGATTCATTTTTCATTTATGATTTACATGGATAGTAATAATGATATATTTAATGAATATATATGATACATATTATAGAGAAAAAAATTAAATCTAATTATTATTTTCCTTTCTTTCTTTCCATCCGTCAAAAAGTGAAAATAGTGTTCATGTGTTTGTACGGCCTATTATCTCCCCAAACAGTGTAATTCATTTTTCTGTATGTATCATTTATGGATGACTATAAATATATATATAGAATATATATGTGATATTTATATCATGATTAAAATTTTATATATGATGAAACCATTATTAAAATACAAGGACCAAAACTATTGAACCGAAGTTTTCATGAAAAATAAAATAGTTAACACCCAAAAATGATGATTTTAATAAGAATTATTAATATATTGGTGTTGAACTGTTATAAGTGGATCTTATATGATATTATAAGTATTTAAATGACTCTATTATATATTTTTAATAAATTTAAATTTATTTTAAAATATTTTAGGGAATTTTTAACCAATTCAAACTCAAGGTAATGGATTTATGTTATAATCTAATTATTTATCAACATTGTTTATGATTACATTTTCAATGATGAAATTTTAGGAATTATATCAAGATTCCATTGAATTTTATTCTCCTATGGACATTTATAGAGAATAAATTTTATCTTTTCATATTTATCTCTATAAGAAATCAAGAAATTGAAAGAATTTATTTTAGGAAAATCATATTTATTTCTCTCATCGATCAAAAAAAAATTCTTCCATGTTGATGTTTTCTAAAAAATATTTTTCAAGAATGTTTTATTATTATCATAAGACTATTTAAATTAATTTTTAACCATAATTTAATTTTTAGATGTTTTTAAAAATTAATATTTTTTTTCATTTTTCGAATAAGGAACTTTTAACTTTTTACCAAAAAATTTGAAAAAATAATTGCTTAAACGTACATAGAATAAATGGGATTTACCAGAATCATGATCACTCAATGCTTTAAAGATTAATTTAAAAAAAATTACAGGTTCTTTTCAAATAAAAATATTTCTATAATATTTTGAAATTTTTTAGTATTTTGAAGAAGTGATTATAAAATAAAAGATGTATTTTCCTCAAAAAACATTCAAAGTGATACTTCAAAGTTGTTTTCTTTTATAATAAAATCATTTGAAAGTACCTTTTATTTACTATGGATATGATCTAGGAATACCATACTTATTATTTCTTTGTATTTTGTATGACTATGATGATGATATTTCAATGAAACCCATCTATTTTACATGGGTTATACTTATGAAACTCATTTCCTTTTAATAGGTTATTACTTATGATGGATGATTTATGATCTTATAGAAAACATATGAATAGAAAATAATTATTTGATTCGTAGGCCAAAAATTATATATCCCTCCAATTAATTGGGTAAATATGGATATCTCATGTGATTATAAGGACTAGAATGGGCAATGAACCCAATTTAGTTAGAGAATAAGTCTATTATGATAGTCTTGGGAGTGAAACATGACTAAGGGTATAGTGTAATGGGATTGAACCTAATCTAGTATGATAATCATGGTAGTGATCCTTCTCTAATAATTTTTTTATGCTTATTTCTATTCCACAAACTTATTTATTATACCAATATTATTCTATCATTGCTAATTTTCTTTGATCACTTTATGATTCATGTCTTGTGAACTACCAATGTTTATTCCATGACTCTAGATTTTGATTTATGATATGAAGGGTATGGTTTTCAAATTTTATGTTCATGTTTTCATACCCTTATACACATGTTATGTTTATGTGATCATTGATATATATATTTTTTACCCATATTATTCATCATTTATCACCCTTTATTATGTTTAATTTATATATGATAAGAAGAAAGGTTTTGTGTATTATATGTCTAAGAAGGGTTCTAGTCATAAAGAAATTAGTGTGAGATGATGTAGTTTACCTATGAACCAGTTGTTTATGTATCCAAGTTTCCAAAGATATTAAACCTTTATAGTCCTGTAATTTATCATAAAGTTATGGAATCAATAATAATATAATAAGATGTGATATCTATGTATGAAAATTTTGAGTCATTATAATTGGTATCATTGAAAGGCTCAGTTTCCTTTAGAAACTAGGATGAGAAATCTTTATTGAGAAACTTATGATAATACTATGTATAGGATCATTTCCAAAGTTATTGTAAAGAAAGGAGTGTGGTTTTCTAAGAAAAACATTTTTGTATGGATACTATAAGTGGGTGTGGTTTTGTAAAAGATGCATTTAGGGGTAATGACCCAGAAAATAATTGGTTGAGTATATCTGATCTATCATTTTGGTGCATGATATGTGTTCCCTTACTTTGTAGTTGATTTGACACTCCCAAGGGATATGATTAGGTTAATTCAAATTTTCTTTATGATACATTATGAAGGTTTTGAATAGATAATTACCACGAAGGACCTAGGATAAAGCTAAGATTTATAAATTGAAAACAAATGTGTTTTGATATAGACATCCGATGAATTATTTTTCATGATTATGTAGTCTATCACTATGATTATTATTTCTCACACTATATTTTTAGGTTTTATTCAATGGATGGAACCTGAAAAAACTATGTTAATTCTTAATGTGATTGAAAATGAAAAAAAAAATCTCCTTAGAAACCAAATGTTATGGGATCTAGAATAAAAAATGTGTTTCTATGTTTATTTAACTTTCTCAATCTATGAAACATATTGAGCATCCAAATGAGAAAAGGAGGGAAAAAAATTCTATTTCTTTATTCATGAGGAAACATCCACATTATTTTAGTGGTTCCACTAATCCACTTGTTTCTAAGAAATGGATCAGTTCCATAGAAAATTTATTTTCCATTTTCCATTATTTAGTACATAAAAAGGTTATTTTAACTATTTATCATTTGGAAGGTGAAACATATAAATGGTGGATACTTATTCAAAACACAAAACAATAGGATGAAATTGACTCCCTATAATTGGATGAGTTTAATATATTACATTTCAAAAAGTTATTTCATCATATTCTTTGCATAAAATGGATAAGGAATTTCTTGAGTTAAAGTATAATTATGATGGATTAGTTAGTTCCTATTAGAAAAATTTTACATGAATTTTTTGTTACACTTCTATTATTATTATCCTACCTAAAATTAAGTTTGATTAATTCTTCATTATTTTAAAACCAAGTCTCCAAAGTGTGTTATGCTTGAGAGACTTCAGTAGATTTGAATTAATTTTTTTATGTGCTCTGGAGGTGGAAATAGAGATTAGAGTTACAAATAAATCTCATGTTTTTGGAAAGAAAATAAAGACAAAATTCAAATTAAATTATAAAAACCATGTAAAAAATAATATGAGATTTACTTTATGCTTGAAGTATGGAAGGAAACATAGAGGAAAATTTATTAAGGTAACTGGTAAATGTTTTATGTGTGTAAAATAAGGTCATTGAGCCATAAAATACCAATGTAATTGGAATAAGAAGTTAGATAATGATGATGAAAAGGAACAATTGAATGCTCCACCTACACTCCAATGTTTCAAATGTATATATAAGATAATTATACTAAATAGTTCTCAAATATTAAGGTTAATAATGATGATCAACATTAAAAACCTCTCAATACAATAGAAAAGGGGAAATATCATTTGATCACCACTGCTAATGTGGATAATAAAGTGGTAAAGGAATACTTATCATCCACTCTAGAAGTACTAACAACATATTTTATTCTGGATCTAACCACTCTTTAATATATGAATAATTTTCTAATGGTATCACAATACCACCTCAATGATTAGATGTTCAATTAATAGTGAAACCCCATAATGGTATGATGATCTCATCTCTAGTGTATGATTCTTATCTTGTTGAATTTTGTGGGAGTTTTCTTCCTGTAAATCTCATTATTCTCCCTATAGTGGAATTTGATGTTATATTAGGAATAGATTTTATCTATTTACATAAATTTATCATTAATTTACATGGAATAAAATTCATGTTTCATATTCCAAACCAACCTATGATCACTAATCAGTGCAATGATAAATATGAAATTTTGATGAAAATCATATTCACTATATGGGTTTTGATTCCTATTCAAAAGGGGTTATTATCTCATATTATTGGGGAAAACTCAACATTGAATATATTTCTATTGAACAAGAGTTTTTTAATGTTATTTTGGAGGAGTTTTCTCATACTACACCAAATCAAGAAGTTGAGTTTTCTGTAGATTTTATACCTATTACTATAATTATTTCAAAGACTCCATATAGAATGATATCAATTGAGATATATGAATAGAAGAAGTAACTCTGCGATAATATTTACAAGGGATTCATTCATCCATGTGTGAGACCTTAGGGTGCACTTGTTCTTTTTATTGAGAAAAAAATATGGATTGATGAGACTCTGCATTTATTATCAGGAACTAAACAAGATCACCATCAAGAAAAAGTATCCAATTCCCCATATTGATGAATTTTTATTATTAACTATATAGAGATACATACATTTCAAAAATTGAACTTGATTATATATTTCATTAATTTAGTTTCATGAAGGAGTATATACCTAAGATAAAATTTGGTATAAGGTATGGACAGTCTGAATTTATAGTAATTTCATTTTGTGTTATTAATTCCACCATTATCTTCCTAGATTTAAAGAATATTGTCTTTATAGATTAACTTGATGAGTTTCTGGTAGTCTTTATAAATGACTAATTTTCATGTCAGAGGGAAGTACAAAAGCTTAATTATTTTCCTAATGAAGCACAGAGGATAACCAGGGTTGTCTCACTTGAAGATCATTACAGTTAATCAATCACTAATTTCTAATTCACCTAATCTAATTCTTTTTTGTTTTTTATTATTTTATTAAAATGATGGATTTGTGGTTTTTAATAAAAAGAAAAATAAATAGTGAAATGAAAAACTAAACTAAATGCAGATGAAAATGTAAATATAATATAGGTTTTGGAAGAAAGGTCTTGGTCCTAGGGTTTACATATGACGATTCATTCATTCTTCATTTAATATGACAATACATTAAATATTTCATGGATTGTTATTCCATACCTTGATTGGGATTTTGAAACATGCCTAAGAAACCTCTTTAGTAAACAAAATTTCACCTATTGTGGTTAAAAAATTGAAATAAATGTGAGATTCATTTCATGGTGGATGTTTGTGTCACCCATCAACTTCACTCTCATTCACCGCAAATTAAATTAAAAAATTAAGAACTTAAAGGACAATAATTAAGAAATTCATGAAACCTCCTAGATGATCAAACCTTGGGTTAGTCACTTACCATTTCATACTGAAAGTGATCATGATAGAAAGTTGGGAGAGAGAGAGAGAGATAATGAAATTGGGATTAGAAGAATAAATATATCGGAATAAAATAAGTTAATCACATAAGTTAAAATATTAATTGTGTTACACGGAATGAAACGATATAAAAAATAAAACAAAACACCTAATGTATTAGATAACTAATAGAACAACACAGTGGTGAATCCTAGGGAACTGGTTCCTTTTCTTATCCCCACTAGCCTTTTTTTTATAAGGATAAATCACAATATCGTGTATCATTAATGGGCCAACAAATGAGTCTCTCCCAGTCCCGGGCCATGATGGGATCACAAAGGGGGGTTCGGGAACTTAATTCGTTCAATCGTTCATTTTCTGGATCTTTCCAAAGGTTTTATGTTGTAAATAGTGTTTTTATGATGTGAATTTTGTTGGATCTCACCATTTATATCTTGAAAGTGTCAGTGAAATCTTTATAGTGTGACACATATGTGTCATGTTGTGACACATGTGGGTCAACTATAGATTACTCTTTTTCATCCCATCATTCCTTATCTTTTCTTATGCAATGTATTTTACATAATAAATAATTAATTTATGATTTGAATAATAAATTTACCATATTTTTTTTCTTATTTATTCAATTTTAAGATATGGGTTAGGTCCATGACCTTCCGTATGTCACAGGACATATTTTACATGATGAAATCATAACCTTTTATCCTATTTTTGAACCTTTCCTATATCCTAGAATAAAATATAAATACAATTTAATACTAATAATAATAATCAATAAAATTTCATAAATAAGTTGTTTTGTCGTAAAATATATTTGAATAATATTTTTATATCAATTCCCCCACACATAGAACTTTCTTGTCCTCAAGAATGTAATCTCAACATCATTACAAAGAAATTTATTTTTAATAATATTTAAATTTTAGAAGAAATAAAATAAAATGTTTGTAAATTCAAATAAACATTCAAATTTTATACAAAGGAATTACTCCAAATCCTCACTTTTTAAAGAAGTAAATCTAATCATATATTATACTTTCCCTGTTTCAAAATAACAACACTCTTTATTCCTTTAATTTATATTTCTCAATTAATCATTAATTTTAATTTTAATTACAATATACCTCACATTGAATTCATTTCACTCATCTATCATGGAAATAACTTTAGTTGGAATTATGCTCATACCTCAAGTACATGACACTTAAAATAGGATTGAAATGTATGTAACATCTTCTATATATAAAGATAGATATCAAAATTAATCATGAGAGGTTTTCATTATGGTTAAAATGGCTCTAAGAATTTTGGATAGCATGTATTTATGTTTAAAAATAAATCTCAAAAATTAGGTTTGACTCTTTAGTATACTACAAGATATCAAAATATAAGATCAATGTAATACTCTGGTAATAAATTAATTTCCCAACCCTCAATACTCAAATAAAAAAAAATTAAAATCCAACATAGTGAATGAATCGATCTATCTTGATTTTTGATTTTATTTTATTTCATTTTAATTTTTATAAAGTTGTGCTTAAGAAAAATCTAATATCCACCACCAAACCACATACGATCAGAAGATTGTTAATCTGGAAATGGCGATTTTTGATCTTCAAAAGGCACAACCCTTTTTTCTTTTTTTCATTATTTTATATTTTTTAAAAGAGAAGTTAATAATAAATTAAAATGAATACATAGAATCTCCAAAATCTCATGAAAACCCCCCAAAACAATTAATTATATCCACATATACCATGGAAAATAGCTCCCCCAAACTTATTCTTTTGAATATGATGCAATATACTAAGAGTAGGGTATGAATAGATATAATAGGATTGTAACATAGATCATTTCCTAAAAAATCAATCATGGATTCTATGAGAAAAAGTATAATTAATTTCAAATAGGTTATAAGGATAAAGGGATAATCAATTAAAATTTCTCAATCCTATAAAAAATTAGTATGTTTAGTTATAGCTTTTATAAGATTCCAATCAAGTTCTAGAAGAAGAAAATACCATATTCTCTCAAGAATTATACAATAGGAAATAGTGTGAAATATTTTTTTAGAATTTTTCTCAGGAATGATAACTTGTGTTTTGGGATAACTAGAAATGGAAATGTAAAAAAATAATAAAACAATCAATATCAATTTAAAAATTCAGAACATTCCAAATCTAATAATAATTTCATTTACAAAAAGCAACCAATCTCTAAAAAATTTATTTTTCAAATTTATAACATCATTATTAAATCTAATCATTAAATTCTCATTTTACTTATCTAATTGTGTTAATAGTGAAAATTAAAACCTGGAATAGTGATTACCCTAAGAAACTTATGTCTCCCAGATCAATACTAGAGTTCAATATTTCAAATTAGGGCATGCAATTTATTTTTAAAGATCAAAAATAGATTTTAAAACTACAGGTTTAAAATAAATTAAATTATTAAAAATTTTACTCTCATTTACAATGAATATTTAATTTGGTTTCACAGGTTATTTTTGAAAACTTTTGTTCTTCATCATTTTTAATCTGTAAATTCTCTTTTATAGAGTAAGCTCTATTTCTATAGTGTGAACTATGAACCTTATTCGGTTTCTTCTACTGCTTCTTTATGCCATCAACATTATGGACCTACAAAATAAAAAACTCTTGTAAGTATGAGGAACATGTAAAAGTAAGCTCAAAATGATATATAGATTTGGTTTCATCCTAATATGTTTTTAAAATAAGTTGGACACTAAATTTAAATTTAAATCCTAGAAAGAAAAATAAATAAAATAATGATAAATCTCTATATAATCCTCTAAGTGGGCTATAGGTTTTGAATGCCTCTAGATAGGAAGTACCATATTCCATTCATAATCTATTGGTGGGTGAATTTCACTATAATTGAACTACCATATATTGTTCTTTCCAAGATAAAGTTATATTTTATAATTTTGTAGGACTTTGTGAATATATTACACTAGATCCAACCCATTCACAATAAGTTATAGCTTTCATGGTGAGGGTGGGATGAATAATGGATCCTCCAATTAATTAGTTTCTACTTTTCTAACTACTTCTTAACTATCCATTGGTTTCTGAAAGTATGATGCATGAAAATAATAGTTAAAGGGAATGTTAGAATTTAATTTTATTTAAACAAAATTTAAACTTGTATAATTTATAGAAAAATATTCCCCTTTAGTGTAAGCATCTTTTGATACTATTTTTTTAGGAATATAAACTTATATACCTTTATGGGATTCATCCAGTAAATGATCAATATGTTTTTTGAGGTCCCAGTGTTCCTCAATAGGTTCATCATCTTTTTATTTATCTTTCTCTAGAGAAAAATATGAGTTAGCTAAATCTGAAAATAAAGATAGTGGGGCATGATACTCAAATAAGCTTCAACAAAATTAAATGAAATTGAGTTTAAGTTTTGATCATATCCCTAATTTGTTTTGGATTGAATCTCTTATTCAATGTGAACAACATCTTGGATTTGAATTATAATAGGTGTACACAGGTTTTCAGGCTCCTCCATCCTTTGTTCAAATTCTACCACTTTGGTGGTTTCTTATTATTCTATGGCTAGAGTGAGTTTCAATGGTGTTGGATATTCTACTTTATAATATATATAGATATAACATTGTACTTAAAACTCATTCCATAAATTATATAAATCTTCTAAATCTCCCACACACAGCTTAGTAGGAAAGACTTCCTTGTCATGAATCCACACTAGATCTATATGTTCAATTTTGATTTGGTGCTTGGGGTGGTTGGGATGGGGATAATCTTCAAGGATGGCCTCAACCTCTTGGGTGTCTTCAAAAAAAATTGGTCATATCCAAAAGTATGTATTCCTTGACTTTTGGTTAAGGTTTGGGTTTCTCTTGGGGTGCATGTAAATATATAGTTAGTCATTCCATTTTTTCTCCCCAATTATTCATGTCTTCCACTCATCCATTTAACCAGATCAGTTAAATCATTGTTAGCCATTTTTTTTCTTGATGTTGCACCTGTGAGTAGTCTTCCCATGCAGAATAATAGCAGTTCCGATACATCATAGAAAAAGAAAAAATATATTTTTTTAATATTTATTTAATGAAAATAATGAAAACATGTACAAAAAATGTGAATATAGAAAAATTGAAAGAAGGAATTCTTAACTCCCCAAAAATAGCACCAGTTTTGACATGTCATTCGTAGGGTGGTATAAAAGTTTATTTATTTTCCAAATGCAGCAAAAGGTCTAACTAGGGTCCTCTCAATTAAATAGAATCACATTAAATTAATTTATAATTTATAATTCACTTAATCTAATTATTTATGGGTTTTAATTATTTTATAAAAATGATGGATTTTAAGATTTGGAAAATTAATGAAAAAATAATTCCATGAAAGAATAAATTAAATACATATGAAAATATAGACAGAATGTAGGTCGGGAAGAATGGTCTTATTCTTAGGGTTTGAATATGTTGGTTCTTTCATTATTCATTTAATCTGGAAATCAATTATATCATACTTGGATTGTTATTCCCAAACTTAAGTGTTATTTTTAGCAATCCTAAGAAACTTATTCAGCATGCCAAACTTCACCTCCACTGGGTATAAAATAGGAATGAATTTGACATTCATACCATAGTGGATTTTCACCGTATATGTGCACTTCCCTCTCATTAACCATAAATTAAATTAAAAAAATAACAACTTAAAATGAAGTAATTAATAATTTCATGAAACCTCCCCTGGGACCAAGCCTCAAGTTAGTCACTTGTCATTAATAAGTGAAAGAGGTCATGGTGGAAAGATGGGGGGAGAGATAGATAATGTAATTTGTATATGAAGAAGAAATATATTGGAATAATAGACAATAAATACATAATATAAAATATGAAAGTAATTAAATGAAAACAAAATAAATAAACTTAAAAAAAACTAAAGTATCATATCCCTAACAAAAAAGTACAAAGACAAATCCTTAGGAACTAGTTTCTTTTTCAATTCCCCTAGATTAAATTTTATATGGATAAATCACAGTCCCATACATCATTAATGGGACAATAAATGAGGATCTCACGGTCTTAGGTCATAATGGGGTCATAAAAGGTGGGTCATGTAACTTAATTCATTAAACCGCTCATTTAGAGGTATCTTTCAAAGGTTTTACATAATAAATAGTGTGGTTATGATGTTGAAATTGTGGTTCAACCCATTTTTTATCCTATTTTAGATCATTAATTTGTTAGTGTATGCATCATGGAATGACACATATCTGTCACACCGTGACACATGTGGGTCATCTCCAGATTACACTTTTTTGTCTCATCTTACCTTCACCTTACTTTAATAAAGTATTTTATATTATAAATAACTAATTTAAAATGTGAATCATTAATTTCTAGTAGTTTCATATCCATTTTTACATGGTTATTCAATTTTGAGCTTTGGGTTTAGTCCTTTACCTGTCATATGTCGCAGGATATATTTTTCATGATGAAATCATCTCCTTTTATCTTGTTACTAAACTTTTCATATAAATTGAAATAAAATAAAAATAATTAATACCAAAATATATAATAAATTAAATTTCATAAAGAATTTGTTTTATGTTAAAATATATATTAAAAATATTGTTCTTTTAGTGATATTATTATATTTTTAAAGAGAAAATAATAACATTAAGATCACTTGAGGATTTTACTAAAGACCCTAAAAAAAGAGAAGTTTTATTAAAATATACCAAGTGTGAATTTTGGCTTTGTAAAGTTCCTTTTTTTAATATAATCTCAAGTGAGGGTATATCAATGGATCCATCTAAGATGGAAGTTATTGAAAAATGGCCTAGACCAACCACGGTGAATGAGATCCATAGTTTTCTTAGTTTTTTTTATATTATAAATTCTTTATGGAGAATTTATTCTAAGTTTCTATTAAACTTTCCTAGATAACTTGTAAGGAATCCAAGCTCCATTAAATATATCAATGTGATGAAGATTTCAAGGAATTGAAGAGAAGTTTGGTCAATTCACATGTGATTACACTACCCAATAGTGGAGAAGGGTTTGTGATATTTGGTGATTCATCAATAAATGGATAGGGATGTGTCCTTATGAATAATGATATAGTGATAGCTTATGCCTCATGAAAATTTTGGTTTAATGAGAAAAATTAACCAACTCAGGATTTAGAGTTAATTTTGATAATTTTTTCCTTAAGGATATAGAGGCGTAATCTTTACATAAATATTTGGGATATATATACAAATCATAAAATTTTAAATTATATATTCACTCAAAAATAGATTAATATGGTCCAAAAAATATGGTCAGAGTTGATTAAAAATTATGACTGATCAATACATTACCACCCTGGAAAAGAGAACAAGGTAATCAATGCTTTGAATCAAAAGGATCATGCGATTTTATCTTTTATATGGATCATAAAAAATATTACATTTCTGGATTTGTAAAGGATTGATCTAGAAATATTAAAGTATGGGAAAAATACTATATTTCTCAAATGAGTGTGCATTCATCTATCCATGTGAGGATTAAAGAGGCATAAAAGAAAGATGTCGAACTACATAAGAATGCCATAAATTTTACTGAGTTCAACTTTGATTATTATTGAATGGTAAGGTTCAAGAAAAATTTATCTTTTTCATCAAAACAAAATTTTAATAAGGATCTATTGGATGAATATTATTGTTCAAAATTCTTTATTCATCCTAGAAGTATGAAGATGAATAGATATTTGAAAGAGTATTTTTGGTGGGACAACATGAAGAGAGATATTAAAAAGTATGTATCTCTATGAATGGTATATTATCAAGTTAATGATTAGAGATAGAGTTATAAGGGGATGTTACAACTATTACCCATACTAGGCTATAAATAGGAAAATGTCACCATGTATTTTTCCATCAGACTCCTCAAAACATCGGAAGGTCATGATGTTATTTGGGTTGTAGTTAGTAACTTATGAAGTCAAAAAACTTCATTACTATAAGATAAGATTTATATCATGATAAAATATATAGATCATACATTAAATAAGTGGTAATGTATCATTGAGTACCACATTCTTTTGTATCTGATCAGGATCTATGGTTTACCTCAAATTTCTGGAAAAGTCTTTAACAAGCATTGGATTCTGAGTTGTGTTTTAATACTACTTATCATACTTAGACAAATTTTTAGTCTAATAGAACCATTCAAACCCTGAAGGATATGTTGATATCCTATTTTATAGATTTAAAAGGTTCTTGGGATCAACACCTTCCTATAATTGAGTTTTATTACAATAATATCATTCATATGGCTCCTTACGAAGTCCTCTTTGGAAATATGTTTATAACTAAAACTTGTTGGGATAAATTTGGAGAAATAAATTTATTTTTACCTAAGATAAATTAGAAAATTGAAGATAAATTCATATTCATTTAGAAATACATAATAGAAACCCAGACTCAATAGAAAAGTTATGTTAACAATTGTCAGTGGAATCTTGAATTCAAAGTCAGTAAGAAGGTATTCCTATGAATTTCTTCATGGAATAAGATTATGAGATTTATAAATAAGGGGAAAAGGTCCCTAGTTATATTTTACACTTTGATATTATTGATTGAGTATAAATGGTAGCTTATCACTTTTCACTTCCACCAAATCCCTCTTAAGTGCATGATGTGCTCCAAGTATCTCTTTTGAGAAAGTACATACCTAATCCTTCACATGTATTGAACTGATAGGTTTTACTAATAGAGAATAATATTTATTATAAATAATAACCAGTATAAATATTGTATCATAGAGATAATGTGTAATGTAATAAGACTAATCACCTAGTTAAAGTTCTCTAAAGGAATCAGAAATTCAAAGAAGCTACATGGGAACTTGAGGATGTGATGAAATAGGGATATCCTCATTTGTTTGTATCAGAGTGACATAATTACAAGGTAGGAAATAATTTTAAGGGAGGTTAGATATAACATACTGATATTTTTTGATATATTTATTTTCAAATAAATTTAATTTCTTCTAAATCTAGTGATACATGCAACACCATGTTTTAAAGAACTTTGATATACTATTGAAATTATATTATTTAATGAGATAGTTATCGCATAGACATTGGATTAGAGGTTATGAATAGGAATAAATAAATTATTAAACATGTTTGTTTTACAAATGTATAAAATGGATTCATTGGTTATAAATTGATTATAAATGAAAATAAAATTCATTTTAAAGTAAAAAAATTTGTTTTTCTAAAACACTATTTTTATGCATGCAATGTGTTTTTATCTTAATAAATTTAATTAATCACTTTTAGTGAATTATTTTAATGAAATTTATATATTATATATTCAATAAAATTTTTTAAAATTTCTCTATTGATATTTATATTCATGGGATAAGAATAAAATCATTTTTATTCTTAAAAATGGGGTTTTCAAAAAAATGGTTTTCATCACATTTTTAGAACTTATTTTAAAAATACTTTTTGTCAATTATTGAAATTGAATCAGAAAAAAATGATCCAAATTTTGGAATCACTTAATTTAGATTTGGTAAATTGGTCCCTTTTATTTTTTTTCAATATAAATAGTTACCTTAGTAAAAAAATCACCTCGATAAGGGTAAAATGGGTAAAATATTATTAAAAAATTGGGATAAGGATTCAAAAATTATATAAAACGTGCATGTATCATATCAGATGAGTTTATTTCTTCCATGCACATCCAATTATCAAATATATGGCCACTTTGTGCCATTTTTTTATTATGACATTTATATTAAATTAAGAAAAGAATATATACATAAAATGTCACTCTCTTGCCTTTAATATCTCTAACATTTTTTCATATGGATAAAAAGAGAATAATTTTGGTTCTCGATGTTTAATTGAAATGTGAATTAATTATTTATCATGGTAATTTATTTTTAATTTTTAGTTATTTAATAATTACTTTAAGTTTCTACGCGACGCCGATAGAGTATTTATTCAATAAATAGAAAAATAAAATATATGATTTTAAAAATAATAGATTTAATAAAATTAAAATGAGTTATTTTCATCCACAAATTTTTTAGATAAATATAACATATTATGGAATTTTTTAAGGTTTATATTCAAATACATTTGTTTTCAAGTTGTTTTCAATGTTAAATTAAATAAATAGTTCTAAAAATGCCATTAATGGTATTTTATAATAAATAATATTTTTTAAAATGATTTAAAATTCATGTAAATATTATAATAATGAAATTTAATTGGATATGGTTTAACATATCAACCATGGTTCATTTATAGGTCATGTTTCTTTTTATAGTAACATTTTTCACCCTTAGTGAATAAAAACATTGATTTTGTGGTAATTGTTAAAAGGTTTAATGTGGGTTAAAACAAGGAAATAAGGGTGAAAATATCACATAAACTTGTTAAAATTTTATTAAATAATGGAATTTATAATAATACTCATATTATAATCTAATTATATAAATTTGGATCCATTTTTATATGAAAATTAATGTATATTAATTTAATACTTTAAGTAATCCCAAGAGTGCCCCCCCTCCCTCACTTATAAAAGGGCACCTACTCTCCTTCATTATTCATAGTGCTTGAGCCTTATATCTAAAACAATACCTACAAAGATACCTTCCTAGGTCCCTTTTAAACATCTAAGATCTTTTTTCTTACCAAAATACAATCCCTTTAAGGATTAAGGTAAATTCAAAAGAGGTTTCTCAACCAAGAGGTATAACTCTTAACTGAGCATTTTCAATTTTATTTATTATTCTACCACTTAAAAAACCATTGTATACATTATAAACTAATAAATTCATTATATTATATAAAATAAGTTTTTTTATTATCATGTAATAACAATTATACACCTTATTCCCGTCCTTTGGAAAATGATAACATCGCTTGTGTGTATGTGTGGACTACCACCTCCATGAAGTGATGTGATTCGTTTTTCATTTCCAATTTACATGGATGGTAATAAGCATATATTTAATGAATATAATATATATATAATAGAAAATTTATCCTTTAAAATTAAATTATTATTTACCTTTATTTCATTATATCCATTGAAAATTGAAATAGTATTCTTGCGTACCCAAGGCATATCATCTCCATGAACTGTGTAATTCATTTTTCTATCTATATCCATTATGAATAATTATGTATATATATATATATAATATATATATATGTGTGTGTGTGTGTGTGTGTGATATTAATAACATAATTAAAATTATATATATGTTGGAAACATGTTCAAAGTTCAAGGATCTGAACTACCGAAACAAAATTCTCATGAAAAATGAAACAGCTAACACCCAAAAATGATAATTTTAATAAAGAATTATTAATAAATTGGTGTTTAAATGTTATAATTGGATCATATATGATATTATAATTATATAAATTACTCTATTATAAAATTATAATAAATTTAAATTCATTATACCAGAGGTTAGAGTGCTTTTGAATCAAGCTGAACTCGAGGTGAGGGGTTTATGTTACGATCTCATTATTTAATGATATTGTTTATGAATATGTTTACAATGATAAAATTTTATGAATTATCTATAAATAATTAAATTAATTTTCATATCCTCAATTTATATCTATAGAATACATGTTTTTCTTTAATTTTCCTCTCTTTAATAACTCAAGATACTAAAATAATATTTTTAAGAGAAACTGACTTTATCTCTCTTTTGGTCAAAAATACTTTTTCAATCATGTCCATGTTTTCAATAATGGTTTACTATTATCCTAATATTGGTTTTATTCATTTTACCCATGACATAACTTTTAAAAAATTTATTAAAATTAATATTTGTATCATTTTTTAAAAGATATACCTTTGAATTTTTAGCAAAAATGTGAAAAAAATATTTATTTTAACATACACAGCATAAATAAAATCTCCTACCATTATGACTGATAAATTATTTGAATCTTAATTTAACATTTTTCAAGTTTCATTTTTAATAAAAAAATACAAAAATATTTTAGAAATTGTTTTATTTTAAGTAAGTGATTCCAAGATGAAAAGGGTATTTTTCTCAAGAAATATTTCATGTGATCTTTTATAGGAATTTTTTTATGATAACATAATTGGGTGATAATTAGGATTTAATGTGGAAATTTTGCAAGGATAATATTCTTATTCTTTCTCTATAAGTTTTGTTATAATGATTATGATATTTTTATGAAACTTGTTTATTTTCTATGGGTCATATTTATGAAATATGTTTCATTTCCACAGGTTATGATATATGATGAATGAATTAAGATATTTTGGAAAATATATGAATGGATTATTATTATGATATGGTTAGTCATAGAATTATATATAATTTCAATTAATTGGTTAAATTTGGATATCTCATGAGATTTTAAGGATTAGAATGGGAATATAAACTAGTTCAGTTAATGAATTTTTCCACTATTATAGTCTTGGGAGTGAACCTTGACTAAGGATATGATAGAATGGATAGTGAATCCAATAAAATATGATTGTCTTAGAACTGATACTTGACTAAGGAAATTATTTTATATTATTATTTTTATGATACAAACTTATGCCTTATGTCAATGTTATTCTAGCATAGCTTGTGTTTTTTTATTCCTTTATGATTCATGTCTTATAAACTACCATGATTTATTCCATGACTCAAGATTATGATCTATGATATATAGGTTATGGTATTAAATTTTTTTATCATGTTCCTATACCATCATACTCATGTTATGTTTAATTGATCAATGGTATCCACCTTTTTTACTCTTACTGAGCATCAGAGATCACCCTTTCTTATGTGTCATTTCCCCGTGTTATGAAGAAATATTTTAAGTATGATATGTATAATAAGGGTGATAGTTATAAATAAATTAGTGGGATATTATTTATTTCACTTATAAACCAGTTGTTTATGTACCTAAGCCTCTAAAGATAATAAACCTTTACGGTTCTAGAATGGATTGTAATGTCATGAAATTAATAATCATCTAAAGATACATTATGTCAATGTATAAAATGTATGCATTTCTATATAGATCCCACCAATTAATCACCACACCATGAAGCATACTATTATTCAACATAAGTATATAATTGATAGGTTTTATATCTATGTATAACACCCAATTCAATTCCTCCAACCAGCACTCGACAACTTATGGATTGGGTTCACCTTGAAACATATGTGATATTTGTCCCTAAAATTCATGCATCATGATAAGCCTATGGCTCATCTCATCCTTCTCAATAGGAATCATTATCTATTCAATATGGGTGTAATATTCCCTTGTGCATAAGTGATGTATCTTCTATCTACATAAAACTGATTATCACTCAATATCCATAATAGGAGGGATCACATCCCTTTATACATCCAAAGTAGATGTTATCCATTTAATGAAATGTGTTATCCATTTGTGACATATTAGGTCTGTAAGTTACATACCATTATAGTAATCTATTAAAACCATTTAATAGACATTAAATCTATAATTAATACCTTCATAATGTATTAGTGACTAAAAGAAAACATGTGGGGAGTAGGTGTAAAATTAATGCACACATCCTGTGAGGTGGCATATGCATGTACTTAACCTGAAAGGTGGAAGATGTATGTAGTCAGAATGAATTATGTTTGTTGAAATTTATTTCATATATATCACATACATATTTTTTTATTTCATAAAAAATAATCGTCCAATTAAATTAAAATCCATAAATACTTCATATAAAACTCCACAACTCTTTGTAAATCTATCTAAAAAACTTTTTATATATGGTTTTATAGAACAATATTCATTTCGGATCAAAAAAATTATTCAAACTACAATAATTATCTAAAGGGGTGGCTATGTTTCCCTACATGACTTAGTATCTTTGAAAAGAAATATGAAATCCTTATTCCAAAGATATAAACAAAGAGAAACCTCAAGAAAATAATCAGTGCTACTCAATCTACTAAGGGGTATAGAGTGATCTCACTAAAACATACTCATATATCTATATATGCATATCCACTAGAATATGTATCATTTAAATAAAATTTTAAACTATATAATCTCTTAATATTTGACATTAATTTACCAATATAAATAGAACATGTCAATTTAGTATAGGATAACTCATATTTTCTTGATTCTTACAAATAGACTAACCAAGTCAATGAATACATCACATGCCATTCATTTAACTGATGGGAACATCACATGTCCCTCATATAATTAGTTAATCGCAAATTATGTTACATAACCTATCATGGTCATTAATTTCCCTAGTCTAATTCAAAAAAGGGTTAGATGTATTTACTCATCACACAAGTAAAAAAATCCCATATATTTTATAATCCAACTGTTGATATGATCAGTGATATGCCCAACCATCCACTGATTAGCTAAGTTTCATTTGACTTTTATAAGATATTTATAAAATAATTAATGTTATCATGTTATGAATCTCTTTAACCTTAGGTAATAAGGAATTATTATAAGCATGCACCCTTGAGTATATCGATTCTTGTATGACATTCTATGTGATATACTTTAGAAAATAAATAAAATTAATAAGTCTATATTTATTACTAGATGAATATATACTTTATATCTTATATACCACCCTTTTAAATGGGTAAAATATTTTATTCATTCTAATATTAACATATCATCATAATCCATACGACTCTATATTGATCATCGATTAGGGAAAACTCAAATGTGTACTTTGAGGGTTTTTAATCATTCTACTATTAATGTAAAATAAATTATAGCACACATGAATTAATAATATATAGAGATTAAATTTATTATAAAATAATGATACATTATATATCCATTATATAAATCTCTCAAGAATTTAATATCTAGATACCTATCCTGACCCTTATTTTGTTGTAGTAATGGATTCGTTAATGGATCTAATATGTTTTCTTCTATAACCACTCAAAAGATCCTTAAATTTCCCATCTCAACAATATAACATATGATATGGTATTTATGAAGGATATTTTTTGTACTTTTGATGATATTTTGGTTCATTAGCCTTAGTTATAGCTCTATTATTTTCATAGTAGAGCTTGATTTATTTTTGAATACTAGGAACCTCCTCAAGTTTAGATGTGAACTTTACAATCCAAATAGCTTTATTCAAAGCATCTGATGCAATGATGAACTATACCTCTATAGTCGAGTCTGCTATAGTGTATTATTTAGAACTCTTCTCAGTGATATCTCTAATTTTTTTTAAAACAAGAAATCAGACTGATATCTCATATCATCTCTATCAGATTAGAAAATAGCATATATGCAACCCTTTATATAGATATCATACACTCTTTAAAATATCAGGAACATATCCTTAGTCCTTCTCAATTACTTTAGGATGTTATTTACAATAATTCAGGGACTCTCACTATGGTTATATTGGAATCTACTGGTTATTATCAAAGTATAACGGATTAAAGAACTACTCGTACCTACCAAAACCATTGGAAACTTGGTTGGTTACAAAAATAAAATCAAATGAAATGGATCTTGTTCCTTGTATTATTGATCATATGCAGGTAAAATTTGAAAGCAGTGGATCCTGATATTAGTGAGGCTACAACTAAGGGTGTCATAACTGATTAGTAAGGGAAGACACTGGTATAGGCGGTTACTAATAGGAATACTTTGAAGCTTATTTTCCATTCGGATAAAGAAATAGTAGAGGAGGCCCACTTTATAAATTCCACAATAGAGGTGGCTGATAGGAATATGGAAAGATGGCTTATTGTGGACACTAATTGTGAGCAGAGTGCATGGATTGATAAAAATACCTTATACTGGTAAGGTGATTCAACGAAGAGAAGATAAATAGTGAGGAGTACATTCAGACTATAGAGAAGATGGTTGATCACATTGAATACCTTATAAAGGAAGATCTAGAAACACTGGTATGAACTCTCTCATGGAAACTATTTAGGGAGAAAGTCTCTAGTGGGTTCAAGATCATTTTTAAAGATTTTTTGTTATCTTTTGATTCTCGTCCAACTGATTAAACCTATATGGTTTCTAACTTTTCCTTAAAAGTTTTTTGATAATAAAATTTTTAATTTTTAGTATATGTCACATTCATAAGGTATCTTATCTGGCCTTTCTAACACTTTTGAAGGATCTTTAATCTTCCTAAGATTCGTTCCATGAAATACTGATAAATACACCCACTTAGAGTACTCCATTGTAAACTGATTTAGCACTTTACCAATGTAAGTGTTTTGAATCAGTGAATGAAACCTATAAGATATATATTTATAGATATATGTACCAAGTATATAGGAAACTTCACCCATGATATTCATTTATAAGAACTTACATATCTACATATTTCTAAAGTGAAGTGTTTGGATATTATTTATGATAATTATTTTTTTATCTATATACAATGTCGGAAATACTATTATAATTCCACTTATTTTATTTTATAAAAAAGAATCATTCATGTTTTTTATGAAACTAAACTCTTTTATTTCATCATAAAACTAGATGTTTTATCTATAAAACTCCTTCTTTAATCCATAAATAGAAAATCATAGTTTTTATACCTTGGTAGCTTCATTTGGAATTTAAAAACCTTTAATTTGTATCATATATACATCTTCAACCAAATTTTTATTAAGGAAAATAGTTTTTACATCCATTTGATATATCTAATAATAAAAATAAATTTTTATAGCTATTAATATCATAATAGACCTGATCATTGTAGTAGGTAAAAAGGTTTCTTTATAATCAATACCATGAACTTGTTTCTTAATTTTTCCACTAGGAATACTTTATAGGTAGAAACTCTACCATCCATGTCATATTTCTTGTGGAAACACCACTTAGATCTTATGGGTCTTACCCCTTCAATTGTATCCATTAAGTTCTAAACGTAGTTAGTGTGTATGGATTCCATTTAAAATTCCATGTATTTTAATCATTTATTGTTTTTAAAACACTATATAGACTCACAGAAGGAAGTCAGTTCACCACATATGAATGTTACTTCATTATCATTTTCCATATTTTGTCCATTATTTTTTCAAAAATATTTATATAACCAGAATCAACTTCAATATCATGTATATAACCTACTTGTTAGTATTGAACTTATCTAAGATCAGCATTCCTCCCACTAACTCCATTATTGATAAATTATTTCTCATTGAATGTAGAAAATCTAGCCACAAACACTTTTTTCTCAATAGGGTAATAGAAGTAATATCCTTTTGTTACCTTGGGATAACCAACAAATAATAATTTGTAAGACTTGGGATCAATTTTATTTTAATCTAAATTATGTTTATATTATTCATGGATGAAAATACCCATAAAATATATAACATAACATTTTTGAGTATATATCGCATATTAAGTCTTTATGATTTCTTTTGATGAATCATGGTTTAGTATTCAAGAAGTAGTTTCTATAGAATAACCCCAAAATATAATATGAGGGTCATATTAATTCATCATTGATCGAAACATGTCAAATAAGGTATTATTTCTCTTCTCAAACACATCATTCCATTATGGTGTTTCATGAGGGGTGAGTTGTTAAACAATTTTAAAAACTATGAGATGATCAATGAATTAATGGATTAAGTATTCACCAACCCAATTCAATTAGAGGATCTTAATAGTCTTACCTAGTTTATTATGTAGTTCATTCTAAAACTCTTCAAAACTTTTCAAAAGATTAATACTAGTGTTTCATCATAAAAACATAAACATTCTGATTAAAGTCATCAGTAAAAGTAATAAACTACATAAAACCCCCCCACATTCTTGTGTGCTCATTGGTCTACATACATCACTATATACAATATTCAATAGTCCCCTAGCCCTTTAACCTCATTTACAAAATGGTTCTTTTCTAATTATTCCTAATAATTAAGATTATCAATTCTCATATGATTTATAATAGAATGGTTCATATAATCCATATTTATATATTTTTTTATATGTTTCTACTTTATATGTCCAATGTGATAATTCCAAAGGTATACAAGATTATAATCAAACCTGGACTTCTTATTTTGAATATTAAAAATTTGATTATCCATATATAGAATGTATAAACTATTTATAATATTTCTAATTCCATAAAACATTTAATTCATATATATAACAACTTTTTTTCTTAATATAGAATGAAAATACATTTTTATCTAAAAAATATACATAAATAAAATTCATGTTTATGGTGGGAACATAATAATATTTCTCCATTTCTAATATTAATCCACAAATTAATTTTATATCATAAGTGTTAACTTATAATGTAGTAATTCTTTCTCCATTATCAACATGAGGATCTACTTATACCTTTGTTAATTCCATTATATCTTTGAGTATGTGTTTGTTAACACATATGTGTGATGCACACTCATTATCAAATTCCAATTATTTAGATTTTTTGAAATTATTCTCTATAATATTCACATTTAAATTCATAGAATGATTCTCCTTGAGAACACTCATCAATCTAAGATACTAATATTTAACTGTTTTTTAGGTTATAACTATTAGGGATCTCAATATTATTATCATAAAGTAATACATAACCTATAATCCTCAAATTAATTATTTTATTTAAAAATAAATTTTAAGGAAAAAGTTGTAAAACCCAAGTACATTCTTATTTTTTGGCATGGGATACAGCTCGTGTACCCTTTGATCTCATATACAACTTATCATTACCAAATAAATTTAAGGTGGATATAGGTCCCACACATCTCATAATAAAATCATATATACATATTCCATAAGATAATAAAAATTTCATCATATCATGACCCGAAAAAATAGTTTGGTTTTATAAACATCAAACCATAGCCCATGAAATTAAATGGGTATCATTATCATTTAATCACATCATAACCCATAAAAATAGATAGGTTTCATAATCACTTCATGAAATCATAACCCATGAAAAGAAGTGAGTTTCAAAATCATAAAACCTGTGGAAGTGAAATGGGTGTCTTGAGCATCATTCCATCAAAACATAAACCATTCAAGAAAGAATATGAATGGAACCTTTGTATCATTTCCTATAAGGTCATGATTAAAATAAATGGATGTAATATTAGATGGAAAATAACTTGGAATGATATTTTTAAAACATTTCTTGAGGTAAATATAATTTCCTTTATGAAAAGGGATCTTTAAAATATCAAACCTTTTGAAAACCATTTTCTTTAAAAAGTTATAAGATAATCTTGAAAACCTTTTGAAACCCATTTCCTTGAAAACTTATAAAATAATATTGCAAAAATTTTGAAAACTATTTTCTTGAAAATCTCTTTCAAAAACATTTTCTTAAAATTTAACTTTTTAAACTTAAAAATAAGTATTCAGAGAATATATGGTGTTTAAATCTATACATGTTGTACGAGGTAAAAATAATATTCTTTTTGCATGGTGAAAACGTTAGAAAAATGCATTATTCAGAAAGCAATAAGAATTTTCCTTTCAAAATATTTGTAAAAGAAAAAAAGGGTTAAAATTTCCTTTTTTTGATTTCAGTATAATATTCTAATATTCATAGAAACCTTTTTAGAAAACATAGATTTTCGGCCGAAGAGAGGGTAAATTAGGACTTTCTTAAAAATACTTTCTTAACTATCTTATTTACCAAAGAGTAGAAATATGGTACCAATATATGAATATATCATGAATAACTATAGGATAATAAATTTATTTAATGTTCTTGAGAGATATATAATAATATTTCATCAAAGGAATCATAATCATAAACAAACATGAAAGGCAATGATATTGTTTCAATAAACACTTTTCACTTGGTAACTTGGGATTATGCTCTCCATGTAAGAAAAGAAAATTAAATTAAACTTATAAAATCAGGAAAATATTTATATTCATGATATAACATGTAAAATGGAAGTATATACACCTTAAAAAATAATTTAGGTGAATAACTAAACTTGAGTCTCAAAGAAGGCAAATTGATACAAAACTATTTTTCTAATTTGGTAACTTTTGAAACTTAAACCCCATGAAATAAAGGTCATATAATGGATATGTAAATACTCATAAATGTATCTATAGAAAATGTTTAATACATCCATGGGAATTATACACACCACACAGAAGGAATCAATGGTGAATAAAGCATGTATCTCATAGAAATAAAAAGTGAGATGAAGTCCCCTTACCTTATGTCTTGACTCTCGTCGTACTCGTTCAAACCAACTTTTAATCCCATAACTCTTTTCTTGTTTATACCAAAAGGCTTCCTTGGATTACTTTATTCAAAAGCGAAGTCTTATATGAGGAAGGGTCGAATGTTTGGAAGTGTATTGGATAGATTTTGACTGAACGTAAGAGGTTTGATAATTGTGAAGAATAGAGAGATGTGGTAGCCTTTGTAGGGAAGGAAATCACTCACTTGGAATTTTTGAAAACAAGTTAGTTGTACACATGTTCTTACCTAAATAAGTAATACTTAACAAACATAAATCAATAATGGAATGTTAATGGACGAAATATGTCTATCCAATGGTTTTTTTATAAGTGGATAGGTCATTTGGGCTCCTAAAATTAATGTTTAACCCCTAATTAAGCTTAATTTGACCATAATCACTAAGATTAATTTTAATCACTTTTACTAATCATTTTTCTAATAAATCATCATGATCTAATTAGACTCAAAATATTAAAATTATTATAATGGTGTATGTCCATTTTTATAAATTCAATTCACTGAAGAAACAAAATTAATATTAATGGTAATCCTACAGACGGGGTGAAATAACAGGTTTTTAAAGTAGAAAAATTTTCAAAAGTTTGTTAAGTTTTTATATTCAATTTTAAAGTGAAATTAATTATAATGACCTAAATAGAATTAATATATTTATAATTGATCTAATTTGACCTTAAAACAAATATAAATTATAATTTAACATTAATAATTATTTAAACTAAAAGGCATTCATTAACTAAAATACATTATTTTTCACTATTCGTCAAAAAATGAAGTTTCTGAGAAATATCCTAAAAATTCACCCTAACCTAATTTCAGAATTATAAATTATAAATGAAGTAAATTTTATCAAATTAAAGTTCTATATATGTCTAAAATTAATATTATTGTTTTTCCTAGAAGGACATGAAATATAGTTTATTTGAGAAAATATTATTTTTAAACATATAAGGTCATTACAAAAAAAAATATTGTTATCAATATATTTAATATCTATAAAACCATTATAAAAAATATTTTAATAGTATTTATTACTATTCATATTACTATGTTTAATGGTTAGGTTATAATTATCTCATATAAATCATTATAACAGTAAAAAAAATTATAGAAACATCAGTGTTGTGCATAACATATGAAAAGTCATGGTTTTGAGTGACATATGATGAGTATATGTTCCTTGTATTGTATTCCAAGTTTTTTCCATGTAATGTATTCCAATTTTGTTTTGTATGAATTGAATATTTGGCTTAGTGATTTAATAATAATAATAATAATAACTATTTTCAGAGTTTCGTGAAATAAAAAATATCAAAAGATTAAATTAATTCAAAATAAAAATAATTCAAAAAATCTCAGGGTGTTCCAATGATGTTCATGACAGTGGTTAAACTCATATGTGCCAGACATTTCTTTTGCACCGTAAAACATTTAGAAAAGTGCCTCAACCAGAAAATGACAAGAATATTCCTTTTTAAAACCCCTTTTGTTTTAAAAAGGTAAAAAATGGGTAATAATTTCATTTAAATATCATAGAATAGTATTATAATATTTTTGGAAACATTTTAGAAAATATGGTTCTGAATGAACACAGATTTCTGACTGAACCGAGAGGTAGATTCAGACTTTCTTAAAAACACTTTCTTAACTGTATTATGTACCAATGAGTAGAAAATGGTACCAATATATGAATATATCATGAATAACAATAGGATAAGAAAATTCATGAGTTTTCTTGAGATATGGATCATAATATTTCCTAAAAGGAATAATAATCATAAATAATCTTGAAAAGTGATGAGATTGTTTCAATAAACTCTTAGCACTTGGTAACTTAAAACCATACTAAACATTTAAGAAAATTAAATTAAATTAAGATTAAAATATCATGAATATAAATAGATTCATGATATAATATTTCAAAGTCATTATATACACCTCATGAAAAAATATATGTGCATACCATGGCATGTGTCTCAAAGATGTCAAATTGAGACAAAATCATTTTAACGATTTGGTAACTTTTGAAACATAGTACCCATGAAATAAATATAATCAAATGGATATTTAAATATAAATAAATTTAATTATAGTAATAATATAATAAATAAATTGATATTATTCACACCATACAAAATTAATGGGTAGTGAATAAAACATGCATCTCATGGAAATAAGAAGTGAGATAAAATTCTATTACCTTGTGTCTTAAATCTCATTGTACTCATACAAACCTCCTATATAATAAATATGAGTTCATTATAAATATATCATAGAACCATATTATTATATATAATACCATATATGTTTTTATTATGACTTTACATTACCCGTTTGTTAACGTTTTCATGTTAAGGTTGCATTTCGGGTAATATTCGATTTGTTTTTCACATGTGTCTTGATTTATTATATATTGGGTCCTTATACTTAAATCATTATTTCAAAAATTTAAACCATGATATAAATATAATTTATATTCCTTATATGTGTTTTATAATAATCTATAGAATATATAAGTATGAAATGGAATCCACCGTTCATTGAGACGGTAGGTCATACATACTCATGAACGTTGTTTCCGCTTTTATTTTCATATTGAAAGAAAGAATGAAAATAAAATATATGTATATATTTATATGTTATAATTATTGTAGAATTATTATTTCATATATATCATATATTTTCATTAAAATTATCCTTCATAAATTCCATGTAAGGAGTGAACAAATCACATCGCTTTGAGGGGGCGGTAGTCCACACTACCTCAAACGAAATTATCGTTTCTACACAAAATGGAAAGTATAAAGATATGTGTCATAAAATAATAATAGAATATTAAATAAATAATAATTATATTATATATTATATATAAACAGAGTTTCAATAATAATTTCCACCATGAGAAGTGGTAAAGAAAGAACGAACAATCATTATTTCGTGAGACGGTAGTTCTCCGTACACGTAAACAGTATATACGTTACCCATTAGATGGATGTGTGTGTAAGTGTGGGTCAAAAACTTATCATAAAAACATCTCATTATATTTAGGATACTTTATTTTTTATAATAATGTAATAATGTGATTTTAGGTGGTGGATAAAGAAAATAAAAAAAGAAGCTTGAGGGAGGGTGTTACCTCTTAATCGGGTAAATCTTTTTGGTTTGCACCAAAGGGATTCCTTGGAAGGATTCATGATAAAAGGGAGGATTCAAGTATGAAGTTAGGTTTTATGGTAATTTTATTGGGAATATATTTTCTGAACCTATGTGGATTTAGAGTTGTGAATAATAGGTATAGTTGGTGGCCTTTTATAGGGATGGGAAAGGACGCACTTGGCATTTTTGAGAACAAGTTTGGTGTACCAAAATATTTACCTATAAAAAGTCATACCAAACCAAATAAAATTAAAAATTGAAGATTAATGGCCTAAATATGTCAATAAATTGGGTTTTTATAAGTTTATAGGTTATTTTTCCTTTAAGTTTAAGGTTTATTCCCTTGTTAAGCTTAATTTTACCTTAATTGATGTAATTAATTTTAATTACTTTCACTAATATTTTTCATAAAAAAACTAATTTGACCTTATTAGACATAATAAATTATTATTATTACAAATATGGATTAAAATTTTCCAAATTCCAATCACAAAAGTGTCATAAATTAATTTAAATCTAATCCTACAATCGGGTTGACAATATGGGTTTTTAAAGTAAAAATGTTCAAAAGTTTTCTATAGTTTTATAATCAATTTCAAAGTGAAATTGATTAAAATAACCTAAATTGGGTTTATTTATAACAATATTATATAATTAAACTTTTAAACCAATTTAATATATAATTAATCCTTATAAGTAAATTAGATTAAAAAGAAGTTTTGAACTAAAATTCTGTTTTTTTACTATTCATTAAAAAATAAAACCTCATAGAAAAATACCAAACAATTAACCTAACCTAATTTTTATTTTTATATTTTAAATATTAATTTTATTTTAACATATTAAATCTATAAAATTACGATAAATTTGGATTTAAAATGGATTCTCCATTAAAAGGCAGTAAAAATACCTTTATAAAAAATATAGGTTTTTAAGCATAAAATTGGGTTTTTTATTATCTTATGTCTATAAAATCTATTGAATGAATATAAAAAATAGTTTTTTGAATATATTAAATATATATAACATTAATATCACTCACTAATTGTAATTAATTTAATTTATTAGGGTAAAAAAGATTTGTGCCCAAAAAAATAATAATAATTCCCTTTATATTCAGTTGGTTTTTATATTCATTTATAATTAATTGGTAACCTATGAATTAATATTATATTTTTGTAAACTATATATTTTCATAAATTAGTTAATACTATTCATAACAGCTAATTTAACCGCTAGGTTATATCTTATTATATTAAATAATAACATTTTAATAATATATTATTGTTCTGTAAAAATCAGCCATGAGTGTTACGCAATCCATCGATGAAATTCATTGTTGGGTGTAATGACAGATAACCTAGGTGTTCATTATAGATTAAGCTAAAATTTATGTTGTGTGTGGTGCATTATTTACTTGTTGTTGCATATAGAACAATACAAACATTTTTCTTTAATATAAAATAAACTATTTTCAATGTTGTGTGAAATAAAAAATATCAACGATATTAAATTAATTCAAAAAATAATAATTAAAAATATATAAGGGTGTTACATTATATCCCCTTAAAATTAATGTCTCCCTAAAAATTCATCTGGGTTATAAAAGGTTTAATACTTGATAGTATAATTCATAGAAGCTCACATCTTAAAAATGAATACTAAAACATCCCTTAAAAATGGAAATTTGGAACCATAACGGTTACCTAAAGTAACTTATAACTAGGTTTCCACATAGGAGAACATAGGTTGGGAGTGAATATTTTACATAGAGGAAAATTTTAAATATTTATAGGGAGTGATTTAGGTCATAAATCATAAACAATTGAATGATCAAAGAAAATTTTAGGGCCTCAAAGTCATAAATCTTTGATGATTTAAAAAGGCCATTAGTTTAACAAAATTTAAGGTGTTAGACAACATATATTTTTTATCCTTATCCAAATGTTGATTAATTATTTTATTGACTAATAATATAAGTAAATATACTTAATTGATATATTTATATAAAAAAATCATTCTTTAGTTTTACTTTTATCTATTTCTCATTCATCCATTACTTTAAGAAATGGATTTCCATAAATTAACTTTGATGCCTAAAGTAATAAAATACACTTTTAGTAGATCTTAAGGACCCTAAAATAATATAAAGTATAAATATTTTTCTCCAACTATTCTTCAAAATCAATATGTTCGAAACATTAATCTATAACCATAAAAAGTAACTATATTGGTTCATCATTAATATCTATTCATCAAAAATAATTATACATTAACAAGGACATCATATAGGCCAGTGGAAGGCATAAAACCCTTATCTTACTTTGGTCATTGGTTCAAATATCATGGCCTTTCCGGACACGATTGGTTTTTACCCAACATACAATATGACCTTTCCTAAAAACACATTAATATAATTTCCAAAATAAATAAGATGGAAATCCTTGAAATATGGTTAATCACTAAATAGCCTTTTAACAATGGTTTTCAAAACAATATCAATACATAAATACTTCATATGATGTTTAAATTAAACTTTTCATGAATGGTTAACCTTATAACCCTTTAGAAAATGAAAATCCAAATCTTTAGAAAGAAATACATGAAATTATATTAACATTCATTCCCAAAATATCACAAAGTAACTCTAGGTTGTCACATTCCAATCAGGTTAATACATTCATCAAGTATTCTCTTGAAATAGTGTAATGACAAAAATTACCATAAATAATTATTGAAAACATTCATGTTTCCTTATTCAAACTATATTTGATATATTCCTTAAATCCAAAAAATTTTATAACTTCTTCAATAATAGCATAAACCACCTATCAACAAGTCCTTAATTAGTTCCAGGTAATCGGTACCATCTAATTTACTTATTCATATCCCACATATCTTTATAAAAACAAAATTATCATAAAATAAGGAAAATATTAAGGGTTATATTTCCTTTAATCATGTTTTTTCTATGGATGTCACATTTCCATTAAATCACTTTTATATTCCATCAGAACCATTCAATAGGTTCTTATAAATTTGTCATGAAAAACATAAACTGAACAATCCTTATATATTTCAAATTTTATATAACATAATTCTTGAATCAAAATACATAAAATCTTTAATTATTACACTTCATCCTTATTCCATTAACAAGGCTACCTTATCCTATTACACAATACCACATTCCTTTCGCATTCATTTTTAGTATCTTCAACATCAGTAACATAATCATTACTAACACCACCTTGTTGATTCTCTTCAGGAGATTTCCTCTTGGGATATTGATTTTCATAATGAACATTTATTTCAAACTTAAAACACTTAATCTTTGATGATTGATTGGGGAGGCCAATATTCAAATCCATTTCATTAACTAAACTCTTCATTTTTTTGTAGTTACTTGCTTTGTGTCCTTCTTTTCCACATTAAAAACACCTTCTCATTCCACTAAGACATTCACATACGTGATTCTTTCCAAAATATTGACACAAAGGAAACCGAATAGTATTTCCTCTATTGTATCCATTACCTAAAATCTCATCAAATATTTTTCTTCTCTTCCTTGGTGATTCTGAGAGTTGTTTAAGGTGTGTGTTTTTTATCATTTTCCTTGAAAAATGATTAGGAATGACCGCAAAATCCTTAACTCTAGTGATTATTCCATTTGACTACTCATCAATATATTCACTATCATACTCAATGTTAATTCAATTCCTTATGGTTTTCTCTATTGACTAAAACCAGGAATAATTGAGTAAGAAACGATTATCATAGTGAGGAATCACATAATCATCAAAATAACTTATATGATATCTAAATTATGAAACCTTTCTTAAACAATGAATACTCAGGTTTATCCTAGGTTATTCATAACCAAATCTTATTTAAATACTTCAATATTTTTCGTGGAGAGTTTGTGAATTCCCAAATAATATTCCTCAGGTGTGTCAAACTAGGTGTGTAGTAAGGCTCGTTGTTGTGTTCCAGATTACCCTAAGTCAGTCCCAAGACATGATGTCGAAGTTGTTACCCCTGGGTATATTTGTGCCAGATCTACATCCACTTGTAGTATCTAGATAGGGATTTATTTTTATGAAACTACTCACTCTATCCTTTATGAAAATTCCAGGACATTTTCCTAAATGTTAACTCATCATTATACTTATCCTTAGACACATACCAATACATATCCTTAGAAATATTTCTAGGGATCTCACTAAATTTTTCTATTCCTAGTTTCAAAAGGTTAACTAAACATTTTCTTTAATAACAACTATAGAGACCCTATATTTTTGTACATTAATATTACATCAATTTTTTGGAATACTTAAAATAGTATACAAACAGATGCCCAAAGACCATATTCGTTAAGTGCCTTTAGAAGCATGTAAATATAAACATTGATATATAAGTGAGCTACATTATCTTCTACTCGGTTCTTAATGACTTTCACCTTTCTTATACACATCACAAATAATACATATCTTCATAACCTGGGAAAGGAAACATAAAAAAAGGGGTAAGCTTAGATGCTCAATAAGGGTAAACAAGTGATATATGTAATCATAAACATGATCATAGGGGTATAAGAACATGATCAGAATATTAAAAGATCATACACTTCATATAAAAGGTCATAAAAATGAATCATGTTATAAATCTTAGTAGTTCATAAGACATGAATCATAAGGAAATAAATAACATAATACATTAAAGCATAACAAAGGAATAAAACATGGAATTGCGGTGAACACATAATTATATAATATGATTTCTAAATTATTCAAGTAATTGATGCCAATGACATTTTAGTAGTATGGGTTCACTCCCCATACCATCTTGGTAGTCATGGTTCACTCCCATGGCCATATTAATAGCATTAGTTCACTCCTTATACCATCTTGGTAATCACGGTCCAATCTCATGGCCATATTAGTAGTTAAGGTTCACTCCAAATACTATTTTAGTATATCTCATGAGATATAAATATTTACCCAATGAATTGGAGGGTGATATAGGTCTCACCCATCTCATAATGAAATCATAAATACATGTGCCACAAAATCATAAAAAATCATATCATAATCCGTTAAATGAAATGGGCATCATAAACATGTAATCATATCATAACCTCTGGAAAAAGATACAAGTTTCACAATCATTTCATCAAAATTATATTCTGTGAAAAGGGAAATTTATTTCATAAACATATAACTCGTGAAAGAGAAATGGATTTCATAAACATATAACCCATTGAAGAGAAATAGATTTCATAAACTTATAACCTGTAAAAGATAAACATATTTCATAAACATATAACCTATGAAAGAGAAACAGGTTTTATAAAGACCATGACATTAAGCATAACCCATTTAGGGAAAGAATGTGAATGTAACCTTGAGATCATTTCCTAGAAAGGAATGAGTAAAATCATTGAAAATACTTTTAAAATTTATAAATAAATATTAAAACGTTTTAAAAACCATTTCTTTGAAAATAATTTTAAAAAATTTTAAAGAAATATTGAAAAAAAATTAAAACCATTTATTTTAAAATAACTTTTAAAACCCCTTTTCCCTTGAAACTTATAAAATAAGCTTTAAAACATTCTGCAAACCATTTTATTGAAAAATATTTTAAATTAATGAATTTCCATAATATTAGGGAAAAACTCTTTAAAAAACTTTTAAATATTCTAATCAAAGATTCAATGGAATGATGTTCATGACGGTGGATAAATATATAGGTGTTGAACATTCCTTTTGTACCGAAAATTTTTTTTTAGAAAAGTGTCTCGATTATAAAATGACAAGAGGATTACTTTTTAAAAATCCTTTTGTTTTAAAAAGATAAAACATGGGTAAAAATGTCATTAAAATATCATAGTATAATAGTATAATATTTTTGGAAACCTTTTCGAAAATATTGTTTTGAAGGAACACATATTTCCTACCGAAGAGAGAGGTAAATTCAAAATTTTTTAAAAACACTTTCGTAACTATCTTATGTACCAAAGAGTGGAAAATGGTATAAATATATTAATATATCATGAATAACCATAGTAAAATAAAATTAATGAGTTTTATTGAGATATGGATCATAATATTTCATCAAAGGAATCATAATCATAAAAAATATCGAAAAACGATGAGATTATTTCAATAAACTCTTACCACTTGGTAACATTGAACCATAATCCTCATTTTTAAAAATTAAATTACATGAATCTCAAAATATAATTAATATAAATATATTAATGATATAAAATTTCAAAGGTATTATATACACCTCATGTAAAAATATAGGTGCATAACATGACATATGTCTCAAAGAAGGAAATTGAGAGAAAATCATTTTACCGATTTGGTAACTTTTGAAATATAGTCCCCAAAAAATAAATATAATAAAATTGATATCTAAATAACCATAAATTTAATTATAATAATAATATAATACATCCATGGGAAGTATAAAACCCACATAAAATTAATTGGTAGTGAATAAATCATGCATCTCATGAAAATAGAAAGTGAGATGAAATTCTCTTACCATGTGTCTTGACTCTCATCATACTCGAAAAAAACTCATGTATAATAAATATGAGTTTATTATAAATATATCACATAACCATATTATTATATCTAATAATATATAAGATTTTATTATGACTTTATATTACATATTTTTTAATGCTTTCATGTTGAGGTTACGCTTTGGGTAATATTCGTTTTGTTGTTCACATGTGTCTTAATTTGTTATATATTTGGTCCTTATACTTATTTCATGATTTCTAGAATGTAAACCATGATATAAATATAATTTATATTCATTATATCTGTATTATAATTATCAATAAAATATAGAATTATGAAATGGAATATAATGTTCATGGAGACGGTAGGTCATACATACGCATGAAGGTTGTTTCCGCTTTTATTGTCGTATTGAAAGAAAGAATGAAAATGAAATATATATATATATATATATATATATATATATTTGTGTGTGTATTATAATTAAACTAGAATTATTATTTCATATATATCATATAATTTTACTAAACACATCCTTAATACATTGCATGTAAGGTGTTAACGAATCGCATTGCTTTGAGGGGGCGGTAGTCCACACTTCCTCAAACAAAACTATTGTCTTTACACAAAATAGAAAGTATAAAGATATATGTTGTAAAAAAATTAAAAAATATTAAATACATAATAAGTATCTTATATATCATACATAAATATATTTTCCATCATAATTCCCACCATGATAGGTGTTAAAGGAATAACGAACAATCATTGTTTTGTGAGGTGGTCGTTCATCGTACTCGTACATGTAATGTTTGTTACCCATTAGATGGAGGTGTCTGTAAGTTTAGGTCAAATCCTTATCATAACAACATATCATTATATTGATTATACTGGTGTTTTTAATAATAATTTATTGATTATAGTTGAGGGGGTGGATAAACAAAAGAAAATAAAGGAGATTGAGGGAGGGCGTTACCTCTTAATCGGGTAAACCCTTTTAGTTTTCACCAAAGGGATTCCTCAGAAGGATTTATAACCCAAGGGAGGATTAATGTAGGATTATAGTGTTTTTGGGAAGTTTATTGAGTATATCATGTCATAACCTAAGTGGTTTTAGTGGTGTGAAGAAGAGGGGGATGTGTTGGCCTTTTATAGGGAAGGGGGAGGACATGCTAGGAATTTTTTAGAACAAGATAGGTTTACCCATGTTTTTACCTAAATAAATACCATAAAAAGCAAAATAATTAATAATCTAAGCTTTCTAGCTTAAATATGTCCATAAAATTGGTTTTGGACAAGTTTATAGGTTATTTGGTCCCTTAAGATTAAGGTTTATTCTCTTATTAAACTTAATTTTACATTAATTGATATAATTAATTTTAATTACTTTCACTAATATTTTTGGTCTGTCACGACCCGTCCTCAGGGCCCATGCCATGACTACCCCAAGCCTGCCTTCCATAGTCCAGGGGCTAGTGACTAGCACCAAGGCATAAATCCCGGAAAAAGGGAAGGCATTGCCTTTGTAAAGTAAACAACAAACACCACAGAGCAAGAAGGAAGAAGTAAACACTAAGTAAAAGCTGAGTACTATAGTAAGTGCGAAAAAGTAAGTGGGTCAGTATACAAACCCAAACTGAAAGTAAAGTACAACTGGAAATGGAAAACAACAACTGAAAAGTAAAGTCGCAACGTCGATCTATCCACTAGAAATCCCACCTGAAGGGTGGGTACAGAAAGCCTCCACTGCTCCTCGGGTCCAGCCGACCGCTCCGAGTACGTCCCACCCAGTGGTCCACCTCTAGGTACCGTCCTGCTCCGCAAGCCTCCACCACGATCAGCATTGTCCGTCGTCTGCAACCAACACAACGTAGTGCGGGCATAGCCCGTGCAGGGGTGAGTATAAGCTACTCAGTAGGGACCCCGAGACCCCCGAAGGTCTCCCAGAATCCAAAAAGGATAACCACAAAGGAAAGATACAATCACGAAGTAACATCTGACACTACTTAGGTATATTCCCATACATATACCTAAGTCATCAATTCTCACTCGGCTCCAACATCCAAGCTCAAGTACAACCCAGTCCACACTGGAAAGCAAAATGTAAATCCACACAGGATAGCACAACACAATACACAAAGGAAAGTAAAACAGGATTCATCTCACATAGGTATACTTCTTTGAATGACGATAAAGATGACCAGATATTGCCACTAATTCATCTAAGCCGTCGGACCCACAAAGGATCGATAGGTACTAACCCCCGCAATGACCCACAAAGGATCTGACCCACAAAGGATTGATAGGTAACTAACCCCCGCAATGACCCACAAAGGATCTGACCCACAAAGGATTGATAGGTACTAACCCAAAAAATGACCCACACAGGATCGAACCCACACAGGATCGATAGGTAACTAACCCCCACAAAGACTCACACAGGATCGGACCCACACAGGATCTGTAGGCGCTAGCCCACACAAGACCCCTGAGCGCTGACCCACACAGGATCGGACCCACACAGGATCGGTAGCACTAACCCACTAAGGATCGCTGAGTGCTGTAGTCGTCGCCATCGAATACACTGAGGATCTCTGCACAGTCGGCGTCGTCACAGTAGCAGTCGCAGCCAGCTCTAGGGTTCCCGCCCACAGCAAGCTCATTCGGGAGGGTCCGCTCCACGAGCCGAGAGGCTGATACATCAACTGACACATAGTCTAGATTTGATGTATCCAAGAGTTCTGTATCATCAACGGGAACTCAACGTCGCAGACGGCGCGTCAATCAGACGCCCGGTCTGAGGGTTATTGGCTTTTTCATCCCAAGGGCCCGGTTGGTTTTTAAGTAAAAACCAACCCGACCGTACTCCACCTATGTCCAAACCTCGGGCATAGTAAGCCAAAAGATCCATCTCACTTAGAAAATTTTAACAAAGTCGACGGTACGTCAATCGGACGTCCGAAGCTCAAGATATGAGCGTTTCCGCTCCGAGGGCCCGGTTGGTTTTGGGTACGAACCAACCCGGCTGAACACAAATTATTCTGAAACCTTGAGTGTGATATACCAAAACGACCGTCTTAATCCAGGGATCGCATCGCCGCTGAAGGCGCATCGTTCGGATGCCCTTAGCTCAAGTTACGAGCAAAATACCAAAAAGGTCCGGAAAAGGGGGGTCTGGGCCCGGACCGACCCGGCCTGACCCCCCCCCCCCCCCCCCCCCCCCCTCGGGTCGGCCCGAACCGGGTCGACCTGACCCGGTTGGGCGAGACCCAGCCCGGCCTGGGCGTGACCCGGCCCGGCGGGTCGGCTCGGCTCGACTCGGCCGAGCGGCCGAGCGAGGGAAACTGAGGCGTGGCGCGCTGTCCCCACGTGAAGGGAAGCTGCGGCTCCACGTGGGGCCGCTCAGTGTCACCGGACGCGGCAGCCGGCCGCGTCCCTGCCTCCGGTTCCGCGCGGCCGCAGAACCGCACCTCGGCGTCGCGGCTTCAGCCACGGAGGCTCCGTCCGGCGGCGCGCCGAGGCGCCACCTCCACCGGTCGTCGGCGCCGCCGCTCCGGCGACCTGCGCCGTCGGTGGAGTCGGTGGGCCACCGGAGTTGCTCCAGTGGTCCGATTCGATTTCCGTCTACGCCGTAGCTCATCCCGGGTCCCGTTCTTCACTACGGAATCAACAAATCATCTCTGCGGCCCGTTTTTTCATCATCCGTCATTCCGCACACCAAGAACAAAAGGGCGGTGGGTTCGGACTTGTTCGTTGGTCGGCATCCACCGCGTTAGCGGTTTGAAACAACACCATAATTCCCAGCAATTAGTAAACCTCGACCCGCAATAATAATCCGCGGACCAACTTGTTAATTGGTTGGTCCGCGTTCTTGCCTTGGAGGAAAACAAACATGGGTATTATCATTTCAAAACGACCCCTACCTCAACGTCATCGTCGGACGCGAGTTCGTCGCAGAATTGACCGTCGCGGAAGAAAAGGATCATCACGTCATGGAAGGGTGTCGCTATCGAGAGGTACTCGGTGTCGCGTAAACAAACTCCAAGGATCAAGAACATACAGATTTAATTATAACAATTAAATCCATGTTGATGTTATAATCCACAAATAATTAAAAAGGACCGCAATCCCCTACCTCAAGATGCCGATCAAAGATTGTCGCGGGGATGGATCGTCGTGGAAGAATCGTCACAGATGGAGAATCGTCGGCATCACGTCGTTGATCTCCGTGGGCCTGGCGTTCTTCGTCGCCCTTCGTCGGAGGTCGGCGTTCTTCACGTTCTTCGCGTTATTCGCGTTCTTCGCGTTCTTCGCGAAGGAGGATGAAGGACTTAAAGTTTCTGTCAAAACCTCTCAACGAACAATCCTCAAGAAGACATGTGTTGGTCTTATTTCATTACATGCCAACAAACGAAAACAGATTAAGAAACGAACAAATTAATTCATAGAATTAATTTCAACGAATAAACCGCCCAATTAATAGGGGCGTTAAGAATTTAGAAAATGTGTCAGTTGACTTTCATTTAAAAGGGGTTTTCGCGGGTGCGTTACTTTGCGGAAAAGAAAAGGTGGGGCTCGTGCGGGCCCCACCTCAAAAATATCCTACCAAGAGGGTAGGATATTTTGGGTTCCACCCTATCTGCTTAAACTTAGCTTAAGTAGCTTTAAGTGGCTTTAAACGGATTTAAGTGAAATAAAATAAATTTTGGCGTACCACATTATTTAATTTCTTAACATAAAGCCCAAAAATTAAAAACCACACCCGAGAAAATGCAACTCCGGAAGAGACGTTTCTAAGCAGTTACTGGCGCTGTGATTCCATCGGTGCCCTCGGAATTCGGTTCCGAGTACCGGTTCAAAAGTTAGAAAAACCCGCTCGTCCGTTCACTGAACATACCCGAGCCAAACTTCAGAAAATGATTCCGGGAACACCGGGCCTCAGAATCACGTGCCGTCAGAAAATGCGTTCTTATAAAATTCCAAATAAAATAATAATAAAAAATTCCATGAAATTTATAGGTCTTTACATCACT
This sequence comes from Viscum album, assembly GCA_963277665.1. Taxonomy (NCBI): domain Eukaryota; kingdom Viridiplantae; phylum Streptophyta; class Magnoliopsida; order Santalales; family Viscaceae; genus Viscum; species Viscum album. The sequence goes on along the minus strand of OY728157.1, from coordinate 2,056,345,863 downwards.
CCCACCTCAGGGATTTACATCCCCGTAAAGATACATCATAAGCTATGGAAACAAATGTGGGTACTGAGCACGCATCTGAGCCTCCTGCTCCCAAGTGCTCTCCTAGAGGTTCTCGTGTTGTCATCTGATGCGCACTAGAGAAATAGATCATCCACGTAGGACCCGCTCCTGTCGATCCTCGATCTCCACCGGGACCTCCGCAAAAGTCGCCCCATCATCAACGTCTAGCTCCCCATGGTCAATGATATGCATCGGATCATGCACGTATCTCCTCAGCTGAGATACGTGGAAGACGTCGTGCACCCAGTGCAATTGAGGTGGTAGAGCCAGGCGATAAGCCACCTCGCCAATCCTGCTGAGTACCTGGAATGGTCCGATGAAGCATGGAGACAAATTGCCGCCTCGGCCAAATCTCTGTAATACACGTCGAGGTGAGACACGCAAGAAGACGTGGTCGCCATCCTCGAACTCTAGTGTCCTCCTCCTCCGGTCAGCAGAAGACTTATGTCAGCTCTGAGCTGTCCTCATCCTCTCGTGGATGACCTGGACCTTCTCTGTCGTGGCTCGGACCATCTCTGGTCCCACAAGTGCTGACTCCCCAGGGTCTTTCCAGCACAAAAGAGATCTGCAAGGTATGTTGTACAACACCTCTTATGGTGCCATCCTGATGGTGGAGTGGTAGCTGTTGTTGTACGCAAACTCCACCAAGGGTAGGTGGTCCTCCCAGCTGCGACCAAAGTCGAGGACACATGCGCGGAGCATGTCCTCGAGAGTCTAAATGGTTCTCTCCATCTGACTATCCGTCTGAGGGTGAAAGGTGGTGCTCAGACATAGCTGCATCCCAAACGCCTCCTTCAACCCCTTACAAAGCTGGGAAGTAAAGAGAGCATCTCGATCGGAGATGATAGATGATGGCACACCGTGAACCCGTACAATCTCCTGAACGTAGAGACGACCCAAGCTCTCCACTGAGCCCTGCTCTCTGATGGGTAAGAAGTGAGCCGACTTGGTGAGTCGGTCGACAATCACCCAAATGGAGTCGTGACCTCTGGAAGTGCATGGAAGTCCAGTCATGAAGTCCATAGATATCCCATCCCACTTCCACTCCGGGACCTCTAAGGGCTATACCAAGCCTGCTGGTACCTAATGCTCTGCCTTCAACTGCTGGCAGGTGAGGCATCGAGAAACAAACTCTGCAACAGCCTTCTTCATGCCCGGACAACAGTGTTGTCATCTGAGGTCCTGGTACATCTTTGCCACTCCAGGATGAACCACCAAAGGAGAAGTGTGAAACTCTCTCAGCACCTCCTCTCGTAAAGCGACTGGTACTAAGGTACATCCTCTGAAAAGGATTTCGTGCTCTGCCCCAAAGGAGAAACCATCAGGTGCCTGTCCTAAGGATAACTGCGCACGCCGCGTCTCACAGTCGGCATCCCCATGTTGAGCCTCTCTGACCCACTGTAGTAGTGGAGGAGTGACTGTGAGAGACTGATGGAAGGTTGCTCCATCTCTATCCACAAAGGATATCTGCAAAGCAGCTAGCTGCTCTGTCGCCTCCTCAAGTAGATGAATGCCTGTCCTCCTGCTGAGAGCATCGGCTACTACGTTTCCCTTCCCATGAGTATAGACTCTCTCAAAGTCATAGTCCTGGAGGAACTTGAGCCATCGCTGCTGTCTTAGGTTCAGGTTCTTCTACGAGAAGATGTACCTGAGACTCTGGTGGTCAGAAAAGACTGTACAGTGCTCGCCCATCAGATAGTGTCGCCATGTCTTCAGAGCTAAGACCACTGCTGCTAACTCCAGGTCATGGGTGGCATAGTTCTGCTCATGCGGCCTCAACTGACGTGATCCATAGGCGATCACTGCCTACTCCTGCATCAGGACACATCTGAATCTGGTCCCTGATGCATCGCAGTAGACTACGTACCCTACTCCCTCCTCTGGCAACCTCAAGATAGGTGCGCTGGTCAATCTCTGTCTCAGCTCCTGGAAGCTCTGCTGACATCTGTCTAACCACACAAAGGGTTTCCCCTTCTTCGTCAAAGCTGAGAGTGGCGCCGCAACTCTAGATAAGTCCGGCACAAATCTCTGATAGTATCCAGCTAGTCCCAAGAAACTCTGCACCTCCATCACGCTCCTAGGTGGCTCCCAAGCTAGCACTACCTCGATCTTCGCAGGATCCACTGCAACTCCCACCTCAGAGATGATGTGTCCCAAGAAGTGGACCTCACGTATCCAAAACTGACACTTAGAGAGCTTTCCATAAAGCTGGTTCTCTCGGAGTGTGTCTAGTACAACCCGTAAGTGGTAGGCGTGCTCCTCCTCAGTCATCGAGTATATCAAAATGTCGTCGATGAAGACTACGACAAATAGATCGAGGTATGGATGAAAGATCCTGTTCATGAGGCCCATGAACACTGCTGGAGTATTGGTTACGCCGAATGGAATAACCAAGAACTCATAGTGGCCATACCGACATCTGAAGGTCGTCTTCTGCATGTCCTCGTCCCGAACTCTGAGATGATGATAGCCTGACCTGAGGTCTATCTTTGAGAACCACTGTGCTCCCTTGAGCTGATCGAAGAGGTCATCAATCCTCGGTAGCGGATACTTGTTCCTCACTATCACCTGGTTCAGGCGACGATAGTCGACACACAGTCGCAAGCTCCCGTCCGCCTTCTTGGCGAACAATATCGGGGAAGCCCAAGGTGAAACACTGGGTCAGATGAATCCCTTGCCCTGCAAGTCCTCCAACTATACCCGTAGCTCTCGAAGCTCAGTGGGGGCCATCCGATATACTGGAGTGGATATCGGGGCTGTCCCTAATGAGTATATAACAAAATAGTGATTATAAGAACTTCATTAATTTTACCAATAAATTTATTCTGTATGAGTATCTTCATTGGATAAAACAAAATTATGAAAAAATTTAATAGTTCAAAGAGTTTCATAAAAAATTATATAATAAACTGGGAAAAGGTATTAAATCCCTCTAATCAGGTCAAGGTGGTGAATACTTGAGCTAGGAATTCATACCTCATTGAAAAGGTTGTGGAATTATTTCACAACAAAATCCTCCTGGAACACCAAAATGAAATGGTGTTTATAAAATTATCAATCATTCCATGTTAGACATGGTTAAATCAATGATGGGTTTATGTGACCTTCCTATCTCATTTTAGGATTATGATCTAGAAACTGCTTCATATTTAATTAATTTCATTCCATGTATAGAAATTATAAAGACATCATATGATATATGGACTGGGAAACATCTGATAATGTCTTTTATGAGGATTTTTGGGTTGTGAAGAATTATTATGATAACTAGATTCAAAAAAATGAACTTAAATATGAAAAATGCTTATTCTATGGTTATCCCAAGGAAACTAGAGGATATAAGTATTATAATACTACCAAGCACAAAGTATTTGTGTCCTTCCATAATGTTTTCTTTTAGAAAAAAATATAAGTCGAGGAGTTTATGGGAGGAAAGTTGAACTTATAGAAGTACAATACCAATAAACTGGAAGTGTTCCTGAGATTGAAGTTGAGATGGCACCATAAAGAGTTGTAGAAGAATAAATAACTCGAGTTACACAAGAACCTCAAAGGTTTGGTTTAATTAAATAGATACCCAAGAGATATAAACTTATCATGCAAATGATGATGAAATAATGTTCACAGGATATGAACTTACATCCCACTAAGAGGCCACTATGATTTTGGATTCTAGGAAATGGTTAAAATCCATAGAATCTAATATGGACTCCATATATGAAAACTAAGTATATAACTTGGTAGATGCATCTAAACGGGTGATACATATAGGGTGAAAGTAGTTTTTTACAATAAAATTGATGTTTATGTTAGAGTATCAACCTATAAAGCATGACCGGAGGTAAAGGGTTACAAATAAATTCATGGTATTGACTATGAAAAGATCTGTTATCCTTTCATTATGATAAAGTCCAGTTGGATTTTCCTATCTAGATAAAATAATTATTATTATGATATATTTTAAATGTATCTTAAAATTAAATTCTTTAATTGGAATTTAGGTGAGGTAATTTATATGATACGGCTTGAGGTTTTTGAAGTTCAAAATAAGAATGGTAAGGTTTTAAAGCTGCAATGGTCTGTTTATAAACTGTATCAAGCATCTCAAATTTGGAATATTCTATCTAATGATTAATTTCAATAGTTTGGTTTCATAAAAATAATAGATTATTACTATATATACAAGATTGTTAGTGGGATCATAGTATTATTTCTAATACTATATGTTTATGACATACTGATTATTGGAAATTTTGTCCCGACACTTCATTCTATGAAGATGTAGTTGGGTGAATGTTTCTCAATGAATTAAATGGTTGAAGTAGCTTACATACTCAACATGAGAGTCTATATAGATAAATCTAAGAAACTGCTTAGACTAAGTTAGAACACATATATTGGTAAAGTGATAAAGTTTTTTAGCATGGAGAACTCTAGAAAGGGGTCTTTACTAGTGTTTAATGGTACAAATAATTAGAAGATTTAGGATCCTTCTAAATAGTTAGATATTATGTATAGGATCCCTTATGCATCCTCCATAGCATCTATCATGTACGCCATGTTATATACTTAACTAGATGACTCATATACTTTGAGAATAATGATTAGATACAAATCCGATCCGGGTGAGAGTCACTAGATTTTTTGTGAAGAACATCATTAATTACTTGAAAAATAAAAAGGATATGTTCTTGGTCTTTAGAGGATAGGATGAGCTATGTGTAAAGGATTACACAGATTTTAGAGTCCAATTCGACAAACATGATATGAAATATCAATCAAGAATTGTGTTTTTCATAAATGGTGAGGTAATTACTTATAAAAGTTCAAAACTAGCCACTATAGTAGACTTGGGAATAGAGGTAGAATATATCACTGCATCAGATGCTATAAATGAAGTTATTTGGATCAAGAAGTTCATTTATGAGCTTGGAGTTTTTCCTAGCGTCGAGGGAGCAATTGAGATATATTGTGATAACAATAGTGTTTTTCTCAGGATAAGGAACCCCTATCTCATTAAAGGAATAAACACATACTTTTAAGATACATGAGATCATTTATAGGGGTGATGTAAAGATCGCTTGGTTGGATACATGGGAGAATCTAGTATATCTTTCAACAAAACCATTATAGAGAAAAAATAAGGGGGTCATATAAAATATTTGGGTGTTAAACACAAGATAGATTGGTTGTAATGGTTGTAAATGTATCATGTTATTATAATAATGACAATATCCATTTATTATTCATTAATGTGTGTTGTACTTTATTTTACATGAACGGTTGAATGATAAATATACCCTCAAAGTATATAATTTGAGTCATCTCTATCCAAAAATCATCATGGAGCTTAATGGATTATAATGATATATAAAGGTTAGTTTCAATGGATTATTATGTTAATTTCAAAGGGTTTTATATGAGATATTTAATAATATATTCCCAAGGTAATAAGTACAGACATATCACTTGGATAGATCCATTAAATTATATCTCATGGAATGTCATATGATCATGGATATACTTGGGGGGTGTACACTTATTATCATTCATTCTTACCTGAGGTTGGAGAGATACCTATCATGAGAACCTTCATACTTTGATACCCTACTTACACAATTATCCATATAAAATTAGCTAATCAGGGGTGATTGGGTTTATTTTTTATCATGTCATCGGTTGGAGTGCAACCAAGATGGGATTTTTTTCACATGTATTACAAGAAAAGATTTATGGCCCTTGATTGAATTAGATTGAAGAAATGAATGGCCATGATTAGTTGTTTCACATATGTTGTGTTCAAATACTTTTATAAGTGGCATGTGATGTTCTTATCACATAGTTTAATGACATGTGTTTTATTCATCCACCTATTTAGTATTTTTTGAGAATCAAGAATATTATGAGAGAACTATACTGGATTGAAATGTTCCATGTTTATTTTTTTCTTGATTTAATGGAAAAAATGGATTATATAAGATACATATAATGTATATGATACATCTTGTGGGGGAAATTTTCATATAGAGATATGGGTATATTTGATAGAGATCACACCAGACCCCTTAGTAACATTGATGTTTCGCTACTGGCTTCTCTTTGCTTACATCTACGAAATAGAAATTTCATAGTGTTTTCAATAATGATAAGACCCATAGGGTCACATAGTTGGGCCCTTGGATAACGATAAAATTTTGGACAAATTGTTTGTTCAAAATGAAGAGAGTTTTATGCAAAACTACATCCAAAAGAGTTTGGAAGGAATCACAAAGAGTTTTAAAGTTATATATAAAGTATTTATAGTATTTTAGTGTGAGTAGGATATTATTTTCTATTAATATATATATATATAAGTGTATATTTAATAACTTCATGTGATGTAGATATTTTTATGCATGTATTAAATATAAATTCAATAATATATATATATATATATGAAATTGTTTAGTTATCAGTTACAACCCATTATGATTTTTTAATGCCATTATATTAATTTATTGAAAATATTTAATGAATTTATAAGAACCAAGTTTTTCTATGAAGTATAGAACCTTTAGTTTTCTGTTTAATTATTTTTCTTTAACCCAATATGATCTCCTAATGAGGTCACAGGGGTTAATAGGGAGTTTGGGGTTTGGTTTAGATCCTGGAGACATGAATTTTAGAAAAAATATATGGGCATAATGTTTAGTTGAAATTGTGCATCCCAAGACAAAAGGTTTGAGTAAACCATGAGGGTTGTTTTAGTGAACAGAAGAAGACCGCATAATTTTCCCTAACCATGTGATCCAGGATACATGGCCATGTGAGTGTTACAGGTCATGTTAAAGATGAATTTTTATGGGATGTGCATGGTTAATCTAACCATGAACCAAGACCATGTGAGCAGTTTCTTGGGATAGATAATGGAACATGTTTAGCACACGGTTTGTCTAACTGTGCGACCAAAAAGTGTGACCAGGATTTAAAGGTGTGAAATGTCCATTTTTTCCATAACTCATTAAAAAATTAACCCCACTTTATTTTCCTCCAATGCACACAGTAGGCTCCCCTCTCCACTTGTTTGAAGTTCCTTCCATGGAATCCACCTATGTTTCATGTTAAATTCTCTGTTTGACATCAGAATCAAGATTCTTTCATCTCATTGTATTCCTACTAGTAAGCTCTACACTCCTTAGTCTCCTTTCATCATTCAAATTCCTATCAACATGTAATGAACTAAACTTTTTGAATGATATTTGTATTCTTAGAAATTTTGTGTTATATTAGTCAACAAAACAATATTTATTTAATAATGAAGTGAGCATAAGTTGAAATGTGAAAATTAGGTTTTGATCGTTATATGAGCATTGGTATATATGACTATTGTAAACCATACTCTTGATAATAATTTTAACATTATAATTAGTTTTTATAATTAGAAATGAAAAAGGGTAATTAATGTAGAAAGGAAAAATATTGGATTCAACTAGTAGGGTCATTCTATATAAAGTATATTTGTTAGAGATTGGTGGGTAGGTATAACAGAAGGGGTTATATCTTCACCAATCCCAATTCGAGCTTAAATAAGTGAATCTTTAATGAAAGTTCCTATGGGTGAAATTCAAGTTAGTGAAAATTACCACTTGGGTGATGTTAGTCGAGTCACCCTGTGAATCTATCGCCGTCGTAAATATTACACTTAGGTATTATGTGGGTATTATAAGGGGTTACATGTCTTGGAATTAGTTACTTAATGTGTAATTCCTTTTTACAAATGAAATTGTTATTTCATCAATTCCTTTTTAAGAAGAGTTTTTCTTAATAAAATTGATATTGAATTTGATAAATTAATTTTTTAGACATGAATTGTACTTTCCAGAAAAGATATAAATATTTATAATAAACAAATATATTATTAATAATACTTATTTTAATGAAATATTATGATAAAAACACTCTTATTTAAATATAAAAGATAAAATAATTTTATTTTTTTCCAAGTGTCTGAAATTTCACTATGCATTTTCAATCCACTGTTATTTTTAATAAATAAGGTTTTTTATATGTAAAAGTTGAAATTATCATATTTATAGAATTATTATGATAAAATAAATATCATTTTCTAAATCATCGCATAGAAATTAGGTTAGGGTGAATTTAATATAATTTTCTAAAATACTTTATTTTTTCATGAATAGTAAAAATACAGTTTGAGTTTTTTTGTATGTGTAATGACATCATAATTATTTCATAATGATGTAATAAATAATTAACCATAATACATGACTTAAAATATTTTATTTTATTAAAATAAAGTATTTTAATATATTTTATTCAATTTCCAAGCATATAATTCACTTTCAAAATTCTAAAATGGAAACTTTACCTTTAAAAATGTTATTTTGTAAAAACTTTTATTTTCCTTTCCTAAATAAGTAATATAAAAATATGGAAGAGTCTTGGGGATTAAAATAACATAAAATTTGTCCAAAGTGTCCAATACCATGTGAAAATACCATGTTCAATCCCATGGTTTTTCATTTATCACTACCTAGATGTCTAAGTCCTAAATTTAGAAATTAATAAAAAAATCACTGACTTTTTCTATAAATACCCACCCATTTATCAATTTACATTCACTCATAATTATTCCTCAATTAATATCTGATATTTTTACCTCCCAATTATTCCTACCAATTTGTTCTCAATTCCCCAAGGTCTCGATCCTCAAGTTTTAGTAACTACTCTTCAAGGTAAGGGAAATCTCCACTTCTCTTTTCTATTCAAGTTTCCTCTTTATGTGGTATGTCTTTAAAATTTATAAACTAAGTTCTTAGATATATTTTAGTTTATCCATTTAATATATTAATATTATTTTATTAATAGTATACCCATGTCCCTTTTCTTTTTACCCTTTTCTAAAACCATGTTTTATACACGTTATGTTATCGATTTTACTTCTCAAAATTTTTATCTTCTCCACAAGAAACTCCCTTTTATTTTCTTTACGTGAATACCCAAACCAATTTATTTTCTAGGGGTATTCAAAAATATGTAAAAATCATTTATTTTATATTTTTATCAACATACATAAAATCCTAATTTCCTTTCTTTGGTTTATAAATGACATAAATATCTTTTTTAAGAACTTTTACAAATGCCATGATTTTTATAGGAAACCCATTTATTTTATTCTCCACAGGTTATTTATGAAATGTTTGATTATTATATATATATAGATCAAATTAATTAATACATATGAAGGGTGAATATTGATAGCGCTCCAATTCATTGGGTAAATAATTTAATCTCGAGAGATGACATGTTTTACAATACCTTGGTGAATAACCTTGGTAATGTTTACAACACCTTGGTGAAAAAACTTGGTGATATACTTATGAATGTATCATTTAAAAATTTTATCCACATTTCCATGTTATGATTCAAATTATTTTTATTATGATGATACACTTTTTTCTTTTCTCATCCCTCTCTTATATTCCTCAAGTTCTTATTGATATTTCTCAAGATTCCCTGTAAACTATTTTCCTCACTTTCCCTTACTAGGCCTTATGCTCACCCTTTCCATTTATGTATGTACCTAGGTTATGAGATGTATTAAAAGAACTTAATATAGACCAATGAAGATCCTTTCATGTTTTTTAGAATAATGTTTTAAGTTTTCATGTATTATGTACCTTGTTTCCAAGAAACTAACTTTAAAATATCATTTGTTTTCTATAATGTAATGAAAATTTTATGTAATAAAATGGAAGGATGTCATAAGACGATGATATTTTCATGAAAGATCATATTCCCTATTTTAAGTGTTTTCATCTATTATTTCATTTTCTTCCGATATATACCAAACTAAGGGCCTATACAGGATGAGGAACCTACTACATGCATAAGGTAGGTGGTCTATGACTTTTCCCTAAAAGTATCTCCATTTATAAACATTATCATTGTTTCCACATCAGTTTCACCAAGAATTTCCCCTAAAATTTATATTCTTTGAATTAAATTGTATATATTCTATTATAAATCCCTATTGATACCTCTTAACATCATTATAGGTTGTGACCTCAATGTTAACCACCCTGAGTAGTGTGTGTTATTTGTTATACCTTTGGTGACCCATGTTGGAATTTCATAATACATCGTTCAGGTTCTTTTGGATTGACCTTTGATAAGGTAAGTGTTTTATCTGAATTAATATATTTTTAATTTATTAAATGGAATGTTTATATGCTTATGTATAGATATCACTTAGTCCTTATCCTTATTAATTAATTTGATAATTGGTTTCATTTTCTTATTCACCTTGTTAAGTATAATGAAAGGTAATAGAATTAACCTAATGAAAATGTAAATGGAATGAGCATTACATGTCCTAAAATGAAATATTATATATTAAAATAACAAGGTGAAAATTAAATAAATACCTTCTTATCTTTATAGGAATGTTCAAACTTGATCCTTCTTTGGATTCCTGAGGAAATGCCTTGAGCACTCAAAGGATTCCATTCTGATTCATTAGGTCAATTGTCTTGGTAGATACCCACCACAGAATAATTTCCTTGTCTTATTACATGAATGTCTCAGTGATGTATTGATGATTATCTTGACATATTTTATGGATATTAGAATGCCTTGGATGCACTCCTTAGATTCAGCTTGATGTCTTGAGACACATGGTTCCATGGATTCACCCCATTGGGCCTAATCAGGCTTAGCCCAAGATTACTATGGGTGAGCTATGTGGACTCAATGAGAATATTTTATAGCAGAATAACTTTGTCATTCCCACCTTGGATTACACTCATACCCCTTATAACCCAACTTCATGAGTTACCTCTATGAGTTGGATCAACCCTTGAGGTCAACGATGCCTTGGTTTCACCTTGGATCCTATGTTATTATTACTTCATATTATAGTACTACTAACACCTTTACATATGATCTCATTATTATAAAATGAAGTATAGTTAACTAATTAAATGAATAGATGTTCATAGATACTCGTTGAGGCTGAAGTGGGAATAGGTTATTTATTTTCACACTTATTTATTTTTATATACCTACACACTATTATATTTTATATACAAATAATGGATTTGTATAGATGGCATTGGTGGTGGCCTACTGAAATTTATCTCACACTCTATCTGGGTCATTGTTGGCACCTTGGAAGATTATATGATTGATGGTGTGTAAAAATGGAATTTTCCCACTTTGGATACCTAACTTTCATGATTTAAGATGGGATCTTGGTAGCAAATAACTGATCTAGTACTCAAGATGCTTAGAAAGTTTTTTAACTTTTTGATTATCTTGTATATCATGTATTGTATTGTTTGTCTGCTGTCATGTATGCATGTATTTCTTTTTATAGATAAATTCCATCATATTTTTTATATGATACCATTTATAGCTATTGGTGATTATTTATTTCATTGATACTTATGATTTTTTACAATACCTTATTCATTATTATACTACTTCTATTTACTTGTTCATGTTATAACACCTATGTGATCAACTATAACTAGATGTAATAGTCTCTCCATTTCACACCCTAGGCCCTCGTAGCTATTCAGTAGCCTTTGGGTGATACACATGAATAGTGGTTTTTGTTATGCTTAATAGAGATTCTCCCTTGGCCCGGTATGGTAGGAGCATTTTTACATGCATCATTATAGGCACCTAGGATTCACAGTACATTCATATTCCATGCCATATAGGTGATTTTTATTACTTTAATTTCCTATGTTACTTGTGATTGTTGACTGTGCCTTGGTTGTGATATATATCTATTTAACTAACATATTCTACAAGAAAGTGAAATTGGTTGTTTAAAGTTTTAGAATCAAACTAAATGGTGTTTCCCATATAGCTTGGTGATGGAATATTAAATAGCCAATTTTGATCCATATAAGCTATGTAACCCTAGTTACATGAGCTAGGATTTGGCTATGATTACAAGACTACCAATTTAAATTTATAAAGTGTATGGTAATTTATAAATTGAAAAGGGTAATTCATCTAATGGATCCATCGTATTTCACTCGTTAAATTTTGAGACAGAATGAAGGGGGTTCTGGTTACAATTACATGGTTATCAATCTTAGTTTATAAAGTGTATATGACTTTATAAATAGGGGATGGTGATCCATTTAGTTGAGTCTTTTATTATGTATATATGCACAAACCAACTTAAACTCTAAATTCTAATTATAAATGATATGTTTTTCTATAAATGATATGTCAAAGAACAATTTAAAGAGTGTTTACCTAATTAAATTGCAATTAAACCCTCATATGCTGAAACCCTTGTAAATAAAAAAATGAGAACTTTCTAATACTTGGACATTCGATGTGGGTAGTTGGGGTAGTTTGCTGGGTAGTGAGATCTTTTTTTTATTATATTCATAATCATATCTATTAGGTATATTTTTCTCATTCATGTACTTGTAATTTGTAGATATATTCCACCCCAACATCCTCGTGTCGTGCACCAGGAGGGTGGCGATGACCATGATTTAAAGGTGGATGGCCTTGAGCCAGCATTTTTAACTTTAATAGTGCCACCTACATCACCACCTTTTGTTCCCAAATTGGTCACTGATGCATATATTTGAGAGAGTTTCCTACTATTGATGAAATTTTTCATGGTTCTCCACGACCTACACCTACGATGTCTGATCAGACTCATGATTTTCCGCAATAGAATCCTTCTATCTTCTCGAGGGATGGTAGTCCTCAGGTTATTGATTCATAGGTAGAAGTCATTTTATCTACCTTTGATCATCTATATACACCTCTAGAGAGGAGTTTATAGGTATCCACATATATTGTGTGATTATTCCAAGCACTCATAGAATCTGATTACCCAGGCTGGTTGTTATCAGGGCATGGTATGGGTAGACTTGAAGACCACCTTATATGATTATTATTTCCCTCACACACTGAGAGATAACAATTCTAGGGAGTGTATGCTCCTGGAGCATAGTTATATTTTCATCATGGAATATTAATCATGTTTCACTAAGCATAAAATCTATTCACTGCTTCTAGATAGTGGTGAGATATCGTGAGCAAGATGCTTTGAGGATGGGATCAGGTATACAATCCTCTCTCAAGTGATTTCTTCCACCTATCTTCTATTTCAAAGATTGTGAACCAATCTCTTATCACTGAATCCCATTTTAGGGAAGTTGATAACATAAGTTATAGAGGTTTAGTGTTGGTATAGCGTATTATTTCTTCTAATGGTAGGAATTTTGGCTTTGAGGTTTCTCATTAGAGTAGTGTCGGACAGAGTATATGAAGTGGTAGATATATTATATTCAAAAAAATTGAATAGAAGGGGAATGTGAAACCTCTATATGATAGAGACCCACTAGAGTGTCATTTCTATAGTTGTATGGTTCATATTTAAAGGTTTTCTTGGTCCTTTAAATCTGTTTCTATTGCAAGAGGACCCGTATAAACTCCACCTTCAGGACTAGGATCAGTGACTCTACATCAAGAAAGAAGCTGGCGTAGCACCAACTGAACAGACCAAGGAGGATTTTGTGGTTGTGGTAGCCATACTTCATATTTTTAGCACTAGTAGAGAATACTTTCCTAGGGTAGTCCAGTTGTAGATCAGGGCCATGGATCAGGCCATTTTCACACATTATAACAAATACCTAAGGAGCAGAGTATAGGCCCATCTACTATACAAGGTACTATTCTACTAGACTATAATATTGTATCTACTTTGTTCGATACATGTTCATCACACTCCTTTATCTCTATATTGATCATGGAATGTATTGGGATGGAAATTATATACTTTTGTGGGGTGATGACCCTAAACACAATGTTGGGTGTACAGACAGAGGGTATGTGCCAATACAAGGACTGTCCTCTTGAGATTGGTGGTTATCATTTCTTATTTAATTTCTCTATAGTTGAGATGATGGGTTTTGATGTCATACTTGAGATGGATTATCTTGTTCTTTATTAATCCCACATTGACTATTATCACTAAAGGGTGACTTTCACATCTCCCAGGGGTGATAGAAATTTACATAAAGTTGAATGGAGCATCTAGGCAGGTCGAGCTAGAACAAAACATTGTGGTTCAAGAGGAGTGACATCCCATAATTATAGTCGTTTACTAGATGATAAGATAGTTCATCTGATATATTTTCCTCTAGTGGATAATCTTTTTAGGGATGTTTTCCTAGAAAACATATCTGGACTACCTCCTAAGAGAGAGGTAGAGTTTAAAATCAAGCTCATTCTAAGAGAATATCCAATATCTAGTCCTCCATATAAGATGGTACCTACTAATCTCTATCATCTAACGATACAGTTGTACGATTTAGAATCTAAGGGTTTTATTTGACCTAGTGCTTATTCTTGGGGTTTTATTTTCCTTTTTTTCAAGAAGTTGTATGGAACCCTCCGACTGTGTTTGGATTACTGATGGTTAAATGAGTTTACGGTTAAGAACTAGTACCCACTTCCTTGAATATATGATCTCTTCAACTAAATCTGGGGAGATAGAATATTCTCAAAGATCGACCTAAGATTGGGATTTCATTAGGTGTTAGTCATCCCTTTAGATATACCATGTACAACTTTATAAATTTGGTAATATCTATATGATTATCTAGTTATGTCATTCGATCTTACAAACATTCCTACTATTTTCTTGGCCTTGAGGAATCGGGTTTTCTATCCTTACTTATATTCCTTTGTATTTGTTTTTTTAAATGACGTCTTGGTGTATTCTCATATTTAGAGTGACCATTCCAAACATATTGAGATCATATTGAGTACACTGATAGAGAATCAGTTATATTCTAAGATCACAATGTTCCAATTTTGGATTGACAAAGTTCACTTCTTGGGTCATATTATCTCAAAATCAAGAATATTAGTTGACCTAGAGAAGGTTAGTGGTGTTTTTTCCTAGGAGTATCCCAATAATGTGTTTGATATACATAATTTCTTGATTCTAGGTAGATATTTATAGGGTTTTATACAAGAATTATAACTCCTTACAACACCTCTTATTGGTCTAGCTAAGAAGTGTGTAAAGTTATTATGGTCTAAAGTTTGTGAGAATGCCTTTCAAGAGATGAAAGGAAGACTTAATTCAGTATCGATTCTGATTCCTCCAGAGCCTGGAAAAGGTTATATAGTGTTCTATGATGTATTAGGGATCAAACTTTTTGGAGTAATAATGTAGGATAGTCATGGAAGTTGATACCTCATGAGCGCAATTATCGGATGTATGACCTCTACCTTGAATCAGTCGTTCATTCCTTGTGATTCTAGTGGAATTATTTTATGGGTGAGTTATTTGTGGTGTTTATGGGACACAATATCCTCATATTTTATTTACATATCATAACTTGAACCTCAAATATCAAATATGGGTTGGATACCTTCAATCTCCTAAATTTGAGCCTACCTATATGCTTGTAAAAGGCAATGCAGTTGCTGATGCGCCGAGTTAGAAATCTCTGGAATAATCCATTTAGAAATCTGGTGATGAATGGAATTTTATGGCCCTATTTTCTAAGATTCATCTAGAGTTTCAAGAGAGTTTTTATCATCCTTTTCTTTCAACCTTAGAATATACCACTTTACTTTTGGATAGGGTGAAGAGAAGGAATTTCTCAGACCCTAAAGGTTTGGTTATATGGGAAAGTGTTTCATGTGAGGACCCACTTCCATATTGGTTGGTTGATAGAGGAAAAATACTACTTATACATGGGTTTATCTGAGTTATTATAGATATATGAGATGAGATAATGTGAGAATACCATGATTCTTAGTGGGATGTTCACCCAAGTATCTCAAAGATGTATTGTGATATGCATTCCATGTATTGGTTTCCATGAATGAAGCATCAGATTAAGGGATTTATCATAGGTGTTCCACTTGTTAGTAAATAAAGGAAGAACACCAGTGACTTGTTGTCATGTTAAAGCTCTCACCAATCCTGGAATGGAAATGATATGACGTCACAATGGATTTTGTAACTAGTTTAACGAGGTCACCATAAGGTAGTGACATGGTTTGGGTAGTCATGGATTTAATGATAAAGGTATCTCACTTTCTTCCTACCTAGTATACTTTCACACTTGATCATTAGGGAATACTATATGTCCATGAGATTATATGACTTCATAGGGTCTCTCAAAATATTGTTTCTCATAGGTATGCTCATTTCAGGTTGAGGTTCTATAATGGTTTATAGAAATATTTTGGAAATCATGTGATTTTGAGCACATAATTTCACCCTCAAACTAAAGTTCGGTCAAAATGAATGATACAGGTCTTATGGGACATTCTCTTAACATGAGTCCTTGGTTTTGGAGGTTCTTGGGAGAAATATATACTCCTTATTGATTTTTCCTACAATAATATATTTTAAGAAACAATTATAATGTATCCTTATGAGGCCTTATATGGTAGTTCATGTTGTTTCAACTTTATGCTAGATATAGGGAGGGGAGGTAGTGTTACTAGGTCCTCATATCATACAGGAGACATTGGAGTAGGTGAAATTGATCAAAAAGTGTATTTCTTCTTCTCAGTCTAGGTAGAAATCATATTTTGATATCCATTGATGACCTATGTATTTCAAGGTCAGGGATTGTTTTTTATTGTGAGTATCACCCGAGCTGGGGCATATATAGATATGAAGTTGAGGTAAGTTGTCAAATAATTTCATAGGTCCTTTTGAGATCTTGGATAGAGTTGGTTTGGTAGCCTATCAGTTTCTATTACCTCAGAGGATTCATTTCATGCATGAAATCTTCCATGTTTCATAGCATCATTGATACCATGCTGACTCATCTCATAATTTTGATCCTAGGGATGTTGAATTGAATGACGATGACTATTTTTAAGAGTATATCATTCGTATCATTGATCATATTATTAAGTCTCTCTAAGGAAGGTATATCCCTTTAGTATGGGTGCTATGGTAGTATGGTCATGTACAAGATGAGACTTGGGAGTGGTAGGCCTCAAAAGATGTTTTACCACCCTTGAAAGGGAAACTCTTGGATGATTTCCTTTAAGGGAGAAGTATTTAAGAACCTGGTTTTTCAATGAGGTATGGAACATTTAGATCTTTGTTTAATTATTTTTCTTGGACCTAATATTAACACATAATAATTTCATGAGGGTTATTAGGGTGTTCGGGGTTTCTTTGGATCCCAGAGCTCTAGATTTTGGAGAAAACAACATGACTGCATGGTTATTAGAAACTGTTCCACCCATGATACACAGTTTGAGAAAATAGTGTGGGGTGTTTTAGTGCACAACATAGGGTCGAACAGTTTTCCCTAACCATGTGACCTAGGTTGAATGACCTCGCGAGTGTTTCAATTCTTGTTTCAGAGGTATTTTTCATGGTTTTTTCATGGTTAGAATAATTGTGCACCTAGCATATGTGAGGTGTGTCTTAAGATAGAGACAAGAACATGGTTGGTGCACTGTTTGGCCAACTATATGGAAAAACAATGCGAACCATTTTTAAAGGGGTGAAATTTCCATTTTTCTATTAGATCATTCAAACTTTAACCCATATTTCTTTTCATCCCACATGCATAGCAGCATCCACTATCCTCCCCTTTAAAGATCCTTCCATGGAATCCACCTAGGTTCCTTTATAACTTCTCTATATGACCTTGAAATCAAGATCCAGTCATCTCATTAGATTCCAACTGTTAATCACTCCACTCCTTAGGCTCCTTTCTTTTTTCTTATTCCTATAGATGATGTTATTTTGATATGAGATCATATTCCATATATTCATGAGATTCATCTACTCTTTTATTTTCTTCCAATGCAGGAAAAACTATGGGTTGATACTAGATGATGCAGCTACTACTGGAATACAGTAGGTGGTCTATAACTTTTCCCTAAAATTCTCATCATTGATAAATTGTCTTTGTTGTGTGCATGCTGGTTTCATTAGGTGTTGCCCCTAAAATTAATCTTATTTGAATTAAATTTTATAGATTGTATTATAGATTCCTATTGACATGTATTAGTGTCATTGGAGTCTATAACCTCAATGTTAACCACCCCAAGTAGGTGCATTATTTTTTATTCCTTTGGTAACCCATGTTGGGATTGCATAAGACATCGTTCAGGTGCCTTTGACTTGACCTTTGATAATGTAAGTGTTTTATCTTAATTAATGAATCTTCAATGAGTTAAATGGAAAGTGTATTTTCTTATTTATAGATATATATTATCCCTTATTCTTATTAGTTAATTTTATAATTGGTTTCATGTACTTGTTCACCTTATCATGTATGATGAAAGGTAATGGAATGAACCTAATGAAAATGTAAATGGAATGAGTATTAAAGGGCCTAAAATTATATATGATATATTAAATTCATAATGTGCCTATTGTATATTTACCTTTCTATATTTATAGGAATGGTCAGACTTGGTCCCACCTTGGATTCATAGGGTAATTCCTTGAGCACTTAGAGGACGCCATTATGATTCATTGATCCATTTTCCATGGGAGGTACCCACCATAGAATCGATTCCTTATCTTATTACTTGAATTCCTTAGATATCTATCAATGATTCGTGTGAAAAAAATTCAGATACTAGAATGTCTTGGATATACTCCTTGGATTCATCTTGATGTCTTTGGACACATTGTGTAATGGATTCACCTCATTGGGCCCAATCATGCTTATCTTGGGATTACTATGGAATATCTCCATAGAATCAGTTTGAATCTTTTAAATTGGAATGCCTTGGGTTTATCCCCTTTTATTACACTCAAACCCCTTATATCTAGATTGTATGAGCTACCTCTATGATTTGGATTGACCCCTGAGGTCAAGGATGACTTGGTTTCATCTTGGATCCTCTATTATTATTATTTACTATTACAATACTACTGAAACCTCTAAATATGATCTCCTAATTAAAAATAGAACCATAGTTAAAAAAATTAAATGAAATCATGCTCAAAGATACCAGTTGAAGCTAAAGTAGGTATGGGTTATTTATTTTTGTATCACTTTACTTTTATAAACCTTTCTATTATAGTTTATATAAACATACTATATTTGTATAGACATTGTTGGTGGTGGCCTACTGAGATTTATCTCACACCCTATCCAGGCCTCAATTAGTACTTGGGAAGATTATATGATCATAGGTGTGGTAAAAGGGAATCATCCTGATTTTACACCTCACTTGCATGCTTTCAGGAGGGATCTTGGTAGCATATGACTGATCCAGTGCTCCAGATTCATGGATAGTTTTTTCCATTTTTGATTATTTTTTATATAATGTTTTTTACTATATTTCTACTTCCATGTATGCATGTATTCTTTTTTATAGATACATGCCATAATCTTTGGTATATGATACATTTTATAGTTATTAATGATTATTTTTCACTTGTATGCTTATGCTTGTTTCTACTTCCTTATTCATTAACATACTAATTCATCTTACTTATTCGTGTTATAACACCATTATGATATACTCTAGACATAGTTCATAGCCTCCCCACCATCACACCATAGGCCCCTACTGCAAGTCAGAAGCCTTTGGTGTACATGTAGGCATGCATGAGGCCATGTGACTAACCAAGTTCAGTTACTCAAGATTGAATTGGGTCAGAGACATCGCAGAATTAACCCAAAATTATAAAACACATATGATGCGAGGAGCCTCGATATCTACCTATATAAGAGGATGGTATCCTCTTTTATTAGGTGTGACTTATTCTCTCTTCCTCTAATACATGTTTCACCAACTGAGATGAAGGTGATATCATTCCTTCAACATTTGGGTATCCTCATGATATGATCTCAGATCCATTGGTCAGTTTTCCCACATCAGAGGTAGGGTTTTTTTGTTTGCTACTTCATGATCTTTATTAAGAATTATCCTTCACTGAGGAAGAATAAGAATACTTCTATTGATGATTTCTAGGTACTCATTTTTTACAGTTTTATTTATGCATTGATTCTTGAAGATAGGTCTTCCTATGTTTGGGTTGTCTTCTACTGGATATGATCATATAATGATCATATGAAAATCCATCATAGGCTATATTTCCATCATTATATCAAGAAGGATCAATGTTGGTTTGAATGTGTCTCTTTCTATTCATGTTTTCATTCCAAAATATATTTAAATATTGGTGTTGGTATTTTAAAGATTTCTGAGTTCACATATTCTTGTTTGAGTGTTGTATGTCTACATGAATTGTTGTTCGGGTTTACTCAATATGTGTAGTGTGGGGTGGTTCATAGGAGATTGGTATATAGATGATTCTATTTTTTCCAAATAAAGGGTTTCACAAACCACTAAAAATCATGAGAAACCATCACTTCCTTGGAGCTGGAACATGCTAAACTATCATATTGATCCTTCCACTATGAGTATGTCTCAAAACAAATTTGATGTTGTAGTCTACCATCACCACAAAACTGGAGTTCTCTGGTTGGAGCTTACCAATCATAAAGATGGATTAGTTGTTTTCAAATTTGGTTTGTGTTGGAATTCAAACTACTAATTTATGATTTTAAGGGATCTAAAACAGGGTCTAATAATATATTTGATTTAGGGATGTGTAAGAGCATGCATCCACTGGTCCAAGTGATGAATGATTTATTCTATTCAAAAAGTAGAATCTCTAAGCCTGAAATGGTGAATCTAAAGAATTTTTTTTTGGAGGTTGGTCTAATAAAATATTTAAATATGATACTTCTAGATTGGAGAGTCTAGGTCTACTAGTTTCTCACTCTAAGAAGTTCTTCTAGGGGTTTAGTGACATATAAATAACTTGAACAACTGCGAGATTGTTAATTAAAGGATTATATGTGGTCTAGTATGATGAAAAAAAGAAATGAACAGAGGGGAATATAGGAATTAGATAATTCTTAACCTAACTTTCATGAAACTATTTCTGAATATTAACTGAGGAGATCTGACTAACATCGAGTGGGATTTGAGGTAGGTTCAAGGGATTCAAGCTACTCTTATTTAATGAATTTATCAATCCCTTTCCTAATAAATTCAGAATTATCTATTTATTGTATCAATAATTTCAATGAAATAATATTTTTATTCATTAAAATATGATTTTAGAGTGATTATCAATTAGATAATTCAAGTTATTTCACTTGTTATCTTCTCCACTACTTCATTCATTTTTTTCTTTATGATGAAATGATTTGTTCAACTCTAAATAAACTTGATTTGGTTCACTATTTGAGTTTATCTTAAGAATTATAATATGGGGTTGAGGTTCTTATGGTTTACATTTAAGTTTCTTCTGAATTAATTATTTCTATATTTAGTTGACGTATTGATGGATTAAGATTTCAACATAATTATTTCTATCATTTTAGAATCAGTTTTATCATCTAAAATTATTGATAGACCATTTAAGTGAATTAATTTGGATAGAATCACCAAGATATATGATATTGGGAATTTATTAATGACCAAAACACCTTTATTTTAATTTTTTTGGTTTTAGTACTCTTACTTGAAAAAGGAGAGTCTGATTCATCTTTAACTTAGAAAAACTCAATAAGGTTTTCTACCCATTTTAGGTGTTGGTTAAATTCATTCTAGTGAACATTCTAAATAATGAAAATGCATTTTTTTTTAAATCATCAACCTTGAATTACCTAGAATCATTAAATCACAACATCACCAATTTTTCACACCCCCCTAGTTGTATATTTTTTAATTTGTGAACATACCTTTTTAATTATGATTACTACCACATAAATTGTTTACCCTTTCATTTCTTTCTTTAGTTAGAGATAGGTAAATTATTAAATCACAGAAATTCATTCTCTTGGGTTTAGATATTCACTAATATGATAGTGTGGGAGTATAAATCATATTTTTATGGACATTATGACCTCCAACCTCATCAGAGTGTGACAGACACAAGTGTCATGAATAGAGGAAATATTCACAATGGAGAGGGTTGATCAAGAAAAACTCTATGGTTAAAGTTTCTGGAATATTAAATCACAATCACATGGTGTGTGGTCATAAAAACACGCATCATGTATCATATTATTTCAGGTAGGTTCTATTTGGTAGAGATAAACATTACATGTTTTGTGTCCAT
Organism: Viscum album; assembly: GCA_963277665.1. NCBI lineage: Eukaryota > Viridiplantae > Streptophyta > Magnoliopsida > Santalales > Viscaceae > Viscum > Viscum album. The sequence continues at coordinate 2,056,323,662 of OY728157.1, read as the reverse complement.
TTAAAGACACGCCATGTATTTAGTAATACATGACATGATCAGTATAGTAGTACACACCTGAAAATCCCCCAGGACACACACATCATGTAGGGTGGGGAACATACCATGTCAATGGGAGAAATGACTTCGGTTCTCTACATCCCCACATGCCATGTTTCCTATAAGGTATTTTGTATAGCTCAACATGGCATGCCTCAACTATAACGTTACCCTTCCAGCCACTACCCAGGGCTCATACACTATTTTATCCTGATTATATGTCATTTAATTTTATTTCCATTGAGTATTTCATATTTTCACACCCAAGTGTCATAATTGAGATAACGAATAGTCCATTCTTAGTTATGTTCAACATATAATTTTATAGTGAATTTTTCTTTATTTTTAGAGGTTTTTAATGAGATATTTTGGGAAGATTGGGTTTCATGGCTCACTAAATATGATGAAAGTGTTTGGATGATATTTTTAGATCTTTAATGAGGTTGATAATCCACTAGTAAATTACTAATACCAGGGGCCAGGTCCTCCATAAATTCCATATATTTGGTACCCCCTCATGGTTCTAGGGTGTGGGTCATCCATTTAATACACTTTGAACATGGGTTTGGTACCCCTTGATCCAGAAAAGGCTTAAGTCCCCATAATACAAATAGACTAGGTGACCCTTATCCCATGAGATGGGTATTGGGCCCTCTATCCATGGATTATATACACCTCAATTGATAGAAAATTTATTCAAATAGGTGTGGGTGTTTCTTATGGGTCAACAACCCCCTTGATTGACATGTATACCTTGGAGAGGTGTATGGGCCCCACTACAGTTTTAGAAAGGAAATGTGGTAGTTAGGGAAAGTGGGTAGTTAAAGTGTTACTGGTCTTTCATCACATTGACACATATGGTTTTTTGGGTCTAATGAAACTTTTAATAAACCACCAAAAGTTACACCTCTAAAACATACAATGTGGAAAAAAATTACTAGAATAAACTCACATAAATAATACACTACAACTTATAACAAAATTCACACCTAATTCACCACACTATAATGGAAATATTTAAAACAATCTAGATAAGAACTTCCATAAGACAATTATTGAAAGAAACAATATAAAAATAACAACACAAAAAACTATATAGTTTAAGAGTTAGTCCTCATTCATGGGGATAATATTGAAATATCTATTACTAAGGAATGGAAAATAATTACAATACAATGATTTAATTCCTTAATCAAAATTGATTCTACCCTACTAATTAAAAAGAGTCTAGTAAGTGAAACTAGTAACACCGCCTTTTAGTCTTCATGTGAGTGAGTCCAAATTACTTTGATTAATGTGGGAACTCCCTTTACATGGTTGAAAAAATCCACTACATCAAATTCTCCTTATATTACACATTTCATGCTCCTAAAACTTTCATGAGTTTACTCTTACATTTTTTAAATTTACTCTTATGTATTTATTTTCCACAAAACTGTCAGGTTAATTCTTTATAAAGACTCTTATTTATTCTTAGAGTTACTCTTAAATAAGTTATTTATGCCTTCATACTTCATATTTATTTTGAGATAATGGGTATCTATCGATCTCCTGCTTTCAATAACTATCATCTAGCCTGCCTACTTCCAAACTTATGAACATTATAGTTGTAAGTCCATAATCATCATCCAATTATAAAAATTTGGTCTTTTATAATCTCTCCTTGTGTTAGATTTAATTCCTCACTACAAAATGGGTTTCACATAGCTAAACCTAACAATCTCCCACATGAGAATCATTTTCCATGTTTCACCCATAAGTCTTATGTTAGTATCCATAGACCCTCGCCCGCTCCTCAATCTCCATTTTCATCCATATGGATCCTTCATCATGATTTCGATCATCCCATCCTGATTGAGGTAATAAAACCCCTTTAAATATCCCATACTACAACCTTTTTCAGTATGGATATTTAATTTTTAACTCCATAAACATTATATATATCCAACACATTTTCCTCCAAAAACATCTAGGTGAAGTGATATTTGAACGTAATATTATTTTTACTTGAATTAAACATTGAATTGTAGTCCAAGTGGATCACACTCTATTAATCATGGAACAATATCCTAGTCTCCTACCTTCTTCTAAGATCTTCCAATAACCCCATAAACAAAATAAACTCCTTCAATGATTTCATTAATGAAACTTACTCTAATTCTGTAGTTAAAATTGAAAATACAGGTTGAAGTTTCAAAATCCAATTCACATTAATGACTCTGAAAGTGAACACATTTCCTATGGTTCTCTTCCATGTATCTATATCTCCCCCCAAAGTGTGAGTCTAAAAACCCCTCTAATGGTTCATCTATACCAAATAAAAAGGATATATATTTTAAACCTTTGAGATATTATAGGATCCACTAGACCACTTCCCAGTGATCTCTTCTGATTTTCTACACAAATATATAAACTACTCCCACTACATGTGTAATGTTAAACCTTTTACTAACCATGGAATACATCAAACTTATAACTGCCAATTTATAAGTAACATTTTCCATGTACTCACCTTATTATTCTAATCATGGTGCCTTCTCCTTGATTAACTTGAAATGTTCACATAAGGTATTGGTAACCAAATTCACCTCACTTAACCCAAATAATTACAAAACCTTCTAGATGCATTTAGACTGAGTTAGGAAAAATGTTCTTAAACTTAAGTCTCTGATAATCTACATCCCCAATATCTGTTTATCTAAACTGAGATCCTTTATCTTAAAAATTCTGGGCAATTCATCTTTCAACTCATTAATACTTTATTTTACCAAAATGGAAATAATCATGTCATCAAAATAGAGATGTAATATGTTAAAGTGTTGGAATAGAGTATATTGATCCTTTAGATAAATTTGGGATGATGTCTAGTAGCTCAAACTACACACCAAACTACAAATATTGTTGTTTGGCCTCTATGCTGAGGTTGTTGGGGGTCGCAGGTGGCAACACACCACTACTCAGTGGTCTGGTTTATGAATGCCCCTGTCTAAATTTTGGTCATTATAGAAACTATGTTCAAAATGTAGCATTGCTGACCAATGACCCCAATAGAGCACTATAGTAGTGCAGACTTACTATGGCAGTATGAGGCAGGTCATTGTTGTAGTGTTTACTTTGACACGGCACTTAGCATCATGTGATTGGAGACACTGATAGGTCATGGTATCAATGTAGACTTCCATCCATTAGTTACTCTTGAATTATGTACTTATTATGTAGTTGGTGGAATAGTTAAATCATCTTCATTAATAACTCATTCGGTCTAGGGCTTGATATATTCTAAAAATATTCCTACAATTCTGCTCCAAAATTAGTTAAGTGATTATACCCCTCTGTGGATGTAGGTATTTTTTACGAACCATGTAAATGTTTGTGTCCCATTTTCATCTTCTTTTTGTTCTTTTGTTATTTCTTCTCTCTATCTTTAAACTATTCTATCGATGTGACTCATAGTGTTTCTATAGTATAAATATCCCATCATTAAGCACCTTTTGGTAACAACAATGATCTTAATTTCTCTATAAGAACTCTCATTCCACCATAAACACATTGAATTTAATATTCCACTGCCTTTGTTCTTTTTTCAACCCATAAAGGCACATATTTATCTTTCATATAAAATTCGTGTTTTATCTATGAAAACATTTGATCCATGTAGATCTCTTTATCTAAGTCTCTATAAATAAAAGTGTTATTCACATCCAACTGATCTAGATGAAATATTTCTATGGAAACCATACTAAGAACCATCTAAATAGTCATGTGTTTAAAAAAATATAAAAATATCTCTGAAAAATTATACCTTACATTTGTTGAAAAACCATCATAATAAGACTTATATTATACCTTCATCTACCATCTGATTCTTCCTTTAGCCAATAAACTCATTTACTCTAAAGTACTTTCTTCTAAATATATTTTTTTAACTCACATTTTCTATACATATATATGGAATCCATTTCATACCTCATCAATAACTCTCACAACCTCAAGTTTTTTAGTATTACATCCTCTTTTGGGATTTTGGGTTCTCCATCATCCATAAGATACATATAATTCAGATCACATATATACCTCTTCAATTTGTTCCTAATCTTGGTAGACCTTGTAACTATCTATACAAATATTCTCCTTTTGGAACTATATATTCTTGAGCTTCACCTTCTAGATATCTTCCTAAGCTTCTGAAACCCTGGTCTTCCTAGTACTTCTAACCTTGGAAACACCATTAGAACTTGACCTCATTCTGAAACATCCATAAAACTATCTAGTGTTTCTAGTACTGAAATACTCCCTAGTTTTTGTAGAACCACTATAAAATCTATATTTCTATGTATTCAAACCGCATATTTCTATGATACTTAGATCTCATCAGTAACTTTCACTTTTTTCTAATCTTTCTATAAGTTTTCTTCATTGAATATAGAATGTCAAATTATAACCAACTTTTGAGAGTTGTTATCCCAGAGTTAAAATCCAAAATCTTTTTCACCATATCCTATACAATAACACTCAGGACATATCCTCTAGCTTATCACTCTCTTTAGAATCGATATAGACAATGATGAGTGAGCTAAATACTTTAATATGGGTAAGTTCAAACTTTCTTCCATAGTAATAGGATTTCATAAAATATTACCCTAATGAGTATGATGTGCGCATGTTCACCAAGTAGGTCACACAAATCACCACTTTCACCCAAAACTCCTTAAAAATTAGTTTGAATTATCATACTCCTTTCCTTCTCTAATAAATATGATTTATTATCTCTATGGATATTTTTTGTTTTAGAGTTCCTGGTATGGTATTTTTAAACCGTATTTCTTTCCACCAGCATAATCTAAATAACTCCCTAATTTTTTACTCCCCACCATTATCAAACCTCAAGAATTTAAGCCTTCCTCTAGTCTCCTTTTAAACCATTGATATATATCAGAAAGAGTTTTTTAATAGCTTAGACTTGTGGTTGAGAAAGAACACCCACACCTTTTGTGTCATGTCATGGATGAAGGTAACATAGTACAATGAATCTTCATGAAACCAAACTGGAGTTGACCCATATACACCCATATAAACCAACTCCAACTTTTAGTTATTTGGAATTTTATCCCTTATTTAGAACAAAATCTTCCTTACCTTCTCAATGATTCATTATTTTAATTTTTTTTCTCCATGATTTAGATATTAAACATATATTTAGTGGCTAGGATTTTTATCCCTTTTTCAATTAAGTGACCCAGTAGTCATTCCATTACTTATCATAAATTAATTTTCAAGAATGAAATGAACCTTATGATAATATTGTTAGCTATAATGTTCCATCCTTCACTCCTTTGGCCACCACTATGGAACTATGTATAACTTTCCATACTCCATCCGCAAAGGTTCTATATAAACACACATCACCAAATGGTCCTAGAAAGATCAATATTCTTATTAACCCTGGTATGTGTCACATGCCTTGAAATTGGAAAAAGGTTTTGTTCTTTTTTTATATGGAAACATTACACATTCATGAAATATTAAATTATTCTAAATATATAAGATAAACCTTGTCATACCATCAAAAATTATAATTCCTTATACTCGCTCTCTTGGATATAGAGTGAAGGAAAGCTCCATAATCTACAATCCAAGACACAAGTGAATTGGTGCCACTTAATAATATACCATTTGTATCTGTCAATATGGTATTATGTAACATCCCATTACTTTTTTGACAAGTACTTTTTAAATCTTGTCACAGTTTTCTTTTTTCATTATCTGGGTAGGGCTGAGAAGGAATTAGGAGGATACCTATAATGGTGAAGTCAAATATTTATTGAATTCTCATTAAAAAACCCATTTATTTCTATATCCTTATGGTGATTTACATGCTGTTTAATATGGTTAAATGGTGTGTAAATTATAAAATAATAATAAATCCATTTTAAACAAAAGGTGATGGTTTTTTACATAGATTTTGGGATTTTTCAATTACACAATATGTAATTGGGTTACACATCATGAAAAGTATCGATTTTAGTTTTTAAACAGGAATCTTGGATGAAAATTCTATTTCCTCCTCACTATAATTCCTTGAGCTCAGTGTAAGATCCATCCCCAGGAAATTTGGGATCCCTCAAACCCTTCTGGTTCCTTTTGTTAAACAATTGATTGTTGTCGCAAATGCGGTGTGACTTAGCGATTAAGTGTTCTCCCTATCTCTGTCTATTTCTATTTCTATCCTTAGAGTTTGATAAATCATCCTGGGATTGATGGATCTAAACCTAGTGCTTTCTAATCTTGTTTTTAGGTTGAGTTCCTAGATCCTTTGATGCTTCATTATTTTTGGTGAGTTCTGTTGTGGTATTTGTGTTTCAATGGAAAAGTTAGTTGGTTTCATTGTGATGGACAAATATGATTAAACATGAACTTATTGATTTAAATTAAATTGTTTTATTTAAATTAAATTTCTTAAAATGGATTTAAATTGGTTTATTTAAAACCCAATTTCATTGAATTGGAGGGTTTGGAATTGATTTGGCATGAAATTGGGACCCCCCCCCCCCCCCCCGATTTCATTGAATTGGGGTGTTTTGTGAAATTGATGGAAAATTAGGGAATTTAAATTTCTAAATTTAATTTATAAAATTTATTTCAAATTTTTATTTGATAAAATGGCTTGAAATGGTTTTGATATGAATCTAGTGGTTTTATCTTGTAAAAAGGCTTGTTTTGATTGAAGACATGTGTGTTGGTTTTTAAATAGAAGTTGGAATATTTGATGTTTTTAATGGGATGAATTGAATTTTAAATCATTTTAAAATAAATTTTCCTTCATTGGTTGTTATTATAGAACATGAAAGCCTAGTTAGTTAGTTAATTATTGGGATAGCACTATTTTTTACACTTTACAACTAAAACAAAACCTAGTACAGTATGTCGCATCCCTGATGGGATGGTGAAGAGTTTCCTTTGGATAGTTTCAGAGGTACATGTGTATAAACATATTGTCATGATCACCTTCGAGTATGTGAGGATCTTGTTTCTTGGAACTATCATACCTTTTGGCAGATGACCATGCTACCCATTTTTATATTTGAAATATATTGCATTGTTTGTTTTAAATTATTTTTACACATACCTTCTAAATTTATATAAACTATTTTATATAAAATGTTTATTAATCCATTTTTTTAAATTATTTCCATCATTTGAAATTTAAAGCGTAAATTTTTTTAATTATTCTCTGAACTACCATACCTTTTTATTAAAATTGAAATATTTATTTGGTTATTTAAATGTTTACATATTATTATGGAATCTGTGGTGAGACCCTAATGGGATTTTATCTCACACCCTACCCGTGCCTTAAGTTATTTATACATTATATTATTCTGGGTTCAAGCAAGGGTAAGATGCTACTTGGAGGTGATAGAAGTTGTTGATCCTTTGTCTTGGATAGTTGATTCTATTGGGACTTGAGTTCTTATCTTGTTTCTGGTACTTTTTTGTAGTACTTTGGGGTTGTTTACCTATTTAATTTCTAGTACTCTACTCCCTGTAGAGCTATTATTTTATGAATAATGACTTGTTTATCTTCTTCTATAATTATTTTGGAAAAAACTTTCCACTTTCATGTTTTATGGTGCTATGTTCTAGTCACCAACATATGGGGATCAAGATTTTCCTTTAGAAAATGTTGGTATCAGCTCAGTTATCAAGTTACTAGTTTACTTGAGTTGGTTCCTAACAAAGTGGTATCAAAAGTTGGATTTTCATCTTTCCTTGATGTTAGTATGTTGTTGTGGGATCTTATTGACACTTAATAGGTAGTTTCGATTAAGTTCCTAGACATATATCACTGCAATGAGCCTTAAGTCACAAAGGGAGGTTTTGTGAAAGATGTCTTGAGGATTATTTCTAGTCATTTCCCTTCTTTTGATTTGGATAGATTAAAATCTAAATCTTGAGTTATTATTTTTTGGGATTAATTCTCCCTTATTATTATTTTTGAGTGTTAAATTTGATGACTTTCTTATTGTATGTTGATGTTTTATAGCATCATTCCTCTGAGAAGATGTGAAAATAATATCCAGGAGGAAACTGTTGCTGAACCACAGTGAGAAAATCCTCTCATGGACCCAAGTCTAGTCAAGGTGATTGTTCATACTATCCAAGCTTTAGGATAGGAAACTGCATTAGTTCCCATTCAGGCTCCAGCTATGAAACTTGAAAGGGGTGTTATCTAGAATAATTCTCAGGAGTTCATTCACTAAAAATCACCAATGTTCAAAAGATCCATTGATCCCCAAGAGTTTGAGTAAAGTTTTAACAGGATGGTGCATTTTTTTAAATTCTTAGAGACACCTAAGGAGATCAAGGTGGAATATTCCACCTTCGTTCTAGAGGGATCGAGTAGTAGATTGTGGGACATGATGGTGATGGTGAAGAAATATGAGGGATTAGAGTGTAATGACTTCAAGGATATTTTCACCAACTAGTTTTATACATAGTTGATGTTGTCATCCAAGGCATTAGAGTTCTTCAAACATGAGCAGGCTGATAGAAGCATGACAGAGTATGTGAACTATTTTTCTGAGATAGTACAGTTTTCACCTAAGGTAGTATAAAATGAGAAGATAAATACAAGATAGTTCAAGTTGGGACTTTGATATGATATTCATTCTTAGGTTTTCTTGTTGAAACTTCCTTCTTATACTGATGTGTTTGATAGAGCATTGATGGTCAAAATAGACCTGGCTGGAAAGTCAGGGTTTTTTGGAGTTTCTTTTTATCTCAGTGGTAGTATGAATTACTATAAAAGAAATAATAAGTGTGATGATTATCACAGTAAATTTCAACAGTAGGGTTTTTCTAGACCTTATTCAATGCCTCAAAGATACCCTTTTATTTTTTTACTAGTGTGTAAATCCTGGGAATTCGAAGATGGTTTTAACTAAGTTTACTAAGATCTATGGCTCCTATGGATTCCCATGTCACTTTTAGAAGTTCTTTCATGTTTATTCAACTCCATGTAGTGTAATGGGATCATTAGTGCATTTTAAAACTATGGTGAAATTATATGTTCATGAAAAAATGGGTTCCAGCCACAGGCATCCAGAACAAAGCTTCTCCACATAATGAAAGAGTCTCTAGAGGAAGCTAATACGGGTCCAGCAACTGTGAGAGGTACCATCACTATAGTTTCATCATTAGAGGATGATTTATTTGATATTAGTGAATCTCATTCATTTATTTCAACCCATATTGTTAATAAACTAAATCTGTTTACTTATATTTTTCTTATATGATGGATATTGCAACTCCCCTTAAAATGAAGAGAGAGAAGGACTTGTATAGTTCCTATTGTGCTTTCTCCTATCATATGTTGAGCTTTATTATAGTTTTTCGGTTCCCAACATGAAACCACTTGATTTCATGTCTAGGATATATTGGATCATTACCAATAAATCCTATATTTATTACTATCTTAAATGGGTCTCTTTTACTACACTCGATGTTGTATGTCATATGTTTCATGGAGAATAGGACCTAGAGTTGAGTTGAGTTGGACCTTCTTATCTGGGGTTGAGGAAAGTGATATATGTGTTCCCCTTTGATCTAGAGAGATAATTATTAAGTAGTTATCTCCCTCTATCTTTCATCGAGTTTACCAATGTGTTTCTTTCTGACTTCTATGGTCTGTCGCTGGTAAGGGAGGTATAGTTTTCTATTAATTTTGTACCTTGTACTCAACCAATGTCAATTCCTTCTTACCACATGGAATAAGATGGAAGGATATAGTTTAATATTCAATTGTATGACCTTTAATAGAAAGGATTTATATATCCAAGTGTGTCACCTTGGGCTGCTACAGTTCTCTTTGATAAGAAAGGTGATGGTTCACGTTTACTTTGTGTTGATTATCGAAAACTCAATAGAGTCATGGTAAATAAAAAGTATCCATTTATAAGGATTGATGATCTATTTGATTAGTTTAAAGGGTAAAATTGGTTCTAGAAATTGATATTTTATCTGGTTACCATTAGTTGAGAATAAAATAATCTATCATTCAGAAAACTGTCTTTCGGAACATGTATGGGAATTATGAATACCTTGTCATTCCTTTTAGTCTAAAAAATGCTCCTACAGTCCTCATGGAATTGATGAACAGGATTTTCCAAGAGTATCTTGATAACTTTGTGGTATTATTTTTGGATGACATCCTTATTTACTCTAATTATGAGGATGATCATGTGCATCATCTGAGAGCGGTTAGGGAATTGTTGAGAAATCAATATCTTTATTTGAAGGTTTCGAGATGTAATTTCCAGATACATAAAGTGAAATTATTGGGATGTGTGGTGTTGTAACATGGTATTTCAGTTGATCCTAAAAAGGTAAATGTTGTTATGACATGGGAATAACCACGAATATTTTTTGAGATTCTGAGTTTCTTAGGTCTAGTTGGTTATTATCGTTGGTTCATTAAGGACTTCTCAAAGTTGGCTTCTTCGATGACTACTCTGACTCATAAGGGAGTAAAATTTTCTTGGATTAAAAAATGTTAGTAATATTTTGTTGAGATGAAATAAATTTTGACCATTACACCAGTGTTGACTCTTTCAAAGGATGGTCAAGGCTATGTGGTCTTATTTTATGCATCAGGTTTGGTTTTGGGTTGTGTTATTATGCAGGGTGATCATGTCGTTGCTTATGGATCTCAGAATCTTAGGCCACATGAGAAGAATTACCTAACCCAAGACCTTGAACTTGCAGTTTTAATTCATGAACTTAAGAGTTGGTGGAATTACCTTTATGAAGAAAGGTTTACCGTGTTTTTAGACCACAATATCTTGATTTATATCTTCTCTTAAAAATATTTGAATCTCCACCATAAGAATTGGGTGGAATACCTGAAATATTTTGATTTCAACATCTCATTTACAACGGGGAAATGGAATGTTGTTGTAGATTTTTTGAATAGGAAATTTCTAACCCATGTAGTTAATGAATCATTAGAATAGTGGAATATGATGGATCCTTTTTCATAGTTTCATATTGGAGTTCATGAAATAGAGTCTGAGGTTAGTTTGGACAATGTACAGTTCACATACGCTCTTCTTGAGATAATTATTCTAGAACAATATCTTTATAATGAGTTTTTCATCATTAGAAACTCTCTTTATGGAAGGGAGACTGTTCCTAACTGGTCATTATCCACCAAGGGAATTCTCTACTACCAGAATTTCTTTATTGTGTCATTAGAGATAAGGAAAACTGTGATAGGGGATTGTCATAAATTTCAGTAGGCAGTGCACCCAACAACCATGAATATGTTATATGATATGTAGTGATGATTTTGTTAGAAAAGTATGAGATGGGGCATTTCTAAATTTGTCTCTCATTTTTATATGTGCTAACAGGTCAAGAGAAAGAACCAGAAATCTTTGGGTCTACTTAAGACACTTCTAGTTCAAACTAAGAAGTGGGATGATATATCTATGGAATTTGTGGTTAGGCTGCTTCATACCTATATAAATAAAAAAAATTATAAGGGTTGTGATCGATCGACTGACAAAATCATCTCACTCTGTATCCGTTAATGATACAACCAAAGTTAACAATTTTGGAAATCTCTATGTGAAGGAGACAATTTTTTTGTATAGAGTTCCATATGCTATAGTCTCTGATAGGGATCCTCGGTTCACTTCTCACTTTTGGAGAGACCTTCAACAGGTAATGGAATCTTAGGTCTGTTTGAGTACGGCATACCATACGTATTCGGATGGTCAGACAGAAAGAGATATACAAATTCTTTTGTACATTCATTGAACATGTGTTTTTTACTTTGGGGGATCTTGGGATAACCATATGGTACTGGTTGAGTTTTCTTATAATAATAGTTATTAGTTTATGATCAAATGGCTCCATTTCGGGTTGTGTATAGTCATCCTTACAGATCTTTGTTGTGTTGGTCGGATATTGGTGGATGTTCATTGGTTGGATTGATCTTGGTTCAAGAGACGACATAAAATATTCAGTTGATTCATCATATAATTTTGATGGAATAGAGCTGATATAAGTCTTATGCTGATCATCATCACTGACCATTGGAATTCTCAATCGGTGACCAAGTGTTCTTGAATGTTTCACCTCTATTGGTTCATTGATGGCTTAGAAAGAAAGAGAATCTTACTCCTCATTTTTTTGGACCTTTTGAGGTTGTTTAGAAGGTGGGGAAATCTACTTACTGTTTATCACTTCCACTACAGCTGACATCAATACATGATGTGTTCCATGTTCTCATTTATAAAAGCATCTATCTGATCCATCTCATGTTCTGAGCTAGCATGATATTGAGGTTGAACCTGATTTATCCATAACTGAATAGCCAGTTAGGATAGTTGATTCTAAAACCAAGGTACTTCATGGGAGTATAATACCTTGGTTTTGTTTGAAATGGAAGAATAGTTCTTATTCTCATTAGACACAGGAGTGTGAGGCACTGATGAGAGAATAGTGGCCTCACCTTTTCGATGTGGAAGACTCTTGACAAGATTTTTGGGAACAAATTTTTTTTATAGTGGGCAGGGTGTAACATCCCATTACCTTTATGATAGTTATTTTTAAACCTTATCATGGTTTTCCTTTTTCATTATCTGGTTAGGGATGAGAATGATTTAGAAGGATACCTATAATGGTGAAGTTAGATATTTTTTGAATTTTTAGCATAAAACCTATTAGTTTTATAGCCTTATAAGGATTTACACACCGTGTAATATGGTTACGCGATGTGTAAATTATAAAATAATAATAAATATTTCTTTAACAAAAGGTGATGGGTTTTTTGATGATATTGGGATTTTTCAATTACACGGTGTGTAATTGGGTTACATGTCATGTAAATCCTTGAGTGTTGTTTTTAAATAGGCATCTTGGATGAAAATTTTATTTCCTCCTCTCCAAACTTCCTTTCTCTTGACCCAAATGCCATCCCCAAGTGATTTTAGATCCTTTTAACCCTTTGGGTTCATTTCATTTAGTGATTGATTTTTGTTTCAAATGCAGTGTGACTTACCAGGTAAGCATTATCCCTATCAGTTTGTCTCTGTCTCTTTTCCTCCTTAGAGTTTGATAGATCATCTAGGGATTGATGGATCTAAATGACATGTTATTGAATATTTTTTCTAGGTTTGTTTCCTAGATCCTTTGTGACTTTATTCTTATTAGTTGGTTTCATTGTGGGATCTTTTTTGGGAAAAGGTAGGTGGTTCTGTTATGATGGCCAAATTTTATTAACCCTAAATTTCTTGATTTAAATTCAATTATTTTATTTAAATTCAATTACTTGAAAATAATTTCAATTGGTTTATTAAAAACCCAATTCTATTGAATTTGAGGATTTGTATTTTATTTGGAATAAAATTGGGAAAACCCCCTAATTCCATTGAATTGGGGTGTGTTTGTGAAATTGATGGAAAATTGTGGAAATTAAATTGTTGAATTTAAATTATAAAATTGATTTTTTGAAATTGATTTAAAATTTTTTTTTTGAGAAAATTTATTTAAATGGTTTTGATAGAAACCTAGTGGTTTTATCTTTGAAAATGCATGTTTTTTATTAAAAACTCACATGTTGGTTTTTAAAAGGAAATTAGCATATTTGAAATGTTTAATTGGATGAATTTAATTTTAAAAATTTTTTAAAAAAAATTTATACATCATTAGTTGTTATTAAAGAACATGAAATCCTTATTAGTTAGTGAGTTATTGTAATATACCTCTTTTTTATTCTTTACAACTGAAAAAAAACTAATGCAGCAGGTCACATCCCCAATGGGATAGTGATGAATCACCTTTGGATAGTGTTAGAGGGGCGTGTGTATACACATAATGCTATGATCACCTTCAGGTGTGTGAGGATCATGTATCCTAGAACTATCATACCTTTTGGAAGATGACCATGTTTCTTGTTGTTGTATTTGAAATATTTTCCATTGTTTTTTGTAAATAGTTTTACACATACCTTTTGAATTTATATAAACTATTTTATATAAAATTTTATTAAGACATTTGTTTAAAGTATTTCCATTATTTGAAATGTAAAGCATGAATTTTTTTAATTATTCTATAAACTTCCATACCTATTATAAAATTTAAATCTTTATTTGGTTAGTTAAATGTTGGCATCATATTATTGAATCTTTGGTGAGACCCTACTGGTCTTTTAGCACACACCCTACCTATGCCTTTGAGTGTTTGTATATTATCTTCTTCTAGGTTCAAGAAATGGTAAGGCGACACTTAGAGGTGGTAGTAGCTATTGATACTTGGGATTATAGAGTTGTGTTTATTGTGACTTTTATTTTTATCCAATTTTATGGTACTTTGCTATAGTACTTTTTGGTTGGGCACCTTTTTGACTTCTGGTACACTGCTCCCTATGGATTTTTTCATGTATGCATGATGACTTTTTTATCTGATTTCCCAATATTTGTGGAAAAATTGTTTCCAATTTCTTATTATATGATTCCAAGTTCTAGTCACCAACCTGTGGGTATCAGGAACAAACTTTAGGCAATGTTAGGATTAGCTCAGTTATCAGGTTACTAGGGCACCCAGGTTGGTTCATGAAAGATTTTCAATTGCACTTTCAGAAATTTATCTTCTAGAGTTGAGTCTTTTTTGCATTATAATCGTTCTTGAAATGGTGTTTCTTCCCACAATGCCAACACATGGGGAAACCTTCCAATGAGATACTACAACTTTAACTTCTTCTTCTTTTTATTTTTCTTTGAATTTTCAATGTAGTAGAATATCACCTACCTTATTCATTTTATAAATTTTCAGTAGATGAAAATATATACTTCTAAAAAATTATTCATTCAATATAAGATCTATAAGGTCAGAGAACACTAATTTCATCTTAATTCTAGAGTTACTCACCACAATAACCATCACATCCCAAGATTTTGGAAGTAATGAGAGTAAAAAACACCCAGTTGGGATACCTAAATCTCACCATCACCAATTCCAACTAACTTAAAATGATATTGAAGTAATTGATGTGACCATCAGCAAGTTTTCCTTATAACATCCTCATGTTGGACATGCTTCACAATAAGAACACTATGTTCGTTTATATTGTCTTATCATATATATCTATGATATCCTTAAAAATATTTTAAGTTTTATTCACCTCATGGATGTTAAAATCCATGTTTAGGGATAATGACATTTGAATCATTATAAGGGATTCCTTATCCATCATTTCTCTTTATTCCTTCTTCATCACTTATATATTGGTACCCATCAATGAAATTTAAAGATCCTTCTATAGTATATAATCCTCTATTTAGATATTTTATAATCTAAAATAATTTCTATAAAACTTCTCCACATAGACCTTACCCTCCTCCAATGCTATTACTTTCAGAAATAGTGAAGTAATGCTATATTTTAGAACACATAAAGGGGATCAAGAACTAATTACTAGAATTATCCTAAAATGTTAGTGGTGGAATTATTATTCTAAACAAGATCTGAAACAACTTCCCTGGGGTCTGATCATCTAAATCTTTGATACTAATTGTTATTTCTGATGCAATTTTTGATAAACCAATAGAATTTTTGTATCTAAAACTTGTATGTTAAAAAAAGTAACAGAATAAACCCATGTTAATGATGCACTGGAATATAGAAAACAAGAAAAATATAATTCCACACACCATATCAAACACTTTATAAATATCCTGAACAAAACTTTAATAATACAATGATTTAAATAAACTAATAAAAAAGAACAAGACGGGAATTTTCATGGTTCAGATTCTATTCCTAATCTATGGAGGAATTCTACAACCTCTTTTATTGAGGAACGAAAGATAATTACAATAAAATGATTTTATACCTTAATCATAATTTATTACACCTTACTAAATCAAGTATATCCCAACAAGTGAAGAAGTTTTCATTTCCTTCTGATATTCACATGAGTGTGGCCATGTTACTATGATCTATATAGGAACTCCCTTCACTTTTTCATAGACATTCATCACCTTGACTCCTTATGGTGAGTAGTTCATGATCTTGAAAATCACATAGGTTTTCTATTAGGTTTTTTAAAATTTATCTAATGTATTATTTTTATAAAAAAACATTAGGTAATTCATTTAGAAATACTCTTATGTATTCCTAGAGTTACTCTTACACAAGTCCTTTGTACCTTTATACTTCACCTTCATTCTAAGTCAAGGGGTTTCTAACAATTTCCTGGTTATCATCTGGTCTTACTGCTTCTAGACTTCTAAACATTGTAACTACTACTCCATCATCTACATATAAGTATTAGAAATTATTATTTTAGAATACCTCCTATTAGATTTAGTTTCTATCTAGAAAATTATTTTCACACATATAAACCTAACATGGTTTCCTTCGAGATATGACTTGTAGCTAGGATATGGGATTTTGAATTCATCATGGTATTGTTTATATGAACCTAAAATAATTTTTGGGTTATAATTGGAGGTTTCTATATTCCTTCCTTTATCTTAGTTTCTTAACAAACATTTTTTTATTTCACCTTCCTTCGTTATTAATGTGTCCTACTGGGTATTTTTATACTCACTCCTCCATGGGTCTTTATTCCCATATGTATTTTGTTTATGTAGAAAACTCATATTTCAAAAGTGATTTCAGTGAACATGAGGTCAATGAATCCAAAGATTAGTGGTTTTTAATGTAAATGGTTTTCAATAGAGGTCATACCAAGATCCATGGTGGGAGAATTATACCCTAGTGGGTTAGGTCATGCCAATCACCATAATAATAATTCACTAGAAAATAAATATCATCAAGACACACACACCAAAATAGATACCCAAAACTAATTACACCCTTATCCATAAGAAATATCAATCATCCCAAATCAGAAAAGAACTAACCCTATGCACTAATCCATGGTGGGGGAATTATACCCCATCTAGGGTATGTATCTTTCATAGGAGTAACTAACCACCAATGATGGGGGATATTCACCCCATCATGATGAACAAAACAACTAGGTGGTTATTTGACCTTATATCTCATATGGGCGACCCTTTCCCTGGTAGTGAAAGTGTCAATCAATGGATTACCCAACCACATCCCTAATATAGAGGACTCATGCATCGTTGGGAATGAGATTAGTCAAGGGGGTACCTGACCCCATGTGTTTACCAAAATCCCAACTCAAGACTATTAAGAACCTCATCTAGATATTAGGTTCATTCCAAGAATGAATCTCTTAATGGTGGGGCATTGTATAATTATCGCTAAAGTAATAAGAAATCATCGATAATCGTACACCAACCCATTCTCAAATTCATCACCAAAATAGATACACTCTTATTATCATCTCACATTATCTAAATCTCAATATAACAAGTCACATCATCATTTTATCATTGTCTCTAAGAAAAATTATATATATATCACAACATATGTTGTACAATTAGAAAGTATGTCACATTTTCATCATAATAAATATCTTGGGTGATCACACTCACTATGTGATCTCCCATTGTCAATCAAGTTGGTTAATTTAATGGAATATTGATCGATTTCATTTGAACACTAGTTATATCATCATGGTATGTAGAGGACCACTGGATAACTACCTCCTAGTGTAAGCCACAGTATGTATTAGACTAACCAACAATATCAATGAATAAGAATAATATATATATCATATCAATTATTATAAAATTTCATCACACTTTGGAATGTTAATTATCCCATCAAATCATATAATCTATCTCAAGAGGGTGTAATGATTATTTTTTTCTAGTAACACTCACTGAAGGTTCATATCTTAATGAACCCACTAAATATTCATCACTTGATCCACATCGTCAACCTCTATCACTCATAAGAAGAACATTTTTACTCAAAAAAACTTTGTTATGATTCTATATACCATAAGGCCTTCCAAAGTTACGCCATTGTACATCATAATTGATAATTTCATAAAAAAATTCATGTCTAGTCAAAAAGGTAATCCAAATGGATTCCGATAATCATGTCCATGATTATGGGGGCATAAAGATCTACTTATGTAGAGGTCATCACAAAAACCATCGAACCACCCACATGCATTTCAATGTTTATAATATTAATCAATAAAAACACTAATTTAAACTCTCCAAGTGACTCGTCTAAGGGGAATATTGTGTTATACTTAATAAAATGAACAAAATTATATCCTTAAAATTTTTATCAGGTCAATTTTTCATTAATTATGGAGTCTAATTTTTAAAAAATTCCAAAAAAAACGTCTATTAGATGATCTTAAATGGCCTTGAAAACCCCACTATCATGATTTACATAGAAATATGAGTAAAATCAACTATTTATTGATAAAATGACCTAAAATTTTGTTTTATGGGTTTTAAAAGATTATAGGGAGGATAAAACATATGGTATAGGGAGATAGAGCTCAGGCATGTACTATACATGTTTTAGGTCATCATTATATGACCTCGTTGGATTTCTATACCCTGGTTGTTAGTCCGCCTAACTTGGACATAGTATGAGCTTCCTTTTTGAATTCAAACACCACCTTGGTTATCTTATTCTCCCTCTATAGTCTGTGGATTATGTTCCATGGGGAAATTCTTCCTTATTCATCCAATTAAACCAAATTAAAAACACATATCTCCCCCATATCCCCCCTCCCCCAACCCTAATTTCTAACTATCCATCATACTGCACCAAACTAGGGTCTTCTTCGTTCCACCCTCTATATCTAATATAATATGGTTTTTCTTGAGTCGTGAAATAAGAATATACATTTACATCTTCATGATCAGTGTTTACAAGGGAGAATGAGGTGTTAGGGACTGTTAAGGGTGGTATGGACCTCACCCCATCATCTTGTGTTGGTTTGAGCTTAACCGTTGTCATGATTGTGGAAATTTTTCAGATCTATGAGTGTTGGATTTGAGTTATGGAGTGATCATGGGTGGTAGATAATGTGAATAAGGTGAGTTAAAGGTCACTGGACATATTGGTTCATGACATAAATGAGCTATAATAATGCCAGACACTGGAATTATAAATAATATCAATATCATAATCAAACTATACATTGTAATTTCATAAACTTTAATTAAAAATGTTACATTCATATCAATGATCCCTACCATGGGAGGACCATTGTTTCCTTCTCTAGAATCCTCTAAACATGACACTTCTAATTATGTAAATATGAGTATTAAGGAGAAAATTTATCTATTTATAAGGGTAAAAAGTATATGTTGGGCCCAGAATTCATTATTAAATTATTTCATGGATAAATAAAATATCATGAATTAATAAATACTATAGTTAAAAAATTTCAATCAAAGGTTCCATTCGTAAAAAAATATTTTGGGGACCCCTGTTTGTGTAAAATTCAAACATTTATATTTTCACTCCAAAATTCTCATTCCACTTAATAAACCCATCACAAATCCCAATTTAATAAATAAAGTCACTAAAAAATCTAATGGAATTGAAACAGATTTTAAATTATGATCAAAAGCTAATTCATTCTCAAGTCAAACATTAATTCATTAAAAAATTCATAGTTAGACATTTATAATGGAAATAATTACTCTAAAAATTATTCTTAGGAATGTCCTCCTTAGCTTGAATCTAATGGTAGCCAAATCACATGTTCATTTTGGAAAACTATATTGCACATTTTAATTAGTCAAAAAGGTCATAAACTCGAGAAATATAATATTTTTTTTCAATGGGAACTTAATTTTAGTTGTGATAATTGATTCATAACCATAAATTACAATTTTATTTTCTAAAAAATAGTATAAAATCATCTCAATTTGAGGTGATTAGTTTAATAAACCCTTTATTTTCCAATTCCTCTAACTGAATTTTGAACTCCATGATTTAAATTGGTTTCAAATAATAAGAAGGAATATATAATGAATAATTACTTGTAAATAAATAAATGGTAATATCAACCTATATCTCATTAGTTTATCTATATAAATCCTTAAGAGATACATGTAATGAACTACATCATTATGGGTCATGAATTTTGGAGGAAATTTGAACTTTTCATCTAGTGGATGGATCGTTTGAATAACCTATTGTCAAACTAAGATTATTTAAGTTTGAAAATACTTGAGAATTTTTTTTGTACTTAAAAGGAAGTTCATTGGGTGACATAAATGTCAGTAGTAGGCTAGAGTCTTAGCCAAACCAGCAGGGTAGCTACAGCAACACCAGCTCACTGGTGGGGTGGGTAGAAACCTCTACCACCTAGAAGGACTCAGCAATAATCTAGTAAGGTATTTAGTGAGACTACTACCCAAAATTTCTCATCATCCAAATGGTATAACATTATTGGCTAGTCTATGGGGTTCACTATATGACATTAAGTAAGGGATTTTTTGGTTTTTTAGACATCAATCCCCCCTCGATTTTAGCTCCCTTTTCTCTGTTTTTTGAGGGTTAGTCCGTTATGAACCTCTATACTTCTCCCTCCATGAGATACCCTCAATATGGGGTGTATCTAGGTTATATCCAATGGTGAATCCACGTGATTTCCTTTTTTCATTATCAATATTTTCCTTCTTCATCCTTGTATGGTGGTAGATCATTATATCATTCATTGTGCATGATCCTCTTGGTAAGTTTAATCCTTTTTGATCCTTTGATGTCTCAATTCTCTTCTGATCCTATTCTCTTTAGTCATCTTGCTACTCTATTTATCTTTGTCTAATTTTCAAATATAGAATCAAAGAATAATTCCTCAGATCCTGATGGTATTGTCTAAGACTAATGGGGATTTGGATTGGCATAGCTAGAGGATATCTCATAACGATGTAAGTATATCATTGATGATCATTTCATTAGAGTTAAGTCACTTAGTTTCGTTTACTTCAAAAGGTTACAAATTAATTATATTAAATTGGTGAGTTTTTTATTGCATGATAGGGATTTATCCTAGAATAAATATGAAAGCGTATTATGGATCTTTCGTGGATGGTTGGTCATTGTTTTGATTAGGCAGTGATATCTAATAAGTATTTTATCATGTGTTCTTTTATACCTTGATTCATAATTCTTAGTAAATATTTTAATTAATTTCAATTTAGTTATAATTAATTGATTGGAATTTTTGGGAATGATAATATCCATGTGATGATTGATGGAGGCTGAATAGACTTTGATGGACTTAGACAAAGCTATTGGGATTTCCTTGGTTTAGAGTTGGCTTCATTTCAGGTAGGTGGTCCCATTTACTCTACTATATAGTTTGAGTATGGTTTATTGGAATATGATATGTGGTTCTCCACTTTGGTTGAACAACCCTTAATTCATAATTTTATAATGATCTTGTAATGCTTAATTAGTTAATAATTATAAATTCGTAACTAATTAAAGGAAGTATGACTAATGAAAAACTAATTAATGATCCTTAAGTCTTGAAAATTTGAATGAACCTTGCCTAACGTAATTAGACACCTTGGGGTGTGTGTTGTGTTATACAAGTCTTGGATCCCATGAGACCATGTATTATGACTTATTCCATTATTATGATTAGATAACCTATTGAATTATGTTTGATCTTGATCACATGTGTAGCTGATGTGAATCATGATTATATGACATGATCTATTTATATGTGCACACTAGTTTTCCTTGATTTGATACATTCATTTTCATAAATTGTTGACCATTCTTGATAGTGATCACATGTGGGTGTATTTTTAACATGTGAAACACTTTATGATGCTTTTTTGTCATGATTCTGCCTATGTATATTGTTTCACCTTGTTAGATGATGATCATATGTTTTATTATATTGGAACTAAATACTCATTATGATATGTTATTCTATAATTATATGTATTTATTTATATGTTATGTGATATACCATATTTCCTTTAGTTGTATTGTTCTGGTATTCAAATACAAGTGGGTCATCGGGATATGTTTATCCTTTGAGGGGGAGTGTGCATGGATTATGATGATGATGATAGACCTGAGAATAGGGCAGGGGCATGGATTCCTTGACACCAGACCCATGAAAGTAGGAAATTGGGACTATGATGAACTTTAGATGCCATGTATCATGTTTACTTTATGACTAATGGATTTCAAGCATCATGTTCTCCTGATGAATAAAGGAATCCAAGTAACATGTTTACTTTATTCCTACTGTATGTTGAGTGGTGTGTACTCTCGATGACTAGTGATTGCTAAGGTAAATGTTACCTCGATGCCATGAGGATTCCTATTAACATGTTTTCCCAATACCTAGAGTACCAACCGTATAGTTTTCTCTCAATTACTTCTAACATCTGTTATGATTTTTTTCTGGCATAGCGTTGAAGCAGGTATGCTCAGGGTTCTTGGGAGCTTGGTAAGTTCACGACCACTCAATATATAGTTGTTATTTACTATGTGTTCTTGGATATATTATGTTATTCTTACATAGTTATGTTTTTTCCAATTTACCTTTTGTTAAGATTATCATATTCATGAACACTCTATTTCACTGGTTGGGTATCAGACCACGTTAGTTGTGTCTAACTGATTTGTAGTCACACCTTTCTTGAGTGGACATAAAACTTGGGTACTCGAGTATACCTCACTTTTTTTAAGTACAAGTTAGAATAAGGCCTAATATTATCCACTATTGAGATAACTCACTACGAATATAGATCCTAGGATGATATGAGACTTGGAGTTGTAGATACTCTTTGTACTTTTTTTCTTTTCACTCATATACCAGTGACCATTCCAGTGGTAAATCAGTGTCCTTATATCTAAGTATGATCATAAAGGTATTTTTTTCCTTATTCATTTATACAGTTGGTATCTTATTGGTTCCTATTTACTCTTATTGTATGATGTTTACTTGTTTGGTTATTTATTTGTTATTATCACTCAAATTGAGGGTATAGGCTTCCCATAGTTCAACTATAGAACCTAACTACTATCTGGAAGCCTTTGTTATATGAGGAGGTGAACCTAAGGTATTGTGGAATTATATCTCAGACTCACTGATTTGAGTTAGGATATTACAAATTGGTATCAGAGAATATGAGCTCTATTTTTTCTAATTTGGGGAGTTGGTAGATAGGTGAAATAGGAATATGTCCAAGGTTATGATAAATATTAGATCGGTGTGTTGAAAAAACCTTTTATAAAGGAATTTCATGTTACCAAGGAATGTGATTGATGTTATTGGTTTACAATTTTAAAGTTATATGATTTCACCTCATGTGATGCACATGGATTTTTAGGTTTTTTAATTCATATGGATTGAATCTTGGAAGTATCATTAAGAGGAGTAGTATGAATCATGTTTAACTCATACATTTCTCATAATATATATGCTTATTGTATGTGATTAATTGATTATTGAGGAATCAAATGTTTGGTGTCATCAACTTGTATTGTGTTTTCACATATGATTTTTGGGTGAAAATTTATTTGGATAATCCCCTATATGATACAAGGTCATGTGATACTATGTTATGGTACCCCTGGGTGATGATGTTAATAGTAACAATGATGATTCAATCCTTCTTTGCATGGGTGGTGTAGTATACCTTATTAGATCATTTTTTGGTGTTAATTTCCTTAGTAAAGAATATTTTGTTGGTATTCATTGGACATGTTTGGATAATTATGGTTCCAACTATATCCTATATTGAGTTATACATTTATCACTTAGTGGAATTATTTATAACCAATCAGGCTTCTATAGACTCTCAATGTGGTTAGTCTAAGGGAGAATCCATCCAAACATATCTAGAATAAGTATCTATAAAATATTTTGTGGGTTGTAACCCTTAATGAAACCTTTTGAAAGATTTTTTTTAAGACTTGTAGCCTTAGAAATGTGACTCTAGATACTTGTGAGGTGGTTTCATGTAGTTATTTGAAGTAACCTGAGAGAGGATATTCCTTGTGAGAGGATATTCAAGTTTAATGCCTTAGGGGTAGTTTTCATTGATGAAACTACATTGTGAATGTGAGTAAACTTTGAAATGATTTAAGGAAGTTCTTTAAAATTTTCTTATAACCTGGGAAGATAGAGAACCTCCAGTGCTAGTAGTCATGAAACATGGTTGGTTTTGGAATTATTAGATTCTTGTGGAATCAAGGGTGGGATGAGGGTTTTTTTACTTTTTGGTATATAATTCAGATCTTTCTTATTGTTGGGTGAAAATTATAGGTGATTGGAATTGGGAGGGCTAGAGTGTGGGTATAGACTCAGTGGCTTGAACTGACACCCATGCGATGGATGGTGCACGATGAACCTTGGTATCAAGGAGTTTCCTTTTCTAAAAGGTGGTACTAAGAGTTCTTGAGTTTGGTGGAGCGGTTTCCTCATGGTGTAGATAGATAAAGAGGCATGTGAGTCTATATTAGAGGACCATGAATCATGGGAAAATAAATATATTGGGAGTGATAATGGTATCGTGAATCCTCAATGGGAAGATCCTTAATTCACAAGCATTCATGTTCATAGATTATGTGCAGAGTCTGTTGAACTAGTGGAACCAGGTTAGTTAGTGGACTATTGAGAATTTTTAGGCTCTATTGATAAACCCAAAAGAGATAGTGGTGGTAGTTCACAAATAATTTTGGTTCAAGGTCACCCTTTTATTTAACAACCAACATTTTGGCATGAAGCTCACGAGGCTTGGAATATTTGAAGCTTTTGTGAGAGGAGTTATCTCTATTGTGAGAGATGACATGGGAAATCGGTTAAGGTACCATTGTATAGTAGACTTGAGTTTTTCATCTATTGGAAATGTTGTGGTTTAGTGTAGTGAAATTTATGATGGAAAAAACCCCATGGGGTTTAATTCGTAACCCATGCCTAGGATGCTAGAGTTGTTTATACACATCGTGAATGTATCATTGAATATAGTAAACTAAATTTGGGGTATCCAGGTGTGTTCAGTGCTTGATTCTTTCTTAACAATTGGGTATGAATATATAGTCATGGTTAGTCATTGTATTTGGTGATATAATATTCAAGGGATGGGTAGACCGATGTAATCACTACAAGAAAACTATAAGGATACTCCTTTAGTAGAGATAACCAACCTGGTCAAGTGTGAAATAACCTTTATTATGGGAAGGGTCATGGTCTTTCATAAGACTGACCATTGGATGATCATTTTTACTCTAGAAACTGATGTATAGTGGACCTAATCATATTTTTTTTCATGATGAATACCTAATTTTTTATTCAGATGTAGAATTTGATGCGGACTAGATGTAGTATTTAAACTCGTTAAATGATATCAATGTGAATTAAGAGGGAATTGGATCATTTGTACATTAATTCATGTTTTAAATCATTATGTTTGGTGCAAGAGGTTGATGAATAAATTGAGAAATCATTAAAAGTCATATCAGACTTTGGTAAGGATGTTGATCAGTTAAATGATGCCCTTGAGGCATAAGTCACCATGATCAATGGTTTCTGGATTATCAGTTGTTAAGGATAAAAACTTTTATTGGAAGAAATCTAGGAAATTATTGACTTGTGTATCTATATGAACCTGAATGTAGTGGGTTTGGACCATATCAAGATCATCATATTCGATATGAAAGAGATGTTTAAGAGTATATTGATAACTTTTTGATGAGGCTAATGTTCTTAGGTTACATTGATCGGTGGAGACTCGTAGGATCAATTTAGAACTAGGTACTATGTGTTGGTATCAACTTTAACCTATGTATTGAATTTGATAAAACATGATGTAATTGAATCACATAGTGAATTTCATGGGACTATTATAATATTACTCCGTATGATGATTCCTATGGTGGGGATCATTGTGATGCTTTGGAAGGAATTGGTTAAAGAAACTTTGGTGTGTTGAGTTAGGTTGTTGTGGTTATTGTGGTCATGATAAAGGATAACAATGAGCTTTTGTATTGACTTATATTTCTCATGATTGGAGTCACGTGGCAAGAGTTTGTTGGGCATTCGGGAAAGAGTGTGGCCTTAAGGTGGTGAATCAGCATTTGAGGATGTAACTTAGAGATAACACCTTGATGATGTCGATCGAGGTTGATTTTGACACATGATTCATGTTCTATGACAACTTACCATGTAATAAAAGTGTTATGGTGGGGATATAGTAATTCCCTCAGTCATTATGGATCATCAATTTTGGAGGAAATTTGAAAAAAAATCTAGTTGATGGATCAGTTGAAGAACCTAGTTTCAAACTAAGATGATTCAAGTTTGAAAATCCTTGATGGGTTTTTTTGGAATTCAAAGGGAGATTTATGAGAAAAAAAATCTTGAGTGTAGGATGAAGGCTTAGCTAGACCATTCGGGCTACTGTAACAGCACCAACTATCCAGTGGGGTGGGAAGAAGCCTTTACAACCCAGCAAGACTCTTTATCTAGTCGTTGAGGTGGGTAGTGATCCTACTTCCAAGAAAGTCTCATCATCCATCCAGTGGGGTGCACTGGATGACATTAAATGAGGGGATATTTAGACATTCATCCACTGATTTCTCATTGATTTTATTTCCCTTGGATTGTTTTTCTAAGTATTAATCAGTTGTGAACCTCTCCTCTTCATCCTCTATGAGATACCCTTAATCTATGGTATATCTAGGAATGATACAATGGTGAATGTACATGAGATCCTTCATTCTTCTCCAATCTTGTAATTTTTCTTCTGTGTATGGTGGAAGATCATTTTTTCATTCTTCATGGATAATCCTATCAATAAGTTTAAGTATTTTTGGTCCTTTTATGTCTCAATTCTCTTTGGATCATCTTCCCCTTTTTTATGTTTCTCCTCAGTTGATCATTGTATTATTCTAAAATATAGAATCAAATGAAAATTTCAATAGATCATGATGGAATTTTCCAATATTGATGAGTATTTATATCAGCATGGCTATAGGATGTATCATGATGATGAATTCATTCCATTTATGGGTGTTTTGTTGGAGGTATGTTGCTTGGTTGGTTTACTTTAAAAGGTTATAATTTAATTATGTTCAATTGGTGGTAATTTTTTAGTCGCAAGTTAGGTATTTTTAATAAAATGCATTAAGAATCATATTATATACCTTCAATGGTTGGTTAGTCATGGTTCTGACTATGAAATTATATCTAGTAAGTCTTTCATCCTCCAATGGCCCGAAGGCCTTCATTTTTTATTGATTTTGATAATCCGCCTTTCAAGGGGTGAGGTGGAACCCTTACAAGGCCTGTAGGCGTAAGTATTACATAGACTATAGGCCTTAGAGTAATTCAATGAACGTAGGCTTCAAAAATTACATACAACCCAGACTAACTGCTTGGAACTACTCCTCCCCATCATCTTCATCATGAAATCATCTCTCCACTTTCGTATGGCTATTTAGCTAGGCTTTCCTATGCATGCACAGGCTTGTCCTGGTGGCAGGTGTCATACCCTCTCATTCTTGAAATCCATTTAGCTTCTTCTATGGTGAAATATCCTTGCTCCTCCTCCTTTGAAGTTTTTTCCTTGTAGTTTTTCTGGTTTTCATCTTCACTTAAGGTGGCCTAAAGGCCTTGAGGTGGCCCAAAGGCCTTACTGACCCAAAGGCCTGGGTGGGCCGAAGGCCTTAAAGGACTCAGGGACCAAATCGGTGGCTCGAAGGCCCAAACGGGGGAATATTCCTGGCTTCCACAGTGCCAAACAGTGCCTGCTATGGTTCTGCACAGTTCCAACTATAGTACTGCTACAGTACAACTACAGTACCCCAAAAATTATCCTCCACCTGGATTTGATCCCAAGTCTCGTGGATTCACTTAAGGAGTCCTCACCAACTGGGTTGAGGCCCATGTGCTAGTAAGCCTTTCATCATGTGTGCCTTTCACCCTATAATTTCAGTTCTTTGTAAATGTTTTCATTAATTATAATTTAGTTATAATTAATTAATATTAATTTTTGTGCTTTATAAGAACCTCATGGTGATTGATAGAGGCCAAATGGACTTGAATAGATTCAGATGAAGCTGTTGGGATTTTCTTGTTTTGGAGTTGGATCCATTTGAGGTAGGTGGTCCCATGTACTCTATCCTACGGTTTATGCATGGTTTATTAAAATATGATATAACTTTTTCCACTTTAGGTGAAAAAAACCCTTAATTTATAATTGTATAAGGATCATGTAATGGTTAATTATATAATGATTCACAAGTATTAACTAATTAAAGGAAACATGTGTAATGAAAAATTAATTAATGGTCCTTGATTATTAATTAATTAAATCAACCTTGCCTAATGTAATTGGATTCCTTGGTGTGTGTGTTCTGTTATATAAGACCTAGATCACATGAGACTATGTATGTTGACTTATTCCATGATTATAATTAGATAGCCTATTGAATCTTTTTTTATCTTGATCATATGTGTATCTACTATTACTTGTGATGATATGACATGATCTGTTTATATGTGCACACTTGTTTGACTTGATTTGATACATTTATTGGAATAATTGTTTTACCATGCTTCATAAAGATCACATATGGGTATGTTTTTCTCCTGTGAGACCCTTTATGATGGTCTTTATCATGAGTATGCATGTGTATCTTGTTTCACCATATTAGATTATGATCACATGTTTTTGTATGTTACTACTAAATACTCATGATGATATGTTATTCTCTGTTTATATATTTTTCTTTCCTTGTTATGTGATATATCATATTACATTTGGAGGTATTTTTCTGGTATTTAAATTCAAGTGTGTCATCATGATATAGGTATCCCTTTAGGGGTAGTGTTTACAGCTTGTGACAATGATGATGAACCTGAGCATAGGTAAGTGGCATGAATTCCTTGAGTAAAAACTTGTGATAGTAGGAAATGAGGATTATGATGAATTTAAAGATGTCGAATATCGTGTTTGCTTGATGAATAGTGTATACCAAGAATCATGTTCACATGATGACTAGTGGATGTCAAGTAACATGTTTACTTAATGCCTAGTGGTTGGCAAGTGGCATGTACTCTTGATGCCGAATGATTCCAAGTAACATATTTACTCAATACCTAGTAGTTATTGAGATATATGTTACCTCGATGCCTTCAGGATACCGAGTGACATGTTTTCTCGATACCTAGTTGACCAGCCTTATAGTTTTCTCTTGATTACATCTGACATTTTTTATGATTATACTTTTGAAATAGAGTTAAATTAGTTACAGTCAGGGTTCATGGTGGCTTGATAAGTTCGTGAATACTTGGTATATAGTTTTTATTACTTATGTGTTCTTGGTGATATTATGTTATTATTTCATAGTTATTTTTCTCCTATTTAATTTTTTCTAATCTTATTGGATGCACTTACACTATATTTTATTTGTTGGGAATTAAACCCCATTGGTTTTGTCCAACTGAGTTATACGCACACTCTAGTCGGGTGGTCATGGATCTTAGGTACTTGAGAATCCCTCACTTATTTCAAGTATATTCAAGGATAATACATAGTTTAATTGAATATTGGGATAGATCATCTTGAGTCTAGAGAATAGGGCAAGGTGAGGTTTGGAGTTGTAGAGCCTCTTTGTACTTTTTTTATTTTCTATCTTTTTCCAGTGATTGAACTAGTGGGTGATCATTATATTTTTATTCAAATATAACCATTTGTGTATTTTTTCACATTAATTTATACAGTTGGTATGTTATTAGTTTACATTTGGTCTAATTTTATATTATTTACATTTTTGTTTATTTATTTATTATTTTTACTTTGATTGAGGTTATAGTATCCCCACAGTTCCACCTTAAACCCTCACTACTAGTTGTATGCCTCTAGTGTATAGGGAGGAATACCTAAGGTCTTTTGTAATTTCATCTTAGACTTGATGATTTGGTTTAGGATATTATAAAACAGTATTATAGAACATGAGTCATGTTTTCCCTAATTTGGGTATACGGGAAAACTAGAAATGTGTTAGAGCTTGTGATGAAACTCATACTGGTTCTTCACAAACACCTTTTCTAAGGGAATTCTAGGTTACCAGGGTGTGGGATTGATGTTCTTAGTTTTCACTCTTATGGTTATATGATGTCACCATATGTGATGCACTTGGATTTTTAGGTTTGTGATTTCATATGGATTTGAATCATGC
Organism: Viscum album; assembly: GCA_963277665.1. NCBI lineage: Eukaryota > Viridiplantae > Streptophyta > Magnoliopsida > Santalales > Viscaceae > Viscum > Viscum album. Next base: position 2,056,293,476 of record OY728157.1, on the reverse strand, counting down.
CTATATTAGAAGTTGTTGTGTGCATAATGTTCAACATAACGATTTAACAAGACATATATATTTCTTATATGTGATTTTACTAACAATACAGGACTTATTTTTTTGTGTCAATAACTTGTATTGTGTTTTCACCTATGATTTTTAGGTGAAATTTTATTTGGATGAACCCCTATGTGTGCCTAATTCGGAAAGTAGGTCATGTGAGACTATGGTGTGTTTCTCTTGGGTGATTACAATGATGATGGAGACTAATATGTATTCCTATATGCATGAGTGGTGCAGTGTACCTTTTTCGATCATTTTTAGGCATTAATTTTCTTCATAAAGAACCTTGTGTGAGTATTTTTGTTTGGATAGGTCTAGTTAATTATAGTACTGATTATAGCCTATATGGATTTTTCTATAGTGCACTCAATGGAATTCAATTTAACCAACTAGACATCTATGTCCTCTTAATGTGTTTAGTCTAAGGGTGAATCCATATTGAAATATAGGGGATATATATCTAGAAAACGTTTCTTGGGTTGTGTCCCTTAATGAAAACCTATGAAGGTTTTTTGTAAGACCTTATAGACTAGTTACTAATTAGATGGTGTCTTCTACTTCTTGGAAGTAACCCATGATAGGATAATACTTGTGAAAGGATAGTCAAGGTTAATGGATTAAGGGCAGTTTTCCCTGAAGAAATTTTTTTTCATGTGAGTAACCATCTAAAGGATTTAAGGTACGTCTTGAAAGTTTCCTTGAAACCTGAGATTATGGAGTGCCTCTAATTCTAGTACTCATGAAACAAGGTTGGTTATAGAACACTTGGATGCTTATGGAATCATGGGAAGGGCTGGGGGTTTTCTGAATTATTGGTTTTGAATGAAACTATCATTGATTTTCAGGTGAAAATCTTTAGTGGTGGAATTTAGGGGGGTTGGATCATGGATGGACACTCAGTGTCTTGAACTGACTCTTGTGTGATGTGTGGTTCATGAAGAACCTAGATAGAAAGGATTTTCCTTTTATAAAATATAAAACTAATAGTTCTTGAGTTTGGAGGATCCAGTACCTCATTGTTTGGACAACTAAAGAGGCATGTGAGTTTATCTCTTAGGTTTGTGACTCATGGTAAAATCACTCTATTCGGAGTGATAGTGGTATCATGATTATTTTCTAGTAAAATCTTTAATGAATGATCATTCATGACCATGGATTATGTGTGGAGTTAGTTAAACTAATTTAATTGAGTTAGTGATTGGATCATTGATAACTTTTAGGTTATATTGATGAATCTAGAGGAAGTAGTGGGGGTAGGTAACTGAAATTGTTATTCAATTTTATCCTTGGAGTTAAAAAATAGTGTTTTGGTGTGAGGCTTACAAGGGTTGGTTGATTTGAGGTGGTTGTGAGTGGATTTTTTTCTATAGTGTGAGATGACATTAGTAATGGATATAGGTACCCTTTTGCAATCAAACTAAGTTTTTCATCTATTGGAAATGTCATGGTTTGGTGTAATGGAATGTACGAGGGGACAAGAACCATTAGGGAAGAAATCATAACCCACACTTAGGATGTTTCAAGATGTTATACACAACCTGAATTTATTTTTGAATACAATGAATTTTGTTCTATGTATCCAAGTGTGTGTAGTGCTTGATGCTTTCTTGAAAATCAAGTATGAATGGATGGTCATGGTTAGTAATTATGTTCAGTGATATACTAGTTGATGGATGGGTAGATTGATGTAAGCACTGTAAGGTAAATATGATGATACTAATTTGGTGGGGTCATTGACCTCTATTTTTGGATGGGTTGTGGTCTTTCATAAAACTGGTTTTTAGACAATCATGGTGACTCCAGAAACTGATGTGTGGTGGAATCAACAGTATTTGGTTCTATGATGAATTTTTGATGTTTGATTCATATATAGAAATGTATGGAGGCCAGATTTAGTCTTTTTACTAAGGAAAATATATCAGTGAAAACCAATATGGATTCATATAATTGTCTCATTAATGCATGGTTGATAGCTGGGTGGCTGGTGAAAGTGTTTAATGAATCAATCTAAAAAAATTGCATCGACTTCAACTCAAAATTCAGTAATAATGTTGATCAGTTCACTAATTCCCCTAATAAATAAGGCAACATGATCATTGGTTTATCGAACATCATTTTTTTTTGGAGAGAATCTTTATAGGAAGAATGGTGAAAAAGTGCCAACTAGTGTATCCATGTGAACCAAAATGTGGTGGGTATAAATCTCATTGAGATCATTGTATTGAATACATCATAGGTGTTTAATATTTTTTTGGGACCTTTTTAGATTGCTTAGTTTTTTTAGGTTATGTTGACTAGAAGATACATTTCGGTTTAGTTTTTAAACAAGGATGAGGTTTTAATATCTACTTTAACCTGTGTCTTGAATTTGATCAAGCATGGTGTAATTGAATAGAACTAGGTATGTCATGAGATAGAGAGAATCTTGTTTTCTATAGTGAATCCTATGGTGGTGATCACCATGATTCTTTATAAGGAATTTTTGAAGAAATTGTGGTGTGTTGAGTTAGGTGTTTGTGGTGATTGAGGTCTTAATAAAGGATAACAGTGAGTTTTTGGATCGACTTCTATTTCTTATGCCTGGAGTCACATAGCAGGATCATGATGGGTTTTCAGGAATGAGAAAAACCTTGATGTGGTGTGTCAGATTTCTAGGATGGGACACAGAGATAAATCCTTGATGATGTCAATCAATGTTGATTAGTGGGTTTTATTCACATGTTACCACAACTTCTTAATGATGAGAAATGTTGTATTGGGAAGACTGTAACAACATGGATCATTATAGGTCTTGAATTTTGGATGAAATTTGAACCTTTCATCTAGTGGATGGATCATTCGAAGAACCCAGTATTGAACTATGATAATTCAAGTTTTAACATCCTTTATATGTGTTTTTTGACTTGAAAACAAGCTCATTGTCAGATACAAATATTGAGAGTTGGTTGGAGGCTTAGCTGGACTAGTTGGGCTACTACAACAACATCGTCTATTCGGTGGGGTAAGAATAAGTCTTCAATACCCAATAGGACTCACCATAGAGGCGGTGGTACTACATTGGATAGCCAGTGGGGAAAGTAGTGAGCTTACATCCTAGAATGTCTTACCAAATATCTAGTGGGTTTCAGTATATGACATTATGTGAGGGGTTATTTAGTATTTTTATCCACTAATTCTCCCTTATATTTTATCTCCCTTAGCTCATTTTTCTTAGGGATAATCATTTTTGAACTTATCATCTTCTACCTCCATGATATCCCCTTGATCTAAGGTGGTTTCATGAAATATCTAATGTATAATCCACATTATATCCTTTATTCTCCATCAATATTTGTATTCTTCTTCCATGTATGGTTGCAAATCATTGTGTCGTTCATCGTGGATTATCATATCAATAAGTTTAAGTCCTTATGATAATTTGATGACTCTATTCCCTTTGGATCCTATTTTAATAAATGTATTTATCCTTAATTTATCATTGTGTTATTCTTAAATAGATAATCAGATAAAAATTCCACCATATCTTGATGGGATTGTCCAATATTAATGAGGATTTTGATCGGCATGGATAGAGGATGTATCATATTGATGAATGTGTTTCATTGATGAATATTTTCTAGACATACATAACTTGGTTTGTTTCCTTCAAATGGATCCAATTTAATTATATTAAATTAGTGGTTTTTGTGATGCTGGGTATAGGTATTTTTTACAGAATGAAGTTAGAACTGTGTTATATACCTTCCATGGATGGTTGGTCATGGTTCTAACTGGAGATTGATATGTAGTAAGTCTTTTGGAATGTGTTCCTTTCACCCTTGAATGTGAGTTATTTTTAAATATTTTAATTAATCATAATTTAGTTATAATTAGTTAATTGGAATTCTTAGGCTTGATAAAAACCTTGTGGTGATCAATTGAGTCTGAATTGACTTGGATGGACTCGAAATTTTTTTTGGGGGTTTTCTTGGTTTGGAGTTGGCTCCGTTTGAGGTATGTGGTTTTGTGTAATCTATTATATGGTTTATACATGGTTTATTGGAATTTTATATGAGGTTTTCCACTTTGGGTGAACAAACCTTAATTCATAATTGTATAATGATCATGTAATTCTTAATTAGATAGTGATTCTCATGTCTTGACTAATTAAAGGAAACAATCCTAATGATTAATTAATTATTTAACCTTAAGTATTAATTAATTAAATTAACATTTCCTAATGTATATAGACACCATGGAGTGTGTGTTGGGGTATATGGGATGTATAACCCATGAGAACTTATATGATGACTTATTCCATGAGTATTCTTAGATATCCTATTGAATCGTGTTTGATATTGGTCACATTTGTAGTTTCTGTGAATCATGATGATATGAAATGCTCTATTTATATGTGCACACTTGTTTTCCTAAATTTGATACTTGTACTATCATAAATTTTTGACCATGTTTGATAGTGATCGCTTGTGGGAGCATGTGTATCCAATGAGAAACTTTATGATGTTTTCTTTATGAGTATTTTTATGTAGTTTGAATCACTATGTTAGATTATGATCACATGTTTTTGTATTTTTCTACTAAATACTCATCATAATTTGTTTGATCAGATTATATGCATCCATTTCTCTATTTTTTGATATATCGTATTGCCTTTGGAGATATTGTTCTGGTATTCAAAGACAAGTGGACCATTGTGATATGATTGTACCTTGAGGGGAAGTGCACAGGGCTGGTGATGATGATGATGGACCTGAGAACAGGGAAAGGGTATGAAGCCCTTGAGGCCATACCCATGAAATCAGGAAATGGAGACTACATTGAACTTTTAGATATCACATAGCAAGTTTACTTGATGGCAAGTGGGTGTCGAACAATGTGTTCACCTAATGACTAGTGGATTACAAGTAACATGTTTACTTGGTGCCTAGTGGATGTTGAGTGTCATGTAATCTCGATTCCTAGTGATCCCAAGTAACATGTTCACTTAACATATAGTGGTTACTAAGAGGCAAGTTACATTGATTATTTTATGATTTCAAGTGATATTTTGTCTCAATTCCTAGTGGACTATACTTATAATTTTCTCTTGACTACATCTAGCATTTATTATGACAGTCCTTTCATCATAGAGACAATGTAGGTATGGTCGGAGTTCATGGAATCTTGGTAAGCACTTGATCACTTGGATTATAGTTTTTATTGCTTGTGTGTTCTTGGAAATATTATTTTATTCTTGTTCAGTTGTGTTTTTATTGTTTGCATTCTTCTAATGTTATCACATTCATGTACACTACATTTTACTAGTTGGGTACTAGACCACATTAGTGGTTTTCTATTAAGTTTTTTTCACACCCTTATCAGGAAACCATATAAGTTGGGTACCTGTGAATACCGTAATTTTTTTAGGTATATATTGGGTTATGTTCTTGGATGATCGGCTAGCTGGATAGAACTTTATGAGTCTAGAGACCAGGATTAGTTGAGTCTTAGAGTTACAGAGCCTCGTTATACTTTTTTCTTTTCAATATTATACCTTTGATTGGTCTTGTAGGAGATCAGTGTACTTGTATTCAAGTATGACCATTTGGGTTTTTATTTTCATCATTCATTTATACATTTGGTTTGTTATTGGTTTTTCTTTACTCTGATTGCTTGTTTTTTACTTGTTTAGTTATTTATTTTTTATTGTCACTCTGATTGAGAGTATAGTCTCCCCATGGTTCAACCTTAGACTCTTGATACTAGTTAGTAACCTCTAGAATATTGAGAGGTTTTCCTGATATCTTATGTCATTACATATTGGAACAAGTGATTTGGTTTTCCATGTTACAAAACATTTAAATATCTTCTTATTATCTCAGGAAGTTCCACCAAAATACCCATCCGCATTGATCCCAAATCAAGTGCTATTAACTAACATGATATAGTACCAATATAAGTAGAAAATAGTCCAAATGTACCAATATTTATTTATTAACCACCCTTGAAATTATTAATTTTACTCTATGGATAGGTAAAAGTTTATTTCTAACTATAAAACCCCATATTCTCCTAGAATCTCATTGACTAGTCTATCCTTATAATAATGTAAAACAATGACATCATGATGATTGTAAATTCCCACTATAATTTCACATTTCGAATCATAATAACATAGAATAAAAACATAGGTCTATTTTTTTAATTCTCTTTAAGAGGTATTCATATTTTTATGATATGAAATTAAATTTTAAAGGTGAAAGCCCAATTGATCCAATACGTATACAAAACACAAATGAGTGAGATGCGCTAGTATAAAACAATAAGATACCTATCATGGAAGAATATAATTCTTCCACATTTATTGGAGTATATTTAACCATAGATAAATAACCTTGTTCCTTTTTAGATTTATATCCACCTCTTGTTGATATTATACCAATTTTCATCCTTAGGTAGTAATTATATCATTCCTCAAAAAAATTATGATTGAGAACTAGCCTATTGAGGTATTCATATCTAATGTTGTGATGTGTGGGTATTATTAAAGTATTTGAAACTAGTTTGGGTAGTTAATACTAAAAGTATCATTTCAAATATCTTATATTGCCACACCTATGACAATGTATAATGGGTTCAGTAAGATTATTCTTTATTTGTTCAAATTATCCACATTAGAAACATGTATATTGGGAAAATATTTAGGTTGTGAATGAATGTTTTGTCATTGTGTGAACAGAGTATAACCCTATCCCCCAAGTAGGGGTGTGTAGAAAACTGAAAAACCACAAAACTACCCCAACCTGATCTGAATCACCCACAAAACTGAAAAGGTTAACAATTTCCTTGGACATGGTGGGTTATTTTTTACATTAATTTAGGTTGGTTCGAGTGGTAGGGATGCTATTTCTTTTAGTTGGGATGTCCCAACCTACCTCCCTTAAGTGTAAAATAATTGTATACACTCAATTTTAACCTTTTCTATAAATTTTATTTATGTATAACTAATTTTGGACATGAATAATATTATTGTATTGAATTATTAGAGTTAAATATTGGGTTATTAAAAAATTATAAGTTTTTTGTTATGATATTTGAAATAATTATTAACATTGAAATGTTATTTATTTTTATGAATTAAAAAATTTATGTATTTTTATTAAATATTATAACTTATTCCAACCTAAAATGGCCCACCATTTAAACCTCCTAAACCCTCCATGTTGAGTTTTATATAAAAATTTTTTTACAGTATTGAATGTGGATTGAAATTTTTTTTGCCTTTCTAATTTGGGTTAGGTGAGATATATCTTTAAACTGAACCAACCCACCCATTTTTACACCCTTACCCCCTGAGTGAATCCATCTTTCCTCCTTTTATAACCACTACTCAAACTACGGGCTCCACTCTATTGAGTATATATTTCTTCTAGAATGTTTATCCATTATATCATTCTCAACTACCACCATTTATTTCACTAGTTTGACAAATGAATCTATACAGAATGTCATATCCCTAGATTTAATCTTATTATAAATCCTTGATTAAAATATTAAATCTTTAAGAGAATCATTTTTCACTATATTTGGTGAAAATTGAGTTGGGTTAGTGAAAAAAATAGGGTAATCCATGATGTATAGGTTCTATTAATACAAGTTGAAGAACATAATTTTCTTGGATAGTAGAAAATTGTGATGATAAAAGTGATGATTAATTTTTCCCAAAAATATATAGTAGTACTAAGGAATTAAAGGTTGGATTTTATCCTTTTTAACCACTCTTTTGTAGCCTAAGGTCCCATATCACCTCAAAAAATCATAGGGTTTTTCCTTTACAATTCAATAGTCTAACCGAAAAAATAGGTTATTGATTTTTCACTGACATGCCCATAATTTAAAAGTCTTGTACTATGATCCTAAGATATTTTTGATATTTTAATTCCCCAAATTACCAAAACCATTCTCTTGTGTCTTTCCAAGGGCTATAGGTGATAATGGGGTGTCTGGGTCTTTTTTTCCTTTGAATTTTCCAATGTTTTTTCATGGTCAAGTTTTTTTCACACGGTTATAAAATTCCTTCACATGGAAAGATCTTGTTTTCATGGCCAGATATTTTGTTCCCATATGCATAGTTTGGTCACATAGTCGAACCATTCTTTTTCATGATCAATCTATTTGTTCACATGTTCGATAATTTGTTCTCATGATCACACTTTTTTCATGGTCAAACATTTACTTCACATGATTTATGGTTTTTTCTCATAGTCAGAACCTTCTCATGGTTGGACCCTTCTCATATCCAAACCATTCACATTATCTCTAGAATTTTTTATAACTTAATATTTTCCAAAATACCCAGATTTTCTAGAATGACATGAAAAATAATTTTAAAGTAAAATGTGGAATTTAAAGCTCTATATATGTTTTTAAAAAAAATCAAGGATTAAACATAGTGTTTGAAATCCTTAAATAATGTGGTTTTAAATGGTTTGTTTTTCATGTTTTAAATGAAACTGAATTTTAATATACACAAAAATGAAATTAGATTGCCTTAACATTTATGGGTCATTGGGAAGCTATATCTAGAATATTAAAAGTATGGAATTTCCTCTATTTGAATATTTTCTTATTTATTTTTAGTTTTGATGAACTATTACATTGTTCTTAAACAATGAGAGTGACATGATTCCACCTAAAGCCTTCCTTCTCATAACTCTAGGCGTGTTCAAAATCATTTTTCTCCCAATGTTTCCTACAAAAGTTTGTTGAGTGATGTGGAGATATCATATTTCATTTCACTATATTTAGTATAGTTTGATTTGAACATATTTTCCAAGTAGGGGATCATTTTTCTCTCCTTTTTATGTGAATTTAACTGAATTTCATGATTTTTTTCGTTTGAGTGGATATCATGGGTCAACATAATTAGATAAGTAAATGGATTTAACAAAAAAATTGAAATGGATAGGATTTACCACATGTGTTTACTTATTTTGTGATATTTATTTTAAGATTATGCATGCTCACTTCTATTATTGAAAATTACCATTTTTGGGAGCCTTTTATGTGTTGTGTTTATTGTGATGTGTGAACTATATTATGTTGATTGTTTGAACTCACTCATTCATAAAAATGATAAGAAATTATATATGGTTAATGAACCAGTTTCCCATAAAATTATATAATTGTGTGAGAATACCCATAAAAGTAATGAAGTTGTGCGGTGAGGCTCTTTATATAAATAAGAAATTTATAATGATTATGAAATCTATAAATTCTAATATGTGTTGATATAATTAAATTGAATATATTTTTATTATCTACATAATTTTTGGGATTTAATGGGGATGGTGGTGACCATATTGGGTGTGAAATATATTGGGAAGTGTAGTGATAGTCTAATTTTCATGCATAAATTTAAAAAAATTATTTGATAAATTTCATTTAATATTAAATTATATCACCTATATTCTAATTTTTCTCATTCATTTCTGTGTATTATTTATATTAGAAATATGTTTTTGGAAAAAAGAAATAAAAAAATTAAAATATATTTTTTGTGGTTAATATTTTTAATTAATTTTTATTTATGGTGGGTATTAAAAAATATTTCCAATAAGGGTCATCCCTTAACCAATGAGAGCAAGCCACCTATCCACCCCTTGAGGGGTATCCCAAAAGAAGTTCCATACACATGTATTATGAGGATCATAGGCCACATATGATATGTGTAGAAGTATGGATACACTAACACATAGGGGTTAGGTCCATGTGGTGGTGGGAGGAGAGCTTCACTAGCGCGGGGTGGAACACAGCAACGGTAGGGGTATTTTGACCCCCATCTTTATTAAATTTCTATTGTTACTATAGATTTTTTTATTAATTAGAGTGAGGCATATGATTTTTCCAATATGATACATGTTCCTCTTTCAGGTATTGTGCACTTAACCAAAGTGGTTTCGTTTCATCCCTTCAGCGCATCATCTTTGTTTCACACACCCACTGCGCCACATCCACCACCTCTATGTCATAGAAAACCATGGTAATCAATGGGAATCTCTGTAATACACTATAAAATTGATAATAACTATGTTATAGGCTTCTCTTTTCATCATATTATACTCTAGAACATGAAAATATGATGAATGGTTTCACTGTGGTCCAACCATTGTAATATATCCCAAGGTCGAATAGAATCAGTATACACCATGGTTGGAAGTATCGTGACATGGATGATGTTTCAAAATGATAAAGTCTAAAGTTTAAGATAATGGTTACATCATATATAAGGGTAGAGGATATTGGTTTTTTAATGATGAATTAAGTTGTGTCGTAGGGTTTGCACTACATCATGGGGTGCCCGATAATGGAAGAGATACTAATTTGAGAAGGAAATATATCCAATATTTCCACCTAAGTGATACGGTGTATCCATTTATGTCATTTCACATGTGAGTGTTTTTTTTCACCATAGTCCAAGATCCACAGTTCAGATAAGGTTGATAATGAATTCTTGTTCCATAGTGCATCTATCCATACTGTAGATTTTATATTCTCAAAGGTTTTAATGTCTAAATTTTTTTCTATGCATGTGAAAGATGATATAATTTTAAAAGGATATAAAGGGGTTAGTTGAACAAGATAATTGGGAGTTTTAAGAGATACTTGCATGAGGATTTGAGCTTATAATTAAGGGAGTTCAGAAGCGATACATAAATAAGAGGGGGATTACAAATTCAAAAGATCCATGTGGTTGAGGCCTCTCTATTTTTATCATGATCTTTCTAAGGTATATTTAAGAGGGTAATTCCACATGTATAATGAAATATTAAAAGGGGAAATATGTGTTTAAAAAATATAAATAAAAAATAAGTAATATGGAAGATAATATTGAGGACTTTAAATATAGATAAAAAATTATATCACAAGGTATTTCTCTATATAAATAGAAGAGGAAGTTATTGTGAAATTGGGGAAATTCCCATCTATAGGGGAGGTTCTATATCATAGTGTTAGATCAACATACAATATTTGAAGTGAGAGTGGAGGGGAAGGATTGACATCAAATGTGAAGCTATGTAGTATGGGATTTGTTTTTCCTTTTTCTTTTCATTAGGTAATAGTTTATTTCCTGTGTGGGTTTTGTCTATCAATTCAATTATGTTTTCATTGTTTTATGATATATTTTATTTTATATTTCCTCTTTATTTATTTTTAATTTATTCATATTCATGAGAGTGATTATGAGTGTCTAGGTTTTGTGGGAGAGGGTGGAATTGATGAAAATTATGAGTACCTAATGTTTTAATTTTGTTAAGCTTGTGAAATTGTCTTATTAATTAGTATTACTTTGAAATTTATTAATATCATATACTCTATTTTTCTAGTTAGAGTTGTGGAAATTAGGGGTAACCTCGATGTGGTAGAGGGTATTGGGAGAGTGAGATCCAACCTTAACTCTACCTTCTATCTTGTTATTAAACCTCATAATCCTAAGCTGGTTGTAGGCAACCTTGAAAGAGGAGACAACTAGTTTAGGTAGTTCTAGTTTAGGATGATAGGCGAAGCTATTTACCCCAATATTTCTCATGACTAATGAATTTTATTTATTTCATTAGTTAATTTGAATTATTTTTTTAGAAAAACTGTCCTTTGATTCAATATCCCCTCTCTTCATCCTTTTTTTATGTTTTTGATTCAGTATGATTAATTCCTATAGATAGTTTAGTTAACATTATTTTAAATATATTGTTACAAAATAAACACTATTTAATCTTATAAGCCTTTTCCTTATGTGGTCAACCCACACTCTCTATTATTCTATGAATTTTTAGTTAGTGTTAGTCAAGTGAAAATAAATTCTAAACTTTGATAGTCCATAAAAATAAAGATATTTTCAAATCCTATCACGTTTTTAGGATTCATGGATAAAGGAGCTAACGTATCTTAGGAAGAGGATGATAAGGATATCAAAGTCAAGGCATAACTTGAGGAGATATCTAAAAGTTGATCTAATTCTAAAATCAACTATGGGGTAACATCCAATCCCCATTCTAATTCTATGTTTTCAATGGAGAATACCATTAAACTTATTTCTAGAAAACTTTCCTTTTCTGGGTAACATGCACATAACCAAGGCAGTGTTGGTTTTTTCCTTCAATAATTCATCTCCCTCATAAAAACCTATTATGTCATCTCCACCACTACTATGTTGTAGAACCACCATGACCATAAATGGTAATTTGGAGTATCCACTAGAGAATCAATAATCACTATGTTTCAGGGTTTATTTTTCATCATAGTTTACTCTAGAACTTTAAATGATGATCAAAGGTTACATCATGGTTTGTCCATAGCACCATATCTTGAGGTTGGAGATAATAGGTCTACATCATGGTTGGAATCATTATATTGTGGATGATATTGCAAAATGATGAATTTTATGGTTTAATAAAATGGTTATGTCATGGATAATGGTATTGGAAAATGGTTTTTGAATGATGAAATATGTTTTGATGTAGGGTTTGGTCTATATCATGGAGCACGTGATAATGGTAGAGGCGTTGATTCAAGAATGAAATATTTTCTTCACTATCACCTACATGCTATAACATAGCCATTCATGTCCATGCATACATAAGGATTTTTTATGCCATAGTATAATCTCTGCAGTGTAGAGAAGGTTGATAATGAAGTCTTGTGCCACAGTTCTTCTTTCAATTCCATATATTTTGTATCTATACAAGTTTAAATCTCCAAAATTTTCTCCATGAATGTGAAAACCAATACAATTTTAATAGGATTTGAAGAGGTGGTGAAAACGAGATAAGTGGGAGTTCGAATATATACTTTAATGGTGATTAGACCCTATAATTAAGGAATTTCAAACATGACACAAAGATAAGAATGGGAATTACATATTCAAAATATCCAATTGGTTGAGACCTATCTATTTTTAGTAAGATAATTCTATGGGATTTTAAGAGGGTAATTTCACATGGAAAATGAAATATTAAAATATAAAATATATATCCAAAAAAGATAGAGAAAAAATATTTAGATATAATATAATGTATATGATATTTAAATATAGATAAAAATATATTTCAAGTGATTTATCTCTATAAATAGAGGAAGATGTTGTGAAAATGGGGGATTTTCTCATTTAGAGGGGAGGTTCTCCAGCCTAGTACAAGATCAATATCAAACATCTAAAGATAGTGTGGAGGATAAGGATCGACATAAAACATGAGCTTTTTTAGTTTAGGATTTTTTTTCCCTTTTTTCCATTATGTAATATTAGGTTTCCTATATTGATTGTATCCATAAATCTAAGTAAGTTTTCATTGTTTCATGATATCTTCTCTTTTCAATTCCATCTTTCTCGATTTCTAATTACTTTGAGTTCATGATATCTTATATTTTCTTATTGATTAAATAATATTATAATTCTTCTAATCCTGTGATATTTTATTTTTAATTAGTATCACTTTGAAATTAATCAATATAATGTCCTCTAGTTGTATAGTGAAAGTGATGTCACTTAGGGGACAAACCTCAATGTGGTACAAGTGAGTGGAAGAGTGAGATATAACCATTTATCTACCTTTAATCTTGATATTAAGCCTCATTCCACTAATATGGTTATAAGAAACCTTGATAGAGGGTTTGGTTGGTTCAATTAGTTCTATTTGAGTTTAAGAGGTTATTTTAGTAAAACCAAGAGTTATCAGGGATAATGGATCTGATTTATTTCATAAGTTATGTTGAATTACTTTTTTAGAAAAAACTTCCTTGGATTCAGTATCCCCTATCTTTATCCTTATTTTCTTATTCATTTCACTTACATCCTATAACTAGGTTATTTAATTTTATATATAATAAGTCATGGAAACATCAACACTACTGAATATTATAATCTTTTTTTTCATAGGATCAACCCCATACTTTCCACTATTCTAAACTTTTTTAGTTATTGTGCTTTAGGTAAAAATAAATTCTAAACATTTATTGTTCATCAAAATAATTACATCATTATATCCTATAATGTTTTTGGTGTCATTTCTAGGGAAAATGTTCTTATGAATTCAATAGTTATATAAGACTTTTCTATCCCACTTTTTTATTTTATGATTTTATCTTAGGTCATTTTTCTTTTTTTATGTGCTAGGTTTTTTTTGGTTTGTGATATCATGGATAATAAATCATGAAGGAACACATAAAATTTGTGATTTATCCTTAAAAATGTTCACCAAAAATGGATGAAATTAAGATAAAAATCCAAAACCAAGGATTGGGGTATTGAAATCAAACCTGGGTACCACAAAAGGATCTAAGCATAGAAGATAAACTTCGGGGGTATGGAATTGTAATTTAGATAATGATTGAAGAACCTAGAATAGATGGATAAATAATCCAAGTAATCAAAGGATGAAACCAAGGGGGAGGCTAAATTTTAGGAAGATATTTAAGAAATATTTAAGAGAACTAACAAGCATGAGGATGAATTTGGGTAAACTTTTCTTTTTGATTCTAAGGTTGAAACTGATTCTAAATTTTCCAGGGAAAGAACCTTCACAAAACTTATTGAGGAGGAATATAGAGAATAATAACCCTTCACTAATAAATAAGAGAAAGAGGGAAAAGGTATAATGGTTACTGATATTTGGGATCACATGTTAAACATGGTGAAGAAGGAAAATCCAGATCTTATTAAACCATAAAATCAAGAAGAACCTCTAACACCAATCCTAGTATTTCCTAAAGAACAAGAAGTTAAGGAATAATAAGAGGGGTACCAATTTTTGAAAAACCAAGAATTATTTATCATGTCGTTATTACTATTTGGATTTTTGTTACCCCGATATATTTTCAAATAAGAAGAAGAAGACATGGTTTCTACAAAACTAGAAGAGATAATTATAGAATTTGAAGCATAGCGGCCACCATAGGATGAAAATATAGAGTGGTAAAAAAAATTCATAGCCCATGAGATTTTATTCCAATCCTTTGGGTTTTCCACCATTGATAACTCTATACCAAGGAAGAAACAAAACATAAAGAGGAGAAAAATTAAAAGAGATACACCTGATTCACATCAAATGTGGTATTGGATAAATATGAGATGGTTGTCTCTATACCCTACTCTTATTATGTGATCAAAATAGGTAAGTTTGAACTTACAAAAATTAATAAAAGTGATTTTCTTTTGGAAAACTAATTTTTTTTATTTTCTTTATTAGTAATTAGTGTTTAGGGATTTTATTTTAGGATGTATTGAAACCTCCTCCCACCCATTATTATTGTACTTCAATTACATGGACCTTGTGATTTTACTATTTTGATTTCTTTTATAGGTCTATGATGAAAAAATTAAGTAAGAAAATAAGAAAAGAGATTTAAGGTGAAAGGAGAGTATGATTTCAAAAATCACTATTAATTTTTCTCCCCTATTTTTTAAATCTATTTTTATTTTTTAATAAAAATATATAGACCCATAATTAGAGTTTTTCTTTAATTATAATCAATGATATTTAAAACTTCCTAGTAAACTTATTATTCCATTTTTTTCATTTTCAATTTGATAATATTGAATGAGTAAAATGAGGGATTGTATGATTAGACTATGAATATGAATATGGATTTGATGAATCATGATTTAAGGAGTCTAGTTGATTATGTAGATAAACTTTCCTTACCATTTTTATTTATTTAAATTTATAAAATTCATGTTGATTAGTTTTTTATTTTTATCCATGACATGAGTGATTGACTTAAATTACTTGTTTCTAATTCTTTATAGGACTTATAAGTCAATACCTTCTACATTTATTAATCATATTTCTTGAGATATCTTGGGACATGTTACATAATTTTACTTTCATTTGATCTTATAAAATATATGGTTGTATAATTTCACTTTTTAAATTATTGGAGCATTTTTATTGTTTATCCATTATCCTTATGATCCACTTTTTTCATTGATCCTAATTAATTGTTTAGAAACCATTAATGGACTTTTATTAGAATAAGCCACATTAAAAGACAATTTTATCCATTCCTACCATTACTCTAGTGTTTTTAATTATTATAAAAGTTTAAGTGTAAGGAGAGGATATTATTGGTAAAAAGGGATGGCTTTATTAAGAAACAAATTTGGGTGTTTCATTGTGTTGATTTTTTATAGGGTCAAAAATAACCATTTCTTAACCAATGATCTTTATCATTTGGTGTTGGGTGGTGGACATGAAACTTTTCCTAATAAAAACTTTTTAAAGAAAAAAATTGAAAAAAAATAGTTTGAGAAAAAAATAAAAAAAAATGAATAAAGGGAAAATAAATTCAAGAGTATTCATCCATTAATTATATTCATTATTTATATCCTTACTTTGATCTTGATATGTGGGTAGATGTTATTTTGAATATGTTAATGTCATTGTACTTTACTTTTGATTATCATGCAATATGACTTGGAGATAACACTAATTTTTTAGCCTCTTTGTTTTTAACATTTACCTACCTACCCATTATCCTCATAGTTGTATTATCCTTTTTTAAAATCCATCATGAATAAATTTTATATTTTTCTCTATAGAGTGTATAAGTTAGGTCCTATTCAAGTTCAAAGTTTGGTACATGTAATCACTATAGGATAAAAACTCTATATATGTTGTTACCTTGAGTGGTGAGAGAATAAAAAATGGTGATTTAGATCATGATTTACATGTTTAGTAACAGTAAATTATGATTCTTGAATTTAAGTGAGGATAATACCCACAAATTTCAATGGTAAAAAGTAAAATTAATACATGAAATGTTTCTTTGGAAAGTGGTGATTTGATTAAATATATTTATATGATGCTCAAAAGTTTAATTCCCTATTGATAATTGTTTAATTCTATTAGATTTTAATTTTAAATATTGGTAGCATGATTGATCCTTTTTCATTCTTAGTGGAGTTATATTCTTGAGTGATTTCATGGATTAAGTGCGGAGGATTTGGTAGTATAATTTTATGCATAATTTTAAAAAAATTATTTGATAAATTTTTTTTTATTAAGTTTTTTCACCTATATTCTAATTGTTCTTATTAAATTTTGGGTAATATTTATTTTAGAATGAAATTTCTGGAAAAAAAAAAGAAATAAAAATGGGTACAAAATGTTTTTCATGCTTAATGTTTCTAAGTAATTTTTATGTATGGTATATATTAAAAAAAATATGGTCAATAAGGGCCAACCCTCAAACAATGGAAGAAAGACACCTATCCACCACATGAGGGGAATCCATCCAAGAATCCAATATGGAGGGTTGGAAACATATGACAGAAAGATAATAGGTCTTGAATGGTGTACTTAGGATCAGGTCTACACTAGAATATAGGGGTTGGGTATTTGTGGTGATAGAAGGAGGGATTCCCCAATGCATGGTGACACACAGTAGTGGTAGGTATCCTCTGACCCTAGTTTGACTTCAATTTTTTGGAAAATGGAATGAGATTTATTATTAAGAAGAGCCTAGCCATTAAAAAGTTCTATGTGGGATGAATTACTCTTTAGGATACTATGCATGTAACCAAAGTGGTGTCATTTCATCCCTTTATCATGCCATCTCCCTCGTACACACTTGTTGCTCCATCTCCACCACTACTATGTCATATAACCACCATGTCCATCAATGGGGATCTTGGTAAGACACTATATAATTAAAAATGTCTACATCATAGGCTTCACTTTACATCATAGCGGACTCTGTAACTTGAAATGATGATGAAGGGAGACACCATGGGCCACTGCACCATATGTCAAGGTTAGATAGAATGAGTCTTCATCATTGTTGGAAGCATTTTTTCATGGATTATTTTTCAAAATGATGAAGGATATAGTGTAAGAGAATGGTTTCATCATGGATAATGGTATAGAATGATGGTTTTTAAATGATGAAATATTTTTTTTCATAGGGTTTAGGCTATGTCATGGATCACATGTTAATGGAAGAGGTGCTGATTTGAGAAGGAAATATAGTATACACCATCACTTACATGCTACGACATAGCCATGCATGGCCATGCACATGTAAATTTTTTTTTGTCGTAGTTTGAGATTCATGGTGCAAATAATGTTGATAATGAAGTCTATTTCCATAGTGCTTCTATCCTTGTCGTCGATTTTGTTTCTACAGAAGTTTTAGTGTCTGAACTTTTCTCCATGCATAAGTAACCAGGTATAATTTTAATAGGATATGAAGTGGTTTTATAAAATAGATAAGTGGTAGTTTTAAGAGATACTTTTATTAGGATTTGATATTATAATTAAGGGAGTTCAAACATGATTCATAGATAAGAAGGGTAATTATATATTAAAAATATACAAGTGGTTGATACCTATCTAATTTCATCATGATATTTATAAAGGATATTTAATAGGGGACTTCCATTTGGATAACATAATATTAAAAGGAAAAATATGTTTCTAAGAGATATGGATAAAATATAGGGAGGATAAAAGATAAGATAGAGTAGATTTAAATATAGATAATATATATATATATCTAAAAATATTTCTCTCTATAAATAGAGTGGGGAACTATTGTGTAAAGGGGTAATTTCTCATCTAGATGGGAGGTTCTCCGGCATAGTAGGAGATTGAAATCAAACCTTTAAAGTGAGATTCTAGGGGAAGGATCAATATAAAATTAGATGTTTCATTATTTCAGATTAATTTTTTACTTTTTATTTTTATTATGTAATAATTGATTTTCTACGTGGGTTGTGACCATCAATTTAAGTAATGTTTCATAGTTCAATGATATATTTTTTTTATTCTCCCTTCATTTATTTATAATTACTTTGTGTTCATGAAAGTGATTATGAGTGGCTAGGTTTCATGGGAGAGAGTGGATTTGATAAAAAGGGTGAGTGTCTAATGTTCTAATTATGTTAAGCTTGTGTGATTGTCTTATTAATTAGTATCACATTGAACTTAATCAATATCATATCATCTATTTTTTTATAGAGAGTTATATCACTTAAGGGATTAAACTCAAAGTGGTAGAGGGGAGTGGGAGAGCAAGACCTGACCTTAACTCCACCTTTCATCATCAGATTAAACCTCATTCACCTATACTGGTTATAGAAAACCTTAAGAGAGGAGATTTATAGTTTATTTTGTTCTATTTAATCTTGAGAGGAAAATATAGTTACCCCAAGAGTTATCATGGATAATGGATTTAATTTCTTTCATAAGTTAATTTGAATTAATTTTTCGAAAATTTATCTTTGGATTCAATATCCCCTTTATTCATCCTTGTTTTTTTTGATTTGGTTCACTTCAATCTTATATATAGTTTAGTTAATTTTAGTTTTAATAAATCTTGACAATGTTAACACTATTAAATCTTATAAGTCTTTTACTCGTGGGATTAAACCCACACTTTACACTATTCTACTCTTTTTTAGTTAGTATAAATTGAGTAAAAATAAATTCTAAACTTTTATAGTCCATCAGAATTACAACTCCATTGGATCTTATCATGATGTGGTGGTTGGTTTACATGGGATGTGATGAGGGTTGATGTGAGGTGGTTGAATTGTCATTTTTTCAAATAGATGGTTGGGTTGTAGTGGTAGCTTAGCTTAATATGTGAAGATGGTTGGTGTGAGTGAATGAGTTGTTATATAGTGTGTTGATGTTGTTTCTTAATATTGGTGGAATATAATGCTAATGATGAAATTGAAATGTCATAGGTTGGGAATTATAAATACAAGATTAAATTTTAGTTGGTAAGTGAATTAATTAATTGAGTGATTAATGAATGGGTTAGTTTAAATTCTATGATAAAATGACTTAATGAACTGTTGTTGTCTATGCATTAGTAAATTCTATAAAATGGGTAAACTTTTAATTGAACATGAAATGAGAATGGCAGTGTGTGGTTGTTCTATGGATGGTTTTCATTTAGTTGGTGGAAGTGTGTGGAAAAAATTTTATAGTGTTGATGTTAAGGTAAAGGTGATTAAGTTTTGATGTGATATCTTTAGGTTGGGCTTGTGTAATGTTTATCATATATATATATATATATATATATATATATATATATTCTTGTATTTTCCCATCACTTTTATACACCCCACCCCCCCCCCCCCACATCGAGAATGAAGTACCTACACCCAAATGTTATTGGGGTGTTTTTTCCAATATCTAGATAGTGAGGAATGGATGAGTGATTACCCCATCTTCCTCACTCTTCCATCAGTAGTAGTGATGATTACAGATGGTGTTAGAGATACTTTTTGATGATGAGAATATATTATGCAGTCGGGTCATGTGTGGAAGGAGGAGTTCACAAGGATTATGTCCTTCATGTTCATGATACCATATTTCCCTATTTTGTGATGATATTGTAATGTGGATGCTGACTGATGCTAGCACAAGATGCTAGGACCTATGGGATATTAGGTTAGGTAAGGATTCATCCTTACCCACATAAAGGATATATGTGGCGGTTCCATGAGAGGTGTGTGTGGTGACATTGATGCCAATATGATATGTTAATCCCTATAGGTGGTTGGTCTAGGTATTTATGACATGACCCACATCATAGGTTGTTTGATATATAGTGATGAGATAGCAGGAAAGGGATGGGAGCATAGGACATTTAACGTTGGGGTATGAGAGAGAAAACTCAGTAGGGAAGTTGATATGGGGAACCATTATCGATTTTTTCATGATATTATCTTATTACTTTCTTATATTATTTGGTGAGTGAGTCATTATGTGTTTGGGATAGATAGTTGGCTTTTTTAGGTGCTTGTTGGTTCTGTTGTTTTTTTACTAGTGAATTATTATTCTCTTTTCACATGTGTATGAGGGACATTGGGTAAGATCCTAATGAGTATACATGTTATTCTCACCCTAAAAATATAAACTATTTTTAAGGTTTCTACGAGGATTTAGGGAACTGAGATGTACATCACTAGATTAAGAATTCGAGCTATCGTTGAATTACTACCATAAGACTTTCTTTAGTTTTATTTATATTCTTTTATTTTTATTTTTTTCACTATTCATGAATTGTGGGATGGTTTAGTTTTTATTTTTATATTATGTGATGGATTTTTATGGTGTTAATTCATTCTATATCATGATCCTATATTTATTATTCAGGGTAATGCCCCATATAAGGGTAGTTTTTATACGCTCAATGTTAGTCACTAACCCAAGTCCTATTGAAGGCATGACTAAAGGGTCATTATATCTCTTCCTTTATTATTATCCTAGTATGGGTAACTTTAAAAGGAAGGGGTTGTGAAAGAGTGGTATCTAAGGTTAGGTTGAGAGATATGACAGAGTTTGGAGTTAGGCACTATAAGGGTTTCATGGATTGGTAGGGAAATGGTATCAGTTGAGCTTGATGTGTGACATAAGCTAAAGATATTGGATATGACATGGAATTTTATCCCCCCCCCCCCACCCCCATGATTTGATGTAAGGACACTGAGCCTACTGAATGACCAAATGAGGTGGTACTGCTTTTTGGGTAGATACCTGAGAGAGGTATATATATCATGATTGCTACTCTTGTGATTGAATGGGGGTTTTTTAGAATTAAAATAAACCTAATTAAATGGATGTGATTTAATTACATGATATCAGTCTTAGGGATTTTTTTTCATAATTTATATTATGTTTTCAAGTATATGATGATATGGGACACTTATCCCACTAAGATTTAGTATTTTTAAGACACATTGAAACTAAGTAGGTGATTCAATACCCCCCAATGTGGAAAATATCATGGTTTGGTGAGTGGGTTCTCGTGATTTATAAACTTGAGCTAGATTTATTTATATAGATATAGGTTCCAGTATTATTTAAGTAATATTATGTGGTGAGGACTTAAAAGTATCAGAAAGTAATTATATTCACATGACTAAATGGAAAATGAAATCATTTCTTTTTGATCGATTATTTTAATAAATTCTAGTAATTTATGATATGATAATAACTTTAAGGATCATTAAAAATAGTAAAGTAAATTGTTTCAACCTCACATTTTTTGATACATGTCATGTATTAATATAAACTCTCTATTTTTTATGTTATGAACATTGATATTAACTTAAAAAATAGAATGATTTAATGTTTTAATGAAATTGTTTAAAATAATTATTAAATAATTCTTGGATTGTTGTAAACCATGATCTGACACATTTTTCAACTGGTGGAAAGTTTTTTTTAAATAAAGGTTACAATGAATTTCAAAGTGATCATATAATTATTTTAAGTTTTTTTATAAAAATTTATGTTAGCCTCGTAATTTAAAATAAATCCTAATACCCTCTATTAAATTTTTTTTGAAAAATGATTTAAAAGTTAGTTGTTAAAATGTTTATAGTTTCTTATAAAATTATTTTATATATTAGTTTCAAGGAAGGATTTTCATGTTTTAAAAACTGGTATTTTTTAAGGGCCTTCCAAGCCTAGTAAGTGAATAAAATTCTATAAGTTCATTGTTAATCCCTTTAAGGGTTCTTTAATCATTATCATGGTTGGATTTAGAGATTTATTTTCAATTGTGCTTATAGTGTTTATTTGTAATAAAGTATATTGATATGATGAGATGCTTAGTTTTCTTTACTAATATGTCATGAAAATTTAAGAATTTAAAAAAATTGTTAGGAATAAAAAATATTGTTGAAAACTAACATTATTAGTATGTCAATGTGTTTTCATTAATGAATAATCATGTTTAAAACATCATTATTTCTATGAAAAACTTTTCTAAAAAAAATTCTTATTAAAATAATACTTTGATAGATAACCCTTTATTTTAAGGGAAATTTTTATACAACATGATTTAGAATTTGAAATTCTTTTATTTGAAATTTTATTTCATGGGATAAACTAAATTGATTAAAATTGACTATATATTATAATTGTGATTCATTTAATTAAGAATTGTGTTAAGAGTTATGAATTATTATTTAATTTATTGTGTGACTTAAGGAAGAGATGACATCCAGGGATAATGCATATTTTATTTAAAATGAAATTAATGACATGTCGTTTAAATTAGAAGATAGTGTACTGAATAATATTAATAAGTACTAAAGAAAAATTGTTATGAAGCATTCTAGGATTTCTCTAGTTTTTATGTTATGCATAACTTGATAAAGGGAATTATGGATATATGTTAGTTGAATGGAAAATTAATCATGAAATTAGAATCAATGTTTTGATGTAGTGATAACTAAACTATTAATACCCTGACATGTGTGATAATTTAAAATGGAAAAATTAATATGTAATTTAGTTTGTTTAAATTATAGTGAAATGTTTCTAGAAAACTTGGTTTGTACTTGATCATGTTGATCTTGAGAAATTTCTCTATGGTATGTCATAATATGTAAATTATGTTTATTAATGTTTACATAAATTACTTAAGTTATGGTGTTCCATGTTACTAGTATTTTTTCTCTTCTTTTCCACTCAACAAATGGAACACTTAGTTTTCCATTTAAAGTTGTGTTGAATTTTAACATGAATGGTGTTGAAAATGGTTTGAGACTATTTTATAAGGCATTAATTTAAATTTGAAATAGGTTGACAGGATTTAAGTACATATAATGTTAGAATATAGATTCCAGTTGTTTGACATAATTGATTTAATATTGTGATTCATGCTAGTTTATTACTATGCTTGATAAGGGATAATGATGCATTGTTTAAATTAAAAGTGAAAAGTGATAAGCATAAATTGTGTATGATTGAAATTGGTAAATTTTATTATTATAAAAGTATAATAAAAATGAGAAACATATTTATTGTTGATATTATATGTGATATTAAAAATTTTAAAGGATTACCAAATAATTTAAATTCATTACATGATTTCATTATGTATTATTTGAATTTTATACATGACTGGTTTTTTATGCTTGATTAATTATGAATCATGAAAGTGGATCATGTAGAAATTAAGTGATAAATTTAAATAATTAATAAACAATATGAATTAATATAATCATGTGATAATTATATAAGAACTAAATATAAAACATGCAAAAAGATCCATCTATGAGTTGTGATTATAATGGCATGTACTAATTATTAATACAATTCTTACCATAAAAGTTTTATCTTAAATTGAAATTCCATTATTTTTGTTAAAATTTATAACTGCTTGAACTAATACATAATAATAAAACATTATTAAAGTTTCTTTATTGTGTATAATTACTAGTTTGATACCTTATAAAACAAATTGTCCCTAATATATTCAATGTGTATAGGTAGAAATTAAATGCTTTTGATCAATGCAACTTTGATTTTTGTACAAGTTCTCATGCCATGATACGTTATACTCATGTGTTAGGAATTTATTGTAAGACTAGAATAATGATATTTACTTGTGAAAGGGGTGGTTTATTGATAAGAATTTTTTGTTTGGTTTTTAATGGATGTTCATGTGGATTGGATGTGATTTGTGTGGTTTAATTAGAGAAATTATTTAGATCTATATGAAATCCTTGAGTTGTTAGACTTTTGAAATTCCTTACATCTTAAGAGTAGTATACTTCTATTTAAGGGGTATTCTCTAAATAGTGTAGTCTATTTATAATGGTTATGTTCTGGATGTGGTGATTTCATTTAAAGGTTTCTCATGGGTGATTGTATAGTCCTCCCTTTCCCTTTTCTTCTGGTTATTGTTTTTATTATTGAGGACTAAAATTATTTTAGAGGTATCTAATGCAATTCATTGTGTCCCCAAAACATTTCCCTTGTGTATTTTTTAGGTATGTAAGTTTCAAGGGGATATTTGGTTCTTATTTCCTTTGAAATTAACAAAAATATTTACATAGTCAAACAATTCCTTCACACAGTGGTGGTTTTTTTACACGGTCAGACAATTCCTTTGGATGGTAGTAATTTTTTTACATGGTTGGATAGTTTGTTCTCATCGTTGCAATTTGGTCTCATTATCGAACCATTCATTCATACATTTGATCAGTTTGTTTTTAGGGTCTAACATTTTTTCTCATAGTCATAGTTTTTTTTCAAATTTGATGGTTGGTTCTCATGTTCAGACCTTTCTCATGGTCAAACACTTCTCTCGATCGAACCCTTTTTGGTTGTTCGAGCAGTTTCCAAAATTTAGTTTTCCAAAATTCCCAAATTGTCTAGAATTACATAAAAATTATTTTATTGTAAAATGTGTAATTTAAAATCTTTTTTGAAAGTATTAAATATAGTTTTTAAATCCCTTAAATCTTGTTTCCTTAAATGGGTTTCTCCATGTTTTTTAAATGAAACTAAATTCAAAATAAACAAAAAGGAAATTAGACTATTTCAACTTCTAAGGGTATTTTGGAAGCCATATCTAGCATCTTAAAATTATTTTATTTCTTCCATTTTAGTATTTTCTTGTTTCCTTAAAGTCTAGATAAACCAGAACCTTTTTCTTGAACCTTGAGAGTTTTCTGCTTCAACTAGGTTCCTTCTTACTCATAACTCTGTGAATTTTTGACATCATGGTTCCCCCTATATTTACTAAAGTAGTTTTTCAAGTAAGGTGGTGAAATTTTCCTCTTTTCCCCTATTTTTAGAGTAATGTGATTTTAACTTCTTTTACATATAGGGGATCCTTATTCTCTCCATTTTATGTGAATCTATGGGAATTTTATACTTTGTTATTCCTTTGGGTGTATAGAAGTGTCAACATAATTAAGTAAGTAATTATATTTAATAGAAATTTATAATGGATGGGAGTTATCATATGTGTTTACTTGTTATGTGATATTTCTTATGAGACTATTTTGGTTTGTTACTATTGTTGAAAATCACAGCTATTGAGAGCCTTCTATGTAATATAGTTGTTGTGATGTGTGAACCTTATTGTGTTGATGGTTTAAATTTCCCATACATAAAAATAATAAGAAATTATATATGGATAATGAACCGGTTTCTCATGAAATTCTAGAATTGTGTGATAATACCCATGAAAGTAATGAAGTTATGTGTTTAGGCCCTTTATATAAATTTGAAATTTTTAATGATTAAGGAAGTTGTAAATTTTTCTATATGTTGAGGTGCTTGGTAAGAATCTTTTGTGACTAGGTGAGCTGCGTTGGGGCCTGTACAGTGATGGTGGTGACCAGATTAGGTGTAGAATATGTTGGGCAATGAAGTGAGGGTTTTTTGGCACGTGATTTGATGAGGGTTGATTTGTGGTGGTTGGATTGTGATTGTTTTAATGATATGGTTAGGTTGTCATGGTGGCTTGTCTTTAGATGTGATAATTTCTTATGTGAGGTGAATGAACTATTATATGGTGTGATGATATAGTTTCCCAATAATGATGGAATGAAATGATAATGATGAAATTGAAATATAATGGGTTTAGAATTAATAATGAAGGTCGAACTTATAAGTGGTAATTGAATAAATGAATTAAGTGATTAATGAATGGGCTGGTTTAAATTATTTGATTAAATTACTTAATGAAATGATGCTGGATAATAATTGCTAAATTACTAAAATTAGATGAACTTTTAATTGAATATGGAATTGGTGTAGTCATGTGTGATTTTTCTATGGATGGGTCATATTCAGTTGTTGGACACATGTGGTAATGTTTGTATGGTATTGATGTTAAGGTTAAGTGGTAATGTTTTAATGTTAGAACTTTAGTTTGGGATTGTGTGTTGTTTATTGTGTGTGTGTGTCTATATATATATGCTTGTATTTTCTTTTCATTTTTATATGCACTGCACCCTCATTGAGTATTGTGTACCAAAACCTAGATGTTCCGGGGGTGTTTTCCCCAATATCCAAATTTTGAGGAATGTATGGATGGTTAACCCCTCTTCCCCACTCTTCGTTTGATAGTAGTGATGATGAAAATTGATGTTGGAGATACCTTGTGATGATAATAATATAGTATGTGGTAGGGGTTATGTGTGGTAGGAGGATGGAACAATGATGGTTTCCTTCAAATTCATGATACCCTACTACCCTGGTTCATGATGAGGTTGATATGTGGATGTTGAATGATTCCATTATGAGATGTCGAGACCTATGAGGGGCTTGGTTAGGTAAGGATTCATCCAAACCCACATTGGAGATGGATGTCGTAGTGGCACGAGAGGTTTGTATGATGAAATTTAATACAACATGAAATGTTTGGCCTAGTGAGAGGCTGGGGTAGGTAGGGTTATGACTCAACCCACATTAGAGGTGGCTTGATATATTGTGATGAGATAAAATTGAATGGATGGGAGAATAGGATGTTTTATTTTTTGGAGTGACAGTGGAAACTTAGTAGAGAAGTGGATGTGGTCATCTTTATCAATGTTTTCTTGATATTATCTTACTACTTTATTGTGTTATTTTTTGAGTGATCTATGGATAGGTTGGTATGGATAATTATCCTTTTTTAGGTGCTTTTTGGTTCCTGGATTTTCTACTGGTTCATTTTTATACTCTTTTCACATGTGTACAAGGGACCTTGGGTAATATCCTACTGAGTATACATGTTATTATCACCCTATGTATATCAATTGTTTCTTAGGTTTCAAGGAGGATTTTGGGGACTAATCTGGACATTACTATATTGTATGTTATATATTTTGTTGAGTTATTGTTATAGGATTTTCTTTGGTTTTATTTAGAGACATTTTTTTGTATTTTTTGACATTTTTCATGCATTTTGGGATGGTTTATTTTCTATTTTTAAATTATATTATGGAGTTTTATGGATTTTATTCATTCCATCTCCTGATCTTATATTTATTATTGAGTCTAATTCCTTCCATATGTGTGATTTTTATATCCTCAATGATAGTCACCAAGATGAGGCCTGTTGAAGGTGGGACTCAAGGGTGATTATCCATCTTCCATATTTTTCGTCCTAAGAGGGGTACCTTTAAAGGGAGAGGTCATGATAGATCTAAGGTGGGAAATTATGTGTGAAATGTTTTTTAGCTTTCTATAACCTATTGATAATATGTCACCTTGGTAGAATCATTCTGTAATTTTTAAGTAACAACCATCAAAATAGGAAATCAAACAATAGTTTTCATCACTCTTAAAGTCAAAATATTATTTTTAAAAACAAGAAATTCCAAAAAAAATGTTTTGGAATGTTTGAAATATTTATCCATGAATTCCTAAATAATTCATAAATATGATTTTGGACCTTGGTTAAGGGCACATTTTCAAAATTGGAAAAGTATAAATCTAAAAGGGTTGAAATAACCACTTGGTTTACCTGTATTTCTCAATAAATCACAATTCTCTATAAATAGGTTAACTACATCATATGTACCATCCGATTATATCTCCACACCTACTATCCAGTCAAACCAAATCAATTCCATTCTTAATTTACTAACTTTAACTTGTGATCATAATCCTCTTTAACCTAGATCAGTTCATTACTAGGCCTTAATTTCATCCCTCAATAATCCTAGAATGACAACAAATGTACAGGGGTTATAAAACATTGTTAGGGGATGGTTTCCCTTCAACATAATTCACCCTATTTATTCCATGTTCTTTCTATAAATTTGGCATTAAGTTTCCATAACTCAGACTTACTAACCACCTAAAATATTCAAGCACATAAATCTCCATAAAAGTGTAACATTGAATTTCTACATGATATGTATATTAAATTTATAAAATGATATAACAAAATTAAGTTATAATAAACACTAAGTGTTTTCTATTAACTATATATAATAAACCCCCAAAAAAGGAAGGTTGATTTGATCATGATATAACTATACAAAAATAAGGAGCCTTCATTGACTACTATAAGTGATAAAAAAACATTATATGGAACCAATGATCACCAACACACTCCATTACCTCTATTGGTTGGAGTGGAAAACTCAAGAGGGGTGAATTGAGTTTCTAATTAAAATTTTTGTTAAAAATTATTTAAAAACTAAATCCCAAAAATTTATAAAATGCATCCTAGATAACTAAAATAGTAGAATTATATAATTTTATTTCATAAAAAGCTTCTTAAAAGTTTGTTCCTAACTCGATTAAAAAATGTTTAAAACAATTTCAACATTTTAAATAGATTTACTAGAATCAAACATGATATATAAAAAAAACTTAAATTTAACTATCAAAGTAATGTTTTGTTATATATTTTATAAAATTGAAATAGATTGTTTTTAAAGCATAGTAAAACTAAACAAGAAAAACACACAATGGGAATAAAATAAGACATTCAGTCTCAAGATGAGACCTAGTCCTCTTTACTTGGAAATCATCCACTACCATGTAGTTTATTATAAAAAATCAATCCACAACCTAGATCAGTTTTTACATAATAACCTATAAGGTTATCTAGGTTATATAAACCATCTTCCATAGTTCTACATGTGATAATAAAATGATAACAACTAAACACGAGCAATCTAGACTATATAGCCTCTTCCATAGTTCTACATGGGAGAATAAATGAAAACAATAAGATATAATTTATCTCACTCTTCAATATTGTACAAGAGATAATTCTAAAATATATACAATATAAATCACACATAGCTTGAAATTAAGAAAATAAACTAAAAAAGGGGAATGAATTTGGTACAGTATAGTATGTAGTTTTGTTGTTCTGTAGGAGATTATTCTCTTCTTGTTTTCTTTATTCAATTTGGAATTGATTCATGAATAAATTCAGATTTTCTTTTATGTTTCATTATATTTTAGGATATAAAATAGTTTTAGACATTTAGATAATAGAGTTTTGTTTTGTAATTTTCATTTACAAAAAATTATGATGTCACGCATTATGTTCTTATATATCTAGTGTCTCTTTTTCTTTCTTTGTTCATATTTTAAAAATAATATTTATCAGAAAATAGCCATTGAAAATCATCATTAAAGATACTTTTACTTTGATAGAAAATATAGGATTAATAATTCCTTATAAATTTCATTTAATTCGACAAAAAAAGTAGTTATATTAATATATTTAATGATATAATAAAAGAATATGTAACTTTAGATATGGTTACTTTAAAGGTTTCACATCATCATTTATGGTAGGTTTAATAATTTGTGAGAAATCTTGTTGGACTCTTTGATAGGTCATATGGTCGATCACTTGTATCTATAGTCAATCATTTGATCTTAAATTTGATCACCTTACATTTATGGTCAATCACCTTTCACTTATGGTCGATCACCGTGCACTTTTAGTTGGTCCAATACTTTTTCAATTTGAGACTACTGAACACGGTCACTTTATATGGTCATACAATTGATTCTATGTTGAAATAAATTTCAAAAATGGTTTCTATAATTTTTTCTTATGGTCACATGATTTCTTGTGTGGTCGATTCAACTAGTCTTGTGGTCTATCCAATGGTTTGCAATGAGATATCTATGGTTGATCCACTTGTCACATGGTTGATCCATGACATTGTGAAAAATCATGATCGCGGTGGTCTCTCAGTTTGTCTTATGGTTTCTTGACTCTATCATATATTTTATATGGTTTATTAGGTGGTTATGTGGTCGATGAATATGTTTTGTGGTCGATTTCATGCATCATTCGGTCTATTCTAGACTTAGAAAAATTTCCATTCTTTTCATAAAATTATTTAACTTTCATAAAACATAAAATGGATTAGAAATAACATAATCATGATTTGTGATTATTAAAATAATGAATTGTTGGACTAAGCCAACAATATCCCCCCCTTTTTTATGATCACAAATCACGGCATAAATAATTATCTAAAGGATTAAATATTAGGCATTAAATATTACAATATTTTGTAAAAAGTAATTGTAAATAATGAATAATAATTATCAGTTTGTTGAAAAATCATATTATATTCATTTTACTCAAATGAAATAATTTATTCCTTTTTTATTCCATATATTTTAATCCCCCTTTGAGATTATCAAAAGGAATTCATAAAGGGTGAAAGTGTAAAGATAAAATAAACAAAAATAGAGTATAATGAATAATAAAAAGAATAAAGATATGGAAATAATAATAAAGAGATATTTCATTAAATGTTCAAAAAGTGTACAAAGCCCCCATCAGAGTCTAATTAAAATCAGATTCCCAAGGAAGAGATTGTACTTTACCTTTTCTAACAATAGGATGAGGAGAATCAGTTTGAGGAATTTCAGGAGGTCATGGGATAAATATTTCTTTTTAAATTGGCTAGATCTATCCAAGGTATTGAAAGATAGTGAGACCAAAGGTTTATGTAGGAGTTATAGATGAGGTAAAGGTTGAAATATATGATTTTACGATGAAGGCTTGGGTAGGATAGGTATAGATTCATGGAAGAGTAATAGATGGAGGTTATAGAATATAAGCACTATCAATATACATATAAGGCTCTGAAATCCTAATGATGGAAGTCACAACTCTTATACCATGTTCCCAAACCTGAATGAACTCATATTTATCTAACATGAACTAATTGTGAAGAGGATTCATCACCAATAACTTCTCTACAATATATTTGAAGGAACATTTTAAAGGTGGAATCTTCAAATATCTATCCAATGAAAGTAACTAAGTTTGAGGATCTTCTTTGGTGAAAATCTTTATAAGATGGCACGTTATTTCACACTTAATTATCCCTTTATCATTGGAAATATTAATGGATTCTACT
Organism: Viscum album; assembly: GCA_963277665.1. Taxonomy (NCBI): domain Eukaryota; kingdom Viridiplantae; phylum Streptophyta; class Magnoliopsida; order Santalales; family Viscaceae; genus Viscum; species Viscum album. The sequence continues at coordinate 2,056,261,792 of OY728157.1, read as the reverse complement.
TTAATAAAATCATACTTATTTTCTCCATGATCATCAATTTCCATTTGTACTTGATTTTTTATATCCTACACACTATCGAGTATATTCTAAATCTCATAATAAATAAACCTTTGAATCAAATACTCATTAATAGGGACTGAGGTGAGAGGGGGTTTTGATTCATAAGTCGAAGTGATAGATGGAATATTCATCACTGAGAGATACGTTTTCTCCATAGTAGCCAATATATCTAACAAATCATATTCCAAGGCTCTAATGTGACTTATAAAATATTCCATTTATCTTTTTAAATACCAAATCTCATGATGCATATGGTCTATTTTCAGAAATAACTTAGGTTGGATGTTTTCAATAACACTTTAAATCATGTATGAAATATCCTCATCTATGTCATGAGTATTATGACAAATGATACTGAAATAAACTTCCTTTAATACTTATAAAAGGTCATTCTTGAACTGAATAAAATAAACATAAGTTATCACTAACAGAGGAACAAAAAAAGGTCTAACTTCTTCAGATGGAGCATCTCAAGATTGAGAAAAAGCATCTTTAGGAAGGAAATTGTTATCTAGATTAGAATAATGATCACTAAAAACTCAGGGGGGGTTCTCCAAGATACTTTTTTAGGAGAGAAAATACCAGGATTTATCTTAATATCTCTAAGAGATTTATCATATTCTTCTTTATATTCTTCTATAGAAATCACATAAGTTCTGGGAGAAGAGTTATAAACTGGTTTTTATTGAGAAATATTTTCAGGAAAATATTTTGGAGGAGTAATAGCCAATATATATAATAGATCCTCAGAATACACAATTTTTACTGGTATTTATAAAAATATATTATAAGTATGTTTTGGTACTATAGATTCTTCTTCCCTTAAAACAATAGCAAGAGCAGGTCCTTATGGATTTGGATGATTATCATTACCATCATCATCCTTTCAATCCTTATCACCTTTATCATCCTTAACATATTCTTTATCATCCTTATCAAATAAATTTACCAGAAAAAACACATCCTTATCAAAAAATGGATTATCTGGAGAGGATTATTCACTAGAGAGTGAGGAATCAAAGATAGGGTTTCCCCTTACCTCAAACATAGGTGGAATCTCCATTATTGGATCCATGTCTTAATCACTTTCTAAATCATTGAGAACTAATCCAAACAATATAGATCTTGGAACTCTCTCCCCATTATGATTTATATCTTCTTCTAATGATTCAACTAAAAAAGGTATTTCTGGATCTTTTGAAGCTTCAACTATTACACTACAAGACTATAGAACATCATGAGTAGGAGAAGCCTTTTATATTATAGGTTATCCCTCATCTAGAACCTCATTAATAAAAGTGCTTCTAAATCCCTCCTCAAAATATCTTCTAGATTCATCACCCATATCCATAGGAGCTTGAGATTCATTTTCATGAGAGTATTAATTTTCATCAAAAACATCATCTGGTTCTAAACCAGGATCAATTATATATCTTGTCCTAAGAGGATGTGATATTGGATTGAATTTCTCATAAATTTCCTCCTTATCAGTAGTCCAAATCCTTTTATAAGTATTATATATGATATTAATCCTTTTATAGGGGTTTTAATTCAAATATAAACCTGTGGAAACACTTTCTTTTTGACTCCTATAGGAACCAAACTTTTTCATTCTAGAAAAATAGATTTAAACTTTGGGTAGGAAGGTTATTGAATCTCAAATATGGTTTGGTTAACTCTTCCATATGCATCATCAAGGATTGAGATAGTATTATATTCATATCATGAACCATTAGGTATAGAAAAAAATATTGATTCCATATAGAGATAAAATATCCCCTCCCCATGTTGATAGTGTGCCAAATGAATTTCAATAATAGCCTAAATTTTTCACTCATCTCATTTGCAACTAATCTTCAATAGGTTCTATCATTCATTAGTTCCTCCATTGAATTACCAATATTGAAATGGGGATGTTCTATACGATATGAGATCTAATAGTCACCATATTCTAAAATGTGTGGAATTCTAATATAATCAACCCAAAAGGTCAAAGTGAACTCACACTCTTGACTGTTGATAAATTTCCTAAACACATACTCATGATTTCTGGTTTCAAATACCATATCTAGGTAAACCTCCTTTACCATGCATAGATAAAAGGGGAAATTTTTATTGAAGAACTAAATAGTCTAGTTTTGATAAAGAACAGCTCTACATACTAAGGAGAAACTGATTCTGAACCACTAAACATTAACTTATCTCTCAGACACTTCTTCACAAAAAAGGGGATGTAGATTCAAAATCTTTTTGGATTTGACTGAACTTCCCTTTTCTCTTTTGGATGATTATGAAGCATCAAATTTGAAATATCTCTTTAATTTGACTAAGAAGACTAAGATTTATGATTATAGAAGCTAAATATTTGACAAAAGGTTTGAGAAAGAGGGTTCAAAAAGAGGGTTCAATTTGGGTTATAAATAAGTAAGATGATTCCAATTCTGATTTTACATTTCAATCATTTAGGAATTTTCTTGTAAAATAATGCATGGAAAATAATAATAAGTATATAATATATTTTAAAACCCATATAATATGTTTTAAAATGAAATTAATTAGGTGAACACTTGATAAAATAAAAACTGATATATATCTATAAATATATTAAAAGAATATTTAAAAAAAATATTAAAATATTTCCAAAAAAAGTAAACAAAATTAATCATACCTAATTCATGTGTGATTTAATTAATTCTCTAAATATTAAATTGATTGTAAATATGTCATAAATATGATGTTTAATACCAATGAATTCAAGAGTTATATGACCCTTTTGAAAATGATCTATCAAAAAGCGATGTCTTGTATCAATATTTTTTTCATTTAATGAGATACTAATTTTTATAAATTTTTATTGGAATTTTATTTCCAAAATTTATAGGGACATGTCTGAGTTGAAATCCATAGTCCAATAATTTTTGTTTCACACACATAGACTTTGCACAAAAACTACCTCTAGCTATGTAATCATCTTCTGTATAGATAATTCAACATAATTATGTTTCTTACTACACCATGAAACTATAGACTTTCCCAAAATATTACATGTTCTGTAGTTTTTATTTCTATATAAATTAAAACTACCAAAATCAAAATCTAAATAAATAACTAATTCCAATTCATGTTCTTTAGGGTAAAACAATCCAAAATTGGTTGTATTCTTGTTTTATTTAAAAATTATTTTATCATAATTTAAATGATATTATTTAGGTTTTAATTGAAAACATGCACACAAAAAACATAATATTGGTTTGGCTAGTAGTTAAGTATAATAAACTTTCAATCATACCTCTATAAGTATTTTGATCTACTAGATTTACAGTTTCATAAATATCTAGCTTACTACTTATACTTGTGGGAGTATCATTAATTTTGGTGATATCCAAACCAAAACATTTTAAAAGATCCTTTGTGTATTTTATTTTATTTAAAACAATTTTTACTTTGTTTTGAAAAATTTTAAATCCAAGAAATTATTTTAACTGACCCATTAAACTCATTTCAAATTCATCTTACATCATTTTGATAAATTCAATGCACTAAGAGTTTTTGGATAATCCAAAAATAATATCATCAATATATATTTGAACTACTAAAACATCGTTTGAAATTATTTTGAAAAATAAATTAGGGTTGAGAAAAATATTCAAAACCATTTGAAATTATAAAAGTGATGATCATATCATACCAAGATCTAGGATTTTGCTTCAAGCTATATAGATCTTTTTTTAATTTAAAAACATTATTTGGAAAATAAGGGTTTTGAAATCCAAGAGGTTGTTCAACAAATACATCCTCAATAATATATCCATTTAAGAATGAACTCTTGACATCCATTTGATATAGTTTGAAATTAAGATATATAGTATATGAAAGTAATATTTTTATGGCCCCAAGTCTATCAGTGAAATGGTTTCCTTATAGTTAATACTGTTTTATTAACTATATCCCATTTTAACTATTCTATATTTGTTTCTAATGATTATTCCAGACTCATCAACCCTATTTATATAGTCAATTATCCTTTCATTTTTAATACCCAATGTTCATAATTTATTGATTAATTGATGTTATTAGGTTCAATCTATGATATGAGGGCTTGATGTTCAACCTGGTTTCTTAGTGAGGCTCTAGTTTGAGATACTATATCTAGATTTCTAACTATAACATCTAAAGGGTGATCTTTAAGGGTTATTATAGTTCTAGGGGTAGAGGTACTTGGTAATTGATTGTCTTATTTAGTTTTTGGAATAGATTTATGATCTATTATAAGTGATTTATCAAATAAATTAGTATAAAGATCATAATATTTATAGGTATTATTGATATTCATTTTTGACATATCATCTTCAAGATTTTTTAAAGAAGGTTTGGGATCATGTTGATCAATCTAATTAAAAATTACATGAACAGTTTCATCCACAACTTTAAAAACCCTATAAGTTTTACTAGTAATAGAATAACCAAGGAAAATTCCATTATAGCTTTTTGGTGAAAATTTTTCTAGATTCTATTTTGTGTTAAGAATATAAAATATACAGCTAAAAACTATAGAGTAATTTACTTTAGGTTTTCTAACACTCCATAATTCATATGAATAATTTTTCACAATAGGTATTATAATAATTTTATTAATTACATAGCAATATATTTTAATTACTTCATCCCATAAATATACACGAATTTCATATTCATGGGGAATTGTTCTAGTGATTTCTTAAGGAGTCTTATTTCTCCTTTCAAAAAAAACTCATTTTTTGTGATATTTGAGGTGAAGAGAAATTGTGAGTATAACCATGTTGTGAGTAGAGAGATTAAAATTATTGATTCTCAAATTGTTGTCCATGATCACTTATTAAGGTCTCTATGGTAAGTCTATTAAGTTTTTCTAAAGATTTAGCATACTTAAAAAAAATAGGAAGGAGCTTCACTTTTATGAGTAAGGAAAAACAACCATGTATATCTTGAATAATAATAAAATATGAAATAAGAATAATGTTTTCCTAAAAAAATAAAAACTCAAGATGGTCTAAATAATTCCATATAAACTAATTATAGTGGTTGATAGGTAGAGAAATATTTTTTTAGTCTAAAATATATTTTGTATTACTTTATCTTTTGACAGTGATTACACACTTTGTCTTTAGGAAATTATATATTAGGTAGATATTTGAATAAAACATTATTTGTTAACTTTATAAGTGATTATATATTCCAATTTCCTAGTCTCATTTTCCATATCAAAGATTCTCTATGAAAATCACTCAAATAAAAAACATTTTTAGAAAATAAAGGATCTAAATTTATAACATAAACATTATCATTTATAAAATAAATAAATACCAAATCATTCTTAGAGTCATAAATTTTGAAAAAAATATTTTCAAATTTTAAATGATAATGATCATCACACTATTTTGATATGCTAAATATATTATATTATAACCCATCAACAAATAAAACTTTGGAAATAAGGATGGATTTAGAGTTACCCATTTTTCAAAGTCCATTTATTTTTTCACTTACATTATCACAAAAAGTGACATGCCCACCATCCATATTTATAAGAATTTTAAATCTTGAATAGTATCCATTAATATATCTAGAACATCCACTATCCACATACCATATATTCTTACTAGATCTCTTTACTCATTTTCCTACAATCAATTAAATACGCATTGATTTTGGTATCTCTGTCTATTTGGGTCTAGATCTATTATCAATAAAACCTTTTGGAATCCAAATTTTTTTTATAGGATTATTAGAAATATATTTAATAGGCATAGAAAGAAAAACCTTTTTAGGAAAAAAAATTTAGAATGATTTCAAAAACAAGTTTAATTTTTTAAAAAAAAAATAAAATTTTTTTTTGGAACTAGAAATAAAATAGTTTTTTATACTTTATTTTTATATCCAAATTGAAAAATAAAACCATATATTAGTTTAGGTATATCCATAATTCACGAAACAATAAATATTTCTATTCTTACAGAAAAAGCTTCAATGTTCCATTTTCATTGTTCATTTACTATTTTTTAATCAATATTCTCTTTAAATAGATTAGAATTCTTTTATTTTTCAATGATAAGAGAATATTTTTTTATATCACATAACACATGCTCATTTTTCATATTTTATATTTTTTTTAACTCATTTAGGGTATCTTACATCATAGAATATTATTCTTCTAATTATTATTTATACATTTCATAATCATTGGGAATATGAGAATACATGGAAGGTACCTTATAGGTAGTATCCATGAAGCATAGATTAGATTTTTCATTCATATCTTCTCAGATTGAATCTGAGTAACTAGAGATATCATAATATACACTCCAAGTAGCTATCATTTCTATTTATGGCCTTTTCTTATTATCTTCATATTTATTTTTGTATTTCATATTTGGATATTCATACTTTATGTTTTATTTTCCTTTTCATTTATAATAGATGATCTCATTAGATGAGTCATCGTTTTTCCAATATTTATTCCAATTATCTTTCTTATCATATTTTTATTTATAGTTATAAATTATAAAAAAACTTCTTCCTTTTTTATAAATTGGTGAAACTTCTATCTAGATGATTTTTTTCCTTATCACTTTCAATATCAAATTTTCTTCCACTTATACTATTAGTTATAACAACTTATTTTTATTTTGATTGTAATGCTTTAAATAAAACGGATTTTCATTTTGGGACATCATCCTCATTGTTTACCTTCTACTCTTATTAATACATTATGAGTTTCCCAATAATATCCTTTACTTATAGTTTTTTGATGTCTCGTGATTTATGAATAGAGACGGTGGTGCCTCTCCATCGATCTAGTAGACATATCAGGATCCTCATTAATTGATCTTTTTCCATCATTTACTTTCCAAGGGTAATCATAGTGATTATGATTTCACTGAACATAAGATAAATGTATGAAATAGATTTTTCAAGTGTCATTTTGAATGTATCATACTTAATATTATATGTATTTAATCTCATTTATTTCACATTATATGTGTCTTTATGAGATACAGAGAGGGTATCTCATATCTCATAAGAAGTTCTGTATAAAGATATTATATTAAATTAATATTTTAATAAAGTACATAATAAAGTGTTTATAGATTTTCAATTTGAATCATAAGCATATTTAATAGTAGCATCCCATTATTTTCTAGCAATTTGGGTCTCTCAAATTTATCTTCAATATATCCCCAAATATCAAAACCCATACTCTTAAGATGGATTTTAAATTTGATTTTCCATTGAGCATATTTTTTTCCAATAAAATAAGGAGTTATTTTGGTTTCATAACCTTTATTCTTAGCATCCATAATATTATATTAGAAAGTCGAAATAAGATATTTCTAAAAATTGATCAAGTTAAAATGTAATCACATAGAAATTAAAACCTCTTGTACCAAATATTGGTCAGAGAGGACAACTTAAGAGGGGGTGAATTTATTGAAATAGTGGGTTCCCTAGACCCAAATATTCGGTACTTTTGATTACCATATCATGTATATAGTTATCTCTACATGATGTCATTTTACCATTATAGTGTAAACTTTTCTGCATCCACTATTGAAATGGTAATGTCCAAAGGTTAATTATCGTATCAAAAGGTTATAGCAGTTTCCAGGCTATAATGAGGACCTCTAGATACAATGAAATTAATCTTAAATATATGTTCTATGCATTGGACTCCTCATGTATTAATCATGTTTTAATGATCACAAATCCTATTTAGTTTATAAACTATGTTAACTCTATGTAATCTATCTCACATCAAATGCTCAGTAGCTTAGTAAAAGTTATCCAAAGCTCTTAAGTGCTATACACTAAGTTTGTTTACAATGCACTTTCTCTTGATTCAATTTATAATGATTTATTTCTAAAATGATTAAGTTTAATTCATTTCATAAATACTACTACTTAAGTCTGAATACAGATATTTGCCTAAGTCATGAGACACTGTGACATCCAGACACCATGACATCTAGACACCGTGACATCCAGACATCGTTAGATCCAGACACCATGATATACAGACACCATGAACAAGACATCGTGAACAAGACACCATGAACAAGAAGACACTGTGACCATGAGACACTGTGACCATGAGACACTGTGAACAAGACATTGTGAACAAGACATCGTGAACAAGCAGACACCGTGACCATGAGACACTGTGACCATGAGACACCATGACCGTGAGACATCGTGACTATGATACACCATGACCAATCCAGACACCATGTGAAGGAGACACTGTTTTTATGACATACTGTGACACCATTTCCTAATATATTTTGTCATCTTTCAATTTAATCTCTAATGGTCATATTTGAAGATTTTAATTCACTGACATAATTAATGTTTCTTTGTAGACATATCATCGGGCAGTACGAGTTACGAGGTGCAGAATACATGCAACCTGTCGGCCCCAACACATGCACTCCAAGATAAAAGAGTAATGTGGCCCAGAAAAAGTAGGAAGTAGCACGATACAAAAGAACAAGCTCGTGGGCATGAGCGTAACAACAGAATACATTTAAATAATTGGCTCATACAACTCATCTCTACTGAAGAACACACGAAGCATACTGGAATCCCGAGAAATTCTTCACACTTTAAAACACCACAAAGAACACAAGTCAAATCTGTCTGACTTGCGACACTTTGTTTTCCATATGAGGACTTGAGTTCTGCATCTACCTCATCTTAGAAGTCCAGAGCTGCAAATACCAACACTCAGAGCACTTCTAAACCTATATCAATATTGTTGCTCTGTTGTGTATAATTATATTAATTTTCAAGTAGAGTGTGTATCTATATAGCAACACGCTCTGTCTCCTGTATTAAACTAAAGGATACAAGATATCCTTACTCAAACATTATTTTACTCTTGTGTATACCCACGGATAAGTGTGGAAGAGGTCCTTGTGTGGCCTAGTCATCTGTACCCATGAAGAACTATGGAAGAGGTCCATGTGTGGCCTGGACACAACTGTATACTGTTGTTAACCCCGATCCAAGGTTGGATCAATTTTATTTATATAAACTTCTTGGTGGTCGGTGATCACCAAGTGAAGTGGATTAGGTCTCATCTTGAGACTTAACCAGTTGTTTCATATTCGTTGTGCTGCTTAATTTAGTCTTCTATGTTTTACTTCTTTACTGTATAATTCATAAATCTATAAATTAACTTTGATAGTTACTCTTGGAAATAATTTAAAATTGTCTTTCCTTGGTAAAATGGCTTCAAAAGTAATATTAATAACTGATATTAAGATTACTGAGAACTAATCAATCTTCTAAAAAGTTATTCAAACAGTCAAATTCTTATAACAGTATAACCTTGATTAACTGGGCTATATTTAATCTTTTGGGGAAACTTTTTAGAAATACCTTTTAATCAGAAATTTTTATAGATACTCAATTCACCCCCCCCCCTTCTTGAGTAATCTACTCCGACCAACATTTGGAATCATAGGGTGTTTATTAAGAATTTTTTTAACCTAATTCAACTATGATTGTAGTTGTACTTTAAAGATATTTAAATTTCTATTAATTCTAAATTTCTATCTCTTTAAAAATATTTATTATGTATAATAAATTAGAAGGTTCTATAACCAACAGACCACCATTTTTTAATGGAACCAACTATGCTCAATGGAAAATTAAAATGAAAATGCATTTAGAACGTATGGTTTTTGAAATTTGGTCTTCCATTATAGATGAATATAATATTACTTCTACTGATAGAATCACATGGGATGAGCCTATCAAAACTGCCTACAATAACAATTGCAAAGCTATGAATGATTTATACTTCTCTTTAGGAGATGAAGAATTCAATATAATTTCTTCTTGTAAAATTGCCCATGAAATTTGAGATACCCTGTCTGTCTCACATGAAGGAACATATAGTGTAAAAGAAATGAGACTTAATACTTATACTATTAAATATGATAACTTTAAAATGAAACTTGGTGAGCCTATATCTGACATGTATATTAGGTTCAATGATATTTTCAACACAATGATTTCTCTTAGAAGAGAAGTAACTGCCAAAGAATAATTCATGATAATTCTCAGATGTCTTCTTGAAATATGGAGAGGAACCTTTTTCCCTATTATAGAATCATGCGACATCAGCAAGATACCTATAAAAGAACTCATTGGGAAATAGATGATGTATAAAGAGGAATTGAAATTCAACATAGAACAGGAGCATGAACCAAAGATGAAATCTGTTGCATTTAAGACCACCACCTATAAGCACAAAGACAAAGGGAAATTGGAAGCTTCTGTAGAAAGTTATAATAGTTAAAAATCATCATCTGACAGTGATGAGGAGATGGATCAATTATCCAGAAGATTCAAGAAGTTTTACAAGAAGAAGAAATTTTTTCAGAAATCCTATCTTCAAGGGAAAATATGACCAAAAAGGAAATTGGAAGAAGGAATGAAAAATAAGTGACAAGGCTGATGAGATTGTCTGCTATGAATGTAAGCACAATATCAAGGCAGACTGTCCAAAGCCCAAGTAAAAAATGAGATATGAGGACAAGGACAGGAAGTATAAAAAGGCCATGAAAGCATCCTAGAGTGCTTCTGAGGACAGTTTAAGAGACTCATAAACATCACATGATGAACAGGAAAACAAATCCAATATGTTTTTTATGACAAACACGTCTGAGGTAACACTGGAATCTCCTGTACATAATTCATACTATTATGAAAATGAAAGTGCCTCTGAAAATATGAATAATGAAGAAATGTTTGAATACTGTAACATGCTTGAAGAAACAAGCAATTAACTAAAAGAAAAATATAAATCATTGAATAAATTGTATGCACTTACTATGACTATTAAATCTGAACTCACAACTAAAAAAGAGAAAAATGATCAACTACTCAAATAGAATAACGAATTAAAAATGTCTAATGAGTAATTAAAGAATGATCTGGAAAAGTTTACTAATGGGAAAAATACTCTTACTCAAATGCTAGGAAGACAAATTTCCCCTAAATACAACACTGGAATTGGCTATCAACCTGAAAAAAGAAATCTTGGTAGAGAAAACGTTGTTTCCAAATCTAGGACATATATTTTTACTCCCAATTCTGGACACAAATCAACAAATTCAATTCATAATACATTTTCTACTGTGTCAAGTTCTTCTGGACCAAATAGAGTTTATTTTTCAAATACTTTAATTAATGCTTATAGGAAACCTATGTGGAAGATATGGGTTCCTGAATCACTTATTACTAATATTACTGGACCCAAACAAGTATGGGTACCAAAATCTGTTTTTGCTTAATCTTTTTGTAAGAAAGTTACTTAAAGAGTTCCTGTAAAAGTGTATGGTACTTGGGCAGTGGATGTCCAAGACACATGACAAGAGACTAATCATGCTTCAAGAATCTAATAAAAATAGATGGATGACATGTCACATTTGGTGACAATGCCAAAGGAAAGATCATTTTCCTTGGCCAAATCAGTAACTCTAACTCAGTTTTAATTTCTAAAGTATTGTTTTTTGATGGATTAAAATATAATATGCTTAGTATCTCACAATTATGTGATGATGTATTTTATGTTATATTTGAAAATGATGCTTTCAATGCCTTTAATTCAAAATATGAATTAGATTTTTCTGCTTTAAGAAATGAAAATGTTTACTCTGTTAACTTAGAGTCCTTATCTTCTCAAAATGCTTCATTTTTAAGTGTATTTTATAAAGAGTCTTGGATCTAGCATAGGAGACTAGGACACTGTAATATTCCCTCCCTTAGAAAGCTAACTAGAAAAGGCTATGTTAAAGACTTACCCAAACTTGAATTTCTAAATGAAAAAGTATGTAATCCATGTTCAAAGGGAAAACAACACAAGATTTCCTTCAAACCAAATAAAGAAGTTTCAACTTCTCAACCTCTCGAACTAGTTCACATGGATTTTTTTGGACCATCTAGAGTTTCTAGTTTAAATGGGAAGCACTATATTTATGTTCTTATAGATGAATTTTCCAAATATACTTGGACCTTCTTTCTGGATCAAAAAAGTGAATCCTACTCTTATTTTACTAAATATGCCAAGTATGTGGAAAATATAAGTGAACTTAGAATCAAATCCTTAAGAAGTGATCATGGTCGTGAGTTTGAAAATCAAGAGTTTGAAACATTTTGCTCACAAAATGGTTAAAGACACAATTTATATGCCCTTAGAACACCTCAACAAAATGGAGTTATAGAAAGAAGAAATGAAACCCTGCAAGAGATTTCTAGAATAATGCTTAGTGAATATGACCTACCTATTTATTTTTGGGCTGAAGCTGTCAATACAACATGCTACATAATCAATAGAGTGTTTATCAGACCCATTCTTAAGAGGACTCCTTATGAGTTATAGAATAATAGAAAACCCAAGGTTAACTAATTCAAAGTTGTTGGTTGAAAAGTCTATATTCTTAATACTAAAGACAATATTGACAAATTTTCATCCAAGAGTGATGAAGGTATCTTTTTAGGATATTCTATATCCAGTAAATCCTATAGAGTGTTCAATAAAAGAACTAAATGTGTGGAAGAATCTGTCCATGTCATATTTGATGAAACAGATCCATATGATCCTAAAACCATTCTAGAGAACTTGGAGGATGATCTATCAAATCTGAACATTAATATAAAATCCTCAAACCATTCTGTGAAAGAATCTTCGAAAACTTCCAGTTCTGAAAATTCCTTAGACTCAAGCCATAATGAACCTGAACTTATTAATGAACTTGAAATCACTATTCCCTCCTTTTCTAGAACTGTTAGAACTCTTAAGAACCATCCTTTAGATGTTGTTGTAGGAGACCTAGACAAAATAACACAAACTAGAGCTTCTCTTAGAAATCAGGTTGAACATCAAGTCTTCTTGTCATAACTTGAACCTAAAAACATTAATGATGCTATCAATGATGAATTTTGGGTGATTTCTATGCAAGAAGAACTTAATCAGTTTGAAAGGAACAAAGTTTGGAAACTTGTTGAAATACCTAAGGACACATTCACCATAGGCACTAAATGGGTGTTTAGAAATAAGGTAGATGAGGTTGGTAACATAGTTAGAAACAAGGCTAGATTAGTTTAACAAGGCTATAGTAAATAAGAAGGAATTGACTATGAGGAGACCTTTGCACTAGTTGCTATAATTGAGGCCATCAGAATCCTCCTTGCTTATGCTGCACATCTGAATTTCAAACTATATCAAAGGGATGTTAAGAGTGCATTCTTAAATGGGTATATATATGACGATTTCTTTTTATAACAACCCCCTGGTTTTACAAACCCCCATTTTCCAAATCATATTTTTAAATTATCAAAAGCTTTATATGGTTTGAAACAAGATCTAAGACCCTAGTATGATCAGTTAAGTACTTTTATTATTTCTAAAGGTTATAAAAAAGGAATAGATGATCCTACCCTTTTTATAAAATGAATTTCTAATGATGTTTTAGTTGTTCAAATCTATGTAGATGACATTATCTTTGGATCCTCAAGAAATTATTTATGTGTCGATTTTTCTAAGATGATGAAAAATGAATTTTAAATGAGTTTAATGGGTAAACTAAAATTATTTCTTGGATTTCAAATCTTTTAAAATAATGATGGTATTATCTTAACTCAAAGTAAATATACTAGAGATCTTCTAAAACGTTTTGGATTGGACAGCACTAAAAGTAGAACACTCCCATGAGTACCACTTGTAAGTTGGATCCTGATGAAGATGTAAAATCTATTGATCATACCACTTATAAAGGAATGATTGGAAGTTTACTCTACTTAACTGCTGGTCGACCTAACATTATGTTTAGTGTGTGTATGTGTGCTCTTTTTCAAGAAAATCCTAAGGAATATCATTTAAATTCTTTAAAGAGAATTTCCGAATACCTCAAGCATACACCCAATCTTGGACTGTTCTATCCTAGAGGGCAATCATTTGAATTAGTTTATTATTATGATGTTGACTTCGGTGGTTGTAAGTTAGATAAAAAACACCTCTAGAACATGTCACTTTTTAGGCAAGTCACTAGTATCATGGTGTAGTAAGAAACAAAATTTTGTTGCATCACCTACTGCAGAAGCTGAATACATAGTTGTTGGCAGCTGTTGTATGCAAATCTTGTGGATGAAACACACATTACTAGATTATGGATATCAATTCAGGAATGTACCTATAAATTGTGACAACACAAGTGCTATTAACATCTTGAAAAATCATGTTTCATATTCTAGGACAAACCATATTGGTGTAATACATCACTTTCTGAGAGATTATTATCAAAAGGGTGATATTACTTTGGAATTCATTGGCATTAAGTATCCTCTTGTTGATATATTTACCAAACTATTAAATTATGAAATAATAGACTACATCATACATGAATTAGGCATGATAAATCTTAACTAAATGTCTTACTATTTTATATCTTACTGTTTCATGTTTACGGTCTCACAGTTGGTATTTCGTGATTATTGTCTGACAGTTACTATCTCACCATGAAGTTTGTTCACTGTCTCACCATAACGCTCAGTTACTGTCTCACTGTAATGCTCAGTTACTGTCTCACCATAATGCTCAGTTATTGTCTCACCATAACATTCATTCTATGTCTCACCGTAAAGACCTGATATGGTCTCACCGTAAAGTTTTTTTAAATTTTTAGTTATGAATTAAAAATAGTATCCTAGTAATTATTCATTTCTCCTATTTATTTTACCACGTTATTACTTTTTCGAGGTTTCGTATTCCTAAATGATAAAATAAATTAAGTATCACTTGTCCTTCACTCGATATTTCTTCTATTCACTCAATTTGTAACCCTTACTCAACCCTTCAACCTTTCTCTCTTTTGAACCTTCAGTGAATGCCCAGGATGAAATTCCCTTCATCGTCAACTCCTGAGAAACGTAGCTCAAAGAAGAAGAAAATCACACCCAAGATAGCACCCAAAGATCCCCTAAACCCAAATCTGGTAAACCGAGTTGTAGTACCTGCAAAGAAGGTTTTCCCCAAATGGATTCTGTCAATTAATTCTCTAGTTATGAATTTTTTAAAGGAGAAAGGCTAGTTAGAGTGGTTTTTGAAGGAAGATAGACCTATCTACCTGAATTTGCTGGCTTAGTTTTATCAATATGTTCAGTTCTCCTTTGATTATGAAGATGGATATGTTGTGAGAAGCTGGATCAATGGGTAGAAATTCTCATTCTCTTCGAGGTTATGGGTTTCATGACTTAGGATACCTCATGAAGCCATCTGTGAAGATTATCAAAGAGGACCTCCACCTTTTAGTGAATTATTTGTCTTGGAAGATGCTCTGCAAATCTTGACCGGAAATGGCACGAAGAGAAGATCCATTGCAGCTGAACTAGATGGAGAATCAAGGATTTTGGTTAAATTTATACAGAACATGATTAACCCAAGAAAAGGTTATTTTTTTGTACTAAAATATCAAGATGTGTTTCTGATTCATTTTATGAAAAATGGGCATAAGATCAACCTTTGTAAGTATATCATACACCATATATGTGAACCGATCAAAGCCACATCCAAGTCAACCTCCCAGTTTTACTCTCGGTTTATCTTAGCCAGGCTTCATGCCAAAAATATGGTTGGACCTAATGAGTAAGTTATCAAGGATTGTGAGTACTACCTTTCAAAATTCACTTTCAAGAGGATGAGAATAAATTGGAATCCTTGGAAAGGGGCATGGGTGGAAGACAATGATAGAATTTATGAAAAATTGAATCTTATGGAACATCCATCAAGACCAAGAGATATTTATGATCCTGGTTTGGAACCAAATGATGTTTTTGAGTATTCTGAAGAAGAGGAAGAAGAGGTTGTTGTGTCCCTTAGGTAACTATTTCTATTGAGGAAGAAAGTACTCATGTCCCTCGTGTTGTAAGTGAAAAGGAAGTCCATGCTTCAAAAGAAGTTTTTAATATGGAAGATCAACCTGAGACTGAAATAGAATTTTTGGTCAAATAAACTAATAAGAATGTTGTGGAAGAACCTACAGAAGAATAATTACATGTTATGCAATAAGTTGATCTCACAGAACTCCCAGTGGAACAATTAGTTCCTGAAGTCATTCCTTCAGCTAAGGAAAAGATGGAGTTGCATTTTCAGCTGGCTAGACAGAAAATGAGAGAGGAACTAAGAGATGAGTTTTTGTAATTAGATCAAGACCCTAAGCCTCTCAGTCCTGAGAAGGATGCAACTGTTGAGGGGGAGCAAACCTCAAATCTGGAATCTACTGAAGTGCCAAACCTGATTGTTTCAAGCCCTATAGACACTCAGTATAAGTTCCCCATTTTCTATGATGACTCTTAGCAAGTTTCAGTAAAACGCCTTAACCTTTCTACTATGTTCCAACTGAAATATGTCTCTAATATTTCTCTTGAGAAGGAACCTGAGTCTGTATCAGTCCCTATTTCTGAACCTTTATCATAACAACCATCCTTTGTGAGTAAAGATGATCTAAAAGAATTTTGTGCTACCCTTTTGTCTAGTGTTGAAAAATTCTTGAATTCCCAACATGCTCTTATGACACATCTAAGTGAGAAAGATGCCTCATTGTTGTTGGAGAAAGTTATTTGGAAAATACAACCCAAAATGCGTCATGAGATTCAGGAAGTCAGAATTGGAAATAAACTTCTTAGTGATGAAGTGAAGACTCTCAGATGTATGATTGAAGAAATTCAGAGAGAGATGCATTCGAGAACAGAACATGCTTCTCATCCTGTAGAACCTGTTGCTCCTCAAACCCCATCTAATGTTGTCTCTCATATTCAACCTCATTTAGCTTCCTTAGCTGCAAAGGTCGCTGAAAGAAACAAACAGATTGTGAAGGAGATGAGAGAGCTAGTTATTAATCTTAACAAACTCAATGATGAGTATACGGGGTGTCTTCAAAAGGAGATAAACCAACTAAAATCTCTAACCACAGCTGTCATTTCTTCTAATGAATCTAAGAAATCATCTCAACCTTCCCTATACAGTGACCTGCTCAGATTAGTGGTCAAAGAATAACTTCAGCCTGTGCTTAGTGGCATCAATACATATTCTCTAAATGAAGTTATCAAGAACAGTGACAGAGTTCTTGATCTGGTCCAAATCCATTCAAAAATTTCCAATGATGCTCAGCAAGAAATTGCCAAAAAGGTGGATTTCTACTTCAACCGAGTCTTCTAAAAGACTGACATTACCAATCACTTTAAATATTTTGTCGAAAATTTGAGGATTCCTTCTGTTACTCAAGCTTTCAAGACCCAACTTCAAAAGCTCACAGAGTTCACTCGTCTGTTGGATAAGTTTATAGAAAACAATGATGACATTGAGAAATCTATGTAGTATGATGGATAGGTCATTGAGGATTTTATCATGCTTATGAGGCCCTATCTTTATATACATAGTACAGCCATTGTTGCTCCTACGGCTACCCCTCTGAGACCTGGTCTTCCAACATTCACCTCTACCCTAGCCTCCACTTCTATGTCTGTCAGTCAGGCACTGAGTCAGATTAGGCATGTGATCCTTGATCAACAACTGCCTCTCTCCTCTACTACACCTACTCTGGCTCCCTCTGTATTTGAAGGTATTCCTTTACCTTCTCTATCAACCATCTCACTCCCTTCTTCTACCTCCACATCTGATCATATGGCTTCCTCTTCTATTGTTGTTGCTACTAAGGGTAAATAGAAGACCAATCAGTGAACTAAGGACAGTGTTTACTCTATTTTGATAGGAATCTTGTTTCATTTGTTTCAAATTTTGTAATTACTCTCTATTTATCTAATACATTATGAACCATTGCTTGACTCTTTTGTATTTATTTTTCTGCTGCTTTTTGATAATCCCAAAAGGGGGAGAAATATATGAGCAATGCATAAATATATGAGACATGAATATAGGAGAAAAATTCAATAAATTTATGAGACTGATATGGAAAAAATATAGGAGAAGATAACTCTCATTTTATATATTCTCATTCAAACTATGTTGTTAGAAAAAATATACATTCTAAATCTACATGGTTTGTGATCATCAAAAAGGGGGAGATTGTTGGACTTCTCGTGTATTAATCATGTTTTAATGATCAAAAATCCTATTTAGTTTATAAACTATGTTAACTCTATGTAATCTATCTCACATCAAATATTCAGTAGCTTAGTAAAAGCTATCCAAAGCTCTTAAGTGTTATACACTCAGTTTGGTTACTATGCACTTTCTCTTGATTCACTTTATAATGATTTCTCTGACAAATGATTAAGTTTAATTCATTTCATAAATACTACTGCTTAAGTATGAATACAGATATTTTCCTAAGTCATGAGACACCGTGACATCCAGACACTATGAAATCCAGACATTGTGACATCCAGACACCGTGACATCCAGACACTGTGACATTTAGACACTGTGAACAAGACACTATGAGCAAGAAGACACCATGACCGTGAGACGCTGTGACCATGAGACATTGTGAAAAAGACACCGTGAAAAAGACACTGTGAACAAGAAGACATTGTGACCATGAGACACCATGACCATGAGACACCGTGATCGTGAGACATCGTGACTGCGAGACACTGTGACCAATCCAGACACCATGTGAAGGAGACATTGTTTCCAAGACATACTGTGACATTGTTTCCTAATATATTTTGTAATCTTTCAATTTAATCTCTAATGGAAATATTTGAAGATTTTAAAGAACTGACATAATTAATATTTCTTTATAAACATATCATCGGACAGTACGAGGTATGAGGTGCAGAATACATGCAACCTGTCAGCCCCAACACATGCACTCCAAGATAAAAGAGTAACGCGGCCCAGAAAAAGCCAGAATTAGAAAGATACAAAAGAACAAGCTGGTGGGTGTGAGTGTAACAACAGAATACATTTAAAGAATTGGATCATATAACTCATCTCTACTAAAGAACACAAGAAGCATACTAGAATCCCGAGAACTTCTTCCCACTGTAAAACACCACAAAGAACACAAGTCGAATCTGTCTGACTTGTGACACTTTGTTTTCCATACAATGACTTGAGTTCTGCATCTGCCTCATCTCGGAAGTCTGGAGATACAAAGAACAACACTCATAGAACTTCTAAACCTATCTCAATATTACTGCTCTATTGTGTATAATTTTATTAATTTTCAAGAAGGGTGTGTATCTGTATAGAAACACGCTCTATCTCCTGCATTAAACTAAAGGATATAAGATATCCTTACTCAAACATTAGTTTACTCTTGTGTATACCCACGGATAAGTGTGGAAGAGGTCCTTGTGTGGCATGGTCGTCTGTACCCATGAAGAACTGTGGAAGAGGTCTCTGTGTGGCCTGGACAGTACTGTGTACTATTGTTAACCCCGATCTAGGGTGTGGATCAATTTTATTTATATAAACTGCTTGGTGGAAGGTGATCACCAAGTGAAGTGGATTAGGTATCAGCTTGAGGCTGAACTACTTATTTTATATTCATTGTGTTGCTTAATTTATTCTTCTCTATTTTTGTATAATTAAGAAATCTATAAATTCACTTTGATAGTTACTCTTGGAAAGAAGTTAAAATTGTATTTCCTTAATAGAATATATTAAAAAGTAATATTAATAACTGATATTAAGATTACTGAGAACTAATCAATCTTCTAAGAAGTTATTCAAACAGTCAAACTCTTATAAGAGTATAACCTTGATTAAATGAGCTATATTTAACCTTTTGGGGAAACTTTTTAGAAATACTTTTTAATCAGAAATTTTTATAGATACTCAATTCACCCCCCCCCCCCCTTCTTGAGTAATCTACTCCGACCAACACTATGGTATAGATACATCTTACTAATTGGACACAG
Source organism: Viscum album (assembly GCA_963277665.1). Lineage (NCBI taxonomy): Eukaryota > Viridiplantae > Streptophyta > Magnoliopsida > Santalales > Viscaceae > Viscum > Viscum album. The sequence goes on along the minus strand of OY728157.1, from coordinate 2,056,241,800 downwards.
TAGATTTTTTACTTTCAGGTGTCAGGGGATCATAAGTTTTGAGACTTATTCTCATGAAGTTCGCACTTGGTGATCTGTAGTAGTAAGATCATGAGGAATGACCTGCCAATAAGAACTCCCATGTTTTGGGTGTCATTGGATGATTCTATCTATGATCATGTGTATTGGTCTCCTGACTTGAGAAAATTACCAATGAATGTCATTTGATTGTGTACTTTGATGCAAGATGAAAACCATGGCGATGAAGTTGTGGTGAGGTAGTTTGTGTTGGGTGCGTCATTGGTGGCATGACATTGGTTGAATGGTCAAGAAAAGATTTTTTTCTTCCGATTTATGGAAGTAATCTATCTCAGGCCATGTTGATATGGATGGTGGTACCTTTATAAGACCATGGACATAGAAGTCGAGGGTAAATATGTCTAGTTACATCAACAAAATATAAAGAAAGAAAAGTTCGATGACATGTGAGTGCATCCTTCTTTATGAGATATTACTGAAAAGAGATTATATTACACAGTGTGTGTTCGTAGGTTGGTTGTCGCTACTGTGACAATCCTTATCTCTTGAGGATCCATGATGGGTTGCTAGATCCTGCTCTTGTTCTATTAATATTATTCACTACTATCGAGATAAGGTCCTAGATCGTCACACACAATAGCGTATTCAATAATCCACCCTATTCAGTTGAATAGGAGTTATGAACATGGTGGGCCACACCACTGGGGTTCGGGATTTTTTCAAAGTTAAACAATCACCAATGCAATAAATAAATTCATATTATTCAAGTTTAGAATAATGAGTATTGAATTTATTTATTAAATGTATTTATGATTTTTAGTAAATACATAAAAAAAATAATTGTCGAATATTAAATTATTCAAGGTTCAATTAATATTTATGGGATAAAAGAGTTGAGTTAATTACTCTATTCTTATCGAGTAATATATTTTAATATATTACAAATGATAATAATATTTATGACTCAGTTTATTAGTCATAAAATGTCATTGATAGTGCGTTAAGTATTCGAGGTTGATGAGGCTATACCAGGTATTTTAATTAAGCACTATAAATAGAAGAGGAGAGGAATTTTCCAAAGACTATTCTTGGAGCTTCTCTCTCCTGTCCTCTCTCCCACACTCTAGAGAGAGATACTCTAGATCCAAGGAGCTCGGATGGAGCTCTCTCTCAGGCATCACTGGCAAAGTGATGTGGTGATCATTGGAACGTTGAAGGCATCATTGGTATTCCGCGCTAGCACCCAGACTACGATGAACGATGCTCCTGCAGATTCCTTGAAGCATGTGTGGATGATCTATAGGAATTCAGCTTCGGATTCTTCGATCATTGATCTCCAATGACGAGAAGACGTTGTGCGCAGCTTCATAATTAAACCAGGTATTTTATGGTTTATTTTGTGCTTAAAACCCTTTATGTGTGGTCCTCGGCTTTGACCGGTCTTCTCTTCACCGACGTCGACAAGTTCATGATGAACATCGGTATAAAAAATTTAAAAACCCACCAATTTGGGGCTTCCGTTGCACACCTAGTTCCAACAAAATTGAGTTTCTAATTAAAATTTATGTTAAAAAAATTAAAAACTAAATCCCTAAATTTATGAAATATATCCCAGTTAACTAAAATAATAAAATTTTATAATTTTATTTTTCAAAAATATTCTTAGAACCTCAATCACAACTCAAATAAAATTGGTTTAAAACTCTTTTAAATTTTGAAATAGATTTACTAGAATAAAACATGGTATATAGAGAAAAAATTAAAGTTAACTATAAATGTATTGTTTTTACATATAATTTAGAAAACTAAAACATTTTTTTTAAAACAGAGTAAACCCAAATAAGAAAAAAACACAGTGGAAATAAAACAAGTAGTTTAGTATCAAGCTAAGATACAGTTCTATCCACTTGGAAATCACCCATTTCAAATAATTTTATTATATATAAACTAGTCCATAACATGTATTAGATTTTACATAATAGAACACAAGGTTTTCTAGGCTATAGAGAGCCTATTCTGTAGTTTTATGTGGGAGAATAAAAATATATAAAATGCAAACATATAGTCCAGGCTGCACAGCCTCTTCCAAATTTCTACATGGGAGAACAGATTAAAAGAATGAAAGATATATTCTTACACTATCCAATACCATATATGATCTAGTGAAAAAATATATTGAATATAAATCACACCAATATCAAAAGTAAGAAAACATATTAAGAAGGCAAAAATAATTCAGTGTAGAAGAGTATATAGTTTCATTGTTATGTAGGAGATTCTTCTCTTATTATTGTCATATTTTGATTTTGAATTGATGAAATAATATGTTTATATTCTCTACGATGTGTCACTAAAGTTTAGTAGAGAACAAGGTTATATAATTTCAAATAATAGAGTATAGGTTCATTATTTTCGTTTAAGAAAAATTTTGATGTCACACGTTATTTATATCTTTCTATGGCATATCTTTTTCTATATTCGGTCATATTTCAAAAAGAATATTTATCTAGAAATATACATTGAAAATTCATTATTGAATATCCTAATACTTTAGTAAGAAGTTTCGGCATAATAAATTCTTTTTCCCTTCATTTAATTATATATATATAAGTGGTTGGACAAACATATTTAATAATATAATAATACAATACTTACCTTTAGATTTGGTTACTTTAAAGGTGCCACATCATCATTCATGTTCACTTAAATACTTCTAGATAAATATTATTATATTATTTGATAGGTTTTATAGTTAATCACTTGTACCAATGGTTGATAATTTGATCTTACAGTCGATCACCTTACATTTACAGGATCACCTTTCACTTGCGATCAATCACCTTTCACTTGATGTCGGTTTAATACTTTTTCAATTTTAGACTACTCACCATGGTTGCTTGATTTTTTCATATGTTCAATTATTTTTTGAAATTAAATTTCACAATTGGTTTCTTTCATTTGGACTTATGGCCACATGTTTTCTTGTTCATTCAATTCAACTAGCCTTGTGGTCGAGCCAAGAGTTTGCGATGAGATAGCTTAGGTGTGAATTTAATCCACTTTTCATCTGGTTGATCCATTACTTTGGGAAAAATATTTATCTTGATAGTGACTCAGTTTTTATTTTGGTCACTTGACTCTATCATATATTTCCCACAGTCGATCGGGTGGTTGTGTGGTCAATTCATATACAGTGTGGTTTCTAGCATCTATCATGCGGTTGATTTCAAACTTATCCAAATTTATATTCTTTTAAAAATCTGATTTAACTTTAATAAAACATAAAATAGATTATAAATAACATAAACATGATTTTATATTATTAAAATAATGAATTATAGGAATAAGTACACAAACTCTATAGTCTCAATGAAGTGTCTATAATCTAATTATAGTGAATTACCTATATCATTATGAATATAATTTACTTACAAACCAAAATATACATATTGTGGGTTAGTGATTCAAAAAAGTAGGTTTTCCCCAAAATGAATTCCCATGATCCCTCATGTATGTAAAAACCAAGAAAGTCCATGTGTATTTTAAGTAAACATGTCCAATTCATTTCAATTGATATAATATAATCAAAACATTTAAATAATACACAATATATAAATCTTTGGGTAAAAACAATATCCAAACACATTACACCCACCTCCATGAAGAGGGACCAACTAACTCACCCATTTCCATTTGAAAACTTAAGGGTACACATAAACAACATGGCCCAATTTCACCTAGTGGGTAACCCTACTTGTGAGTGTAATCCTACCTCCCAACTCCAATTTTCACTCATTGGTACAACCTAAGAATAAACTCTTCATATTGAGGGTATGGTTACCACACTAAAGTGGGATTATATTTCTCATATTTATCCTTTCAAACACATTTCCATATAAAAATATACAAACTAATTATTCCAATATAAACAACCAAATAACAATAATCATATTTTAAAATAACACATTTCTCAAATTCCCTTTTTCCATAAAACACCCACCCAAAAATATATCAATGCGCTTTCATTTAAATCAACATACATGAAATACAAGAATCACAATAATTACTAAAAAATTATAAATAATTTAAAAATAATCATGATATTTATTTGAAAACGAACACCCAATCCAAATAGAATTTCCCACAAAAACGATGAGTAAGAAAATTCTTCTACCTCAAATGTTTTACTGGAATGAAACTAGGATTTCTCGATGTAGATCTTACCTTCCTCCATGATTTACTAAATACTATATACTAAAGTACCAAATTATCATCAACATATCTAATAATCTCACCAAGATTTCCTGATAATGGTTTCTATAAGTGAGAAATGAAAATATGTGAGGAATAGGAGAGAATAGAGACCAACTTATCTTTGATTCAAAACCCAAACACCACATGATGGGAGAGATGAGGGATTCTGAGGAGAACCCACTAAAATAACTCAAAGTGGTTCCATATTAGGTCACCCTATACAAAAATGAGAAAATGAGGCATGTTTAGGAATTTTTAAGTACAAATATAACATTCTTGAAAACTTTTTAAAAAATTCATAATTGATATGCACAATTATTTAATTATACATTTTTATTGTTTCAAAATTATCAAAATGAAAGGTTCCTAGAATAACCATACATTTTCCATGAATTTTCTACTATCTAAAATTTTAAAAAACACACACCCTATGAATGGTTTGATAAAACCATAAACCATCCATGCATTTTTCAAAATATTTACAAAACTCCAATTTTCTTCTCCTAAAATCGAAAGTTAAGTAAAAACTAAAATAAAAATTAAAAATTTAATATCTCAAATTGAGTCATTATATTTGTGATAACTTACCAACTCTCTTGTTGTGATCTATAATTGGTATAACATTTTTCATCATGAAATCTAGCTTACAACTAGTGAAGAAATTCTTACTAATAGTCATTCAAAGATTATGCAATCTAGAAAAATTTGCTCCCCATACATGTCTTTATGCTTGTTCTATGTTCCATACAAGTAGTCATCAATTATCAGGGAAGATAATTTATCACATTCAACTTTATGGTAAATATCTGATTAAAGATATTTGTGTTAGGGTTTTACAGGCATGTGTAGTAGATTTTATGGACCCTTGAGGAAGAATGGTCCAAAAATTTAAACCAATGGCACATATGAGGCTATAATTCTCATATTGGTTTTTAAAAAATTATTTGTCCATTCCAAGTAAAATTTATTTATCAAATGGGTCATGAATTTGTGAAACTATTTCATTATTTTATCCAAATTCATGGTGTTTTCATTGTACCAAAATCGTTAAAAATTAAGAATTTTGGTATTTTTAAAATTAACATATATATATATGAAAAAAAATTAGAAAATATTTTAAATATTGTTATTTTATTTGAAATTACATGAATTAAATTAATTTTAAAGTATAACATAAAACCCACCTAGTACACCCTCTTATAAGGTAAGGGTCCATGAAATACCTTAAAGATTTTCGATGTGGGATTTAGATGCCACTTTACCAATATTACAAAAATAGTATATTATTATTAATAATACATAAATAATAATATATAATAAATAATATACCTAAAAATTAAAATATGATTTATATAATTAACATTTTATAATATAATTAGTAATAAGTGAAAATATTATTAATATAATAAATATTATTATTGAATAAAAACCTCACACAATCCATATACAGTTCATGATCTTCACGGTATTGTTCATTCCCTAATATAATTAACATAATTAACAGTAAATAACATTATTAATAACTAATAATTAATAAATAGTAATATAATAATTAATAATATAATAAATATACAATTGATAATATGATTGATAATTAATAATATAATTGATTATTAATAATTAAAAATATAATTAATAATAACTAATTATATAATTAGTAATTTTTTAATCAAATTAATAATTCATATTAATTAATAATAAACAATATAATCATTAATTACATATATAATTAACAATTAATAATTGAAAATAATTATGATTCATATAACTAATAATTATAATTAATAATAAATGATAATTCATAATTAATAATTAATGATTAATGATTAGTGATTACAATTTAGAATTTTAAGTAATGATTAATAATATATTAATTGTTAATAATTAATATTATAATTAATATTTAATAATGTTGAGTTTATCATGCTTATTGATTTCCAAATGAAACAAATATCTTGTTAGTATTTTATTTTCATTTAGTATGTTTAGATATTTAATATATTTCTCTACTTGTGTTTTTTCATACCTTTATTTTTATTTTGATCTTGTTGTTTCTCTATCTTTACCCTTATGTGAGGCCCCTAAGGACCCTTACATATCCCTTATGTTGAGGGGATCACCCTTAATTTGTTGACCCTTATATAGAGGTCTAATGACCCTTTCATTGAATTATGTATGACTATTGCGCAGGGGTAGATGACCCTTACACAAATTTTGTTTGACCCTTATGTAGAAGTACAATGCAGGGGATAACCCTTATGTAGAGGTACCCTAACCTTTACACGGAATCCTAAATCATGCTTACATAGAGGTGTCGATGAACCTTACATTACATACCCTTATATAGAGGGATTTTTACCTTTACATAGGGGGGTTGTCTAGATGGCCTTTACATAGTAGATTCAGGTAACCCTTACGTAGTGGTTGTCTGACCTTTACGCGGAGTTTTATTCCTTTGTTTTTTCTAATAGTTTTTTATGTTATTAGGGCTTTTTTATTTTTAAGAATTCATTTTATTTTTTATTTTTTGATCCATTTCAATATATTTAATTCTCATGGGTATTTCTAACTTAACTCTCTCATACTAAAGATGATTGATTTTAATGATTTAAAGAGAGAGGTAGAGATAATCATTATTGTTACATATAGAGAGAGAGAGAGAGATAGCATGTGCTAGAGAAGGATTCCCAAAGATGGAAGTGTGACCACATGTAAGGCATTTTTAATTCCCATAGAAAATTTAGTTTAGTAAATAAGAACTCAAATGAATCACTAACTACTAATTAACTAAAAAACTTTAGTAAATGGTAAGTTTGATGTTGAACCCACAATAACATATTAGAAAATTTTTTAGAATGATTATTAATGATTAAGAAAACAAGAAAAATATAGATTAAGAGACACTCAATTAATTGAAGCATACTAAGCATAGTAAATCTAGGTTCATATTCTAGTGAAGTAAAAGGATAATGATTCAATCATAGATATTTTCATAATTATGTCTAAGTGAAGTTTGGATTAGTTCATCACTCTCTATTCTAAGATTTCCATTTTCACCACTCAAGTACTTCAGATAATCATTAAAAAAGTAACTTAGAACCCTATTTAAAAATAACTATCACATCCCACTAATGGTCACATAATGGAAATATGAATCTATTCAATGCATTAAAGGCACTCCCTCCTCAAACAGAAATGGTCATGCATTAAATAAAAGGTATAAGATTATAGAATATAATAAATGAAAAAATCCATCAAATATAAATATTAAAAATATCAATTAACTAAGATAAATATCCTATCATTACATGCTTAACACCAAAAAGGCTTACCCCCTCATCCTGGTCATGAGAAAATATAAAGAAAATATAATAATGGAACCCAACAGCAGCACTTCACCAGCAACGGCACTCTTCTAGCCTTGATCCACCATAATTACCAACACTTTCCAAGTGTTCATAGCACCTCGTATTTATAGATAGTAACTAAAAATTGTATCTATTCTTAAAATCGTGTGTTTAATTTATCTTTAGATATATCTAACTTCACTATCTTTTTCTTTTTTTAATTTTCCTCTCATATGCCTTAGATATATGAATTATCTGGGTAAAAATAACCACTTTAATCTCCTATAATATATAAATTCAAATTATCTAGGAGAGAGGGACTTAGTCGAGACTATTTATCTTTTATATATGTTTCTCTCTATCTATTATCTCACTCAAATTTTTTATCTCCCACCACCATATAATCTTTAATTTAAACTACCCAATTATGCATAGAAATCACATGATTGGATCTCGTATATCGCATGAGTTATATCTTTAGTCACATTCATGGAGATTAATTATAATAGACTGAAATATATCTATAGATATTTCTTCTATGATGTGGTTAGTAGCTTATGTCACAAAACAAATATCCTCAACTCCACTACGGTGTGGCACAAACATTGTGTCATAAGGATCTAACCATCGAAAAACTCCATCCACTGTCATCTCACCATCATCCTTATCATAGTGAAATCATGTGTCATATCCCTTATTTGATAGAAACATTATTTCATATCTTCATCCTATACATCATAACAAACTCACTATGTCATTGGCACCTACATCAAGAAAACATCATATCTTCAACTATGGTGAAAACTAACCCATACACCATAACCTTCCTCGAACCAAAACTCCTAATCCCCTAACATTGTTCTACGATGAAACTCCTTTCAGTATATCATAAATTCAATTATAATTTATAAAGAATTTCCACATGCATTCCTTTTATATCACAATGAACAGGCTATAGTGTATCCATTCAAGCTCCTCTATACATCTAAAGTGTCTTAAAATTCAATGATAAGTTCTATGGTGCAATTTTATCAAAAATGAATCTTGACCATAGTTCCCTTAACATAAACCATTAAAGATAACTACACAATCAGTATGGTGATGGTACAGATGATAAATTTGTGGAAGATGATGGATGGAAAGGTGGAGAGATATCATTTTATTAAGCTGAATAGTTCCCTAAGTTCCATGTGTCCCACATAGAATATGATCAAGGGAGATCTCTTCTTCGAAATAAAAGAAGCTTTTTTTATCACTTGATTAGTTATTGAGGTATCGACTTGTGCCTTATCTCATGTTCCATGCCAATATGCATCATGTAAAGACCCATATTTTCCATGTAATTTTTTTTAATTATATAGAATTATTACAAGTCTGCAAAAAATTGATGGTACGTGATTTTGAGGCCTGGTGTGTCATGAATGAATTTCTAGAATTTTTTTAAGGTACGTTCAGTAAACACACGGGCGGCATTTTCTATCTTTTGAACTGGTGCTCAGATTGAAAATTTGAGGGTACCATTGAATCTGCAATGTCGGGATTCTCTTAAGGGAGGCTTCACTTCGACCATAGTAGGTTAGGTGAAAAAGTTAATTTTTTAGACTTTTGAAAGATTAATAAAATAACAAGTTATGTTATTTTATTTATTTTCTTTTTCTCCAACAGATGATCTGTAGTGGCAGGACCAATGAAATGTCAAGCAATTAAATGGCTTGACTCCCCTTTATTCTTGTAATTGCACCGTTGGAATTTGGAAGGTTCATTAATTAAATGAACCTCATTAATTCCATGTGCATTACTCACCCTCCCCCTCTCCTATTTATATGGATCTTGGGGTGTAGTGTTGTTACGGATTCACCAAGAGATGAAGCTCTTGCAAGGTACCACAACGCCAACCACTTGGAGGACGAGACTGGTTTCAGTGAGCAGTGACGATCACCACTGAATCACGAACTGATGACAACAACAAAGGAGGTTCTGCCGATCGTCATCGGTGAACGTCTCTTCCAGGTAGGGGGTTGTTTAAAATTTATCTTTGATGTTTTAACTTACTTCCTCTTACTATCATATTAATGTAGAGGGCATGGGCCAAACAAACAAGGCTCGGACCCTCCACTGCTTCGCTCATGCTCGGTTCTTTGGGGATGGTTTCCTCCGATTGATGGCAATGAAAAATAGTGGGTCACGCTATGATGGAGGCAGCGCGGGAGAGCCGTAGGCATAGATAGTACTAAGAACGGACACCAGACCATGTCTGGTGACCTGCGGAAGAAACTGTCGGCGCGCCATGTTGGTGGTGGGCCAGTGGTGGCCGAAGGAGACCCGCGGAAACCGGTCAAGGGTAGTGGAAGGCAGCGCGGAGCAGCCGTAGTAGAAGGTGGTGGCGTGGATCAGCCCCGAAAAAAGGCGGTGGCATGGATCAGCCACAGCAGAAGGCAGTAGCGCAGAGCAGCTGCGGCAAAAGGTGGCAGCACAGTACAGTCGTGGGTAGTGGGCCTCAGCAGGAAGGAGCTGTGTGGCCCCACGCCGCACCGCGTTGGTGGAACCCAGAAGGCCAAATGGATAATCGTTCATGTGGTGGGGCAGTGCCCCACCGGCTGGCGAAACGGCCCCACAACCATGGGGACAGGGTGACACAACGGTCCTCCTTTAGGCAGACCGAGCCTGACACGGGCCGACCAAGTAGGCCGGACCCGTGGCCCAGTGGGCCGGACCTGCCCAGTGGGCCAGTGCGGGTGGGCCAAGACCCACCTGGCGAGTAGGTCCAACCATGGTCTGGGCCCAAGAACCAAACCGGGCCGACCCCGACGGGCTGGACCCAGTGAACTGGGCTAACCCTTAACGAGTCGGACCTGAGCAAGTTCAAGTAGGCCTCTGGACCCGTTGCGTCAGGCCGGTCTGACCGAGTCGGACCGGGCCCAGACCCAACCGGTCCCTGAATAAAGAAACGCCCATAATTGACAAATCAGGTTTCTATTAGACACGTTGTACATTGTTTTGGGATCCCTTTTGGGAAGAGTTCCCTTTGGCATATTCCAAGAGGCCTAACCGAGCTGAGCCCGACCGAGGTGTGATCACCCCCTTCTCACAGAAAAGGATGTAACTAACAGACCGGGCATCTTATTGACGTGTCTTCTATGGAATAAGGACCCTTATGATAAGGTGGTCTTTTAGAGATACTCTAATTTAGTTTTGATGAAGTTTTACATGAGAACTAGGTTAGATCAGACCTGAATCCAACCGAGGCCTTTTTACCAAAGTGAACATATCTCACAGACCGGGCATCTGAACGACATGCCATCAGTCACGTTAAAACCCCTATGATGGGGAAGTCCCTTGGGTATAATTTTTGTGGTACTTTAAACTAGTTGAAATATTACTGATGGCTTGAGGAGTGGTTCTCCCAGAATCAATCATGTTATGAGTGGGAATCCAGTGGCTGGTTGTGACATGAAGAAAAAGAGTGTCCAATGCGGGTCAGCATCAGAAACTCCAGAGTGGAATGATCTACTTGTATGAATAATCATCCCTATTGATAAAACACTATTCTGTTGAATATTTTATTGATAATAAGTGATATAATTTCCTCACATTATGCTATATATGTTCAATTATGGAATATTTGGGATTAGATCATTCATTTTCAAATTTGATGAAAAATCAAGTTTTACCCTTTTAAAATTCACTATAGTATTTCGGGAATAAATATTTTTCAGTAAACTATTTTGACTTAAAATTTTTTAACTGTGTTTCTGACTTAATGGGATACAAATTCTATTCAGGACTTGGGAGCTGGATTGTGCATATGAGTGGATTAAATGGGCCATGAAAACAAAGCTGGACTGAGCTATCCAGATTGGATATCACTTCACCATTTGGGCCTTATCATCTTTATAATGGATTGAATTGAGCCCAAATTTTGAGTAAATCTCGTGGACATGATTTTTCACAAATCATCCTTATAGAAGGTCAGACAATTCATGCGTTGTGGAGGTCAACTATGCGGTGAAACTTGGAATAAAATATTTGGCCAAGTTTTCATTTCACACTTAAAAAGTTATGTAACCCTAGCCCTCACAAACTCTATTTAAAGGGGGTTTTCAATATTTGGGAGGGATGGTCGAGGATTTGGGAAGGTGTTTCCGAAAGTTTGTATCTTGGGATCCCCTTACAACTCTTGTAAGAAGTAAGGCTTTGTGCAAACCTCTCTTCCAAAAAGGATCTCCTCTCCCACTTCCTCTTTGTATTTCTTTTATTTCATGTTTGTATCTTGAATTTTTCTTCAAATAATCTTATGTGTTCTTCAATTTTATTATTCTCTTAATCTTCTTAATTGGGTTGTAATCAAGAGTGGATATTAGATTGGGTTTTACCCTTTAAATCCTTTGCTCAGGAAAAACGTCTCTACGATGACCACACCGCCCATGGAAGAGTAGTTTTTTTAGTGATCGATCTATCTTCTACCCTATTAATTTAATTATTTTGAATCATTGAGATACTATAATTAAATTAATATGATCCATGAATTGTGTTTTTAAATTATAATAAACTAAGAAAGCAATTGAACAATTAAAACAAAAACATGCAAGGTCGAGATTTTGTATAAATTGTGAGAGCGCGATCTTAATCAGTAATACAAGACCACACGGGATAAATTTGTAGAGTTAAAATATAATCCCTAAACACAATTCATCCTCATTTCCAGAATGGATATGTGCTCTAATTAACCACTGACCATAATTTAACCTTAGAACAACAATCAAAGCAGGGTGTTGCGATTGCGTGTTCTGAAGCTAGCATAGGGTTTAAGTAATTCTATCTTTGTGGTTAAGTTAACTCTTATAGGATTAGAGGGTTAACAAATTAGGGGATCATAATTAAGTGGATATTGATTTAAATGATAATAATTAATAAGAAAATGAATAGGTATAGTTATATCGATTACTCCTTTTAAATATTTTCTAAAAAACATCTTTTTATTGTGTCATTTTAATCGAACTTCATTTTAAAACTAAAAACAAAAAAAAAATGCAATCTTCTTCCAGAAAACTTCTTCTAGATTTATAAACTATAAACAACCCCCATCCTCTTAAGTAGTGTTTTAATTATATTCTCTTTTATTTTTATATTACCTTTTAGAATTTGTTTTAATTTACTTCATCCTTTGAGAGACGACCTTGGTTAGCTACTCTACTGAACCTAAGTACACCAAAACCACTAATCATTTGAGGGCACCCACGACAGTGCTCTTTCAAATTGGTGCCATTTATGGGGAGGAAAGTAATTATTTCAACCAATTAGAGGTAATTATTTTAATTTATATTTTATTCTCTTCCTCTCTTATTTCTTCCTTCTTTACCCAATCTATTTTTTTCTTCTTCTTTTATTTTATTCTACTTCTATTTGGACCATCAACTCAAACTTATTATTTTATTTTACTATGGTCCAATTTCTTTCTTTTAATTTTTATTTGATTTATGACACGAAATAATCTCAAAGATCTCTTAGATCTTGATCCTGAGATTGAATGTAGCCTTAGGGCTCGAATTAGACATTCTCAGTCTACGGGAAGTTTCAACATTCAACCAGTTCGATAATTACTCCAATATCAGAACATTGAAATTGGAAGCAATTAAAATTCAACCATAAAACAAGGACCAATGGCTGACAATAGTGGAAATTAACTTAATAGAACCATTCGAGAATTGGCTACACTTGATATTAACTATCAAGCAAATTGTATTGCATACCCAAATATCGAATCGGAATTTGAACTAAAATATGGGTTAATTCACTTACTTCCAAAGTTTCATGGCCTCTCTGGTGAGGATCCCAAAAAACATTTAAAATAATTTAATATGTTTTGCTCAACCCTAAAACCTAGAAATGTCTCTGAAGATCAAATCAAACTAAGATCATTCCCATTCTAACTTGATGGAGCTGCGAAAGACTGGATGTATTATTTACAACCCGAAGATGTAACTTGTTGGAACAATTTGAAACTTCTTTTCTTGCAAATATTTTTTTCCAGCATCGAGGACCACTTCCATTCATAAGGAGATATCAGAGATCAAGCAAGCACAAGGGGAGTCAATGTATGGGTATTGGGAGCGATTCAAGAAGTTGTGTGCAAGCTGCCTACATCACCAAATCAGTTAGCAATTACTCATCTAGTACTTCTATGAAGGACTCACACCTATGGAGAGAAGCATGGTGGATGTTGCAGCTGGAGGAGCATTGGTGGACAAGACACCAATAGCTATATGTGCATTGATCGACAAGATAGCCCAAAACTCCCAACAATTTTGCGATAGAGGTACACCACATGTCAGGGGAGTACATCAGGTAAGTCCTTATTCCCTTAAAGTCATTTGATTGATACCAAATTGGATGAATTGACCACTATGGTGAGGCAGATTGCTTTGGATCAAAAGACATCCCAACCCACTCCTTCAAGGACTAGTGGCATTTGCACTGAGACAAGCCACCCAACTGACTGTTTCCCACAACTACAAGAGACAGAGGATTGCGCAGTAGTATTCCCAGGGAGACCATATCAGCAGAAACAATAGACATACCCCCAAAAGAAGTTTGATTCATTTTCTCCAACATACAACAAAGGGTGGAAGGATCACCCGGACATGAGGTATGGATATAGACAACAAAAAAGGCCCCCTTTTCAACAAAACTTCTAGCAGTCTCCGCCTTACCAGCAGGGATTCGAACAACCCCAAAGGAGATTTGAATCTCAAGAATAAACAAGCCAACAACAAGGGAATCCCCCACCAAAGGTAGATTATAATACTGATGATATTTTGAAACAAATTGTTCTTAATCAAAAGAATGAGCTGAAGAGTCAAGGTTCGGAGCTAAGGGAGTTGAAGACTCAAATGAGCTAGATTTCCATCACCCTCCATGAACTTGTGAGTAAGAATTCCAGAAATCTACCTTCCCAATCCACTCAAAATCAAAAGGGGAATGTCAGTTCCATCACATTGAGAAGTGGGAAGCAAACAACTAATGCTTCTCCACCTACCATTCCACCAGGATTCACCACAAATCCAAAAAATACCAATTCCACATCAACTGATGAGCAACCCAAGGAGAAAGATAAAGGTAAGCAAAAGATTAATGATGTTCCTCCTAAACCCCTTCCTTTTCCAAACAGGGTTGTTCAAACCAAGAAGATGGTTGAAGAAGTAATGAAAAAGGGGGTTTTGGACACATTCAAGCATGTGGAGATCAACATTCTTCTACTTGAAGCCATTAAGAAAATTCCAAGGTATGCGAAATTTTTAAAATAACTTTGTACTAATCGAAGAGGGATCAAGGGAAATGAGAGGATCAATCTTGGAATGAATGTGTCAGCACTCATTACACCAAATCTAGCAATTCCAACAATGTGCAAGGATCCTGGGACATTCATTATCCCATGCACCATAGGGGAGTTACACTTTTCTGATGCACTTTGTGATTTAGTAGCTTCTATAAATGTGATGCCTAGCTCTATATTCTCTTATTTACAGGTTGGTGAGTTGAAGCCGACGAGAGTAGTGGTGCAGTTGGAAAATAGAGCTACGGAATATCCAGCGGGAGTTCTTGAGGATGTACTTGTCCGGGTAAGAGACATGATCTTTCTAGCAGATTTCTATGTTCTTAACATGGAAGATGATCAGGTAAGTTCTCATGCCCCCATTATCTTAGGTAGGCCCTTCCTCAAAACTGCAAAAAACTATCATAAATGTTAATGAGGGTACACTTTCCATGGAATTTGGGGATGAAATTGTGATATTTAATGTTATGGATTCCATGAATTATGCCTCAGAGGATCATTCTTCATTTGTTATCTCCCATTTTGAACCACCAAGTAAAAACACAATGGAATTAGATTGTCCTATGCTTAGGGAGATTATGAGTATTGGTTCTAGTTTGATGTCTAAGATTACTTCCACACCTGTTACTAAGGAATAAGACTCTCTAAGATTTGATTTTAAAATGGAATCATATTCTGATTTTGATCATGTGAACTCTAATTATGACATGGTTGTTGAGTATGCTAATAGATTTGATGCTTTATTCTCTGATTTTGATGATGTATATTCTGATACTGATGCTCTTTGTGCACATATTTCTATTCCTTCTATGACCCCATCCATACACCACCCCCCTACACTGGAACTCAATCCATTTCCACCAAATCTCAAATACTCATACTTGTTAAGTGGTGAGAAATTACATTTTATCATTGCTAACAATTTCCCTTTTGAACATGAAGAAAAACTTTTGAATCTTTTGAGGGACAACATCAAGGAAATCGGGTGGACCTTGGCTGACATATCAGGTATTAGCCCCTCCATTTTCATGCATAGGATTCTTTTGGAGGATGAGGCTAAACCGGTGAGGCAACCACAAAGGAGACTCAATCCAATACTTTTGGAGGTTGTTAAAAAAGAGGTTCAAAAATTGCTCAAGGAAGGTATAATCTATCCCATTTCAGATTCTTAGTGGGTAAGTCCTATTCAGGTTGTGCCTAAGAAAAGTGGTGTTACTGTTGTTAAAAATGAGAAAGATGAGTTAGTTCCAATGAGGGTACAAAACAGTTGGCATGTGTGTATTGATTATAGGAAACTAAATCATTCCACTCACAAAGACCATTTCCCCCTCCCATTTATTGATTAGATGCTTGAGAGACTAGCTGGGAAGACACACTATTGTTTCTTGGATAGATTTTCTGGATATTTTCAGGTTCCTATAGCTCTGGAGGATCATGAGAAGACTACATTCACCTGTACCTTTGGCACATTTTCCTACTGGAGGATACCATTTGGACTTTTCAATTCCCCAGGTACCTTCTAGAGATGCATGGTGAGTATTTTTTCTGATTTTATTGAGACCTACATAGAGGTATTACTGATGATTTTACAGTGTATGAATCCTCATTTGATGAATTTCTAAATAGTTTGGGAAAGATATTGAATCATTTTATTGAGAAGAATCTGGTCCTGAACTTTGAAAAGTGTCATTTCATGGTAGAGCATGGAATTGTCTTAGGGAATGTAGTGTCAAAACATGGGATAGAGGTTGATAGATCTAAGATAGACATTATTTCATCATTACACTATCCTTTATGTGTGCGTGATGTTAGATATTTCCTAGGGCATGTAGGATTTTATCTGCACTTCATCAAAGATTTTAGTAAGATTGATCTTCCTATGTCACGATTACTTCAAAAGGATTCTGATTTTGTGTTTGATGATTCTTTGATGACTTCCTTTGATGAGATAAAGAAGTTTTTGACCACTCCACCTATCATACAACCCCCATGGTGGGAGATTCCTTTTGATCTTATGTGTGATGCCTCCAACTTCGCGGTTGGAGCTGTCTTATCTCAGAGGGTGGAGGGACGTTCACATGTGATCGCCTATGCATTGAGAACACTGGATTCAGCCCAATCAAACTACACAACCACGGAAAAGGAGTTTCTTGCTGTCATATTTGCTTTAGATAAATTCTGTTCATATTTATTGGGCTCTAAAGTTGTTGTTTTTTATGACCATGCAGCTCTGAGGTACCGCTTGAAGAAGCCAGATGCAAAGCCCAGGCTGATCTGATGGATGCTCCTTCTTCAAGAATTTGATATTGAGATAAAGGAAAAAAAAAGGGGTCAGAAAACTTGATGGCGGACCACATGAGTAGGCTTACTCACACACTAGAGGATGACACCTTGGACCATGTACCACTTCGGGACACTTTCCCTAATGATCATCTTTATTCCATCTCAGGTACACATCCTTGGTATGCAGATTTAGTTAACTACCTTTTTGCCTCTAAAATCCCTGCAAATTTAAAGAAACATCAAGTCCAAAAATTAAAAAGTGAGTCTCTACATTATGTTTGGGATGATCCATACCTATGGCGCATGTTTAGTGATCAAGTTATTAGGAGGTGTGTTCCTGATCATGAGTTGGAGTCTATTTTACATTTTTGTCATACACTTGCTTGTGGTGGACACTTTAGACCCCAATGGATAGCTAGGAAAGTTTTGGACTCTGGATTATATTGGCCTAGCTTATTCCATGATGCCCATTTGTTTTGTAAGTCATGTTCTTATTGCCAACACATTAGGTACATTTCTAGGATACATGAGATGCCCCAACAACCCATACTATTCTGTGAGATTTTTTATGTATGGTCCATCTATTTTATAGGTCCTTTTTCTAGTTCATTTGGATTTTTATATATTTTGGTTGCTATTGATTATGTGAGTAAATGGGTGGAGGCTAAGGCCACCAGGACTGATGATTCTCATGTTGTTGTGGACTTTGTCAAAGAACAGATTTTTTGCAGGTTTGGAGTACCGAAGTCCATCATCAGTGACCAAGGGACACACTTCTGCAATCGGAATTTTTCTTCCCTTCTTCAGAAGTATGGGGTGACACACAAAACATCAACACCATACCACCCTCAAAAAATGGCTAGGCTGAGGTTTCAAATAGGAAATTGAAACAAATTTTGGAGAAAACCGTGCATCCAAATAGGAAATATTGGAGCAGGCGCTTGGATGATGCATTGTGGGCTTATAGGATAGCATACAAGACACCCATTGGTATTGCCCCATTTCATATTGTTTTTGGGAAAGCATGTCATCTCCCTGTGGAAGTTGAGCATCGGGCTTATTGGGCTATTAAGAAATGCAACATGGATTTGGCCCAAGATGGAATCCAAAGGAAGCTGCAAATTCAAGAGCTTGAGGAGATTTTATTGTCTTCATATGAAAACTCAAGGATCTACAAGGAAAGATCAAAAGCAGCTCATGAAAAAATGATCCAACAAAGGGAGTTTCATGTTGGATATAAAGTCCTTCTCTATAGTTCACGACTGAAGCTGATGCCTGGTAAGTTGCGTTCTAGATGGTTAGGTCCTTATGTTGTGACTAATGTTTTTCCTTATGGTTCATTGTAGATCACACAATAGGACACAGGAAGGATATTTATATTCAATGGGAAACATTTGAAGAAATACATCGAGGTACTTCCTACCGATGCAGCTGATTTCATCAAACTGTATGACCCCATCATCACTTGAGAATATCAGGTTGTTCCTAACCCTTTCACTTTTATATTACTTTCCTAAATAAATTTATGCATTTCATGTGAACATATCATCTCATGGGTTCACATTAAGGACGATGAAATATTTTAAGTTTGGGGGAGGGAACCTTTATAGTTTAGGATTTTCATTTGTTGTTTGTTTAAAAAAAATTGTGTGTTTTCAAAAAAAATGTGTGTTTCTTTATCATTTTTTGTGTGTTTTTTTAAATGATCTGAAATGATTATCATTGCCATTTTTGAAACTTGTGTCAATGAGTAAAACAATTTATTCCATGAAACTGAGCTTAAATGAATGCTGAAATGACTTTGTTTCAAGTTCAAATATTTAGTAATTTCATGAAAAGTACACTGAATTTTGAATCCCATGCCACATATCACTGTCTTTATATTTGAAATCACTTTCCTCTGAGGCTTCTGAACCATTATTTTCATATTCTTTACATTCACCTCACTTCTTGAGAGAACCAAACCATTATTTATTTAACCAGAATTTGATTTATTCATGTCAAAACTTGAGGGTTTGAGGTACATATGTTTAAATGATTGAGGCATTTGTTTGGTATTAAAGCCCATATTTCAAAGAATCATTTTTTATAATGGCCTAACTTGAACATTTAATCCTTGTAGACCTTAGAATCCATGCATAGCCTGTTAGGTTAGCCACATTACAATCTAATTTTCCATATCCAACCAACTCTTGAAGTGAAATTGCATAATCTAGTTGATCTTAAGTGTGGGGGAAGCTGTCTTGTGTTGTGCTACCGCATTTTGTGATACTTCGGATGAAAAATTAAATTATGAAGAGATGTTTTTGCTGCTGAAGAAAAACATTATATTGAAAGTTTTTCCTTTTTGGAGCTTTCATGATAAAATAAGTTGTGCCTTTCTGGAGATTCTAATAGAGGGGGAAAGTTGGGCCTATCTGGAGCTTTTAAGAAAATCATGTTCGAGAAGATTGAAATTTTTACTGTGGAAATATTGAATGGTGTGAAAATTCCTTTATTTTTCATGATGATGGAGTTGAATTGATACTATGGGGATTGAGGAGAAGACCCTATTTAAGTGAAAATTAGATTAATGCAATTTTGCTTCAAAAATAGTTAATCCCTCATCATTCAGCCTCAGAGTTTTTCACATCTAAATCCTACCAACTGAAAGCCACAGAACAACCCTGAAAAGTCCTCATGATAAACATATGTATTTGACTCACATCAGGTAGCGATGTAGGAATTTATCAAGCCTATGGTGACCCTGTATAAGTTTGGATGAGAAAGACATTGCAAAAAAAATTGACATTTGTGTGATAAGAGAAAATTCAAGTGAGGTAAGTGTTTTGTGCATGGGAGGATAAATAAAGTGGAAATATATTGAATGAAATAAATAAAGAACTTGAAATAATGGTTTTTTATTAGGCATGATATCTTTTGTTTCTTGGTGTTTAATTGTTTGATCTCAAGGATATGTGTTTTAAAATTGGTTTTGATTTGATATTGATGATTACTTGATATGAGGTTTTGCCTGGGAGTGCAAAAGGGTAAGTGTGGGGGAGTTGATAAAACACTATTTTGTTGAATATTTTATTGATAATAAATTATATAATTTCCTCACATTATGCTAGATATGTTCAATTATGGAATATTTGGGATTAGATCATTCATTTGCAAATTAGATGAAAAATCCAGTTTTACCCTTTTAAAATTTACTATAGTATTTCGAGCATAAATATTTTTCAGTAAACTATTTTGACTTAAAAATTTTTAAATGTGTTACTTACTTAATGGGATACAAATTCTATTCATTACATGAGAGTTGTATCATGCATATGAGTGGATTAAATGGGCCATGAAGACAAAGATGGACTGAACTATCCAGATTGGACATCACTTCACAATTTGGTCTTTATCTTCTTCATACGGGATTGTATTGAGCCCAAATGTTGAGGAAATCTCGGGTACATGATTTGGAAAAAATATTCCTTCTATAAGGCCGGCCAATTCACGCGTTTTGGAGGTCAACTATGAGGTTTAACTTGGAATAAAATATTTGTCCGAGTTTTCATTTCACACTTAAAAAGTTATGTAACCCTAGCCCTCACAAACTATATTTAAAGGGGTTTTTCACTCTTTGGGAGGGATGGTCGAGGATTTGGGAAGGTTTGGCCGAAAGGGTGTATCTTGGGAGCCCCTAAAAACTCTTGGAATAAGTAAGTCTTTGTGAAAACCTCTCTTCCAAAAAGGCTCTCCTCTCCCACTTCCTCTTTGTATTTCTTTTCTTTCATGTTTGTATCTTAAATTTTTCTTCAAATAATCTTCTGTGTTCTTCACTTTTCTTCTTCTATTAATCTTATTAATTGGGTTGGAATCAATAGTGGAGACGATATTGGGTTCTACCCTTTCAATCCTTTGCCCAGGCAAAACGTCTCCACGATGACCACACCGCCCATTGAAGAGTAGTTTTTTTAGTGATCGATCTATCTTCTACCATATTCATTTAATTATTTTGAATCATTGAGATACTTTAATTCACTTAATATGATCCATGAATTGTATTTTTAAATTATAAGAAACAAAGCAATCAATTGAACAATTAACACAAAAACACGTGAGGTCAAGATTTTGTGTAAATTGTGAGAGCGCGATCTTAATCGGTAATAAAAGACCACACAGGATAAATTTTTAGAGTTCAAATATAGTCCCTAAACACAATTAATCCTAATTTCTATAATGTATATGTGCTCTTATTAACCACTGACCATAATTTAACCTTAGAACAACAATCAAAGCAGGGTGCTGTGATTGTGTGTTCCGAAGCTAGCCAAGGGTTTAAGTAATTCCATCTTTGTGGTTAAGTTAACTCTTGTAGGGTTTGAGGGTTAACAAATTGGGGGATCATAATTAAGTGTATATTAATTTAAATGATAATGATTAATAAGAAAATGAGGAGGTAGAGTTATATCGATTACTCCTTTTAAATATTTTCTAAAAAAACATCTTTTTATTGTGTCATTTTAATCGAACTTCATTTTAAAACTAAAAACAAAAAAATACAATCTTTTTCCAGAAAAAATTCTTCTATATTTATAAAGTATAAACAAACCCCATCCTTTTAATTAGTGTTTTAATTCTATTCTCTTTTATTTTTAGAATACCTTTTAGAAGTTGTTTTAATTTACTTCGTCCTTTGAGAGACGACCTTGGTCAGCCACTCTGCTGCACCTAAGTACCCCAAAACCACTAATCATTTGAGGGAACCCACAATAGTGATCTTTCACCTACCTATGTTCTAGAGAACCTGTATGGATCAGAATCTAGAGACCCTATGTGGATCAGCAACATAGGGACCCTATGTGGATCAGCATCATGGTGACCATATGTGGATCAGTATCATAGAGACCCTGTGTAGATCAGCATTCTAGCGACCCTGTGTGGATCAGCATCTAGAGACCCTGTGTGGATCAGCAGTAGCGTGACCTAAGGAGGACCTGCCTTACAGTGGCCTGTCTTGGAAAAATGACTCACATCCAAGTGTGGATTGATAATAGAACAAAGCCTTGTAGATTGGTTGTGGAACTTATAAATGGAATAAGATGATATAGCTTAAGACTAATCATCTGTATTCCTAATCTCTGAGTTGTATACCTATTGTGAGCTGACTATTTCTTCTTTCTTTGTGATTGAGGTCTTGATCTATGGTTTTTACTTTTTGGAACTCTGGTAGACCTTCAGGGGTCTCAGGGTCCCTACTGAGTATTGTTATACTCACCCATGCACGGGCTTCGCCCACACCTGGTTGTGTCTTGTGCAGATGATGAGCAGCTAGGCTGAGACATGAGGGAGCTAGGACCAGGCAGTACACAGAGGATATGGGATGATGTGGAGTGTTGTGGAGATGATATGTACCTACCCTTCAGGTAGGATCCTCGGTGGATGATCTAAGATTTGTTTTCTCTTTTTAGTTGTACTTGTACTTTTCAGTTGGGCTTGTATTCCTGCCCCTTTCCTTTCAGTACACTTTTTACTACAGAAGTTTACTTCAAGGTTGTTTCTTGTTGTGTTCTTGTATTGTGTGTGTTTGTACAGGTTTAAAGGCAATGCCTTCCTATTATAGGTATAACCCTTTTCGGTTCTAGTCGTCATCCCTTGGCCTATGGAAGGTGGGATTGGGGTAGTCACGGCATGGGCCCCATAGGATGGGTCGTGAAAAAGTGGTATCAGAGGTGTCATTTCTAACGAAGAACTAGGACTCTGATCTTTCCAATGGAACAATAGTGTTAAGTGTTTCAAGTGTGATTTTCAGTTCAGAGAGTCCAGTCTTGGTACGGCGGCCGATGTATCCATTCACCAGGACCCTGAATTCTGATTTCTAACTCGGTGCACAAAAACACTGATTGCACGTGTTTTGGGAATGTTTTACATTTTATCTCTTTGATTTAGCTCACCAGGTATAACTTATTGACCGTGGCACACCTATTAATTTTCAAGATTCCTCCGCGTAGACAGCCAGTCAGGATTCCTGAAACAGTACACGATGATGGCCCACCGAGGGATGAGGGTTTGGTGTAGGGCCCTCTTACAGTGATACTACCATCAGGTGGTATACCAGCAGCACCACTACCTTTTGGGCAGTTGTTTCCACCAGCCCCACTAGCAGATGGTGCATGCCAACTGAGTGTGTTGCATGAGTTCCTGCAATATAGGCCTCCAAGGTTCTAAGGTGAGATGGATCTATATACGGCTGAGGACTGGCTGGAGGGTGTGGCCAGAGTTTTCCGCCTGTTTGGGAAACCATCCGACTAGATTGTGATCCTAGCTACCAGTCTTTTCCATTGAATAGTAGGTAGATGGTGGAGCCTGATGCTTTAGACACACGACAAGGCGACCCTCACCTTGGCAGATTTCGAGGGCCTCTTCAGGATGGAGTTTTTTCCTACGACTCTATGCTCTGTGCATATCTAGGAGTTTCTACACTAACAGCAAGGCAGCTTATCAGTGGCCCGATACTCTATGAGATTCAATGACCTCTTGCGCTAATCCACTAACATCATGCAGGACCCTTTCTTCAGGTCCTGGACATTCAAGTAGGGACTCCAAAATGAGATCTGGGCTTCGATGGTGTCTCTCAAAATCCTAACACATGTTGGAGTGCTAGAGAGAGCACTCTTGGTGGAAAGCTTCCTTGTTGAGCAGACACCGATGGAGAGACCCACCATCGGGCGACACATAGCAGATTCATCTATTGTTGGTAGTAGGCAGATGAAATAGAGGTCCAAGTGGAGCAGGCCTTATGGTGGATGACCCTGAGATGTAAGGTTAGAGGTGTGAGGCTCACGAGGTAGAGCAGTCCAGCAGATGAGAAGATTGTGCTTCACGTGCGGCGGGCAGGGTCACAAGGCTCGTGACTGCCCGACCAGCGGCAGTAACAACCATCATATGGTTGAGGGACCATCGAGGAAGAGGCAGATATTCGAGTGAGGAGGAGTTCTGCAAGGTGGCATACGTGCTAGAGGATTTGGTCATGCAGCAAGCAGTGGGCGGCAATTCAAGGTTCTACCACCACCACCTTCAGGTGGTCCACCCCGACCACAGGGAGCATGTGGACAGGGACGAGTATAGCTTCAGGAAGCTAGGCCTATGACCACGACACTCTAGAGATGATTCGAGATACGATTTGTGTCTACTCCATCTTAGCTACAGTACTTATAGACATAGGTGTCAGTCACACTTTTATTACCATGGCTCTTGTTCAGAGCTCAAAGATTCTGGTGGAGTCGTTGGCTCGATCCTTGCAATTAGAGACTCCTACGAGAGAAGATTCGATGATTTCACATTGGTGTTGGCAGTGTGAGCTTACTCTAGGTGGTGAAAGCTTCAGCTGGGATCTTTTAGTAGTGGCGTTGAGGCCTTACAACATCATATTGGGTATGGACTGGTTATCCACAGTCCGTGTTCATATTGACTATATTAGGCACAAAGTGTGGTGTTTCTATGAGGATAGGACCAAGTTTTCCTTCATCGATGAGAAGGTATCCTTAGAAACATAGAATGGAATTATTCAGAGGAGGGTGTAGCCGATCACACATCAATTGGATAGCCTTACCCTTATATTAGTTGATTTTGATAGTCTGAGCAATCCTATAATGGTGGACCAGTATGCCGATGTCTTCCCTGATAATGTTCTAGGACTACCTCCTCATAGAGAGGTGGACTTATAATTTGACATGTACCTCGGGATGGCACCGATATATACACTAGCATATCATATGACTTCAATGGAGCTTCGTGAGTTATGGGTATATCTAGAGGACTTACAAAAGAAGGGGCTCATAAGGCCCTTTGTTTCTCCATGGGCAGCCCTGATTTTGTTCTCCAAAAAGGAAGAGGGAGTTTTTGGCTCTATGTAGATTATCGGAACTTGAACTAGGTGACCATGAAGAACAGGTATCCACTTCCGAGGATTGATGATCTCTTTGATCAATTGAAGGGAGGTCATTGGTTTTCGAAGATAGACCTCAGATCAGGCTATCATCAGCTCAGGGTACGAGATGAGGATGTGCATAAGATAGCCTTATGATGTAAATATGGACACTATGAGTTCTTGTTTATTCCATTCGGAATGACCAATTCCCCTGCAGTGTTCATGGGACTCATGAATAGGATCTTTCAACCATACCTTGATTGCTTTGTGGTGTTCTTCATCGACGTCATCTTGGTGTACTTAGCGACGGAGGAGGAGCATGCCTATTATCTGCAGATAGTACTTGATACACTCTGAGATAATAAGATTTATAGTAAACTCTCGAAGTTCCAATTATTGATATGGGAGGTCCATGTTCTGGGACACGTTCTCTCAGAGGAAGGAGTTATAGTGGATCTGGAAAAGATAGAGGTTGTGCTTTCTTGGGAGCCACCCAGGAGTGTGACCGAGGTGTGGAGTTTCCTAGGGTTGGCTGGGTACTACCAGAGATTCATACCGGACTTTTATAAAGTTGAGGCACCCTTTTCAGTGTTTACTAATAAGGGACTACCCTTCATATGGATGAAGAGATTCTATAAGATTTTTTAGGAGCTGAGCTAGAGACTGAAGAGTGCCCCCATCTTGATGCTACCAGAAGAGGGAGTTAAGTATGTAGTCTACTATGACGCATTAGGGACCAGACATGGAGGTTTCTTGATGTAGGAGCGAGCAGTTATTGATTATGGTTCATGACATCTAAGATAGCATGAGCAGAATTACGCTGCCCATGACCTGGATTTAGTATCAGTGGTCTTCGCCTTGAAGATGTGGTGACACTACTTGATGGGCGAACGTTTTATAGTCTACTCTGATCACAAGAGTCTCAGGTATATCTTCTCACATAAGGACCTGAACCTGAGATAGCGACGATGGATAGAGTTCCTCCAGGACTATGACTTTGAGATAGTCTATACTCTTAGGAAGGGGAATATAGTAGCAGACGCACTCAGTAGGAGGTCAGGTCTATAGTTGCTGAGTGAGGCGACAGAGTAGCTAGCCGCATTACAAATATCCTTTGTGGATAGAGATGGGGCAGCTTACCTCCAGTCTATGACTGTCACTCCCCCACTTCTTTAGCGAGTTTGGGAGGCACAGCTTGGGGATATTGACTGTGAGGCTCAACGTGCTCAGATATCCTCAGGAAAGACACCTGATGTATTCTTTAAAGGTTGAGAGAAAGTCATCCTCTCCAAAGAATGCACCATAGTCCCAATGGTGCTATGAGAGGAGGTGTTGAGGGAGTTCCATATGTTCTCGCTGGCGATACATCCTAGTGTGGTGAAGATGTACTAGGACCTCCGATGTCAGCACTGGTGGCTAGGGATAAAGAAGGCAGTGGCAGAGTTTGTTTCACGATGCCTCACTTGTAAGAAAGTGAAGGTCGAGCATCAGGTTCCAGTAGGCTTAGCAGATACACTAGAGGTATCAGAGTGGAAGTGGTATGGTATCTCTATAGACTTTGTGATAGGGATACCACAGACATTCAGGGGACATGATTCCATCTGGGTGATCGTTGACCGACTCACCAAGTCGCCCCACTTCCTACCCATCCGAGAGCAGGGATCAGTAGAGGTCTTGGGAAGCCTCAACATACAGAAGATTGTATGGCTTTATGGGGTTCCATTGATGATTTTATCTGACTGTGACGCACATTTTACATCCCGGTTGTGGAAGGGATTATAGGAGGCATTCGGGACTCAGCTAAGTTTGAGAACCGCCTTTCATCCACTGATGGATAGTCAGACAGAGCAGACCATTTAGACACTGGAGGACATGATTTGTGCTTGTGTCCTATATTTTGGATGCAGTTGGGAGGATCACTTTCCCTTGGTGGAGTTCACATACAACAACAGCTATCACTCCACCATTGGTATGGCACCGTTTGAGGCCTTGTACGGTCGACCATGCAGATCACCTCTATGCTGGACATACCTGGGGGAGTCAGCACTTATGGGTCTAGAGTTAGTATGGGATACCACTGAGAAGTTGAAGATCATCCAAGAGTGGATGAAGACTGCACAGAGCAGACAAAAGTCTTATTCTGATAGGATAGGAATACCTTTGGAGTTTGAGGAGGGAGACTATGTCTTCCTACGGGTCTCGCCTTGACGAGGTTTGCAGATATTTGGCCAGGGCGGAAAGCTATATTTGAGGTCCATCAGACCATTTCAGGTTCTCAGTAGAGTTTCGAGGTGGCTTATCGCCTAGCTCCCCCCCCCCCCCACAGATGCATCGGGTGAATGACTTTTTCCACGTGTCACAGCTGAGGAAGTACGTGCATGATTCAACACACGTTATTGACTGGGGAGATCTGGACATTGATGATGGAGAAACTTTTACGGAGGTTCTAGTGGAGATTGAGGATCGACGGGAGCAGGTCCTTTGTGGATGATTGATACCTCTGGTGTGTGTTCGCATGCAGAATGGGGACCTTCAGAAGAGCACATGGGAGCAGGAGGCTCAGATTCGTGATCAGTACCCCCATTTGTTTCCTTACTCTATGTTGTGGATTTCAAGTACGAAAAGCCTTATGGTGGAAATAATGTAAAGACCTAGATTCTCCATGTAATTTTTTAAAATATATAGAATTATTACGAGTCTCTGAAAATTGACGGTGCGTGATTCCAAGGCCTGGTGTGCTCGAAATAAATTTCTGAAAAAAAAATTATGGTACGTTCAGTAAACATGCGGGCGGGGTTTTCTATCTTTTGAACCGGTGATCATATTAAAAATTTGAGGGTACCATTGAATCCACAGTACCGGGATTCTCTTAAGGGAGGCTTCACTTTGATCGAAGTAGGTTAGGTAAAAAAGTTGATTTTTCAAACTTTTGAAAGATTAATAAAATAACATGTTATGTAATTTTATTTCTTTTATTTTTTTCCAATGGATGAGTGATGGTGGCAGGACCAATGACACATCAAGCAATTAAATGCCTTGACTCCCATTTATTCTTATAAATGCACCATTGGAATTTGGAAGGTACATTAATTAAATGAACCTCATTAATTCCATGTGCATTACTCACCCTTCCGCTCTCCTATTTATATGAAGCTCGGGGTGGAGTGTTGGCACGGCTTCACAAAGCGACGAAGCTCTATCAAAGTACTACAACACCAACCACTTGGAGGACGAGACCAGTTTCCATGAGCGGTGACGAGCACCACCGAATCACGAACTAACGACAACAGCGAAGGAGGTTCTGTCAATATTCATCAGTAAATGTCACTTCTAGGTAGGGGGCTGTTTAAAAGTTATCTTTGATGTTTTACCTTGCTTCCTCTTGCTACCACATTAACATGGAGGGCATGGGCCAAACAAATAAGGCTTAGACCCTCTGTCGCTTTTCTCATGCTCTGTTCTTCAGGGACAGTTTCCTCAGATTGATGGCAATGTGAAATAGTGGGTCATGCTATGATGGTGGCAGTGTGGGAGAGCCGTAGGTGCAGAAGACACCAAGAACGAACACAGGAGCACGTCCGGTGACCCACGGAAGAAACCGTAGGAGCGCTATGTTGGCGGCAGGTCGACAGTGGCTGGAGGAGACCGACGGCAACCGGCCACAGGCAATGGAAGGTGGTACGCGATGGCGTGCCATGGTGGTCGAAGGCAGTTGGCCCGAGATGGCCGCACGGGACAAGGGCGGCACTCGCATGCGCCGCCAGCAGCGTGAAGCATCCGCGACAGAAGGCGACGGCGCGGAGAAGATGCGGCCAGCGGGCCGTGGCAGGAAGGATTAGTGCGGCCCCACACCGTGCAAAATTGGTGGAACTCGGTCAGCCAAACAGCCAACCATTCATACGGTGGGGTAGCACCCCACTGACTGGCAAAACGGACCCGCAACTGCGAGGCCAGCAGGACACAATGGTCCGCCTTCGGGCGGACCGAGCTGGACGCGAACTGTCCAAGCAGGCCAGACCCGCCTGGTGGGCTGGACCCACAGCCCAGCCGGCCGGACCCGCCAGCGGGCCAACACGGATGGTCCAAGCCCCACTCAATGGGTTGGGCCAACCGCGGCCTGGGCCCACGAACTGAACCGGGCTGACCCCAACAGGCCGGAGCTAGTGAACCAAGTCGAAACATAATAGGACGGACCTGGCCAAGGTTAGGTAGACCCCAAGACTCATTGTGTTGGGCCGGTCTGATCGAGTCGGACCGGTCAGACTGAGTCAAACCGGGCCCAGACCCAACCGGACCCCGAATAAAGAAACTCTCGTAACTGGAAAACTGGGTGTCCATTACACATGTCATCAGTGGCGTTGGGATCCTTTTTGGGAAGAGTTACCTTTGGCATATTCTGGTGGGCCCAATGAAGTTGGACCAGACTGAGGTGCGATCACCCCCATTTCACAAAAAGGGATGTAACTAACAGACCGGACGTCCGATTGACGCGTCGTTTGTGGCATAAGGACCCTTGTGACAAGGCGGTTCTTTAGAGATACTATAAGTAAGTTTTGATAGAGTTTGACATGCGACCTGGGTTGGATCAGACCTGAATCCAACTGGGACCTTTTTTACAAAAGTGCCCATATCTCACATACCGAGCGTCCGAACGACGTTTCTTCTGTCACGTTGGAACCCCTATGATGTGGTGTTCCTTTTGGTATACTTTTTTCAGGACTTCATACCAGTTGAAGTATGACCGATGTCTTGTGGACCAGTTCTCCCAGAATCAAGCGTGTTATGAGTGGGAATCCAATGGCTGGCTGTGACATGAAGAAGAAGAGCGACCAATGCAAGTCAGCATCAGAAACTCCAGATTGGAATGATCTAGCTGTACAACTAATCATCTCAACCTCTGTGCTAGAGACCCTATGTGGATCATCATCTAGCGACCCTATGTGGATTAGCAACATAGAGACCCTGTGTGGATCAGCATTATGGCGACCCTGTGTGGATCAGCATCATGGAAACCCTGTGTGGATCAGCATCATGGCGACCCTGTGTGGATTAGCATCTGGAAACCTTGTGTGGATAATCAGTAGCGTGACTCGACAAGGACCTGCCATACAGTGTCCCATCATGGAACAATGACTCACGTCCAATAATGTATTGATAATAGAACAAATCCTTGTGGATTAGTTGTGGAACTTCTAAATGGAATAAGATGATATAGCTTAAGAATAATCATATATATTCCTAATCTCTGATTTGTATACCTGTTGTGAGTTGACTATTGATTCTTGATTTGTGATTGAGGTCTTGATTTGTGGTTTTTCCTTTGTGGAACTCTGGGAGACCTTCGGGGGTCTCGGGGTTCCTACTGAGTATTGTTATACTCACCCCTACATGGGCTTCACCCGCACCTTGTTGTGTCTTGTGCAGATGATGAGCATATGGGCTGAGACTTGCGGGAGATAGGACCAGGCGGTTCACAGAGGATATGGGATGATGTGGAGTGTTGTGGAGATGATCTGTACCTACCCTTCAGGTAGGATCCTCGGTGGATGATCTAGGAGTTGTTTTCTCTTTTCAGTTGTACTTTTACTTTTCAGTTGGTCTTGTATTCCATCACCTTTCCTTTCAGTACACTTTTTACTACATCATTTTACTTTGTGGATGTTTCTTGTTGTGTTCTTGGATTGTGTGTGTTTGTGCAGGTTTAAAGGTAATGCCTTCCCATTATAGGGATACTCCTTTTCAGTGCAAGTCGTCATCCCCTATCCTATGGAAGGTGGGCCTGGGGTAGTCATGGCACGGGCCCCAGGGGATGGGTCATGACACATCAGGCCACCTATCTTTTTGAACAGTCCTCATCTACCCAAGATTATGTACTCTCCTTGTCCAATTGTTTACTATTTATTTACATCTAAAATAAAAAATACTTTTTCTTTTGTAAAATATATCCATGAATAATAAATAAATATATCCTTTTCTTTTATTTTTTATAAAAATGATTTTAAAATTTTAATTAACCATAAATGAAATAAATCAGTTGAAAGTTGGGAGAATTTATTTATTAAATTCAAAAATTAATGAAATTAAATTTAAAAAAATATGTATAAAATATAGTCATAAAATACCCTAATGATTAGACTATTATTGTTCTCAAGTATATATATAAACTTAAACCATAAAGGTGGTTCATTATACTAATATTAAAATTATATTATTAACAAAATATAATAATTATCAATAGGGACAATGGACTTTCAAGTTTCACATAAAAACATTTCTCATATCCTTCATTTTTAAAAGAAATCTATTAACCATGTATTTTACTTTTCCCCCTGTGAAATTGATGTGTTTCACATAAATTCCATTTAAGAATCATAATTTTCTATTAATAAGCATGATAATACTAACCTACCTCACTTTAAATTTTTTTCAAACATAACTCAAGGTAATAATTCATTGAATTTTTACTTATACCTTGAATACATGATCCTAAACATAGGATTTCGTTGGATCTAAATATCTACCTCATGAAAAAAATTATCACAAGTAATCACAAGGACTTCACATTAAGATTAAAATGACTCTAAGTCTTATGGTGGGTAGGTAAATTATGTTTAAAACATTTAAGGCTCAAAAAAGAGGTTAAAACACTAAAGAATATTTCATAATAGGAAAAATTAAATCTTAGTGAAAATATCCTCTTCAAATTTCATCCCCTCATTCCCCCAAACTCAAAGTAAAGGGTCACAAAACAATAGAATAATAATGAAAGATATTCCTTTTGTTTTTTCCAAAAAAAATTATTATAGTTTTTTCAAAAGTTTTTTTGGGAAAAATCTCACATGTATAACCCAATTTAATATAATCTCTTCATGAATTAAAGAAGTTATAACATGATCATAGGTCAAGTAGTGGTTGTTTTTTAACCTCTTAATACAAAATCCATTTTTTTCCTAAATTTTTTTATTTTTTTATTTTTTATTTTTTTTCATTTTTTTATGTTGGTATAAATAAAAATAAAATGAATGATATAATTATGAACCTTCCCCAATATCATGTAGCAACACCACCTCACATATTCTCCTCAATTAAGTACATCCCCTTTTCATCACAAATAACCTCTCATACACACTTATTCAATTTAATATCATGAAAAATACCAAGATTAAGGTAGGAAAGGATAACATTTTCTTGTAATGTAGCTATTTCCTAACAAGGTAATTCATGATTTCTATGGGCTAAAATGGAATTCAATGACAAGTTGGGTATTAAGTATAAAGGTCTCAAATCCACAAAAATTCCTCAATCATATTTAAAGCAACTTTTATGATAATATATTTGGAAAGATACCAATGTATGTTTGGTAAGAAAAATGTATCCCAAGTATCTCTCAAGAAATGGGGTATAAGAAAGGATATGAAAATTTGGTTTAAAACCCTTTAAAGAATGGGAACATAAAATATCAAACAATAACTCATGGAATACCTAATAATTAAAAACCAATATACATGAATTTCATAAATTAAAATCATGAAAACATGTGACCTAATTTCATTTATATAAATCAACTAGCCTCCCCAAATTATGATTCAATAAATTAATAACCCCATTCTTATCTCTAATCAATCATACCCCCATATTACTCACACAATTATAATAAAAATAAAATATAAAACACACCATCATGGTATTCCAAAGAAATTATTTGTATCCTAGATTAAAAGTATATAAAAAACAAAGGTGGGGCATGCCTTTTTTCCTTAAATACAAAAATAGATTAAAAAAATATTGGAAAGAAAAAATTATGAAGCATTAAGGAAAAACTCCCATTCTAATGAAGCTCATTATCTATTTTAATTTTGTTAATTTAGCATCATAGACATAAAAAGGGAGAATAACCAAGTGAAATCACAATTTACATTTATTTGATCTTAAAAAGATCAATGGGATTATAATAATACTAAAGAAATTATTAAACTAAATCCTAAAAATTAATTACTAAGAAATAAATAAATAATAAAAAACTCAGGCTACCTCTTAGAAGTGAATATTTTAGGTCATTTAGCTCAACCTTACCACATTGAAACCAAGTGATGAAAGTTTTAAAAGGGGTTTCCTGGTCTGATTCCATAAATGGATGAAGCTATGACTCCTATACATATATGGGTCCTCTTCCATTATATGAGACTAGATTGAATATTCCTCATGGTAGTAACTTATCTACATTCATGGGGTCGATCCACTATTGTTTGGTATGTACCCAAACATATTGTACTTATCTAAAGTTCCCTAGTTTAACAGTTCCTTTATTGTCTTCAAATTTTTCTAGAAACTCTTCCTCTTTATTTACACCTTTTTAAGTGCCATTAAAATTGATAGAGAAATTGTCTTTATTTTCTAGCCTATTTTGAAAATCCCATTAGATATTTAAGTAATGTTTTTAAGATTCCTAGAAGTGACCTAAAATAATTTTGGAGGTTTGTAAATTCATTTTAGAATGATCTTGAAGATATGAATGAGTGATACAAGTTGGAAAAGGAAATTATCCTATGTGGATTGCTTATATGATATTTGACATGTCTATTAATTTCTGAAGGTAAGTTTTTATTTTTGGAAAAGGTATTATCCTATGCGGGCCACCTGTAAGACAATTTACCTAAGCATGTAGATTTATCATTGTATATTATATTTCAACTAAACTTGGAAAATCTATTTACCCTACACGGTCCATATGTAAGATAATTTACTTACATGTAGTGTATTTGGTATGCCTATAAGATAATTCATCTATGTGGAGTAATCTTGTATGATAATCACACTGTGAGAAATTTCTGAGAAAAAATGGGAGACTTAACCAGATGATGCATCATATGTTGTTCTTCATCAATAAATCATCATAAAGGGATTGTGATTCATGATGAGAATATTAGCATCAAACCAAAGGTGATTCTATGAAAAGGGGGTGTTTTATGTCGCATAATATGGATTCATGTGGTGATTCTAAAATATCAAGCTCATGTGTATTTTTTAAAATAAATTAAAATCATGAGTTTTCTGATATGTAAAATATCACAATATAAAAAATATTATGAAGGAATAATCATGAGGTATTCTCAGGGAGTTTAAACTAAATATTTGAAATCATTATTTGATCGATTCTTTGGGAAGGAAGGTATCAAGATGTTGACTAGAGATATCATGCAAGAAAAATTCATGGTAATTTTCATAATAATTTATATAAAATATATTTTGAGTTTTATCTAAATAATATAAAAGAAGAAACAAATAAAATGGTGTGGTTATCAATTTCATATATAAAATGATATGTTGTTGTATCAAAGAGAGGTAACTTGAGAACTATCGACCTATGTTTCATTATTATTTTCCAAAATGGTTGAGTTAGTTTGATTCTTTTATAATTAATCCATATTCTTTCTACTAAGGAGGTGTAAGACTAGTTCATGAATAGTTATAGGAAAGATGATCTATTATTGTTTCACTCTATTTGTTTTGGTAGTCGAGGAACTTATAAAAAATATATTATATTATATATATATATATCATTTTGATTCACATTGAAGATATTTTTCAATCTAGAGTGAAGGAAGGGACTTTAAAGAACTTTTGGTTCAATTATTAAAAAAATTGCATAGAGAAGTGGATAATTCATGCTTGAACCTTGTGTGCCAATTTAAAGTATTTTTAATCACTGTAATTTTATAGTGATAAGAAAATATATATATTCAACAATATTAAAACATGGTAAAGAGTGGGATCTATCATTGAGGCCAAACCTTGTAAAAATATCATGTGTTCTTCCTATCTTTCAATCTTTTTTATATAGGTTAAAAAGATATTCTAAAGAATGAATTGAGACTTTAACCATTCATAGAGGTTAGATTCAAAACAAACAATTTTTAAAAATAAAATAGGTACTACTAATTCACCCCCCTCCCCTAGTAGTGTCATAACTAACCAGGGAACTATAATTGGTATCTTATAGAAGGTACAATTGGTATCATAGTGAAGTTTTCCCCTAAGATTCTAATATTCTTAAGTGTTTAATGGATAACATGAATTTTTAATCAGCAAAGGTGTTACCTTTTTTGATCTGAATAACTTTCATGGGTGGAATAATCAAATTTTATCCTTTCTATCATCACAAGGGATTTAAGTGAGTGACCTTGTCATTATGCGATATCCACCAATTTCAAGGGATGGTTCTATGACATTTTTAGATAAGATAAATCTTTAGATAGATGGGAATTTAAGAAATAAAATATTTTCACTATTTTCTAAAAAAAGTGTATAAAAATGTGATGGTTCTATAGAGAGTTAAAGAAATGTGGGATAATCTTGAGAATATATATGAGGTGAATTTCAAGATAAAAGGAGAAGATTTGAACATTCAGAGAGATAAATTTCAAGATATCATAATGGATGAAGATGCGAATGTTGATGACTATTTTACTAGGGTGAATGATATGGTGAGTCACATCCAAGGCTTTAGGTCAAATCTTAATGATTCATCTATGGTCAAAAAATTAATGAGTAGCTTTCTAGATAGATTTTATCCAAATACATCAACTTTAGAAGAAATTTAGGATATATACTTTCATGAGCTACACAATACCTTCTTGAATTATGAGATGAAAAAATCTCTAATTTTCAAAAATAAATCAAAAGAGAAAATAGATTTTAAATCCATGAATAAATTTAAGATCAATTAAAAGGAAGATGATTCTTTAGGTGTCTTGGATGGAGAAGATGAGAGTGATGAAAACCATAATAAAATCATATATTTCATGTCTAAAATATAAAAAGGGTAAAATGAAAATATAAATGAAATCTCCCATATAATTTTTTTAAATTTTTAGGAATTATTCACTTTTTTTAAGATTTCCCTAAGAAAAATAAATATATTGAATCATAAGATGAATAATAAGAAGAAGAAAATCACAGAGGAATCCAAAAACCAAATAGAATACATTAATATGGAATAATATAAGAATATTGATCAAATAAAAATAAGATAGTTATTTCCCAAGTGTTGATTCATAAGAAAAATTTTATAGAAAATAAACTAACATTATATCGCATGTTAAAAGAAAATAAGATAGTTCCAATAGTGGATCATAATAGGAAGATGTTGCATACATGATTCACATGTTAAATATAGAACATGGGGTTTGTCTTGAAAAAAACACTAAGATAAAGAAGGAATGTAAATGTTTTTAGAATAAATTTTACATGATAAATAAATTTAAATATGACTTTAGCAACAATTAAAATGAGTAAATTGTAGATCAAAAGATGATTATAGTGAAAGTGGTTGGGAAAGAAAGAGTTATATAAGAATTAGAGATGAATATTTCTATTCAATAAGAGGAAATTAACAATGATAAATAAAGATATCTTAAGTCTAAGAAGATCCTTGGAATATTGAAAATTGCCTTTAAATTTCTATTAAAGTAAATGTTGAGTCGTCTTAGAATAATTATAAATCTTTCATGAATAATCATGTAATTTCTACACCTATTAAATCTAAAAACTCTAAAACATTTCAGCATAACAGTGTAATTTCCATGAGAAATTTTGGGAAAACTATGTTGAAAGAAACCCTTATAAAATTTCTATTATAGTTAAGGTACTAGAAAGAAACCAAAATAAGAAATTTTCTTCAAAACCTAATGAAAAGAGGCCATATTTTTTACTAAAACAACAATAATATTTTTATGGGAAGACAAAACAATTTACTAGAAGAATTAGCTTTATAGGATAATGTTGGTGATGAAAACACTAAGAAAATAAATCCTATGTTTGTTGGTACAAAATTTCTCTCCCTTTGAATCAAAGAAGGATAGAGTTTTGAAGGAGGTTCTCAAATAATGGAATCAATAGATCTATGACAAGACAAACTAAAACTAATAATTCATATGTGATGTCTATCCAAAATAGGTTTTAAGATCTTGAGAAGATGTGTGGAAGATGTGATCAACAAATTCATCATGTTGAGGAATGTTTTGTGATGATTCTATCTTAGCAGCAAAAAATTTATAAAGGTGATAAGAGTAAATAGAGAAGAAAGGTGGATTGATCATTAATTGTGAAAGTTTATTTAAAGGATAGTAAGAGGAGTAGACCATGGATTCTTGATGATGGATACTATTCACACATGATAGGAGATACCAAGATCTTGAAATGCATTGAAGAACATGATGGTGCTGTAGTGACCTTTGGAAATGAAATATAATTAAAAATAAAATGATTTATCTCTAGTATGATTGATCCTAATAGGCTGAAATCATAGAAGGTTTTATTTTTTGACGGAATCAATCACAATATTTTAAGTGTGAAACACATGTGTGATAAGGTAATTGAGGTTATTTTCAATAAGGAAACTTTTATAATTAAAATATTTGAATATGGAATGATTATCACTATAGGAGGAATTACCGATAGAAATATATTTCAAATTTGAGATCCTAAAAATTCCAAAAATCTTAGAGCTAGAGAAAAGAACATTCTATAGAATATATGACTTTACTATATTGGTCAAAATAATTTTAGTAATATATCTAATGAAACTATGGTCAGTGATCTACCACAATTGATCCAAGATATAGATCAAATTTTTATTACCTGTCAAAAGGGAAAATTGTTAAAGGGAGGAACAAAAGAGTGGAGACACAATTAACAAGACCTCTTGAATTAATTCACTCAGATTTTTTTGGACCTATGAGACATAAATCCATAAGTGGTGAATTGTACATTATCACACTCATTTATGAATATACAATAATGAAAATAGTGTTATTCATGAATCACAAGTCATAGGCAGTGGTCATATTCAAAATTTATAGAATAAAATTTAAAAGAGCGCTCAACATTTATATAAAGAAACCACAAAAAGGATAATGGGGAGGAGTGCATTAGAAATTAATTTGAATCCTACCTTGGTAATTATGGGATTAAACATCAATACAATACCCCCATAACACCACAATAGAATGGGATTCCTAAGAGGATGAATAGTACTATTGTGGAAATGGGGAGAATAATGTTTTTTGGATTTGAAATATCAATGTTCTTTTGGAGGGAGGCTATTTTCATAGAAATACACATCCAAAATTAATGATTTTTTAGAAAGTATTAAAATTTGAACTCATATAAGATATGGTATAACAATAATCCTATAGTGAATTACTCTAAAGTTTATAGAACACTTTACCTCATAAAGATCAAAGGCTTGAATCAAAGAAAATTTGATGAAAGAGTAGAGGAGGGTATCTTTATTGGATACCTATTGAATTGGATTAGATATATATGTTGGAATAGAAAAAAACACAAATTGGTAAAGAGTTTTTATGTCAAAATTGTTTAAATCCAACCCATGAATCATGATTCTAGTGTAGTAGTTTCTTGAGAAGATGATGGAAATAGTATGCAGATTCTTGGATAGATCGGTGAAAGATACCCTAAAGTTGAATTAGGTTTAGGATGTCTTGAATCTGATCATACAGATGATGAGGATGAGGTTTTTGAGAGTTCTAAGTAAAAATATCAAATCTTAAGAAACATTTGGAGGTAGATAATATTATTGGAAACCAATCAGCACTAGTTCAAACCATAAGAAGGCTATAAGTTGAATATAAAATTTATTTAATCTCTTAATTTGACCAACATTCACTGGTTGAAGCCTTTTAAAATAAATAATGGATTAAAGGAATATATGAAGAGCTAAATTAGATTGATAATAATGCCACATGGAACCCTATTCCAATACCTATTGAAAAAAATATTGTTGGAACTAAGTGGGTATTCAAATGAAAATTAAATGATCGAGGAGTGGTTATTACAATAAAAAAAGTCTGACTTGTGTGTAAAGGGTACTCTCAAGTAGAAAGGTTGATTTTGAAGAGACTTTTTCTCCAAATATAAGACTGGTGTCCATAAGAATGTTTCCTTTTGTGTAAGAATATAGAAAATATAAAATTTATCAAATGGATGTAAATATTTCCTTTTTGAATAGTGATCTTGAAGAAAATGTATATATGGAGAAACCTGATAGTTTTATGATTGATAATAATGGCATAATATTGTGAAAATTGACGAAAGATTTGTATGTCTTAAAACAAGACCCAAGGTCCTTTTATTCAAGTCTAGAAAAAATTTAAAGGAATTATTATTCATCAAAATAAAAATTAAAAAAACTTATATATCAAAGAAATGAAGACATGTACACTTATTTTAATTGTATATGTTGGTGATATAATTTTTATACGTGATCATGAAAATTATTTTCAAAAGTTTTACAACCTAATGAAGCAATAGTTTGAGATTTTCATGTTGGGTGAGTTGAGATACTTATTGGGATTAAAATTAATATAATAAGACAACATTATTTTCTTATCCTAAGAGAAGTATTCTAGATAATTGTTAAATTTAATTGAAATGGTGAATTCAAAGCTAGTATTTTTACCCATTAAAGTGGGACTAAAATTATTCAAAGATTATAATTGTGTGAGTGTAAACCAAAGATAATTTAGAATATTGATTGGAAACTTGATTTATCTCACAATATCTATTCTAGAAATAGTTTATGTTCTGAGTCTTTGTGAAAAATATCAGAGTGACCCAAAGGAGCCACATATTATATCTATTAAATTAGTTTTGAGATATTTCAAATGGACTATAATCTATAGACTAATTTATAATAATGGAAATAATTTAAATCTATCTATATTTATAGATTTTGATTGGGAAGGTGACTATAATGATAGAAGGTCCACTTCTAATGGAATTTTCCTCTTGGAAGATAGTTATGTGAGTTGGCACTGTAATAAACAAAACTCGGTCACATTGAGAACTACTAATATAGAATGCGTTGGAACTAATAGTGTATGTACTAAAATTATTTAGATAAAGGATAAGTTGGATGATTTGAGGTTGAAATTTAAGAAACCACTCATAATTCATTATGATAATAAATGTGTTATATTTCTCCCTAAAAATATTATGCAACACTCAAGGTCCAAGAATATTGATATCAAATTTCACTTCATCAAGGAGAAGGTTACCAATGGATCGGGCTATAACTTTATTCTACTCAAGACAAACTTTTAGATATTTTCATCAAGGATATATCAAAGGATGGATTTGATACATTGGGGTTAAACATGGGTGTTTAACCCCCTCCCACTTCATTAACAGTCTTTGGGAGGACCCCCATTGAGCCATGGATTATGTTTACAAAAGGGGGAGAAGGTGCAAAAATATTTTCTCAAATGAAACATTTCATTCCTTTGAAGTTCAAGTAAATTGGTTGTGTTTATTGTTAAAATGGGGATTTATTTTAATATTTTAGTTCATGATTTTAGGGGAAGATCACTTTATCACTAGGCTAAAAAATCTTACCACCAAAATGTGT
This sequence comes from Viscum album, assembly GCA_963277665.1. Classification (NCBI taxonomy): domain Eukaryota; kingdom Viridiplantae; phylum Streptophyta; class Magnoliopsida; order Santalales; family Viscaceae; genus Viscum; species Viscum album. The sequence continues at coordinate 2,056,201,229 of OY728157.1, read as the reverse complement.
AGTTATATAAAAAACTACTCTAACCTATAGTGTAGTGTAAATATTTTTTTAGTTTTTAAAAATGTTGTAATCCAGTGGTTTTTGAATGAGAATATGATATTTAAAATGAAGTTTCAAAATATTTTCTTGGGTTTATAACAAATAAAAAGGGAGATATTTAAGTGACATTAAAATTGTTGGAGAAATTTTCTTTATTGTCAACCCTATTTGGAAAGTCTTATGAGATGTTTAAGAAATGTTTTTGAGATTCCTAAAAGTGACCTAAAAATTTTATCGAGGTTTCTGAATTCATTTTAAAATGATATCAAAGTATTATATGTGATATTAAAGTTTGAAAATAAAATTATTCTATTTGTACAGCTCGTGTGATATTTAATATGTGTATGACTTTTGGAGATGGATTTTGATTTTTTGAAAAGGAATTATCATACATGGTCTACCTGTAATACAATTTACCAACATGTAGTGTATTTCTTAGTGCATATTATCTTTTAGCTAAATTTTTTAAAAAAAATTATCTTATAAAGTTTTATCATAATATAATTTACTTATGCACAACGTATTTGGGATGTGCGTAAGATAATTCACCTACAAAAGGCAAGCTTGTATGATAATATTACTTGGAAATAATTTTAATAAAAACAAGATACTTAATGATATGATGATTTGTTCTATTTTTCATTGATAAAACATCATAAATTTATTTTGATTTATACTAAAAATATTATCATCAAACTAAAGGTGATTCCATGAAGAGGGATTTTTTTATATCACATGATCTAGAGCCACGTGGCAATGTTGAAATTTCATTCCCACGTAGATTTTTTCAAAATAATTAAAAGTGAAGATTTTATGATAAGTAAAATATTGTGATATTCAAAATATTTTGAAGGAATAATCATACAATATTCTCAAGGAGTTCAAAATAAATGTTTGAAATCATTCTTTGATCAATTATTCAGGAAGGAAAGTATCGAGCCACAAATTAGTGATATCATGCAACCAAACTTCATGGGAATTTACATAATAATTTATATAAAATATATTTAGAGTTTTATATGAAAAATATCAAAGTAATAAATGAAGAAAATTTTGTCATCTTAAATTTTGAAGAGAAGCTGATACACTGCTATATCGATGTGAGAGATCTTGAGAACTATTGATCTATGTAGCAATATTATTTTATGAAAGGATTGAGTGATAAACCACATTTTTTGAATATTTTATTGATAATTATTGATATAATTTACCTACATTTATATTTTCTTGAATATTTAATGGAAATTTTTATTTTGAGATTCAATTTGGAAATTTAATGAAAATTCTACTTTTACACTTTTAATTTCACTTGAGTAATTTTATCATAACATTTTATGTGTTATGAATTTTTACTTATAATGTTTTGTATATACTCTAAAATAATTATGATACATTTTTTTATTTAGTTTATTCTAGAGAGATTTGATGTTTTAGGAAAATAATTTGTCCATATATTAAAAGCTGGGTTGAACGTGATAAAATGGACCCCACTAGACCATTTTTCCCATAATGTTTTCATATAATCATTGATTGGGGTGAAATTTTTCCAAATTTTCTAGGATTTGTTTTATTACATTTCAATGAACTTGAGTTGTAGCTGATCCAAGTGGTAACTCATTCAAAAATGTGTCTCAATGAGGAGTAAAATTTCCAGGAAAAATTATGCATGTACTCTTGTTGTCATTTCAAACCCTAGACCTATCACACTCTATTTAATGGAATTTTTCACACTTTGGGAGGGTATTTCATGGATTTGTGGGAGGGGGTCCTAAAGGTAGTGGTATCATCCCACTTATATAACCATTTGGAAGGATGGATGATTTTGAAAAGGATATCATCCAAGAAGGCACTCCTCTTATTTTACTCCATGTTTCTTTATTGTTCAAAATGTAATCTCATATTCACTTCAGTAAGCTTCTTTGTTTTTAAATTTTTATTTTCTTATTTTTCTTATTAGTGCATAAATGTAAGACTAGATATGATTTTTTTATTATACCCTTTAAAATTTTTTCTTATGAAAATCATCTCCATAATGACAATTCCACCCATGGGAGAGTAGTTCTCTTTGTGGTTGATCTAATTATTAATTAGTTCATTAGTTTTTATGAATCCATGTAATCACTGTAATTCATAAAATTATGGTTAATTAAATGATTTTATAAAGTTTAAATCACTCAAATGATTTAAACATAGTATCTGTAGAGACCCGAAGCCTGACGTGCATGGACATTACATTACTTTTGCGGAATAATTAATACATAACAAAAATAGACACACAAGGACCGTAATAGTTTAGTGTCTTTGGAAACTCGAAATATAATCTTCTAATCGTGGTGAAAGATCTTCAACATCTACCATAAAGATCTTTCCATTTTTTTCTTACCTAAAACCTTTCTTTATATCCTGGGGAAAAGAAAACATAAAAGGGGTGAGCTAAAATTCTCTGTAAGGGTAAGCATAGAGAACATAAAACAATCCTTAGACATTTCAATGTAAAAAAAACATGAGCATAAAATCTAAACATCAAAATCTTGAGCAATGACATAAAACATGGCAGTACGTAAGGCATAGATCATGAAGAAACATTAATCATGATAAATTAGCATTGGAATAAAACATGTAATTGTGGAAACCATTAAGCACATGATATGATTTCCATAGTAGCCAAGGCATTGCTGCCAAGACCATCTTAGTGGACAAAGTCCCTTTCTGAATCGAGTTCACTCCTCGTTCCAGTCCTGTATTACTGAACCGGTTTAACTTTCTGTTCCAGCCATGTCTATCTCATGAGATATAAATATTTACCCAATGCATTGGAGGGAGATATAGGTCCCACCCATCTCATATTGAAATCATTCTTTCGTGTGCCACAATATAAACATAAATCATTCATCATAACCCAAGAATAAAATGGGTTTCATAAACATCATTCCATCATAACATAATATATACAAAAAAATTGGATATCATTTTATCATTATAAAAGTGAAACCATGTAAATAAAAGAGACATGATACTTGAAACATACACATGTGAAATAATGTCATCTTAGATGAAAATGGTTTTGATAAAACACTTGAAATAAATTCTTGAGGAAAATATCCTTTTTCTGCAAAATCATTTTCTTTTCACAAAATTTAATGCAATTTTAAAAGAAAGGTATTTTGTTGAAAATAGTCATGAAATATTTTGGATGAAGCTTCATTAAAATAAGGCTTTATAAAACCGTAAAAATCCTTTCATGTTGTATATGTTAAAAAAACATTCTTCTTGTACTTTTGTCGGAAAAGTCAAGAAGTACCTTGTAGGGTAAATAAAAGAAAGATTCCTTCCATACCATGGGGTAAAAGTCAAAATGGGTAAAAAGGACTTTAAACATACATGAATACACTTTTATAAAACATGGACATGAATGATAGCAATAACCCCAGTAAATACTTACGAATAAGCAATCTCGGATAAAAATGAGATTTGTAAAATTATCCCTTACCTTAGGTCTGATATGCTTCGTACGTATCCGAACCTCCTGTATAATGATTTAAATAATTTCATTGAATTATTACATAATCATATTCATTGTTATGATATCATATATGTTTCACTTATGACTTTATATTACCCGTTCTTTTGTAAATTCCATGTTAAAGCAGCGTTTTGGGTAAAATCATTTCATTTATCGTATGTGTTTCGACTTGTCATTCTTGATATTATTACTTATATCCTGATTTATATAATTCTAGAATGTAAAACAATATTTATATATAATATATTCATCATATACATATATATATTATAGATCGATAAAAGGAATTAAATACACCGTTCATGGAGACGGTAAGCCGTATGTACGCATGAACACTGTTTTCGTTTCCTTATTGAATTGAATGAAACTAAATAGATGACATACATATATATATATATATACATAAATCTAGTATCAATATTATTTCATATATTTCATTATTATTCATTATATAAACTTTATGATCATTCATGTATGGTTAACATGGAGAATGAATCTCATCGCGTCGTGGAGACGGTAGTCCGTACGTACGCACGAGCGATGATATCATTCCCATAATTATTGAATAGAATTGGAGTGGATGGTATAATATATCAGAATCAGTATGATGTTATAATAACCATATATAGTTATTCTTTACACCATTATACCCATCTATGTAAAGTTTTTGTGGAAAAACAAATTACACCACAGCGTGGAGACGGTATTCCATACGTACGCACGCGTGGTGATTTCATTTTCCATAGGATGGATAGATGGTGAAATAGGGTTGTTTCATAATTATAATAAAATATCACTATATGAGTGATACTGATGTTATTACTTCATAATGAAACAACTAAATAAGAATAAGTATAAGAAAAAATAAAGTTGAAAGAATCGGTAACGGACATTACCTCTTCTTTGAAGCGCCTCTTTGAGACCTCCTCTTAGGGAACTAAAATTGGTCTTTTAAGAAGACCAGGACCTCTAGGATGTTTCTAGGGAATTGGGGAAGATAATTGGATAGGGTTTGGCCGAGCTTGAAGGCTCAAAGTGGTGTGAGGAAGAGAGGGAGGATGTGCCCTTTTATAAGGGAGGAGAGGGGCACCTTTGGAAAAACAAAAAATATTATTTTATTATAAAGTCATATTCGGTTTTTAATAGCTCAAAATTGATTTATTTAGAATCTAATGTTGGGATGGGTCTAAATCCTCTCATAAAATATAATTTAGACAAGTTTAGGTTTCTATTTTAACCTTATCATTTATATTTAACCTTAAGTTAAATAATTTTACTTTTACCGTGTCTTCTTGTTTTCTTACACTATAAGGTTAATAAACTTACTATAACAAGACAAACGAACCCCAAGTTGTTTATTATTAATATATATAACCCTATATAATTCATTTGTCTGAACCTTAGATTTTTAGGAATAAAATAACAATTAATAATATAATATTTGTTTTAAAAACTATTTTATGTCAATTTTGACACTATTTGGTAATTGATTTTTTTGAAAATCATAACAGAAATATTATTTCTAAAAAAGTTAATTAAATCACTAATAACATGTCATAATAACATATAAAATTATTTTAATTCATAAAAAGTCTCAAATTACATTTATTTAGGTATTTATAACATCAATTATGTCAATATTTCATTAATAAGATAATTATTGAATCATCTTTGTGTCATAAATAAATTAAAATATTTAATGTCTAAAAATTATAAATAAAATACCATTATGTAGAAAATCTTTTTATCTTTCTAATTAATATTTATAGTCGAATTTATCTTATGTATAACCCTATATTAAAAATTATTTACTTATTAAACTTTGATTTTAACTATTTTAACCCTTCTTTAAATAAATTAATATTAAATGTCCTCATCTAATCCAAGTAGGCCTAAATGGTCATATTTTATTTCTAAGGTTGTTTTTGGTCTAATTACACTTATACAATAGAATTAAGACATGTGTTGGGGTAATAATAATATCATTTTTACCCTTAATTATCCTATTTACTTTTAATCGTGGTAAATAAAAGTAAAAAGTTACTATTCACCAAAAAAAATATTTTCATCTCATTGAACCACATTTTAGTCCTTGATATTAACTGTGTCTCTCTAATTTTCAAAATTCCACTCACAGAAGCGGTAAAATTAATTTTTATGAAAAATTCAGTTTTTTAACTACCACTTAGTGGTTTCACTATTTATCAAAAAATGAAAGTTTCCAGAAAAATACCAAATATTAGGCCTAAGATATATTTGATATTTTTAATTAAAAAATGATTTCTATTTTACCAAATTCAAAACATATTAGTTTCATTAATTAATTTAAAAATTAATTCTCATCGTCAAAACAAATAGCATGTTTTTAAGAGATAATAACTATCAAAAGATTGACACTTCTTTATGTCTGGTTTAAATGTGAAATTACATCCAATGACCAACATTGTATTAAATGGTAAAAATATATTCTAAATATACTTTAAAAAGACTCAAATTAATAATTTAATATTATTAATTATTTCAATTAAAAAAAAAATTAATTAAAATTTAGTAATTTTCACTATTCATCAGAATATGAAAGTTATCCGAAAAGTAACAAAATTTCACCCTAAGCTAATTTTGATATTCCAAATCCAAAAATGAAGTCCATTTTGAAAGATAAAATTTACAAAATTTCAAAAAGTGGTTATTACTATTCATAACGGCTAGTTTTAATAATATTTTAATAGCATATCGTTGTTTAGTGAAACTCGGTATTACGTACAACACACGCTATCGTAGAAGGTCACGATTGCGTGTAATGCAATCCAAGTCAGGGGTGTGTATAGTGCAAGCTCTTTTTGGTGTAGCGTACAACACAAGACATCAATAAAATTAAAAGGAATATTTTTCATAAAATCTCGGGGTGTTACATTCTACCCCCCTTAAAATGAATTTCGCCCTCGAAATTCGTCGGGGTTATAAATGGTTTAGGTTTACTACTCGAAAGTTTCTTTAATAGAAACCCACATCGTAAAAAGGAATACCAAAACCAATCTTTAAAAACTAAAGTATGAAACGTAACGGTTACCCAAATTAACTAATCACTGGGTTTCCACATAGGTGAAAATATGGATATGGAAGAGAAATCTAACCATCATGTTCTGATGGAGAGTGGTAGAGAACATGGCTATGGAAAATCCAGCAATCACAAATCCATAGATTTGTGATGATCTAAGGTACCATCTGATTCATCGGATATAAGGGCACTAGGACAACATTTTTGGTTTTCAAGATCATTTCCCTAAAGTTGAAGAAATTGTAATTAGAAGAAATACTTTCTTGATTTTGGTACAGTCTCACCATTGGTTGTTCCTTGGACAATTTCCACTTCATCTATTAAATAAATGAAGTTGAATTTGTCATTCGTGAAGTGTTAGCAGATCATGTCATAGAATGATGGGTCATTCCATCTATCTCAAACAAAAGGTTAGCAAAAGTTATTAAATATACATAAGTCGATTTATCGTATATGGTTCATAAAATGGACTTATACTTCATATCTTACACCACTTAAAAAAATTAAAACTAATTTATACTAACCAGGGACATCCTGTAGGCCAGTGGTAGGTGATAAAGGCATGTCGCACATCGGTTGTGGGTTCGATTTCCACAACCTTGTCCGACGCGATGGGTTGTCGTCCGTCGTGCAGGTTGTCTTTTTTCTAAAACTACATTACTAGAACATCCCATCAATAATATTGAAAAAAGTTCTATCCTTAAACAATACTAACTTATTTCCAACATAATCCATTTCAATCTTTAGGCTTATCTAAAATACTTCTGTCCAAGCTCATAGTATAAAGAAAATGATTACTTGAAATGTCACATAACAATCACATGAATGCCATCATTTATCCCCCATATATCATAAGATATATCTTGTTGGTCAAATTACAAACATGTGAATACCTTAATCATGTATTCTCTTGAAGAATGAATACCCATTGAACCTTGGTGAAAACATGAATGTTGTTAAATTTTAACACTTTCCACATACCAAAATCCAAAAAATTCTATATACTCAAACCATAATATCACTTAGTCCTTATATCAGTCATGAGCTCATGATTACTATCATATTATTTTCTCTTTATCCCTTCATTATGCGCATTTCATCTACTTTCCAAAAATATTTCAATCACTTTTTCATGGTTACCAGTACCATATAATTATTTAAAACCAATACATAGATATTCCAAAATTCCACAATACCATAAATGAGATTCCATGATACTATTTTTAAATCCCATTACATAAACACTTAATCATTACACAACTTCATTTTCATACTCAACATCACAAATAGTGATCGCATGAGACTTCCCTTTATCCTTTTTCTTAAGAGGTTTCTCACGTTGATCATCATTAACCCATGGATTAGGGCATTTATTAGCATAATGCCCCATTTCCTTGCACTTGAAGCATTGAAGTGTTGGTGGAGAGTTCTCGGTAGTCTTTTCTCTATTCACATCATTAGAAACCTTTTTCCCATTACTTCTACAATCAACTGCTCGATGACCTTCTTTTCCACACTTAAAACATTTTCTAGTAACTTTTAGGCAATCTCCACCATACTTCTTTCCACACTTTGAGCATAAAGAAACATTCATCTTCTTTTCACCAGTGTTCTAAGATTTATCCTTGAACTCCATATTTCGTTTCTTGTCAAAACCATGAGATGGATATGTTACACCAACCTCCAGTTCTACCTTTATATCATAACACACAATTTCTTCATAGCTACTGAAGTCTCTTATAGCTAATGCCCTTCGAAGACTTGGTTTTAAGCCACTGAAAAATTGATCAGCTTTACTTTCAGGTTGGATGATAAAGCCAGATGCATACCTTGAAAGTCTTGTAAAATTCGTTTCGTATATACCAACAGATTCATCATCCTTCTGCTTAAGCTCAAGAAACTCCTTTTCCATCTTTGTTCAAAGAATACGAGGGAAGTAATTACTGAAAAACAAGTTCTTGAACTCATCCCATTCCATGGACTCAATTTCATCTCTTTACCTCGTATTCTTGATAAGATTCCACCATTGATCAGCATCACCTTCCAAACGATATACTGATAAGATGACTTTATCATGCTCAGAACATTGTAGAACTGAAAATATTTTTTTAGTAGTACTGATCCATTGTTCAGCCACTAAGGGATCAGAAGACCCGCTGAATGAAGGTGGACGCTGCCTCATGAAGGATTTAACAGAATGTTTCTCCTTTCTCTTCTCATTTTGAAATCCAGAATGATTCATAGCTTATGTAAGTATATAAATAAGATTGTGCACTCCATCTACCATGACATTGGTTTGGACAGGAGGACAATCATTGCATTGTCCATTACATTGATCAACATAGCTTCTTCGAGTTCCAGCCATCGTCTAAAACCCAAAAAGAATAGTGTGAGAGGCAAAAATCATGCTAGGGAAAACAAAATAATAAAGGGGGAGTACCTTGAATATCTAAAATCTTAGGTTTAATTCTAAGATCGATACTATAATTCTAGGACTATAACCTATACGTATACTTAACCTTAGGGACATCCCTAGACATACCTTAGAAATATCTCTAGGGATCTCACTAAAGTTTTCGAATCCTAGTTTCCAAAGGTTAACTAAACCTTTCCTCTGATACCAACTGTAGAGACCTGAAACTTGACGTACATGGAAATTAAATTACTTTTGCAGAATAATTAATACATAACAAAAATAGACACACAAGGACCGTAATAGTTTAGTGTCTTTGGAAACTCGGAATATAATCTTCTAATCGTGGTGAAAGATCTTCAACATCTCCCATAAATATCTTCTCCTTTTTTTCTTACCTAAAACCTTTATTTATATCCTGGGGAAAAGAAAACATAAAAGGGGTGAGCTCAAATGCTCAGTAAGGGTAAGCATATAGAACATAAAACAATCCTTAGACATTTCAATGTAAAAAAAACATGAGCATAAAATCTAAACATCAAAATCTTGAGCAATGACATAAAACATGGAAGTACATAAGGCATAGATCATGAAGAAACATTAATCATGATAAATTAGCATAGGAATAAAACATGTAATTGTGGAAACCATTAATCACATGATATGATTTCCATAGTATCCAAGGCATTGCTGCCAAGACCATCTTAGTGGAAAAAGTCCCTTTCTGAATCGAGTTCACTCCTCGTTCCAGTCCTGTATTACTGAACCAGTTTAACTTGCCGTTCCAGCCATGTTTATCTCATGAGATATAAATCTTTACCCAATAAATTGGAGGGATTTATAGGTCCCACCTATCTCATATTGAAATCATTCTTTCGTGTGCCACAATATAAACATAAATCATTCATCATAACCCAAGAATAAAATGGGTTTCATAAACATCATTCCATCATAACGTAATCCATACAAAACAATTGGATATCATTTCATCATTAGAAAATTGAAACCTTGTAAATCAAAAAGACATGATACTTGAAACATACACATGTGAAATAATGTCATCTTAGATTAAAATGGTTTTGACAAAACACTTGAAATGAATTCTTGAGGAAAATATCCTTTTTTCTTCAAAATCATTTTCTTTTCACAAAATATCATGAAATTTTAAAAGAAAATGATTTTGTTGAAAATAGTCATGAAATATTTTGGAGGAAGCTTCATAAAAATAAGGCTTTATAAAACTGTAAAAATCCTTTCATGTCGTATACGTTAAAAAAACATTATTCTCGTACTTTTATCGGAAAAGTCAATAAGTACCTTGTAGGGTAAATAAAAGAAAGATTCCTTCCAAACCATGGGGTAAAAGTAAAAATGGGTAAAAAGGACTTTAAACAAATATGAATACACTTTTATAAAACATGGAAATGAATGATAGCAATAACCCCAGTAAATACTTATGAATAAGCAATCTCGGATAAAAATGAGATTTGCAAAATTATCCCTTACCTTAGGTCCGATTTGCTTCGTACATATCTGAACCTCCTGTATAATGATTTAAATAATGTCATTGACTTATTACAGAATAATAGTCATTGTTATGATATCGTATATGTTTCCCTTATGACTTTATATTACCCGTTCTTTTGTAAATACCATGTTAAATCAGCGTTTTGGGTAAAATCATGTCATTTATCATATGTGTTTCGATTTTTCGTTCTTGATATTATTACTTATATAATGATTTACATAATTACAGAATGTAAAACATGATTTATATATAATATATTCATCATATACATATATATATTATAGATTGATAAAAGGAATGAAATACATCGTTCATGGAGACGGTAAGCCGTACGTACGCATGAACGTTGTTTTCGTTTCCTTATTAAATTGAATGAAACTAAATAGATGACATATGTCACGACCCGTCCTTGGGGCCTGTGCCGTGAATACCCCAAGCCCTCCTTCCATAGGCCAGGGGCTAGTGACTAGCACCAAGGAATAAATCCCGAAAAAAGGGAAGGCATTGCCTTTGAAAAGTAAACAAGCACCACAGAGTAAGCAAGCGGAAAGGTAAACACTAAGTAAAAACTGTAACAAGCTGTGCTAAAAGTAAAAGGGGCTGGAAATACAAGCCCAACTGTAAAGTACAACTGAAAGGGAAAAATAGAAACTAAAAAGAAAAGCCGCAGCATCGATCCATCCTCTGGAAGTCCCACCTGGGGGTGGGTACAGATAGCCACCACTGCTCCTCGGGTCCACCTGACCACTCCGAGTATGTCCCGTCCAGTGGTCCACCTCCAGGTACCGTCCTGCTCCGCAAGCCTCCACCATGATCTGCGATGTCTGTCGTCTGCATCCAACACAACGAAGTGCGGGCATAGCCCGTGCAGGGGTGAGTATAATGATACTCAGTGGGGACCCCGAGACCCTCAATGTCTCACTAAAACCAACAAGGATAACCACAAAGAATATCTCAATAGATAACCTCTACTTAGGTATATGCCCATACATATACCTAAGTTACCAAGTAACCCATCTCAATCATGAGGAAACACAAAGATCAAAGACTCAGCTCAAACCAGGATTTTCATTATCGAAACCGCAACTGCCGAAGAACCTCATCTCTAAAGTGTACAGTGGTCCTGTCACGACTCAGAGGTACTTCTCACTGACCTAAGACTGCTGTAGTACTCCACCTATCGAGTACTGTGGGCTAGCTGCTACAACCAAGTGCTCCCCCGTGCCGCTACAACCAAGTGTTCTTCCGTGCCGCTACAACCAAGCACTCCTCCGTTGTGGGTCTGCCTCTACAACCAAGCGCTCCCATGTGCCGCTACAACCAAGCGCACCTCTGTCGTGGTTTTGCCGCTATAACCAAGCCCTCCCCTGTTCCGCTACAACCAAGCGCACCTCTGTTGTGGGTTTTCTGCTAGAACCAAGCGCTCCCCTGTGCCGCTACAACCAAGCGCACCTCTGTCGTGGGTCTGCCGCTACAAACAAGCGCTCCCCACTGGGATTTCTGTAACACACCGAGTCGTTCGATCAGCAGTCGTCAGGTCTCAGTCGGCTACATGGTCTCCGTATTCCGCACGCTCGTCTCCGGGAGGGTTCGCTCCATGAGCTACTGGTCATTTATACAAGTATCTCAAAGTCCCATGAATAATTATCTCAAAGGACCGCCTCATCATAGGGGTCTCAACGCAACAGACGGCGCGTCAATCGGACGCCCGGTCTATGAGTTACTAGCCCTTTCATCCCAGGGGCCCTGTTGGTTTCATGAGCGAACCAACCCGGCTGTATATCAATTGTACCCTAAACTCTCATAGTGTATACTCATAGGGACCGTTTCTCAACGTGATCAACAACGCCGCTGACGGTTCGTCAAACGGACGTCATGTCTGAAAGATATCAACTTTTCCGTTCTAGGGGCCCGGTTGGATTTCGGGTACAATCCAACCTAGAAGTATCTCAACTGCATCCAAAACTCGGGCGAAGTATGAAAAAAGTTCTGTCTCATCAAGAGGAATTCAACGAAATAGACGGCGCGTCAATCGGACGCCCGGTCTGTGAGTTATTGGCTTTTTCGTTCCAGGGCCTTGTTGGTTTCGTGAGCGAACCGACCCGACCGCACTCTGACGGCATCCAAACCTCGAGCGGAGTAAGCCAAAAGATACGTCTCACTTAGAGGAAATCAACAAAGTCGACGGAACGTCATTTGGACGTCCGGAACTCAGGTTACGAGCGGTTCCGCTCCGAGGGCCCGGTTGGTTTCGTGTACGAACCAACCCGGCCAAACCCAAAGTTCTCTGAAACCTTGAGTGTAATATACCAAAACAACTCTCTCGATCCAAGGATCGCGTTTCCGCTGAAGGCGAGTCGTTTGGAGGTCTGTAGCTCAAGTTACGGGCTTTTGACCGAAAGTGGTCCGAAAACGGGGGTCTGGGCCTGGGGCGACCCGGCCCGACCCCCCCCCCCACCCTGGGTCGGCCGAACCGGGTCGACCCGACCCGGGTCCGACCCAGCTGGGCCCGGCCCGGCCCGACTTGGTCCGGCTCGGTCCGGCCCGACCGGCCGGCCGTGGCTCGGCCAGCGTGGCCGAGCCGAATCGCGGGTGGGGTGCGCGGCTCCCCCGCCCTTCGCCGCTAATTGAGGCCGGCGGTTCATCGGCCGCCTCCCTTCCGGCGGCGCGCCGTTGCCGCCTTCCGTGGACCACCGGACGCGCTCCGGTGGTCCATTCCTTCTGCCGTCTTCGCCTATGGTCCCCCTGGGACCCCACCTTCACTGCGAAGGGACTCAAACGCCCAAACTGCCTTCTTCGTCGTCGCCCGTCAATCCGCATATCAAAATGAAACGCGCCGTCTTCGTGGTTCTCCGGCGCAGCGTGCTGGCGTCGCGCCCCTTCACCGTGGCTCCGCTCCAGCCGCGGCGCCTTTGACTTCCTTCGACGGGGCGCGATGGTGTCGCGTTCTTGTTCGACTTCTCGGCATGGCGCGACGGCGTCGCGTAATACTTGTCGAGCGATTCTTGCGTGGTGCGACGGCACCACGCCATCCCGTTCCATTCACAAAGAGACAATCATGAACATAGGAGGGGGTTAGGCCGTGTTTGTGCGGTCCGGCCCCCCTCTTGTTAAACGATAACAAATAGTCGATTAACCATGAAATTCGACAGGATATAATCAAGAACGGAAATAATTTAATAAAATAACAATAATCCCCTACCTCGGTTCAGGAACGGAGTTCGTCAACGACCCGCGGAAGACGAGCGTCGCGGAGGTCGGGCGTCACGGGGAAAGAACGTCGACGTCGCGAAGTGAGGATTCGAAGTTCTTTGACGGTGATTTCATCGCGGAAATCCGTCATGGAAGAGACGACGCGGAAGAAGAACATCACGTCGCGGATACGGCGTCGCGGAAGAACCGTGTTCTTCAGCGAAGAAGTTCTTCGTTGAAGGACGGTGTTCTTCACGTTCTTCGTTGAGGTTGAAGAAGATGAAGAAGAAGAAGAAGATGCTTCCCAACTCTCTCAAGCTGAAAAAACTCTAACCAAAAATAAAATAAGACTCTTTCTTATTTTATTAACATATCAACACATTTGAATTTCAAGAGTTTGAAATTCAATAACCACACACAACTCACCTCATTAAACTAATTACATTTAAGTCATAGGTTATAACTTAAGTTAACATAATTTAAGTGGGAGTTGAGGGGGGTTGTAGAGGATATGAAGAGGTGGGGTTCGTGTGGGCCCCACCACCCTCATAACCTCCCAAGGGAGGTTGGGTGGTTACCCAACTTCCATCAAGAGCTAACACTTAGAGTAAAATAATAAAAATTGTAGTGTAATTATAAAATAAACTTCCACAATTTTTATTATCAACACTTTTGTAAACGCAACTCCTGAACATGAGTTCCTAAGAAATTACCGGCGCTGTGGTTCCATAGGTGCCCTCGGAATTCGATTCCGGCCACCGGTTCAAAATTTAGAAAAACCCGCTCGTTCGTTCACTGAACGTACCCGAGCCAAACTTCGGAAATTGATTCCGGGCACACAGGGCCTCGGAATCAGGCGCCGTCAGAAACTGCGTTCTTGTAAAATTCCAAAGAAAATTAAGAGAAAAATTCCTTGAAATTTCTGGGTCTTTACATTACTCCAACCTCAGGGATTTACGTCCCCGTAAAGCTTCAACACAAACTAGGGTAACAAAAGCGGTACAAAGCACACATCTTGAGCCTTCCGCTCCCATGTGCTCACCTGAAAGTTCTCGTACTGTCAAAGAAAGTGCACTCGAGGAATCGATCGTCCTCGTAGGATCTTCTCATGTTGATCCTCGATCCCCACTGGACCTCCGTGCATGTCGCCCTATCATCGACGTCAAGCTCCCCATGGTCAAAGATGTGCGTCGGGTCGTGCACGTATCTCCTTAGCTGAGATACGTGGAAGACGCCATGCACCAGGTGCAACTGAGGTGGTAGATCTAGGCGATAAGCCACCTCGCCAATCCTTCTGAGGACCTGGAAGGGTCCGATGAAGCGCGGAGATAACTTCCTGCCTCGGCCAAATCTCCGTATACCACGTCGAGGTGAGACCCGCAAGAAGAAGTGGTCGCCATCCTCGAACTCTAGTGGCCTCCGCCTCCTGTCAGCGTATGACTTCTGCCGGCTCTGAGCTGTCCTCATCTGCTCCTGAATGACCTGGACCTTCTCTATCGTGGCCTAGACCACCTCTGGTCCCACAAGAGCTGTTATGATTTCTTCCTTGCCGATAAGAGAAATCTGGTCTCATCCCCTATATGAACCACGTTCTTTTGCCTAATACAGTCAATCCCGACATGGATGATACTAATCCATACCAAGGATGACGTCGTAAGGCCTCGACGCTACTACCAAGAGATCCAACCGTTACTCTCACCTCCAAGGGTTGAGTCACATTGTCGGCATCAGTGTGTGGTGACTCGGTCTCCTCCAGTAGATGTCTCACAAGTAAGGGTCAAGTCAACAGTCTCAACTGGAACCTCTTAGTAACAATACAAGAGAGGACAGGGAAGTAAATGCCATAAGAAAAGGTGTCTTTTACTACTGCATCTCAAGTACAAAGACACAAAGCATCCACAAACATATATCAACAAAACTAGAAGCAACATGAACAAAAGTCTCCAGGTCTGGAGCTAGTCCCGCTCCTGTCCATCTGCTCCCGGAGCTCCATGATCGTTGGAATCAGCTGCCTGAAGCTGAGCTCTCCCATGTCCTCCTGTCCCCTGCGGTCGGGGTGGACCTCCTGGTGGTGGTGGTGGAAACACCCCGAAGCGTCGTCCACCTCCAGCTGCATGGCCAGCTCCCCTACCACGGCCGCCTGCTCCTAGCGGCCCGCCCTAATCGAACCTCTGCCTCTGCCTGGGGGGCCCTTCATCCATCTGCTGGACATCCGTATGGCGGGTCGGACAGTCATGAGCCATGTGACCAATCTGGCCGCAGGAGTAACACTGCCCTCTCATGGCAAGTCGTTGTCCACCCCGAGTGCCTCGCACAAACGATCCAGAGTCATGCTGTCAACCACCTGTAGGTCTAGTCCTCTTGGACCCCTGCGTCACCTATCTACTGCCCGCTACAGAAGACTCTGCCGCATGCCGGCAAGTGGTGGGTCCTGCTGCTGGAGACTGCTCAGCAAGGAAACTCTCCACTAAGAGGGCTCGCTCCAACACCCCTGCCTGAGTTGGAATGTTGAGGGAGATCATCGAAGCTCTGATCTCATGCCTCAGTCCCTGTTCGAAGTTCTGGGCCCGGAATAACGGGTATCGTACCATATCTGTGGAGTAGCGAGAGATCAGTAAATCTCGCCGAGTATTGGGCCACTGTCGTGCTGCCCTACCGCAGCTGTAGTAGCTCCTGGATGCGTACTGCTCGGAGGGTGGCTGGGACAAACTCTGAGAGGAAGAGGCTCTCGAAGTCCATACAGAGAAGAGATTCTTCATCGTGCACCTGGAGCATCAAGCTCCACCATCGGCCCGATGCTGCGTGCAGTAGGCTCGCCACAAGGATCACCATGAGGTCTGATGGTGTCCTCACTAGCCTGAAAACTCGTACGGCTGCCTCCATCCAGTCCTCGGCTGCCTGGGGGTCCGTCTCCCCGCAAAACCTGGGCGGTCACTGGCGTTGGAACTCATGCAGTGCACTAAGGCGACATGCATCGTCAGCGGCTGGGGCTGGTAGCATCGGTGGCTCGGCGGGTATAGGTACCGCTGGTGCCTCATATGTTAAAGGGCCCTGTACCGAGTCCTCGACGCTCGGTGGGCTCTCGCCACGCAAGTCACTCGGAACCCTAGCTGGCTGCCATCGTGGGGCCATCCTGAAAAGGAAACAGGTGCGCCACGGTCAGAACAGTATACCTGGTGAGCTGACATAAAGTAATCATAAAGAAAACTTGAAACACACATGCAATCAATGTTTTCGTGCATTAAGTCGGAAATCAGAAGTCAGGGTACTGGTGTACGGATACGTCGGCCGCCGCACCAACACTGGACTCCCTGGATTGATAACCACACTCAATACACTTGTTGACGCTCCTTTCCGTCACAGAGTATAACTACTGAAAAAAAGGAAACACCTTAGTCCAAAGTGATTCATCCTTTGAAGAAACATCAAAAATAGACAAAGGGATGAACAAGGAGAACATTGCCCATAGGTCGCGCAAGTTCCCTCATGGTCGCGCAAGTACACTTGCGCGCCGCCTAGTGGTCGTGCAAGTACTTGTGCGCTGCCTAGTGGTCGTGCAAGTGACTTGCGCGACCTAAGTGATAACCGCCCGGTAACTGCTCGGGGCCTTCTTTTGCCTATAAAATAGACCCTGTGGGCCCCCCATTCGAGAAGATATTTTTCCAGAAACTCGGATCGAAGCTCCCGACGCCCAAGTCTCTTTTCAAAGCTTTCGGAACACTTCTAAGGTAATTTCTTACCTAGAACGGAAGATCTAAAGAGAGGGAGGAAGGCCTAAGTGTTGAAACTCATCAACACTTGCGCGCCTGAATGGCTAGCCCTTAAGGGAACTGGTCATACTTGCGCGCCGCCTTATTCCTTCAATAGAATTTGCGCGTCCCTTTTCTGGAAGAACCTCAAGGGGATTCTAAAGGGTTTAAAAAGGAGTCGCTCAAGTATTTCAATTCCGATTGATAATCGCGCAAGTACACCATGTGTCGCGCAAGGTATACCTGCGCGACCAACACTTGCGCGCCCACGCAAGACTTGCGCGCCCCTACCTTTCTGGGTGCCCATCTTGCCCATTTTACCCCTCTTAAGCCATTTCACCTTTCCTATTCAAGATTCAGTCTTCAAGATACTCTTCAAAGCCATTTATGGCATGATTTCTTGATTTGACTTCCTTATCTGAAAGGAATTCGGTGGAAAATCTCTCAAAACCTAGTGATTTATACATCTTTATGTCACCAAAGATTGAGAGTTCGTTCATTCAACCTCATCCTTTAAAGATGAGAGAATCCTTAATTTGGGTCTCCTTTTTAGGAATAATCCCCAGTTATAAGTCCTTTAATCTGGGCATTTTCCTCAGGAGTAAGCCCCAAATTCTTAAAGTTCCCAAACATGTGCATCCTCCTTAGGAGTAAGCCCCAAGTCCTCTAAATTTGGGCATCCTTCTCAGGATTAATCCCCAAACCTTAATTCCTAACCTGGGCCTCCTTTTTAGGAGTAAGTCCCAGTCATAATCTTGGGCCTCCTTTTTAGGAGTAAGTCCCAGTCATAATCTTGGGCTTCCTTTTTAGGAGTAAGTCTCAGTCATAATCTTGGGATTCCTTTTCAGGAGTAAGCCCCAAGTCCCCTAACCTGGGCTTCCTTTTTAGGAATAAGACTCAGTTATAATCTTAGGCTTCCTTTTCAGGAGTAAGCCCCAAGTCATAATCTTGGGCTTCCTCTTTAGGAGTGAACCCCAAGTCCCTTAATTTCTCTTAACCAGTCTTAAATTACGTTTGATATGGGGTTCCTTCTCAGGAGTAAAACCCAATTATCAATCCTCTCCTAATTTGGGTTTCCTTTTTAGGAATAAATCCAAGTTAGAGTATTCAAATCTCCATAAAGCACATATACCTTTATGGACCCTGTTCCTGGATTTTCTCCCTAAAAGTAAATCCTAAACCTTCATCTATTTGGGAAGTCATACATACATAAGCCCCAAACAATTTCTTATGATTGCATCTTTCATGGCACAATTGTCTAATTTTTATCAATACCTCTTGTTTCTCATACCGAGCATGACTCACGTGATCTTAGAGTGTAAAAGTAATTATGACATCCTTCTTTGAGCCATCAATCATAAACATCATACTCCATTACGAGAGGATGGGAGGTCGGACTCATCACACCTTTTTGAGGGGAATTATTGTCTACTCCGGGACTCTCTTTATAGATTTAAGTTATGTTCGTGAATCCTTATTACATTACCGAGTATAAAATGAGCTTTCCTTTAGTTTTAACAATCAATGATTAAATATGCAAGAAATTTAGAGAATCTTTTATATGTATTCAAGGTTCTTCATCAATAGAGAATCATCTATATCTGTTTAGAGATTATTGGTCAATGGTATCCTTCAAAACATTTATATAAAAGTCTCTTGGTCATTATGATGACCAGGCTAGTTTTAAAGCCACTCAGTGGGGCACTTGAAGTTTATCGTCATTCAGAAGGACAGGGATTATTTCAAAGTTGGGATCAAACCCATAAATGGGCTACCTACGTATCCTTTGTTTTGGAAAAGGAATCAGAACCCACGTAGTTCGAGTAATGGAGTATGATGTTTATGATTGATGGCTCAAAGAAGGATGTCACAATTACTTTTACACTCTAAGCTCACATGAGTCATGCTCGGTGTGAGAAACAAGAGGTATTGGTAAAAATTAGACAATTGTGCCATGAAAGATGAAATCATAAGAAATTGTTTGGGGCTTATGTATGTATGACTACCCAAATAGATGAAGGTTTAGGATTTACTTTTAGGGAGAAAATCCAGGAACAGGGTCCATAAAGGTATATGTGCTTTATGAAGATTTGAATACTCTAACTTGGATTTATTCCTGAAAAGGAAACCCAAATTAGGAGAGGATTGATAATTGGGTTTTACTCCTGAGAAGGAACCCCATATCAAACGTAATTTAGGACTGGTTAATAGAAATTAAGGGACTTGGGGTTCACTCCTAAATAGGAAGCCCAAGATTATGACTTGGGGCTTACTCTTGAAAAGGAAGCCCAAGATTATAACTGAGTCTTATTCCTAAAAAGGAAGCCCAGGTTAGGGGACTTGGGGCTTACTCCTGAAAAGGAAGCCCAAGATTATGACTGGGACTTACTCCTGAAAAGGAAGCCCAATATTATGACTGGGACTTACTCCTAAAAAGGAGGCCCAAGATTATGACTGGGACTTACTCCTAAAAAGGAGGCCCAGGTTAGGAATTAAGGTTTGAGGCTTACTCCTGAGAAGGATGCCCAAATTTAGAGGACTTGGGGCTTACTCCTAAGGAGGATGCCCATGTTTGGGAACTTTAAGAATTTGGGGCTTACTCCTGAGGAAGATTCCCAGATTAAAGGACTTATAACTGGGGATTATTCCGGAAAAGGAGACCCAAATTAAGGATTCTCTCATCTTTAAAGGGTGAGGTTGAATGAACGAACTCTCAATCTTTGGTGACATAAAGATGTATAAATCACTAGGTTTTGAGAGATTTTCCACTGAATTCCTTTAAGATAAGGAAGTCAAATCAAGAAATCATGCCATAAATGGCTTTGAAGAGTATCTTGAAGACTGGATCTTGAATAGGAAAGGTGAAATGGCTTAAGAGGGGTAAAATGGGCAAGATGGGCACCTAGAAAGGTAGGGGGCGCAAGTCTTGAAAGGCGCGCAAGTGTTGGTCGCGCAGGTATACCTTGCGCGACACATGGTGTACTTGCGCGATTATCAATCGGAATTGAAATACTTGAGGGACTCTTTTTTAAACCCTTTAGAATCCCCTTGAGGTTCTTCCAGAAAAGGGACGCGCAAATTCTATTGAAGGAATAAGGCGGCGCGCAAGTATGACCAGTTCCCTTAAGGGCTAGCCATTCAGGCGCGCAAGTGTTGATGAGTTTCAACACTTAGGCCTTCCTCCCTCTCTTTAGATCTTCCGTTCTAGGTAAGAAATTACCTTAGAAGTGTTCTGGAAGCTTTGAGAAGAGACTTGGGCGTCGGGAGCTTCGATCCAAGTTTCTGGAAAAAGATCTTCTCGAATGGGGGGCCCACAGGGTCTATTTTATAGGCAAAAGAAGGCCCCGATTGGTTACTGGGCGGTTATCACTTAGGTCGCGCAAGTCACTTGCATGACCACTAGGTAGCACGCAAGTACTTGCATGACCACTAGGCGGCGCGCAAGTGTACTTGCGCGACCATGAGGGAACTTGCGCGACCTAGGGGAAATGTTCTCCTTGTTCATCCCTTTTTCTATTTTTGATGTTTCTTCAAAGGATGAATCACTTTGGACTAAGGTATTTCCTTTTTTTCATTCGTTAGACTCTGTGATGGAAAGGAGCGTCAACAAAATTCCCCCCTCAGAGTTGGATCCGGAGAGAAAAGAGGATTTGACTCTAAGGTGAAAAGAAGAAAAAGAAATCTGGCAGTTTAAAGTCATGCATGTCGGACATAAAGGGGCTAATGTTTAAGTTCGAAATAGCTTTGACCAAAAATGGATTAGAGTTGACACAATTTCTTGAAAGTTCATCTGAAAACATACTACCATACTCAAGTATGAGGGAAAATATGTAAACTATGGCTTAAGAATATTTGAATCTGAGGAATGATATGAAAAAGAGCTAAAAGGCATTAGAATAAGTAGTTTCCAAGAATGAAGTTACTATTATTTAACAAAACCCGTTAGGGGGTTGAAATATGCAGGGCCACCTTAGGGAATTGGCTGCATGGTTAAATAAATAGCATCTTTCGGCTGACAAGTCTGTTATGTGGACTGTTTATGCAAGGCCACCTATGGGCACGTGCTGCATAGTCAAGCAAAAGAACTCCCAGAAATTTACTTTCCTAGTGCTAAAAGCTAGTGAAAGTTTATGGAGATTCAAATTTTCTAAAGTATAGAGTTTGTTGTATGGAAAGAGGTACTTGAATATGGAGAAGATATTTCCGAACAAGAATATCAAAGAACTGGATGAATATCACTCCTACGAAGGTCTGACCCAAACGTAGGGAAGAAGAATAAACCATAGACTTGAATACTTTCAGATCATGAAAAAGGATATGGGATAAATATGTTAAGGATGGCTATTTTTTGCAGATCCCTACATACTGTCGTTTAAGACAAATAAGGACAAAAGAGGCATTCTTCCCAAGAATGAAGTTACTATTATTTAACAAAACCCGTTAGGGGGTTGAAATATGCAGGGCCACCTAAGGGCATTAGCTGCATGGTCAAATAAATAGTATCTTTCGGCTGACAAGTCTGTTATGTGGACTGTTTATGCAAGGCCACCTATGGGCACGTGATGCATAGTCAGGAAAAATAATTCTCAGAAGTTTGACATTTTTGTGATTAGAATTCATGAAAAGGGTTATGAAGATCTGAAAATATTTAAGGTTAGGATTATGACACATAAAGATGGGTATTGTCCAATGTATATAGAGATACATAGGTCAATGATAACCATAATCATGTTGTGGCTGGGTCCTGAATTGAAATTTTGGACTTCACTACGTATCTCATAAGAATGAGAATCAAGCCATATGTAGTTCTTGAAATGCAGTTTAACGTCGTGCAGGACGAAAGTATGAGAAATCTTAGTTTAGGGTCATAGAATTCGGACCATAATAATGAATACACAGTGTGTGTTTTCATGAGGATTTTTCAGCCAAGGGACTGAAAGTGAAATTTAGGGTTAGGCCCAAAAGACTTGGGGCTGGATTTGAGGGATACTCGAATGTTCCTACGTATCCCATAAGGATGGGAATCAAGCCCACATAGTTCTAGAACTACCCTTTGTACAAATTTGGTTCATACATGTGAAGGGTGAAAGGGGACTTTAGTGCAATGATGGTTTAACCTGAGATAAAAAATTTAGGCATTACCATGTATGCACGTAGTTTTTTTTTTGAAATGAAACATGATTGAAAAATCAATGTCAATAATAGTTCTCTCTCAAGTGAGGAGATCAAAGAATATTGTAGTTTATTGTTGTACTGGACAAAAGTGTTGTATAGTTTAACGTCGTATAACAAAGACGAAAGTGAATCAATGTAAAAATATTGATTTTAGGGGCGGTTTCACAAATCAACATCATATGAGATGGTGGTGAACCGATGTGAAGAGGTTGTTTTTTTGGGCTTGAACCCTGGTAGGTTGCCTACATACCCAGCCTGGAGGGCAAGGATCAAAGTCCGTGTAGTTCAATTAATGAATGAATTAATGATCAAGTTGTTCTTGGGGACAACGATCTAATAATAATGTTGTTGGGACTTACACATGGTTAGTGGCCCAAAGGGAGTGTTATGGTTGATGTTCGCTCTAAGCTCACGTGAGTCATACTCGGTGTGAGAAACAAGAGGTAACAACAACCTTAACGATGCACAGTTTAATGTCATGTAGGACATATCAAGGGACTATGCAGTTTAAAGTCTTGAAGTTAGGACTATTGGTGCTGCACAGTTTAGTGTCATGTAGCAGGGACAAAATTCAGTTTAATGTCGTGTAAGACATATCAAGGATTTTCTGTACAGTTTAGCGTCATGTAGTTTGGACGATGGGGAAAAAACAGTTTAACGTCATATTGGACGAAAGGGGGACTGTGCAGTTTAATGTCATGCAGTAAGGACAAAATAACACACCATTTATGTCATGTTAGACGAAAGTGCGAATAGTTTAAGGTCATATGCATGGACCGTGGATGGTGCAGTTTAATGTCATGTTGTACCTTTGATGATTATATAGTTTAACGTCTTTCCGGACGTGTGGGACTTTTATACAGTTTAGCATCATGCAGTTAGGACGTCACAGTTTAACGTCTTGCTGGACCTAAGGGATTTGCAAATAGTTTATGGTCATATACATGGACCAGGGATGATGCAGTTTAAGGTCATGTTGGACGGTTTAGGGAACTTTTTCACAGTTTAATGTCGTGTGGGACGAAGTTGCAGTTTAAAGTCATACTGGACCATTGCTGTATAGTTTAATGTCATATAGCAAGGACAAACAGGTGAACCAATATGAGGATATCAGTTCTGGGGACTTTTTACAGTTTATCGTCATACTGGACGCTGGAAGTGCCACACAGTTTAATGTCATGTTGCTAGGACATAATATAGTTTAACACAATACAGTTTAGTGTCATGTAGGACATAATAGTAACCAATGTGACAGTTTAATGTCATGTTGGACGGTAAGGGAACTGACACAGTTTAACGTCATGCTGGACGATGAAAGTGCCACATAGTTTAATGTCATGTTTCTAGGACATAATATAGTTTAATGTCATCTCGGACAAAATATAGTTTAATGTCATCTCAGACACATAAGGAACTTCTGTACAGTTTAATGTCATATAGATAGGACATTGAAGGTGACACAGTTTAACGTCATGTTGGACGAAGTTGCAGTTTAAGGTCATACTGGACCATATAATTTAACGTCATCTTGGACGAATTGGAAACTTTTTTAACAGTTTAATGTCATGTAGGACAAAGTTGCAGTTTAAGGTCATACTGGACCATTTCTGTATGAACCAATTGTAAGAGTCTTGGTTCTGGGAACAATATTTTGTGTTTATACAAAATACTTCTTCAAAAATCTGGCATTAGTTGGAGTCATGATGTGTTCTCCATCCATTGAGATTAGAGAATACGCTCCATTGGAGTAGACCTTATGTATTGAATAAGGTCCTTCCCATTTTGGTTCAAGCTTGGGAAGCTTCTTTCCTGGTATCATTGGTGCTCTGAGAACCAATACCAATTCTTCCTGAATGAATGAATGAAGACGAACTTTTTTGTTAAAAGCTCGTGCTATTCAATTCTGATTGATTTCCAAGTGGTGCAAAGTGCACAATCTTTTCTCATCTAACTGTTCCAATTCATTCAACCGCTTTTGGGATTGCTCATCTGTAGATAACTGATCATA
Organism: Viscum album; assembly: GCA_963277665.1. NCBI lineage: Eukaryota > Viridiplantae > Streptophyta > Magnoliopsida > Santalales > Viscaceae > Viscum > Viscum album. Next base: position 2,056,176,544 of record OY728157.1, on the reverse strand, counting down.
AATGGATATTCTGAGTGAGGGCAATTGAACTTCAATTGGCAAGACTGCTTCTGTTCCATATACCAATGAATATGGAGTTGACCGCGTTGCATTGCGAGTGGTAGTCCGATAAGCCCATAAAGCATGAAAGAGTTTATCAGGCCATGACCTCTTATCTTTATCCACCATCTTTTGCAGTATATTTGAAAGAGTCTTGTTGAAGGATTCTATCTGGCCATTAGCCGCCGCATGATATCGAGATGAATGGTTGGACTTAATGTTGTATTCTTGATACAATTTCTTCACCTCAGAAGAACAGAAGTTGGTGTCGTTGTCCATCAATATGGTATGAGGGACACCAAATCTAGTAATGATGTTAGACTTGATGAAGCTAACAATGCATTTAGAACTGACTTCTTTGAGAGGTACTGCCTCTGCCCATTTGGAAAAGAAATCAGTAGCAGTAAGAATGTACTTAAACTGCTTGGCCGTAGCTGAAGGGTAAGGTCCCACCACATCCATTCCCCGTGTGGAAAATGGCCACGAGTATTTAGTTGTATGAAGCAACTCTGGAGGTTGATGAATGAAGTTGGCATATACTTGGAATGAATGACACTTCTTTGTGAAATTAACACAATCTTGTATCATTGAAGGCCAAAAGTATCCAAGCCTTCGAATTTGATCAGACAGTCTATGTCCAGACTGGTGGGCACCACAGACTCCTGCATGCACTTCTTTTATGACAGCCATTGTCTCTTCACCATCAATACATCTGAAGAGAACTCCATCAAAACCACGTTTGTAGAGAATTTTCTCGAGGTGGTTTGGGCTATCATAAAGAGTAAAATTGACCACACATCGCCGGATTTGTTCTTTCTCGGCTCTATCAAGTGGAAGTGTTCCATTTTGAAGGTATTCCCTGATAGGTGACATCCATCCTATAGTCTGACCATACGGTTCAGGAATGGGACTAATTTCATTAATTTCCTCTGTTCTGACTTGAACATAAGGTGAAATTGCACGACGGTGGGCAATACAGATGGTTGTCTCGTCCCGATTTGGATCTGCTAAAGCTGTGGCTATATTAGCCAGTGCATCAGCTTGAGCATTTTGTGATCTTGGGACATAAGAAAATGTCGGTTCTAAAGGGAATTCCGACATTAACTCTCTGACGTAATCATACGAAGGGATTAATTCTTCTTTTCTGATGGAATAATCCCCATTGACTTGTTTGATTACCAGGTCTGAATCACCTTTCACTTTTAAGTGATTCACTTGTGCTTGAAGCGCTAACTCCAAGCCTGTAATGAGAGATTGGTATTCAGCTTCATTATTGGTACCACCTTCCCACAACAAAAAGGAATAAGGTAACACTGCCTTATCTGGAGAAATGAGCACAATTCCTAAACCAACTTTGTTGAATTTAGGATTTTCCATTTTCTTCCCTGTTGGACTTCTAGAAGCACCATCAAAATACATTTCCCATGTTTGAGGACTCTCTTGAATAGAGAAAACTTCCTCATCAGGGAGTTCAATATCTGAATACGTGTCTTCCACTGAAGGATGTTCAGCCAGGAAATCAGCCAGAGCTTGGACCTTAATTGCCTTTTGAGACACATACTGAATGTCGAACTGCTGTAGAATAACCGCCCACCTTGCCAGACATCCTGTAAGCATTGGAAGACTAAGGATGAATTTGAGCGGATTGTTACGAGATACCAATTGGACCTCATGATGTTGCAGGTAGTGTCTCAGTTTCTGAACTGCAAAGATTAATGCTAGGCAGCACTTTTCAATACTTGAATACTGGGTTTCTACTTCAAGCATAGTTCTACTGAGATAGTAGAGACTATTTTCATTCCCAGCATCATTCTTTTGAGCGAGAAAGGCACCCAATGATCGCTTTAAAGCTGTCACATAGAGGATAAGCGGTCTACCCTCAACAGGTGGCATGAGTACTGGTGGACTCAAGAGGTATTTCTTGAGAACATCAAATGCTTCTTGACATTCTTTAGTCCACTGGTAAGTGACTCCTTTCTTCAATAATTTGGTAAAGGGTAAACTTTTTCCTGCCAAATTGGCGATGAAACGCCGACTATAGGCTAAGTTTCCTTGAAGTCCTCTTAATTCTTTCAAATTCTGAGGAGGTGACATACCAAGGATTGATTTGGTCTTCTCAGGATCGACTTCAATACCATGATGGCGTACAACAAAGCCGAGGAATTTTCCCGAGGTTACCCCAAAAGCACATTTTAAGGGGTTCATCTTCAAATTATGTTGTCGAAGCTTGTGGAATATGACTTCCAAATCAGCCAAGTGATTAGAACGTTGTTTGGATTTAACCACCAAATCATCTACATATCATTCAACAAACTTCCCTAAAAAAGGTTTGAAGATACGATGCATGGCGCGTTGATATGTTGCACCTGCATTCTTTAAACCAAAGGGCATCACCCGGTAACAAAACACACCTTGAGGAGCTCTGAAGGCTGTATATTCCTCATCTTCTAGGGCCATTTGGATCTGATTATATTCGGAATATCCATCCATGAAAGAAAGTACTTCATATCCAGTCGTCGCATCAATTAAGAGTTCTGTAATCGGAACTGGGAAATCATCTTTAGGACAATACTGATTAAGATCTCTGAAATCGATGCAAACCCTAATTTGTCCATTCTTCTTCTTTACAGGGACAATATTAGCCAACCACTTGGGATATTGAACTTCTCTGACGAATTTGGCTTTGATCAGCTTATCCACTTCAGCTTCAATTTTGGAAGCATAGGTTGGGTGTGTTCTTCTCGCGGCTTGCTTAAAACCCCGATGTTCTTTTGGTAAACCCAAATGATGAGTAGCAACATCAGGATCAATCCCAGGAATTTCTGTATAATTCCAAGCAAAAATATCTTTATTTTTCTTTAGAAAAGAAATATACATCTCTTGCTCTTCAAGGGTCATGGCCACACTAATTAAAGTGGGGTGTGGATCTTTCTCTGTACCCAGATTTACTTCTCTGAGTTCATCCACAGTGGTAGAGATACCCTCTTCAAATGCTAGAGGAGCATCTCTAAGATCTTCCTCTTCCTCTTCATCATGTGTTATTTTTTCCGTTTCTACTTGCAAAGTAGATGAAAAAATGAAATTCTCATGATCATAAGAGATGTCAAAATTTTCACATTTTGAAGAAGAAGCTTCCATTTCCGACCCTATTGATGATAAAGGGTCTTCTTTGGGAAATAAAGAGGAGATGATGGATTGAGAATCGACATCATTATTCACCTCTGGTATTGCTATAACTTCTTCTGGCCTGATTAGCGAAGTATAGACTTGTTGGACTTCCGCAGATGAAATGAAAATGTCACCACTTATGCTTTCATCACTGCTTGGTAGGTTACCAATTTCTCCCATGTTGTCTGGCTCGATCGCCGTAATTGACATTATGGATCTTTCCATAAGAGTATTTTGATTTGGGCCTATTTTGTCAATTTGACTGATAGGTAACACATAATTTGTACTCACATGTGAAAATGGATTTATTGGAATTTTCTCCAAACCATATGGAGCATTAACTTTGGTAATTTCCTTCATTGTAGATTTTTCTCTTCCCTTCATGTGATAAAATTTTGCCTCAATGTATTGAGACTCACATGTCTTGAATGGGGCCTTATCACCATACAATGTTCCAACTTGACCATCGAAACAGTATTTGAGACATTGATGGTATGATGAAGGAATAGCTGCATACTGATGTAACCAGGGTCTTCCAAGCAAGAAATTGAAAGCTGAGTCTTGATCAACAATCATGAAATCCGAATTGGATACAAGATCTCCAAACTGAGTTCTGAGTGTAACTTCTCCCAGTGGTTCTTGTTCATTTTTATCATATCCTTGTTACATCATGGTAGAAGGAGATAAATCAGATTCTGTGAGGCCCAATCGACAAAGTGTACGAATGGGCATGAGGTTGACTCCTGAACCATTGTCAATGAAAGCTCTTCGAACATCTACACCATTGACTTTTCCAGATAAGTACAAAGGTTTTATGTGCCCATGCACAACATCATCTTCATCTTTATCAGTAAAAGATATCACTGCATGGCATTCTGCAGGATTATTCTCTATGTGATAGATTTCAGCTGCAGCAATTTCAGCTTCAAACTCCTGAGGACTTGACAAAGCTTCGATGAGTGCTTCCCGAAGATCTTTTGACAGATTCAAAGCATCCAAAATTGATAACTTGGCTGGTACTTGGGCCAAGTGTTTCAATATATCATACTTTTGATCTAGAGGTCTGCGTTTCCCAATAGGAATATGCGGTTTAGCAGGTACCTTGGAAGAAGATGCTTTGGAAGCTGATGCATCTTGTATTGAAGTTGGCAACATCCTTGGTTTTGGAAGATTAGACTGATTAGATCCATTTACTTTCTGAGATAAAGAAGATGGAACCTTTAATCGGTCTTCCAAAATAACTGTGCCAAAACTGAGTTGGCCATTGGCAGAAGAACTTGCTTGTTCTTTTTGAGCTCGCTGAAGGGCTCTACCACGAGTTTCTGCTGCATATACAGTGCTAGTAGGGGTAAAATTAGATTAGTGGCTTCGGAAAGATCCACGTCTTCCCATGTATCCTAAACCTCAAGAACTTCCTCGGATTCCCTTATTTGATACAGGGAATTCAGGCTCATCAAGACTGGAATATGGATCTGTTAATTGAATCATATTAATAGAACCAAAGATTAACTCTTCGTCTGATGAAGAATCTGCCTGGTTAGCCTGTTTAGGCTATGCCGTTTGATGGGGCGGTGCCCGTGGCTTTGAAGTAGATGGAATGAAGTATGCCAGAGTCAAAGACAATTTCGGCTTTGATACATACTCATCTTCTTTTGATTCCTCTTTCTTTTTTGAATTGCGCTTCCCTTTTGAGGATTTGTCTTTTGATGGAGGCTTTACTTTAGCTTTTTTAGGAGACACAATTGGATTCTTCAATTGTGTTCGCAAAATGGAATGGGTCCGATTGATTGCCTTTCTGACCATCCAATCATCATATTTTTTCACAGTTTTGCTTTTGACTTCCTGCCACTCGCCTCCTTCCTCTGGATCTGTAGCGGTAATACACGCTACATGAGCTGAAGAACCCTTCAATTTGACTTGTCCCAAATCGACCAACTTTTGCAAGAGGTCTTTAAAGACAAAACACTCCTGGATAGGATGCCCCAACATTTGATAAAAGGGACAATAATTGGGACGGTCTTCATCTCCTTCCTTGTTTGGCCTCTTGGGCACTGGTAATTGAACCAAATTATTTTCCAGAGCTGAAATGAAGTAACCAGGAACTTTCTCACTTCGGAAAGAGTATGTTTTACTCTTCAAATCCTCAAATTGTTTTCGTCGTTGATCTTTTTGATCATTTGGATGAAACAGCCTTTGTTGTTGGCGTTCAGGAGGTGGAGCCCTTTGAGAAGATGAAGGTTTTGAAGTAGAAATAGGTACAGGTGCTTGTTTAAGCATAATTGTAGAAGTTTCCGCTTTACCCATTCTATTTCCTGGAGCTAATGGAATTATACGAGATTTAACCTTAGCCTTTATAAGGGAATCTTCAATCTGTTGAGCGATTTAAGTAAGGTCTCGAAACCCTCCTGTGTATTTCACAGGGATCAATGGCGTGCGTAATTCGTCACGCAAATTTGCCACACAGATTGGCAACAATTCCTCCTGAGGGAGTTCTAAACTCAGGGAATACGTTAATCCCTTCCAACGAGCAATGAAATCAGAGACTCTTTCATTCTCCCTTTGCTTGCAGTTTGTAAGATCGAAAACTGTCGTTTTTGGCAAAGTTGGGATGAACTGAAGAAGGAATTTTTGACGAAGATCCTCCCAACCGATGATTGACCGGGATTGCAAGCTCGTATACCAGACAAAAGCTGGTCCTTGCAAGGTTTGCACGAAGCATCTGAGTTTCACTACTTCTTGCTGCTCTGGAGTTCCCATCATAGGATCACAACAAGACATGTAATGCGTCAAATGTTGTTCAGGGTCGCCTGATCCATTGAAAGTAGGGAAAATAGGGTTTCCAAAACTGGATGGAGGAGAAATTGAATCTACCCATTCAGGGTAAACTTTCTTTTCAGGTTGAACTTGTGCCCGTTTCCCTTCCATAGTTTCTAACCGAGCTGTTAATGACTCAATAGTAGTTATTAACTTTTGAGAAACATCAGGTTGAACTTGGTTTTGGGTAGGTGCAATGAATGGAGCTTGGAAAGACGTGGTGGTTGGTGCTGCAACTGATGGTAGTGCTGCCAACCGTTGTTGCGTTTGACCCATAGGATTAGACCTCTGAGGGTGTACTGATAAAGGAGGATATTCCTGATCCATCTCAGTAGTTACAACAAATTCCTTCGGCTGTCAGACTTCAGCATTCTTAAGAAGAAGACTACTCTGAAGTAGTTCTGCATTCAACCTTCTTAATTCTTTCATTTCTTCCTCCTGTTGTGCAAACCTTTTCTCTAATGAGAGCGATTGACCTCCTTTAGAGGAAGGGTGAGAAGTAACCTGATTCTTTCCTTTCCCCTTATTAGATCCTTTTCAGAGAGGGGGAAGTGGGTTACTTCAAGGAATACCCAGATTTTGGGTAAGCCTTTGATTACGTGTGCGCACACCTTCTTCATTTAGGTCTGTGTGTGCAACTTCTTGAGCAGGAACCTCTTCGTCTGATCCCTCTGATTGAGCCTCATCTGGTGAATCAACAGCAACTACATTGATGACATTAATGGATGCATATTGCATGGAATCCTTTCTATCAGAATTTTTGTGATATTGTCTTCTTCCATGTCCATGATGAGACATGGCATTCCGTTGACTTGATCCCTCAGGAACTTCTTGGACAACCGTCACTTGGAGAGAATCTCCTGATAGCTTGGCTCTTCGTTCCTCTTGAGGCTTATTCCCTAATCGAGAGAATACTGACTTTCTCTGAGGGAGGGATTGAGGATTTGAAAAAGTCCCCAGTCCGGTGGACTAGGGATGTTCCTGCTGCTTCTGCTCAACTCCTCGAATCTCATTTGTTGACTCTGAGGGTTGGGTTAGAGAAGTCCCCAGTCTGACAAGCTGGGGTGTCTCTTGACATGCTATGTCTGAGATCTTCTTAAAATCTCTCTTGATCTTGCGAATCTTAGTTTGGAAATTAGCTGGATGCATTAACCTGTATCCACTTTTATCACCTGGTTCAACAGACCGTTGGATGATTTCCGAAACTTCTGTCATTTGATGACGTGTTTGCTCTAGACGAGAGGCTTGTGCAATATTCTCGCCTGCTTGATGTAGGAGCAATTCAACAACTTGTTCTCTATATACTTGATTTTGAGAGGAACTAGTTGAAGCCTGTTCTTGAGCAAGCTTTTGATTATGAACAAATCCCATTGACTGTGGCTGGCCATGGGCAATAACATTGCATGAGACCATTTTCGGTGAGCTTTGCTGACTGGAAAGAACTATGAAATGTAGTGCTCCGTGAAAACCCCATCCTCTGATATGAACATCAGATGGAGCATTGGCAATTAACTGACGCAATTTTCTTAGTGCGCCAAGGCATGAACGTTGAAGGGTTCTCTGTTTCTTTTCAGCCTTCGGATACCGAGAGACTGATAGAGATGCCAAATCAATCTGACGTTGTAGCCCTTCTATTATCTTAAGATGATTTTCATATTCATCATAAGATAATACCTTCTTCTTTAATTGACAAAGAGTTTTCCATATGTTGAGACTAATATCATGGATTCCATCATCCATCAACATATTTGGAATGTCGTACTGGGAGTCAGCCAAAGGCCAAAACATGACTGGTACTTCACCTTTTGCCAGTTTTTTCCTCATGTTCAGCATTTCCTCTTTATCATTAAATGAAGATTCTTCTACCTGTTTTGACCAGAGTTGGTGTTTCCTTGTTGCTTCATCGGATTCAACAAGATTGGTAGAGAGATCATTAATCAAACTAGAAGATGCATGACTTAGGGGTGGTTCGGAGAATGACCTACACCCTGGTCTATCTTCTGATTGAGAAAGTATTTCACTTGTTAGCGATAAAGCATCAGACATGACTGGTTTGGCATTTGCAAGTGCCTCAAGATAAGAGGGCTTTCTCGGCACTACATTATCCACTGGAGTATTTTCCAGGCAATCTGAATCACTACTGCGGAGAGGACTTTCGCAGCGAAGTTCATCATCATGGGGAGGACCACCATAATGGGTTACAGAAAAAGATGAGATCTCTTGCTCCTTGGTCTTCTGACCACACAGAGGGTTCCTGTGGCTCTCATCTGAAGAAGAAACTTCAAGATTGACCGAACTTTCATGAAGCAAGCCTTCATGAGGAAGTGCCTGTTGAAGACCTTCAAAATTAATGTTCCCGTTATTGGGAACTGAGGGAGTAGAATCTTGAATTCCGACAGATAAATGTCTGAGGGCTTCAAGAACTCCAGCATCGAGCAAGGCCTTGTTGCAGATTGGCCTTTGATCTCCTGACTGTGCTGGGCGGATCTTTTTCTTAGATGCCTTCTTACTCACTTTAGAAACCACTTGTTGACGAAAGTGGTTACTCTGAGCAGGTGTATGTGCCTGATCAGGAAAGATGGTCAGGTTAGGCTGACGATCTCCACTCAAATCAGGTCTATGTGCCTGACTTGGTTGTCCGTATGATATGGGGGAGTATGCCCTATAACCCTCTTGGACTGGAACAGATGTGTGTGTCTGTTCCGGAGTGAATCGTTGATGTGTCACTCCATTTCTAGGGATAGATTTATGTGTCTGTCCCTAAGATGATGTTGAATCTATTATGATATCCTAGCAAGCATCCAGAATATGAGCAGGAATTTGCTTCTGCTCTTTCACCATTGACAAAATATGTTTGGTGACTTCAGCCACCGGAACGGGGATATACGTCCATTCTGGGCTTGGAGTAGGTGTATGTGCCTGCTCTTGTCCTCCTTTTCCTGTCAGTGAATCCTGACAGTACTCAAGTGTGGAGGCAGAGAGTTGAGTCTTCCTTCTGTTTGTCGTCGGGGCTTTCCGACTGACTTCTCTGTGCACTACCAAGCGAGACTGTTGGTAGGCTTGATTAGTATTAGCAGGTGTATGTGCCTGCTGATTACACTTCGCCAAACGCGGTTGACGAGATCCATCATATGTAGTCAGACGAGCCTGCTGACTAACTGGTAATGTATAAGCAGGTGCATGTTCCTGCCTATGGTACTCCGCCGGAATTGCCTGGCGGGATTGGCTTGATGCTGCCAGACGAGTCTGCTGGACAACGGAATTAAAACGGGAAGGTGTGTATGCCTGCTCGTTGTTCTCCACCAAGTTAGGTTGGTGGAATCCATCATATGTAGTCAGGCGAGCCTGCTGACTAACTGATGATGCATAAGCAGGTGTATGTTCCTGCCTATAGTACTCCGCCGGAATTGCCTGGCGGGATTGGCTTGATGCTGCCAGACGAGTCTGCTAGATAGCGGAATTAAAACGGACAGGTGATTGTGCCTACTCGTTATTTTCCACCAAGTTAGGTTGGTGGACTTCTCCGGAGATGGCAGGGATGACAACCTTCCCATTGTTAACCGGATTCCGTCTCTGGCGGTTCATCTTGCCTGCTCGGGTTCGAGGAACCTGAGCTGAATTCATGGAGTCGGTACCCTCATCATGTTGAGGGCGCACTACCGCACGAGTCTGACGGCGATTGTTGATGGGAGCCCTCGAGAAGGACTCCTGTATTTTTGAATTAAGGCCCTGTGGGACCTGCTCATTCACTTCCTCAGAGTAAGGGAGTGAATGGAAATTGCGTTCCGGGGATAACGACCCGAAACGGTTGGAGACGGTAGTCAGCACCGCCTGCTTCTTGATCGCTGGCCGCAGTTGTCTGGACGACCAGGTAGAGTTGTTAACTTGGAGGGCTTGACGAGCGGCCTCCATAGTTGGGATAGTACCGTTGCGACGGTACTCCTTAACCAGTGCATTAGAAACCCAGCGTTGAATACGCTGAGTTGGTGATGTCATCCTCAGAGCGGATGACGTTCTAGAAGGAGTAGCAGCATTGGTTTTCACAGTAGCAGACCTCACAGTAGAGGTGTTCACAGCAGTAGTATTCACAGGGGTGAATTTAAGAAAAGCCATTTTGCAGAAGATCTTTGAGAAAAGAGTGTCTGTTCCATATAACAGACATAATCAAGATAAATCTGGCCACTGCATCTTTTGGATGAGCACATGTCAATGATTGATTTGTTGGCCCAAGGGGCCTAACAAATAAGAAGAACATCACTTTATCTTGGCTAAGGATTCACGTCGGGTTCACCATTTTTTGTTTCGCATGGATTTCGGGGATGACCTCCTGGACGGGAGATTCAAACGTTCCGATCGGTTTCTAGCGGGTTTGTTCGTAGAACTGGAAACATCCAATGATTCCACATCTGTTTGGACCTACTTTCCAAAGGAAGGTGATCATTAGTTTGTGGACTAATGAGGCTTAGGAATTTGCATTGGTCGAGAGGATGGGAGGTCGGACTCATCACACCTTTTTGAGGGGAATTATTGTCTACTCCGGGACTCTATTTATAGATTTAAGTTATGTTTGTGAATCCTTATTACATTACCAAGTATAAAATGAGCTTTCCTTTAGTTTTAACAATCAATGATTAAATATGCAAGAAATTTAGAGAATATTTTATATGTATTCGAGGTTCTTCATCAATAGAGAATCATCTATATCTGTTTAGAGATTCTTGGTCAATGGTATCCTTCAAAACATTTATATAAAAGTCTCTTGGTCATTATGATGACAAGGCTGGTTTTAAAGCCACTCAGTGGGGCACTTGAATTTTATCGTCATTCAGAAGGACAGGGATTATTTCAAAGTTGGGATTGAACCCATAAATGGGCTACCTACGTATCCTTTGTTTTGGAAAAGGAATCAGAACCCACGTAGTTCGAGTAATGGAGTATGATGTTTATGATTGATGGCTCAAAGAAGGATGTCATAATTACTTTTACACTCTAAGCTCACGTGTGTCATGCTCGGTGTGAGAAACAAGAGGTATTGGTAAAAATTAGACAATTGTGCCATGAAAGATGCAATCATAAGAAATTGTTTGGGGCTTATGTATGTATGACTGCCCAAATAGATGAAGGTTTAGGATTTACTTTTAGGGAGAAAATCCAGGAACAGGGTCCATAAAGGTATATGTGCTTTATGGAGATTTGAATACTCTAACTTGGATTTATTCCTGAAAAGGAAACCCAAATTAGGAGAGGATTGATAATTGGGTTTTACTCCTAAGAAGGAACCCCATATCAAACGTAATTTAGGACTGGTTAAGAGAAATTAAGGGACTTGGGGTTCACTCCTAAAGAGGAAGCCCAAGATTATGACTTGGGGCTTACTCCTGAAAAGGAAGCCCAAGATTATAACTGAGTCTTATTCCTAAAAAGGAATCCCAGGTTAGGGGACTTGGGGATTACTCCTAAAAAGGAAGCCCAAGATTATGACTGGGACTTACTCCTGAAAAGGAATCCCAAGATTATGACTGGGACTTACTCCTAAAAAGGAGGCCCAAGATTATGACTGGGACTTACTCCTAAAAAGGAGGCCCAGGTTAGGAATTAAGGTTTGGGGCTTACTCCTGAGAAGGATGCCCAAATTTAGAGGACTTAGGGCTTACTCCTAAGGAGGATGCCCATGTTTGGGAACTTTAAGAATTTGGGGCTTACTCCTGAGGAAGATGCCCAGATTAAAGGACTTATAACTGGGGATTATTCCTGAAAAGGAGACCCAAATTAAGGATTCTCTCATCTTTAAAGGATGAGGTTGAATGAACGAACTCTCAATCTTTGGTGACATAAATATGTATAAATCACTAGGTTTTGAGAGATTTTCCACCGAATTCCTTTCAGATAAGGAAGTCAAATCAATAAATCATGCCATAAATGGCTTTGAAGAGTATCTTGAAGACTTCATCTTGAATAGGAAAGGTGAAATGGCTTAAGAGGGGTAAAATGGGCAAGATGGGCACCCAGAAAGGTAGGGGCGCGCAAGTCTTGAAAGGCGCGCAAGTCTTGCGTGGGCGCGCAAGTGTTAGTCGCGCAGGTATACCATGCACGACACATGGTGTACTTGCGCGATTATCAATCGGAATTGAAATACTTGAGCGACTCCTTTTTAAACCCTTTAGAATCCCCTTGAGGTTCTTCCAGAAAAGGGACGCGCAAATTCTATTGAAGGAATAAGGCGGCCCGCAAGTATGACCAGTTCCCTTAAGGGATAGCCATTCAGGCGCGCAAGTGTTGATGAGTTTCAACACTTAGGCCTTCCTCCCTCTCTTTAGATCTTCCGTTCTAGGTAAGAAATTACCTTAGAAGTGTTCCGGAAGCTTTGATAAGAGACTTGGGCGTCGGAAGCTTCAATCCGAGTTTCTGGAAAAAGATCTTCTCGAATGGGGGGCCCACAGGGTCTATTTTATAGGCAAAAGAAGGCCCTGAGTGGTTACTGGGCGGTTATCACTTAGGTCGCGCAAGTCACTTGCACGACCACTAGGCAGCGCGCAAGTACTTGCACGACCACTAGGAGGCGCGCAAGTGTACTTGCGCGACCATGAGGGAACTTGTGCGACCTATGGGCAATGTTCTCCTTGTTCATCCCTTTGTCTATTTTTGATGTTTCTTCAAAGGATGAATCACTTTGGACTAAGGTATTTCCTTTTTTTCAGTCGTTAGACTCTGTGACGGAAAGGAGCGTCAACAACGCTAAACACTATTGCTTCACATAGAAAAGATCAGAGTTCGTGGTAGAACCGAACTCCTCTGATACCAATTTGTCACGACCCATCCTCGGGGCCCATGCCGTGACTACCCCAAGCCCGCCTTCCATAGGGCAGGGGCTGGCGACTAGCACCAAGGCGTAAATCCCGGAAAAAGGGAAGGCATTGCCTTTGAAAAGTAAATGAGCACCACAGAGTAAGCAAGAGGAAAGGTAAACACTAAGAAAAAACTGTAACAAGCTGTGCTAAAAGTAAAAGGGGACGGAAATACAATCCCAACTGTAAAGTACAACTGAAAGGGAAAAACAGCAACTGAAAAGAAAAGTCGCAGCGTCGAGCCGTCCTTTGGAAGTCCCACCTGGGGGTGGGTACATATAGCCACCACTGCTCCTCGGGTCCACCTGACCGCTCCGAGTATGTCTCGCGCAGTGGTCCACCTCCAGGTACCGTTCTGCTCCGTAAGCCTCCACCATGATCAGCGTTGTCCGTCGTCTGCATCCAACACAGCGAAGTACGGGCATAGCCCGTGTAGGGGTGAGTATAACGATACTCAGTGGGGACCCCGAGACCCTCAAGGTCTCACTAAAACCAACAAGTATAACCACAAATAAGATCTCAACAGATAACCTCTACTTAGTTATATGCCCATACATATACCTAAGTTACCAAGTAACCCATCTCAATCATGAGGAAACACAAAGATCAAAGACTCAGCTCAAACCAGGATTTTCATTATCAAAACCGCAAATGCCGAAGAACCTCGTCTCTAGAGTGTACAGTGGTCCTGTCACGACTCTGAGGTACTGCTCACTGACCTAAGACTGCTGTAGTACTCCACCTAACGAGTATTGCGGGCCAGTTGCTACAACCAAGCGCTCCCCCATGCCGCTACAACCAAGCGCTCTCCCGTGCCGCTACAACCAAGCGCTCCTCCGTCATGGGTCTGCCGCTACAACCAAGCTCTCCCCTGTGCCGCTACAACCAAGCGCACCTCTGTCGTGGGTTTGCCGCTACAACCAAGCGCTCCCCTGTGCTGCTACAACCAAGCGCACCTCTGTCGTGGGTTTGCCGCTACAACCAAGCGCTCCCCTGTGCCGCTACAACCAAGCGCACCTCTGTCGTGGGTCTGCTGCTACAACTAAGTGCTCCCCACTGGGCTTTCTGTAACACATCGAGTCGTTCGATCAGTAGTCGTCAGGTCTCAGTCGGCTACATGGTCTCCGTATTCTGCACGCTCGTCTCCGGGAGGGTCCGCTCCACGAGCTACTGGTCGTTTCTACAAGTATCTCAAAGTCCCACGAAGAAGTATCTCAAAGGACCGCCTCGTCATAGGGGTCTCAACGCAACAGACGGCGCGTCAATCGGACGCCCGATCTGTGAGTTACTAGACCTTTCGTCCTAGGGGCCCGGTTGGTTTCGTGAGCAAACCAACCCGGCCGTATATCAACTGTACCCTGAACTCTCATAGGGTATACTCATAGGGACCGTTTCTCAACGTGATCAACAACGCCGCTGACGGTTCGTCAAACGGACGTCCTGTCAGAAAGATATCATCTTTTCCGTTCCAGGGGCCCGGTCGGATTTCGGGTACAATCCAACCCGACCGTATCTCAACTGCATCCAAAACTCGGGAAAAGTATGCCAAAAGTTCCGTCTCATCAAGAGGAATTCAACGAAATAGACGGCCCATCAATCGGACACCCGGTCTATGAGTTATTGGCTTTTTCGTTCCAGGGCCCGGTTGGTTTCGTGAGCGAACCAACCCGACCGCACTCCGACGACATCCAAACCTCTATAGGAGTAAGACAAAAGATCCTTCTCACTTAGAGGAAATCAACAAAGTTGATGGCACATCATTTGGACGTCCGGAACTCAAGTTACGAGTGTTCCCGCTCCGAGGGCCCGGTTGGTTTCGTGTACGAACCAACCCGGCCAAACCCAAAGTTCTCAGAAACCTTGAGTGTAATATACTGAAACGACCGTCTCGATCCAAGGATCGTGTTACCGCTGACGGAGAGTCATTTGGAGGCCCGTAGCTCAAGTTACGGGCTTTTGACCGAAAGTGGTCCGAAAACGGGGGTCTGGGCCCGGGGCGACCCGGCCCGACCCCCCCTGGGTCGACCGAACCGGGTCGACCCGAACCGGGTCGACCCGACCCAGGTCCGACCCGACTGGGCCCGGCCCAGCCCGGCCCAGCTCGGTCCCGCTCGGCCCGGCCCGACCGGCCGGCCGCGGCTCGGCCAGCGTGGCTGAGCCGAATCGCGGGCGGGGTGCGCGGCTCCCCCGCCCTTCACCGCTAATTGAGGCCGGCGGTTCGTCGGCCGCCTCCCTTTCGGCGGCGCGCCGCCATCGCCTTCCGCGGACCACCGGACGCGCTCCGGTGTTCCGTTCCTTCTGCCATCTTCGCCTATGGTCCCCCCAGGACCCCACCTTCACTGCGAAGGGACTCAAACGCCCAAACGGCCTGCTTCGTCGTCGTCCGTCAATCCGCATGTCAAAACGAAACGCGCCGTCTTCGTGGTTCTCTAGTGCGGCGTGCTGGCACCGCGCCCCTTCGTCGTGGCTCCGCTCCGGCCACGGCGCCTTTGACTTCCTTCGACGCGGCGCGGCGGCGTCGCGTTCTTGTTCGACTTCTCGGTGTGGCGCGACGGCGTCGCGTAATACTTGCTGAGCGATTCTCGCGTGGTGCGACGGCACCACGCCGTCCCGTTCCATTCACATAGAGACAATCATGAACATAGGAGGGGGTTAGGCCGTGTTTGTGCGGTCCGGCCCCCCTATCGTTAAACGATAACAAATAGTCGATTAACCACGAAATTCGACAGGATAGAATCAAGAACGGAAATAATTTAATAAAATAACAATAATCCCCTACCTCGGTTCAGAAACGGAGTTCGTCAACGACCCGCGGAAGACGAGCGTCGCGGAGGTCGGGCGTCACGGGGAAAGAACGTCGACGTCGCGAAGTGAGGATTCGAAGTTCTTTGACGGTGATTTCTTCACGGAAGAGACGACGCGGAAGAAGAACGTCGCGTCGAGGATACGGCGTCGCAGAAGAACCGTGTTCTTCGGCGGAGAAGTTCTTCGTTGAAGGACGGTGTTCTTCGCGTTCTTCGTCGAGGTTGAAGAAGATGAAGAAGAAGAAGAAGATGCTTCCCAACTCTCTCAAGGTGACAAAACTCTAACCAAAAATAAAATAAGACTCTTTCTTATTTTATTAACACATCAACACATCTGAATTTCAAGAGTTTGAAATTCAATAACCACACACAACTCACCTCATTAAACTCATTACATTTAAGTCATAGGTTATAACTTAAGTTAACATAATTTAAGTGGGAGTTGAGGGGGGGTTTAGAGGATATGAAGAGGTGGGGTTCGTGTGGGCCCCACCACCCTCATAACCTCCCAAGGGAGGTTGGGTGGTTACCCAACTTCCATCAAGAGCTAACACTTAGAGTAAAATAATAAAAATTGTAGTGTAATTATAAAATAAACTTCCACAATTTTTATTATCAACACTTGTGTAAACGCAACTCCGGAACAGGAGTTCCTAAGCAATTATCGGCGTTGTGGTCCCATCGGTGCCCTCAGAATTCGATTCCGGGCACTGGTTCAAAAGTTAGAAAAACTTGCTCCATCGTTCACTGAACGTACCCGAGCCAAACTTCAGAAATTGATTCCGGGCACATTGGGCCTCGGAATCAGGCGCCGTCAGAAACTGCGTTCTTGTAAAATTCCAAAGAAAATTAAGAAAAAAATTCCCTTGAAATTTCCGGGTCTTTACAACATAAATATATATAAATAAATAAATCCAGTAGCATTATTATTTCATATATTTCATTATTATTCATTATATAAACTTTATGATCATTCATGTATGGTTGACATGGAGAATGAATCTCATCGCGTCGTGGAGAAGGTAGTCCGTACGTACGCACGAGCGATGATGTCATTCCCATAATTATTGAATAGAATTGGAGTGGATGGTATAATATATCAGAATTATTATGATGTTATAATAACCATATATAGTTATTATTTACACCATTATACCCATCCATGTAAGGTGTTGGTGGAAAAACAGATTACACCACGGCGTGGAGACGGTATTCCGTACGTACGCACGCGTGGTGATTTCGTTTTCCGTAGGCTGGATAGATGGTGAAATAGGGTTGTTTCATAATTATAATAACATATCATTATATGAGTGATACTGATTTTATTACTTCATAATGAAACAACTAAAGAATAATAAGTAGAAGAACAAATAAAGTTGAAAGAATTGGTAACGGACATTACCTCTTCTTTGAAGCGCCTCTTTGAGACCTCCTCTTAGGGCACTAAAATTGGTCTATGAAGAATACCAGGACCTCTAGGATGTTTCTAGAGAAGTGGGGAAGAGAATTTGGAAGGGTTTGGCCGAGTTTGAAGGCTCAAAGTGGTGTGAGGAAGAGAGGGAGGAGGTGTCATTTTATAAGGGAGGAGAGGGGCACCTTTGGAAAAACTAAAAATATTATTTAATTATAAAGTCATATTCAGTTTTTAATAGCTCCAAATTGATTTATTTAAAAGCTAATGTGGGTATGGGTCGAAATCCTCTCATCCAATACAATTTAGACAAGTTTAGGTTTCTATTTTAACCTTATCATTTAGATTTAACCTTAAGTTAAATAATTTTACTTTTACCATGTCTTCTTGTTTTCTTACACTATAAGGTTAATAAACTTACTATAACAATCCAAAAGAACCCCAAGTTGTTTATTATCAATATATATAACCCTATATTAGTCATTTGGCCGAACCTTAGATTTTTAGGAATAAAATAACAATTAATAATATAATATTTGTTTTAAAAACTATTTTATGTCAATTTTGATACTATTTGGTAATTGATTTTTTGTGAAAATCATAACAGAAAGATTAGTTCGAAAAAAGTTAATTAAATAAATAATAACATGTCATATTAACATATAAAATTATTTTAATTCATAAAAAGTCTCAAATTATATTTATTTGGGTATTTATAACATCAATTATGTCAATATTTCATTAATAAGATAATTACTGCATCATCTTTGTGTCATAAATAAATTAAATTATTTAATGTCTAAAAATTATAAATAAAATACCATTATGTAAGAAAATATTTTTATATTTATAATTAATTTTTATAGTCGAATTTATCTTGTGTATAACCCTATATTAAAAATGATTTACTTATTAAACTTTGATTTTAACTATTTTAACCCTTCTTTAAATAAATTAATATTAAATGTCCTAATCTAATCCAAGTGGGCCTAAATGGTCATATTTTATTCCTAAGGTTTTTTTTTGTAGAATTAAACTTATCCAATAGAATTAGGACATGTGTTTGGGTAATAATAATATCATTTTTACCCTTAATTATCCTATTTACTTTTAACCGTGGTAAATAAAAGTAAAAAGTTATTATTCACCAAAAAATATATTTTCATCTCATTGAACCACATTTTAGTCCTTAATATTAACCGTGTCTCTCGGATTTTTGAAATTCCACTCATAGAAGCGGTAAAATTAAGTTTTATGAAAAATTCATTTTTTTAACTACCACTTAGTGGTTTCACTATTCATCAAAAAATGAAAGTTTGCAGAAAAATACCAAAAATTAGGCCTAAGCTATATTTGATATTTTGAATTCAAAAATGATGTCTATTTTACCAAATTCAAAACATATTAGTTTCATTAATTAATTTAAAAATTAATTCCCGTCGTCAAAACAAATAGCGTGTTTTTAAGAGATAATAACTATCAAAAGATTGACACTTATTTTTGTCTGGTTTAAATGTGAAATTACATCCAACGACCAACATTGTATTAAATGGTAAAAATATATTCTAAATATAATTTAAAACCACTCAAATTAATAATTTATCACTATTAATTATTTCGATTAAAAATGTTGTTTTTAATTAAAATTTAGTAATTTTCACTATTCATCAGAATATGAAAGTTATCCGAAAAGTAACAAAATTTCACCCTAATCTAATTTCGATATTCCGAATCCAAAAATGAAGTCCATTTTGAAAGATTAAATTTACAAAATTTCAAAAAGTGGTTATTACTATTCATAACGGCTAGTTTTAA
Source organism: Viscum album (assembly GCA_963277665.1). Classification (NCBI taxonomy): domain Eukaryota; kingdom Viridiplantae; phylum Streptophyta; class Magnoliopsida; order Santalales; family Viscaceae; genus Viscum; species Viscum album. The sequence goes on along the minus strand of OY728157.1, from coordinate 2,056,157,648 downwards.
TAATATTTTAATAGCATATCATTGTTTAGTGAAACTCGGTATTGCGTACAACACACGCTATCGTAGAAGGTCGCGATTGTGTGTAATGCAAGCCAAGTCAGGTATGTGTGTAGTGAAAGCTCCTTTTGGTGTATCGTACAACACAAGACATCAATAAAATTAAAAATAATATTTTTCATAAAATCTCGGGGTGTTACAGTATCAAAGGTCGATCTTGTGTGATTTGTGAGAGAAACAATTTAATCAACAAATCTAATCAAATTGGGATCAATTTTTAGGGTTTGAATCTAATATAAAAACTTGAAAAAATTATCCTTTTCAAATTGGATATTCTTCCCTAATTATCAACTGGTCAAAATTTATTTTTGAGAATACAATCAAATAAGGGTTCCACAATTGAAAATCCCTAAAGTTATATTATGGTTCATTTTTTATAATCTTTTTTGTTGTGTTTTATTCTTTAGGATTTAGGGTTTAAAAATTTAGGAATCATAATTGAATGGATTTAAATATAAGGTATAATGATTAATGATTGATTAATGGATTGATTATACCAGGTACATCTTTTCATATAGGAGTTTTCATAGTAGTTTTTTGCTTATTTTTTTCCTTTTTGTTCCCATTTTCCATTTTTTTTCTTTGCTTATTCAAACCTATTTAGGGTTAGTTAATTAAATTCCACCTCAACATAATAACCTAGGTTTTCAACTATTCTACACATTTTTTAAAAAATAAAATATTTTGATTGCTCGTGTGACAATGCTCGTCAAATTGGCATCATTATCGGGGTGGAAATGTTTTATTAGACCCATTTTAGGATGAGATTCAACTATTATTTTCATTAAAATGATATTATAAAAATGGAATTAATTATTGACGAACCTTACTTTAGTGAAATATTTGGAATTTTATTAAAATAATTAAAATGGTTTTACAAGTCTAATTGTAGGGAGGATGGTTTTAATGAGTTCATTATAGACCTCAAAGAAGACCTTGAGTGACAATATCTTGAAACCTTGTCCAAGGAACTCACTAAGTTCACACAATATTTTCTATAATTACATTAAAATGAGGTTGAGGAACAAAATGAGCTACTTAAATTCCCTAAAAACATTTATTAATGCATTAAAAAGGTGTAATATATATTGAATAAACCTTCTCTCCCATACATCTCTACAATCCTCCCAGTGGCCCTATAAGACGAACCAACACTTGAATCTAACCAGCTGAAGGGAGTGGACTTAACAATGGATTCTATTATTTTTTATTTTACACTATTATCAAATTAAATTCACTACCCTAATTTTTGAATTGAATAATCAGTACCTATGATTTCCCTAAATAGTGATTATGGTGAGTATGAAGTGACCACCACTGAGGAGAAGATGGTATTTGAATTTGAAGATAATGAAATTCTTAGGGTTGTGAAAGATGAAAAATACTTGAAATCCGATAACAATGAGGGGGTTCATGCAAATTAGAATCATTTGTATTTTAATATTTACCAAATATAATTATTAAATTATTTTACTCCTTATTTTCACAAATAATTGGATGTTTTGAAACCAACCATGGATATTACCAAAGAAGCTACCCAAGAGGTGGTAGTTAAAAAAGAATAGTTGGAGCTTATGGGGATGAAATTGCCACCTCTAAAATAATTATCACTTCTACTAGAGAAGGAAACCATGAAATTTGAAAGGTATTACCCTTTCCTTATTTCTCATTCCCCAAATGTTACTTCTTTACTTCTCCTATTCTAAGAGTGAGATCATTTTTATCTTTTCTTGTGGATCTCTAATTTGATGTCTATTAAAATACTTGGGGAGAAATAAAATGTGGTGGTTCCTATGAAAAAAACTTTATCCTCATATATATTTGGGTTGACCACAAGACTACCTAGATGTAGGTAATATAAAAAAAACACCTCATGGGGAATAACCCAATATTATATTTACTTTTTTCATTTACTACTTTCTTTAATTTTTAATAATTATGTTATTTTATTTTGTAAGTTGTAAAAGTTTTAATTTGAAGATTAACTTTAACCAAGTTAGATATAATCATCAGGTCATTTCCTTTAATTATATATGAATTTTTTTGTCCTATTTTTTTCATACTTTTCATTGGCATAATTATGTGTGATTTTTATTGAGAAAAATGTAACATTTTAAGTGCATGGGAGGGGATGAAATTTTGGATAGCTTCTTTAGGATTTTTTTACCTTATAATTAATTTTTTTTCAAAGAAAAACCAAACCAAAACAAAAAAAAATAACAGAATAAAAAAAACAAAAAAACAAAAAAAATAAAAAAGCATGGAACATGCTCATTGCTTCCATGGAACCTATTTAAAATACACATTTATTTTTTCAATCTCATGGTGATCATGTTAAACATGTTAAGAATGCGAAAATTTTCATCATTAGTGGTTTATTTTAGTGGAAATGGAAGTTGGTCAATGATATGATTGATTGTGTATTTATGAAACCTTTTATATTTTTATGCCATTCATCATGGGGATTTTATAGAAAATTGTGTCATTTAATCTCTCCACAAAACTGTACACACAATCATGATTTTTGAATTTTTCATACCCAGTTAAAGTTATAATCAAGTTAAGTAATTTTTCAACTTATAACAATGGTGTTTCCATATATCCATTTTTCTTCTGATCAATTTCACTATTGTACTAGATTTATCTATACATATATACCTAATATCGGATATTTTTACAACCTCAAAAAAATTCAAAAAAAAAACAAAAAAATAAATAAAGAGGGGAGTGATGAAATATAAAACATATTGGGATATCTAGGTCATGAGCTCAAGGTTTGAATTCTAGGAATACTTAAGTGAGTGGGTTTTGAAATTTTATTGCAAAGAATATAAAACAAGTATAGGGGAAAAATTAGGTAAGTGGGAAGGTTTTACTTAACCAGAATATATTGAATAAAGGGTGGAGATACAAGATTGAAATGATTGTCACACACTATGATTCCTCAGACCTACACTCTTGGATCCAGTTCCATAAACACATAGTTGACATACTAGCTTTGATACCAAGTGTAAAAGAATGGATATAACCATCCTAAATTACATAATTAATAATGATTATTTCATCTCTTATATACCAAGTATCTTTTCAGGTTTATATATTTATAGATTTAGGACAATACATAAACTAACAAAACCCATGTCCTTTAAAAATAATAGATATATTTTTCCACTATATAAGAAACTACTTAATCTATAAATAGTCTTCAAAATATCCCACAAATTATTTCACATGTTTTATCCTTCTAAATATGTCACATGTACTATTTTTCTTCATAACCCAGGGAATAAAAACATAAGGGGTGATCTCAAACGGTCGGTAAGGGAAACATATAACTGAATCTATCAAAAACATAAGCATGGTATGAATAATTTGATAGGAATAAATAATTTAAATATTTTCATAATCAACTAAAACTGAGATCATGCTTTATCAATGATAATAAATAAAAAATTAATATCAATAATACTATATGATACTGTTGTAATGCATAATTTTGGACATCAAAAAAATATTTTAAAGGCCTTATTCCAAGAAAATATCCTATTATGGGAATAAATATACACTAAAACCAAACCATTTTTGTCTCAAGAGAATTTTTGATGCATCAATGGGATATATAATTTCGAACACCACCCATCACCTGATTAAGTTTAATGCATTCACCATAAGAGTAAAAATGACCTTTCAAATCATTACCTAAGAAAAATTTGGCTAAATAAAAACATTATATCTAAATAATAAAGAATATGGGATATTAATACATTATTATCTTGCATTATCAGTCAATAATCATCCATAATGTTAATACTTTTCCCCATGTCAATAAAAGGTATAACATGATCATAACACATCCTAAGAAAGAATATGGATGGTCAAAAAATACATATTAAACCTTTTAATAATCATATTTATTGGAATAAAAATATACGGTACACCAATACTTTTCTCTAAGTAAATAAAATGGATAACATGATCATAACTCATCCGGAGAAAGAAGGTGGATGGTTGTAAAAGAAAATAACCCAAGAAGAGAGAAATATTTTTTCAAAAGGATTTATGTGGTGGGAATGTATATCCCCATAAAATAGTGATATAATACCACATAATAAAATAAAAGTATGTAATGTACCCAACTTATATGAAATAAGTTCAAGAGAATGATCATATCTCAATGAACGAAATTTGAGTCACCAAAAATCCTTACTATTGGGGAAATAACTAAATCAATATCCACTTGAATAAGGAGACATGATTTGGATGGTAAATCCCATGAAATAAAAAATTATGATATAAATATGTCCATGTGTATTTAATACATCATACAAAGATAACATGGTGTAAAAATTTATTATGTCTTAAAGAATAAGAAATGAGACCAAGAAAACCCTTACGACTTTAGAAACTTTTGAATCTAAACCCCTTGAAAGAGAGGTCTTTAAATTGAACTTAAAATACCATGGTTAAAATATAATTAATGATATTATATCTCAAATGGGTAGTATATATACCACATAAATGAAATTAGGTTCGTAATACCAAACATGCCTCAAATAGAGGAATTTGAGATGAAAAACCCATACGGGTTTAAGAAATTTTGAATCTATAACCATTGAAATATATAGATTTTAATTGAAATTAAAATACCATGATTGAAATATAATTCATAATATTATATCTCAATTTTTCATTATATACAATACATAAATGAAATTATATTTATAATGTCAAACATGTGTCAAAGAGAGGAATTTGAGACGAAAAACCCTTACCTCATTTTCGATCTATTCTGCACTTGCACAAAATTTCCTGAATAATTAAATTAGTTTAATTAAATAAAAAATTTATTCATAACTATGACCATTTATTCTCCTCATTTAAAATCATTATATACATATATATATTAGTCAATTTTTACCTATTTTCAACATCTTTTGTAGGTAATCTTTATCACTTTGAACTAGTTCCGTAAACGTCATATTGGTATCTATTATTTTTACAAATTACATCACTATTAGATCATATAAGGTAATATAATGGTTTTTAAAAGATAGTTTATAAATCTATAATTTCATTTCATGTTATTTTTTGTTACAAACCATGAATATGAAATTTGCGATGATCATGTTTTGGTGGTTCCAAATGAACAAAAGGTGTTTTCTTAATTAATGAGTTAAATGTTGATATAACCAAACCCGAACCAAAAAACATTATTTAAATATTTATATCTTATTATACAACTAAATAAGTTATCATATTCATCCATGACCTAAATGTATTATATTGTTCATGTGGGTGGTTAAACCGACCCAAACATGAACCTACCATGATTAATGGGTGATTATGAGATTGTTTAGTTGTAATACCATTATACCAGAATAATAATGATCTTATTTAGTGTTTATTTGTGTTCTATATCATAATTTTAAATAATTATAATGATAATATAATTTATATAAAATCATTACTTTGAAAAAGTGATCATTTTCCTCTTAGTTTGCTCGTTTTAAATGATTGAATTAATGATAATCATTTGTTGACCATATCATTGATAGGTTATACCAGTTTTCATATAAGAACATTAGTGATTTTATAAAAATAATATTTCATCATTAAACCATTCTAGGAACCATCTATTATTAGTGGTGATGAAAAATAAATTTTGTTGCTTGTGGTGGCGATAGACTGTATGTACGCCCAAATGACGATTTATTTTTTCTCAGTGGATGGGATAGATAGATATAAAATGATAATAACCTTAATATAGTAACATTAATGTATATAAATTACACTAATATAATTATATTATTATTTATATAATAAATTTTAGCAAAGATAATTAAGAAGAAAATCTAATTATTTGATAATACTCATGTCGAGTAGTTTGATTTTCCTTGAAATTATCTCTAGAAATGAAGGAATTATACTAACTAATGGTGACTTGAAGATTTTTAAAGTTATAGAGGATTCTAGGAGGAGAAATTTTTATTATTTTAAATAATAAAATCTAAGGTAAGGTGTTTCTTGAAGTGGTGGAAGTTTTACCCTTTTATAAGTGAAGGGAAGGGTAGTTTTGGGAGCACCCTTAACATTTTCAATAATGTGATGTTACAATTACAATTTCAATGGTGTAAAAATGAAAAAATGAGGAGGTTAAAGTGATTTTGGTTCCAAAATCACCTCAACCACTCATTTTTGTGAAAACATTTAGTTTTTTAAGGATTTTATTTTTACTATTATCCTTTTACCCAAATTTAATTTTACCTTGGTGATAAATTTTTCCCTTAATAATTCATTTTAATAAAAAAAAAATATTGACCCAATTTACCTAATTTAAACCTTATGATTTAAAATTTGTAAATAATTTTATCAAATAAAATTTTTAACAGTTTGAAAAGTTAATTTTAATATTAGTACACATAATGCTTAAAAAATATTTTAGAAAAGGTGTGTTTTTAAGATTAAAATTTATGTGAAATCCATAGTTATTAAAATAATAAATTCCCATGACATAAATTAGTATATTTTAAATTAAATAAAATATATGAGTCTTTCATGGAAATCCAAAACTCAATCTCAACTTTAAAATACTTGATTCAAATAAAATACTAAAAACAATTTTTTATTAAACATGCATTTTAATTTAGTTATAAAAATGTTGGACATATGATTTATAAGATATAATAATATATTTAAATTCATATTTATGTTCCTTAAATACATATTTTATTACTTAAAATGTTTTTTAACTTATAGGATATGTTTACATAATTATAAATTATAAAAATTATATTTTTTTCAAAAAATGTATTTTTTAACAAAAAATAAATCTTTTTGGAAAAAAAACATAATCTTAATAAAATATTGTTATTATAAATACAAAATTTATTTCCATATTTTTCAAATTCAAATTTTAATAATCATAAATTCAATTTTTTTGGAAAATCATAAACTATAATGAAAAACCATTTTTATTAAAAAATGAATTTTTCAAATATTAACTATTATTATTATTATTTCATATAACTTACCAACTAAATTGGTTTTAATGAAGTATTAATATAAAATGATCATTAATCGTATGTTTCTTGAAATATATATTCATAAAAAGGAAATATTTTAGAAAAATACCTTTCTAAACAATAAATGATCTTATTAGTTATTTTAGGTAAAATAATTGAATTTAATTCATATTAAAAGTAACCATTATTTTCTTTATACATATATTTCATAAATTGGTTAATAATGTTCATTTTATCTAATTAAACATATAGGCTTTTTACATCCATACTTAAATATTTATATTCTATCTAGATATATCATGGTTTCATTTAAGTTCAGTGTTGTGTGTGGAGAAAGCTATCGAACACATTGACTTATTTAAAGGTAATCATATATTAAGATCTCAGGGTGTTACATGAACACATGGGGAATCAATGGAATAGTGCACTCATGCCTTGTTTCACCCTAATTTGTGTCATTGATCACACTGTATTTTGTTTTGATATTATTTATAATAAAGTGAATTTCAAATTTATTAAGGTATACTTCTTATTTTTATTCTTGTTTTGCTCATATTTCTATCATGGATTTATAAATGTCACCATACATCATTTTTTGGATTATAAGTTATGTAAATTTTTTCAATAGTGAAAAGGTTAAGTTTATAGGAGTTTATAAACTTTGTTTTTTAATATTTTGTTGAAAAGTATTTATATAATTCCCCCAAATTGATATTTATTTGAATATTTGATGTAAATTTGTATCTTGATCTTGAATTTGTAAATTCCATCAAAATTTTGCTTTTACCCTTTAAATTTCACTCGAGTAATTTTATCATAACATCTTCTATGATGAGAATTTTTACTTGAAATTTTATGTATATATTTTAAAATCATTTGGATACACTTTTTATTAATTCCATGATAGCTGGATTTGATGTTTGAGGGGTGGAATTTGGCCATGAAGTCAAAGTTAGGATAGAATTGATAGAATGGACCCCACCTCACTATTTAGTATATAACCATTTCATCCAAACATGGATTGGGATGAAATTTTTCCAGATATTAGATAACTCATTTTCATGTATTTCATTCAACTAGAGTGAGATATATTTCACGTGGGAACTCATTCAAAAATGCATCTCAAGGAGGAGAAAATTTTTAAGGTATAATTATTCATGTACCCTTGTTGTAATTTCAAACCTTATCCCTCCCCCACTATATTTAATTTAATTTTTCACACTTTGGGAGAGTGTTTCATGGATTTAGTGGGTTTTTACTGAAGTTATTGGGTTTTTCCCACTTCTCTAACCATTTTTAAGAATTGTGTCTTTTGAAAAGGATCTCTTCCAAGATGGTGCTCATACTCTTCTTCTTGACCGTGTTTCATTTTTTGTTGTGCATGTAATCTTATATTAACTTTAATAAAACTTATTTTTTCTTTGATTTTTATTTTTTAATTTTCTTATTGATGTTTAAATATAATATTGGAGATGATATTGGGATAATCCCTTTCAAACCATTTCTTATAAAAATCATCTCCAAGGTGACAATTCCAACCATGGGAGAGAAGTTATTTTATGGTCGATATAATTCTTAACTCATTATTTAGTAATTTTGAATCCATATAATCACTATATTTTATAAAATTATGGTTAATTAAATGATTTTATAAAGTTTAAATCACTCAAATTATTCACACTTAGCACAAGAGATCAGGCATGTGTGATTTGTGAGAGCGTCACTTTAATCATCAAATCTAATCAACTAGGAATCAATTCATAGAGTTTTAATCAAATCTTAAAACTCAAAAAATTCTCATTTCTAGAGTGTAGTTGCTTCCCTAATTTTCTTCTGATCAAAATATGGCTTTGGGACTATAATAAAAGTAGTGTGGTGTGATTGAAAAACTTGAAGTTAGTTTAGGATTCATTTGTTCTAATACTTATGGTTGTGTTTTCTTATATAGGTTTTGGTGGTTAAAATTTATGGAATCATAATTGAATGGATTTAAACATAATTTATAATGATAATGATTAATTAATTCTTAGATTAGATTGACCTCATATTTTTATATAGGTGTTTTCATAGAAGTTTTTTTCTTGTTTTATTTCTCCTTTTTCTCATTTTCCATTTCATTTCTTTGTTTATTTAGACCTATTTGGGGTTGTTTAATTTACTTCATCCTCAAGAGAAATATCTAGGTCATCCATTGTGATTCACCTAGTAAAAACATAAAATATTTTGATATAACATGTAACAACACTCATCATTGTGGCATGATGATTCTTATATCATTGATCCAGATGCTTGCTGATAAGGAGGAAGAATACTAGTTCATGGATACATGATCTCATGAATGGGTTACTCATTTTGAACTAGTGATGGTAAGGATGATCTACTTCTATTTCACTCTGTTTATTCTCATAGTTAAGGAATATCTAGAATAAGATCTTATACTTGATGCATAAGCATCCTGATATGAATTGAAGATTTGATTCATTCTAGAGATAAGAAAGAAGATTTAAATAAGTAGTAGTTCTAGTATAAACAATGTCACATAGAGAATTGGATAATTCCTAATCAAACCCTATGCTCCAATTTCAGGTATTTGTAATCACTATAATTGTATAGTGATAAGAAAATATGTGTACTCAACAATAGTCAAACACGGAAAAGAGTGGGATCATGTTAAGGACAAACCTTGTAAAAATATCATGTGTGCAACTTATATTTCATACTTTTCCATACATGTGATAAATATATTCTAAAGATTTATTCAATACTTTAATTAGTTATAAGGGTTTGATTCTAAATAAATAATTTCAAAAAAAAATATTACCAATTCACTCCCCAGTAGTACCCTAACTGGTCTATATACTATATTTTTAATCTTTTTATTTTCTTCATACAAAAATCAGTTCTTCATTATCTATTATAGAAACAATATATTCAACTCCCTTCTAATTTTCATCACTTCAATCATCCTCTTTTTCATCCTAATTCTCCATTTCTCAGTGGTTATTAAATTTAACTTGCTCACCACCAACCCTTAAACTCATCTCTCCACTTTGGAAAGTAATTAAATACCTCACCATATCCAAGAATGGTCTCTCCAATATAATGGGTTTCCTCTCATCATGTATATAAAGCACTAGAAATTACACTAGAAAATATAATTTATCCACTTTGACTATAAAAACTTCAAGCAAACCTTATGGAAATCTCATGGTTGTGTTTAGTAATTAAAGTAAAACTCTTATGGGCTTTAAATCCTCCTTTCATATGATTTTGAATGTTGAGGATGACATGATTTTAACACTTTCTCCTAGATCACACAAATCCATTCCAAACTCATCAGACCCAATGTTAATAGGAATTAAAAATCTACCCAGGTGTTATTGCTTCTTTGTTAGACTCATTGATACCATAGCTAAGTATTCCTCTATGAGTGGTATTATTCCCAATTCCTCATGTTACCTATTATTCAAAACTCTTTATTTCATGAAATTTTCATACATGGGCATGTTACCTATGCATCAACAAAGGGAATATTGATATGTAACTTTTTAAACATCTCTATAAGCTTACCTTTATTTTTGTCTAGTTTCCCAAATTGCATCCTACCCTAAAAGGTAATGGTGGTTTATAGGATGGTGAGGCTTCTTCTTTGACCTCTTTCTCATATTTGTTTCTATTTCCTTCTCCTTTTACTTTCTATTTTCCTTTTTTTTATTCTATTCTTCTATTTTCTCCTCTTTCTCCTCCTCATTCTCCTCTTTTTATTTTCTGACTCTTTTAGCATTCTCCTCCAAATTTTTACCACTTCTCAAGATGATAGCCTTAATCATTCCATGTGTAGGGACCTCAGTGTCACCTAGAAGTACTCTTCTTGGCCTATCTTTGAGATGGTTTTCAATTTTACCCACTTGGATCTCTATATTTCTCATGTAAATCCTTTGATCCTTTGAATCGGCATTTAACTCACCAATGATAGTCTCAATGGTTTTCATGGAAGTAGGCAAGGTCTCCTCCAATGATGTGATTTCACTTTGGAGAGAAGGACCTTTTATTGTTGGAACCCTAATTCCCTTTGTTGGTATCCTTGACTTCATTTTTGTTGATGCCTCCAACAAGAAAATTATTTTAGTGGTTGTAATCAATGTAATTAGAATATATAACATAAATACCTTGGGGTTAGTGCATAGCCATCATCATGTCTATATTCTTTGACAATCCATCCATTTGTGAAGTTATCCATCCATTTTTGTTGACCATGTAGACTCCTTACTTTTTTCATTCATTTTTTCATTAAAATATATTGATTTTCCTGTCATATAATAATTTATAGCTCTCTTATAATTAATTTTCCATTAATTATCCTCTAAAAGAAACATAAACTATTGAATGATTTCCTTGTAAAACATCCTTATAAATTTTTTGTATCAAAAGTCAGATCTTAATACCATATAGGGACACTTTTGAATCAGGTATCTAAAGCTCTACCATGCACTATAAATCATTTCATCATTAAATTGATTGAAATTTAATATATTAACATGCATATCTATAGACTTTGAGTGATGGAAAAATTGAGTAAAGAACTTTCTTACCAAGTCATCCCAAGTGGTGATAGAGTGTGAAGGATGACTTTAGATCCATTCATGGGATTTTTATTTTAATGATAATTGAAATAATCTAATCCTTACCACATCTCTAGAGTTTTTATTGAATTATAATATATCGCATAACTCAAATAATCCTTTTAAGTGAGTGTTTAGGTCTTCATGTTGCAACCCATTGAATTGTATCAAGTTTGAATTCATTTGTATTATCGTTGGATTTATATATTCAGTCACATGAATGGAGAGAAATTCATGGAGAATAAAATGTATATGTAGATGTGTGTTCTAATTACAGTGAAAACCAAACCCCTGCACCATAACCTTTCCCGAAATGAAAATCCTGAGATCCTTCCACCGATATATGATGAAAATCCTTTCAGTGCATCATAACTTCTTTTAGAAAGCCTCAATAATTTCCCTGTGCATTCCTTCCGTGTCATAATGAATAGGATCTGGTGAATCCATGCAATGTCCTCCCAATATCCACAATGGATTATGATGCAATATCGAGGCCCATAGTGTAATTTAATCTAAAATGTATCTCGAATAGAGGTCCCTTAACATTGTCCATGGAAGATCACAGCACAATCAGGATGGAGGCGGCACAGTGGATAAATATGAGGAGACAAAATATGTCAACATGGAATGAAATCGTTTGAGAAAATTGAATAGTGACCTAGGTTCAACATGTCCCACATTGATGGAGATCTATTATTTAAAATATAATATTTTTCCTTCGACATAAAATTAACCACTAAGGTATTGACCCATTCCTCAGCTCCCTTCGACCTGTGCTGCCTTGTACGTGTCAGGCCACCTATATTCTTAAATTGTGTGCACCTACCCATGCCTATGTGATTACCTATACACTCATTGGTCAAGTATTCACCACACATTTCCATCTAAAATAAAAAACATTTTTCCTTCTATAAAATTAAATTCAATTTAAAAAAATTACATTGTCCACGACCACACTCATCATTTCTCTTTCAATTTGGATCTTTCCTCAACATTGTGTTTTGGTGAATATTTGTTGCTACTAATCATGAGGTACCCCATACTCATCTGTTTTCAATTAAACTGGAGAAATCTAAAGATTCTTCTTTTGATAATCAGTTGGTAAAACCAACTTAGAGTAATTTTTTTTTTATTTTTACTATTTTTTTGGGGTTTCCTTGTTTGTGACATTGTCTTCTTACTGGATTACATTCTTATTCTTTTAGAAACTGAGACCTCTGCCTTATACACCAACGCCTTTTCCACTCTCCTATACTGTTTTTTACACCTTATGATATCTTTATATAATTATATATATTTCATTATATTTTTTTATCCATATATTTATATATTTTTATATATATATTTATATTTTTTTTTAAAATACATATTTATTTATATATTTTTTTAAAAATGGATATTAACTCTAAAAACCCTTAAAACACAAAAAATGTTAAGAAACCTTGAAAACTCTAGAACCCCTAAAAACCATGAAATGACCATAACTTCTTATTCGAGAGTCTGTTTCAGCTCCAAACCCAATCAAATAAAATCTTATGAAATGAGCTTCAATATGATATGTGGTGCAGGCCGAACATACACCCCGATCAGAAGTTATAGCCATTTTTATTTTAAGAAACCAAGGTCGGTGACAAAAAACTTAGTTTTGAAGGCCTTTTGATCCTTTATGGGGTATAAAAATTAGATAGAGATTTTAGACCTCATTATGAGACATTTTTTTGCATAAATATCGTCATAATTTTTTATTTGATATATAGTGGAGCTCAAACGGACACCTGGATCAAAAGTTATATTCGTTTGAGTTCGAGTTCGATTTATGTCTTTTTTGAAACTATAATATATTTTATTATTTTAATTATTACATGATTTAAATCTCATTTGGTTTTATCTCATTTTATAAGTTTTTATTTGACTAGTTGTGCAGCTAAAACAGACTCCCGAATCAAAAGTTATGATCTTTTCATGGTTTTTAAGGTTTTTGTGGTTTTAAGAGGTTTTGACATTTGACGGCCTTTAAAATAGACATAAATTCTAAATTGGTTCTCTGTTTTTCCTCTACCACATATGAAATTTAAGCTTGCAATGAGCTCTATATCTTGGTGGCCCACAGGAACCCTTGACCACCTCTATTTAGGCTAAAAAAGGCCCATAAGGCCTCCAAACGGCCATAACTTCAGTTATAGGTGTCCTTTAATAAAATATTTTTTTTAAATATACCCTTTATCAGTGATAGTAAAAAAAATTGATAATGGGGGTTCTTTATTATAGCTTCTAAAAAATTATTGATAATGTTCACCCGTTTATCAGTGCTTTTTTAGAAGCACTGATAAATGCTCGTTTTATCAACGCTTTTTTATAAGCGTTGATAAAGGGCCCCCTTTAACAGCCCTTTTTTAGCACTATTAAATACCCCCTTTAATAGTGCTTTTTCTAACACTAAGAAAGGGGGGTTTAACAGTTCTTTTAACGAGTTCTTTTAGCAAGTATTGTTAAAGCCCTAGCATTGGGTAAACTCAGTTTTTTAGTAGTGGTATTTGGTATCAAAGCTTCATGTATATGATAATGGAATCTAGTAAGTGATAGATTAATAAATTTGATTGTAAAAACTTTAATATTTGGTGACTCAATATGATAGTTTTACTGGTCCCACAAGGGCTAAAAAATGTGTTGTATGGTCCTAAGAAACCATGTGTAAGAAAATCTATTGATAGAAAAATTGTGACCACCAACTTTGATATCCCTCATGACATTTTAATAAAAGCACATAGTTATTTAACATTATCATTGGCTGATAAGGTTTTGTGGGAGGTTTCTTATGAAACCTCAAAAACTAGTATTTGGTCTCAATTTAAAAAACTATATATGTCAACTTTAGTGATAAGTGGTCTGTATAAAATGAAAAAACTGTATACATTCAAGATGAATCTTGGAATTTCAATTCTAAAACATCTTGATGAGTTTAATGAAATTATGTTAGACTTATCCAACATCAATGTTAATGTTAAATATGAGTACCAAGACATTATACTTTTAATTTTCTTGGATATTTTATATAAATATATTATAAATTCTATTTCGGGTGGTAGAGACTCTTTGGCCTTATATGAAGTCAAGACTACCTTTATTTCTCATGAGTTATGTGAAAATGATAAGGTTAAGTCTGAAGATGATGGATTGAGTGTTAGAGGTCGTTCTGAGCTTTTAGGGACAGAGATAAGAGAGTTATTAGACCTCCTTATAGGTATATCCATGCTAATATGGTTTCCTTTTCCCAACATGTTGCTCAGGATATTGATAGTGAGGATCCCAAAATCTACAAACTGGTTTTTGATAACCAAAACTCTAATAATTGGATTTCTACCATGGAAGATGAGATAGAATCCCTTAAAAAGAACTTTACCTAGTCCATAGTCAATAAACCACCTACTGTTGATGATATTAGTTGTAAATGGATTTATAAGTGGAAGGAAGATATTTCTATAGTGAATAAAATTAAATATAAATCCATATTAGTGAATAAAGGTTTTCTTTAAAGTGAGGGAGTGGATTTTTCTGAAATTTTTTACACTGTAGTCAAGAATTATTCAGTTATACTCTTTCTTTCTTTTTTTATCTTGATCTATACATAGAACAATTTGATGTTAAAACTTCTTTCTTTCATGGTGATTTAAATGAAAAAATATACACAAATCCTCCAGTTTGTTTCAAAAATGAATTTAAATCAAACCAATCCTATTTTTTTAATAAATATCTTTATGTATTATCTTCTAGATAGTGGTATAAAAATTTGATTCATTCATGTTGAAAAATGGTTTTAGAAGGAGTAAGTGTCATGACCCAACCCACAGGGGCATTCCTAGCCAATGTAAAGTAAGGTGTGACAACCCCAAATCTGAATCTAATAGGCTAGGGGTTTGTGACAATCACTTAGAAGGAATAGATTAAATGGTATACCTTTTCCTAATGTACATATATGCACAAAGCCAACCATCTCCATGAAAAGTGTATAGGGATAATAAAAGTGTTGTAACATCTAGAGTAAAACCATGCATGAAATAGCCTCTAGGGAATTCATTAGAGTATTATAGAATAAAACCAAAGAGTAAGGGGAAAAATACATGCCCAACTAGAAATGAAGTCTCAACCTAAAAATAACTAGAATAAAGGAAAATTGAGATATTCCTTCTCCTGATCTCCAATACTAGCCATCATAAAGGGCCAATGCACCCAATTATTACTATGATCTACTAATGTCACCACTGAACTACCTATCATATTCATAAGACACGACATGTGTAGGAAAATCCCATGTAGGGATGAGTATATACATACCCAGTAAGACATCCCAAAACCCACAAATGGGGTAATAGAAAGATACAATAGAAGTCCTGTCAACCCATAGAAAGTGGGAAACAAAAACCTAATACATATATGTGTGTGTGTGTGATCATAAGAAACCCATATGAGAGATAAATGGGATCTCCATCACTACAGCCTATCCTAAGGTGATGATCCTACTTGTAGCTCCAAAGGTACATCTATATTGCCCAATATCTCATGTGTTCATACAAGTAAGTCATGTGGAGGACCTTCACCTTACCACTACACTCCACGATCGAGGGGACATAATCTATAGTAGAGTGAATGTGATCAGGTATTATAGTGGTTCCACTCTATAGATAAAGGACATGTTCCATAGTGTGATAGGGGGATACCACTCGGTAGATAGATGAATAGAGGACTCATGCCCTAGTGCGTCGGGGAGTACCACTCAGTAAGAAGAGGACCTGTGACCTAGTGCGGCAAGGGTACCACTAAATGGGTAGAGGACCCATGCCCTACTATGTTAGGGGGTACCACTCAGTGGGTAGAGAGGAATTTGGGGTATATGCATCCTAGTATATCGGGGGGTTTCTAAACTCAGATTCTCTCTGATGATCCTATATGATCACCATTATCATATAAGAGTCACCTAAATAAGTATCATGCTCTCAACATCATGTCTTATTAATAAATTCACTATAAAGGCTACCATCATGTTCTACAGAGAGAAATGATCAATATAGTATACTCACAAGACAAAATATGAGTTCGTAAGAAGGAGATAAGTAAGGTGGAAACTCCTAAAGAAAGTATACAGAATGCACCTAGGGTCACATGACGTGTGGGATCACCTAGTCACTTGGTCATGTCCCCAAATTCACATGGATTGGATGGATATATAGAACTACATAGCATGTATGGGTACTACATAGTGTGTATGGGTACTATACAACATGCACGGGTACTACACGGCATGTCTCGACCACCCAGGACTTGCCCATGTGCTCTTGATCATGCTCGTGTACATTATATCATGCTTATATACGTCTTACTCATGATTGTGTTCTTATGTTCATACCCATGTACCTGGTTGTGTCCAAGTACCAGGTCATTCTTGTGTACTCTTATCCATTCCCATTTGTCAAGTCATGCATGTGGTCGTGTACTCCCGGAGTACACATCGGGCCACTAGAATAGGTTCACACAACATGTATGGGATCATACATGATATGTGGTCCTTATCTCCACCCAAAACCCTATCCATTATAGCCAAGTAACTACATGACATGTGTTCTTGGACTACATATCGTTTAGTCTGGTTTTTAAAAAAAACCAAGTAATGATCTACACACTTCATCGCATCATCGCCATTGCTTCTTCTACCTTGATCCATGCTTTAGGTTATGGATCTAGGGTTGTTTGTTCCCTATCCATCATCAGTGGTCAGATTCTGACCATGTGAACCTTGTACGGACCATCTCATCGCACAACGATGCTTCCATAGCTGAAGAATGGATAATAAAGCCTATGATTATGTTTATATCACTTGAAACCCATAAATCCATATGTAAATCATCATCCCACACATCATTTACACAACCACCAAAAATCCAGGGGTTCGATTGTGCTTGAACCCCCTAGAAATATTAAACCATGACCCTATTTTCCAAAAGAAAATAACATGAAGAACATGGGGATAAATTCGCAAGAACATGGTAAATACATCATTGTCCAATATTTCTCATCCAATGATCAAATAAATAGGGATTAGTGAGGGTGTTAAAAAATGCAACAAGAATTTATCATATCAAATAAATAAAAATAATTATAGAAAATATCATGTGAAGATTAATAAATCAAAAATAAAAAATCAGATAATTAAATCCATACTTGACAAATTAAATAGGGTGTAAATCCATAAATAACATGACCTACCTTAATTAAGGATCAATTGTTGGTGAAGATCACTTTCACTAGTGATGAATATCTGATATGTTCATCATCTGCCTCTCTATCCACCTCAATCTAATTGTCGTTTGTTCTCTAATCTTGATCCACCAATGAAGAACACCTAAACCTCCTCTCAAATCCACCCAAGGTTATGTGGATAACCCTAACAATTTTTTATAATGGGATATTTATACAGGATCACTAGGCTAGGTCATTTAGTAAAAATAAATAATAAAATAGTTATTTTATTAAACAAACCCACCAATGGTCACCTCCCTCATAACATTCGATGTCGACCAACCTTAGGTTGCTCCTAGGGTAAATCCTGCATTTTGGAATCAACCATGGTATTAGATTTCCCATCCTAGGACCCAAACAACAAGAAATCCATTTAAATAAAAATGATGCATGTGTGTGCATTGAAGTATATTAATATTTTTAATATATTAATTCCAGGGTCCTAAGACATCCAAACACCATGACAGCTCTGAGGATAAATCTAGATATGTATGTATATATATATATATTCAAATGAAAAATTTATCAAAACCAGAATCACTACATTCTCCCCTCCATCAAGTCTTTTTTCCCTGAAAAGCACAAACTAAACAAAGAGTTGGGGGTACTGAGTTTTTATCTAACTCTCTCACTCCCAAGAGATCTCTTGTATACTCTTGTCCTACAACAACACTAGAACCAAGGTAATGTTCCATCCTTTCAAGATCTTCTTCTTCTAATCTTTGATCACAACTAGTTACTATGCGAAGGTGACTCCATCCTCGATGTCCAACTCACCCCAGTCAATAATGTGTGTAGGTTCATGCATGTACCTACTCAACTATGATACATGGAATATTTCATAAACCAAATCCAACAATAGGGGAAGGGCTATGTAGTAAGAAACCTCACCAACCCTCCATAAGATCTTGAATAACACAATAAACCTCAGGGATAGTTTGCCTCCCTGACCAAATATCTGCAATCCACATCATGGTAATATTCTCAAGAAAACATGGTCTCCTTGATCAAACTATAAGGGCCTATGATGTCGATCTACATAAGATTTATGTCTTCTATGGGTTGTCCTCACATGCCCATAGATCAACTGAACCTCCTCCATCATCACCTGCACCATATCTAGCCCAAAAAGTAATTCCTTTCGAATCTTAGTCAAGAACAAAGGTGACCTGCATGGTCTCCTATACAAGGCCATGAAAAGTTTCATCCTGATATTATAGTGATGGCTAATATTATAAGAAAACTCTACCAATATAAAGTGATCCCCCCAGCTTCAGTCGAAGCCTAACATGTAGTCTCTCAGCATATCCTCCAACACTTGGATAGTTTACTTGATCTACATATCCTTCTAGGGGTGAAACACTATACTCATCCTCAATTAGGTCATAAAGGCCTCTTATAATCCTCTCCACAATCATGATGTGAAATTAGCATCACATTCAGGGCCATTCATCAAGGGTACCCCATGAATCTAAATGATCTCTTGTACATAAAAATTTCCCAAACTCTCCACCAGACTCTGCTTCCAAATGGGAAGAAAGTGTACTGACTTGGTGAGTCATCAAAAAATCACCCAGATAGAATTGTGGCCTCTCTCTATCCATGGAATCCCTGTAAAAAATTCCATGGATATGTCATCTAATTTCCACTTTGAGATCTAAAGAGCTTGTGACAAACCTATAGGAACTTGGTGCTCAACCTTCACCTACTTACATGTAAGACACCAAGGGATGAACTCAGAAACACTCCACCTCATGATATCCCACAAAAACTACCACTAAATATACTTTCATATATTTTCCACACTGGGATATACATCCAAGGTGGAAGTGTGAAACTCCCGCATCGCCTCCTCATGCAACATGATTGGAACCAATGTCCATCTCTGTAAAAGGATGGTGTGCTCCCCTCCTTCAGAAAAACCATTTGGTGCATATCCTATGGATACATGGTCATGTAGAACCTCATAGTCAATGTCTCCCAACTAAGCCTCTCTCACATTCTAAATAAGTGTAGGATTCACCACCATTTATTAAATAAAAAACTAAATCCATATACTCCATGAGGGTTACCTATAACAAATCCAACTCCTCAGATGTCTCCTACATCGGGTACGTATGATACTTTATGCTAAGGGCATCTACCACCACATTACCCTTCCCAGTAGTATAGACTATTTCAAATTCATAATCCTATAAAAATACCAACCAATGCCTCTATATTAGGTTTATATATCTTTGAGTAAAAATATATCTAAGACTATGGTGGTCTGAGTATATAACAAATCACTCTCCAATAAGATAGTGCCTCTACATATTCAGAGTTAAGACTACCACTTCCAACACTAGGTCATGAGTCATGTAGTTTTTCTAATGGGTTATCAACTTCCTTATCCTATAAGCAATCACTTCCTTCCTCTACATCAACATGCAACTGATCCCAGCTCTAGAGGCATCGTAAAACACTATATACTTCACGCCCCCACCCCCCTATGGTAGTCACAACGCAGAAGAACTAGTCAGACTCAGCCTTGTCTCCTCAAAGTCTCCCTGACACTACTTTATTTAGGTAAATAGCTACCCTTTCCATGTTAAGGTGTTCAAAGGGGATTTAATCCAGGAGAAGTATTTCACAAATCTCTTTTAGTGCTTCACCAATCCAAGAAAGCTTCACACCTCTGAATTACTCTTGGGTCTCTCATAAGAAACCACTACATCAATATTCACCAGGTTTAAAACTAAACCATTCTTAGAGATAAAATTCTCCAAAAAGTGATCCTCATGGATCCAAAAATAGAACTTCAAGAGCTTACTATAATGTTGGTGCTCCATGAGTAATTTTAGGACTATCCTCATATGCTTTTCATGATCCTCCTATGATACGGAGTAAAAGAGTATGTCATAAATGAATACTACTATAAATTGGTCCAAATATGGCTAGAATATCTAATTCATAAGATCCATAAATAAATAATGAGAGTTCGTCACACTAAAAGGTATCACTAGGAATTCATAGTGTCTGTAGTGGCATCGTAATGTCATCTTCAGAATATCCTCCTCAAAAACCTTCAACTATTGGTAGTTGTACTTGAGATCAACTTTTGAGAAGTAATTCATGCCTCTTAACTAGTCAAAGAGGCCATAAATCATTATAAATGGGTACTTTTTCTTTACCATTACCTGGTTATGTGACAATAATCAACACATAGGCTCAAGTTCTCATCCTCATTTTTCAAAAAAAAAATAGGAATTACCTAGGGGACACACTTGGTCTGATGAGACCCTTCTCTAAAAGGTCCTTTAATTACACCCTCAGTTCCCAAAGTTCCCTAGGGGCCATTAGATATTCCACATAAGATATCGGTGTAGTCTTTGGGTGTGATTCAATGTAGAATTCCATCCCCCACCTTAGAAGTAGTCTTGGAATGTCCTAGAGGATAGTGTCCATATATCCCTCCACTAAACAAGGTATATTGATGCCTAAATATCCTATTACACCAAGGGATAAACTCACCAACTAATGGTTTATGGGTTGAAGCTTCATGCTTGCAAGTCCCACTCACTCATCAAGGATATCTCTTTCACCCACAAAGAAGATTCTTGTTCCATTAGTCCTAAGGAATCTAACTCATATGATCTGACAACCAATCTCATCCCTAACTATGGGAAACTAGTCCATTCCCAAGATAAAATTATAAGTTTTAATCATGATAATTAAAAGGCCCCATAAGAAAATCTCTCCACCAAGCACATTCTCACATTTCTATAAGATATTTGATATCAATGAATTGCTCCCTATATGAACCTATAGTCATAGATGTTGGGCCAAAGTCTCAAATGGGAGCTCTATCTCACACAAAAGAGATAAGGATATAAAGGATTGAACCATGCATGTGTCTAATAGTACTATGGAAAGAGTAAAAAATAGATATATCATACCTCAAATCATCTCGTGTGTAGCCTGGTCATAGCCCACCATAGCATGCAGCTACCCACGACCCTAACCGATAACTCCATGAGCCTAGTCTGGTCCACTTAGTGGTGGACATGGAAGTAACTCATAGTGTCTCCCTACACTAGTATCTCTTCTCTATGGAACTCTACTTACTCCTCTACCAGCACCGTCCCCCTATGGGTTTCCCTAGACATGTTTGGGAGATACCTGATTATGTAACTGCCTCTTCTATAGCATTTATTCTACTGCCTTCTTACCCTCCTAAGCACTTCGAGTCAGAAAATTATGTTCCACATGAACTCTCCTTCTATAATCATAGAACTACCTCTATCTAGGATGATTTGATCCTCTACACAGGCCCTACACCACAAATCCATGTGTCTGAGTCCTGTCATGGTGTGGCCTCCTATACCAAGATCCCGGTGAATATTATATGCTAGATATTGTAGATGACTCAACATCACGATGACCACTATCATCTACAACCGCTCATTGTTCCTCCAATAGAAAACTCTCTATAATTAGATTCTTCTCTAGTGCTCTAGCATAAGTAGGTAGGAATAGGGAGATTATGTTGGCACAAATTTCTTTACGGAGACCCTTCTTGAACTTCTGCTCCTAAAATAAACCATCTTGTACCATGTCAAGGGAGTAATGTGTGAGGTCAGTGAAACTCATAGTTTACTCAGAAAACATCATATCACCTTATTGAAACTCAAGAAGCTCCCAACTCTACACAGAGTGTAAGAGAAAAGGGTAGTAATCCTCATGAAATAGTTATTGGAATTCAGTCTGTGAGAGTGTTGTATCATCATGGGTATATGTGACTATACTCCACCAGTTTTCAACTGATTCATGGAAAAGAATGGATACCAGTGAAACCATTTGATCTGTCAAGGTCTGCACAATCCTGAAGACTCATATCACCAAATAAAGCTAATACTCCCCTTCCTGGGGATATATCTTTCCACATAACCTTAGTGATCTATGATGTTGGAACTTGTGGCACTCGCAAAGCCTGTGTTCATCATCATCCTTCCCTATTGAAACTAATTGATGTATGAAAAGAGGTGATGCTTCTCCATACCCTCCTGGAGGAACCACCTAATGAAATAGTCTCTAAACTGAGGCCTCATCACTCAACAAATTGTTTTCATGATCCTATATTGGTAACCGAGTTGCATGTCTTCATAGAGGCATCTTAAAAGTGATCAAGATATACCATGGTTATATGATCATATATATAGTCCTAAAAATATCTTCTTACCTAAATAGAAAGAACATGCGGCATTTTTTCCTGCACTATACATTGTGTGATCAGTATGGGAAAACTATGAAATTCACCCAAACCTCTGTTTTCTCCAAAATTTCCTTTGATTGATACCCAGGTGATCCATGATAGTTTTTATATGGATTTTAAACCTTGAAAAAATGAATAAAAATGGGTTCAGTACTTAAAACTCTAACTGTATACTTTGTGGAGATGACGTCAAAACTTAGAGTGTAGATCCATTCTTTGAAGCCACTATGACATGATCTGGGAGTGATCACCATCAAGATCAGAGTCTGAAAACACCTCCTCTCCCCCTCGATTACTCCTCGAGTGGTTTATCACCATGGGAGAAGACCTTACCTAATCTGCTGAATGTGGGTTCCAAAAGGGGGAGGGGTAGGTTTATTAATTAAATTTCATTTAATTAATAAACTCCCATTTAAAACTCTACCAATAGTCACCACCAACCGGGCACCTGGTGCTGACAAATTTTATGTTACAGCTAGGATAAAACCCATGTTCTCATCTCAACCGTAGTCTCATCTTTCTGATATAAGACTCTTATCATTAGTTATTACAATTGGGGAATACCATGGTAACTTTGGAGTGAGAGATGAAAGGTGCTTAGTGGGGAATTCAAGATCGATGATTTCAGAATGAGAATAATTATAAATTCTACTCAAGTGATTAGCCACATGGTTTTCTTTTCCTGGTATATCTTTGATTTCAAGGTTGAACTCTTGGAGAATTAGGATCCATCTTATTATCCTCGGTTTGGAATCACTTTTCTTGATTAAGAACTTTATAGCAGAATGGTCTATGAAGATGATGATTTTGGAACATAAGAGATAGGTCCGGAATTTATCTAAGGAAAAAACCACTGCTAAAAGTTCATTTTCAGTGATAGTGTAGTGAGATTTAGTTTCATCCAATGTTTTTGAGGAATAATAGATGACATGAGGAATTTTTTCTCTTCTTTGACCAAGAACATCCCCAAAGGCTCTATTAGAAGCATCACACATCAACTCAAAGGGTAAGGACCAATCTGGGGGTTGGATTATTGGGGCAGATGTAAGAGTAGTTTTTATTTCAATGAAGGATCTCTTGCAAACCTCATAAAAATGGAAAGGGACATCATTTTGGAGAAACCGAGTGAGTGGGAGGGGAATTTTACTGAAGTTATGGATGAATCGCCGATATAAACCAGCATGAACGAGGAATGAATGGATGTATCAAATAGAGTTGGGTTCAAGAAGTATTGGATCACTTCAATTTTGGTAGGATCAACTTCAATACCCTCTTTTGAAACTATGTGCCCCAGAACAATCCCATTTGTAACCATGAAGTGACATTTTTCAAAATTTAACACAAGGTTACACTTGACACACTTTTGAAGGACTAGAGAGATTGAATTCAAACAAGATTCAAATGACTCACCATAAATGGTGAAGTAATCCATAAAGACTTCCATGTAGTGTTCAATGAATTCTGAAAAGATACTCATCATACATCTCTGGAATGTTACAGGATCATTGAAAAGGCCAAAAAGCATTCTTCTATATGCATATGTTCCAAAGGGGCATGTGAAAGTAGTCATTTCTTGGTCCTGATGTGCGATTGGGATTTGGAAGTAGCCAGTGTATCCATCAAGAAATAAATAGTGTGACTTTATGGCTAATCGTTCCATCATTTGATCAAGTAATGGAAGAGGGTAGTGATCTTTTCTTGTTTCAACATTCAATTTCCTATAGTCAATGCACATGCGCCATTTGTTCTTCACTCAGGTTGTGACTACCTCTCCATGTTCATTTGTGACAAAATTTATCCCACCCTTCTTAGGTACAACTTGAATTGGACTAACCCATTAACTATCAGAAATTGGGTAGATAATACCATCTTGAAGAAGCTTTGTGATCTCTTCCCTAACTACCTCAAGTATGAGTGGATTGAGTCTTATTTGTGGTTTTCTAATTGGTCTGGATGACTCCTCAAGATGGATGTGATGCATGAAAAGGGTAGGGTTGATTCCTGGTATGTCATCTAGGTTCCACCCTAAGGCCTTTTTGTTTTCCTCTAACACTTGAACAAGTTTGGACTCCTTAGTTTCAGTAAGTGAAGTAGAGATAATGACAGGATATGAGTGATCATGGAAAAGGAATGCATATTTCAGGTGTGTAGGAAGAGGTTTCAGATCAGTATCATTTTTCACTTTTGGGCTAGAAAACTCAGGAATGGAATAAGGGATTTCAGTTGCTTCATATTCATTTTCCTTAATATTGTCCAAGGTAGAGTAGTAGAGATCATAGTTGATGTGGGATTCAAGAGAGTTTTCAAGATCCTCTAGATTGATAGAGTCTATGAATGAAAGGTCCACATTAACTTCACCATTTATGACTTTGTTAATCATGGTGTAGATTTCACAAGATCCTTTTTCATTATAACATGAATAACATGGTGGATTGGGGTTTTATTGAATCTTAGAAGTGTCCTCAGAAGCATGGATTGATAATGCATAGTGATCCTCAGATGGGTATCAGAAGGCTTGGAAAATGTTGAACTTGACGAGTTGGTCACCGAATTCCATGGATAAGATGCCTGAATGGACATCAATATTGGTTCTCATAGTTAGGAGGAATAGTATTCCTAGAATTAGGGGAGATTGAGAATAGGTCATCTCACCTTCCATGTCAAGGACATAGAAATCAGCAGGGAAGATAAGATCATTGACTCAGACAAGGACATCCTCAATTATACCCTCAGGACTGGCTGTGCTTCGATTGGATAACTGAATGACAACACACATTGGATGTAAGGGACCTAGAACAAGGTTGGAGAATATAGATTTGGGCATGACATAATTGAGGCTCCTAGGTCTATGAGTGCATCATCAAAGATGGAACTTCCAATTTGGCATGGAACCGTAAAGGTCCCTGGATCTTTTCACTTAATGGGTATGGACTCTTGGGTTGAAACATTTTTGAAGGTCCTAAGTTGCCTCTTGTGGGTACACAACTCCTTGAGAAACTTGGCATACTTAGGAATTTGTTTTATGGCATCTAAGAGGTGAATGTTGACTTCAACATGTCTAAACATGTCGATCATTTCAGGATCAGGTTCAAAGGACTTCTTTGTCTTAGAAATGTCTTGAGGAAAAGGAATTGGGTTCCTAAGTGTAATTGAAGGAGGTGAGGGAATGGATTCAGGTTCCTTTTCAAGTTTCTTTTTCTTTTCATTTTCTAGGTCATCATTTAAAGGTGGTTTATATAACTTATTTTGAGGTATATAAATTTTCTTTCTTGATCTAAGTGAAATTTCACTTACATTACCCTTTGGGTTGGGTAATGGTTGAGCTGGAAGTTGGGAAGAATTGGATGGTTTCTATTGATTAAGGTGGGATGCAAGTTGACTGATTTGGGTTTCAATTTTCTTGAGGCTGGAATGGGTGAAGGAGGCAAGATCTTCCACTGCACTTTACCATGGTTGCTTGGAAGAAGAGGCTTGTCCCAGATTGGGATTACCTAGATTTTGGTTCTTGGGAAATTGATTTTATTAGTTTTGGAATTGGGAAGGCTCACTAGGATAATGGAATCTGGGAGGAGGATTGTTCCTTTGAGGTTGAGGAATAAAAGGATAAGGTTGTTGGAAATTACCAACACCTTGACCATATTGAAACTGGTTTGGGTTTTGAGGAGGGAATTGAGGGGGATGATAGATGGGATTACCATACATCGGGACTTGGTTATAGGAAGAAGAGAAGGGCTCAGAGTGAGGTTGGTTGAAGTTTCTAACAAACTGACCTGATAGTTGAGGGTTGGTGTTCTGCTGAGCATATGCTACATTGATCTCCATTGGTCTAGATGAATCATATTGATCCTATTAAAGTTGTGGACATGTGTCTGTTGGATTAGATGAATAGTTAAATATTCCATAGTTTTTGACAGGTCCAGGAAACATTGATTGTGGAGAAGATGAGGTTGGAGATTTGGTAGCCACAGCTAGTTGTCGCACAAGACCTGTAAGTTCACTCATCCACTCGGTCATCTTGTTCAGCTTAATTGATTGATTATCTTGGGCTTGTTTTACTTGAGCATGTGCTCGAGTATGGAATTGTTGTGTGTTTTCATCCATGTTACTTATGAGATCTCTTACAGTTGTGGGAGTTTTATCAACAAGAGCACCGCCACTTGCGGCATCAATGAGAGTTCTCTCCATTGCCAATAACCCCTCATAGAAGTATTGGATCAAGAGTTAGTCAGGAATTTGGTGGTGTGGGATGGTTGAAACAAGGTTTTTGAATCTCTCCCAGTACTCATGGAGTGATTCACTTGGGAACTGACAGATACCACTTATTTCCTTTCAGATAGAAGCAGTATGAGAAGCAGGAAAGAATTTCTCTAAGAAAAGTCACTCCATGTCATTCCATGTGGTTATAGAACCAGGAGGGAGATAGTAAATCCATGACTTAGCAGTGTTATATAGGGATAAAGGGAATTCTTGGAGTTTTATTTGTTACTCAGAAACCCTTTGAGGCTTTATGGTAGAGCACACTACTTGGAACTCATTAAGGTGGATATGTGGATTCTCACCAGCTAGCCCATGGAAATGAGGGAGAAGATGAATCAAACCTGATTTGAGTTCAAAGGCATCCTATATGTTTGGATATTGAATACCAATAGGTTGGTAATTCATATCAGGGTCAGAAATTTCTTTAAGTGTTTGTTCCCTAGGATTGGCCATATCTAATTCAATTGGTTGGATAAGGAATGGTTCTCGAATTATTTGATTATCTCTTATGTTACTCCTAAGTTGGCGAAGTGTTTGCTCAATTTCAGGGTCAAACAAATATGAGGGATTGTTTGGGAGGCTACAGGGAATTCAGAAAGATTTGGAAGAAAGGTGAAGACAGTTTTTTGGGGTTTTTTTTAGTTTATGATTTTTATGAGAAGGAGGGTTTTTCTTTGTGTTTTTTTTCAAAAAATTTTAAACTATGTTTTTTTTTGCATTTTTTTTACAATAACCAGAAACTAATGACTATATAAAGCACCATCCCTATAAACAGCTCCATTTGAAACACACGGCCGATTTTTGCCTATCGATGGGTCAAAGTTCCGATGCTCTACTAATGTGTATAGCATCACTCGGGTCGAATCCTCGACGATGATACTTTTTAACAATCGGTTGTTTTTAGTTAATTGTATTTCGATTGGGGGGTTTGTTTTCAGAGCTTATGAAATAATTTATGGATTATGTTTGATTTAACAAATTGATAAATATTTGTGTGAGTTCATCATTACATAGTTAAGCTTGTGATATCCTTGATCTTTGCTTTATATTGCATTAAATTAACACCCATGTCAGAAGATGACGTTGATTAGAATTCCTAAGTGTTGAGGCTTTAATCCAAGTCTTAACTTAACTTAATGTTCTAATCTCAATTAGATCTTATTGATGGTGGTGTATTTATGATTCCAATAATCCATGGAAACCACATGTTAAACAAAACAAGTCATTAATACATGACATGTTAAGTCCAACATACACAATGTTAATTCAAATAATATTAATTGAGCAAAAGATCTCAATCACTTAACATACCTAAATTATAACTCACCCCAATGAGAGATTTACTCATACATTTGGGTGTTGAATAATTTGGTTATAATTATTATTATTATAATTTAAGAAGAGAATAAAAATAAAGGGATAAGAAAAGAGTGGTGTGTCGAACACACACACACGAACAATGATGATAATTAAAAAAACAGACTTTCGATTGAATGAGGAAGAAAAATAAGGGAAGGTTATTCAACTGTATTTAAACTATTTTAAGAACATTAATATTAATCTACAGAAGGTGTATAAGAATAAGAGAAATTGAAGAAGAAACTTTCATTAAAATAGAATTACAAAACACAAACTTACAATATTATAAATGAAGAACAACACAAAAGTGAAAGGAGATTTTGAGGATGGAACGGAGCGTGCTGGAGAACCCGCCCTTGGGCGAACAATGGAGAAATCCTAATTTTGATCAAATCAGGCATAGAGACTCTCGATCCTTTGCTGATGTCATCGCATGTCGAATCCCCAGAGAAGAATCGAAGGCCCCTGAGCGTGTTGAACAAAAGAAATTTTGTCATCGCAGTCTATCAGCGATTTCTTTCTCAGATGAGGAGGTACAGATTCTTTCTTCGGATTTGTGCTTTGTCTTGGTTGGAAAGTTTTGTAACCACAGACCCTTCTTAGTTTTTCTACGGAAAACCCTTGAGAACAGAGGTTTCAAAAACTTTCATGTTGGTCTCCTGAACTCATTACATGTTCTTTTGAGATTTTCCTCTGAAAATGACTATTACCGACTTTGGGTGAGGGGTTCTTAGAGCTTCAGAGGCTGTAATATGAAGGTCATGAAATGGACACCTAACTTGTGTTTTGACTTCTAACCACCTACTTTCCCCATTTGTTTGGGATTCCTAGGACTCCCACTTTATTTTTTTCAAGCATAAAGCACTCTTCTCTATTGCTAGTTTATTTGGTCACCCAATTAAACTTGATTTTGCCACACATAACATGTCTTGACCATCAGTGGCTCAAGTGTGTACTGAAGTTGACATCTCTCAATCGTTGCCTTCTATATTTTGGTTGCAAAATGGATCAAATGGTTTTTTCCAGGAAGTTGTTTTTGAAAATGATCCTGTTTTTTGTAAAAAGTGCTCTAGAATTGGACATCATCATGCTGATTGTGAGGAGAAAAAGAGGATACCACATCCCCTCCCCAAATGCAAATCAGTTTGGATAGAGAATGATAAACCCAAAACCACCCAACCATTAACTATTGTTGGTAACAAAGGCACCCAGAATCCTTATGATGCCTCCATCTCCCTACCAGTTATGCAGAAGGATGAGGTCAAAACCTGTGCTGAAATCCCTACTGCAAAGACCAATATCAATGAACAAGGAGGAGATAAAGAGGTTCAATCTGATTCAGATGAATCCATTCATGATGAACATGATAAATCTTGTCATCTTGAGGAAGATTTTTTGAAATCAAGGTCTAAAAAAGGAAAGAAACAGAATGTTGACTCAGATGGTTTTGTCACTCTGAACTATAAACAAGAAAAAAAGGTAAGGACCACTCCAAAACTGAAAGAACAATTTTCACAAGATCCCTGGCTGCCCAGGTCAAGGATGAAAACTTCATCCCTCCACAGCTTGTGCCAACTGAAATGGTGTCTGAGTCTGAAGCAACGGATTCAGAATCCTCCTTCAGTGAGGATGATGAGAATGACCCTAATTTTAGAGATTCTTATGTAATGGAAGAAAATTTGGACTTCCCAAAAGATCTAGACTCATGGATAGACGAGAATGATAGAATTTCTTTTAGAAAATACAAATATGGTGACATGAGTGCTGACACTTATCTGGAACTCCAGAAAAGAATGTTCATCTTTGTTGTTGAGGAATTCAAGAAGAATCCAAATTTCGACTTCAAAGGGATTCCATGGAAATGACCTCTATTATGCTTTTTAAGACTAAGAATCCTACTTTTCTCTCTCTTTAGTTTTTCTTGTGCTACGTTTTCTTCTGTTAGTACTCTCCATCATGAAAAGTTCTATTTTGTTTGCTCTGGGATTCTAATTGCTGGAATGTGACTGAGATTACATGGAATTTTATCCTGGACCTGAATGTTAAGGATTTTTTGATGAATTTGAGTCTGTGTCTCATATCTCTGTCTCATCCTTCTTTGCTCATTTTTAAATCTTTCTTTTGGATGAAATGGTTTAAAACTTAATCTTCCCAGTTTTTTTTCCCTCTCCTGGATCTGGATCAGATATGTTCAGTGGATTTCTAAATGGGTTTTGCTTTGAAGGAACTTCTATGTCCTATTTCAACTCTGCTTGCATCCATTCTGCTTATGTTCTTGTCTACTCACCTTGGATTGGCTTGCTTTTTGAGGCTATTTGAAATCTATTTGCTGGAATCCTTAGGATGCAACTCTCTTACTGTTTCGACTTTGATTGATGATGGATGTTTGAAGTATAGTTCGGTTTTCTACATTCAACCAGCATCTCTATTTAAATTGAGGTTTGGGGATCTCTTGTCTAAATGTGAATCTGTTTGAAGGCTGTCTTCTCTATGCTTTAAGACTACAACTAGACTGATCTAAATCTGGTTTTTTGGATTTTTATTATTGTGCTTTGAACCTCTACCTCTAGACTGGTTTGGAGGGGTTTTGATGGAATATGAGGTTTTGTGTTTTAGCTTCACTCTGGTGATTTTGAAAGGTCATTTTATTCTGCTTCATTGATGCATTTTTAGAAGCTTTAATCAGGATGGTTATCTTTTATGCTTGATGTGAAGAATTTGGATGGATGGATCACTGCTTCTGTTGGATTCTGTTTGAATTGAATGATATATTCATCTTCATTTTTCCTGCACTCTAGAAGTTCTCTATGGATTCTGGAAAAAATTTCTTTTAGAGAGCATCATGATGTTTCTTTGTTGGAGAATCCTTAATTATGTTTGGCTATTAGTTTTTGCTGAAGATTCTGAGGTTTTCATTCTGGATGGATCTTTCTATTTATGCGCTTGATGTGCAGAACATGGATGGTTGTATCTGGAAGTTTTCTAAACTCTTATGGAGGTTGGATACCACTACACTTTGAAGGATTTCATCTCGACAGATATGTATCTTTGTTTTTGTTTATTTTTCATGATTTCCAATGTTCTCTCTTTAAATCCACACTGGTGTAAACACATTACACCTCGTGCTTGTACTGCAACTTTTTTATTTTAATAAATTCTCTTGATAACATGAACTGGGAAACGGGTTCATGTCATCACTTTTAAAAAAACACAAGTGAAAGGAAACAAAGAGAGGAGGAAGGGTATATCAAGTGAAAACTTGAGTATTTCAAGTCCTCCCAAGACCTTGGCAAGGATTTGGTCGTGCCAATACATGCTCCTCTCTTCTGAAATTCCAACCCCCTTGAAGGAGTGGAGGGGGGTGTATTTATAGCCCAAGGAAGTGGACTGTTTTCATTCCCAATCTGTCCCTCCACTTGGCTTGAATATTTAGACATCCAGATAGCAGCATATCGAGATATTTGATTCTTCAAAGATTTATATAATAATGTTGTATGACTAACCTCAAAATTTGGAGTCATTTGGACCTATGTAGACAAAGTTATGGCCGGATTATTAAACAATTTTAATATGTCCATTTCAATCCATTATTTTTTAAGTCCAAAATGTGAAATGGTTTTTGAATAGTAATATTCCTTCAAAAACGAATTATTTCCTCAAAAAAGTTGGCCGCCTATATATTCTCTTTGACACTGCAAAATATCAGCTCAATTTGATGATTACATCATGAGATATGTCATGCATAGTGTACGTATTTTAATTCTCATCTAGAATGGTGGGATGGACTTAAAAGCTTCATTTGGGCCCATTTTTCTTAGATTTAGGCCCTAAAATGTTTACCCATGATTATTTTTGATAATAAAGAACAAATGGTGGAGTTTCACAAAATATGGGCTTCGGGAGTGAGACCAGTAACTCAATCATCATGGATGGTCCAGTTTCTTCACAAATTCTTTGGGTCATCTTGTGTGGTCCATATGAGCCTTCAAATGGAATAATTGGCCCATGATTCCTTCTAATGATATGTGATAAATTGAATAAGGAATTATAAAAAACAAGAAAAATACAATTTTAATCCGTAAGGTGATATTTATAAATAAAATAGTAAATTGACTCAATTGGACTACTTCTAAAAATTCTCAAAAATTATACTTAGTATTAAAACATTAATATTTCACACAAATTATGCACATTTCATATAAAATAATTAAATTGGGTATATAATAAGCCATTAAAATATTAATAACATCATCATGCATTAAAATATATTAATATTTTTAATATATTAATTATAGAGTCCCAAGACACCCAAACACCATGCCAACTTTGAGGATAAATCTTGATATATATATATATATTCAAAGGAAAATACATCAAAAAAAAGTTGTTAAAGTAAGTTTAATTCATGTTTTTATTTTAAATACATTAAAATTGCATGTTTTATTTTCTTTTGTATGTTGATGACAAGTTTCTTAAAAGTAGTAATATGAAAATGATCACCAACGTTAAAGTGAATTTGAATTCATCTTTTGAAATGAAAGATTTAGGATGCTCTAAGTATATTTTTTATAGAAATCATTAATGATGTAAATAATAGGTTTATTTACTTGTCTTGACATGATTATATCCTTAAAGTGATTAAGATGTACTTTTTGATGCTTTGAAACCTATTAGTGTTCTATTTGATCATAATTTTAAACTATCTTTGTATCAGTTTCCTATTATTTCAACTGATATTGAAAATATGATTAGAATTATTTATATTAATTTTTTGGGTATTATTATGTATGATATGATTTGTACTAGGCCAGATGTAGCCTTCTCTTTGTTTACTTTGAATAGGTTTATTGGAAATTTGGGTACACCAAATTGGCATGATCTTAAGTTCCTATTGAAGTACATTTCTTCTACTTTATCTCTTTCAATATTTTAAAGTAGTAATTTATGTTCTGGAGACTTGGTGACTAGTTATGTTGATTCTAATTATACTAGAAATATTGATACAAGGAAATCATTTACTAGTTTTATTTTCACTAAATTTGGGGGACCTATCTCTTAGAAATGAAATATGCAATCAGGGGTGGAACCTTTAACCACTGAGGTTGATTACATTGCATTGATAGAGTCTATTAAAGAATACATTTTTCTTAAGGGTTTTATTTTTAAACTCAATTTATTTAATTATGTTATTATAGTTCTCTATGATTCAAAATTTTCCTTACATCACTCTAAAAACCTAGTATGTCATGGTAGGTCCAATAATATATTTATTAGATTGAATTTTATTAGATGGGTTATTGAAAGTTTAACAATGTGTGTTAATAACATACACACCGATGATAATTTGGATAATAGTTCGATTGGGGGTATGTATATATCCATGTTCAAGAATTATTTAGATATTATGAATATGGTTCCACTTGAATAACATTTGGTGAAAGGACATCACCCTTTTTTTAGTTTCCTTTTAAAATAGTGTAGATTTGTTAATTTTAGAATTCTTATTAATTTAAAATGAAACTAATCTCTTATTAGTTTGTTGTTTTCATTTCTCATGTTTATATCTTTATTATATTTATCTTATTGGGATTTTTCTAGGACTTTATCTTTTATTCTGTTCATTTTTTTCTAGATTTACATTTATGTGAGGCCCTTGAGGACCCTTATGTGCCCTATGTGTCGAGGGGATCACCCTTACATTGTCAACCCTTATGTAAAGGTCAAATGATCTTTATATTGAAGTATGGATGACTCTTACATAAGTTCAGATGACCCTTACACTTATTCTATTTGACCCGTACATAGGAGTTCAGTGTAGGGGATAACTCTTACATAGAGGTCCCCTTAGCTTTGCACAGCCACTTAAATCATTCTTACTTAGAGGTCTTGATAACCCTTAAATTTAAGGACACTTTCATAGAGGGTGTTTGGATATTATAAAGGGGGTTTGGAAAGAGGATATTTATATAGCGTATTCAGGTGACCCTTATATAGTGGTCTCCTAACCTTTACGTAGGGTTTTTTTCCTTTTTTTTCTATTGGTTTTTCATCCAATCAAGTCTTGATTATTTACAGCAATTAGTTTCATATTTTCTATTGATCCATTGAAATAACTTTGATTATCATGGGTATTTCTACCATAACTCTCTCATATTGAATATGATTGATTCAAAGGATTTTGAGAGAGATGAGCATTGTTGATCTAGAGAGAGAGAGAGAGAGAGAGAGATCTTGTGCTAGAGAATGTTGAATGGATCTAGATGCATTTCCCACTGCTAGACACATTGTTTTCCTTGACATTAAAGATTGGAGATTTACCCAATGTTGTGTTCTAGTGGATATTTGTTTCTACTAGTCATGATATCCCCCCTGCTCATCTACTATCAACAATACTGTAGAAACCCAAAGATTATTCTTCTAACAGTTGGTTGGTAAATCCATTTGGGAGTAATTTTTTTTCTTCTTATTGTTCTTTTTAGGTTTCCTTGTTTGTGACATTATCTTCTTACTAGATTTCATGACTATTGTATTATTATTCTTGTATATTTGTTTTAGAATTAATAAAGGTAATAATAATGTGGTGTTATTTCTATAGAGTATAACCAAAATGGCCTAAACCACATTAAATATATGATTCCTTTATTTCTTTCTTTATTTTTTCACTCATCTCATCCTCAACTTCTTCATTTGTTTTTCCTTCATCTCTCAAATTCTATACTCACTGGAAATGCGTCATTGTTATATAATATTATAATTAATAAGGGTATATTATTGTTTACCATCCCTAAATAGTTGGTATCAAAGATTTATGTATATGATAATGGAATACAGTGAGTATGAGATTGATAAATTCAATGGTAACTTCAACCTTAATATGTAGAAAATCAATATGAGAACAATGTTAGTCTAGAAAGGGCTTCAAGATGCATTTCATAAACCCTAAGAAACCTCATGTAATTTAATCCAATGATGTAAATATTTTTACCACCTAATCTGATGTACTCCTAAAGTTTTAAAGAAATATCATGGTTATTTAAAATTATCCTTGGCTGATAAGGTTCTACGAGATGTTTCTTATAAAACCCCCATAGTTGGAACTTAGTATAAGTTTAAAAAAACTATATATGTCAAATTTACTGATAGGTCATCTATATAAAAAAACTATATACATTTAAGATGCATCCTGTAATTTCTATTTATGAACATTGTTTCCGACGCTTTCATCGGGGCGCGCGCATCCATCTTGTTGGGGGACGGTGGTGTTGTTTGTTGACCCACATTCCCTCTTTCAAAAGGTGGGTAGCATCCGTTCCTTGTTCAGGTAAGTTTGCTCCTTGATCGAAACAAGATGATGGGATGTCGGTTCTTCCTTCCATGGATTCCTCCTCGGAACTCGTTACCTAGTCTTGGTCTCCCTTATAGATTTAAGACATTGTTCATGAAACTCTTCATAGTGCCATATCTTCATGGACACCAGTTAATTACACTGCTTCTGTCGGGACATTCCAAAGGTTCAGGTTAGGGCAGCAACCTTCGGTCAGTGGAGTAGTCACGTTGGACATCGCTAGCATGTCTGGACGCTGGGACACTGGCACGTCGGGTTTTCTTCCCCTTATTATACGGCTTCTTGAGGGCACGTAAGCCCAAGGAATCCCACGTCGAACTCGGGGAATCATATTCCATAGGCATGTATCTGAGTTTTTCCTCAAGTTCCTATGTTTAACATAGGGTATGCCATGAGTTTAACATCTAGCGGAGACAGATCAGACTGATCAGAACACAGATTAGAGTGGATCAGATGGGTGAAACCCCTAGAGGGAACACTGATGTTGGGGCCAACATGTGGTTAGCTTTCCGGTTGTTGTTAAGGGGGATGGGGAATGATGTGTCATGATCCCACCGGGATGTGGCGGCTCGGGTAAGAATCAGGATGGATGATGGATGGTTTAATGAGGTGGGTGGAGAATGATATGGAGTCGACTCGATGACGATGGTGATGTTAGGCTTGAGTCTCGAAGAGACCTCCTACGTATCCCTGTGGAAGGGAATCAAAGTCCTTGTAGTTCATCTGACAATGGATTACTATCAATTGGGGATTTCAATGGATTACCGCTAGATGGTGGATCGCAACGGCTTACTGCTGGATGGGGTCACAACGGCTTACCATCGGATGGGGTCGCAACAGCTTACTGTTGGACGGAGTCACAATGGCTTACCGCTGGATGGGGTCAAACCTTAGGGAGGCTTCCTATGTACCTTATCTAGGAGTCAAGGATCAAATCCATGTGGTTCCTGTGGAATGGGGGTCAGTGAACCAGCGTGGAGGAGGACCTGGGGTCCAATGGTTGTTGGGCTTTAACCTCAGGGAGGTGTCCTACGTACCTTGCCTTGGAAAGGATCAAAGTCCATGTAGTTCGGATGGGTGTAACGTGTCATGACCCATCCTCGGGGCCCGTGTCGTGACTACTCCAAGCCCGCCTTCCATAGGCCAGGGGCTGGCGACTAGCACCAAGGCGTAAATCCCGGAAAAAGGGAAGGCATTGACTTTGTAAAGTAAACCACAAACACCAGAGAGAAAGCAGGTAGAAGTAAACACTAAATAAAAACTGGTACAACAATAAGTGCGGAAAAGTAAGTGGGCCAGTATACAAACCCAAACTGAAAGTAAAGTACAACTGGAAAGGGAAAACAGCAACTGAAAAGTAAAGCCACAACGTCGAGCTACCCACTAAAAATCCCACCTGAAGGGTGGGTATAGAAAGCCTCCACTGCTCCTCGGGTCCAGCCGGCCGCTCCAAGTACGTCCCGCCCAGTGGTCTACCTCCAGGTACCGTCCTGCTCCGCAAGCCTCCACCACGATCAGCGTTGTCTGTCGCCTGCAACCAACACAACGTAGTGCGGGTATAGCCCATACAGGGGTGAGTATAAGCTACTCAGTAGGGACCCTGAGACCCCCGAAGGTCTCCTAGAATCCACAAAGGATAACCACAAAGGAAAGATACAATCACGAAGTAACATCCGACACTGCTTAGGTATATGCCCATACATATACCTAAGTCATCAAATCTCGCTCGGCTCCAACATCCGTGCTCAAGTACAACCCAGTCCACATAGGAAACCAAAACGTAAATCCACACAAGATATCACAACACAATACACAAAAGAAAGTAAACAGGATTCATCTCACATAGGTATACTTCTTCATATGACGATAAAGATGACCAGATATTGCCACTGATTCATCTAAGTCGTCAGAACCACAAAGGATCGATAGGTACTAACCCCTGTAATGACCCACAAAGGATCTGAATCACACATGATCGATAGGTAACTAACCCCCGCAATGACCCACAAAGGATCTGACCCACACAGGATCGATAGGTAACTAACCCCCGCAAAGACCCACACAGGATCGGACCCACACAGGATCTGTAGGCGCTGGCCCACACAGGACCACTGAGCGCTGACCCACACAGGATCAGACCCACACATGATCGGTAGCACTGACCCACAAAGGATCGTTGAGTGTTGTAGTCATCGCCGTCGAATCCACTGAGGATCTCTGTACAGTCGTCGTCGTCACAGTAGCAGTCGCAGCCAGCTCTAGGGTTCCCGCACACAGCAAGCTCGTTCAGGAGGGTCCCCTCCATGAGCCGAGAGGCTGATACATCAACTGACACATAGTCCAGATTTGATGTATCCAAAAGTTCTGTATCGTCAACAGGAACTCAACGTCGCAGACGGCGCGTTAATCGAACGCACGGTCTGAGAGTTATTGGCTTTTTCATCCCAGGGGCCCGGTTGGTTTTTTTAAGGAAAAACCAACCCGACCGTACTCCACCTACGTCCAAACCTCAGGAGGAGTAATCCAAAAGATCCGTCTCACTTAGAGGAATTCAACAAAGTCAACGGAATGTCAATCGAACGTCCGAAGCTCAAGATAAGAGTGTTTCCGCTCTGAGGGCCCGGTTGGTTTTGTGTACGAACCAACCCGGCCGAACCCAAAGTATTCTGAAACCTTGAGTGTGATATACCGAAACGACCGTCTCGATCCAAGGATCGTATCTCCGCTGACGGCGCATCGTTCGGAGGCCCTTAGCTCAAGTTATGAGCAAAAGACCGAAAAGGTTCGGAAACGGGGGGTCTGGGCCCAGACCGACCCGGCCCGACCCCCCCCCCCCCCCCGGGTCGGCCCGAATCGGGTCGACCCGACCTGGGCCCGGGTCCGACCCGGTTGGGCGCGACCCCGCCCGGCCCGGCCTGGGTGCGACCCGGACGGTGGGTCGTCTTGGCTCGGCTCGGCCGAGCGGCCGAGCAAGGGAAACCGCGGGCGGGGGGCGTGTTGCCCCCACGTGAAGAGAAGTCGCGGCCCTGTGTGGGGCCGCCCTCGCCAGTGGATGCGGCCGGGCCGCCATGTCCCGCTCCTCCGGTCCCACACGGTTTTAGGACCGCGCTGCTGCCGCCGCGGCTTCAGCCGCAGCGGGTCCGTCCGGCGGCGCGTCGGGGCGCCGCCGCCTCCGGCCGCTGGTGGAGTCCGTGGGCCACCGGAGTTGCTCCGGTGGTCCGATTTCATTTTCGTCTGCGCCATAGCTCATCTCGGGTCCCGTTCTTCACTGAGGAATCAAAAAATCATCTATTCGGCATGCTTTGTCATCGTCCGCCGTTCCGCACATCAAGAAACAAAGGGCAGTGGGTTCGGACTTGTTCGTTGGTCCGCACCCACCGCGTTAGCGGTTTGAAACAACACCATAATTCCCAGAAATTGATAAAACTCAACCCGCAATAATAATCCGCGGACCAACTTGTTAATTGGTTATCCGCGTTCTTGCCTTGGAGGAAAACAAACATGGTTATTAACCTTTTCAAAACGACCCCTACCTTCGTCGTCGTCAGACGCGAGTTCGTCGCGGAATTGACCGTCGCGGAAGAAAAGGATCATCGCGTCGTGGAAGGGCGTCGCTGTCGCATGGTACTCGGCGTCGCGTAGACAAACTCCGAGGATCAAGGACATACATATTTAATTATAAAAATTAAATCTATGTTGATTTTATAATCCACAAAGAATTAAAAGTACCGCAATCCCCTACCTCAAGATGTCGATCAAAGATTGTCGCGGGGATGGAACGTCACGGAAGAAGCGTCGGCGTCGCGTCGCGTCGATCTCCGGGGGTCTGGCATTCTTTTTCGCCCTTCATCGGAGGCCGGAGTTCTTTGCGTTCTTCGCTTTCTTCACGTTCTTCGCGTTCTTCGCGTTCTTCGCGAAGGAGGATGAAGGACTTTAAGTTTCTGTCAAATCCTCTCAACGAACAATCCTCAAGAAGACATGTGTTGGTCTTATTTCATTACATGCCAACAAACGAAAAATTAAAGATAAGAAATGAACAAATTAATTCATAGAATTAATTGCAACTAAACTAACCTCCCAATTAATAGGGTTGTTAAGAATTTAGAAAACACGTCAGTTGACTTTCATTTAAAAGGGGTTTTCGCAGGTGCGTTACTTAGAGGAAAAGAAACGGTGGGGATCATGCGGGCCCCACCTCACAAATATCCTACCAAGAGGGTATGATATTTTTTATTGCACCCTAACTGCTTCAACTCAGCTTAAGAAGCTTTAAGTGGCTTTTAAGTGTCTTTAAGTTAAATAAAAATAAAGTTGTCCCACCACTTTATTTTATTTCTTAACTTATCCCCAAAAATTTAAAAACCACACCCGAGAAAACGCAACTCCGGAAGAGGCGTTTCTAAGAAAATACCGGCGCTGCGATTCCATTGGTGCCCTCGGAATTTGATTCTGAGCACCGGTTCAAAAGTTAGAAAAATTCACTCGTTCGTTCACTGAACGTACCCGAGTCAAACTTCGGAAAATGATTCCGGGCACACCGGACCTCGGAATCTGGTGCCGTCAGAAACTGCATTCTTGTAAAATTCCAAAGAAAATTAAGAAAAACAATTTCCTTGAAATTTACAGGTCTTTACATCACTCCCACCTTAGGGCTTTATGTCCCCATAAAGATACATCATAAACTAGGGAAACAAATGTGGGTACTGAGCACGCATCTGAGACTCCCGCTCCCAAGTGCTCTCCTGGAGGTTATCGTGTTGCCATATGATGTGCACTAGAGGAATCGACCGTCCACGTAGGACCCTCTCCTGTCGATCCTCGATCTCCACTGGGACCTCCGCAAAAGTCGCCACATCATCAACGTCTAGCTCCCCATAGTCAATGATATGCGTCGGTTCATGCACGTATCTCCTCAGCAGAGATACGTGGAAGACGTCGTGCACCCGGTGCAACTGAGGTGGTAGATCTAGGCGATAAGCCACCTCGCCGATCCTGCTAAGGACCTAGAAAGGTCCGATGAAGTGTGGAGACAACTTGCTGTTGTACCCCACACTCTTTGATTTTCATGATCACAATCACTTTCATTTTTGTCTAACATTGTTTTTAAGTGTTGTGGATGATAGGCAAAAGATTGCCAAAGGATTGGCCCAAGAATGGTCATCAAGTGGACTGAAATTCAGTCCACCGGCCAACCGGTGTGATGGCACCGGCCAGCCGGTGGACCTGGCAGAGGCATTGCCCACTGCCAGGTTCCACCGGTCAGCCGGTGGCTCTGTCACCGGCCAGCCGGTGGCATCCTGGTTCAATAGTGAGACCT
The DNA here is from genome assembly GCA_963277665.1 of Viscum album. NCBI lineage: Eukaryota > Viridiplantae > Streptophyta > Magnoliopsida > Santalales > Viscaceae > Viscum > Viscum album. Next base: position 2,056,116,124 of record OY728157.1, on the reverse strand, counting down.
ACTGTCTCACCACCGGCCAGCCGGTGGCCTTCTCACCGGCCAGCCGGTGGATCCTGGGCAGAAGCTCTCTCAAACTTTCAAGGCACCGGCCAGCCGGTGGAGATGTACCGGCCAGCCGGTAGCCCAGTCAAACTAGCCGTTGGCTTTGACCAGTCAACCCTCTTTTGGCCTCCAACGGCTCCGAAGACCTCTCCAACGGCTCCGAAGACTCCACAAGGGTTCCATGCCTATAAATAAAGGCCAAGGAAGCCCCGGACACCCACCAGAACTATTGTGAAGCCAACGGACACTTTTTCCATCATTCGGCAATCCTCCGGCGAGCCACTTCAAAGGAACCCCAAGTGCTCCAACCAACTTCCAATCCAAGGAGCACCTCAAGAAGCTTGGGAGAGAACGCTACATCAACTCCATCATACCTTGGCGCCCAAGTCTTCCTCACATACGGGTTTTATTGTTTTTATCCTTTTGAGCTTAAATTTGGGTTTGTGCCTACAAACCCCAAACTCTTTTCTATCCCTCCTTCTTTTGGGTTTCACATCACCACTAAGGTGTGAAGAGGTTGTCAAGCTTTCATTTAAATAGCTTGAGACATAGGTGAGCTATCCTTCACCTGTAAGAAGGATAGTGGGTTCTTGCTAAACCATTAAAAGCAAGTGGGTTCTTGCTAAACCATTTCAAAAGCAAGTTGTAATAGGTCCTAGTGCTACCTCAAAGCCTAGTGGGTTTCTTGCTAAAACCATTGAAAAGCAAGCGGTAGGAATCTCTCAACGGTTGAGTTGGGAGCGGAGACGTAGGCCGGGTTTTGGCCGAACTCCGTTAACAATTTCTTGTGTGATTGCCTCCTTTATTTTCCGCTGCATTTCAACTTTGATTTTAATTTGTTAATCTTTTTTAAAAGGCAATTCACCCCCCCCCCCTCTTGCCATCTTTTCTCCATTTTGTTCCGACCCAACAATTGGTATCAGAGGAAACTTTGAGTAATTCCCTAACCAGGTTTCAAATTCAAAGATCCATTGTGATGGCATCCACCTCTTTCGCCCCCGAGGGCTACTCATTGGGTCGGGCTCCATTTTTTGATGGGACCGACTATAATTATTGGAAAACCCGCATGACCACTTTTTTAAGAAGCATAGGATATCCTATTTACAAAATTGTCATGCAAGGTTATACTTTGTCTACCCCCGACGAATCCAAATGGACCCCCGCCGATATTAAGAATTTTGAGCTTGATGGCAAAGCCATGAATGCTCTTCATTGCGGGTTAGATAGAAATGAATTTAATCGTGTATCTACTTGCACCACTTCACATGAAATTTGGAATCTTTTAGAAGTGACCCATGAAGGCACTAATAAAGTCAGAGATACTAGGTTAGACATGTATAGGCAATATTTTGAAAGCTTTTCCATGCATCCTTCCGAATCTATTACCGATATGTTTACACGCTTCACTGACATTTGCAATGGAAGGAAATCTCTTGGTGATGATGTTTCAGCCGAGACGATGGTCAAGAAGATCTTATGGGTCCTTCCGAGCTCATGGGCACCAAAGGTGACGGCTATCCAAGAAGCTAAGGATGTAAAGAACATGCCGGTCGAAGAACTCATCGGATCCCTAATGACGTACGAGATCACAATGAGGAGGCAAGCTCAAAAGGAGGGCACACCAATCAAGACCCCAAAGAACATCGCCCTCAAGGTACAAAAAGAAGTAAGCTCCTCCTCCTCATCATCATCTTCATCTTCTTCATCTTCAAGCGGCGACTCGGAAATGGAGAATCTCTACCGCCAAATGCATAAATTTATGAAGAAGCACAAAAAGAAGAAATCCCGCAAGCACCGAAAGCAAGAACCCACCGCAAGATCCGAGCCCAAGGTAAAATGCTACGGGTGTGGCCAAAAAGGGCATTATAAGCCCGATTGCCCACTCAACAAAAAACGGGCCACGCCAAAGGAAAAAGGAAAGAAAAAGGTCCTCAAGGCGACATGGAGTGACACCTCATCATCCTCCTCCTCCTCCTCCTCAAGAGAGCAAGGTACAAATTGCCTAATGGCAAAACATGAGGTATCATCTTCCTCCTCTTCCAACTCCTCTTCCTCTTGTTCTTCAAATTCCAATTCATTTAATCATATTTCTTATGAAGAACTCTCACATGCTAGAGACCAACTAGAAAATGGTTTTCATGAGCTTTCTTCAAAATTTGTTTCTTTGAAAAAGTCTTTCAAAAAACTCTCCTCCGAAAAAGAACAACTTCTCAAAGAGAAGGAGGAGATGTCCCTCAAAATCCAAAATTTCCCAAATGTTGATTCCATGGAATCAACCATCAAAGACCTAAGGGAGACCCTAGCTAAGTTCACCCAAGGGGAACAAAATTTGAACAATTTTCTTGGTTCCCAACGTATATCTAGAACCACCAATGGACTTGGCTACACCTATAAAGCTTCCTCCTCCCATGCACCCACTGTTTTTGTAAGGGGGAGCTCTTGTTTTAAATTTTGTAATTATTGTAAGAAAACTGGGCACCTAATTTATGAATGCGATTGCAAAAACGCCCGGTATGGTCAACCCAAAAGTATTTTCTTTTCGGACGAATTTTATAGGAGAAGACCCGCCATGAGACAAGTTTGGATTGAAAAATCCCTTCTTGCGAGTCTCTCCGGGCCAAAATTTATTTCCTATCCCCGGTGATTCATTGTTTTTATTTAGGGGAGTTAGGTTTGTTTAAGCTTTTTTCAATTCAAACTTTCAATTTCAAAATTTTCGATTCCAACTTTCAATTTCAACACTTGGTATCAAAATTTTCATTTCAAAATATTCAATTCGAATTTTTCATTCAAAACTTTCAGTTCAAACTTTTGATTCAAAACTTTCAATTCAAATTTCAAATTTCAATTGGTTTTTGATTCAAAACTTTCAATTCAAACTGTTATTCAAATTTTCATTTCAATTTCAAAAATCTCACTTGATTTTCAAATCTCAATCTTGTTTTTCAAATCTTTTCCCTCAATCAAGTTTTATGCCCCACGCTATTTTGATAATCACAAAGGGGGAGAAATTTCTTGATTGATTGGGGGAGAATCTTTTCTCTCATGCTTAGTCTTTATTTTCAATTTATCATTTAGGCATGCCCTTCATTTAAGTTTTTACATTGCTTAGATAAGTGATTGTGATCATCAAAATAGGGGGGGATTGTTGTACCCCACACTCTTTGATTTTTATGATCACAATCACTTTCATTTTTTGTCTAACATTGTTTTTAAGTGTTGTGGATGATAGGAAAAAGATTGCCAAAGGATTGGCCCAAGAATGGTCATCAAGTGGACTGAAATTCAGTCCACCGGCCAACCGGTGTGATGGCACCGGCCAGCCGGTGGACCTGGCAGAGGCATTTCCCACTGCCAGGTTCCACCGGTCAGCCGGTGGCTCTGTCACCGGCCAGCCGGTGGCATCCTGGTTCAATAGTGAGACCTACTCTCTCACCACCGGCCAGCCGGTGGCCTTCTCACCGGCCAGCCGGTGGATCCTGGGTAGAAGCTCTCTCAAACTTTCAAGGCACCGGCCAGCCGGTGGAGATGTACCGGCCAGCCGGTAGCCCAGTCAAACTAGCTGTTGGCTTTGACCAGTCAACCCTCTTTTGGCCTCCAACGGCTCCGAAGACCTCTCCAACGGCTCCGAAGACTCCCCAAGTGTTCCATGCCTATAAATAAAGGCCAAGGAAGCCCCGGACACCCACCGGAACTATTGTGAAGCCAACGGACACTTTTTCCATCATTCGGCAATCCTCCGGTGAGCCACTTCAAAGGAACCCCAAGTGCTCCAACCAACTTCCAATCCAAGGAGCACCTCAAGAAGCTTGGGAGAGCACGCTACATCAACTCCATCATACCTTGGCGCCCAAGTCTTCCTCACATACGGGTTTTATTGTTTTTATCCTTTTGAGCTTAAATTTGGGTTTGTGCCTACAAACCCCAAACTCTTTTCTATCCCTCCTTCTTTTGGGTTTCACATCACCACTAAGGTGTGAAGAGGTTGTCAAGCTTTCCTTTAAATAGCTTGAGACATAGGTGAGTTATCCTTCACCTGTAAGAAGGATAGTGGGTTCTTGCTAAACCATTAAAAGCAAGTGGGTTCTTGCTAAACCATTTCAAAAGCAAGTTGTAATAGGTCCTAGTGCTACCTCAAAGCCTAGTGGGTTTCTTGCTAAAACCATTGAAAAGCAAGCGGTAGGAATCTCTCAACGGTTGAGTTGGGAGCGGAGACGTAGGCCGGGTTTTGGCCGAACTCCGTTAACAATTTCTTGTGTGATTGCCTCCTTTATTTTCCGCTGCATTTCAACTTTGATTTTAATTTGTTAATCTTTTTTAAAAGGCAATTCACCCCCCCTCTTGCCATCTTTTCTCCGTTTTGTTCCGACCCAACAATTGGTATCAGAGGAAACTTTGAGTAATTCCCTAACCAGGTTTCAAATTCAAAGATCCATTGTGATGGCATCCACCTCTTTCGCCCCCGAGGGCTACTCATTGGGTCGGGCTCCATTTTTTGATGGGACCGACTATAATTATTGGAAAACCCGCATGACCACTTTTTTAAGAAGCATAGGATATCCTATTTACAAAATTGTCATGCAAGGTTATACTTTTTCTACCCCCGACGAATCCAAATGGACCCCCGCCGATATTAAGAATTTTGAGCTTGATGGCAAAGCCATGAATGCTCTTCATTGCGGGTTAGATAGAAATGAATTTAATCGTGTATCTACTTGCACCACTTCACATGAAATTTGGAAGCTTTTAGAAGTGACCCATGAAGGCACTAATAAAGTCAAAGATACTAGGTTAGACATGTATAGGCAAGATTTTGAAAGCTTTTTCATGCATCCTTCCGAATCTATTACCGATATGTTTACACGCTTCACTGACATTTGCAATGGAAGGAAATCTCTTGGTGATGATGTTTCAGCCGAGACGATGGTCAAGAAGATCTTATGGGTCCTTCCGAGCTCATGGGCACCAAAGGTGACGGCTATCCAAGAAGCTAAGGATGTAAAGAACATGCCGGTCGAAGAACTCATCGGATCCCTAATGACGTACGAGATCACAATGAGGAGGCAAGCTCAAAAGGAGGGCACACCAATCAAGACCCCAAAGAACATCGCCCTCAAGGTACAAAAAGAAGTAAGCTCCTCCTCATCATCATCATCTTCATCTTCTTCATCTTCAAGCGGCGACTCGGAAATGGAGAATATCGCCCGCCAAATGCATAAATTTATGAAGAAGCACAAAAAGAAGAAATCCCGCAAGCACCGAAAGCAAGAACCCACCGCAAGATCCGAGCCCAAGGTAAAATGCTACGGGTGTGGCCAAAAAGGGCATTACAAGCCCGATTGCCCACTCAACAAAAAACGGGCCACGCCAAAGGAAAAAGGAAAGAAAAAGGTCCTCAAGGCGACATGGAGTGACACCTCATCATCCTCCTCCTCCTCCTCCTCAAGCGACCAAGGTACAAATTGCCTAATGGCAAAACATGAGGTATCATCTTCCTCCTCTTCCGACTCCTCTTCCTCTTGTTCTTCAAATTCCAATTCATTTAATCATCTTTCTTATGAAGAACTCTCACACGCTAGAGACCAACTAGAAAATGGTTTTCATGAGCTTTCTTCAAAATTTGTTTCTTTGAAAAAGTCTTTCAAAAAACTCTCCTCCGAAAAAGAACAACTTCTCAAAGAGAAAGAGGAGATGTCCCTCAAAATCCAAAATTTCCCAAATGTTGATTCCATGGAATCAACCATCAAAGACCTAAGGGAGACCCTAGCTAAGTTCACCCAAGGGGAACAAAATTTGAACAATTTTCTTGGTTCCCAACGTATATCTAGAACCACCAATGGACTTGGCTACACCTATAAAGCTTCCTCCTCCCATGCACCCACTGTTTTTGTAAGGGGGAGCTCTTGTTTTAAATTTTGTAATTATTGTAAGAAAACCGGGCACCTAATTTATGAATGCGATTGCAAAAACGCCCGGTATGGTCAACCAAAAAGTATTTTCTTTTCGGACGAATTTTATAGGAGAAGACCCACCATGAGACAAGTTTGGATTGAAAAATCCCTTCTTGCGAGTCTCTCCGGGCCAAAATTTATTTCCTATCCCCGGTGATTCATTGTTTTTATTTAGGGGGAGTTAGGTTTGTTTAAGCTTTTTTCAATTCAAACTTTCAATTTCAAAATTTTCGATTCCAACTTTCAATTTCAACACTTGGTATCAAAATTTTCATTTCAAAATATTCAATTCGAATTTTTCATTCAAAACTTTCAGTTCAAACTTTTGATCCAAAACTTTCAATTCAAATTTCAAATTTCAATTGGTTTTTGATTCAAAACTTTCAATTCAAACTGTTATTCAAATTTTCATTTAAATTTCAAAAATCTCACTTGATTTTCAAATCTCAATCTTGTTTTTCAAATCTTTTCCCTCAATCAAGTTTTATGCCCCACGCTATTTTGATAATCACAAAGGGGGAGAAATTTCTTGATTGATTGGGGGAGAATCTTTTCTCTCATGCTTAGTATTTATTTTCAATTTATCATTTAGGCATGCCCTTCATTTAAGTTTTTACATTGCTTAGATAAGTGATTGTGATCATCAAAATAGGGGGAGATTGTTGTACCCCACACTCTTTGATTTTCATGATCACAATCACTTTCATTTTTGTCTAACATTGTTTTTAAGTGTTGTGGATGATAGGCAAAAGATTGCAAAAGGATTGGCCCAAGAATGGTCATCAAGTGGACTGAAATTCAGTCCACCGGCCAACCGGTGTGATGGCACCGGCCAGCCGGTGCACCTGGCAGAGGCATTGCCCACTGCCAGGTTCCACCGGTCAGCCGGTGGCTCTGTCACCGGCCAGCCGGTGGCATCCTGGTTCAATAGTGAGACCTACTGTCTCACCACCGGCCAGCCGGTGGCCTTCTCACCGGCCAGCCGGTGGATCCTGGGCAGAAGCTCTCTCAAACTTTCAAGGCACCGGCCAGCCGGTGGAGATGTACCGGCCAGCCGGTAGCCCAGTCAAACTAGCCGTTGGCTTTGACCAGTCAACCCTCTTTTGGCCTCCAACGGCTCCGAAGACCTCTCCAACGGCTCCGAAGACTCCCCAAGGGTTCCATGACTATAAATAAAGGCCAAGGAAGCCCCGGACACCCACCGGAACTATTGTGAAGCCAACAGACACTTTTTCCATCATTCGGCAATCCTCCGGCGAGCCACTTCAAAGGAACCCCAAGTGCTCCAACCAACTTCCAATCCAAGGAGCACCTCAAGAAGCTTGGGAGAGCACGCTACATCAACTCCATCATACCTTGGCGCCCAAGTCTTCCTCACATACGGGTTTTATTGTTTTTATCCTTTTGAGCTTAAATTTGGGTTTGTGCCTACAAACCCCAAACTCTTTTCTATCCCTCCTTCTTTTGGGTTTCACATCACCACTAAGGTGTGAAGAGGTTTTCAAGCTTTCCTTTAAATAGCTTGAGACATAGGTGAGCTATCCTTCACCTGTAAGAAGGATAGTGGGTTCTTGCTAAACCATTAAAAGCAAGTGGGTTCTTGCTAAACCATTTCAAAAGCAAGCTGTAATAGGTCCTAGTGCTACCTCAAAGCCTAGTGGGTTTCTTGCTAAAACCATTGAAAAGCAAGCGGTAGGAATCTCTCAACGGTTGAGTTGGGAGCGGAGACGTAGGCCGGGTTTTGGCCGAACTCCGTTAACAATTTCTTGTGTGATTGCCTCCTTTATTTTCCGCTGCATTTCAACTTTGATTTTAATTTGTTAATCTTTTTTAAAAGGAAATTCACCCCCCCTCTTGCCATCTTTTCTCCATTTTGTTCCGACCCAACAATTGGTATCAGAGGAAACTTTGAGTAATTCCCTAACCAGGTTTCAAATTCAAAGATCCATTGTGATGGCATCCACCTCTTTCGCCCCCGAGGGCTACTCATTGGGTCGGGCTCCATTTTTTGATGGGACCGACTATAATTATTGGAAAACCCGCATGACCACTTTTTTAAGAAGCATAGGATATCCTATTTACAAAATTGTCATGCAAGGTTATACTTTGTCTACCCCCGACGAATCCAAATGGACCCCCGCCGATATTAAGAATTTTGAGCTTGATGGCAAAGCCATGAATGCTCTTCATTGCGGGTTAGATAGAAATGAATTTAATCGTGTATCTACTTGCACCACTTCACATGAAATTTGGAAGCTTTTAGAAGTGACCCATGAAGGCACTAATAAAGTCAAAGATACTAGGTTAGACATGTATAGGAAAGATTTTGAAAGCTTTTCCATGCATCCTTCCGAATCTATTACCGATATGTTTACACGCTTCACTGACATTTGCAATGGAAGGAAATCTCTTGGTGATGATGTTTCAGCCGAGACGATGGTCAAGAAGATCTTATGGGTCCTTCCGAGCTCATGGGCACCAAAGGTGACGGCTATCCAAGAAGCTAAGGATGTAAAGAACATGCCAGTCGAAGAACTCATCGGATCCCTAATGACGTACGAGATCACAATGAGGAGGCAAGCTCAAAAGGAGGGCACACCAATCAAGACCCCAAAGAACATCGCCCTCATGGTACAAAAAGAAGTAAGCTCCTCCTCCTCATCATCATCTTCATCTTCTTCATCTTCAAGCGGCGACTCGGAAATGGAGAATCTCGCCCGCCAAATGCATAAATTTATGAAGAAGCACAAAAAGAAGAAATCCCTCAAGCACCGAAAGCAAGAACCCACCGCAAGATCCGAGCCCAAGGTAAAATGCTACGGGTGTGGCCAAAAAGGGCATTACAAGCCCGATTGCCCACTCAACAAAAAACGGGCCACGCCAAAGGAAAAAGGAAAGAAAAAGGTCCTCAAGGCGACATGGAGTGACACCTCATCATCCTCCTCCTCCTCCTCCTCAAGCGAGCAAGGTACAAATTGCCTAATGGCAAAACATGAGGTATCATCTTCCTCCTCTTCTGACTCCTCTTCCTCTTGTTCTTCAAATTCCAATTCATTTAATCATCTTTCTTATGAAGAACTCTCACACGCTAGAGACCAACTAGAAAATGGTTTTCATGAGCTTTCTTCAAAATTTGTTTCTTTGAAAAAGTCTTTCAAAAAACTCTCCTCCGAAAAAGAACAACTTCTCAAAGAGAAGAAGGAGATGTCCCTCAAAATCCAAAATTTCCCAAATGTTGATTCCATGGAATCAACCATCAAAGACCTAAGGGAGACCCTAGCTAAGTTCACCCAAGGGGAACAAAATTTGAACAATTTGCTTGGTTCCCAACGTATATCTAGAACCACCAATGGACTTGGCTACACCTATAAAGCTTCCTCCTCCCATGCACCCACTGTTTTTGTAAGGGGGAGCTCTTGTTTTAAATTTTGTAATTATTGTAAGAAAACCGGGCACCTAATTTATGAATGCGATTGCAAAAACGCCTGGTATGGTCAACCCAAAAGTATTTTCTTTTCGGACGAATTTTATAGGAGAAGACCCGCCATGAGACAAGTTTGGATTGAAAAATCCCTTCTTGCGAGTCTCTCCGGGCCAAAATTTATTTCCTATCCCCGGTGATTCATTGTTTTTATTTAGGGGGAGTTAGGTTTGTTTAAGCTTTTTTCAATTCAAACTTTCAATTTCAAAATTTTCGATTCCAACTTTCAATTTCAACACTTGGTATCAAAATTTTCATTTCAAAATATTCAATTCGAATTTTTCATTCAAAACTTTCAGTTCAAACTTTTGATTCAAAACTTTCAATTCAAATTTCAAATTTCAATTGGTTTTTGATTCAAAACTTTCAATTCAAACTGTTTTTCAAATTTTCATTTCAATTTCAAAAATCTCACTTGATTTTCAAATCTCAATCTTGTTTTTCAAATCTTTTCCCTCAATCAAGTTTTATGCCCCACGCTATTTTGATAATCAAAAAGGGGGATAAATTTCTTGATTGATTGGGGGAGAATCTTTTCTCTCATGCTTAGTCTTTATTTTCAATTTATCATTTAGGCATACCCTTCATTTAAGTTTTTACATTGCTTAGATAAGTGATTGTGATCATCAAAATAGGGGGAGATTGTTGTACCCCACACTCTTTGATTTTCATGATCACAATCACTTTCATTTTTGTCTGACATTGTTTTTAAGTGTTGTGGATGATAGGCAAAAGATTTCCAAAGGATTGGCCCAAGAATGGTCATCAAGTGGACTGAAATTCAGTCCACCGGCCAACCGGTGTGATGGCACCGGCCAGCCGGTGGACCTGGCAGAGGCATTGCCCACTGCCAGGTTCCACCGGTCAGTCGGTGGCTCTGTCACCGGCCAGCCGGTGGCATCCTGGTTCAATAGTGAGACCTACTGTCTCACCACCGGCCAGTCGGTGGCCTTCTCACCGGCCAGCCGGTGGATCCTGGGCAGAAGCTCTCTCAAACTTTCAAGGCACCGGCCAGCCGGTGGAGATGTACCGGCCAGCCGGTAGCCCAGTCAAACTAGCCGTTGGCTTTGACCAGTCAACCCTCTTTTGGCCTCCAACGGCTCCGAAGACCTCTCCAACGGCTCCGAAGACTCCCCAAGGGTTCCATGCCTATAAATAAAGGCCAAGGAAGCCCCGGACACCCACCGGAACTATTGTGAAGCCAACGGACACTTTTTCCATCATTCGGCAATCCTCCGGCGAGCCACTTCAAAGGAACCCCAAGTGCTCCAACCAACTTCCAATCCAAGGAGCACCTCAAGAAGCTTGGGAGAGCACGCTACATCAACTCCATCATACCTTGGCGCCCAAGTCTTCCTCACATACGGGTTTTATTGTTTTTATCCTTTTGAGCTTAAATTTGGGTTTGTGCCTACAAACCCCAAACTCTTTTCTATCCCTCCTTCTTTTGGGTTTCACATCACCACTAAGGTGTGAAGAGGTTGTCAAGATTTCCTTTAAATAGCTTGAGACATAGGTGAGCTATCCTTCACCTGTAAGAAGGATAGTGGGTTCTTGCTAAACCATTAAAAGCAAGTGGGTTCTTGCTAAACCATTTCAAAAGCAAGCTGTAATAGGTCCTAGTGCTACCTCAAAGCCTAGTGGGTTTCTTTCTAAAACCATTGAAAAGCAAGCGGTAGGAATCTCTCAACGGTTGAGTTGGGAGCGGAGACGTAGGCCGGGTTTTGGCCGAACTCCGTTAACAATTTCTTGTGTGATTGCCTCCTTTATTTTCCGCTGCATTTCAACTTTGATTTTAATTTGTTAATCTTTTTTAAAAGGAAATTCACCCCCCCTCTTGCCATCTTTTCTCCGTTTTGTTCCGACCCAACACTTTCCACCTCGGCCAAATCTCCGTAATCCACGTCTAGGTGAGACATACAAGAAGACGTGGTCGCCATCCTCAAACTCTAGTAGCCTCCGCCTCCTATCAACATAAGACTTCTGCTGGCTCTGAGCTGTCCTCATCCACTCCTGGATGACCTGGACCTTCTCTGTCATGGCCCGGACCATCTCTGGTCCCACAAGTGCTGACTCCCCAGGGTCTTTCCAATACAAAGGAGATCTGCAAGGTCTGCCGTACAACGCCTCGTATGGTTCCATCCCGATGGTGGAGTGGTAACTGTTGTTGTACGCAAACTCCACCTAGGGTAGGTGGTCCTCCCAACTATGACCAAAGTCAAGGACACATGCGCAGAGCATGTCCTCGAGAGTCTGAATGGTCCTCTCCGTCTGACCATCCGTCTGAGGGTGAAAGGCGGTGCTCAGACGTAGTTGTGTCTCGAATGCCTCCTACAACCCCTTCCAAAGCCGAGAAGTAAAGCAAGCATCTCGATCAGAGATGATAGATGATGGAACACCGTGAAGCCGTACAATCTCCTGAACGTAGAGATGCCCCAAGCTCTCCACTGGGCCCTGCTCTCTGATGGGTAAGAAGTGATCTGACTTGGTGAGTCGGTCGACAATCACCCAAATGGAGTCGTGACCTCTGGAAGTGCGTGGAAGTCCAGTCACGAAGTCCATAGATATCCCATCCCACTTCCACTCCAGGACCTCCAAGGGCTGTACCAAGCCTGCTGGTACCTGATGCTCTGACTTTACCTGCTGGCAGGTGAGGCATCGAGAAACGAACTCTGCCACAGCCTTCTTCATGCCCGGCCACCAGTGTTGTCGTCTGAGGTCCTGGTACATCTTCGCCACTCTAGGGTGTACCGCCAAAGGAGAAGTTTGAAACTCTCTTAGCACCTCCTCTCGTAAAGCGAATGGTACTAAGGTACGTCCTCTAAAAAGGACGTCATGCTCTGCTCCAAAGTAGAAACCATCAGGTGTCTGTCCTGAGGATATATGTGCACGCTGCGTCTCACAGTCAGCGTCCCCACACTGTGCCTCTCTGACCCGCTGTAGTAGTGGAGGAGTGACTGTGAGAGACTGAAGGAAGGCTGCTCTATCTCTATCCATGAAGTATATCTGCAAATCAGTTAGCTTCTTTGTCTCCTCCTCAAGTAGCTAAATGCCCGTCCTCCTACTGAGAGCATCGACTACTACGTTTCCCTTCCCAGGAGTATAGACTATCTCAAAGTCATAGTCCTGGAGGAACTCGATCCATCACCGCTGTCTCAGGTTCAGGTCCTTCTGTGAGAAGATGTACCTGAGACTCTGATGGTCAGAAAAGACTGTAAAGCGCTCGCCCATCAGATAGTGTTGCCATGTCTTCAGAGCGAAGACCACTACTGCTAACTCTAGGTCATGGGTAGTGTAGTTCTGCTCATGCGGCCTCAACTAATGTGATCCATAGGTGATCACTTCCCACTCCTGCATTAGGACACATCCGAGTCCGGTCCTTGATGCATCGCAGTAGACTACGTACCCTACTCCCTCCTCAGGAAACCTCAAGATAGGTGCACTGGTCAATCTCTGTCTCAGCTCCTGGAAGCTCTGCTGACATCTGTCTGACCACACAAAAGGTTTACCCTTCTTCATAAGAGCTGAGAGTGGTGTCGCAACTCTGGATAAGTCTGGAATAAATCTCCAATAGTATCCATCTAGTCCCAAGAAACTCCGCACCTCTGTCATGCTCCTGGGTGGCTCCCAAGCTATCACTGCCTCGATCTTCGCAGGATCCACCGCAACTCCCACCTCAGAAATGACATTCCCCAAGAAGTGGACCTCACGTATTCAGAACTAACACTTCAAGATCTTTCCATAAAGCTGGTGCTCTCGGAGTGTGTCTAGTACAACCCGTAAGTGGTAGGTGTGCTCCTCCTCAGTCGTCGAGTATATAAAAATTTCGTCGATGAAGACTACGACAAATCGATTGAGGTATGGATGAAAGATCCTATTCATGAGGCCCATGAACACTGCTGAAGCATTGGTTACACCGAATGGCATAACCAAAAACTCATAGTGGCCATACCGACATCTGAAGGCCGTCTTCTACACGTCCTCGTCCCGAACTCCGAGCTGATGATAGCCTGACCTGAGGTCTATCTTTGAGAACCACCTTGCTCCCTTGAGCTGATCAAAGAGGTCATCAATCCTCGGTAGCGGATACTTGTTCCTCATTTTCACCTGGTTTAGGTGACGATAGTCGACACAAAGTCGCAAGCTCCCATCCGCCTTCTTGGCGAACAATATCGGGGAATCCCAGGGTGAAACACTGGGTCGGATGAATCCCTTGCCCTAAAAGTCCTCCAACTGTACCTGTAGCTCTCGAAGCTCAGCGGGGGTCATCCGATATGCTGGAGTCGATATCGGGGTTTTCCCGGGGTACAGGTCAATATGAAAGTCTACCTCTCTGTGAGGAGGTAGCCCTAGAACGTCGTCGGGAAAGACGTCCGCGTACTGATCCACCACTACAGGAAAACTAGGACTCTACACGTCAACTGCTCCTAGGATGAGGCTAGCCAACTGATGAGTGATGGGCTGTCCTCTCCTCTGCGAAAGTCCATCCTGTGCTGCGAAGGCTCCCTTCTCGTCGGTGAAGGTGAACCTGCTCCCGTCGGTGCGTACACATCGCACCTTGTGCCTAATACAGTCAATCTGTGCATGGAATGTAGATAACCAATCCATGCCCAAGATGACGTCGTAAGTCCTCGACGCCGCTACAAGAAGATCCCAGCCGAATCTCTCGCCTCCTAGAGTAAGCTCACACTGTCAGCACCAGTGTGTAATCGTCGAGTCTGCTCCCGTAGAAGTCTCTAGCTGTAAGGATCGAGCCAACGGATCTGTCGAAATCTCCGAGCTCCGAACAAGGGCAGCGGCTACGAAAGAGTGACTCGCTCCTATGTCTATAAGAACTGCAGCATGGGTGGAATAGACACAGATAGTACCTCGAATCATCTCAGGCACACCGTGGTTGTAGGCCTCCGCTTCCTGGAGCTGTGCCTGTCTCTGCCCGCCAGCTCCATGTGGTCGGGGTGGACCTTCTGGTGGTGGTGGTGGTGGTAGAGCCTCAAAGCGTCGCCCACCACCTGCTGCTCGGCCATCTCCTCTACCTCGTCCGCCTCCTCCCTACGGACTGCCACAGTTGACCCTCTGCCTCTGCCTGGGTGGCCCCTCAACTGTCCGCCGCATGTGTAGCACTGCCTGCCTCTCGAAAGACTGGCTCTGCGTTGTGTGCCCCGCACTGCTGAGCCAGTGTCCTGAGGCCGTCTACGTGAGGGTCTGGTCTGCCTAGACCCCGGAGTCATTCATCAACTACCTGTTGTGGAATACTCTGCTACGTGTCGCCCCGCGGTAGGTCTCGCCGCTAGAGAAGTCTCAGCAAGAAAGCTCTCGATCAAAAGGGCTCACTCCAGTACTCCTGCCTGAGTCAGAATGCTGAGGGAGATCAGTGATGCCCTGATCTCGTGTCTCAATCCCTGCTCAAAGGTCTGAGCCCAGGAGAATGGGTCCCGTACCATGTCAGTCGAGTAGCGCGAGAGATCGGTAAATCTCGCCGAGTACTGGGTGACCGTCAAGGTGCCCTGCCGCAGATGAAGAAGCTCCTAGATGCGCATCGCACGGAGGGTGGCCGGGACGAACTCTGAGCAGAAGAGGCCCTCAAAGTCTGTCTAGAGGAGAGATGCCTCATCGTGCACTTGGAGCATCAAGCTCCACCATCGGCCCGCTGCTGTGTGCAGTAGGCTCGCTGTGAGGATCACCATGAGGTCTGCTGGTGTCCTCAATAGCCTGAAAACTCGTACCACTACCTCCAACCAGTCCTCGGCTACCTGAGGGTCCATCTCCCCGCGGAACCTGGGCGGTCGCTGGCGTTGGAACTCATACAGTGCACTAAGGTGACGTGCATCGTCAGCGGCTGGGGCTGGAAGCATCGGTGGCTCGGCGGGTAGAGGTACCGTCGATGCCTCAGCTGTCAAAGGGCCCTGTACCGAGGCCTCGTCGCTCGGCGGGCTGTCGTCACATACAACTCTCGGAACCCTAGCTGGCTGTCGTCGTGGGGCCATCCTGAAAAGAAATAGGTGCACCATGGTCAGAACAGTATACCTGGTGAGCTGACATAAAGTAATCACAAAGAAAACTTGTAACACACATGCAATCAATGTTTTCGTGCATTAAGTCGGAAATCAGAAGTCAGGGTCCTGGTGTACGGATACGTCGGTCGCCGCACCAACACTGGACTCCCTGGACTGATAACCACACCCAATACGCTAAACATTGTTTCTTCACATAGAAAAAAAGTTCAGATTCCCAAGTTCTGCGGTAGAACCGAACTCCTCTGATACCAATTTGTCACGACCCGTCCTCGGGGCCTGTGCTGTGACTACCCCAAGCCCGCCTTCCATAGGCCAGGGGCTGGCGACAAGCACCAAGGCATAAATCCCGGAAGGAGGGAAGGCATTTTCTTTATAAAGTAAACCACAAACACTAGAGAGCAAGCAGGCAAAAGTAAACACTAAGTAAAAACTGGTACAACAGTAAGTGCGGAAAAGTAAGTGGGCCAGTATACAAACCCAAACTGGAAGTAAAGTACAACTGTAAAGGGAAAACAGCAACTGAAAAGTAAAGCCGCAACGTCGAGCTGCACACTGGAAATCCCACCTGAAGGGTGGGTACAGAAATCCTCCACTACTCCTCGGGTCCAGCCGACCGCTCCAAGTACGTCCCGCCCAGTGGTCCACCTCTAGGTAACGTCCTGCTCCTCAAGCCTCCACCACGATGAGCGTTTTCCGTCGTCTACAACCAACACAATGTAGTGCGGGCATAGCCCATGCAGGGGTGAGTATAAGCTACTCAGTAGGGACCCCGAGACCCCCGAAGGTCTCCCAGAATCCACAAAGGATAACCACAAAGGAATGATACAATCACGAAGTAACATCTGAAACTGCTTAGGTATATGCCCATACATATACCTAAGTCATCAAATCTCGCTCGGCTCCAACATCCAAGATCAAGTACAACCCAGTCCACACAGGAAATCAAAACATAAATCCACACAGGATAGCACAACTAAATACACAAAGGAAAGTAAATAGGATTCAGCTCACACAGGTATACTTCTTCATATGACGATAAAGATGACCAGATATTTCCACTGATTCATCTAAGTCGTCAGACCCACAAAGGATCGATAGGTACTAACCCCCGTAATGACCCAAAAAGGATCTGACCCACACAGGATCGATAGGTAACTAACCCCCGCAATGACCCACAAAGGATCTGACCCACACAGGATCGATAGGTAACTAACCCCTGCAAAGACCCACACAGGATCGGACCCACACAGGATTTGTAGGCACTGGCCCACACAGGACCGATGAGCGCTGACCCACACAGGATCGGACCCACATAGGATCGGTAGCACTAACCGACAAAGGATTGATGAGTGTTGTAGTCGTTGCCGTCAAATCCACTTAGGATCTCTGTACAGTCGTCGTCGTCACAGTAGCAGTCGCAGCCAGCTCTAGGGTTCCCGCGCACAGCAAGCTCGTTCGGGAGGGTCCGCTCCACAAGCCGAGAGGATGATACATCAAGTGACACATAGCCCAGAGTTGATGTATCCAAAAGTTCCGTATCGTCAACAGGAACTCAACGTCGCAGACGGCGCGTCAATCGGACGCCCGGTCTGAGAGTTATTAGCTTTTTCGTCCCAGGGGCCCGATTGGTTTTTTTAAGGAAAAATGAACCCGACCGTACTCCACCTGCGTCCAAACCTCGGGCGGAGTAAGCCAAAAGATCCGTCTCACTTAGAGGAATTCAACAAAGTTGACGGAACGTCAATCGGACATCTGAAGCTCAAGATATGAGCGTTTCCGCTCCGAGGGCCCGATTGGTTTCGTGTACGAACCAACCCAGCCGAACCCAAAGTATTCCAAAACCATGAGTGTGATATACCGAAATGACCGTCTCGATCCAAGGATCTCATCTCCGCTAACGGCGCGTCGTTCGGAGGCTCGTAGCTCAAGTTATGAGCAAAAGACCGAAAAGGTCCGGAAACAGGGGGTCTGGGCCCGGACCGACCCGGCCCGACCCCCCCCCCCCCCCCCCGAGTCGGCCCGAACCGGGTCGACCCGACCCGGGCCCGGGTCCGACCCGGTTGGGCGCGACCCGGCCGGCAGTTCGGCTTGGCTCGGCTCGGCCGAGCGGCCGAGCAAGGGAAACCGCGGGCGGGGGGCGTGCTGCCCCCGCGTGAAGAGAAGTCGCGGCCCCGCATGGGGCCGCCCTCGCCAGCGGACACGGCCAGGCCGCCGCATCCCGCTCCTCCGGTCCCGCGTGGTCGCGGGACCGCGCTACTGCTGCCGCGGCTTCAGCCACAGCGGGTCCGTCCAGCGGCGCGCCAGGGCGCCGCCGCCTCCGGCCGCCGGTGGAGTCTGCGGGCCACCGGAGTTGCTCCGGTGGTCCGATTTCATTTCCTTCTGTGTCGTAGCTCATCTCAGGTCCCGTTCTTCACTTCGGAATCAACAAATCGTCTCTGTGGCACTCTTTGTCGTCATCCGTCGTTCCGCACACCAAGAAACAAAGGGCGGTGGGTTCGGACTTGTCCGTTGGTCCGCACCCACCGCGTTAGCGGTTTGAAACAACACCATAATTCCCAGCAATTGATAAACCTCAACCCGCAATAATAATCCGCAGATCAACTTGTTAATTGGTTGGTCCGTGTTCTTGCTTTGGAGGAAAACAAATATGGGTATTAACCTTTTCAAAACGACCCCTACCTTCGTTGTCGTCGGACGCGAGTTAGTCGTGGAATTTACCGTCGTGGAAGAAAAGGATCATCGCGTTGCGGAAGGGCGACGTTGTCGCGCGGTACTTGGAGTCGCGTAGACAAACTACAAGGATCAAGGAAATAAATATTTAATTATAAAAATTAAATCCATGTAGATGTTATAATCCACAAAGAATTAAAAGGACCGCAATCCCCTACCTCAAGATGTCGATCGAAGATTGTCGTGGGGATGGAACGTCGCGGAAGAAGCGTCGGCGTCGCGTCGCATCAATCTCCGGGGGTCTGGAATTCTTCGTCACCCTTCGTCAGAGGCCGGAGTTCTTCACGTTCTTCGCATTCTTCACGTTCTTCGCGTTCTTCGTGTTCTTCGCGTTCTTTGCGTTCTTCGCGAAGGAGGATGAAGGATTTTAAGTTTCTGTCAAATCCCCTCAACGAACAATCCTCAAGAAGACATGTGTTGGTCTTATTTCATTACATGCTAACAAACGAAAAATTAAAGATAAGAAACAAACAAATTAATTCATAGAATTAATTGCAATGAAACTAACCGCCCAATTAATAGGGGCGTTAAGAATTTAGAAAACGCTTCAGTTGACTTTCATTTAAAAGGGGTTTTTGCGGGTGCATTACTTAGAAGAAAAGAAATGGTGGGGATCGTGTGGGCCCCACCTCACAAATATCCTACCAAGAGGGTAGAATATTTTGGATTTCAACCTAACCACTTCAACTTAGCTTAAGCAGCTTTAAGTGGCTTTTAAGTGGATTTAAGTGAAATAAAAATAAAGTTTTCGCACCACTTTATTTTATTTCTTAACTTAACCCCAAAAAATTAAAAACCACACCCGAGAAAACGCAACTCCGGAAGAGGCGTTTCTAAGCAAATACTGGCACTGCGATTCCATCGGTGCCCTCGGAATTTGATTCTGAGCACCGGTTCAAAAGTTAGAAAAATCCGCTCGTTCGTTCACTAAACGTACCCGAGCCAAACTTCGGAAAATGATTCCGGGCACACCGGGCCTCGAAATCAGGTGTCGTCAGAAACTGCGTTCTTGTAAAATTCCAAATAAAATTAAGAAAAAAAAATTCCTTGAAATTTATGGGTATTTTCATAACGGCTTACCACTGACTGGGTAAACAACGGCTTACTGCTTATAGAGGTCCATAGTTTAACGTCATGCAGGACGGGGGCAAACCGACGTGAAGGAGGACATGGGGTTCAGATAGATGGTGGTCTTGAACCTTGTGGAGGCTTCCTATGTACCTCGCCTTGGTAAGGATCAAAGACCACATAGTTTAGGTGGGTTTGGGTGAACCAACGTGAAGGGGGTCGGAGTGACCGGTGTTGGGATTGAACCTCAGGGAGGCTTCCTATATACCTTATCTAGGAGACAAGGATCAAAGACCTCGTAGTTCGTGATGGTGTGGGATCCAATGTGAATGGGGTCATAACCAATGGTTGTTGGGATTGAACCTCAATAAGGCTTCCTACGTACCTCATCTTGGAGACAAGTATCAAAGACCTCATAGTTCATGATAGTGTGGGAGCCGACGTGAAGGTGGTCGGGACTAATGGGTGGTGGGCTTGAACCTCAAGGAGGCTTCCTACGTACTTCACCTTGGCAAGGATCAAAGACCTCGTAGTTCAGGTTGGGTGTGGGGCTTACACTCTAGGTTGCTCGGAGAGGATTTCATGGTCGATTCTTGCTCTAAGCCCATGTGATTCATGCTCAGTGTGAGAAACAAGAGACAGTAAAGACCTAATGATCATGTCGCAAAAGGTGCATCTGTGGGAAGTAGACTGAGGCCATGCGTAGTTGGTGGCCCAAAGAGGAAACAGGGGCTTACGAGTGGTTAGCAGCCCGTGTGATAGAGATTGGGACTTACTCTAGGGTGGAGGCCTGAGTGGTGACAAAGCCCAGTGGGAGAGATATTTTTCACCCAAGAAGAGGGGAGGAGCAAGCGTGCTACCTCCTACAAGGAAAGCTAGGGGCTTACACCAGGGTGGTTACCCTTTCCCTGTGGATAAAGGCCACTCCGATAAAGAGGATTCCATTCCATGTGAGGAATTATTTCACTCCCGTGGAGACTAGTGGTCATAGATAATGTCCTAGAAGGGTCACCCCGTGTGCAATCCATGGGGCGAGGTTGCAGTTTAACATCATGTCCTGAGGATGAAGGTGCTTGGCAGTTTAACATCCTGCAGCTCGGACGAAATGGGTTCACTCCACACCCCTAGGACTTACATAACTGGCACACTATACACCTTGGTGAAGCGAAGGGACTGGAAACACCATGACTAGGGGGTGTTGTGAGGGGATCCCATTGGAGGTCTATGTTAGCGTGGCTATGCGAAGAAGCAATAGTTGTTAGCGTGCCTATGCGAAGAAGCATGAGGTGAAGCAACACAAGGTGAAACACCGCCCAATGGACTTTAAAGTTACTTCATACGAGTCTAGAAGGTCGTACGGGAAAACGGTGTGTGACGTAGATGTTTTAGTCTTGGGAGGCGCCCGAAAATGATGTCCAGAAGAGAGACATAGAACATGTGTGCACAAGGACGGAGGCTTGTGTGCAAAACGGAACAGTTGCATGGAAAACGTCGGGTCGGCATGCAATTGAGACACTTGCATGGAAAAGACCGGGTCGGCGCACAATTGGAGAGGTTTGGCATGCAAAACGGAACATCTGCATGGAAAACGCTGGGTCAGTGCGCAATTTGAGACACTTGCGCAGAAAATACCGAGTCGGTGTGAAATTGGAGAGGTTTGGCGTGCAAAGGGGGGCCGAAATTTTTTACGCAATTTGTGGGGATTGCGTGCAAGTAATATGGGTTGCGCATAATTTGGAAGGGATTGTTCACAAGTAATAGGGATTACACGCAAAGGATGGTACTCAAAGGTATTTGGATGAGGGTTAAGCCTGAGTGGTTCAGCGCGAAGGCGGACCCCTGGGTGACCTGTCGCGAAAAATCCCATACCTGAAAGACATCTTTTTGCGTGTAAGAGAGGTAGATTTCATACAGAGGGGAAGGTTTGTATTCTTCAGTTGTCGGATGTTGAAGGGGTCTCCCTTCTATTTATAGGAACTCAGGGTCATCGGATCTGTGTGGAAACTAGTCCGCGTGAAAGATTGAACGCTAGTGTCGGCAGCGCGAAAGTTCAACCGTGCAGAGGCAGCTGTGCGCAAATTTCCACGCCCGCGGTTGGTGGCACAGAATTTTCCACACCTACGTGGAAAACTTCCTCGGATCTCGTAGTTTTCCGCGTGAGAGATATTTTTTCGTGCACACTTGGGATTTTTTCGCACGGCTCTGCCGGGCCCCTGGAACGGATCACCAGGTCAAAATATGTCTTCACTTTGTCGTTCCAAAACTTCCTTCATCCCTTGATCATTTTTCAGCATCTAAAAATACCCCCCCTCAGAATCGGATCGGCGAGGGGATGCAAAGGTCAGATTCCAATGGAAATGCTGAGACGGATAACTTCTTGGAGTCGGCGTGTACCAAAACCCATAGATGCGCGTAAAACCAGGAAGTGGCATGAAAATCACTTTTTGCACGCATGAAATCCATGTTCTGCTCCTATAAAAACCCTCGCAGGTCCCTCAGTCTATACAGATTTTTCTCATGTGATAAGTATTGAGCTCTTGCGCATGAAAAACTTCTCCTGTCTTACGTGAAAAACCTCTTTAGTTGCACGTAATTCCCCGAGTTCAGCCATCATTTTACGCACAGACCTAGGGTTTTTCGTGCCGCTACCTCTATTTTTCATGATAACTCTTAATTTTTCATGCCGCCTCTTATAATTTCATTTCATGGCAGCCTTTTCATGCTGACTCCTTGAGACCTCACTGGAAGAAGATGGTTTCTAATCGGGATGACGCTGAGAGAGAAGCTGTGTTCGCCGCTCGAAGAGCTGAGATGGTTTCCAACCTTGAGGTTTATGGAACCCAAAAGATTATATCTAGAAACCATGCTCTCTTCAACGTTTTGAACCCATACTAGAAGGAATATGCACTATCTGAAAACTTTCCGATATGGGACTTCGGTATTTTGAAGGAGGTACCCATGCCAGGATTTGAAGTCGACACACCACAGTCATGGGTGACCCACGAGGATGACCTACCTCGGTATAATATCACTAACAATGGCCATCCCACTAGAGAAACTAGACATATGGATGTTTACATCCTTAATCCCAAGACCATGAATATTTTGGGAAGCGACCAAATCGCATAGGATTCTCCAACCCATTACACAAGTACTTTCCGACAGAGTGTTACCGACAAAACTAAAGCCTGGCTGCAGGATTGAGACCTGCGGTCTGGGGGAAATTTCACAAATGAATGGGCCTGGGCATATTGGGTATGCCAGACGTGTGACCAGTTTGGGGCCAAACTGCGGCACATCGGTTTGTTCGAGGCGGTGTGGACATCGCAATTTCATTTCTACCATCAGCATGAGCTCGGGCCAGAGTTTTTTACCCAATGGTCCCCTGATATCAATAAATTCCATCTTCACCCTGGGGAAATTAGTATCATCCTTTGGGACATTCATTGCATCAGGCGTATCCCTTTGGATGGGCACCAGTACGATGAATTCCTTCTGATGAGGAACATCTGGGTAGATAGATCATGAACTCTTATCCTAACATGGAATCTGTTAGAGCTGGCTAAGTAGAGGTTGGGGGTCAAGGACTTTTTGAAGTACATCACCTATAAAAAATGGTTTATCTTGTTTCTGTAAAGAGATCCGGAAGTCAAGATGTTGGGGTGAAGAAGACGGTGTCCGACTACGGCACAGAGGATCAAGAACGGATCGTACTGGAGGATCCTAGAGGTGGGGGAATATCAATCATGGGCCTTCAGTATAAATGAGAGTCAGGACCCTAATGTCTGGTACTCCGGATTTCTTTCAACCTTCTTGAGTGGGTGGCTCCTACCAGTGAGGGACACAAGGATGGGATTTCATCCGGAGACATTGGTGATGCCTGGCATCATGGCCACTAATCATAGGTTCAATCTGGGAGTCCCCATGTTAGTCCGTTTGTTTTCCATTCTAGGGTGCATTTCAAGAGGGGGTTCACTGAGGAGGATCTGTAGTCCCTTTCAGATCCTTCATGGTCGGATCGTGGCTCATTGTGGCGAGTATACCTTTCTGAACGCCATTTGTCCTATGGGTAATGGCCTGCGACCTTCCTTGCTGAATATCGTCGAGGTTATGTCCTTGATGCTCAATGAGGAGGGGGTAAGGATCATAATCAAAAATCATGCCAATTTTACTTTTATCCCATTCCTCACTCCGACTTTACAAATTATAGACAATGGGAAAGGCTTACTGGAGTAAATGGAATACTTCCAGGGAATCAGAGGTGGGGTGCTTGTGGCCCGGATTGATGGGAAGATCCTTTGTGATCCCTACGTGTCTTCAAGATTCTCTAGGAAGTTTGGATGACTCTAGCGGATGCCGAAGAAAGTGTATACAGATTTCTGGGAGGAGAGGTATCCCTAAGTTCTTTGCCAAATGTGTCTGATGTTCACAACCCATGGCTCTAGAGACGTCATTACCTTTCCCCTCACCAGAGTTGATGCTGGCCTCTTGACAGAATATTCCAAGAATTGGGCCGTAGCATGCCCTGAGGGACTTTTGCATAAGTGATTTCGGCAGCTCAAGGTAGCCAGTGTAGAACTTGGGCAGCGAGAGAGTAGACAGGGAACTGTTGGGGAGGAAAGGTTGGAAGCAAGTCGGGAAACTAGGCCCGCACAGGCCGGGACTACAGTAGTGGGAACGTCGCACGGCATGGTCGCACCTTCATCACCCAGGGGGAGATGGGATCACAGAGCGGTCAGGGAACTTCCTGGGAAGCAAATAAGATATCTTCTTTAACCTTCCGATGATGCAATCTTCCCGGCTCTATGGTCATCCTGGTTGACCCTATGGTAGTCAATGGGCATCGAATCCCTCTGGAAAAAGACAATACAAGACGAAATCCAGCTTCCAGAGGTTGGACTCATCTGGGTTGATGATAGGGTAAACTTCCATCATCAGCATGCATACCTGACGGCCATGGATGTGTATGCATTCCAACGAGGTCGGCGTGAGGAACCACCCCTCTTGGTGAAGGTAATGTTCGACCAGGAGAATGATCCAGACAAGATGTTTCCCGAGGATGACGACAGCGGCGAGGATCTGGAGGGCAGTGAGACGGAAGAGGAGGAGGCAGAAGGAGAAGGTGAAGGAGAAGAGGAAGGAGGAGGTTAAGTAGAAGAGGATCTCGAAGGTGGAGGGTCTCAAGGGACGTCCCACCAAGGGAGTCTTCGGGAGAGTGGTGAGATCATTGGATTTGATGTAGACATAACTGAGCTACTTGAGGTATGTCTCATACCTTATCTATCCTTCCCCCTTCATTTTTTTTATTTGTAATCCTCAATCAGATCTCCTTATTTTTCTCAGGTGCATATTGGCACCAACCAAGAGGCTCCATCCGAAGGGGGGGCACTAATAGAACAAGGTGGGGAGCTGACGCCCATTATTGAGCTAATAAGTGCTAAGGGATCCCCTACAATGATGGCTACTATAGCAGCTAGAACACCGAAGGCTGATGCCTTGGGCTCTTGTAAGTTCATTACTTAGACACTGGTATTTACCATAGAAGAGCTTAGTTGATCAGGGTGTTCATTGTTTGTGAAGTAATCATAGCCTTGGAGGCTCGTCAGGTTGTTGAATCCAGGTCATTCACGAGTGATTCAATGGAAAATGTGTCGGCCCATTCAGGGCGCACTTTCTAAACTGAGCCAGCCCTGACACTTAGTGAGCAAAGAGCTATGGACATCATCAATATTAATTCCAGGGCAGGGACGAAAGTTGGATAAGGAGATACCAAGACTGATATGAGAGAGGAAGGTCGCTCAGGTGTTGAATACCCAAAGAAGACCCTACCGCTGGTCTCTTGGCTTCTTTCCCTAACTATCAGCCTGCAGATCCCGAGGAGATATATTATTCTGGTTCGGAGGTGGCCAAAGAGAGCCGTATGACACAGCGCAAAGGGTGTAAGTGTATCAAGCACTTTCTCGGTTAGCCTCAGATGGAATGGCTAAAACGGATGGGATCTCTCCACACCTGGCTACAATTTCTCTATGTTGGAAGGGTGGATTCTCACCATCTTCATTCGACAGCCCGTGACTACATGGCCGAGAAGCTACGTGAGATCAGCCGATGATCCGATGTTGCCCGGTTTCAGAAAGAGTCGGGGAGTACCCAAGCATTCCTAAAGGCGGAACAATAGGTACGATGCCTTGAAGAACATACAAAAGAAAAGGATATATTCATTTCCAACTACTTCGAGCTTGTGGACCAATTGAGGGCCTAGCTGATAGACGCCTAAGAGCAGCTAGTGGAAGCGGGTCACCAAATGACTAAACTTCAAAATGAACAGGCGCAAGCACAAGCTAGGGAAAGTGCACTGTGCTCTGTGGCCACTGATGAAGAGAGGGTTCTCAGGGGGCGGGAAGAAATCTTGGAGGCCACCATCCAAAAGGTAGCAGTATTGGAATGATCTATCCAAGATGTTGATCCTTAAGGGCCCTATTTTGGTCGAACTCATAAACTCATTTCTCCTTACTACCTCTTGTTATGAACTTCATGTATGGAAAGATGTATGGATAGATTTATTTACTTGTTCGTTTGGTTTAATGTATTCAACCATAATCCTAAAATAAATAGAAATCCATTCTTAAGCTCACTTGGGTCATACCCGGTGTGAGAAACAAGGGATGCTCGCACTATTACTTCATTTGAATGTATGAGTTTCAACCAAGATTCAGGAACCCGAGGTTCGAACAACCAATCCGAATTCCCGGGAAGATAAGGGAGAGGCCAGATTAGGGGATTAGGACCTCAGAACAATCGATGTGTTGTCTTCACAATGTGCTCTAGTGCACAGTCGGGGTAATGCCAGGGGCGTTTGAAATCAACCCGAATATAAGGGAGTGGAAAGTGTGAATCAAAATACCCTAGATTTGTAACACTTTTGGGGTGGCATGACAATATAGGATAACTATTGACCATGTTCGAAACACAATATCCATATTGTATTAGCCTGAAATGGGGATGAAAAATGAGGGCCGACCGCTGACCATGTTCGAAACATGAGGTCTGACTCGGAATGCCATCCATTAGTCTTCCAGAACATTGGCCTAGGATAGTAGGCAAGCCATAGGCTGAGAATCCATACTGTTATGGGGTCCTTTAGACGTGAAAGAGGACAAGGGTCCGAATAAAGGTCACTCAAAGCATGGAATGTGGAGTGGTGGTTTGCTCGAATGGAATCCAACACTATTGGCATTACACCACCTTGGTGAGAACACATTAGGTGGGTACACCAGTCCAATCATGGATCATTACTTCTTCTAAATAGGACCTCTATGGAGAGGAAACGGTCTCCTCCCAACATTATCGTGGGGAATCTGGAACTTGTTCAGGGTAGAACTGCGGTTATAGGGTTCCCTGAAAGAGTTATGGCCAAGGGGATGAAAAATATGAGGAAACAGGATTTCTGATTCCTGAGGATGGACCCAGAGATGAGGTGTCTGGGAGTTCCTATTTATCCCATGAAGATGGAAATCAAGACACATGTAGTTTTGAGGGTGTCATGGTAAGATACCGGTGCCATAGATAAGGTCGTGCAGGTCTGGCCCTTGCACCAAGAGAAGCGGCATTTGATAGATCCTATTTTTTTTTCAGGATGAATGTTTTTTTTTGTGAAGCGATGGACCTAGGATGGAAGTTATAGGTATTGCCACAGGAATCAATCCATATGCAGGCATTGAAAAATGGTATGGTGTGTAACCGATACCAAACATGACGTCACCTCGGATGAGGGCATCACAATGCAGTGTCATTTTTCATCATGTGGCCAGGATGATAATGTCATAGTTTAGGGTCATGTGATGGGACCAACCATGAATTTTTAACATCATGTGAGATATATGCAATATTTTAAAGTCATGTGGGGCTAAGAATCATAGTTTAAATTCATATGGCTCAGACGTATACATGAGAGGTGAGGTTCTAGAGGGGATGTGCACGACGTGATAAAGCATACCTGACGTGAATGAGGACAAGGTCCACACCATACCATGCACAATTCTGAGGATGAAACCTCGAGCTGAGGGGATAGGAAAGATTATAGGAAAAGGGGTAGGAGAAACTAGCTCCCAATTGAGCTGGACCCAAAGACAAGATGTACGGGTGTTCCTATGTATCCCATGAGAATGGGAATCAAGCCACACGTAGTTCTTGAAGGTGCCTTTTAACATCATGCGGGACAACATACAGTTTAATGTCATGTGGGATAGGAAGTAGAGGGCTAAATCCTAGAAAGGGGCATATGTGGTGTGGCTAATGTAAACCCGACGTGAATGAGGAAATAATATCATACCACGCCATGCAGTCCCGTAAGATTTAAATCCCCAAAGGCATAACATAAGAGATAAATTAGTGGAACTCGAGTTGGACCCAAAGACAAGATGTCAAGGCGTTCATACATATCCCATGGAAATGGGAATCAAGTTGTACTTAGTTCTAAAAAAATATCTTAGTTTCTGTTCTTAGAGCTCAGACCATAGAGTATCGGAATCCTTCCAAGTAAGTGTAGACCTCAACCCGATCCATAGGCCCACGTGAGTCAAATTTGGTGTGGGAAACAAGGGAGGAAGAGGTTTTTTTCAATACCTGCAATTCATGCCAAAGGGAAATCAGTGTGGATCCCTAAATGATTCCTTTACCGCGGTTTTTTCCTCCTACCATGCAAATGTGCACTGAGGGATAGTACCAAGAGTGTCGAAATTTCACTTTAGACATGATGAGGTGGAAAATGATGTGAATCAAGTGACCAATATTTTGGGCATAATGGGGTTGGTGTGATGATGGAGGATAACTGTTGAATGTGTTCAAAACATAGTATCCATATCATTTGACCTGAAATGGGAACAAAAAATGAGCATCAACCACTGACTGTATTCAAAATGCGGGACTTGTATCAATTTGTTGTTCGAAACCCTCGAGGACGTTAGCCTGTAATGGTAGGAGGGCCCTTGGGCTGAGAATCCATTCCATTTGGGTGTCCCTTCGGATGTGAAAGGTGATGAAATCCCTAATAAAGGGGAACACGAAGCCTAGAAGGTGTGTGGGAACATGTCCAGGTAAAATCCAACACTCCAAACGCTGAACCAGAGTACTCTTGGGCACATTGGTGAATCATCGAAGAGGGTCGAGGGGATTAACTTGAGAGTGGCCGATTTGAAAAGATGAGTATAGAACAAGGGGGTAGAGAACTCTCAGGAGAAAGAGGTACATGGTGTGGTTGTTACAAACCCGACATGAATGAGGACATAAGCCCATACCACACCATATATCCCTCTCATGGAAGAATACAGGCCAAGGGGCCTAGATAACAGGGAGATCTCTAAGAGTTGGGGTTGGACCTAAAGTCTAGATGTTTGGGCAGTCTTACGTATCCCATTAGGATGGGAATCAAGCCACATGTAGTTCTAGAAAAGGGATGATGCAAATAAGAGCCAGATACCCCAACGAGGGGAGTGTATAGCATGGCAAGTAACCCAACGTGAATAATAATGTGATTCTATATCGTACAACCCTAAGTGAGAACTTGTGTCAGGGCCCGAAAAGGCCAAGGGTCCTGAGGCTGGGCCTCAGACGGAATGTCCCGGCCAGTTGGCAGTTTAACCTCTTGCAGTGAAGTCAAAGGTAGGGGTAAGGTATCTTGTCCAGGGATGTGTACAACATAGTGATCAACCCGACGTGAATGAGGACATAATCCCGCACCACACCATACAACCCTAAGTGATAACTTGGGCCAGGGGCCCAAAAATGCCAAGGGGCCTGAGGCTGGACCTCAGATGAAAAGTTCTGGCCAGCTTGCAGTTTAACGTCTTACAGTGAGGACGAAGGTGGTCATAGTTTAGGGTCATAGAGCTCGGACCGTATATGCCTAGTTTAATTTCATATGTGTGGGATATAAAGGGAGAATCATCATGCTTATAGAATACCACAAATTGGAAATGATGATTGAGAAAAAATGTTGACCAGGTTCAAAACATAGTATCCACCCTTGTGTGACTAGAATTCGGGGAAAAAAATTGAGCATCAACCGCTGACCGTATTCTCAACACGGGACTTGTATCAACTTGTCACCCACAATCCGCGAGGGTGTTAGCTTGTAATGGTAGGAGAGCCCTTGGTCCGAGAATCCATGCCTTTCGGGGGCCCTTCTGGATATAGAGGGTGATAGAAACCCAAATTATGGTTCATGCCAAGCATGGTAGGGCCTGTACTCACGAAACGGATGATAAATTAAGGAAGGGATATCTCAAGGGGATATGTGTGGCATGGTGAAATAGCCCGACATGAATGAGGACATGAGTCTGCACCGCACCACACAATCCTAAATGAGAACATGGGCGAGGGTCCTGAAGGGGTTGAAGGACCTGAGGCTGGGCATCCCAGTCAACTGTAGCCATACGACCTCTTGTGTGGTTACCGCCTCATCACAGCTCCTAATCCCATGTGTGCAGTGGTTAGTGTGGGAAACAAGGATTTGGATTTAGCTTTCCCTGTTATATAAGTGTCAGATAGCTGGCATCACCCGAAGGGAGTCGCAACTCGAAGATACAGCGGGAAGGATGAACCACCACACTCAATGTTTGGGATCTATGGGGGTGGTGACAATGACAAAGGATAGACACTGGACATGTTCAAAACACAGTGTCCTTATAGTTTGACCTAAAATGTGAATAGTAAATGAGCATCGACTGCTGACCATATTCGAAACGCGGGACTTGTATCAATTTATTGCTCAACATCCTTGAGGACGTTGGCCTGAAGTGGTAGGAGAGCCATTGGGTCGAGCATCCATGCCAGTCGGGGGTCCTTTTTGTTGTACCCCACACTCTTTGATTTTCATGATCACAATCACTTTCATATATGTTTAACTTTGTTTTTAAGTGTTGTGGATGATAGGCAAAAGATTGCCAAAGGATTGGCCCAAGAATGGACAAGAAATGGACTGAAATTCAGTCCACCGGCCAACCGGTGTGATAGCACCGGCCAGCCGGTGGAACTGGCAGAGGGATTGCCCACTGCCAGGTTCCACCGGTCGACCGGTGGCTCTGTCACCGGTCGACCTGTGGCACCCAGCCCAAATAGTATTTGCTACTGTCTTGCCACCGGCCAGCCGGTGGCTCCTCCACCGGTCGACCGGTAGAGCCTGGATCAAGACTCTTCTTCTCTACCAAGGCACCGGCCAGCCGGTGGAGATGTACCGGCCAGCCGGTAGCCCAGTCAAACTAGCCGTTGGCTTTGACCAGTCAACCATCTTTTGGCCTCCAACGGCTCCGAAGACCTCTCCAACGGCTCCGAAGGCTCCCAATGGGTTCCATGCCTATAAATAAAGGCCAAGGAAGCCCCGGACACCTACCGGATCATATACAAAGCCACCGTACACATTTTCCATCCTTGGCGTACCTCCGGCGGACTTCCTTCAAAGGAACCCACCTTGCTCCAACAACTTCCACATCCAAGGAGCTCCACCCAAGAAGCTTGGAAGCGGCCTTCAACACCTCCAATCAATCAAAGGCGCCCAAGTCTTCCTCAATTACGGTTTTATTGTTTTATCTTTTTGAGATTTAATTTTGGGTTTGTGCCTACAAACCCCAAACCCTTTTCTCATCCCCCTTTCTTTTGGGTTCTCACACCACCATTAAGGTGTGAAGAGGTTTCTTCAAGCCTTTCCTTTTAAAAGGCTTGTGTTCCGGTGAGCTAGCCTTCACCCGTTAAAAAGGCTAGTGAGTTCTTGATAAACCATCAAAAGCAAGTGGGTTCTTGCTAAACCACAAAAAGCAAGCTGTAATAGGTCCTAGTGCTACCTCAAAGCCTAGTGGGTTTCTTGCTAAAACCATTGAAAAGCAAGCGGTAGGAATCTCTCAACGGTTGAGTTGGGAGCGGAGACATAGGCCGGGTTTTTGGCCGAACTCCGTTATCAATTTCTTGTGTCTTGCCTCCTTTATTTCCGCTGCATCTTTCACTTTGATTTTAATTTGTTAATCATTTTTTAAAAGGCAATTCACCCCCCCTCTTGCCATCATTCCTCTGTTTTCTTCCGACCCAACATTTGGTATCAGAGGGGTATTTTGAATAATTCCTTACCCGGTTTCAAATTAAAGATCCTATTTTATTTTTATGGCTTCTACCGCTTCTTCCTCTCAATCCCCCGAAGGACATTCTTTGGATCGTGCTCCATTCTTTGATGGAGTCGATTATAGTTTTTGGAAAACCTGCATGACCACTTTTCTTAAAAGCATTGGATATCCTATTTTTAAAATTGTCATGCATGGTTATACTCTCTCTAGTAAAGATGAATCTCAATGGACCCCCATTGACATTGCAAACTTCGAGCTTGATGGCAAAGCCATGAATGCTCTTCATTGCGGGTTAGATAGAAATGTATTTTATTGTATTTCTTCTTGCACTACTTCTTACGACCTTTGGAAATTTTTAGAACTAACCTATGAAGGTACTAGCGAGGCTCCAAAGCAAGAATCCAATCAAAAGCAAGAACCCGTCAAAAAGCTAGAACCCGACGAAAAGATCAAGCCCGTTTTCCCACCTCACAAGAAAAGGGCCAAGAAGAAGAAGAAGGCTTTAAAGAAAACTTGGAGTGATAGCTCCTCCTTCTCTTCTTTCTCCTCGAGCGACCAAGGTAAAAAATTCCTAATGGCAAATCATGAGGTATCATCTTCCGACTCTTCTTCCTCGTCTTCTAGCTATTCAAATTCTTTCAATCATATGTCTTATGAGGATCTCCAATACGCTAGAGATCGATTGGAGGAAGGTTTTCACGAACTTTCTTCCAAATTTGTTGCTTTAAAAAAGAATTTCAAAAAACTATCTTCCGAAAAAGAACAACTTCTTAAAGAGAAGGAAGAGTTGACCCTTAAAATCCAAAATTTTCCAAATGTTGATTCTATGGAATCAACCATTAAAGACCTAAGGGAGACCCTAGCCAAGTTCACCCAAGGTGAACAAAATTTGAACAATCTCCTAGGTTCCCAACGAATATCTAGAACCACCAATGGACTTGGCTACACCAACCAAGCTTCCTCCTCCCATTCACCCACTGTTTTTGTAAGGGGGAGCTCCGAATTTAAATTTTGTAACTATTGCAAAAAACCCGGGCACATGATATATGAATGTAATTGCAAAAACGCCCGGTATGGTAGGCCCAAATCGATTTTTTATTCGGATGAATTTTATAGGAGAAGACCCGCTATGAGACAAGTTTGGATTGAAAAATCCCTTCTAGCAAGTCTCTCCGGGCCTAAAATCATCTCTTTTCAAAATCCCTCTCCCCGGTGACTTTTTGTTTTTATTTAGGGGGAGTTAGGTTCTTTTAAGTCTTTTTTGTGAATTCAAAATTTTCCTTCAAAATTTTCATTCAAAATTTAAATTTCTCAATTCAAAATTTTCATTTCAAAATTTTCGATTCCATCTTTCAATTTCAACTCTTGGTTCCAAATTTCAAAATTCAATTGGTTTTTGATTCAAAACTTTCAATTCAAAACTCTCAATTCAAACTGTTATTCAAATTCTCATTTCATTTCAAAAATTTCAATTGATCTTGTTTTTCAAATCATTCCCTCAATCAAGTTTTATGCCCCATTCTATTTTGATAATCACAAAGGGGGAGAAATTTTTTGATTGATTGGGGGAGAATCTTTTCTCTCATGCTTAGTATTTATTTTCAATTTTTCATTTAAAGAATGCCTTTCATTTAAGTTTTTACATTGCTTTGATAAGTGATTGTGATCATCAAAATAGGGGGAGATTGTTGTACCCCACACTCTTTGATTTTCATGATCACAATCACTTTCATATATGTTTAACTTTGTTTTTAAGTGTTGTGGATGATAGGCAAAAGATTGCCAAAGGATTGGCCCAAGAATGGACAAGAAATGGACTGAAATTCAGTCCACCGGCCAACCGGTGTGATAGCACCGGCCAGCCGGTGGAACTGGCAGAGGGATTGCCCACTGCCAGGTTCCACCGGTCGACCGGTGGCTCTGTCACCGGTCGACCTGTGGCACCCAGCCCAAATAGTATTTGCTACTGTCTTGCCACCGGCCAGCCGGTGGCTCCTCCACCGGTCGACCGGTAGAGCCTGGATCAAGACTCTTCTTCTCTACCAAGGCACCGGCCAGCCGGTGGAGATGTACCGGCCAGCCGGTAGCCCAGTCAAACTAGCCGTTGGCTTTGACCAGTCAACCATCTTTTGGCCTCCAACGGCTCCGAAGACCTCTCCAACGGCTCCGAAGGCTCCCAATGGGTTCCATGCCTATAAATAAAGGCCAAGGAAGCCCCGGACACCTACCGGATCATATACAAAGCCACCGTACACATTTTCCATCCTTGGCGTACCTCCGGCGGACTTCCTTCAAAGGAACCCACCTTGCTCCAACAACTTCCACATCCAAGGAGCTCCACCCAAGAAGCTTGGAAGCGGCCTTCAACACCTCCAATCAATCAAAGGCGCCCAAGTCTTCCTCAATTACGGTTTTATTGTTTTATATTTTTGAGCTTTAATTTTGGGTTTGTGCCTACAAACCCCAAACCCTTTTCTCATCCCCCTTTCTTTTGGGTTCTCACACCACCATTAAGGTGTGAAGAGGTTTCTTCAAGCCTTTCCTTTTAAAAGGCTTGTGTTCCGGTGATCTAGCCTTCACCCGTTAAAAAGGCTAGTGGGTTCTTGCTAAACCATCAAAAGCAAGTGGGTTCTTGCTAAACCACAAAAAGCAAGCTGTAATAGGTCCTAGTGCTACCTCAAAGCCTAGTGGGTTTCTTGCTAAAACCATTGAAAAGCAAGCGGTAGGAATCTCTCAACGGTTGAGTTGGGAGCGGAGACGTAGGCCGGGTTTTTGGCCGAACTCCGTTATCAATTTCTTGTGTCTTGCCTCCTTTATTTCCGCTGCATCTTTCACTTTGATTTTAATTTGTTAATCATTTTTTAAAAGGCAATTCACCCCCCCTCTTGCCATCATTCCTCTGTTTTCTTCCGACCCAACATTTGGTATCAGAGGGGTATTTTGAATAATTCCTTACCCGGTTTCAAATTAAAGATCCTATTTTATTTTGATGGCTTCTACCGCTTCTTCCTCTCAATCCCCCGAAGGACATTCTTTGGATCGTGCTCCATTCTTTGATGGAGCCGATTATAGTTTTTGGAAAACCTGCATGACCACTTTTCTTAAAAGCATTGGATATCCTATTTTTAAAATTGTCATGCATGGTTATACTCTCTCTAGTAAAGATGAATCTCAATGGACCCCCATTGACATTGCAAACTTCGAGCTTGATGGCAAAGCCATGAATGCTCTTCATTGCGGGTTAGATAGAAATGTATTTTATTGTATTTCTTCTTGCACTACTTCTTACGACCTTTGGAAATTTTTAGAACTAACCTATGAAGGTACTAGCGAGGCTCCAAAGCAAGAATACAATCAAAAGCAAGAACCCGTCAAAAAGCTAGAACCCGACGAAAAGATCAAGCCCGTTTGCCCACCTCACAAGAAAAGGGCCAAGAAGAAGAAGAAGGCTTTAAAGAAAACTTGGAGTGATAGCTCCTCCTTCTCTTCTTTCTCCTCGAGCGACCAAGGTAAAAAATTCCTAATGGCAAATCATGAGGTATCATCTTCCGACTCTTCTTCCTCGTCTTCTAGCTATTCAAATTCTTTCAATCATATGTCTTATGAGGATCTCCAATACGCTAGAGATCGATTGGAGGAAGGTTTTCACGAACTTTCTTCCAAATTTGTTGCTTTAAAAAAGAATTTCAAAAAACTATCTTCCGAAAAAGAACAACTTCTTAAAGAGAAGGAAGAGTTGACCCTTAAAATCCAAAATTTTCCAAATGTTGATTCTATGGAATCAACCATTAAAGACCTAAGGGAGACCCTAGCCAAGTTCACCCAAGGTGAACAAAATTTGAACAATCTCCTAGGTTCCCAACGAATATCTAGAACCACCAATGGACTTGGCTACACCAACCAAGCTTCCTCCTCCCATGCACCCACTGTTTTTGTAAGGGGGAGCTCCGAATTTAAATTTTGTAACTATTGCAAAAAACCCGGGCACATGATATATGAATGTAATTGCAAAAACGCCCGGTATGGTAGGCCCAAATCGATTTTTTATTCGGATGAATTTTATAGGAGAAGACCCGCTATGAGACAAGTTTGGATTGAAAAATCCCTTCTAGCAAGTCTCTCCGGGCCTAAAATCATCTCTTTTCAAAATCCCTCTCCCCGGTGACTTTTTGTTTTTATTTAGGGGGAGTTAGGTTCTTTTAAGTCTTTTTTGTGAATTCAAAATTTTCCTTCAAAATTTTCATTCAAAATTTAAATTTCTCAATTCAAAATTTTCATTTCAAAATTTTCGATTCCATCTTTCAATTTCAACTCTTGGTTCCAAATTTCAAAATTCAATTGGTTTTTGATTCAAAACTTTCAATTCAGAACTCTCGATTCAAACTGTTATTCAAATTCTCATTTCATTTCAAAAATTTCAATTGATCTTGTTTTTCAAATCATTCCCTCAATCAAGTTTTATGCCCCATTCTATTTTGATAATCACAAAGGGGGAGAAATTTCTTGATTGATTGGGGGAGAATCTTTTCTCTCATGCTTAGTATTTATTTTCAATTTTTCATTTAAAGAATGCCTTTCATTTAAGTTTTTACATTGCTTTGATAAGTGATTGTGATCATCAAAATAGGGGGAGATTGTTGTACCCCACACTCTTTGATTTTCATGATCACAATCACTTTCATATATGTTTAACTTTGTTTTTAAGTGTTGTGGATGATAGGCAAAAGATTTCCAAAGGATTGGCCCAAGAATGGACAAGAAATAGACTGAAATTCAGTCCACCGGCCAACCGGTGTGATAGCACCGGCCAGCCGGTGGAACTGGCAGAGGGATTGCCCACTGCCAGGTTCCACCGGTCGACCGGTGGCTCTGTCACCGGTCGACCTGTGGCACCCAGCCCAAATAGTATTTGCTACTGTCTTGCCACCGGCCAGCCGGTGGCTCCTCCACCGGTCGACCGGTAGAGCCTGGATCAAGACTCTTCTTCTCTACCAAGGCACCGGCCAGCCGGTAGCCCAGTCAAACTAGCCGTTGGCTTTGACCAGTCAACCATCTTTTGGCCTCCAACGGCTCCGAAGACCTCTCCAACGGCTCCGAAGGCTCCCAATGGGTTCCATGCCTATAAATAAAGGCCAAGGAAGCCCCGGACACCTACCGGATCATATACAAAGCCACCGTACACATTTTCCATCCTTGGCGTACCTCCGGCGGACTTCCTTCAAAGGAACCCACCTTGCTCCAACAACTTCCACATCCAAGGAGCTCCACCCAAGAAGCTTGGAAGCGGCCTTCAACACCTCCAATCAATCAAAGGCGCCCAAGTCTTCCTCAATTACGGTTTTATTGTTTTATCTTTTTGAGCTTTAATTTTGGGTTTGTGCCTACAAACCCCAAACCCTTTTCTCATCCCCCTTTCTTTTGGGTTCTCACACCACCATTAAGGTGTGAAGAGGTTTCTTCAAGCCTTTCCTTTTAAAAGGCTTGTGTTCCGGTGAGCTAGCCTTCACCCGTTAAAAAGGCTAGTGGGTTCTTGCTAAACCATCAAAAGCAAGTGGGTTCTTGATAAACCACAAAAAGCAAGCTGTAATAGGTCCTAGTGCTACCTCAAAGCCTAGTGGGTTTCTTTCTAAAACCATTGAAAAGCAAGCGGTAGGAATCTCTCAACGGTTGAGTTGGGAGCGGAGACGTAGGCCGGGTTTTTGGCCGAACTCAATTATCAATTTCTTGTGTCTTGCCTCCTTTATTTCCGCTGCATCTTTCACTTTGATTTTAATTTGTTAATCATTTTTTAAAAGGCAATTCACCCCCCCTCTTGCCATCATTCCTCTGTTTTCTTCCGACCCAACACTTTTGGATGTGAAAGATGATGGAGTCCCAATCAAAGGAGTGGGTGAAGAATAGTTGTGCCCATTAATTTTAATGTCAAGCAGGGCGGTGAAAGTGATGGACATCTCTGGGGAGTGGGACGTATAGAGGGATCGATATGAGCTCGATGTGAATTGGGAAAAATCATGTACCATACCATGTGTCCTGACCCAAGGGGGAATTCTGACATTTGGGATGGGCCAACAGACAAAATGTCCATGCGTTCCTACATATCCCATGAGGATGGGAATCAAGTTGTACGTAGTTCTTAAATGTCATGTAGTTTAACATCGTGCGATGAGGATGTGGGAGACTAGAAGAACAAGGAGGGAGCACAGGGTGTGATCATCATAATCCTGACATGATCAGGGCCAAAGAATCCTTCACTATGCTATGTAAGGATCCTCTAAGAGGTCTACCCCCAGGGGGGGATAGTCAAAGAAAAGAGTTTGGGGGCTGGACTCAAGATGAAATATTTGAGCGTTCCTATGTATCCCATGCGGATGAGAATCAAGCCACACATAGTTCTAATGGTTCATTTTAACATATTACAGGACGACATATAGTTTAACATCATGCGGGATTCTTTACCATTTAAATTCATGTAAGATCGGGTAGTTTAGGGTCGTATGGGACCAAATAGTTTAGAGTCATGCCAGACCCAGCAGTTTAGGGTCATACAGGACCAAACAGTTTAGGGTCATATCAGACCTGGTAGTTTAGGGTCATGCAGGACTAGTTGGTTCAAGAAAAGTATTTCTTGAGTAACTTGGCATTGGTGGTAGGAGTTATACGCTCACCGTCTGTAGTTACCAGTGAGTACGCACCATTGGGGTAAACCTTGTGAACAACGAATGGTCCTTCCCATTTGGGCTCCAACTTGGGTGGTTTCCTGTCAGGTATCATTGGCATCCTGATGGCCAATACCAAATCACCTTGTAGGAAAGAGAAGAGGTGAACCTTCTTGTTGATGGCTCTAGCTATCTTATTTTAATGCCTTTCCATATTGTGAAGGGCATGAAGCCTATTCTCATCAAGTGCTTCTAATTCAACCAGACTAATTTCAGCTACCTTATCTAGTGCCTGTTGGTCATAGACCACTGTGCGCAACGAAGGAAACTGAATCTCGATGGGCAGGACGGCCTCAGTTCTGTACACCAGGTAATATGGGGTCACCTGGGTGGAATTACGAGTTGTTTTCTGATAATACTAGTGGGCGTTGGGGAGCTTGTCTGGACAACTCTTCTTATTCTGACCAACCATTTTTTTCAAAATGTTAGAGAGGGTTTTATTGAATGTATTGATCTATCTATTTGCTTATGCATGATAGCAGGAGGTATGGTTAGAGACGATGTTGTACTTAGCGACAATTTCTTCAGCTCAGACTCTTGGAAGTTCGTGTCGTTATCAGTGAGGATGGCATGAGGGACTCCAAATCGGTAGATGATGTTGGAACTCACAAAGTCAGCAATGGACTAGGCCTTGACCTCCCTGAGTGGCACTGCCTCTTCCCACTTAGAGAAAAAATCTATAGCCTTCAGGATGAATCTACATTGGCGATCTGTCGTCAGTAGATATGGTCCCACGACATCGAGTCCCCATACTTCAAATGTCCAAGAGTACTTGGTGGAGTGGAGAGGCGCTGGTAGGTGATGCATAAAGTTATCATGAATTTGGCACACATGAAATCTCTTGGCGAACTCGATGCAATCGTGGATCATGGAGGGCCAAAAGTACCCCAGTCTCTAGATCTGGTGAGATAGCTTCGGCCCAGTCTAGTGGTCGTCGTAGGAACCAGCATTAACCTCATGTGTGACCTGAGAAATCTCAACTCCTTGGATTCAAAGGAGTAGAATACCATCAAACTCATGCTTATAGAGGGTCTGATCACAACTGGGACCATCCTGGAGGGTAAACTGTAACACGCGACATCGGATTCGATCGTGCTCGGCCCGATCAGTCGGGAGGTAACCATTTTGGAGATATTTAAAAAGGGGGGCTCTCCAGTCGGGAGTCACTTCAACCACTGTATCTGGGGGTCCTAACATGGAGGCTTCGGGGGTAAGATGGATCACCTGCAGGCCATCATTGTCATTTGGAGAGATAGGATCAGTGACTCTCCAATGTGCCACATGGATAATCAGATCATCCTGATCGGGTTCTCCAAGTGATGCAGCCAGTCCGTCCAGGGTATCAGCTCGACCGTTCTGAGATCAAGGTACATGAGTAACTTCCGGCCGAGATAGGAACTGGGCCATTAGCTGAAGAGTGCTCCCCAACAATGGTATGAGCTCTGGATTTCTAATGAAATAGTCACTGTTGATCTTCTTGATGACTTGTTCAGAATCCTCTTTCACATGCAAATGGGGCACATCAATCTCAATGACCAGCTCGAGACTAGTGATGAGAGCCTGATACTCTGCCTCATTATTGGTGCAGCCTTCTAACAATAGGAATTAGTACGGCAGAATGGCTTGTGCTAGGGTAATAAAGACGATACCCAAGCCTACCCTGTTGAGCCTGGGATTATTGAGCCTCCTGCCGGTGGGGCTTTGGGAAGCACCATCGAAGTGCATCTACTAGCCTAGAATGGCTTGGTCCACTAAGAGGATCACCTCATCAGGGAAATATAGGTTTGGATACTGGTCCTCAAGGGTTGGATGGGTAGTAAGGAAGTCTGCCAATGCTTGTCCCTTGATATCCTTCTGGGGCATGAACCTGATGTCAAACTACTGGAGGATTACCACCCACCGAGCTAGACGGCATGTCAATATGGGACAGTTCAAAATGTACTTCAGTGGGTCTACCCGAGATACTAGCTTTACCTCATGGTGCTACAAGTAATGACTCAATTTTTGTACTAAAAATACCAGTGCAAGGCAGTTCTTTTCGATGGGGGAGTATCTAGTCTCCGTATCGAGGAGCATACGACTGAGGTAGTAAAGGTTGTTCTTCATCCCCTCATTGTTCTTCTGGGAGAGAAGGGTGCCGAGAGATCATTCCAGGGTGATCACATAAAGGACCAGTGGTTTTTCATAGATGGGTGGCATCAAGATCGGAGGTTGGAGTAGACACTTCTTGATCTCCTCAAAATAAATCTGACACTCTTCGTCCCATTTGTAAGCGGTGCCTTTCTTCATGAGCCGAGAAAAGGGCTTACACTTTCCATCCAAGTTCGTGATGAATCGGCATATGTAGGCTAAGTGGCCTTGGAAACCTCAAATCTCTCAAATATTGATTGGAGGAGACATTTGGATAAGGGCCTTGATCTTCTCTGGGCCAATCTCAATGCCCCTGTATCTGACAACGAAGTCGATAAACTTTCCATAGGTGACCCCAAAGGCATACTTCAATGGGTTCATCTTCAGGTGATGGGAACGGAGGAAGCTGAACACTTTCTCAAGGTCTTTGAGATGATCGTGACACTGGTGAAATTTGACCACCAAATCGTCCACATAGCATTCCACCAACATTCCAAGGATCATCTTAAATATGCAATGCATATCCCACTGGTAGGTAGAACCTGCATTCATTAAACCAAAGGGCATGAATTGGTAACAGAAAGTACCTTGTGGTGCCCTGAAGGCTGTGGACTCCTTTTCCTCAGGGTTCATTCAGATCTAGTTGTACCCGGAGTACCCATCCATGAAGGAGAGGGCTTGGAATCCAGTTGTAGCATCAATCAAAAACTCTATCATAGGAAGGGGAAAATCGTCCTTCGGAAAGTGATGGTTGAGATCCCGGAAGTCGATGCAGACTCTAATCTGTATGTTCTTCTTCCTAACTGGCACAATATTGGACAAAAATTTGGGGTACTAGACCTCCTTAACAAAATTGGCTCTGATGAGCTTATCAACTTCCACCTATACCATGGCACCATGAGAAGGGTGCGTCTTTCTAGGAGGCTGCATAAACCCACGATGATTTGCAGGGAGACCAAGGTGGTGGATGGGTAAATGAGGATCTAGTCATGGAATCTCATCATAACTCTAGGAAAATACACCATGGTGTTGTTTTAGGAAGTCCATGTACTGTTGTTTCTCCTTGAGGGGAATGGTGGAACTGATCAATATGGGTCTCGGGTCTGCCTCACTACCAAGGTTCACCTATACCAACTCGTCTACTGTGGAAGATACACCCTCTTAAAAGGTAGTAGAATCATCCTATAAACCCTCTTATTCACTTGTGGAGGGGCAATCCTCAGCGGGAGGAGTTGCTTCTGAGTTAGCAGATCCCAACGGGAGGCTGGTACCCACCTGAGCGGCAATGGACATTCATCGAAGGACCCATGTGCTGACGCAACCATAGCGATAAAGGATTTTGATCCGATCCCATCGGGCCTTCGGCCCAAGGGGCCATGCTTGATGATATCAAAGCAATAATGGTGTGTTGTCTTGATCCGATTAATTCCAGTCTGGTAGAACAA
This sequence comes from Viscum album, assembly GCA_963277665.1. Lineage (NCBI taxonomy): Eukaryota > Viridiplantae > Streptophyta > Magnoliopsida > Santalales > Viscaceae > Viscum > Viscum album. Next base: position 2,056,074,440 of record OY728157.1, on the reverse strand, counting down.
TCATGTATGGCGTATTGTTGTTTCCATGGTGTGGAAATCCTGATACCTTATGGGGGTAGGAGGCTCCGGGATCACCTGAGTCGGATTTTTATAGGAGTACGAGCTGATTTTCCACCATCGCTTAGACTTGGGAATGTGTTCCCCCCTCTCCCCAGACACAAGGAAGCATTGTCCCATGTCCGGGGTCATAGACTCTAATCGGTGGATTAGAAATACATAGGTATCATCTAGATCTATCTACGGGTCAGTCGCAGCCATGGCATGCTTGACCTCATTAGTCTGAATCTGCTTGTCCTTGCTCTTGTAGTAGTAGGAATCCAGATAGTGGGCCTTACAAGAAGTAAAGGGAGATGTGTAACCTTTAAGCACACCCACTCGACCATTAAGGGAGTACTTAAGGAACCAGTGATGTGATGAGGGAACCGCTTCATTCAGGTGGATCCATGGCCTTCCCATCAACGCATTATAGGTGGTGTCCTGGGAGACTACCATAAATTCGATGCTAGAAACTAGGACACCAAACTGGGTCTTCAAACGGATCTTACAGACTGGCATCTATTCCATCCTGTCATAACCTTGGATTATTAGGTCAGAGGGAATCAGATTATCTTCAAAAAATCCCATCTTTCGCAGTTTTTGAGTCAGGATTAGGTTAATTACAGAGCCCATGTCAACAAGACAGCGACGAACCTCCATGCCATTGAACTGGACGGTGATGTACAGTGGGCGAATGTGCCCCTGTATGGGAGATCCTTCATCTTCTCCAAAGAACAAGATGATGGCCTAACATTCATCATTCTTGATCACCTCATCGTGAAAGGCCTCTACAGGTGTTACCTCCATCTCAAACTATAGGGGGCTTCTTAAAGCCTCAACAAGGGCCTCACTCATATCTGACGACAGGAAAAGGGCCTCAAGGATAGAGAGACTTGCTGGAATACTAGAAAGATGCTTAAAAACATCGTACTTCCACGTTAGTCATGAACTTCTCCTTGAAGAAGGTCACTCTATGATAGGAGGCATGGTGGGCCATACCGGCTGGACCGGTGGCTAACTGGTACTAGGAACATCTGAATTATCACTGGTCGAGGCCTGCAGAGTGGCTACTAGATGAGGGCCAGACGACTGAGACCAGCATGTAGCAGGGCATGGCTGGTCGCGGCATGGTCTAGGTGGATCTGCCTGATCCAGCAACACGAGCGGCTACGAAGGAAGGCCTGATGCCACCAGGTGAGAAGGTTGTGCATGATGAGCTCTGCGCTAAGCATGTTTCCTGGTTTTGGTAGCATGCACAGCCTGGTTGGAATTGCTGATCGAGGTACTTCAACGACCCATATAGCCACAGCTCCATCGATACTGGTGATGACTGGGGATGTTAGGAGGATTCGTCTAGCACTCCTCATCATCAGGAATCATGTAGAGATTTACTAGCTCTACAGTATTAACCAAGGCATGCCCTTGTCCATCACTTGAAGAGTCGTCCACTACTGGATAGATTCTAGGAGGGATCTCCATCTCTGCGGGCATAAAGTCATTGAGAGTGTGGGATGACGATGGAATCAGCAGGGGACTTTGCTTTCCCTTATGTCGCCGATGTTTTCTCTTCTAGGAAGAGGTCGGCTGAGACAACGATGCAAAAGTGGTGGCTACAGATTCTGAAGGCTCTGGCCGATTCAGGCATGCTCGGATGACACCATGGGCATGGGAAACTATTTTGCAAGCCATCCAGTAGTCATACTTCTAGGATCCATGACTGGAAACCTGATTCCACTCGCCCCCACTGTCGTTGCTGCTGTCTGACATCACAAAGACGCATGCTACCTGTGTCGGGGCTGGGCCCAGCCTGACTATGTTGTTGTCGACATGGTCTTCAAGACAGTCTTTGAACACATAGAACTTCTTGAGAGTGTTCCCCAGGATATGGTTATAGGGGTAGTAATTAGGGTGATCAATAATGTTTGCCTCTTTCAGTCTTCTACACTCAGGAAAATGCACAATCCCCTGTTCCAAGGCACTGCAGAAGTAACTAGGGACCTAAGTCTCATTGAATGAGTAGGTTTGGTTTCTCTTGTCCGGAAAGGGGGCCCTTGGATCCTGACCCTGACGAGGGGATGGAGGATCCTATTGAAGAGGTGGAACTCGGTTATCTTTCCTGGGCAGTGGCGGCGCATTGCGTGGGGGCGCCTTTCAATTTTGAGGCGGCCGCTGCTGGGCTAGAGGATGCGCTTATGGTGGCGGGCCTGGAAATAACTCTAATCGCCCGGGGGCCTCTATTTGGGCCACTGTAGTGGGATCGGCCCTGGAATCCCTTCTCGTAGGGATTGCAGGAGGTAACAGACGTGCATGCTTAGCCTGCTGTAAGGCTTCCTCTAGGCGTTGGGCCTTATCAGAGAAGTCTTGAAATCCACCAGGGTAGTTTTGGAAGATCAAAGAGGGAACCAGTTCCATATTAACATTTCCCACACACATCGTCAGTAATTTCTCCTAATTCAACAGCATGTCGAGGGAATACATGAGTCCTTTCCACCGGGTGACAAAATCGGTGATGCGCTCATCAGGCCTCTACTTGAACTTGAAGAGGTCTGTGATACTCATTTTCCTTGTGGTGGAGCTGAACTGGTAGAGAAATTTCCTATGAAGGTCCTCCCAGTTGTTCACCGATCCGATGGGGAGCTGGCTATACCAGATAAATGTAGGGCCTTCCAACGTCTACACAAAACACCGAAGTTTTGCGGCTTCTTGCTACGCTGGAGTTCCCAATATGGGGCCACACCTTGAGGTAAAGTGGGCTAGGTGTTGTGGCAGGTCCCCTATTCCATTGAAGGGGGAAAATATGGGATTCCCGAAACCTGGGGGTGCTGGCATATCATTCACCCATGCCGGATATGGATTTCCATCAGGTGGGAGTTCCACCTGTCGTGTTTCCAACACCTCAAGGTAGGCAATGAGTTCCTCCATTGGATCATATGGGTGGGGGTCCCTATCTTGACGGGGATCCCAATCAACGAATGCGTTGGCGGGTTCTTCAACATGGTAAGTAGTCCCAACGGCTCATGGAGCGGCTGGTGGCACGACCCTCGAGGTAGCTGGGGGAACCCAAGTTGGGTCCCTTGGATTGTCGCGTCGTTCAGGAGGGTTTGGAAAGACATATTGCGCCCTCTTGCCATAAGTTCCATCTTCAACTCTGTCCATAGGGGTAGGATGGTCAGGGTCTCCTAGAGGCAGCTCGCCGAGGGGAAGTTGTTCATGCCCCTACTGCCCTGGCCTAGGATTTTCGTAGTCTGATCGTCGCTCTGTAGCGCATTCAGCAAGGACGTCATCGACCAACTTCTTCTGTTCAGAAAGTTGTTGATGCAACATGGATTTTTCAGGGTCTTCCTCCGTCTTCTGCACTAAACCAGACAGGTCGAATGGTTTGGCGGCTCTGAGATTCTATTTACCCTTACCGTGATTTTGGCTAAGGAATAATGCCATGGTGGGTGTAGGGAGACCCAGTAGGCTCCTCTTTTGACGAGTAACCCTCCTTGAGGGGTCCAGTAGTTGTGGCACTCCTTCAGGGGGTCCTCGTCCAAGATCTTCAGCTCATTTTCCTCTTCTGATAGGGTGGCCATGTTGATTGTGACTCTACCTAGGGGCATGTCCTCAATGTTGCCTAGTGATTCAGGTTTCCATCGAATATGACTGAAGAGAAGGGAAGAATATTTCCCCCAACCACGAATCTGTAGGTGGGGGGAAGCCTCCTTGATAATCTTGTAGAGTACCTTGAAACTCTGAACACATTGTTGTTGGAGGGCCCTATGGCGACCTAGTGACTCAGGGTGCTGGGCCACAGGGAGTGCGGCCAAATCAACTAGACGACATTTCTCGCCAATGTCTTCAAAATTTGCTTAGCTCCTAGGATAAACCACTCACTGATGATGAAGGAGAAAGTGTGTCGCCCAAAGGGTTTGACGGAAACACTCAACTTCCTCTGGGGTGAGGGATTCCAGTGCGTAGAAATTTGGTGCTTCCACGGGCCAAAACATCTTAGGGAAGTGGTCCGTTGCGAGGATATTCCATAAGCTCCTTGGATTAAATTCAGATTCTGGCCCTTCATTACCCCACTCATCAACCATAGGTGGATGAGGAACCGGTAGAGGTACCGAAACATACCGTTGGGATGGTAGGCTGGCCGGTGGAGAGTACGGTGAGCGAACCAACAAACTGCCACATCTTGGGCTTTCCTTTGAAGAGTGTAGTGACTTAGCCACCACATCGTAGTAGGATGGGCTAATAGCCGCAGTTCTTGGTGTAGGGGATAGGGATACGGGCGATGGGTCACATTGCTGCTCACCCGCCATTGGTCCCCAGAATTTATCTCTGTGATCTCTAGTTGAGGTAGAGAGTTCTTCTGGTGACGACGGTGGCGATTGCACGACCGTAACCTGCGGGGTTGCCAAATTTTCTTCCTCCTGGACATACCTGCGTAGGGAGGCGGTAATCCAATAGACCTCGCATTCTGGGAGTACTAGGCTAATGTGCCTCGTTCCTACCCCATCCCTTGACTCGGAGGAGCAAGGGGAGGGTTCCCACACTGAGTCGTACTCTGCTTCGAAGTCTGAGAAGAGGACTGGTTTGATCTCTGTCTGTACCTTTCCATAATTCTTATTATGGCGGCGACGACCCACATTCCTGCCCCTGGATGGCTCTTCAAGATAGGGTAAATTTATGACATGAGGAGGACCTTCAGCCTTACTTGTGCTGGGGCAGAGAGGGTTTCCACCTAAGTAAGCTGGGGTGCGAGAAGCACCATGAGAGATATCAAAGGGGCATGAGGAGGACCTTTGTGGGTAGTTTTGGAGTGGGTAAGACCTCTGATGGAACTGGTAGGAGCATGGGGAGGACCTCCATGCTTGTTTCCTCTGGTGACATCGGTATGAGGAGGGTCCTCATACTGGTCGAGCTAAACACGGGTAGGACATCTGTGTTGGGCGCTGTTGAAGTGAAGTCGACCCTCACTCCTCTGATTTTTGGGGTGAGGAGGACCTTCGCCAGCTGCTACAAGGACATAGGGAGGGTCCCCACATTGGAGAGCGACCAGATGTGCAACGTCCCCATACCAACGGTCTATGGTAGGAGGAATGACTCCATATCTAGTGTAGCGGGCATGGGAGAGACTTCTGTACTGAACGTCACCGCCGCGGGGAGGACCCTCATTTGGATTGAAGGTGGAAAGGGGCAGACCTCCATTCCAAGCCTAGAAGTAGGGAAGGCCCGCGTTCTCTATGGTAGTAGTATGGGGAGTACCTCCGTACTAGGTGGCATTGTTGTGGGTTAGTCTGCGGTGGCCACTGCCTGTGCTGGCGACCAAGAGAGTCGACTCAGCCTACCTATGGGGCAGTTGGGGCCTCAATCCCAGTCGGGCATATGAATGTCCCTCCTCAGTGTACATAGGTAGTTGATGATATGCGTCAGCGGTGGCTCGGTCCACAGTAGTCACTAACGTTGACTCCCCTTGGTGGACTTCCTCTTTGGCTTGCACCCGACGCTGGCGTCGGGTTAGACGGACCGGAGCCAGTGGTGCAGGTACATGTCTCACCCGCTCTTCGGCCAATAAGATTGGGTGGCAGCGCTGACACAGCCTGGTGGGAGCCCTTGCTGGGAGCCCCTGTAATGGGATCCTAGCTGGGATGACCCGAATATCCCCTACCTCATCGGCGTAGGTCAGGGAGTCATTGAGATGTTCTGGGGAGAGGCTCCCAAAACGGTTATATGTTGGAGTGGAGAGTAGTGGCTCCCTGTGTGGACCTCAGGGGTGGCGTTGATGATGAGGCGCAGATGCCTCTAAATCCATGTGGTCCATATCCCGAGTCGGGATAATACCCTCCTCCTCATACCGGATTATGAGGTCATTTATTACCCTTCATTGGATGAACTCTGAGGGAGAGATGGGACGGAGGTGCCCAGCGGTCATGGCCATTGAGACCATCACAGAAGAGGCAGAACCACGTGGGACTGTCGAGCTGGTACTGCCTCTCCCCAGGCGTCGGTGTGCAGGCGGTGATCGAGTTCCAGGTGCAGCAGCTTGGTTTCTGAAAGCAGAGAGATTAACTCATCAGTGCTGAAAGAAAAAGGGAATCAAAGACCAGTGCCCCAATGTCATTTCGTCTTCCATGGCTGGTAAGATGGATCCACACTGACAACTTTGCAGACCGGTACATCCAACGTTTTGACTTCCCCAACTTTTTGTGATTTTCATGACAGGCCCGCTATTTTCTTGGCAGGACCTAGTGTTGGATAGCTGGATCTGGTGACATGCTAATCCAATGATGTCTTGAATGCTAATAATCTTTATATTGAGGATAATATCTTCACGTCGGGTTCACCATTTTGGTTTCCTACGCTTTTGCCGGGGCGCACGCGTCCATATTTTTGGGGGATGATGGCACTGTTTGTTTCCCCGCATTCCCTCTTTCCAAAGGCGGGCATCATCCATTACTTATTCAGGGAAATTTTATCCTTGATCAAAATGGGATGATGGGATGTCAGTTCTTCCTTCTGTGGATTCCTCCTCAGAACTCGTTACCTAGTCTAGGTCTCCCTTATAGATTTAAGACGTTGTTCGTGAAACTCTTCCTAGTTCCATATCTTGATGGACATCAGTTAATTACACTACTTCTGTCGGGACATTTCAAAGTGTATGGTTAGGGCAGAAACCTTCGGTCAGGGGAGTAGTCATGTTGGACATCGCTGGCATGTCTGGACACTGGGAAACTGGCGCATCTGGGTTTCTTCCCCTTATTATAGGGCTTCTCTAGGGCATGGAAGCCCGAGGCATCCCATGTCGAATGTGGGGAATCATATTCCATAGGCATGTATCTAAGGTTTTCCTCAGCTTCCCATGTTTAACACAGGGTATTCCGTGAGTTTAACATCAAGCGGAGACAGATCGGACTGATTAGAACACTGATTAGAGTGGATCAGATGGGTGCAACCCCTAGAGGGAACACTGATGTTAGGGACAGCGTGTGGTTAGCTTCCCGGTTGTTGTTAAGGGGAATGGGGAATGAGGTGGTGTGATCCCACTGGGATGTGGCGGCCCGGGTAAGAATCAAGATGGGTGATGGATGGTTTAATGAGGTGGGTTGATAATGAGATAGAGTCGACTCGAGGATGACGGTGATGTTGGGCTTGAGTCTCGAAGAGACCTCCTACGTATCCTCATGGAAGGGAATCAAAGTCCTTGTAGTTCATCTGATGACGGCTTACCACCGATTGGGGATTTCAAAGGCTTACTACCGAATGGTGGATCGCAATGGCTTACCGCTGGATGGGGTCACAACGTCATACCGTCGGATGGGGTCGCAATGGCTTACTGTTGGACAGGGTTGTAACGGCTTACCACTAGATGGGGTCGAACCTTAGGGAGGCTTCCTACATACCTTATCTGGGAGATAAGGATCAAACCCACATGGTTCCTGTGGGATGGGGGTCAGTCAACCGGCATGGAGCAGGACCTAGGGTCTAATGGTAATTGGGCTTGAACCTCAGGGAGGTGTCCTATGTACCTTGCCTCAGCAAGGATCAAAGTCCACGTAGTTTGGGTGGGTGCAATGGCTTACCGCTGACTGGGGAAACAACGGCTTACCGCTGATTGAGGTCCACAATTTAACGTCATGCAGGACGGGGGAGAACCGACGTGAAGGAGGACCTGGGGCCTAGATATATGGTGGGCTTGAACCTCATGGATGCTTCCTATGTACCTCGCCTTGGCAAGTATTAAAGACCACGTAGTTCAGGTGGGTTTGGGCAAACCGGGATGAAGGGGGTCGAAGCGACCAGGTGTTAGGCTTGAACCTCAGGGAGTCTTCCTAAATACCTTATCTAGGAGACAAGGATCAAAGACCTCATAGTTCATGATGGTGTGGGAGCTGATGTGTAGGGGGTCAGAACCAATGGTTGTTGGGCTTGAACCTCAGGAAGGCTTCCTACGTACCTCGCCTTGGAGACAAGGATCAAATACCTCGTAGTTCGTGATAGTGTGGGAGATTATGTGAAGGTGTTCAGGACCAATGGTTGGTGGGCTTTAACCTTAGGTAGGCTTCCTACGTACCTCGCCTTGGAAAAGATCAAAGACCTCGTAGTTCAAGTTGGGTGTGGGGCTTACACTCTAGGCTGCCCGGAGAGGATTTCATGGTCGATGCTTGCTCTAAGCCCATGTGATTCATGCTCAGTGTGAGAAAAAAGAGACATTAAAGACCTGATGATCACGTTGCAAAAGGTGTGTCCGTGAGAATTAGATTGGGGCCACACATAGTTGGTGGCCCAAAGAGGAAACAGGGGCTTACATGTGTTTAGTATCCCATGTGATGTATATTGGGACTTACTCCAAGGTGGAGGCCCAGGTGGTGACAAATCCTAGTAGGAGAGGGATTTTTCACCCTAGAAGAGAGGAGGAGCAGGGGTGCTACCTCCTGCAAGGAAAGCTAGGGGTTTACACTAGGTTGTTTTCCCTTTCCCCGCAGACAGACGCCGCTCCGATAAAGAGGATTTCATTCCATGTGAGGAATGATTTCACTCCTTTGGAGATCGGTGGGCATAGAGAATGTTTGAGATAGGGCACCCCACATGTAAGGCATGAGGCAAGGTCGTAGTTTAACGTCATGTGCTGAGGACGAAGGTGCTTGGAAGTTTAACATCCTGCAGCTTGGACGAGGTGGGTTTACTCTTCACCCCTAGGACTTACCTAACTGGCACCCTATACACCTTGGTGAAGTGAAGGGACCGGTAACGCCGTGACTAGGGGGTGTTGTAAGGTGATCCCATTGGGGGTCCACGTTAGTGTGACTATGTGAAGAAGTAATAGCTGTTGGCGTGCCTATGCGAAGAAGCATGAGGTGAAGCAACACAATGTGAAAAACCTCCCAAAGGAATTTAAAGTTACTTTTTACGAGCCTAGAAGGTCATACGGGAAAATGGTGTGTGACATATATGTTTTGGGCATGGGAGGTGCTCGAAAATGATGTCTAGAATAGAGACATCGAACACGTGTGCACAAGGAGGGAGGCTTGTGCGCAAAACAGAATAGATGCACGGAAAACGCCAGGTCAGTGAGCAATTGAGACACTTGCATGGAAAAGACCAGGTCGGCACACAATTGGTGAGGTTTGGCGTGCAAAATGAAATAGTTGCGCAAAAAAATTCTAGGTTGGCGCACAATTTGAGACACTTGTGTGGAAAATACTGGGTTAGTGCACAATTGGAGAGGTTTGGAGCACAAAGGGGGGTCATGGTTTTGCGCGCAATTGGTCGGGATTTCACCCAAGTAATATGGGTTGCGTGCAATTTGGAAGGGATTGGGAGCAAGGAATAGGGATTGGGCGCAAAGTATGGGACTCAAAGGTATTTGGATGAGGGTTAATCCCGAGTGGTTTAGCGTGAAGGCGGTCCTCTGGGCGACTTTTCGCAAAAAATCTCGTACCTGAAATCCATCTTTTTGCGCGCAGGAGAGGTGGATTTTGCGCAGATGGGATGGTTTGGATTCTTCATCCATCAGAAGTTGAAGGGGGAACCCTTCTATTTATAGGTTCTCGGGTTCATTAGATCCGTGCGGAAACCAGTACATGTGAAAGATGGTGCGCCAGTGTCGGCAGCGCGAAAGTTCAACCGTGCGGGGGAGGCCGTGCGCAAATTTCCACTCCCACGGTCAGTGGCATGAAATTTTCCGCACCTGCACGGAAAACTTCATCGGATCCCGTGACTTTCCATATAAGAGATATTTTTTCTTGCACACCTTTTATTTTTTCACGCGACCCTGTTGGGCCCCTTGGAATGGATCACCGGGTCAAAATATTTCTCCGCTTTGTTGCGCCAAAACCTCTTTCATCCCTTGAGCATTTTTCAGCATCTGCAAACATATTAATGAGTTTAATAAAATTATTCTTGAGACCAATTTGAGTGACCTATATTTGTTGTCAAGTAATGTCAATATATTAAACAATTACCTTCAAAGATTAGCTGTTGCACCCAAGCTTGTGATGAAGAAGATTTTACCAAGTATGGTGTCACCTTGACTAGTGAATAATGATTAGAAGACACATCTTGAAAGATTGGATTGAAGTTTCTTATCATTATTCAAATGAAAAAAGGAATAATTTATTGCCTTTGAAGTTTTTGGAAGAATTATTCATATTTAAGGAAAAAGAATTTGAATATTTGGAGTTCCAAAGAGAATTCATTAAGATAAATTTTATTTCTATATGAAGAGGGAAGTTGAGAAGTCATCCAAAGTATCTTGATATTAAATAATGTTGTGATTGGTGTTACAAGTCTTTGGATGAAGATTTGGATATGTTTGGAGGAGTTATGAAATTATAGAAATAAAATTTGTAAAAATACATGAGGTGAATAAGGATAAATTAAAATTTAAAAGACCTATGTGTAGGAAACTTAAACTATGTATAAGGGTCATCATCTATGATCAATTTCTACATAAAGGTAACCCATAGATCTATCTGGCTATGTAAAGGCTTTTTAAAGCTATGTAAAGGTAACATCTACATTTTTTTAATGGTATGCATCGATATTTGATACCAAATAATGGTAGATTCTTTGATATGATTTGTATATAAGGGTAAATTAGAAATCAATTAGGGTAAATAATGTTTCTTAAGTCTACTATATAAAGAAAAATGAGAACCTACGAATGTGTAAACTACTACTTCAAGATAATTTCCATCTATGTGAGATTAATTTTAGTAGAAGAAGAGGAACCCATGGGATCATTCTATACTTGGAAGGAATCCATGACTCAATACTATTGAGATTCTTACATTAGGATGAAGAAGAGTTACATAGGGCTCACATAGAAGGAATAGTTGTCGTGAGCTTCTAACAGTATGTGGAGTGATTGTGAGATTCACATGGTAGGTGGAGTGACCGTGATATTTTCACAATAAGATGATCGATCATGGTCTTGTACGGTAAGAATATCGACTATGGGCATGGTAGAATGCTTTAATTTAGGCTATGTCAATCTAGGAAGAAATAATGTGGGCTATGAAAATAGAAGAAGAGGAATATTTGAAAGGTCTTGAACCTTAGTGAGAAAATAGTGACATGAAATTATCATTGTAATACATGAATAAAGAGAATAAAAATAAATTTGGATATTTCTTTCTAATAAGAATAGGAAACCTGTATATGGAGGGTTTTGAATAATAAAAATGAAGTGGTTTAATGGATAATTACCCATTCCAAATGATGAGTGAAACCGCTATTTGGTTCACTTTCAGTGGACATTTTTTGTTGTTTTTTAAGATTTTTATGATTTGACATGACGAGTAACATGCAATGGTTATGATACTAATTTATCTGATTTCAGGTGTGTTTTTCATTTAATGAAAATAAATATTGAGATCGTCTATATCGTAATTCAAACAATCATAAAGATCAAATAAATGCATGGGTTGGAATTGTTCATGCATGAATCTAGACAAGATTAAATTAATGAAGATGAATAAAGATTTAATTCATAGGATGATGAGAATTTGTGGATAAATTATATTCCATGATCAAGACTGTTTCATGCATTTATATTTATATGAAACTTTGAATTTATGGAATATTGTAGAAGGAAAGATATTTATTATGAGTATTTGAATTTTCTAGATCTGATAATTTTGGGATATTTTAATTCAAAATATTTATGTGGGTTCTTAAATAGTTGAATGAAGAATAATTAGAATATGAAACTAATGTTGTCTAGTATTATCATATATATATTATTTAAATTTTTCAAAGAAAGGTTTTTAATGTTCATTACTTTTATTCTAGAGAGAGAAAATTTTTGAGTGCCAAAGGATGGAGAAGACCCAACACAAATTCAAACCTGAATAATTTCCATGTGTTGAAGTCGATAAAAAAAGGGAAAATCTAGTGCATTTTTTCATTTAATAAATGAGATAAAAAATAAAGATGGTAGAAGAATAATAGGTGGTCCATTTTTTCATGAAGTTTATCAAAATATGAAATGAGGAAGAGTGTTGTGAATTTCAGTTTATAAGGGAAAGAAAATAAAGAAGAAGTTGTATCATATTAGTTTTATATTATAAAGAAGAAGAAGATACTTTATGTAGTGTTGTGCATACAAATAGAATATGTGACTTGATATTCTGAAAGTTAAGAAGAAGAATAATGGAGAAGCACATCAATAATATGGATAAATTCTAAATTAGTGTCAAAATATCTTTTTATTACCCCTACAATTCATTGTAAATGTATGATATGTCCTTGAGTGAAGGATGCACCAAAAAATTGTGTTATATACACACTCTACACTATCATAAGAAAATAGTGTAACACTCACAAAGTTTTACAATTGAGTTTTGTGACCTTGGGTTTTACTAGATGGCACCAAGGATTGGTATCCTCATATTGAGAGGTTGACCTTATAAATTTTTTATCCCACTTGTGTGTGTGTGTGTTTGGTTGTGCTATGTGAAAGAATGAAATTAATAAAAAATAACAAAGAGACTCATTCACTTTAACCAATAAATAGGTAAATAAAAAGGGATAAAAATTATAAATTGGTTAAAAAAATTCCAATAATGATTCAATCCCCCTCTTAGTGTGGTTAATATCCAAAATTGGTACCTTTAATTGGTATCAAATCTTATCTCATCTCTGATTGGATTCTCTACATTGGAATTTTTTCACTTTTAAATATTTTGATATTATTTTCTAATTCATAATGAAGTGTGGTTTTGGTGAAGTTATGTCTATCTCAAATCACAATTCAATTTCTTCCAAGACTATGATAAATAGGAGGAAAAAATGGAAGAATAAGATAAGAAAGATATCTTTCTTGTCTAAAGAAGATTTTCTTCCAACTCATAGGATTGGACAAGATAGATATGATATCAGGGGAAGAGAATAGGTGGTTCGGGTTTCTACTAAGAATATATACATCCCTTCCAACTCAATAGGATCAAGGAATTCAATTGATCCTGAGGCTTTTCAAATTTATTCTGAAAATTTTCCTAAAGAATAACCAGGAATTGGTGGGAGTGATAGCAAGTTGCTCATATATCAACTAGTGATTTAAAATATATGCTTCGTTATTTTCCCAAATAAATTATTGCTTTTGTTTGTGGGGTTTTTTAAATTTGGCCGGAAGAGATCACCCAACTTAAAGGTGAGATAAAAAAACTTAGAGAAATATTTAAGATAAAATATCTAACATTCCTAAATCTCTCTAAATAGGATAATTTTAAAGAATATATGACTGAAAAATATATTTTTATTATAAAATCACTTTTTAGAACAAAAATGGGGAACCACACAAGTTACAACCAGAGAAACATCAAAAGGAATAAGAGATAAAAAATATTAAAAGAAAACTTGAATCGGTTAGAAGAAATATACCTATATAATTTATAGAATAGATTAGTTACCTTTTTGTCTAGTTCAACTTTGATAATGTCTTTAAGTTGATAAGACATATTTCCCCAATCTTTGATTAATTCTTCCACAATTGTATTCTTTTCATTGAAGACTGTTGTAAAAATTAGATATTACTTGTTTATCTAATCACTATGCTCTTTATTCTTGTCCACTTGAATTACTATCCCTTCCAACATGTCTATATCCTCATCAGAAGCATGAATAATCAATGTCTCCTCCAGCGATTCTTCCTCAGAATACAGGAGAAGTTATGAAGACACTTCCCATACATCCTCACTTGTTTCCCATTGTGTGCCATCCATAAGCTCTAGAGATGCATCTACATTTGCAGTATCCTTTATAAATGTCCCCTAAGGAACCATAATAGCATCCTCAATAATCAAATAGCCTCCCCAGGACCGAACTTCCATCATGTCACATGTCTTCTCAATATCCTTTTCCTTAAAACACCACCTTCAGCCTTTGCATTTCCACTCAGTAGGTTCAAGCTAATCTCCTCAACCTTCTCTTTCTTAGAAGGGTCACACTCCCTCACCTTAGACCTAAATTTTTTGGCCAACCTTGTCTCCATTGGTTTAGGTATATATGAATAATATTTATACCCTTTGGATCTCTTACTCTTTCTCATGATGAAACTCCTCAAATCCATGTTTCCTCTATAGACCTTTTTCCTCCTTGGGTTGTGAAGACCTCTACCATGCCCTCCATTTGAACTGTCATCTGAGACATGGCCATAACTTTTCCCCATAACTCTTACCCTGAGAATAATTTCCCTTTTTTGTAGCTCTCTACACATAATTCTGCTCCTAGGACATCAAAACGATTACTCAGGTTTAAACAAGACATGGTCCTTCTTAGGTTGGACCCCTTCTTAGCATTCACCTAAAAATAAACACCTTGCGGTGTTTTCTACCATATATAAAATCCCTAAGATCCTCCCTTTCTTGTCAATTATTCCCCCACTTCAGGTTTAATTCCACTTCCATGTCACACAACCCCTCCATAGGATCTCAGAAATGAATTTCATGGAAAAGAATATAATGCACCAATAGCACACACCTCCCCATTTCCCACTGAACCTGAAGGAACTTGCATAATGGACTTGGGATCACAAAAATCATTCTTCAATAAATTAAAATTTTCCACCACCTTCGGTTATCCCTCATGAGATCCATAGTGAACAAACTTCTCATTATTTTGATACATAGAAACACCCAAAGGGATTTTTTCCATCAGACCTTCATTAGAACCTGACACAAAACCTTTAATTCTACCTCCTAAAGCTGCATCAATTTGTTGAGGGAAGTTCACCTTTCCAAGACTAAAAACTACCATTGATTGGTGCAATTTCTTATACTATGAGCAAAAATTAGTACATGGTTCAAAAAAGGATGTTCAAAACAAAACTCTTCGGTGACTATAATATAAACATATTTGGTTGGAATTCTTGAAATATCAACTTCCAAGCAGATTTGGGGATGACCAAAGTGACAAACTAATTCAATTATACTGTCAAAACACATATACCTACCCAAGATATTTCCTAGCATATGCATAATCAAAGGATTCTGAAATGGTAATGGGAGTTCAGGTAAACTGGTCTAAATTTCCATGGTTGGGATATCATACTTCATGTGAAAATCGTAATTCCACCTAAATAAGTATAACAATAATTTGTTAAAGTTTCAAGGGGCACTGGACCAAGACCAGACTAATTCATTCTCCATTGTGAACCAAATAATGATATGATTGTTGTCAAGAATTCCCACCATTGATTGATATTGTAAACCCCAGAATCCAAATATATGTATGTTGAGAGAATCTAATAAAGTATGGGCACTGTTTGAATCGATAAATCAAGGTCATATACAAAATAGATGAGGCCTCATTGAACTCTGAAGATGAAATCAAAATATTAAGGAATTCTTCGCACTTATATAGAACTTCAGGGCTGAGAGAAATCTAAGGGAAGGAAGTCAGGGTTGGAAAAGGGGGTAAGGAATTAGACGGAGCTTCCTAGAAGGATAAAGAAGGTCCCTCCCCTACCATAGAGGAAGGGACCAGTTCGGCGGCCATCACTGCCAGGTCAGATGGGGAAGCACCATCAAAAGCACCAAGATATCCTTCCAAATATACAACTTTTAAAGAAGATATGATTAAGGATCTTGAATAGAGATACTCTAAATTTGAATAATAGTGGCTCAAAGAATCCGAGAAAATGATGAGGCCACTAAAGAATTAGATAATAAGATCCATGCATTAGAGGAAGATAAAATATCTTTCAATGATGTCAATAAAGTAAAATTAGAAGTTAAATCTAAGAGGTTTGAGGATATTGACACTTTATTACATGAGAAGATCAAAATTCATGATTAATAAGTTAAAATAATGAGGAAGTAATGTGAAGGAAATTTAAATTCTACTAAAAATGAAATATACATTCTTAAAATGAGATGCCTTAATCTTGATAATAAATTGTAAAATTTGAATAAAACTCAAACTATGTATTTAAAATAATATGATAAAAGAATTGCTGATTCCATTGATTATTCTAAGGAATATTATTATTTCAAAAGACCATGATTATAAGGCTAGAATATCATTACATCATTTAATGATATTTTTCAAGTATTTCGGAATAAATAGGTACTATCTATACCTTATTGTAATTGTTTTTTCAAATATATTTAAATGGAAAGGGTAGATTTAAAAAATAACTGTACAAGTATGGATGAGGGAAGAAGAGCATAAAAAGTGGTGGGGAAGGCTCAAAAATAGCATGCTATAAAATATGTATAGCAAGCATGTTTGAAGAGAAGATTGATATTTTTTGGGATTTTTTGGTGCAAAAATAGGTTTGAGCACTATTAAATGGAGTGTTAGTAAAATCCTTTAAATTCAAAAGCATAAAATAATTCAATTTCAAAGGGAAAAAGATGGATAAGATGCAACAACCATAAATAAAGAAGAGAAATGGGTCAAGTTCAAACAAATTTTAGGTTATTGGATATCTCTGTGGTATTTTTTGCAGTGGTCGTAGAAATGGTTTGTTATCATCTCAATATGTTTCAAATGAAAGAAATCATAGAAGGATATATATGAAGAATAAAGAATAAAACTTGGTAAAGAAGCTTGATACTGATTCAAATAATAATTATACTAAGAATATTTTAAAGAATACATGTGAGAGATCTCTAGACAACAAGAATAATGAAAATAAATTTCAAAATAAGTACAAGAAGATCAAGAAGAGTTATATATCTAAAAGTTACTATGTGAATAATTTCACTCTTAAGAATTATTATGGAGGGCTCAAACAACACTACAAGAAAAATAGGTAATTATGATAGGTTATTTGTAACAAGGAAAATACCTGTTGCAAATAGTTCTGTAGAAATAATTATTTGCAATGGAAAACCATTTCCATTGTAAATTATTGTTATTTACGATGGTAAATGTAACCAGTCACAAATGCCTTTGGCAAACATGCATACCATTCTATGGGAAATATTACTTGCAATAGATAATAGCAACTGATTGGTATGTTTGTCTCTATTATCTATCTCATTGGGGCCTTTTCCGATATGTTTCATTATTCATCACAAAAGGTCCCAAAAAACTACCTTTAGTGAAGGAATAAAATCCATCACTAATAACCCATCATAATTAAAAATTTATTAAAAACAAAAAATCTCCTTTCTCCTCCCATCCTCCCCATTTCCCTCATTCATGCATAGATCCCATCACGTAACCCTCAGATTTCCCCCACCAAAAATATTCCATCACACCCAATTTCTTAAATATTTGGGTTCAAATCCCCTAGGTACAGACTCATATTCTCTCATCTTTAATTATTTTTGTGATTTCCCATTCAATATTACAGAAATTATTTTGGTCAAACACTAGGTCAAAAAATTTACCTAATTTTTATGGTTTATTTAGTTTTTAGGGTTACTACAAGTTTATTATTCCCTATTTAGGTGAACACCACCTTTTCATGAGTTTATTTCAATTGATTTGAGGTATTTTCCCCATTTTTAACCTTTAGATTTAAAAGAATTTTTTTGTATTTAGGCTTACTTTATGTTTATTATTTTATGTTATTATTGAAAATATGGTTTTTATGGAAATTATTTATAGGGATGACTCATATTGATAGATTTTATATAAATCTATTTAATTGGTAAATTTTATTGTATGCTTATGGTGATATAATTTTTTATGAATTATGATAATGGTTGGATTGTGGTCATGGTGTTAAATCATGTTTGATTGTTATATTATGATTGGTTTTAATTTATTTAAAACATGTGAATATATTATTGTAAATTTTTTGATATATATATATATATATATTAACATGTGAATATACATATATAATTTTTTTTAAACGTGTAAGGTTTTTGATATGTATGTATGTATGTATGTATGTATGTATGTATGTATGTATGTATGTATGTATGTATGTATGTATGTATGTATGTATGTATGTATGTATTAACATGTGAATATGTATGTATATGCGTTTTTAAAAAAAATATGTAAGGTAATATATATATATATATATGATATGAATATTTCATTAAAAATATGTAAAAATATATATTATTTATATATATATTTAATTAATATATCATAATATATATATATATAAACATGATAATGAACATATATAAACATTTTAAAAAACACATGTAAGGTTTTTTATGTGTGTGTGTGTGTAGATTTGATATGTATAATTATTTAAAAAACATGTAAAAATATATTTGATGTATATATATTTAATTAAGAAATCATGTAATATATATATATATTAACATGTGAATATGTATATATAAACATTTAAAAAACATGTAAGGTTTTGTGTGTGTATGTGTGTAGATTTTATATGTATATTTTAAAAAAATGTGTATAAATATATTTGATTAAGAAATCATGTAATGTATATATATATATATATATATTAACATGTGAATATATATATATATAAACATTTTTAAAAAATGTGTGAGGTTTTTTGTGTGTGTGTGTGTGGATTTTATATGTATATTTGTTTAAAAATGTGTAAAAATATATTTGATATATATATTGCATTAAGAAATTATGTAATATATATATATATATAACGTATGAAATAAATAAAAAAATATTATTTTATAAGTAATTATTTAATATTAGAAATAATTAGTAAATGTTAAAATTAATTACAAAATATTATTAATAATTTGTAAATATTAGTAAATTATGATAATTTATAATAAATTATATAAAAATATATATGAAATACTAATTAGATATAATTAAAATATAATAATAATTTGTAATTAGCCACAATGAGTAATAATTATTCTTATTTATGTTGTTTTGATTGATAATTATGTACTCAAAAAGTAGACACCAATTTCTATTATGTGCTCATGATTGGATAAATCATTGAAAAAATCTTAATGGACCTGGTATAAATATTGTCTACATTGAGGGATTTAAAACATCTATATCATTTAAATCATAAAATTCTAATTTTTTTTGAAGTAATGATTAAATTTCCATTTAATAAATGTGATCTTAGAAGATTAAAAATGTTTGACAATTTTGGACTTCATCTATTGTGTTTTGGTTTTCGGAAAGATTATGTTTTTTAGTATCAAAATGATGAAAAAAATCAGTAGAAAATAAAAAAATGGTTTTGGATCCATTTTTCATAATTTAGTACATGAGTATATTGTCTTGTCTATTCAGGAAACAATAAATTATAATGATATTCCAAATACTGAATCAAAACCTTCTCAATTTTACAATTTGTTGAAATATATTAAGGAGGCCTTATATTTGAGATATCGGATAAAAAATTTGAATCTATTACAAAATTTATTACTATTAAATTAGATTTTTTAATGTCATAAAGTTTCTTTGATGAAATATTTTATTTGGTTAAATAATTCTTTCCTGATGGAAATACATTACCTGTAAGTTTCTATGAAAGTAATAGGTTAGTCCATAATTTGGGTCTTAGTTATCAGAAGATTCATTCATGTTCAAATGAATACATCTTATATTGTAGTGACTATGAATCATTAGTTAATTATCCAACATGTGTATAATCAATGTATAAAGAGATAAAACATAGAAATTCTAGATTTTCTATGAAACAGTTGAGGTATTTTCCAATTACACCCCATTTACATCATTTATTTATGTCTCACAACATATCTGCATTGATGACATGGAATAAATCAAATATTTCTGATAGTAAAAGACTAAATCATCCATATGATGGTGATTTATGGAAACACTTTGATCATATGCATCATTCTTTTTCTTTAGAACCTCATAACATATGGTTGAGTCATTATACTGATGGTTTTTATCCATTTGGTGCTTACAATGGTCAATATTCTTGTTGGATTGTTTTCATTACCCTGTACAAATTTCCTCCTTATATGTTAATGAAGGAACCCTTTATATATTTGGTTCTATTAATTCTAGTACATCTAAATAATAATTTCAATATTTATTTTAATCCACTAATTGATGAGTTAATTTCGTTATGGAACATTGGTGTTACAACATTTTAAATAGTTGTAGATCAAAATTTTACACTGAAGGTTGCATTAATTTGGAAAATCAGTGACTTTTTAGCATATGGTATATTCTTTAGATGGAGTACACATTTTCTAAAATCATTTTCATACTTAATGGCTAAGAATAAAGAGTTTATGTTTAGAAATGGGAGAAATACTAGTTATTTTGACTATTATCATAGATTTCTTCCTATAGATCGTGCTTTTTAAAGAAATAGAAATAATTTTACAAAAGTTGGAGTTGAAAGAGACGAATCTTTAGTAGTGCTCTTAGGTATTCAGGTAAAACATGTCTTCTCTACATTACCACCTATTACATTTGGATCAATCATAAATGAATAAAAAATAAATGGTTTGGGGGATAAAATGGAGTATTTTTGGGGACCTTCAATATTGGTATGATTTATTGGTTTGTCACATGATGTACTGCATATCGAGAAGGATTTTTTGATAACATATTGTATACCATGTTTTATAATCCAAATAAGATCAAAGAAAATGTAAAGGTATAGTTAGATCTTCCCTAGATTTGCATACATCTCAAACTTGAATTATTTTAAGATGAAAGGTAACATAATTTAATGAATCCAAAAGCATATTACGCACTTTATAAAGAAATTAATTTATTATTCTGTCAATGGATTATATATTTAAGGTTACCAGATAGTTGTGCTTATAATTTTTCTCGTTGTGTTATAAATGGACATATTATCTAGGTAAAAAGTGATAAATACCATGTCATAATGGAAATATTACTACATGTTGGTCTTAGAGGGCTATTGAATTATTCAATCCATGATATTTTGATAAAAATATCATATTTATTATAAGATATTTTTGTGTAAAAATCAGATTATGGTGCACTGAGTATGCTATAATAAGATTTTGTTTTAATTTTATGTAAATTGGATAAAATATTCACGTTGTCCTTCTTTGACTCAATGGAACATTTAATATTGAATTTTCTATATGAAGCTAAATTTGTAAGGCCAATAAAATTCCTATAGATATACCCATTTGATAGATGTATGAAAAAATTAAAGAAGAAAGTATGTAACAAAACATCAGTTGAAATTTCAATTGTATAATCATACTTGTATGATTAAATTTTAAATTTATACTCTTATTATTTTCAACCAGAATATCCTTCAAAAAATAATCGCATGGGTCACAATGAGGAAAATGTTGATGATATCACATACCATTAATTGTCAATTTTTAATCAAACTGATCTGGTTTTTTGTGGTTATCATGAATGATGGATTTCGGATAAATAATTGCACATGTGTCATACATACTTTTTTCTAAATGGTGAATAAATGAAATGATTTTTTCAGTAAGTACTACTTTTTATTATTTTTAAAAAAATTATAATAGATACATTTATTTTCATTATTTTTTTGTATACTATATAATGACCATATAAAAAAAAATTATACAAATTATGCTTACTGGTCTTGAAGAACATCATAAAAAAGAATTTTTCATATTGGTTTCAAATACTGGTAAGTTAAGTTGTTTTTTTATGGGACATTAATTCAATTTTTTAATGATATCTATTATTAATAATTTTTATTATTTGCAGGCAGCACAACATGAAATTAAAATTGATAATCGATTATGTTTAATAAAAAACCCTCTATCAAAATTGGTAAAATATTATAATGGGTATATGGTTGATGGATTTCAATTCCATACATAAATATATAGTGAATAAAAGAAATCAATAAATAGTGGTGTTTTTTTAAAGTATATCATCATAAATAAAGTGAAATTGACTTTTATGGTATGATGTATGAAATAATGGAGTTATGTTATCTAGGACCAAATTATATAACATTTTTTAAATTTCATTGGTTTGATACTGATCGAGGGTTATGATTTCATCCACGAAATGGAGTTTTTTACATTAAATATAATGGTATTTTTGTTTCAAATGAACCATTTATATTAGCACATCAAGCACATCAAGTTTATTATGCAAATTACTGTGATGATTTGAGAGATTTGAATAGCTGGTGGAGTGTAATAAAAAAGAAATCTCATGATAATTAGTTTCTTGAAAATGAAAATGGTTTGTGGAAGTTCAACATATTGAAATTTTTCAATAAACATCCTCAAATATATCTCTTACCCAATGAGATATAAATATTGATGATGAACCCCCCCCCCCCCAATTAAGGTATTATGACATTGATAATGTTAATGAAGTAATAAGGGATGATGAAACTAAAATTCTTATGGAATTTTATGATGATGAAGATGAAGATGATGACATTTTTGTCAATGAAGATGAGGAAGAAGATAAAGAATGATGTATTATATTCAGGTATTTATTATTTATTTATATTCTATATTTATATTAATAATTATTTACATGTAATTTTTTTTATGGTTGTACTCGATGGTCTATCCTTTTCCTTCATTGATGCCGGAAATTATTAGTTTTTTATATTTGATATATGTATTAACAATTATTTAAAATAATATTATATTTTTCATTGTATTTATTAGTTTTTTATATTTGATGTCTATATTAACAAATATTTATAACTAATATTATTATATTCAGGTATTTATTTACATGTAATTATTATATTCTGGTATTTCTTAGTTTTTTATATTTGATATATGTACTAAAACTTTTATAGGTAATATTATTTGTTTCAGATGATTGTAGATACTCCCGATGACCTATTTCGATCTCTCACTGATGTTAGACTTCCTGATGATGAGCTTGATTCATCAAATCTATGGGATGTTGTGCCTATTAGAAGGGGGCATGGCATTTCTTGATTGATGATTCTAGACCCTGTTCTTGAGAAATGATCATATCTTGATTTTGATCCTCATTTATAGAGGTATGTTCATTTGTTTAATGTGTTTATTTTATATTAAGTTTTTGTATTAATTTTGGTAATAATATTCTTATTATTTGTTTTTATTTGCACATTTTTTCTCATTTATCTATTGAGAAGGTTGACGCAATTCTAAGAAATTATTTTTTTTTCATGGATGTTATGGGATCAGGTTATCATTATTGTTCATCCACATATATTCGACCATTGGATTGTATGTTATTAAATAATATATTTTATTTTATATTTATTTAATTAGTAACATGTTTTTCTAATTTTCTTATAGAATTTACAGTCTCCAATTGATGATATCCTGAGATCTCCTATCTGGGAGGCATGGGAGATTTGTATACATGAACATTTTCATCAGTTTTTACACAACCTAAGAAAGTGAGACATGGATAGATCTTTTATTAATATTTTCAACCAGTCTTGTTTCTCCCATTAACCTAACTATCTCACATCTTAGGTATGGGATGTATTGTGCTCCTACTATTTAGGAGATACTTTTAGGAGGAGGTCGTCATCTAGGCATGAGAACTAGGGAAGGCAGGAGGTCACAAATAGGCCTAGGAGTCATAAATTTGGTATACATAGATGACATATGGTAAGTAATATTATTTATTAATTTATATGTACTTTAAATATAATTTTTTTTATATTATACATGTTGCTACTAACTCTATTATGAAATTTGAAGTTTATAAGAATATATACACAGATCCCCATACAGGAAATCCTGTCAACAACAGACAGCACCAGATTGTGGTTAGTATTTTATTAAAATTTTATTGATATTAATTTACTATTATTATAATTTATAATTATATTTTAAGGAAATGTATGAGACTGTGGTTTCTCATTCACGAGAGAGTTAGGCTGAGATCGAACTATATTCCACTTGTAATTCTGGTTTTGATGAGGGGGCTTGGATATGGATGACTATGAATGGTGTTGATAAAGGTCTGGTGACCAGTATTGGTTCACAACTGACACCTACTAGTTATTATGGTACATCTATGCTATCATCAGTCAACTCAAAGGAATCTCTTGCAGAGTTGTTGTCGTCATCCACTACAAAGTATGAGGAGAGGTTGAGATCTTAGGATGAGATGATATAGAAGATACAAATAGAGGGAGAGCATGAGGAGCAGTGTCATAGAGATGAGCAGATATTGGAGTATTTATGATGGCTTTCGCATGGTGTTGGTATGGAGTTTCCTCCCCCAACCCTTTGAGTAATCATCTTCCACCTATACTAATTGATGCTCAGTTTTTTTATGTATGTTATGTATTTTGGTATGATAAACATATTATGTGTGAAATGATGTAATAATATTATGCTTGTATTTATTATATTTAATTTTTCTAATTTTTTTGTAATTTTTTTTAAATAGAAATGGTGATGAATTACTGTATCTATTGAAATTGGGTTTTTAAAAATTTTATCAGACTTATTTGTGATGGATTTAGAGCCCATCATAAATATTTTTTATTTTTTAAGACCCGTCATAATTGGTTATTAAAAGATTTTTAACAATAATAGTTGTAATGAATGACACATCTATCACAACTAATTATTATTTGTGATGGGCCATCATAAAAAACCATAATTTCAAATAATTTTTCTATGAAAGGACATTATAGAAGGACTCCCATCACAAAATCTCATTAGTGATGGGAATCTATAACTAATATCCCATTGCAAAAGCTTAAAATTACAGTAGTGCAAGATACTAATATAACCAATGATATTTTAGTAATTTTGCAAGTAGATTTGGAACAACTAGAAAATAAGTTATTTTTAATGGTTTATTTGTGAAGGGATCCCATTTAAAATAGTAAATTATAATGGTATTCCATTACAAATAACCCATGGATGAAAATGACGTCACAAAAAAAATTGCAACGGGCCATGTCCCCTTCGCAAATAGAATTTCACCGAATACAAGGGTACACATTTATGATAGAATACAAATTTCATCACAAAAGGTTATTTGTGATGGAATATCTTTTCCATTGAAAATAACCTATTATGGAGGAACTTTCATTCAATCAAAAATAACTTTAAAAAATTAAAAAAAGTAAATAATTAAAGAAACATAAAGCAAATTTAAAAAAACAAATATATAAAACTATACACATGTGAATTAATAAAAATATTGAAAATAATATGTTGTTTAAAAAAATATATCAATCACTATAGAGTTGGTGGGTAATCCGGAGGACTAGGTGAAAGAAACTCCATCCCTATACCATGCACAAATCGTCACATGTGCTTCATCATCTTCTCATATTGTTGCTCCTGTCATCGATGTTGCTGCTCCTCCTCGTGTTATAGATGTCGACAAAGCTCCTTCTTCTCCTTATGCAAGGTCACTATAACCTCATTCTGAGCTCACAGCTTCTCATAATTCTCTACAAACAATGATGATGATTTTCATGAGCTCCCCTCGATCTAGAAGATGACCACACAACAATACCATAATGACTAACAAGCATCAATCGAGAACTGATACCCACCACTTGGCCTTTCTTAAGAGCATACTAATTTTCCTACATCTATATTACCTCATCAAATCATGGAACACTTGTGGTCAGATCCTCAATCTTATCCTGACTCTCATCATGTGTGTGAGAAGTCGCAGCCACATATGTTTCCTTCAAATATAATTTAAAATTAAAATAGTTAAAATATTATTTTTAGTTAATTTTAAAAATAATAAAAATTATACTAGCCAAAATCTGATGTTGTCAGCCACCAATAATCTCTCCAATGATAGGATCAGTTTCCATCCTCTTAAAAATATCAAACTCCATAAAATTGGGATTATTAACTTCTTATATGAATATAAAATAAAAAATTTACATTTAAAGTATATATAAATTATTAAACAAAATTATCTACCAAATGTCATTGATGAAAAGTAAATGTAAAATTACCATCTCTATGTGTGACCTCTTGTCTCCATTGGTTTTTTCAGTTTAGTGATGATCTCCTATGAAAACTCTCTTTCATCCATAGGATCATAATCTATCCCAAATTTGAGATGATATGTAATTAGGTCGATGGCTATATAAAATCTGATCAAAAACTATGGATCCAACTTTCTTCATGGATCACTTTCTCAGTTTGTACAAAAATTGACGACAACTCTCACACATACAGATCTCGCAGGACACCCATATAGAGGCCCTCATGCTATCATCAATGGGATACCATAAACCCTAAAAATAATTAATAGTATCAATTTAATAATTGAATAAATTTAAAAATAAGTATTATTTATTTACATTCCATATAATGATCAAGTATGTGATGGAGAACATCAATAGGAATATGATCCAATATCACCCATGGTCCAAGAAAATAATTTTGTAGAATAGCACCCCATGTCCAACAACTATATATGAAAAACTATAAATAAAAAAATAATAGAAAATAAAACAATTATAACATAAATAAATTAATGATAATTCATTGAAATTAACTAAAATACAAAATTTAACATACCTCTTCCCACATTAATCGAAATCAATACATGGATATCACTCAGGAATAAGGTCGGAAATCATCAATCTAGTAATACCACTACCCCTTTGAGTTAACATTGAACAGGTAGGAACTTGTGGGTCAAATGATGAAGCATCAGGCTGATCACTAGGAAGAAAAACATCCTCAATGTTATGGAACATCTCATTGAAATCGTCACCATATATCTGAAACATGAAAAGAATGTTATCTAAAAATAATTAGAAATGAGTATTATATATTAATTATGACTATAACGAGCATGTAATTGTGTCATTCATTATATTATTTATTATATTTGTATTTGATGGTGTTAATATCTTTATCTTCCTCCTCGGTATCATCAATTTTTATAGGAGCTTCAACTTCATTGTCTCTTGTTTTTTCAAATTCATTTAGTACATCATCATCATCATCACCACCATTGGATTATAACTGTGTAGTTTTGTCATTGATATTTGAGTGTTTCCATATAAAAGATGTATTTAAAGATGTCTCTTGAAAAAATGAAATTCATTTCACTTCAGTAGAACCACTTTCACTTTACAAAAAAAATAGTAATTACCACAAATTTTTACTAATTACCACAAATTTTTACTAATTACCTCTTATTTTTACTAATTACTTCTTATTTTTACTAATTTCCACTCATTTTTACTAATAAACACTAATTTTTACTAATTACTGCTAATTTTTACTAATTACTGCTAATTTTGACTAATTAATGCTAATTTTTACTAATCACCTCTAATTTTTACTAATCATCACTATTTTTTACTAATTACCTCACATTTTTACTAATTGTTTACTAATTATTATTAATTATTACTATTTATTGTTAATTTTTAATAATTATTGTTAATTATCACTAATTTTTATTAATTTTTACTAATTATCATTAATTATAACTAATTGTCCATAATTATTTATTAATTATTGTAATAATTACTAATTATTTATCAATTGTATATAATTAATATCAATTGAAACTAATTATTATTTCTAATTACTACTAATAATTTCTAATGTAAAATAAAATAAATTAATAAACAATTAAAATAATAATACAAAATACCTCAAAAATGATGCTTTATCGGAATTAAAATGGGGATTTGATGCTCAAAGCTTTGGATCCCTATAAAAATCATAATTTCTATAGAAAACCCAATGAGAAAAAGGAAATGAGTGAAAGTTTTTTTTTGGAAAAATCTTTAATGGTTGTATATATAGGTTAGATTAGTTGTTACAGGACTATTTCCAACAGAATTTCATCACAAATACTACTATTTACGACGAGTTTCATCACAAATAGTTCCCACCATAAATAAGTATGGTTGTGTGATAAAACCACTTATAACGGAACCCATTTCAAATGTTTCTCTATTAATATATTATTTGTGAAGGGTCCCATCACAAACAGTGGCAGCGGTATAAAAATCATTTGCAATAGAACCCATTACAATTAGTGGAAATGGTGTAAAAAAAATTGCAGTGAAACCCATCGCAAATGCCACTTCAGTGGTATATTATTTGCATCGGTTATATATTTCTTATCGCAAATAGACTTCCCACCATATAATGCACATTCACACCAAATTATTTTCAATTTAAAATGGTTCTAGTCACAAATAAGTTGATCAACAAGACTATTTGTGATGGGATCCCAGTCTGTCGCAAATAACCCTTTTCCTATAGTGTGGAAAGAGAAAGGAGATGGAGGAAGCACAAGTAAAAGGTAGTGCCAAAGTAAAAGAATAAATTCCACATGAAGAAGTCAAATTTCATGAGAGATTGTAAACAAATGAAAATTCTTATGTCAAATAAAAATTGTGTGGGAGATGCAAAGAGGCTTGACACAATTCTAAGGGTTATTTAACTATACTTATTGAATAAGAACTCGTCTATAAAATAATCAAGAATTCATTGTGCATAAAGGTTGTTGAAATTAAAAATTCTTCACACAAAGCAGAAGAGTATGTGAGAAGACCCATGCTCCCTAAAACCAAATCAAATCTAAATAACAGATGTGGAATCATGAATAATAGAGAAACTTGGTTGAGAAAATCATCTCCACCTTGTTATTCACATCGAGGAGTAAGAAATATCCTCCTTATTCCCTTAGCATTATGTGTTTCATGTGTGCTTACAATGTATGGAATTTAAGGAGAAGTATGTTCTCATGGGGAGTACCTAATACAGTGGATGAGTTGTCAATACTGGACAACATCCTTGGAAAAAGTCACTATTTAATATTGATATCTCAATTGGTATTCTGAAAATCTAATTTTAGGATCATCTTTGATGAAGTTGAAGTGTGTGTTTTCAGCACTAGACAAAAAATTGAAGAAGATACCATCCTGATTTGATCTCACATTTAGAATTCTAAATGAATGTATTGAAGAATATCATCCTTGATGATGATGTGGAAGTTTTCAAATATGGACAACCACTTTAATAAGACCCATTTTAGTGTATTATCAATATGAAACATCATAGTATTCATCCTTTAAAGAGATCAATCATAATAAAGATCATGAGGAGTGTCTCCTTGAGGTGTATACAAGTGAATAATGATGAAAAAACTGATAGTATTATTATTTCATACAAACTTGATTATTATGGAATGTTCTTGAATGAATTTCATTGACAAGGTGTGTTTTCTTAACCCTATCATCCTTGGTAACAAGAATCAAATCTTATAATTAAGGGGGGATATTTTATGGGTTTCATATAATCATATAATTACCATTTTTAGTGTAAGTCATCCCAAAACATAGGTATATCTATCTTTAAGAAATCAATGTGTAAATAAAATGAAAAAAAAAGAGTTCCTAGAAAATGTGAACAACATCAGCTTCTATCTTTCTTCGTGGAGATTATTTGAGTAATATCATGAGAATTGATTAATGTAAGCACCCTACCTCCAAGTGATTACATGGGATAATGGATTCACGATCGTATAGTTAGGATACCCAATATTTTAAGGGGTTCTAGTGCCTTCTCAAATGAGATAAATAGAGTTTTGGGAGGAAGAGAGTTGACAGAGGCTGGAAAGAATTACATACCACACACACCCAACAGGGGGGTCTCATCCTTTTATATAGATGAAGCTCAAGGCACCTACAACACATTATATGTGTTTCTTTCATTTGAGGTATAATTTATTAAATTTTTTCAATGAATTTAATGAAAAGCCTTTAAATCATTCATAATTTTTTATAACTGCTGAAACCATTCAGGAGAAAATAAATAATATATATATCATATATATATATATATATATATATATATTATATTCATGCATCACATGCATGAAAAATACATTCATCAAATGCATATATTAAATGTATAATATATATAATATCCAATATTATATATATATATATATATATCTTTCATCATATGAATATATACTATAGAGACCCATTTTTTCTTATAAGACTTTGAAATATTTCTACTTATATTTTAGAATTTAGGTGCTATGACGGTGTGCCTGAAATTAATTTTATAAAAAATTAAATATATTTTATATTACATGAATTTATTTTATGAAATAAAATGGGATAACTCTTAAATGGAAGCTCGTATTAGAAATATAATGCCATGGTTGAGTCTAGAACATGATGTTTACCCTAGGTGCAACCTAAAATGGGTCGACATGAGGCATTCAGATAAGACGGTTGTTAGTGGTACATTTAGTGGATTAATTAAATTATTAATTTAATTAATAATTAAAATTAATGCAATGATTTTAATCTATAAATAAACCATTTTTGGAAAATCCTCTAGGATTAGTCGCATAAACCCTGGGAGGATTGAGCGAAGTTCTTCCTCCTTCCATTGTCAAATCGAGATCTGATGATGAAGAATCTCCAGATTGAAGTAGATAAAAGTGCAGTGAATACAACGACTTCTCTCAATCATTGGTGAGCACGTTCTTCGATGAAAAATGATCTAATCACCAGGTAGGACTTATCAATTCATGATTTATTCCCTTTTTGATTAAATTGATTGATCATGATCAATCATTTCTTTGATCTATCCAATTGCTAGACTTTTCATGCACCCGTGTACCAGTTTCATTTGAAATTGAATTAATTATTATTTCACTTCTTATCCTAGATATCCCCATTCATGATATTTGTCCAAGAATTCTTGGAAATTATCGATAAACATTTGTTTTTTATGCCTTTCTCCCCAAAAATTTTCATGTTCTTCGCCATTGGGATACGTGCCTATGGATTGATGTTTTTGGGTGGTACCAAGCCTAATTGGACCCCCAAATTCACAGTGGAATCATGTGTGGTGAACAAAACAGAAAATAAAGAGTGGATTTTGGATGTTTTTGGGATACGGGTGATCGATTTGATGATTGGAATCAATAAGGGAGATGGAACAGCATGGAGGTGTGGCGGTGTGCATATGGATTCACATGGGAAGAATCGGGTACCAATTTATGGTCATCAAATGGTCAGAATCCACCAACCAGAGTTAGATCCACCATTTTTAGGAGGATACAAGGTTTTATTTGAAGGAGGGACAATCATATCTAAAGAGAGGAGACCAGATCTAAATTTATGGAAAAATCCTGACTACACGACATGTAGTTCTAAGAACACACAACATGTTTGTCCCTCATTACAATGACTAGGGTTTTAGATATTTATAAGTATCATACTCCATGTGGGACCCCCACATTCCATGTGACCTTGTGTTGCCGGACTCAAAATGTACTCTAGGAGTACATGAGCCTGGGAACTGCTACGCATACGCCATGTTCCAAAATACATGTGCATAGCCAGAGACATGAGCGGCACCCCGTGTGAAGAGTCACGCCATACCAAAGTACATGGACATGAGATGAATACACTAACATGGAAAAGAGAACATGGATTGACCCCAGGTAGCTTGGACATGTCATGTATTCCACCTGAATGTCGTGTACTCCTACAAGGGTGGAATTCATGTGCTAGTGAGGAAAAGGGTAGGAAAAAGAGTGGGAACACATGCCATGTGGGCCCCCTACACTCTGTGTACCCCTAATCTTCTTTTGAGTAAACTTAAACCTCTCATATCTTCTTTGTTTGGGCATGGATTTCAGACTTTGATTAGTATATCCTAAGTTTTTTTTTCATGTATAATTATATTATTCCCTCTTTTGTGGATTTTGGGATATGATGTGAGAGTTTTTTTAGTCATGACACTTATTTAGGTGATGCTCTATGATGGAAGTGATCAAGCGGGATCACCAGTGTCTTTCTGAGTGGCACCCTCCTGTAGGGTAGGGCATGGGTCCTCGATAACTAGAGTGGTTCACTCCTATGGAGATAGGGAATGGTTCCTTGACCTTACGAGTGGCACCCTCTAACTGGTCTAGGCATGGGTCCTTGATTACTATAGAGGAACCCTCCTATGAAGTCAGGGCATGGGTCTTTGACCTTCCAAGTGGCACCCTCCAGCCAGCTGGGCATGGGTCCTCGATGATTAGAGTGACACCCTCTTTAAGAGACAAGGTATGGGTCTTAAACCTTCTGAGTGGTACCCTCCATATGGACAGGTCATGGTTCCTCAGTGAATAGAGCAGAACCCTCCTACGGAGATAGGGCATGGTTTTTCAACCTTCTGAGTGGTACCCTCCAACCGAGATGGGCATGAGACCTCGATGACTAAAGTGGCACCCTCTAGCCGGGTTGGGAATGGTTCCTCAACCATCAGAGTGTCACCCTCTTATTTTACTAGGGCATGGTTCCTATTCTTATATATTTTTCCCCTTGACTATGTGTCATAGTGTCAAGGTGAGTCTTTACTTGGATGTTTTTTGTTGGGATGATGTGCAAGATGTTGGGCATCATTGATGGACTTCTAGAACTGATGGAGACTCTTTTTCTGGTCTCAAACGTGAGATGGAGAACCCCTAATCTCTCATTTGGGTTTATTTGGTTTGATCATATATATATTTGTATCCATGTTGATGTATTTTTCTACTCTCTTGCTATGGGTGGTAGAGACGTGATGTGTATTCCACCTACACAACATGTTGAGATCCCTATGGTTAGATGAGGTCACTTTATTTCTTTGGGTTGATCTATTTACTATATATTGTATTTTCATTCTTATTGTGTCTATAAGTGCTCCCCCTTAAGTTTTTTGGGCATCCTACAAGGTATGTATATACTCAGCCCTTCATGGGCTTTACTCGCACGTATCATGTATTATGCAGATAATGGATAGGTTAGCGGTGACTTCATAGGAGCTTAAGTATACTTGGTGCATAGGACCGCGTAAGGTGGTCAGATCTTAGAGATCAGTATTTGGGCTCTCTTGGCACTTTTAATTTCTATATTTTTTAGGTTGGGACATATTTCTGGTTGAGTGTGTATTTTTTCCCTTTACTTTTCAATTTTCACATTCATACTCTTGTACACCCTAGAGGTTTTTCATGCTTGGTTTATATTCTAGTGTTTCATATTTTTACTTTATTACTATGAACTTCTATATTGATATGGTTGGGTGTGTGAATATAGTTTCATAGGAAAAGGACTATCGTTTAGGATATGTCTTTCGGTGCTTGTCACCACCCCCTGGCCTATAGAGGCGGGCTTGTGTTAGTTGCGGCTTGAGCCCCGGTTAGGTTCGGTTCATGATAGATTGGTATCATAGCAGTTCATTCCTTGGGATGGTATTTGGAGTATTCATGTTATGAGGATTTATTTTGGACTTAGGTAAACAGTGTCAAAGTGTCTCAATTACGGCTCTCAATCCAGGGAATCCAATGATGGTATGGGTGACTGATGTATCCATTCCCCAGGACCTTGACTACCTGCTTTTCAACTCGGCATACCGAGACATTCTTTTCAGGGATCAATGGTACATGCATCATATATGATTGATTATTTGAATTTACTTATTTATTTATCTTTCCATTGTGTGTGTTTTTATATTCTCATCTGATTGTGGTACATCTTGATTAAATTTTTGGTTTTTGGGATACCTCTACGATGCCAGCCAGTTAGGATACCAGTCCCAGATCGTGAATACGGCCTGATGAGTGATAAGGCCTTGGTTCAGGGTCCATCCTACAAGATCATTCCTCCAGGTGGATAGGTAGAATAATTTCCACCTATTTATTAGTATATCATCCCAGTAGAGAAGTTTGAGGATGCGTGCAGGCTTATCACACTCCATGAATTCTAGTGCCAAAGGCTGCTGAGGTTCTGCAATGAGACAGATCCATAGGTAGTGAAGGATTTTCTAGATTCAATGGTCTATGTCTTCAAGATTATCTAGACACTGACAAATCTATTGGTTTCACTGGTATCTAGCCTTTTATAGAGTAGTTGGGAACTGGTGGAGTGTTGTTACCTAGATGTACGATGAGTCGACACTCTCATAGCCTGGTTTCTATAAGTTGTTTTGTGAGGATTACTACCCCTCCTAATTATTCTTAGTTCAAATTTAGGAGCTTCTAGAGCTACAACAGGGAGGGATGATAGTGGATGGGTATGTTGAAAGTTTC
This sequence comes from Viscum album, assembly GCA_963277665.1. Lineage (NCBI taxonomy): Eukaryota > Viridiplantae > Streptophyta > Magnoliopsida > Santalales > Viscaceae > Viscum > Viscum album. The sequence goes on along the minus strand of OY728157.1, from coordinate 2,056,040,510 downwards.
ATAGACCTTACATGGTACTCCCTTGATATGATATTGGATGGATACTTATGAGCATGGAAGTTTGAGAAGGGACTTCGTCGATAGATTTGTGCCATTTTGGTACCCTTGTGCATTCCCACCTATGTTGGGGTGTTGGAATAGTTACTAGTGAAAAATATATTCCTATATGAGGGACACCAGGTAGATGGAGATGGCACTAGGCATCACAGAGTTGAGTTGTCTGCAACAGCTAGTAGAAGTCAGTCAACAGGATCACGTCATATGAGGTATTCCCAAAATCAAGATTGGGCAGGTGTTCAGGGGACTAATAAAGGACTATGGAGGCCCATAGAGGGGTGGTGATATTCTTGTGATGTTCGAGGTCACATAGCATGAGACTGTCTAACCAGACGTGCTGAGGAGTGAAGGAAGATAACAGGGTGTCCCCCAGGGAAGAAGATATGGAAGAGGAGGAGGAGGAGATATGGGGGTGGATGACTCTATGATATCCTTTCACCACCACCACTAGGTGTTCCATGTCAATATTAGGGAGCTGGTGGTCGGAATCACAGACAGTTGCAGGATATGGAGGCTTATGACCCTGCAACGCAAAATATGATTAGAGGTACGATATGTGTATTTTATAATATTTATTTAGTATTAGTATACATAGGTGTGATTCATTACTTTATCTCTATTCACATAGTGATAGAATTAGAGCTCCTGGTTGAGTCTTTATCCCAGCATCTTCGTCTTGAGGTTCCTACAGGGAATGCTTCTTTTGTATCATTTATCTATCGGTAGTGTGAGTTTTCGTTTAGTGGGGATAGGTTCATGTGGGACCTTTTGGTCATTGTGATGGAACCCTATGATGTTATCTTGGGTATGGATTGGTTGTGCATGGTCCGAGCCTAGATTTATTATCACCATAGACAAATCATATGTCTTTAAACTTATGTTATGAGATTCACCTTTTTGGGTGAGAGAGATATCATGGCGGGATGAGTGGGTTATGAAAGTAGAAGGATGTAACCCATCACCCATAAATTGGTGAGTGTAGTTCTTGGTGTATTAGGTTTTTTAGGCATTTAGATTTATTCTGTCATGGAGGATTATATAGACTTTTTCCCTGAGGATTTTTCTAGACTACCTTTGAGGCGGGAGATGGAGTTTTGCATCAAATTTCATTCTGGGAATGCTTCGATATCTTTTATGGAATATATAATGGACCCTACCAAGATCTAGGATATGCGGTTGTATTTGGAGTACCTTTGAGATAAAGGTTTCATCAGACCTAGTGTTTCACCCTAGGTATCTCCAGCATTGTTCATGAAAACAGCGGATGGGAGCTTATGGATTTCCATAGATTATTGTCGCCTAAAACAGGCCACGATAAAAAAAGTACCCCTTACTGAGGATTGATGACCTATTTTACTATTTGATAGGTGTGATATGGTTATCAAAGATCGATCTTAGGTCTTTTTATAACCATTTGAGGGTTATCAAGGCTGATATTCCAAATCTAGCATTTTGATGTTGCTACAGACACTATAAGTTCCTGGTGATTCTTTTTGGTGTGATAAATACCCATGCCATGTTTATGGATTTGATGAACTGGATCTTTTATCTATACTTGGACCATTTTTTGGTCATCTTAATTGATTAAATACTCATATAATCTACATTGGAGGAGGAGCATGAAGAGCACTTGATGATGGTTCTAGATTTTCTTTGAGAGCACTAGATTTATGGTAAACTCTCTAAGTTCCAATTCTGGATTCATGAAGTTCACTTTATAGGGTATTTCATTTATGATCTTGGTTTAGTTGTGGACCCAGTGAATATAGATGAAGCACTTTCTTGGGATCCAACCATGATCATGTCAAAGGTGAAGATTTTTCTTGGCTTATCGAGGCACTATAGGAGGCTTGTGGTAGAATTATCCAATATTGTATCCCCTTTGACCACCCTTACATGGAAATGGAATCCTTTTAACTAGACTGAGAAATTTCATAGATCCTTCTAGGATTTTATTTTTAGGATTATGAGTGCTCTTATGTTGAGACTAATGAAGGAGGGTGTGGAGTATGTAGTGTATTGTGATGCCTCAGGAGTTAGACTTAGTTGTGTGTTGATGCAGCAGTAGGTAGTTATCACATAAGGGTAGAGGTAGTTGTAACCCCACGATAAGAACTATGTGAATCATGTACTATATCTATAAGCATTAGTCTTATCCCTGAGGATGTGGATGAACTATCTTCTGGGAGAGTGTTTTGTGGTTTACTCAGACCATCAGAGTCTCAAGTACATCTTTATGCAGTGATACTTGAAGCTAAGATAGTAGCGTTGGTTGGAGTTCCTATAGAAATATGACTTTGATATGATATATACTATAGAGAAGGGGAAAATGGTATAATATTTCCTAAGTAGTACGTCCTAGTCTTGTTTAGTGTAAGAGGCTTTGGAGAAGTTAGATTCCTTGCAGCTGACCCTGGATGAATAGGAGGGTGCATCTTTTCTATAGTCAATGGTGTTGAATCCTCTTCTTATCGAGTGTGTGAGATAGTCCCAACTGGGATACATTTACTACAAGTTATTTCATGACCATATATACACAGGAGATTCACTAAATGGATGTTATGAAGGAGGGAATCACATCATTCTTTTCCAGGGACAGATAGTGGTCCCAGTCGTGATGCGAGAGGAGGTGATGTAAGAGTTCCAAACTTCTCCTTTAGATGTATATACTAGTGTGAGGAAGATTTATAGAGACCTTCAATATCAATTTTTTTGGTCTGACATGAGATGGAGTGTGGCTGATTTTGTCTCTCGGTTCCTCACATGTCAACAGTTGAAGGCTGAGAACCATGTTCTGATAGGTTTGTTGTAGCCCCTTGAGATCCCAAAGTGGAAGTGGGATGGAATATCCATAGACTTTGTGACAGGATACTAAGGAAAATAAAGGGTCATGAATCTATATGGGTGATAGTTTACTGACTCATGAATTTGGTTCACTTCCTTTCTATCAGGGAGAAAATTTCGTTGGAGATTTTGGAGCAGTTGTACACACAGGAGATTGTTCACCTTCATGGGGTGCCATTAATGATTGTCTTTGATCATGATGTGTGGTTCATGTCATGATTTTGGAGAGACCTGTAGAAGGTATTCATAACCTATATGGGGATGAATACATTCTTCCACCCCCAAATAGATGGGAAGACCGAGTGCACTATCCAAGTGTTGGAGGATATGTTGTGGGATTACATATTATACTTCAGCTGGAGCTAGGAGAATCACTTGACCTTGGTAGAGTTTTCATATAATAATAGATACCACTACACTATCAGCATAGAACCTTTTGAGGCCCTGTATGGGAGACCCTAAAGGTCACTCTTGTGTTGGACATAGATTGATGAGACGTCTCTTGTGGTTTCAAAAATGGTGCAGGAGATGGCGGAGAAGATCCAGGTCATCCATGAGCATATGAGGACAGCCCAAAATAGAAATAAATCCTACACAAATTGACGTTGTATGACTATGGAGTTTGATCAGGGAGACCATGTTTTCCTAAGAGTCTCCTTATAATAAGGATTGCATATATTCATTCGGGGATGCAAGTTATCCCCAAGGTTAATCGGTCCATTTGAGATCTTGAAGAGGGTTGATGAGGTTTCTTACCGCCTCGACCTACCCCTATATATAGATCAGGTGCACAATGTCTTACATGTGTCATAGGTGAGGAGATACGTGAATGACCCCACACAAGTTATAGACTGGGGTGAACTAGACATTGAGGATAGAGCTACATTTGTGGAGCACCTGGTGGAAATCAAGGATCAACATAATAGGGACCTACATAGATAGTCCATCCCCTTGGTTCACATGTTGTGGCGGTATAGGAATATGCAGGAGAGCTCCTGGGAGCTGGAGAGCCAGATGCAGGATCAGTATCCCAAGTTGTTTATGTATTTTTTCTTTTTAGGTATGAAAATATTGAAGTATATAATGATGTATAGACCTAGTTTTTTCTATGTAAGACTTTGAAATATTTCTACATATATTTTTGGATTCATACATTGAGATGGCATGTGACTCTGAGAATTAGTGTGACTAGAATTAATTTTTTAGAGTCATATGTTGATGCGAGTCATTCAGATAAGACAGTCATTGGCGGTACATTTAGTAGATTAATTAAATTATTAATTTAATTAATTCATTAAATTAATTCAATGGTTTTCATATATAAATAAACCAATATGGAAATCCTCCAGGTTTATCTGTATAAACCCTAAAAGGATCAAGCTATGTTTTTCCTCCTTCCGTTGGAGAATCAAGATCCAACGATGAAAAATATATTGATCAAAGAAGATCGAAGTGCAGTGAATGCAATGACTCCTCTCAATTGTTAGCGAGTGTTTTATTTGATGACAATTGATCCAATATCTAAGTAGAACTCAAAAACTATGGTTACACCCTTTTTGATTAAATTTATTTAGCATGCTCAAGACTTTCTTTGATATGCACCAATTGCTAGACTTTTCATGCGCCTGTGTACCGATTTTTTTTGAAATTTAATTAATTATTCTTTCATTTATAACCTTGGATATCCCTATTCAATATCATTGTCCAAGAATTCTTGGCAATGATCCATAAACCTTTTTTTATGTGTTTCTCACCAAATTTATTCATGTTATTCTCCATTGGGCTACAGTTCTATGGATCGACATTGTTGGATGGTACGGTGAATGATCAGACCCCCAAATTTATAGTGAAATCACATGTGATGAATAGAATGGAAAATCAAGAGTGGATTTGGGATGTTTGTGGGATGTGAGTGATTTATTTGATGATTGGAATCGGTAACAGAGATGGCACAGCACAGAGGTGTAGCACCATGTGTACAGGTTCTCATGAGAAGAACTAGGTACCGATTTTTGGCCATCGGATGGCCAGAATCCTCTGGCTGGAACTATATCTACCATTTTCAGGAGGATACGAGGCTGGATTCAAAGGCGGGGTGATCTGATATAAAGCACAAAGACCAAATCTAAATTTATGGAAAAATATTGACTACACACCATGTATTTCTAAGAACACATGGCATGTTAGGACCTAGATACGGTGGCTAGGGTTTTAGTGATTTATAAGTATCACACACCATGTGGGACCCCCACACACCATGTGACCTTATGATGGCAGAATTGGAATGTACTCCAAGAGTACATGGTCATGGGTAGGTCTAGGAACACATCATGTGCCAAAGTACACTTTCATGGCCAGAGACATGGGAAGAACCCCATTTGAAGAGGCACACCATACTAAAGTACACAGACATGGGATGAATACACAGACACAGCTAGGAGAACACGACTCAACCCTGGGTAGCTTGGACACACTGTGTAGTCCACATGCATATTATGTACTCCTACATGAGCTAGAATCTGTGTGATACTGAGGAAATGGCCAGGTGAAAGAGTGGTACCATACACTGTGTGGGTCCCCTACTTGTCGTGTACCCCTAGTCTCATTTTAAGTAAACTTGAACCTCTCATATCTTCTTTATTTGGTCTCAGATTTTGTCCTACAAGTAGCCTATCCTAAGTGTTTTTTCACATAGAATGTGATGGTGTTCTCTATTATGGATTTTGGGATACAATGTAAGGTATTCCATGAGTTATGATTATTTAGGATATGCACTATGATGGCAGTGATTAGGTAGGATCACTAGAGTATTTCTAAGTGGCACCCTCCCGTGGGGTAGGGAATGGGTTCACAATGACTAGAGTGAAACCCTCTTATAAAAACAGGGCATGGGTCCTAGACCTTTTGAGTGTAACCCTCCATCCTAGTGGTGAAAATGGGTTGCAGGCCCGTGGGCTAAGCAGGCTTGGGGCAGGTTTGGGGAGGGGCGGGTTTATAAAAAATAACCCACATTTTAAGTGGGCTTATATGGACAGCCTGCACAGACAGCCAAACCGTGCAGGTTTACTCGCACGGATACAGGCTGACCCACGGGTTATTTTAATTTTTTATAATAATTATTATAATATTAAATTTTCAAACCTCGTTTTATTTTACAAGGAAGACCCGCATGGGGAGGAAGACTGTATTCTCTTTTTACCAACATCGTTGACTCCCAATAGCACCTCAAAACAATATTGATGTGCATGCTACCTCCTCGTATTCCCAACTCCCTCTTCGTTGTTTTATTTATCCAACACCAAAGTTCAAAAACTCTCTACCCTACCCTCCTCTATACTGGCACACTCACACTGAAAATCTTACCGCCGACCCTTGTTCCTTCTTCAGGTCCGGTCGTCCTCCCCCACTGTGTTGTTCTCACCCCCCTCCCAGTGCACTCAACCCCAGGCCACTCATCCCCACCCCCCACCCCCATTCTTGACTCCACCGTTGTCCCTTGCCCCTAGTCGCTCACTCGTCCCTTGTCTCATCCCCCTCCCCTTCCGTATTCTTGACTCTCTGGCACCCTGCCTTGGGCCTGACCTCCTCCGCAACCCCCACCCCACCTTCACGCCTCCTCCGCAACCCACGCTACCCCCACCCGGCCCCATCCCCTCTCGCCACCTCCTCCATCTCCACCACCCCCTTCTCGCCCCAACCCCTCCCCCACCTCCTTCTCCACACGCAACCCCCACCTTCGACGGCTCCTCCCAGACCCCTGACCTTGTCGCCTCCTCTGCCACCCTAGCCTCTACGACCCCCATATCCAGCGGCTCCTCCCTAACCCCCAACTTCATCAGCTCCTATGTGATCGATCCCCTACCATCCTCCATGATCAATATCCTTCCATCCTTAATTTTATCATCCACTCTCCGATACTGCAAACAGAGGTAATCATGTTTTTTTTATTTTTTTATTTATGTTATTTCAGAAAAATATTTTATTTTTTAGTTTTATTTTTTAATATTTTCTATATTTTTATTTTGTTTCTCATAATAATTTAATGTAAGTTTAAAAAATAACATATAACATCAATAAATATTATATCACATAATCACACCCTTATTTGTTAATTTAAAATGTAATTATTTTTTTAATATATATATATATATATATTATTTTGTTATTTGTATAGTTATTAACTCTTAATATTATTTTTTATTTTTGTAAATTATGATTTTTTTTCATAATTTCATTTATAATGAAATAATTCAATTTTTAATTTTTTATTTTATAATATTTCATTAGATTATCAGATTTTATCGTTTATGTATTTATATTTGAAATATAAATTATTAATTTTTATTGATTAACATTTATGATTGTAAAAATATAAATATTTTAATGTTTAGTGTATTTTTTAATCACTAATAATTGTATTAAAAAACTTTATATAAATTATTTTTCTAATATAGATATGGTATTTTTTTATTGTAGGTTGTCTTAAACATTTATCAACTTCAAAATGATATTTAATTGGAAGAAAATCATGGAATTAATGATAGTAAATCAGTGATACATGATGTGTATAACACTTTCCAATTTAGTCAATCCATGGATAAAGATGAAAATAAAAATGATGATGTTCAATTTGAAACAAAAAGATCAAAAAAGACCACATCTGACGTTTGGAGTTATTTTGAGCAAATGGGTGTAATTGATGAAAAACCTAGAGTTAAGTGTAAAGGGTGTGGATTAATATTGGTGGGACGTGGAGGTAAATATTGAACATCGACTTTGTCTCAAGATATTGAAAAATGTAGTGGAATCAAAGTATTAAAATATCAGAGTGTTCCTTCAATGATCTTGGACCATTCAGGAAAGTTGCAAAATAAAAAGTTTGATTCAAAGATGTTTCGAGAAAATATGTAAATGGCCATTTTAAGACATGACCTTCCATTTAAATTTGTTGAATATGGAGTATTTAGAGAAGTTTTCAGTTATTTGAATCTAGAAGTGAAGTTTTTTTTAGAAGTACTGCAAGTTCAGATATGATGGAAGTATATGATCAACATAAAAAAATTGAAAGATATTTTGTCAAACATTGGTGGTAGGATATGTCTTACTTTTGATTTATTGAGGGATTGTACTAGTAATGGGTATCTTTGTTTGACTACTCATTATGTTGATTTGGAGTGGCAGTTAAAAAGAAAAATTCTTTCTTGTATTGACATGAGACATCCACATTATGGTGCTGAATTGGAAAAAAATTAAAAGAAATATTAGTTGATTAGGGCATACAAAAGAAAATTTTCTATCTCACCCTTGACAATGCTTCTGCCAATGATACTATGCAACAAAATCTGAAATATCAATTGAATTTGGAAAAGAATTTTCTATTCATGGGTGAATTTTTTCATGTTCGATGTTGTGCCCGTGTTTTAAATATTATTGTTCAAGAAGGTCTTAAATTTATTGATTCTACATGCCAAAAAATTAGAGAAATAATTTATTATGTTAAAGGTTATGAGGTTAGAATGATATTCTTTCAAGATTGTGCAAAAAGTGTTTCGGTTGATAGATGTGTGCTTTTGAGATTGGATGTTCCCACCAAGTGGAATTCTACTTATACAATGTTATAAAGTGAATTTAGGTACAAAAATTTTTTCAATAATTTGGATATTTATGATCCAAATTATAATAATTTCCCTTTAGAAGAATAATGGAAGAGTGGTGAGCTGATTTGAAATTTTTTGAATCCCTTTTTTGATATAACAAATTTGATTTCTGGATCCACATATCCTACATCAAATTTATACTTTGGTCAAGTTTTGAAAATTGATAGGTTTGTGTTTCATAATATCAACAATGATTATGATATAATTAGAACAATGTCATGAAATATGAAGAATAAATTTGATAAATATTGGAGTCATTATAGAATTCTACTTGCAATGGCAGTTGTGTTTGATCCCTATATCAAGTTGACAGTTTTGGAATTTAGCTATCAAAGTCTTGATTCATGTCATTATCAAGAAAAGATTTTTATGGTGAAAATCAAGCTATATAAACTTTATGGAGATTATTCAAAGTATTTTCCTTCTATTTAATCAATGGGAACTAATCAAATGGGTTCATCTTATTCTTCTCTTAATTCTTCAACAAGGGAAAATGCTGATGTAATTGATGTAAGTTCAATTTCTTGTTATTTAAATTATTATCTATGTATTTAATTTCATTTTATTTTATTTAAATTTTTTTGTTTATATATATTTTTGTAGATGTGGATTGATCTAAAAAATAAATTTGTTGGCCCAAATGATGAAAAATATCAATTGGATATTTATTTGGAGTTTCCATTGGTGGATATGTCAATTTATAGAAATCTAAATGTGCTCGATTGGTGTAAGGATGAGAGTAAAATATTTCCTATTTTATCACTCATAGAAAGTTATTTGTTAAGAATTCCTATTACCATGGTGGCCTCAAAGTCTACCTTTAGAATTGGACGAAGGGTGTTGAATAAATACAAGAGTCATATTCTACCAAAAAAACATTCAAGCACTAATATGTGCTCAGAGTTGTATTCATGGTTTATAAACTATTGGTAAATTTATAAATATTATCTTTTATCATCTTATATATATAATAATTATATTAACATTGATTTTATTATAGGATTGGAGGATGAAAAGGTGGAATTTGGCTTGGAGGAATATTCTAGTTCTGAAAGTATATATGTGGAAAATCACAAGTACTACTTCGATTTCTTAAATGTATGTCTTCTTAATAATTAATAAAGATACATTACTTTTATTAATATTTTTTCATAATATTTTTTATCAAAATAAAATGAATCAATACTTTTATTTTTTACTATATTTTTTATTTTATATTTATTTATAAATCTGTTTTTAATTGTGTTTTGATGTACGATTTGGAGGAAGCATTAAAGGAGACAAGGGTGCATGGAATATTAAAGAAGAATGTGAAATAGATAAACCTCATTCAATATTTTTTGTTTAGTGTTTTATTATTTGTAACTTTGATTTTGAAACTTTGGAATTTTTATGCTAATCATGGACAATTTTATAATGAGGTGGAATTTTGAATAGTTATTACAATCATTTTTTAAATTATTTTTTTTATATTTTCAATCTTACATTCTCATTCTCATATAATTTCCAACCATAATTAAACTCATTTTTATGAGGTATTTTATGAGCCTATTAAAATGTAAAAAATTATAAAAAATAATATTGAATGTAGGTTTTCAGTGGGCTTGCCTGCATCTGATGAAGGGCGGGGCGGGCTTGATAAATCCACCCGTTTTTTATGCGGGATTTTGCAGGTCTAGCCCGTATGGGCTCAAGACCGTATGGGCTTGGCCTGCCCCGCCCGTTTCGAATTGCTACTCCAGCCAAACTAGGCATGGATCTCTATTGACCAAAGTAGTGCCCTAATATGGAGATAGGGCATAGATCTTCGGCCTTTTGAGTGGCACCCTCCAGTTAGCCTGGACATGGGACCTCATTGACTAGAGTGGCACCCTCCTATAGAGATAGGGAATGGGTCCTCGACCTTCTTAGTAGAACCCTCTAACTAGGATTAGAAAGGGTCTTTGATGACTATATTGGCACCATCCTGATAGGGTATGGGTCCTCAACCTTCTGAGTGGAGCCCTATAGTCGGGTTGGGCATCATTTCCCAATGACTAGAGTAGCACCCTTCATATGGGATGGGAATGGTTCCTTGACCATCAAAGTGGAACCCTCCTATTGTACTAGGGTATGGGTCCCATAAATAGAGATTGAGTCCCCTTTAATTTTTGATATAGTGGTGAGGTGAGGCTTGACTTGGATGTTTTCTACTAGGAAAACACCCGAGATGTTGGGAATCATTAATGGGCTTCTGAAACTAATTTTGACTCTTTTCCTAGGTTGATCTATGAGATGGAGATCCCCTTCTATCTCATCTGGGTTTATTTGGTTTGATAATATTTATATTTTTATCCATATTGATGGATTTTTCAACTCTCTTGTTATGGGTGATCGAGACGTGATGTGTAGTCCACCTACATGACATGTTAATCTCCCTATGGTTAGATGAGGTTAATTTTTTTTATTTGGGTTTATCTGTTTATTATTTATTTTATTTCCATTTCTATTGTGTCTCTTACTACTCCCCCATCAACTTTTGAGGCTTCCTACTAGGTATATATATACTCACCCATGCATGGGATTTTTCTGCATGTGTCGTATCTTATGTAGATAAAAGATTGGTCAATGGTGACTTCAGAGGATATTAGGGATACTTGGTGCATTGGACCATGTATAGTGGTCATAGCTTGGAGATCATGAGTTGGGATCTCTCGAAACTTTTACTTTTTAATTTTTTCAGGTTGAGACATCTTTATAGTTGGGCGTGTATTTTTTCCCCTTTACTTTTCAGTCTTCGCTATCGTACTCTTATACACACTATAATTTTTTCATGATTGGTTTATATTCTAGATATTGCATATTTTTTCCTTTATTCCTATATAATTTTTTTATTGTTATGTTTGGGTGTGTGTGTAGGTACATAGGAAAAGGCCTCCCATTTAGGATATGCCTTTCGGTGCTTGTCACCACCACCCAGCCTATGGAGGTGGGATTGGGGTAGTTACAAATCGATCCCTGATTAGGATCAGGTCATGATGTGTACATACATCTCATGAATGTAAATTTTAATGAACATTAAACAATATCCCGCTTGGACTAAAATACCATAAGGAATTAATGCAAGACTTCACAACTCTTTGTGAATCCATCCAAACACTCTTTATTTTGAAAAAACATTTTGTCCAGAATTTTATCCTTATCCAAGGGTCTAATTGTGTGACCCTATGGGCCTTAGTATCATTGAAAACACCTATAAAATCCTAATTTCATAGATATAAGAAAATATCAGCCTCTATAAAAGCATTAGTACTGCTCAAGCTACTAAGGGGTCGCATGTGATCTCCATCAAATATACTCATTTATCTATATGAACATATCCACCATAAGATATATCATATAAATCATATGAATACCTATATAATCCCTTTTTACATGACATCAAGCGAACACTAGACATTGAACATTTCAATCTAGTATTGGACTCTCATCATTTCTTGATTCTCCAAAAAAGACTGACCAAGTGGATGAATACATCACATGTAATTAATTTATCTAATAAGAACATCGCATTTCACTTATTCAAGTAGTTGAAAACATCATATGTGAAACAACTATTCATAGAAATTCATTTACTTGGTCTAATTAAATTAAGGGATATATGTATTTTCTTATTATACAAGTGGAAAAATATCATCTTGGTTGCACTCCAATCAATGACATGATCAACAACATACTCAAACACCCCTAATTATCTACATTTATATATTGACTTTCATTAGTAAGGTATCAAAGTATGATGGTTATCATGATAGGTATCTTGTAATATGGTTTGATAATAAGCATACACCTCTAAGTATATTGATTACTATATGACATTCCATAAGATATACTTTAAAAGATCAATCCAAGTAATAAGTCTCTACTTATTACCTCATAAATCTATTATTCTTATCTCATATACAAATATTTTAAAAAAATATAATATTTTATTCATGATAACCTTATCATATCATTACAACCCATAATACTCTGTAATGATCATCAGTTAGAGAAAAATAAAATTCATACGTTGAGGGGATATTATCATTCGATTGTTCATGTAAAATAAAATCGAAGTACACATGAATGAATGAGAATTGGATATTTCATTTTATTATAATAACATGATAAATTTACAACCAATATATAATGTGTCTAACACCCATAGATTCTACATGACCCTCATGTTGTTGTTTCAATAATGGTTTCATCAACAGGTCTGCTATATTCTCCTATGTAGCTACCAAACTAATCATTACATCTCCCATATCAATGATCTCCCATATGAGATGGCATGTTATAAGGATGTGTATGGTCCTTTTATGAGATTGGGTTTCCTTATACTGATAAAAAAACCATTTTTGTCACAATATATCTCAATTTCTCCCTTGATGCTAATAACCAATCCAAGTTCATAAATGAACTTCTTAATCTAAACACTTCCTTAAAAACATATGATGTAGTGATGTATTCTGACTTTGTTATTGAATCTACTATGGTGTCCTGTTTGGAACTCTTCCAACTAATTACTCCACCATTTAGGTAAAACACAAATCCATATTAATATTTCATATCATCTTTGTTGGGTTGGAAACCATCATATGTGTAAATATTTACATAGATATCATCCTCTCCCCTAGAGACTATGAACATATAATTAGTCCTTCTCAAGTAATTAAGGGTGTTATTCATATATTTCTAGTGACTCTCTAGAATTGGATTGGTATCTACTTGTTATGCTCAAAGAATATGAGACATCAGGTTGAGTACACAACATATCCATCATATCTAACTCTTTATAAGGATCCTGAATCTTCCTAATATTTGTTCCATGAAACATCGATAAAGACCCCTTCTTGGGGTTCTCCATGTTAAATTTCTTTAAAACTTTACCAATATATGTGTTCTGACTCAATCAAAGCAACTTATTAGATATATATCTATAGATCCTCATACTGAGTATGTAAGCTGCTTCACCCATGTCTTTCATTGAGAAACATTTTCCTAGCCACATCTTCACAGAGTGAAGTGTCAGGACATAATTTCCAATAAGCAGTATTTCATATGCATATAGCATTAGAAATAATACTATACTCCCACTAATACACTTGTATAAATAGGAATCATATGTGTTCTTGATGAAACCAGACTTTTTGATTGCATTATAAAATTGGATATTCCAACTCTAAGAATCTTTCTATTTTCCATAGATAGACCATTGCAACTTGAAAACCTTAGCATTCTCATTTGGAACTTAACCCTCAATTTGTATTATATAAACATCATCATCTAATTTACTATTAATTAATGTGGTTTTGAAATCCATTTGATATATTTCATAATTATAATGAGTTGTTATGGCTAGAAAAATATGAATAGACTTTATCATTGAAACGGGTGAAAAGGCCTCTTTATACTCAATACCATGAACTTGTTTGTAACCTTTTTCCACTAAGCATTATTTATAGGTAGACACTCTTCCATCCATATCATTTTTCTTATACAAACCCTAATTTCATCCTATGGGTAACACTTCTTCAGGTTCATTCGCCAATTTTAAAACTTGGTTAGTGTGCATGGAGTCCATCTCAGATTCCATGGATTTTAACCATTGCTCAGAATTATAATTCTCAATGGACTCTCAGTTATAAGTAGGTTTATCTCCTATTAATGTTACTCCATAATAATTATACATGATAAATCCATATATCTATGTTTCTTGATGAATCCTATTAGACCTTCAAGGTTCTTTTGTAAATTGAGTCAATTCTTCTACTATAACTGTTTTTGGAACTAGATCAACCTCCATCTCAGGAAAACCTCCTATTTGTTGGTCTTGAACTTCTCCAAGTTCAAATTTCCTCCCACTATCACCTCAAATCATGTGTTCCTTATCAAGTAAAACACCTATTTGGGCCACAAACACTTTTTTATCAGTAGGATTATAGAAATAATATCCCATAGTTTCTTTGGGATAACCAAAAAATAAGCATTTATCATATTTGGATTCAATATTTTCAGAAGATAATCATCATACAAATGCTTCACATCCCAAAATATTCATAAAATAAAATCCAAGATGTTTCCCATACCATATCTCATATGATGAATTTATAAATTCTTTATATAGAATGTGTTTTAGTAGAAATATAGCAGTTTCTAGATCATAACCCTAAAATGAGATAGGAAGGTCACATAGAATCATTATTGATCGAACCATTTCTAATAAGGTATGATTCTTACTTTCAGATACACCATTCCATTATGGAATTCTGGGATGAGTGAGTTGTGAAACAATTCCACAATATCTCAGATGAGTTATGAATTTATAACTTAAGTTTCACCACCTTGATCTAATAGGGGGACTTTAATACTTTTGTGTGGTTGATTTACTTTGTTTTGAAACTCTTTAAAATTTTCAAAAGTTTCACACTTTTTTCATCAAAAACACATACCCATACTAACTAAATTCATCAGTAAAAGTAACAAAGTACCTAAAACTACCATTTTCTTGTGTACTCATTGGTCCACATATATCACTATATATGAGATCCAATAGTCCACTTTCCCTCTCACATTTCCTCCTAAAAGGTGAATGTCAATTTTCCCAATGAAATAGATTCACGTGTATCAAATGATTCATAATCTAATGAGTTAAAAAATCCATCTCTATGGATTCTTTGAACATGTTTCTCATTTATATGTCCAAGGAGACAATACCAAAGGTAGTTGGGATTAAAATCAACCCTAACCTTATTATTATAAATGTTATAAATAGTATTATACATATCTAGAAAATATAAACCATTCATTATATTCTCAATGACATAAAACATTTCATTCTTATATATAAAAAAACTCATGTTATTAATAATGAATGAAAATATCATCTTATTTAAACAAGATACATAAATAAAATTCTTATTTATGGAAGAAACATAATAATAGTTTTTCAATTATAGGACCAATCCACTTTTTTAATATCATATCATAAGTGTTGACCTATAATGAAACAACTATTTCTCAATTATTGGCATGAATATTTATTTCACCCTTTATAAATTCCCTCTTATATATGAGTCTGTGTTTGTCAGTACAAATGTGTGAAGCACACCCAGTATCTAATACCCACAAGTCAGGGTTAGATAATTTGATTTCAATAACATTCACATTTGGGTACTTTGAATGTTTATCTTTGAGAACACTTCTCAATCCTAGATACCAATCTTTAACTATTTTATAGGTTACACATATTAATGATGTCAATATTATTAGTGTAAATTATACCATAATCTACAACAATGACATGTTAGTAGGTGAGTATCATGTATTATATCTTTTAATTAATTCCTTTAAATGAAAGTGCTCCCACTAAAAATGATAACCTTATATATCATATCCATTTTGTGACCTAAGATCCATATTTAATCATAACTTACACCCGTTAACACGTAAGAAAGCTATGATTATTTAGGTAAAGAATCATCCCAATCATAATAGTTATGATTCCTGTATAGTTAATAGGATGACCACTTATCCAAATTCATTATATGGATTCAATAAACTCTATTCCTATTGTATCCTAATTGTTAGGGATTCCCATCTAGTATAACCCAAAGTAACACCAAGAATAATCCAACTAAGGACAATCAAGGGATACTTGTGTTAAGCTTGACAATACCCAACATGAAAATTCTGAGTTACTTATATCTTTCTTTCTATACACAAGATAATCCAGAGGTACTCATGATGAGATCGAAAATATTCAGTTGAATGATCGAGGTCTTGATAAGTGTTTCTTTGAAAGGAATCTCACAATTAGTATTTGAAGGGTTTTTTGTCTCGTCAATTTAATATACATCATATGCATATTAAACTATTGAATAATATGTAATCATAATCTTTTAATGTTTTATTTCTTTTTTTATGCATAATTCTAACAATTTAGTTTTGGAAATCCTTCTTTCAACCACCAAATTAATGTGTTCATGCCACATTAATGTGTAACTCTTTACACAACTCACAAGTTTGTGTTTATCACCCAAAATTAGAATCCAGGTATATTCATACATATCCAAATTCATCATATACATAAGGTATACGGACACTTCATGTAAATTCATAGTTTTATGAGATTGAAAACTCTACATGAGAAATATCGAAGGGATAGATAGACAACCTCATTAACTTTTCTAGCCAAGGAAAGCCTCCAGGAATGTAGGTGGTCCAACCCCAAGTCCCTCTACCCAGGGAGACTTCACTCAAGAGAGAATTCAATTTATGAAAACCTCTAACACCTAATATGCACAAACTACGCCCAAAAACTATTGTCAAGTTCATAAATAAAAATTTAAATCTAGGTAAAGGTAAATGAAAACTAAATTTTATGATATCAAACCTAGCATGATATGCAAGGATCTATCCAATAAGAAATTTATCATATAAATGGTCATAAACAATATTCATATTTCATAAAAAATTCACTAAACATGAATATCAAGAAAATTTAACAAATAAATAAACATTTTATTTATTTTAAAAAACATGAGACATTTATTAACTATAAATAAATATTAATTATAAAAATTTTATAAATTAGAAAGAATGAAACATTTTATATTCTATTGGGAAAAAATACCTCAAGGTAACATTGCAGCATTTTTGGGTTGATTGTGTTTGTTGAAAAAGCAGGTTTCCATGGTTAATTGTCGAGTTCTAGAGATGTTTTTGACAATAAATGTTGACAAAGAACTATGAAAAAGGAATGGATGATCTGGAAGCGGTATAAAAGAACAGATACAAGGAGGCATCATTTTCCAGTGTTTGCCAAATTTTTGGGGTCCAAAATTTGGAGTTTGGTGAGCATCGCGAAAAGTGGATATCCTTGAATATATCATTTAAATATGGAAAAGGCATGAGTTTCACAAAGATAGGCTTCATGGATTGGATTTCATGAAGACCGGAATAGTGTTGACGGTGATGCTTCGCAATTACGACGAGCTTCGTGGACGGAAGCATTAAAGAGCATTCGGCAGCGAAGGGAATTGTGGGTGGAGCTTTGTGGAGAAGTTAATTGCGAGTGGAGCTTCACGGCAAAGGCGCAAAGGAAGTGACGGTGATGCTCTGCAATTACAATGAGCTTCGCAATCGGAAAATTATCGTGGTGCTTCGCGATTTTGATAGAATTTTGGCGGGAACTTCGGAGCTTCGCAATTTTTGATGAAGTGGCGTTGACTTCACGTGGAAAGTTTGAGGGTCAGTGGAATCATCTATAAATAGACCTCGACCCCCTCAAGCGAAGTAGAGAGAGAAAGATAGAGTTTTTGAATAAAATATTTTGCTCTCAGATCGCGAAGGTGGTTCACGAAGGCAGTGTGCTTCGCGAAAGAAGAGCTTCGCAGCGACTAATCTAGCTCTGCGAAAGTTGTGAGCTCCACATTGGCTCAGTGAGCTTCGTGAGGGAAGTCGCTCTACGATGACTTGAGCTTCATGAGAGTGATTCGCAAGAGTGCTTCATGAAAATTCAGGAGATTTGTGAAGTCTTGTTTGAGCTTCACAAAATTGGGAGTCTCATGAAGTAGGGTGCTTTGCGAAGGTATTTCCAAAGGAATTTCCTAGTGTTCAGAGGAAAAGTGGTATTCATCTGTGGATGAAAGTTGGACTTCAACAGAGCATCTATAAAGAGTTGAGGATGCATGTATTCATGAAAATGAAGATACCTATAGGTCTATAAACTGTGAGTGGATCCCTTCCAAGTGCAGTAATCCAAGGAAGAGAAAGAAGGTGATCCTTTCTACCGGCAGTGATCCAGTGAGAGAGAAATAGGGAGTGACCCTTGGGAAAGTAGTGAGCTGACCCTAAACATTGTAAAGGTAGTGAGTCTGGGCATAGAAGTGATCTATCCCGAACATTATTGGCAGTGAGCTTTAGTGGATTTGGTACAGCGGCACATCACCATTGTATGCTCCTTGGACGTAGCCCAGTGAGGGTGAACCAAGTAAAAATCTATTTGTCTTCCTGCTTGCTTCCCTGCATTGCATTTAAAGCATCATCATTAGATAAAGAAGAAAATAAGTGGTCATAATAAACACATAAGTGAAAACAAAGTAACCCTTGTAATAAAGAGTTCAAGATCCAGTAGGGCAAGAAGAATTTAGAAAAGAATATTCATACCCTGATTCACCCCCCTCTCAGGGTATATAGGCCCCTATTGGTCCTAACATATTCATTTCAATATGAAACCATTCATATTTTATATTAAATATAATTTATATTATTTTCAATGAATTATAAACATCTTATAATTCAATATCTATTATATAAAGATTTTATATAATCTAAATATCATATATATTTTAATTTATAAACAATTTATAAATCACCCCTTATGATTTCAAAATAAACCATTTATTTTTAGATCATAAGGCATGTAATTTAATTTTTCAAAAAGTTATTTTAAAATATTAACCTTTAATATTGGGGAATAATGTTTCATAAACATTTATCTAATTAATTATAAACAATTTATAATTAATTAATTAATTAGTAAAAACCTTATAAATTAAAATATCCCTAAATACATTTTGTTATGATTTATAAACATTTTATGAACCATAAAACCCATTTATTATTTAAAAATAATTTTTAAATACATTTTATGCTTACCCTTACGCAGAAACCCTGTTTTGCGTAAAGGTGTCCTCCCTTTACCCTTATGCAGATGCATTGCATAAGGGTACTAATGTTTTTTATCCATTTCTTAAAGTTAATACACCTATTACCTTTATACAACTCCCTCATGTAAAGGTATTACCTTTATGAAATATCTACCTTTACGTGTAAGGATAAATCATCAATGAACCTAATGTAAACCCCTTGCGTAAAGGTACTACCTTTACACAAATAATTTACATAAAGGTAATACTAAGGTTACCCTCACACAACCTTTCTTCATAAGGATATGACCTTTACGTAACTGGCATGTGTAAGGGTAAACCAAACTTACCTTTACGAAGCTCACGTAAGGGTCTTAAATCTTCACTAATTGTATGAAAACATTGTTATTTGTTTTTCTTTGAAAACCAGTGATTCAAACACATCTAAATCTTGAATAGAATCACTCTAATACCATTGATGGGTTTCATATGATCATTTAATGACCATTTTAATTGGAAGACAACCCAAAACATAGGTATATCTATCTTCAATAAATCAACATGTAAATAAAACAAAAAAAAATAGTGTACCTAGAAAACGTGAAAAAAAAATATCTTTCATCTTCCTTCTATGAAAAGTATTTGTGGGAGATCATGAGAATAAGTGAACATAAGCACCCTACCTCTAAGGGAGTAAATCGGCCAATGAATCCACGATCGTATTGTTTGGATACCCAATATTTGAAGGGGTTCTAATGCCTTCTTAAATGAGAAAAATAGAGTTTTGGGAGGAAGAGAGTTAGCAGAGGCTAACAAGCATCGCATACCACACATGTTGAATAGGAGGATCTCATCCTCATATATAGTTGAAGCCTGAGGCTCCTCCAATGCATCGTATGTTTTTCTTCCAGTTAGGGTATAATTCATTGAATGTTTTCAATAAATTTAATGAAAATCCTTTAAACTATTTATAAAGTTTTGTAACTAATGAATCCATTAGAGATAAAATAAATAATACATATATCAAACACACACACACACACACACACACATATATATATATATTATTATATTATTATATTATATTCATGCATCGCATGCATGAAAGATACATGTATCATATGCATGTATTAAATGTACATTGTATATAATATCTAATATTATATATATATATATATATATATATCATGCTTAATATGCATGTGTACATGAATATCATGCATGTACATTTTAGCGTACATCCAACAATATTAATTTAAATCAATGGCATAAAAGTGGAAGTTGTTTCAAAGGTATAGAGTTTCCTTAAATCCATCTATTTTTACTTGAATGATTTTAACCTATTATTTGAAGTGATTGTAGGAATTTAAGTTGATATATCTTATGAGAAATTTTTACCTCAATTATTATCATCAATGGTCTTGGTCTAAAATCTTTGGATGTTTTCTAAGAAAGGTAAAGAGATTCTCATTTCATTTGGTATAATTTTTTGAGGGATGTATTTGTTGTCTAGATCAAAACCTCTTGTTTTCTCCACTAATCATGGATCAAGTAGACTTGGGGTAGAATGTTTGATGGCACTTTTCTTAAGTAATAATTGATACCACTTTCCCAAGTTCTTTGTATTTGTGTTAATAAGTGGGGAGAAATTGAAAAGAATGATTGATGATAAATGGGGAGAGAAGGAGTGGAGGACATACTGACATATCGTTTAAAAGGTATTTTCAACCAATACAAAGGGGGGGTTGTTGAGACCACTTTGAGTGAGTTGTATTTGTTGTTAAGGAATTTCAATATGTTAAAGAAGTAACTTGGCATATTTTTTGTTATGCCCAATCCTATGATGAAGAAGATGTTCCCAATTATGGTGTCACCTTGATTAGTACATAATGATTGGAAGACACGTCTTGAAGGATTTATTTGAATTTTATTTTCATTATTCAAATTATAAAATGAATAAGTTCTTTCCTTTTAAGTTATTGGAAGACTTATTCATATTTAAGGCAAAATAACTTAAAGATTTGGAGTTCCATGGAGAATTCATTATGATAAATTTTATTTCTCTATGGAAGAGGGAAGTTGAGAATTCATCCAAAGTTTCTTGAGATTGAAGAATGTTACGATTAGTTTTACAAGTCATTGGGTGAATATTTGGAGATGTTTTGATGAGTTCTAAAATTATGGAAATAAAATTTAGAAAAATCCATGAGGTGCGTAAGGGAAAATTAGAATTTAAAATGCCTGTGTATAAACACTATAATAAAATTTTAATTTTGTGATGTTTTCTTTTTGCATTAAAGCTAATTAATTTACCAATATTTATGAAAAACTTAGAGAAATATAGTGTCTCTAATTATCTACATTTATAAAAAAGATAATTAGTCATTCACTAATGTTTTTAGAGATGTTGGTAATTGCATTTTATTTATCTATTTTTCAAAAACATGGATAAATTTTATTTTGTAGAATTTTCTTAGAAATCATCCCCCTACATTTTATAGTTATTTCCCTACATTTTTAGAAATGTTTTTATTTTTAGTTTATTTACCAATGTTTCTAGAAATGTTGGTAATATAATTTTATTTACCTATATTTTTTAAAAAGTGGGTAAATTTTATTTTATTGATTTTTTTGTGGAAATAACCCCCAAGATTTTATAGTTATTTACCTAAATTTTCAGAAATATTTGGAGATGTTTTGATGAGTTCTGAAATTCTGGAAATAAAATTTAGAATAATCCATGAGGTTCATAAGTGTAAATTAGAATTTCAAAGACCTGTGTATAGACACTCAAGAAAAATATATTTTTTAATATATTTTTTTTTCATTAAATCTAATGAATTTACCTATATCTCTGAAAAATGTAGGGAAATGTAGTGTCGTTAATTAGCTACATTTATAAACAAATCTAATTAATCATTTACCAATGTTTTCATAGATGTTGGTAATTTCATTTTATTTATCTATTTTTCAAAAACATGGATAAATTTTATTTTGTAGAATTTTCTTGGAAATAATCCCCTGGCATTTTATAGTTATTTACCTATGTTTTCATAAATATTGGTAATTTCAGTTTATTTTCCAAAGTTTTTAGAAATGTTGGTAATTTAATTTTATTTACCTTTATTTTCTAAAAAGTGGATAAATTTTATTTTATATATTTTTTTTGGGAAATCACCCTCAGTATTTTATAGTTATTTACCTACGTTTTCAAAAACATTGGTAATTTCATTTAATAGAAATTTTTTTGAGAATCCCCTTGCATTCCTTGTAGTAGTAGTATCCTGCGCCCCCTTCCAATGATCTTCTCCCACCATGCCTTGACCAACCATTTCCACACCCCACACAACACCCCCCCCCCCACCCACACACACACACAACCAATCAGCCACCATCATCTGTTTCCCTGCACCACAGATGATGACCCCCACCAGCCCCTGTCGCACTAGTACAACACCCACCCCCTGCGCCTTAATCAGCCAATGTTGCCCAAAGTCATTGCGATGCCGACTCGAGGCACCACCAAAACACCCTACCTCACCATAGCCCTTGCGTACTGCCTCCTCAGCCTCGCCAAAGCAAGCCGCCCCAACAGAACCCTCATTAAAAGTCTCCTACTGCTCAGCGCGGCCTATTCCCATCAAAGTCACCAAATCTACCGCCCTGCGACCCTGTCCTTCAGATCCCACCACTATGCGGTCCTCTGATTGTTGATTATATTGTCCTAATATGTCCCCCCATCCTGTCATATCTGCTATAAAGTAGAACCGTTACCGCCCAACCATCTGGTCACGGCCAGCCCACACAAGGGGAAAATATGTTGTGGCTGGGAATCGATCCCAAACCACCAGATGCAATGGCAGTGTCTGAGTACCACTCGGAAACCACTCTATCTGTAATATATTTATAAATATATTTATTTAATTATATATATTTATAAATTTATAAGTATAATAAATATTTTTATATAATTATAAATATATTTTTATATTTATTTATTTATTTATAAAAACATAATAGATGTATCTATTGTAATTTTATAATTATTTAAATATATATATATACATATATATATATATATATTTAGTTATAATTATAATTATAAATAAATATATTTAAAAAGTATTTATATATAATTAAATTTTTATAATTATAAATATAATAAATATATTTATTATTTAAATATATTTATTGTAATTTTATAAGTATTTATGAGAACATAATAGATTCATGGGTATAACGTGAATGAATCTTATACCTAGTAAAGTATAGATCATAAAAATGAGTCATCACATATATGGACAATATGAATAATAATAAGTGTATAATGTATAAATGAACATTCATAATGAATACATAACATATGCATGTCAATTATACCCATGCATCAATATATTTATTGACCAAATTGATTGAAAACATATATTTATTTAAATGTATATATATGTATATATTTATATTTATAAATATATATATTTAAAAAGTATTTATATATATTTATAAATATATGATTATAAATATAGTAAATATATTTATTATTTAATTAAATTTATTATAATATTATAATTATTTAAATATATATTTTTTAAATTATAATCTTATAAATAATTTTTTTAAAGATTATATATATATATGAATTCTTAAAATATATATATTAATTATCAACATGCATTTTTATTTAATATATATAAATAAAAATTATTTTTTAATATAAATATAATAACTTTATATAAATTAATAATATTTTTTATTAAAAACTTTTATCAATGCTTTTAGCTAGCGTTGATAAAGGCCCCCCTTTTATCAACGTGTTTTTCTTAGTGCTGATAAAATTTGGCACTGCCCTTGCGCTGATCTGTGGTAGTGAAATCATAAATCAAGGAGGCTATGTGAAGTTCCTTTATTTTTTGTGTAAAAGTAAATGAAAACATATAGATGGGTAAACTACTACTTAAATATAATGCTCATCTATATAAGAGTAATTCAGGGGGAAAATGAGGAACTCATGGGATCATTTTATGCTATAAAAGAAGTCATGACTCAAAATTGTTGAGATTCTTGCAGTGGGATAAAAAAGAGTTGTAGTCGGCTCGCATAGAAGGAAGAGCAACTATGAGCTTCACACAGTAGGTGGGGTGACCGTGAGCTTCATACAATAGTTAGAGTGATCGTGAGCTTTAAACAGTAAGACGATCAAATGTGGGAATGCACGGTAAGAAGATCAACCATGGGTACAGTAGGACGATCGACAGTGGACTACTTCAAGGTAGGAAGATCAACCATGGGCTACTTCAAGGTAGGAAGATCAACCGTGGGCTATAGAAAGATAAAAAAGGAAGATTTGAAAGGTCTTGATCCTCAGTGAGAAAATAGTGACATGCAATCATCACTATAAAAAATGAATAAAGAGAAGAGAAACTAGTTCGAGTGTTTATTTCCATGAAGAATAGGAAGCCTGTATAAAGAGAGTTTCAAATAATGAAAATGAAGCAGTGTAATGGAGAAGTCCATGTTCAAAAAATTGAGTGACACCATGATGTGGTTCAATTTCAGTGGGTGTTTTGTGATGTTTTCTAATCATTCTATGATTCGACACAAGGAGTGGTTACTATACTAATTTAGCCGATGTTGGGTGTGTTATTTGTTAAATGAAAATAAATATTGTGATAATCAGTATCATAATTTAGGTAGTCGTATCTATCAAATAAATTGCATGGGTTGTAACTATTCATGCATGAATCTAGATAATAAAATATTAATGAAGATGAATAAAGACGTAGTTTTTGGGATGATTTGAAGTCGCAAATAAAAGAGATTCCACAATCAAGCCTAGTGGCCAATAGGCATCATGATGAGGCCTCTGAGCGGCTCCTTTTTCTCTCTCTATCGGGGCTAGGGTTTCAGCTTCCGGAGTTGTTCCCTCCCCTCCTCCAGTGGAACTCAGACGGCGGGGCGTCTGAGTCCTCCATCTTGGTGTCGGCTCGGTCCGTTGTGGCATTTTCTGGCTTTGTCTGCTGAGGCGAGGTGTCGTCTTCTTCGCCCTGTCTCGCTCGGCAGTCGGCGGTCCTGTTTTGGATCTGGTCGGGTGGAGGCGTTCGGCAGGCGTTGGCATCTCAGTTCGGCGGGCGCGGCTTCAGGCCTCTCGCTTCGTCAGTTTAGGCGCGGCGGAATCCGGCAATGCTCGGCGGACGAAGGCTCCAGCAGGCGTGGCTTCAGTTTTGGGCGGGCAGAGGTGTTCCAGCGGTGAAGGCGTCTTCGATCTTGGCTTGGCGTCGGAGGGAAGGCTCGGCTTCGGCCTCGGAGTGGCGCGGAGGGGGGAGGGTCACTTGTTTCGGATTTCCATCGGTTCCGCAGTCCTTTGTAGGCCTGCTCATGTTTGAGGTCGGAAGCAGTGGGTTCACTTCGGCGGAGGCTGGTAGGAAGGCGGCGATTACAGATCTGTTTTAGATCTGGTTTCAAACCAGATCTGGTTGGACAGCGGCAGTTCAGATGGTGAACTTCGGTCTCGCGACGACACGGTGTTGGAGGCGTGATGGGGTTCAGCGGCGGTCGGTGGCTCTGTTCTGGTCATGATCTACAGATCTGTCTGGATCCGTGAGCCTCGTCGTTGATGGGATCCGTTGCGGGCGGCGGGCTCTACCGGCGGTCGTTCGTGCGGGTCCGGAGGCGCGTCACGGCGGTCAGTCACGCCGGTGGATTAGGTGTGGTGATGCAGTGAGCGTCGACCTAGGGTTGATGGTTTGGTTCCGGCACCTGTGTGGGTTCAGGTGGCCGTGTCTCCATAGTGACAGCTTGGACTTGGTCCGCTGGGTCTTCTGGTTTTGCCTTCGGGTTGTGTTTTTCTTCTTATGGTGTCGTTGGTCGCTTGTCATGGGCTTTCCCATTGGGCTCTTATGTTTTGGGTGGTGTCTCTAATTGGGCTTTGTCCCACTGGGCCTGCGGGCTTGTTATGGGTTTTACTATACCCATTCCAAAAGTTTTTACTATCCTTTTTCTTTTCTTTTAATAAAGGGACTTGACCCCAAACCTTTCTGGCCACAATCAAGCCTAGTGCATGCATGCATATATTTATATGAAAATTTAAATGCATGGAATATTGTGAAAAGAAGGATATGTAGGTTTTAAGGAGTGTGAAGAGGTTACGATAATTATGCATATCTACATGTAGTTATATTTAGTTATGGAATCGGTTTCTCATAGATGTTATTATGAGTATTTGAATTTTCCAGATTCGATAATTCAAGGAAATTTTAATTCACAATATTTACGTGGTTTTGTAAATACTTGAATAAATAAGAAAGAGAAGATGAAATTGACATTTCATGGTATTATCTTATGTATATATATTATTTAAGGTTGTCAAATAAATGTTATTGTTGTTCGACGTTATTATTCTAGAGAGAGAGAGAGAGAAATTCTATGTGTTAAGAGAATGAAAAGATCTGACTCAAATTATAGCCTAAATAACTTTTTGTGTCAAAGCCAATGAAAAAGAGTAAAGATCCGGTGTAGTTTTTCATGTACTGAAGGAAAAGAAGAAGAAGACAATATAAGAAGAAGAATTTGTTGAGTTGGTCATAAAGTTCATTAGAATAAGAAAATAGGAAGAGTGTTTTACATTTTGATTTTCATAAGAATAAATAGAAAGAATAAATTTTATCATATCACTTTACTACTGTGGAGAGGAAAAAGAGATTTTATTTCATGTTGTGAATACAAATAGAAGAAGTAACTTTCTACTGTGTAAGGGAAGAATAAGAATAAAGGAGCATCACATCAACAACAAGTCAGTATTCAAAATTGGTGTCAAAATGTCTTGTTGTTACCCCTATAATTCATTGTAAAGTTATGATATGTACCTAAGTACAGGATGCACTAAAAAAGTGTGCGGGGTGCACACTCTATACTATTGGGAGACAACATTTTAACACTTATAGGTTTTACTAGTGAGTTGTGTGACCTCAAGTTTTACTAGATCACGCCAAGGATTAGTCTTCTCATACTAATTGGTGAACCTTGTAAATTGTTGTGCCACTTATGTATGTGTGTTTGGTTGTGTTGTGTGAAAGAATGAAATAAAGAAGAGAGAATAAAGAGATTTTTTCACTTTAACCAGTGACAGAGGTAATAGAAAAGGGATAAAAGTTATAAATTGGATTAAAAGTCACCAACACTGATTCACCCCCTCCCCCCCAGTGTGGTTCATATCCCAAACTTGTCCCTTCAATTATGTTAGACTTGGGCAACATCAATGTTAATATTGAAGACAAGGAATAAGTCATTATTCTTTTTATCTCCTTATATAGTTCATATGAATATCTTATAGATTTTATGATGTATGGAAGAGAATCCTTGACCTTAGAGGAAGTCAAATCTGTCCTTTTTTCTCATGAGTTGCATGGAAATACTAAGGTTAAATCTAAAGTTGAGGAATTGAGTGTTATATGTCATTATGAGTTGCTATAGATGAGGAAATGAGAGTTATTAGACCTCCTTCTAGGTATATCCATACTAATATGGTTGTCTTTGTCTTACATGTTGCCCTAGGTCATGATAGTGAGGATCCACAAAGCTACAAGAAGGCTGTCAATGAAAGAAAATCTAAGCATTGAATTACTATCATGGAAGATGATATGGAATCCCTTAAAAATAAATATACCTAGTCCATGGTCAATAAACCACCTACTTCCAATGTAGTTGGTTTTAAATGGATCTATAAGAGGAAGGCTGATAGTACTAGAGGGAATAAAATTAAATCTAATTCCAGATTAGTGGCTAAATGTTTTCTTCAAAGATAGGGAGTGGATTTTTTTGAAATTTTCTCTTATAGTCAATAATTTTTCTATTAAACTATTTCTTGATTTTGTTGTTTATATTGATCTACATTTAGAACATCTTGATATCAAAACTTCTTTCTTACATGGTGATTTAGATGAAAAATTATATAGGAAGCCTCCTGTTGGTTTTGAAAATGAATTTATGTAACGCCCCGACCCCAGCTACCCAGAGTCGATGCATTACTTCGTAACATTGGCATGATCACAAAAGATCAAGTCTCGAAAGACCGATTAGTTTAGTATCCTTGGAAACACTAGATACATTTGTAAACGTTACATTACATCATAAAGTGAAAAACTACAATAACAAAGTCTCCATAGTCCACTCTCATATCCTCTTCTGACAATCCCTGCAGGTCATTCATAAAATACTTCTTCACATCCTGGAAAATATTAAAACATTGAAAGGGGTGAGCTCAGATGCTCAGTAAGGATAACAATATTGCGGAAGCTTTCATAAA
Organism: Viscum album; assembly: GCA_963277665.1. Taxonomy (NCBI): domain Eukaryota; kingdom Viridiplantae; phylum Streptophyta; class Magnoliopsida; order Santalales; family Viscaceae; genus Viscum; species Viscum album. Next base: position 2,056,011,978 of record OY728157.1, on the reverse strand, counting down.
TAAACATAAACATTTAAGGCAATGTATAACTAAAACAAAAGCCTTTTAAACTTGAACATCAACATAATATGGAAAAAGTAAAATGAGATAATGCCATTCACTTCTTCACATGGATATTCTACTGGTCGAATAATCACATGAAATATCAATAACCACTTTCATAATGAGGGAATGTATAATGTCGGACATTCTGAAACATTTTGTCAAGGCCTCGGCCAAGACGTCTAAAATGATTAAGGCCTCGGCCAAAACCATAAATCAAATTGGGAAAGGGCATCGGCCAATTTCACGTCTAGTTGTCTCATGAGACCTACCGATGCATCGAGGAGCTATAGCGGGCTCCACCCGTCACTTATTAAGTCCAATACATTCCTCATATGAATAGGTTTAAACATATCATAAACCATAACATAATCGTATCACATAAAACATGCATAAAGGAAACATAACATTTCCACATTTCAATCACAAGATATCAATAAAACACATTGATATAATAAAAACGCTTTCAAAACCATTTTCAATACCAAAATAAAGGAAGTTAAAACTTTGTATTTATTTTTCATTAAAAAAAATGATGGATTGTAGAGGAAGCCGAAACTCAAATAATGGTCACGGCGGCGGAGAAGTCGTTGTCGCCGAATAAGTATGGAAAGAAAAATATTCCCTTTTTTCGTTTAGCAAAACGCTTCGTATAAAAAGATTCCTTTTGAATAAACGTAAAAGTCAAAGGGGTTTATACACCGTATAAAATAAAGTTGTGTATAAAACGAAATATGCCTCAATGAAAGGAGATTGAGACGAAGTCCTTACAAAGATCATTTTTTTAAAATAAAATAGATATATTATGTGTATTCATTATATGTACACATAAAGAAATTACACATACAATATAGTACATAATAATATCATGACATAATTTGAAAGTAGGAGATTAACCCAAAGAATGGAAGTTGGGTTAAGAAGTTCCCTTACCTTGTGTCCGACTTGACTCAACCGTTCTTTAACCTCCTGAATAATAAAATAGAGTTAATATCTACCTTATTAAGAACCATTTTCAATTTCATTATCCTTTTTATATCACTTATTACAATGTTATGAACATTATGTAATTATTTAAGTTAATAACGGTCGTTTTGTCGATCTTTGGTACTTGAGTCAACAATAAACTTCTTATAATTACAAGTTGTTCATGTGGTAGAATATCCATTATATCCAGAATTATATTCATGATTTAGATGTCATATATATCTTATATATCCAGTATATACATTCATTTATAATATTACGTAACATTTAGAGGTAAGAAATGAAATGCACCGTTCATGGAGACGGTAAGCCGTACGTACGCATGAACGCTATTTTCATTTCAATTTCATATTTAATGGAACTAAATCATAATGATATAAATGTATAATATAATTCCAGTATAATATAGTGTATAATACCATTTAATCCATCCTTTATACATCCCACATATGGAATTAACGATTCAAATCACTTTGAGGGGGCGGTAGTCCGCACTTCCTAAAATGAAATTATCGCGTTTTACCCATAATGGAAATCATAAAGTATGCCATAAATGAGAAATACAGAAGCATAATTAAAACATAAACATATTATATATCATATATAAAAATAGTGACATCTTAATGGCCACCTTTGAAGGTGTTATATGAGTGTTGAACAATCATCGTTTCGTGATGCAGAAATTCGCCATCCACAGAAACCGTATGTTCTTTAACCATTAGATGTAGGTGTGTGTAAGTTTAGCTAGAATACATCTTATAAAAACATCCTAGTATATTTAGGATACTGGTGTTGTTACAAAATAAATGAATAAAAAGAGTTTAGGGGGTTGGAGAAGAAAAATAAAACAAAACAACATTAGAGAAGACATTACCTCAAAATCGGGTAACTCTTTTTGATTTGAGCCAAAGGCTTCCTTGGGAATAGTTCTTCCCAAAGTGAGGCTTCTATGAGTAATAGGGGGAAGTTGGGAGAGTATTTGTGCAGAGTTTGGCCGAGCCAAATGGCTTGAAGGTGTGAATAAGGTGGGAGAGGTGGGGGCCTTTTATAAGTGGAGAGGAGGGGCTCTTTTGGAAAGATTGAAATGTTACATTATTACACAATTCTTTTCGGATTCTAAAGGTCCCACACTTATATAATTCTAGGATAAGGTGATAAGGGTTCGAAATATCCTCATCCAATTGTCTTTGGACAAGTGTAAGCCTTGGATTTTTCATTATCTTCCCATTTTATTTAAATCGTTAAATAATGAGGTCATCGCTGCATCATCATGATGTCATAAATAATTTAATTTATTTAATGTCTAAAAATTATAAAAAAAATATTATGATGTAGGAAATATTTTTAGCTTTCTAACTAATATTTATAATCAAAATTTGGACTTGTGTAACCCCACTTAAAAACTTTTTTAGTAAAACAACTCATGTTTGTGTCAATTTAATTTTAACATTAAATAAATATATATTAATGTCATTTTCCAACTAAAGTGGCTCCATGGGGTCCCCAAGTTGACCCATGGGTTTTCTTGTTCGGCCATTACTCATCCAATAGGAGTAGTACAAGTGTCAAGCTCATCTCATATTATTAAAACATTATTTTTACCTTAAACTACACTAATCACCTCTAATCGCGATTAAGAACTTAAAAGTTACTATTCACCAAAAAATTATTTTAATCTCATTGAACCACATTTTACTTCTTAATGACGACCATGTATGTCGGATTTTTGAAAATCAAATCACAGAAGTGGTAATATTTCATTTAAACGAAAAATCAGTTATTTAACTACCACTTAGTGGTTTCACTATTCATCAAAAATTGAAGTTTTTCAGAACAATGCCAAATTTTCACCCTAAGCTATAATTGATATTCTGAATTCAAAAATGATGTCTATTTTACAAAATTCCAATCATATAAGTTGCATTAATTAATTTTATAATTAATTCCCGTTGTCACAACAAATAGCGTGTTTTTACGAAACAATTTATATCAAAAGATTAGCAATTGTTTATGTCCAATTTCAATGTTAAATTAATTCTAATGACCACCATTAGATAAAATGGTAAAAATATATTCTAATTATACCTTAAAACCACTAAATAGTATAATTTATCACTATAAATTATTTTGATTAAAAAAGTTGTTTTTAAGTAATTTTCACTATTCATAAAAAATTAGAAGTTCTCAGAAAAATACCAAAAATTCAACATAGGCTAATTTCGATATTATGAATACAAAAATGAAGTCCATTTTGAAATATAAAATTTATATAATTTTAAAAAGTGGTTATTACTATTCATAACGGCTACTTTGATTAGTCGCGGTGTTTTAGAACTCGAACTTGCGTACAATGCAAGATATTGCATTATTGAAAGAGAGGCGTATCGTGGAAGCTCGGGGTGTTACATTCTCCCCTCCTTCAATAAATTGCGTCCTCGCAATTTGAAATTTTTCTTGGAAAATAAAAGGTTGAAAATAGAAAATACCTTTCAGGAAAACCCACATCGGAAATAAGATTAATAAAATTTAGCCTTAATAAGAGGGAAAGGGAAATGAAAAAGTCACCACCTAATTATGATCTCGATTAGGAGAACATTGGTGGCAATTAGAGACATATAATTGGAGGAAAAACGTAAATATTTGTAGGGAGCGATTGGGGTCATCAATCACAATCAACTGTCAAATTGAGGGCCTCAAAGCCTTCAATCTATGTTGATTTAAAATATCATCAGTTCAACAAGACATAAGGTATTAGGATAACGCATTTTTTTGTTTTAATATCCCTTTACTAAAGTTTAAGAATTAATTTATTCATTGAATAACAGATAGGTATATATATATTTATGTCTGACAATTAGAGTTTCAACCTTCAACTCACCTTTCACTCAAAAAGATAATAGAACCCAAAAATATTATACTTTTCCTAATTGTATAAGGTTCCAAATGTTAACACATACAATTTAGATTAGTAAAATTATTTTGTAATAACCAGGGACTTCCTGTAGGCTAGTGGTAGGAAATAAAGGTCTGTCGCACTATGATTGTGGGTTCGATTCCTGCAGCTTTGTCCGACGCGACGGGTTATGCCCCACCCTGCAGGTTGTCCTTTTCCTAAAACTATAGTATCATAATATTCCAAAAATAATCTTCATAAATTTTTTAACCTTAAACAATACTATCCAAAGATCAACTTAATCCATTCCAACCTTTATAGTTATCCAAAATACTTCTGTCCAACTCACAGTCCAAATTTTACAAGGAAGGTAAACATAATGAAGATCCTTTTTCCCATGTAATAACATGTGAACACCTTCATCATGTATTCTTTTTAAACATACTGAATTACCATGATCCCTTATTCCTTATAGAATACTAGATATACTCCTTCTATCAGAAAATGTATACAAAACATCAATCAGTTTCAAGGAAGTTAAGTATATCCAATATAATTTATCCAAATCAATCACGTCTTATTCCAAAATCACAATCTCAGTATCAGAACCATATTATGGTCTATCTTTCTCTCAACCATATATTTTCCAAAAATTTAACCTACTGTGGAGTCACTTTTCTTGGTTCCACACAATCTCAAGTCCTTGATGATATAGTACTGCAGTACAATCCTTATATACTCCATAATTATTATAACCAGTACATCATTGATACAACACTCAAATTACAAAATTATTTAATAACAACATAAGAACTCTAATCATTACTCCTCATCTATGGTAGTATCATAACTTGATTATTATCCAATAACATCATTTGGGGCATACTCTGATGATTTGGACATTGGTTTGCGTAGTGTCCCCAATCCTTGCAGAAGAAGCATTGTACATTTGAAACCATTTTCTTACCCTTGCAGTCACGCACTTTGTGTCCTTTTTCTCTACACTTATAACAAACTCCCATTCCCTTTAGGCAAGTTCCATGATGTTTCTTCCCACAATTACCACATATTGGAAAATTCTTCTTTCCCCTCATCCCTTTATCCATCATTCTCTCTTCCATCCCTTTCGTCTCTTGCTTCGCTTCAAAGCCATAGGACTCAGAGAATTCTTTACTTATCTTATTAACACATGATACTATTTCTTCATATGTTGAGAACACATGGGAGACTGTTTCCCTTCGAAATGTTGGATTAATACCGTGAAAGATACGATCCTTCTTACTCTTTGGATCATACGTACTGCTGGAGTTCACATTCCTTCTACTGGGCGCCATTTCTATACAATGGCATAAACTAGATTAGTTTATGAATCAAAATACATAATTCCATACTTATAAAATACTTAACATAAATTGGACTATTTATGGATATAATCCATAATCATAAAAATGTTTTCTTTGAGGAAGTATATACTCATAAACCCTTCATAATGATTTGGAAAGAAAATTAGAGTTATCCTAAGCATATCCACCGGGAGTGTCGTAACCAAGAGTGCAGCAAGGCCCGTTGTCGTGCACCAGTTCCCGTTCGAGTCTAGCTCAAAGCGGTGTTTTCGGGTTTTACCCCTAGGTACATCTGTGCCATAGCCACCTCTACCTGCTCGTATCCAGACAGGGATGTATTTCTCAGAAAACTCACAAAATCTCTACAATACCATAATTCTAAGAAGTTCTTCTATACTAATCCTCAAAGTTCATCTTAGGTCTACGTGCTCTAATCAGAGTTTATCTAAATCTAGCTTCCAAGGTTAGTACTAAACTGCCTCTGATACCAACTATAACGCCCCGACCCCAGCTACCCAGAGTCGGTGCATTACTTCGTAACATTGGCATGATCACAAAAGATCAAGTCTCGAAAGACCGATTAGTTTAGTAGCCTTGGAAACACTAGATACATTCGTAAATGTTACATTACATCATAAAGTGAAAAACTACAATAACAAAGTCTCCATAGTCCACTCTCATATCCTCTTCTGACAATCCCTGCAGGTCATTCATAAAATACTTCTTCACATCCTGGAAAATATTAAAACATTGAAAGGGGTGAGCTCAGATGCTCAGTAAGGATAACAATATTGCGGAAGCTTTCATAAATAAACATAAACATTTAAGGCAATGTATAACTAAAACAAAAGCCTTTTAAACTTGAACATCAACATAATATGGCAAAAGTAAAATGAGATAATGCCATTCACTTCTTCACATGGATATTCTACTGGTCGAATAATCACATGAAATATCAATAACCACTTTCATAATGAGGGAATGTATAATGCCGGACATTCTGAAACATTTTGTCAAGGCCTCGGCCAAGACGTCTAAAATGATTAAGGCCTCGGCCAAAACCATAAATCAAATTGGGAAAGGGCCTCGTCCAATTCCACGTCTAGTTGTCTTATGAGACCTACCGATGCATCGAGGAGCTATAGCGGGCTCCACCCGTCACTTATTAAGTCCAATACATTCCTCATATGAATAGGTTTAAACATATCATAAACCATAACATAATCGTATCACATAAAACATGCATAAAGGAAACATAACATTTCCACATTTCAATCACAAGATATCAATAAAACACATTGATATAATAAAAACACTTTCAAAACCATTTTCAATACCAAAATAAAGGAAGTTAAAACTTTGTATTTATTTTTCATTAAAAAAAATGATGGCTTGTAGAGGAAGCCGAAACTCAAATAATGGTCACGACGGCGGAGAAGTCGTTGTTGCCGCATAAGTACGGAAAGAAAAATATTCCCTTTTGTCGTTTAGCAAAATGCTTCGTATAAAAAGATTCCTTTTGAATAAACGTAAAAGTCAAAGGGGTTTATACACCGTATAAAATAAAGTTGTGTATAAAATGAAATATGCCTCAATGAAAGGAGATTGAGACGAAGTCCTTACAAAGATCATTTTTTTAAAATAAAATAGATATATTATGTGTATTCATTATATTTACACATAAAGAAAGTACAAATACAATATAGGACATAATAATATCATGACATAATTTGAAAGTAGGAGATTAACCCAAAGAATGGAAGTTGGGTTAAGAAGTTCCCTTACCTTGTGTCCGACTTGACTCAACCGTTCTTTAACCTCCTGAATAATAAACTAGAGTTAATATCTACCTTATTAAGAACCATTTTCAATTTCATTATCCTTTTTATATCACTTATTACAATGTAATGAACATTATGTAATTATTTAAGTTAATAACGGTCGTTTTGTCGATCTTTGGTACTTGAGTCAACAATAAACTTCTTATAATTACAAGTTGTTCATGTGGTAGAATATCCATTATATCCAGAATTATATTCATGATTTAGATGTAATATATATCTTATATATCCAGTATATACATTCATTTATAATATTACGTAACATTTAGAGGTAAGAAATGAAATGCACCGTTCATGGAGACGGTAAGCCGTACGTACGCATGAACGCTACTTTCAGTTCAATTTCATATTTAATGGAACTAAATCATAATGATATAAATGTATAATATAATTCCAGTATAATATAGTGTATAATACCATTTACTCCATCCTTTATACATCCCACATATGGCATTAACGATTCAAATCACTTTGAGGGGGCGGTAGTCCGCACTTCCTAAAATGAAATTATCGCGTTTTACCCATAATGGAAATCATAAAGTATGCCATAAATGAGAAATACAGAAGCATAATTAAAACATAAAAATATTATATATCATATATAAAAATAGTGACATCTTAATGGCCACCTTTGAAGGTGTTATATGAGTGTTGAACAATCATTGTTTTGTGAGGCAGAAATTCGCCATCCACAGAAACCGTATGTTCTTTAACCATTAGATGTAGGTGTGTGTAAGTGTATCTATAATACATCTTATAACAACATCCTAGTATATTGAGGATACTGGTTTTGTTACAAAATAAATGAATAAAAATAGTTTAGGGGGTTGGAGAAGAAAAATAAAACAAAACAACATTAGAGAAGACATTACCTCAAAATCGGGTAACTCTTTTTGATTTGAGCCAAAGGCTTCCTTGGGAAGAGTTCTTCCCAAATTGAGGCTTCTAGGAGTAAGAGGGGGAATTTGGGAGAGTATTTGTGCAGATGTTGTCCAAGCCAAATGGCTTGAAGGTGTGAATAAGGTGGGAGAGGTGGGGGCCTTTTATAAGTGGAGAGGAGGGGCTCTTTTGGAAAGATTGAAATGTTACATTATTACACAATGCTTTTCGGATTCTAAAGGTCCCACACTTATATAATTCTAGGATAAGGTGATAAGGGTTCGAAATATCCTCATCCAATTGGCTTTGGACAAGTGTAAGCCTTGGATTTTGTATTATCTTCCCATTTTATTTAAATCGTTAAATAATGAGGTCATCGCTGCATCATCATGATGTCATAAATAATTTAATTTATTTAATGTCTAAAAATTATAAAAAAAATATTATGATGTAGGAAATCTTTTTAGCTTTCTAACTAATATTTATAATCAAAATTTGGACTTGTGTAACCCCACTTAAAAACTGTTTTAGTAAAACAACTCATGTTTGTGTCAATTTAATTTTAACATTAAATAAATATATATTAATGTCATTTTCCAACTAAAGTGGCTCCATGGGGTCCCCAAGTTGACCCATGGGTTGTCTTGGTCGGACATTACTCATACAATAGGATTAGGACAAGTTTCAAGCTCATCTCATATTATTAAAACATTATTTTTACCTTAAACTACACTAATCACCTCTAATCGCGATTAAGAACTTAAAAGTTACTATTCACCAAAAAATTATTTTAATCTCATTGAACCACATTTTACTTCTTAATGACAACCATGTATGTAGGATTTTTGAAAATCAAATCACAGAAGTGGTAATATTTCATTTAAACGAAAAATCAATTATTTAACTACCACTTAGTGGTTTCACTATTCATCAAAAATTGAAGTTTTTCAGAACAATGCAAAATTTTCACCCTAAGCTATAATTGATATTCCGAATTCAAAAATGATGTCTATTTTAAAAAATTCCAATCATATAAGTTGCATTAATTAATTTTATAATTAATTCCCGCTGTCACAACAAATAGCGTGTTTTTACGAAACAATTTATATCAAAAGATTAGCAATTGTTTATGTCCAATTTCAATGTTAAATTAATTCTAATGACCACCATTGGATAAAATGGTAAAAATATATTCTAATTATACCTTAAAACCACTAAATAGTATAATTTATCACTATAAATTATTTTGATTAAAAAATTTGTTTTTAAGTAATTTTCACTATTCATAAAAAATTAGAAGTTCTCAGAAAAATACCAAAAATTCAACATAGGCTAATTTCGATATTACGAATACAAAAATGAAGTCCATTTTGAAATATAAAATTTATATAATTTTAAAAAGTGGTTATTACTATTCATAACGGCTACTTTGATTAGTCGCGGTGTTTTAGAACTCGAACTTGCGTACAATGCAAGCTATTGCATTATTGAAAGAGAGGCGTATCGTGGAAGCTCGGGGTGTTACAATTTAAATCTAACAAATTCATTTTTTTGAATAAATCTCTTTATGGGTTAAAAAATATTTTAGGCGGTGGTATAAAAAATTGATTCATTCATGTTGAAAAATAGTTTCAAAAGGATTAAGCTTGATGCATATATTTATTTTAAATCCATTAAAATTACATTTTTTATTCACTTTTGTATGTTGATGACATGTTTCTTATAAGTAGTAATATGAAAATGATAACCAATACTAAAATCCAATTAAATTCATCTTTTGAAATGAATGATTTGGGTTGTGCTGATAAGATTTTGGGTATGAAAATCATTAAGGATAGAAATAATAAGTTGCTTTACTTGTCTCGACATGTTTATATCCTTAAAGTGATTAAGTGGTACTTGTTTGATGCTTTGAAGCCTGTTAATGTTCCATTTTATCAATGTTTTAAACTTTATATCAGTCTCCGAGCACTATTGTTGATGTTGAATATGTAGGTTTCAGGCACAGCAGAAGCATAAGAGAGGTGGTTCCCAACTTTGTTTTTTTCATAATCAATGATTAATCTGAGATCTATATGATGATTAACACTATGATCCATGGAATTTAATCAAAGAACAAGCAAGGTATAGAAACCCGGAACCAAGAGAGAGGAGATCAACACATATTGGTTATAATTAATTTAATTAAATAATAATTATCTCCAAGGTTATTCTTTCTTTGTTGATGTGTTTGGCCACAGATCTACAGTGCACCATCGTTGGGTTGTATAAATCAAGGGTAGATTTCCTCTAGCATTGATCCACACGTGTTCCATGAATCTCCAGACATCGTTGAAGGAGTCTCCAAGTGCTAGCATAGAATATCCTTACGCTTGTGTTGTCTGCCTTCGATCACCTTGAGAATCACTTCCAAAGATTTCTCTTTGATCCGGTGGAGGAGGATCGCTCTCATTCTTGAGAGCATTCTTGGAGAAGGAAGAACTCTCTAGGCTTGAGAGGTTTTCTCCAACCTGTTGTGCACAACAACTTTTTCTTGGATAGGTTATGAGAAAACAAACATAATTGGCTATTTATATCGCTAGGGTTAAAATAACATAATTGCACAAGTGCTATTATTTATTTTATTAATCCTATTGAAACCCCATGTCAAATAATAATAGTATTATTATTATATCTTGATACGTGCTTAACTTGCGAATTATAATTAAATATTATTTAATAAAATAATATTTAATATTGTTATACCTCACTGGACCTTTAAACTCGGCCTTCCAATCCTCCACAGTGTTTATTTCTCCTTAAATAATTTCTATTTATTTATTAAATAAATATCACTACATTATTCGACAATAAATATATAAATATTGAATTCACTAAATATCAAATAAATATTTATTAAATGTGATCAGGAATACATGAATAATTATTAAACCACGAATAGGAATAATATTTATTCAACTTGTTAAATAATAAATAATATATTATTTAACTGAGATACTAGATACACTTAGTGTGTGACCCTATAGGCCTCTTTCTTAGTGGCATTAGGCATAGTAACCTAAATTCCAAGGTTAGCGTCGAGAAACACACCAAGGCACCCATAGAGAAATAATTTAATGCTACGATGACATGTCACCTCATTCAAATTCTTACCATGTAATATAATCTCTTTATCACAATATCTCAAATTGAGTAGGTTGCATGTCAGTGCCATCAACCTATATGCTTGATATCTCTTTCTTTGACTTTTTGGAAATAGAAAATGTCTATTGATCACCATGGCCTTGGATTTATTTAGTCTATATCATTTACATCAAAGTGACTGATATATTATCTTTCATTAAAGAAAAGAAGGGATAAATCCTTTCTTGCATTATTCATTAATTCAATATTACTCGTGATGCACCCAACATATCCTACCTCGCCGCGAACATCTGTCATCACAATTTTTGTCGATACATCTAAGTGTGTGACTCATAATACTCAATAATAATAATCTTAAAGTCTAAGGTCCAATACACACATTCATGGATAGGAACATCCAATGACATATAGAAATGTGGATTTCCTACTGGTGGGTATTATTCTCAAAATATCCTCCCGAACATCACCAAGGGCGTACACCATGAGAAGGTTTCTAAAAGTCCAATGAGTCTCCACCCCTGATAGCCTGTATCATTTTTATCCCTCAAATGATATCTTCTAGCTATATAACATATATTCAAGAGTAGTGTCATAGAAATTCTGGGTTCTCATCATAGTAGGGATCTTCTATGACTGTTTAGTGATACAACTACTCTTAGGACATTATCACATGCTATGTCATGTAGAAGAATAATCACGATGTGATGAGGAATTTATTAATATTCAAAACTATGAATATAAGTTATCATAAAGTACAAATAAGTTGGTTCTAGGGAACTAACTCCAATAGAATCCCACTTTCACTAGAGTCAACTGCTAACGACCTTCAATCTGATAGATCTCGCATGATACTTATGCTTCTATTGAGATAGGTCTTTAGTCAAGGGGTCTTACACATTCTCTTCCACTGGTACTCTTCTTACTGCAACTTCACCCCTATGCTAGAAATATCTCAAGAGTTGATACTTCCAGATTATGTGATTTGTCCGTTGATGTGACCTTGGCTCTTTTACAAGAGTCACTATTGCAGTATTATCACAATATAATGTGATAGGGTCTTTACTGCTAAGTAACACATCAAGCTCCTGGAAAAAGTTATAAATCCAAATGACTTCCTTGGATGAATCATAATCCACTATATACTCAAACTCCATTGTATAATTAGCTACAATTGGCTGCTTTGAACTCTTCTAGCTCACAACTCCTCTGTTGAGACGGAAAACATATCCTGATTGCGACTTCAGATCATTTTGATCTGTCTGAAAACCAGCATCAGCATACCCTCTGATGACAAGCTCCTCGTCTCCTCCATACATCAGAAACATATCCTTAGTTCTTCTAAGATGCTTAAGGATAGTCTTAATAGTAGTCCAATGTTGTTCTCCTAGATATAATTTATATCTACCTACCATGCTCAATTAATAGGCAACATCAAGTCTTGTACAAAACATCCCATATATGATTGATTCTATTGATGAAGAATATGGGATCTTACTCATTCTATATTTCTCCTATTATGTATGGGAACATATTTTCTTAGAAAGATATAACCATGTGACACTGGAACCAATCCCCTATTGGATTTTTTATACTAAATCTCTTTAGTATTTGATCAATATATATACTCTGACTTAGTCTAGGTAGCCTATTGGATCTATCACGAATGATCTTGATCCCTAGAATGTAGGTTGTTTCTCCTAATTCCTTCATGGAGAAGCACTTGTTCAACCGATCCTTAATTGACTGTAAGACTAGTATGTCATTTCCAATAAGTAATATGTCATCAACATACACTACTAGGATAATGACCACATTCCTATTAAACCTTTTGTAAACACATGGATCACATTTGTTCTTAATGAAACAAAATTCTCTTATGGATTCATCGAATTGAATATTCTATGACCTGGATGCTTGCTTCAATCCATAAATGGGTCTCTACAACTTGAAAACCCTTTTAGAATCACCTGGTGTCACAAACCCTTCTGGTTGTGTCATATAGACATCTTCCTGAAGGTTCACATTAAGGAGTGAAGTTTTGACATTCATCTTCCAAATCTCATAGTCATGATAAGTTGCTATAGAAAGTATGATTATTAAGGATTTAAACATGGAAACTAATGAAAAGGTTTCATCATAGTCAATACCTTGACACTTTTTAAAACCTTTAGACACTATACTTACTTTATAGGTACTTACTTTACCTTTCATGTCCAGTTTTCTCTTGAATACCCATTTACACCCAACAGGATTTACATCAACTAGATCATCGACTAAAACCCAAAATTGGTTCTAATACATGGAATCCATTTCAGAATTCATATCTTCTAGTCATCTTGCATCTTTTTAGATCTATAATGTCTCCTTATAGGACAGATATTCATCATTGTCCAACAATAATGAGCCACCGTCCTTGGTGACTAGAAAACCATATCTCTATGGTTACCTTACCTCTATTACACTCCTAAGAAGTACTTGTGTTTCAGGAACTACTTCTTCCATGGGGACCTCTGGAACTTGTTTTTGTACCAACTCATGTGTATCCTAAGAATCAACTTTATAAAATTAAATCTTTCTCCCACTATCATTTTTTAGGATGTGCTCCCTCTCAAGAAAGACGGCTTGTCTGGTGAGAGTCACTTTCTTGTTTGAGGGGTTGTATAGGTAGTATCCCTTTGTTTCCTTGGTATTCCCTATAATGATACACCTCATTCCTCGGTATGATATTTTTTGCTTAATAAATCCTTAACAAACACTTCGCAATCCCATACATTTGAATGTAATAAAATAGGTTTCTTAACACTCTATAGCTCAAAGGTAATTATGCTTTCCACTTTAGTTGGTACTCAGTTTAATGTGTATGAAATAGTTTGTAATGCATGTCAATAAAAGGATAAAAAAGATCTTCATGAATCATCATCAACCTTACCATGTCCAACAAGGTGTGGTTCCTCTTTTCACTATCACCATTCCACTATGGTGTATAAGGTGGAGTGAGTTGAGATAGAATCCCAAACTCTCGTAGAGATTCGATGAACTCTTGGTTAAGATATTCACCAACTCAATTAGATCAAAATTTCTTTATCTTCTTACCAAGATGATTCTCTACTTCATTATTGAATTCCTTTAATTTCTCAAAGGATGAAAACTTATACCTCATCAAGTAAATATATCCATATCTACTCAATTCATCAGTAAAATTTATGAAGTAATAATATCCACCTCTAGCTTCTACTAGAAATGGTCCACACACATCAGTGTGTACCAATCCTAGAAGCTCTGTGGCCCTTTTACCATGTCCAAAAAATGGAAGTTTGGTCATTTTTTCTTGTAAACAAGCATGAAATCTATCAAGTGGTTTTATCTTAGATGGGTCTAAATAACCATCTTGATAGAGATTTGTCAAACGCTTCTTGTTTACATGACTGAGATGGTGATGCGAAAGCTGGGTGTTATATGAGTCATGTGAACTTGATTTTTTATCAATTGTTAGCACTTGGTTTTCATAATTTAATACATACAGACTATTATTTAAATGTTTCATACCATAACATATGTTTTCCTTATAAAAGAAACAAATTTTATTTCCAAAATTGAAAATAAACCCATATGTATCTAAACTTGATACAGAAATTATGTTTTTGGTAACAGTAGGTACATAATAACAATCATGTAAAACCAAAATCATTCTCATTTGTAATGAAAGGTAGTAGTGACCAATGGTAATAGTAGTCAGCCTCGCACCATTGGCAGCTCGTAGATCCACCTATCCTTTGGCAATTTTTCAAAATCTACATGGTTCCTGCATTTGGATATAGATGTGAGAACCATAAGATGTATCTAATACCCAATGTGTATAAATGGAAATATTTCACTAGATAATTAATGTACCTTTAGCTTCCCCTTACTTTTGGGTGTAGTTCCTCTTCCAGTGGCTTGGATTTCCATAAGAAAAACACACTGCCTCATTTTCCTTATCTTGACTCTAGATCTTCCCTTTCTTGGAAGGATGGTGCTTAGGAGCTTTAGATTATTTATAGTTCTTGGTACTCTTTTACTTGTTCTTCCATTTCTTATTCACCATAAGGAATGCGGGTTTGTTATTCCCCATGTCCTTATCCACTTTGCGAATCAAGGTCAGAATTTCCAATAGACTCTTCTCATTATTGCTCATATTATAATTAATAATAAAACTAGAGAAGGTCTTGGGAAGTGATGAAAGTATGAGATATGTATGCAACTCATTCGGGAATTTAATCCCTAATATGTCCAGGCATTCAATGTATCCAATAAGTTTGACTACATGAGGCTCAGCTAGTGCAGACTCTTCAAGCTTAGTGGTAAACAATTCATTGGATATCTCATACCTCTCTTATCTTACCTTCTCTTGATAGAGATCCCAAAGATGATACATCATGTTATATGCATCCATTTCCTCATGTTTCTTTAAAATATCATTGGATATGGATGATAGCATAAAGTACTAAACATATGTAGCATCATTCAGATTTTTCACATAAATAGATGACTCTTCATCACTTGCCTCATTTCTAGGTGCAAATGGTAAAGGTTCTTCTAGCGCATATAATTTTCTTTCATAGAGAAGGATGACGTGTTAACTCCTCTGTCATTCCTAGAAATCTATGTCGGTGAGAAGGTTTTCCTTATAGAGTATGGATCACAGCAATATGCTTAATTCCATGTTTAATGTTGTTTCTATAAATAAGATAAGCATAGATTTAGTACTTTATGTGATAAATTTAGACAAATAAATATTATATTTATTATTCTCCCATTATTTTATCTAAATTAAATAGCCCTCACCACTGGCTTTGGAATATCTTGTTTCTTGGACATTCAAGTGGAAATGATCTATATTCTCCTTCTCATTGCCCCAACTTTTGGTTGGTCAAGCAACTTGAATGGTTTTAGGTAGGAATTCCAAATGTCAACTGTATTAACTCATAGTTCCTTGATCTATTGAGTGGACTCCCCAATCCTAAAATCCTTAATTTGGATTTCCTCAACCTTTGCCTCTCAGTTACAACAAGTCATTCATTGGCAGTCAACCCTTGATGTGAACTAAGTCAATTCAACCTAAAACCTCATGTTAGAATTCCCTGATAATTGAAAGTGCCCCAACTTTTGTTGTTCAAGCACTTTGAACTATGGTTATATTCTAACCTAATTAATGGAAGGCTATACCGACTTAATATTTTATTGAGGGGTTTTATCCTTTATGCGTAAATTTACAATTATTATCTTTATCACATGCTTGTTAATATTAAGTGAGATTACTTAAGTGATTAAACATGTCTTTAGATAATATTTACGCATAAGCCAGTTTATTTTAGTTCCAATTTGCATGATTATTAATTCATTAATTATGTGATCGCGACAAAACATCCACTATGAATAACCATCACTACTGGAAATAGAGGATTTCCCAATGGTTTAGAACCGTTGGGAAAGGCTGCAGAACCGTTGGTGTATGTTATACCAATGGTTCTGCAAACCGTAGGGAAGTAATCCGTTGAGAAAGCTTTTCCCAATGGTTTACAGTGAACCGTTGGGATAGAGTGGAGAAAAATTACCCTATCCCAACGATTCTAGAAAACCATTGGGAAAGCTTTTTCCCAACGGTTTGCAACCGTTGGGATAATGTGCTGAAAATTACCAGGTTTTTCCCAACGGTTTGGCCAAACCGTTGGGAAAAACCCAAGATATCCTCTTTCCCAACGGTTTCTAAACCGTTGGGAAAAGTGTTTTACCAACGGTTCCATGAACCATTGGTAAAACAGAACATAGAATGTTATACCAACGGTTTAAAACCGTTGGCATAGCCTATGCTGGGCAAATTGCACAGCAGCTCTACAATTTGCCCAGCAGCTCTCCAATTTGCCCACCAGGTCTCATTTTGTGGGTTCCCCCTCATTTTCAATCCAATTATTATACCTGCAATAAACTAACATACATATACAATTATTGTACCTACAATCACCAACTAACACATACATATAGAGAACAAATTCATACACATTTAACATATAATGTTGGAACTATACACATCCATAATTAAATTAGAATTCATAACGTAATTATAAACATAAATAATTCATTTAAAATTAAATTTAAAATTTAGATGACAATTATATGTGGAATCCAAAAGTCAATTCATAATTTGATTGGTTTTTGTATACCATATATTTTTACCTGAAATGATGTCCATTTTAAACAAAATACATACACTTGGAGTGCTACCGGACACACCACACATCATATTGAGGCGGGGTTGACTCTTACACGTCACATATGACCCATGGATCATTCTCCTAAAGTTTCAACGGAAACCGAATGCGTTTGGTCGGTTTTCCATATGCCAGTTGATGTTTTTCAATTAAAATGACGTCCTTTTGAAACAAAAGGTAGACACTTTGAGTGGTTCCGGCCACACCGCACCTCATATTGAGGTGGGGTTGACTCTTACACGTCACATATGACCCATGAATCGTTATCATAAAGTTTCAACGGAAACCGAATGCGTTTGGTCGGTTTTCCGTATGTACTTAAAATGTTGTCCATTTTAAACAAAAGAGAGCCAATTAGAGTGATTTCGGCCACACTGTGCCTCCGATTAAGATGGGGTTGACTCGTACACGTCACATTTGACCCATGGATCGTTTTTCTAAAGTATCGACACAATCCGAATGTGTTTGGTCATTTTTCCGTATGCCAGTTGATGTTTTTCAATTAAAATGACGTCCTTTTGAAACAAAAGGCAGATACTTTGAGTGGTGACGGCCACACCGCGCCTCGGATTGAGGGGGGGTTGACTCGTACACGTCACATATGACCCATGGATCATTTTTATAAAGTATCGACACAATCTGAATGCATTTGGTCGGTTTTCTGTATGCCAGTTGATGTTTTTCAATTAAAATGACGTCCTTTTGAAACAAAAGGCAGACACTTTGAGTGGTGTCGGCCACACTGTGCCTCGGATTGAGGTAGGGTTGATTCTTACATGTCACATATGACCCATGGATCGTTCTCCTAATGTTTCAACGGAAACCGAATGCGTTTGGTCGGTTTTCTGTATGTACTTAAAATGTTGTCCATTTTAAACAAAAGAGAGCCACTTAGAGTGATTCTGGCCACACCGTGCCTTCGTTTAAGGTGGAGTTGACTTGTACACGTCACATATGACCCATGTATCTTTTTTATAAAGTATCGGCACAATCTGAGTGCGTTTGGTCAGTTTTTTGTATTCTAGTTGATGTTTTTCACTTAAAATGACGTCCTTTTGAAACAAAAGATAGACACTTTGAGTGGTGGTGGCCACACCACGCCTTGTATTGAGGTAGGGTTGACTCGTACATGTCACATATGACCCATGGATCATTTTTCTAAAGTATCGACACAATCTGAATGCATTTGTTGGTTTTCCGTATGCCAGTTGATGTTTTTCAATTAAAATGACGTCTTTTTGAAACAAAAGGAAGACACTTTGAGTGGTGGCGGCAACACCGCACCTCGGATTGAGGCGGGGTAGGCTCGTACACATCACATATTACCCATGGATCGTTTTTCTAAAGTATTGACACAATCTGAATGTGTTTGGTCGCTTTTCTGTATGCCAGCTGATGTTTTACAATTAAAATGACGTCCTTTTGAAACAAAAGACAGACACTTTGAGTGGTACCAGCCACACCGCGCCTTGTATTGAGGCGGGTTTGACTCTTACACGTCACATATGACCCATGGATCGTTATCCTAAAGTTTCAATGGAAACCGAATGCGTTGGGTCGGTTTTCCGTATGTACTTAAAATGTTGTCCATTTTAAACAAAAGAGAGCCACTTAGAGTGATTTCAGCCACACTGTGCCTCCGATTAAGATGGGGTTGACTCGTACACATCACATTTGACCCATAGATTGTTGTGCTAAAGTATCGACACAATATGAATGCGTTTGGTCGCTTTTCTGTATGTCAGTTGATGTTTTTCAATTAAAATGACGTCCTTTTGAAACAAAAGGCAAACACATTGAGCGGTGGCGGCCACACCGCGCCTCGTATTGAGGCAGGGTTGACTCGTACAAATCACATATGACCCATGGATCGTTGTGATAAAGTATCGACACAATCCGAATGCGTTTGGTCGCTTTTCCGTATGCCAGCTGATGTTTTACAATTAAAATGACGTCCTTTTGAAACAAAAGGCAGATACTTTGAGTGGTTCCGGCCACACTGCACCTCGGATTGAGGCGGGGTTGACTCGTACACATTACATATGACCCATGGATCGTTTTTCTAAAGTATCAACACAATCTGAATGCGTTTGGTCGCTTTTCCGTATGCCATCTGATGTTTTACAATTAAAATGACGTCCTTTTGAAACAAAAGGCAAACACTTTGAGTGGTGTCGGCCACACCGTGCCTCGGATTGAGGCGGGGTTGACTTGTACATGTCACATATGACCCATGGATCGTTCTCCTAAATTTTAAATGAAAACCGAATGTGTTTGGTCGGTTTTCCGTATGTACTTAAAATGTTGTCCATTTTAAACAAAAGAGAGCCACTTAGAGTGATTCCGGCCACACCGTGCCTCCGATTAAGATAGGGTTGACTCGCACATGTCACATTTGACCCATGGATCGTTTTTCTAAAGTATCGACACAATCTGAATGCGTTTGGTCGCTTTTCCGTATGACAGTTGATATTTTTTACTTAAAATGACGTCCTTTTGAAACAAAAGACAGACACTTTGAGTGATGGCGGCCACACCGTGCCTCGGATTGAGGCATGGTTGACTCATACACATCACATATAACCCATGGATCGTTGTTCTAAAGTATTGACACAATCCGAATGCGTTAGGTCAGTTTTCCGTATGCCAGTTGATGTTTTTCAATTAAAATGACATCCTTTTGAAATAAAAGGCAGACACTTTGAGTGGTTCCAGCCACACCGCGCCTCAGATTGAGGCAGGGTTGATTCGTACACATCACATATGACCCATGGATCGTTCTCCTAAAGTTTCAATGGAAACCCAATGTGTTTGGTCGGTTTTCCGTATGTACTTAAAATGTTGTTCATTTTATGAGAATCCTCATGTGTCTATTAGTGGAATGGTATTTACTTAAAATCTTGTGGATATTTATATAAAATATTTTTATATCATTCTTAGTATGGATTAGATTTTAGTTTATAATGATATGAAACATTTCGAAGCTAATAATTTCATGCCCAATGAATACATCTCTTTTATAACATACCAAGAATCTATGATATTGATTAGATGTGTAAATGTGATTTACATTGATTATCATGATTAAAATAAATAAAATATATATTATAAATTTTCTAGTATTAAATGAAATCAAGGAGGGTGGGGGGGCTGTCCGGCGGGGCTGTCCGGGGGGCTGTCTGGTGGGTGTCCAGGGGGCTGTCCGGGGACCAAGGAGGAGGGTGGGGGGGCTATGCGGGGGGTTGTCCGGGGTCCAAGGAAGAGGGTGGGGGGGCTGTCCGGGGTCCAAGGAAGAGGGGGGGCTGTGCGCAGCTGCTCGTCCACCTCTGGTACGAACCCTCCTCGTACCACCGGCCTGAGTACTAGGACCAGTACTAGGCTCCTCGTCGAATAACTGTTGACGTATAGGTGGATCCTACAAAAATGTTTACAAAAAAATTAATCACATGACATTATATATTCTTTAAATATATCAATTTGAAATAAAGTACTCACTACATGCACTAATGATGGAATTCCCAACTCCGCCATTCGACGATTGTTATCCATCATTTTTTTCCTTCGTCTCTCTTCAATTGGCTTCATTTCCTACTTTTGAAAACAAATATGTAATTAATTAGAAAAAAGAAAACTAATGTGTAACCCAAAAAACTAAATATATGAGGGAATATGGGGATTAATTGGTAATTTAACTATCAATTGTTTTAGAAGATCTTGAATGGATTTAATAAATCATACAAGTTGTAATGTTCACCAAGTTATAAATATTGTTTAACTATGTTTGAATACAGTTCAATTCCAAATTAGAAAATGCAATTCAAATAAAACTGCAACCAATAAACATTGAAAATTAACATAAAGGTCAAGTCAGCTATCAATTGTTTTAGAAGAGCTTGAATGGATTTAATAAATCATACAAGTTGTAATGTTCACCAAGTTAGAAATATTGTTTGACTATGTTTGAATACAATTCAATTCCAAATTAGAAAATGCAATTCAAATAAAACTACAACCAATAAACATTGAAAATTCACATAACGGTCAAGTCAGCTAAAACATATTTGTGATCAATACTAAATCAATTTAAATATTACCAACCTTAACAACCCAACTTGAGGTAAACCAAAAGAATTGAGAACATGGATGAATGATTCTATATATTTTCAACCACAACTTCAGGTTCACAATCAACTTTGACAATTGAGCTATTTGAGTCATCAAAAGAAATAAATGGATTGGTTCCAATGGCACTAGGAACAGTGTAAATTCCATCATCACCATCATCAAAAATATGTCTTGGAATTGCTTCAACTATGACACCAAATTCAGGTCGAAGTTGGTCTTTGACATAAAAAACTTGTTTAGCCATTGATGCCAACACATATGGTTCTTCGGTAGCAAGAGTGCGAGTCATATTAATTACTCAAAATCCACAATCATCAATAAATGTGTCATGTATCATCATCAAATCAAACCAATGGCATTTAATCATTGTGACTCTTCCATGAGAGTAATAATCCAATATTATTATTTTCTCAACAACTCCATAATAAACCACATTTTCAAATTGCGGTCTACTATCTGATGCACTGGCATAACAATATGTTGTGGCAGTAACCATAACACCATCATGTTGTGTTCTCATGTTCTTTGCTCATTCAGTGACAATAAATTTGTACCCATTGATAACAATTGATTTGCAGTCACGAACCACAGTATTAGGACCAAAATCCAAAGCTCTTATTTCCTCAGAGACAGAGTCAGCAGACAAACTCAATACCTGTAATATAAATGACTATTAAAATTAATTAAATATTGATATAATTATTTTAAACATTAATTTTTTTATACATTCAATTTTAACCAAGCAGAAAACTCTTTGCTATGCAAAGTCTCTCTCCTTCTCAAAGATAAATAACGATGCTTCCTATTTATCATTGTTTTATGTTCCCTGTAGATAAAAAATATGAATAGTTTAACAGATATATATGTAATATATACATAATCAATTTAGTTACCTGATATAGTCATCGAACAAATCACAGTTGAACAAAATTGTGCGATGTGTCATCTCCCGCTCTTCATGGCTTAATGTCTTCAATGTATATGATCCAGGAATTCCTCATGTTTGAAGAAGTGATGGAAAACTAGGTTCAATTTGCTCATACTATTCTTCTTCATTTCTCATTGGTTTGTTCAATCTTGTAGTAAGATCAGACAAATACATAGATCAGAAATCCATAGATTCTTGAGCCAAGTAACCGTTCACGATAGAACCTTCGGGATGATTTCTGTTTCAGACATAAGACTTTAATGTGAACATATTTCTTTCAGTTGGATACATCCAACAAAAAGAAACAGGTCCTCCGAGAAGTATTTTAGTGGGAATATGGATAGTCAAATGCAGCATGCATGTGAAAAATGATGGAGGAAATATTTTCTCCAACTCACACAAAATTAATGGGGCATCTGTCAACATTTTTTGCAAGAAAGACTTGGACAAATTCTTAGCACAAAGATATCTAAACAAATGGTACAACCGAATAACAGCCACCCTTACATTATTGGACAAAAGATGATGGATTGCTATTGGAAGCAACTCATGCAGTAGAACGTGATAATCATGAGTCTTCAAAGATTTTAACTTCAACTCTCTTCTGTTGACCCGTTTAGATATGTTGCTTGAATAGCCATCAGGAACTCTAATAGTCTCTAATACTTCCAGAAATTGTTTTTTTTTCATAGGTGTCATCACATAAGAAGCACATGGAAGTTTCCATTTATTTTCACTAATACGCACAGGATGTAATTATGGTCTGATGCCCCAATCCACCAAGTCACGCCGAGATCATAAATCATCTTTTGTCTTCCCCTTGACATTTAGAAGAAACGAAAGCAACATTTCGCATATATTATTTTCAATATGCATTACGTCTAAGCAATGACATAACAAATTGGTTGACCAATAAGGAAAATCAAAAAAGATACTCCTCTTCCTCCAATTGTAACAGGTTTTAGTGGAAAAATTCTTTCTCTTTCCAGATTTCATTTGACCCTTCCCGAACGAAAAACTGAAATCTTTCAATTCATTAAGCACGTCAATTCTAGACATACGCTGAGGTGGATCATCGGTCTCTATGGTATTATCAAATCTTCAAAGATTCATTCTATATGGATGATCCTTTGGCAAGAATTGTCGATGTCCCATAAAACTGAAACTACAGCGATGTTTTAGTCTTATGGATCGTGTATTCTTCATACAAACTGGACATGAAAATTTTCCCTTCGTGCTCCATCCAAACATCATTGCATAAGCTAGAAAATCATTGATCGTCCACATAAGCGCAGCACGCATCTGAAATATGTCTTTCGAACATGCATCGTATGTGCGCACACCTACATCCCAAAGAAGTTTCAACTCTTTTATTAAAGGTTGCATGTAGACATCAATATCAATGTCAGGATTAGAAGGACTAGATATGAGTATACTCATGAAAGTGAAATGTTTTTTCATACACAACCATGGGGGGAGATTATAAATGTGTATAAAAACTGGCCATGTGTTGTGCGAAGTAAGCATCTTCCCAAACGGATTAAAACCGTCGCATGAAAGACCCAGCCTCACATTACGCACATCAGCTGTAAAATCAGTATGGAGAGCATCAAATCTCTGCCATGAAAATCCATCTGCAGGATGAACCAACTCATCATTAGTCTTCTTTCTCTCGGTATCATGCCATCTCATTTTTATTGATATCTCATCAGACATAAAAAGATTCTGGAGTCTGGGGATCAATGGAAAATTCCACATTACTTTCTGTGGAATGCGGGATGGTGTTCCATCAGATTTTGACTTCCAGTGGGATGTGTCACATTTAATACAATCATTTCGTTCAGCAGTTTCCTCCCAGAATAAACTGCAATCTTTCGGGCAAGCATGAATTTTTTTTCTTGAAAATCCAAGTTCCTCAACTAACTTCCATGAAATATAGTGGTTTGAGGGAATATCTGCAACATCTGGAAGTAAATCCTTCAAGAGGGTAAGAATTTAATCGATTGCTGTATTAGAAATCCCATACATAGTTTTCCCATGAAACAATCAGATTAAAAATTCCAGATTTTTCATTTTATCGCATTGTCGATATACTGGAGTCGTGGCAGCATCATTCAATTTTTTCACCCTATCAATATCATCATTTTCACTAGATGCATCAGTTTTGCTCATATCGAAGTCTTTTTGAGTCGAAATCCTTTCTTTTTCATGATGACGAATAAACGAAAACCGGTCATCTAACAAATTCTCCATTCTAGTCTTTTCATTTCAATCATCATCAATTTGAGATTTCATTTTCTCCCCATTGTGATACCACACAAAGTATTTTTCTTGAAAACCATTTTTGGTTATGTGGTAGCTTACTTCTTCACGGATCAACCAAGGTCTACCAACACAATTGGAACATGGGCAGTGTATGCGACCACTATCTGAAGCATTGTGAAATGAAAAATCTATAAAGCTCTCCAAATTGTTTTGAAAATCGCTTGAGATACGATCAGTTTCATACATCTAACTTCTATCCATTCTGTAAAAAGAATTTATATAAGTCATTTTGTCATAAAAAATTCAATAGGATTGAACTTTAATAGAAAATACATTTAAGTAAACGATAAAGGAAGAAGTTTCTAGTCGATGTAGTGAAAAGCACCCCACCCTCATAAAAGTGAGTAGTGACCAAGAAGGACACATAATATACAATGTACAATGAGAACCATATTTAGTTGACCCTAAAGTTATATTAGTACAGTCATCTTGGGGGAAATGGAATATATGATCCTGGTTAACTGGTGAATTCAAAAGCTCATATTCCATATGTTGGACACTATCTAAGGTAAGAAATCATGTGAGGATGGGTTTACATCATTCAATTTCTTACATGCTAGTGAGAATGAAGACTTAAATTAATGACTTGAGTTCACTGATACCATTTCAACCGTTATACACACCATGTGAACCCTTATACACACCATATGAACCCTTATACCATATCGTCATTATTACAACCATTAATAAAAACTTATTAAATAACATCACTTATTAAAGATAATAAAATTGAACATAAATCAATAATAATATTGGATATATCAAGTAAAATGAAGTCATACTATCTTACATCATAAATGACCACCCACAACCATGATTAATGACCACAAAGCTCCCCTTTCGGCCAAATCAAAAGTGAAAACAAAAACACATAGTTGTAGAAAAAAACATCATTTGTGTGAAGAATAATAATCTCATGGTCCTTGTGATATTTGAACCATGCAGTCGTGATTTTTGAGATGAACTTGTATCCATGAAACCATATGAAAAACATGATTCAATACATGCATTATTCTGATTTTCCCAATCATTTTGAGGAACCCCAAATCAGTGAAATTGGTCATTGTGTTTTAAAAAGGTGATTGAATAACACATGTATGATGTCGAAGGAAGAATGATTAATGGTTATATTAGAAACACTAATATTCACTAATATTGCGAATTTGACATTCTGTGAATTAGTTTCATGAAGAAGGAAGAAGTACTAATTAGGGACCACATACTATTTGGAAAAGTTCATGAAGATACTCCATATGCTCTATTGTGCAAAGGATAAGTGAACAGTGTGTCATTTTATATATATATAGATTTTGATAGAAACATGATACATACTTGTTATGTAATACACATAGTGTACAAAAATTAAGATGAACAAGATCTTCATGTTTGGAATGATCTTAATGAAAGAGTGATTTTCATGAAATAATATCAATAAATATTACAAACAATTTCTTATTAGTTCCTATACATGAACCTATAATATTTGAACTAGATTAAAAAAACTATGAATCTTCAAAATTAGAACACAATAAAGAGACATCATGCCCTTATAAATGTAAATGTGTAATGAAAACATTAATTGGACATACACCGATATAGGGATTTGAGTACACAATTCGTGGAACAATCATAAAATTTTACAAAAACACTAAAAATTGGGAATAACGAAATCGTTGAGAATAGAAGGATATGATTTATAAGAGGTGGAACTATATCCTTGATAAAATATAGAAGGAGTCTAACCTGGTAGCTACTGATCTGATGGAATATGTGGGGATTGGGAATTGCTTCTACCAAGGAATCGCATTTGGAGACGAGCGGAAGGCTTCTGGAATCGTGGGGAGGCCGCTGCCTGCATTTGGGTATTTGGGGATTTTTTTCCCAATGATTCCTAAAAATCGTTGGGAAAACCCAATCTTTCCCAACGGTTTCATAAAATCATTGGGAAAACTAATTTTTTCCCCACTTTTCCCAATGGTTTCATAAAACCATTGAGAAAACTGAGTTTTTCCCCACTTTTCCCAACGGTTTTATGAAACCGTTGGGAAAAGTGAGTTCTTCAAGGTCTTTACCAACGGTTTATATAAACCATTGGGAAAGACAACAAATACCAACGGTTCAAAGAACCGTTGGTATACAAGTGTTGGGAAAACTCCCCTTTCCAGTAGTGCATGAAATTGACATAAATAAAATAAAGGGTATGATCATGAGTGTGTTCTAATAGTTAGTTTATCTAGCAGTTGATAAACTAACCACTGACCTAGGGGAGAAACACCTTGAACCAATCTGAGGTTCATGATTCTAGCTTTCCACATGTCCACATTTGTATATCCTTGGATAGGTTTCGCCTCATCTCCTAACTTGAACCGCCTCCACTATCTTGGGAGCTCCATCCATTACATATGTTTTTACTCACATGCAGGTGAGGGGTAAAAGGGGGTCTACATAAAAGAAACCATGGGCATGCAGGCCCTACATATTAATAAGAAGAGAAGGCACGTAGACCAACAATTTAATTTAATAATAAATTTAAATGAAACCAATCTCATACAAAGATTTGGTCTAGCTCATGATCATCCACATGTACGCAACAAATTACGCATTTAATAAAACTAGCATTCAACTCCTTAATCATTCTTATTTAAGATAAATCATGCTCAAATTTATTAATTGTTATCTTTAAGTAATCAATCTTGTTGGTTGGAGTAGATTACTCAAGTGGGGGTTTAATTTAGTATCTATAAATATTTCCATTAGAAAAGTTTTCTTAAAAGGTTCCCCAATAAAATAAATACAACCCAGATAATAAAAGTAATATGGTTATAAAAGTTTTAATGTTCAAATAACTTCTCATAAGATTGATTAATTCTCAGTAATATCAATATCAGTTATTGATATTACTTTTGAATTTATTCTAATAAGGAAAAACAATTATAAAGTCTATCCAAGATTAACTATCAAAGTGAATCTGGTGATTTTTGAATTATTCTGTAAAATAGAGAAAACTAAATTAAACAGCACAATGGATATAAAACAAGTGGTTCAGTCTCAAGCTGAGACATAATCCACTCCACTTGTTGATCACCTAACACTAAGCAGTTTATATTAATAAACTTAATCCACACCCTAGATCGAGGTAAACAAAAGTGCACAGGACTATCCAGGTCACATGACCTCTTCCACAGTTCTTCATGGGTATAAAATACTAGGTCACATAGGGACCCCTTTCACACTTATTCGTGGGAGTAAACAAGTGTAAAAAGATATAAGAGAAAGGATATCTCGTATACTTCAGTTTAGTGTAGGATACAGTGTGTGTTTTAATACAGACACGCACACTACTCGAAATCTAAAAACATTACACAATAGGGAAAAGATGATGAGATAAGGTTAGAAGTGATATGAGTGTTATTCTATGCAGCTCTAGACTTCTAGGATGAAGAATATGCAAGTATCGGGTCCTCTTGAGAGAAACAGAGTATCGCAAGTCTGGTGCTCTGGTTTCCAGTTATATCTGGCTTGTGTTCTTCATGAAGTTTTTATTGTGAAGATGTTCTTAACTCTGATCTATGGTATCCTAGATTTTTGGATTCATGAATGCTTTGTGGGTTCTTTAGATGTATCTTGTTTCATGTGTTAGTTCTTTTCATAAGAATGCTCAAACTTCTCCTGCTCTACCACTTGTATGTTTCAGGGCCACACTTTTCTTCTTATTCTTGGAGTGCATGTGTTGGAGCCAATAGGATGCATGTATTCTACACCTCGTACCTCGTACTGTCATGTGACATGCCTACAAATAAATATTAATTATGTCAATGCATTTAAAAGACTCAAATATGAACGTTAGAAATTAAATTGAAAACGACAAAACAGATTAAAGAATGGTGTCACAGTCTGTCTGGAAACAGTGTCACTTAGAAATAGTGTCACCGCGAAACGGTGTCTTCTTCTTTGCCTTTGAGTGGTGATACAGTTATGATGGCATAGTTGTATAGAGATCAGGAACCGGTAGCACAGATGTGGTGTTATATTCATGGTGTCCGGTCCTTTGCCAAACTTTGAACAGTGTCTTAGCAAGGAACTGGTGTCACAGGATTCAATAGATCTGAAACTGGTTATGGTGACTGGTCACGGTGTCTGGGTCACGGTGTCTGGGTCATGGTGTCTTGGTCAGGGTGTCTGGGTCACGGTGTCTGGGTCACAGTGTCTAGGTCATGGTGTATGGGTCATAGTGTCTGGGTCACGATGTCTGGGTCACAGTGTCTGGGTCACAGTGTTTGGGTCCTTTTCCAGAAAACCAGAACCGGTGGCAGACTCACAATTTCTCAAACTTAGCCAAATATCTGTATATAGACTTAAACAGTAATATTCACAGAATGAATTTGACTTAATCATTCATAAAAGAAATCATTATATACTAAAGCTAAATGTAGTTTAAAATAATCAAACATGATTTATAGTAATTAAGATCTTGTGAAAATTTGTTTAGAGCATAAAGAAACCAACCATCTTTATACATAACTTGAAAAAGATTAAACAAGATTAACAAGATTTACAGGATGTATAGGATTTGTGATCATTAAAACATGATTAAAACATGATGATTACAACAATATCCCCCTTTTTGATGATCACAAATCATATAAGTGAGATATCTATTATTATTGTGTTGTGTGTCCCTTAGTGTACGTGTACCTCCCCCTTTTGGGATTATCAAAAAGAGTACAAAAGTAAATAAGAGAATAGTCAATAAGAGTTCATAGTGCATTAGATAGAGAAAGACGTGTCATTAAAAATAGTAGGCAACAAAAATACAGAAATATCCCTATAAAAATATAGTGTTCACTTTTCTTCAGCATTGGTTGTCTTCTCTTTTCTCATGGCAGCAGCATCAGGAGAAGCCACAGGAGCAGAGGTAGAAGTTGAAGA
This sequence comes from Viscum album, assembly GCA_963277665.1. Classification (NCBI taxonomy): domain Eukaryota; kingdom Viridiplantae; phylum Streptophyta; class Magnoliopsida; order Santalales; family Viscaceae; genus Viscum; species Viscum album. The sequence goes on along the minus strand of OY728157.1, from coordinate 2,055,982,294 downwards.
AGGGAGTGAACCAACTATCAAAGAAGGATGAGGGATTCCTTCAAAAATATAAGGGGTCAAGGTAGGTTTGGTGGAAGACTGAGGTAATTGTTGGTCAAGGATAACAGGTCTGATCTGACTCGGAGCCTGAGAGACAGACATAGAAGTAGAGGAAAAGGCAATGAATGAGGAAGGAGGAAAATCGGGCCGCAAGGGTGCAGCTACAGGAGCCACAATAGCAGTGCTCTACACATGAAGATAAGGCCTTAATAACTTGATGAAGTCAGCAATAATCTCACCACCATACTACATCGCTTTCTCAAAGTCATTTTTGTTCTCCATGAACTTGTCCAACAAAGGAGTGAAATCTTTCAGTTTTGAACTTGATTTTTGAAAGCTTGAGTGACATGAGGGATTTTTAGATTCTCTGGAAGGTACTTGAAATGGTTTGTCATATCATGCTTAGATAAAATTCTATTGAAGTAGAAATCCATATTCTTAGTAATTTATTCCTATGCATCATTTGCAATCTTAGAATGAATTCTTACCAAATCAAGAACTATGTCACTATTCTTGACAACCACAGATAGAGACTCTTTGTCAAAGCCACTGAGCACTAATTGAAGTTCTTCCTTAACAACCATTCTGAGAAAATCACTATCCAATGAGGGTTGAGATGACTGTCCAGAGGTACTAGAAGCTGTAACAGTAGAATTAAGGGATTTTAGTTGATTCAGAACTTTCTGCAGACATCCCTTATACTCATCAGTCAATTTTTTGAGACTAATAACAAGCTCATGCATTTATTAAACTATTTTATTGTTTCTTTCAACCACCTTGTTAGATAAGGAAGTTAGGGTAGGTTGAAGTAGAGATATAACTTCCTGTGGAATCTGACCACTAACATCCTCAATAGGATGAGCAATAGGATCTGGTCTTGATTTTAACACGCTCTTCATATCTTCAAACATAGCTCTGAGAGACTTCACTTCATTACTTAGATGTTTGTTCTCAATTCTGACCTCTTGAATTTCATGAAGCATTTTTGGCTGAATCTTCCATATGATATTTTCTAATAAAAGGGTAGCATCTCTTTCACTTAGGTTTGTTATAGGAGCAGGTTGAGTGTTCATAAGCTTTTCAACTCCAACCAATAAGGTAGATCTAAATTCTTTCAAATCATCCTTACTCACTAAGGTATAAGATTCTTATGAAGGTTCAGGAACAGGAGCTGAGACAGGATCAGGTTCCTTTGAAGAGATGACTTCAAGAGCAGAGACTAGTTTCAATTGAAACACAGTAGACAGATCTATACCTTTAACGGAGGCTTCTTGGGAATCATTCACATCAAAATAGCTAGAGAATTTATACCATGTATCTGCAGTGCTTTGATCAACTGTATTAGTAATTTCAAAACTTTCCAAATTGGGGTGTTTCTGCCCCTCAACAAATGCATCTCTCACAAGACTAAGAGATTTAGTTCTTTGATTTATTTCCAAAATTTCATCCCCGGTAGCCTCACTCATTTCTTTTCTAGCCAATTGAAAGGATTGCTCCATTATTTCCTTAGCATATGGGATAATCTCAGGAACATATTATTCCTCTAAGTGTTCCTCAAAGTTAGCTTCTTTCTCAAGAGAAATATCTTCTTCTAGATGTTCTTCCAGAATAGACTTTTCCTTTACATTAACAACATATTCTTCTCTAGAAGCAGGTTCTTCTTCCAAATCAATAGTTTCTTTAGGAATGGGTACTTCCTTCTCAATTATGACTTGAGGAATAGGTCTATTGTATTCCTTATCCAAGACAGTTTCCCCTGTAGGTGTAACAACCTCTTCTTCCTCCTCAATAGGATAGTCAATAATTTCATCTGGTTCCAGACCAGGATCAGAAATTTCCTTAGGTATTGAAGAATACTCAATCGGGTTGAACTTTTCATAAACCCTATCATTATCCTCCACCCATTCTTTTCTCCATAGATTCCAACTGATTTTCATTATTTTGACTGTAACCTTTGAGATGCAAAATTCATATTCCTTAATGACTTCTTCATCTGGTCCAACCAACTCTTTAGAATGAAGCATAGCATAGATTAACCTTGAGTAGAACAAGGAGGTTGACTTTGAGGTTTTCTTTATCAACTCACACATGTGAAGTATAACATACTTACATAGGTTAATCTTGTTTCCATTCTTCATAAGATTTATCAAAAATACATCTTGATACTTGAGTGTAGAAAAATATCTATTTCTTGGACTAATTAGATTCTGAACAAACTTAAACAATAATCTGGTTTCACCATCTAGCTCAGTAGCAATAACTCTTCTCTTTTTTTTATTTCCAGTCAAGCTTCCCAAGGATTATTCTAAAAAAAGATATCACTGGGAGGAGGAGGACCTCTCTGGTAGTCCTCAAAAATTCCCTCATGAGGTATCCTTAGGCAAGTAGCCCATAACCTCAAAGAAAAGGTACATCTTGGACTTTGATCCAGCTTCTCACAACAAAATCATCTTTTATATCAAATGAGAATTGAACGTACTAATAAAACTAAGAAACTAGCTTTGGGTATATCTTCCTAGTCTCCTTTGTGAACCAATCCAGCCATCCCTTCTCTTTTAGTACTTTCAATACTAAATACTTACTTGATAGCATCCACTTGGGGTAGATTTCCTTTTCTGGCACCACTATTCTGTCAACAAGGTTCGGATTCAGAGGACTTTCGAGCGCTGTCTTTGGTGCTCTTTTCATCTTCTTCTTTGATCTACACTTCTTAGTAGTTGATGAGGATGGGAATTTCATTCTGGGCATTCAACGAAGGTTCGAGAGAGAGAGAGATAACTGAAGGGTTAAAGGAGGGCTTACGGTTTGAGAGAAGAGAGCTCAGGTGAAGAAAAGTGTAAAACTTCTTTTGTTTTCATCATTTAGGAATATCGAGCATCGCAAATTCAAAAGTGTGGGAAAGTAAAAGAATAAAATAATAAATTATAGCGATACAGGTTATAATATATAGATAAAATGATAAAGTGTCTTTACGGTGAGACCGGAATGGACTTTCATGGTGAGACCATAATAGGTTTCCACGGTGAGACCATAATAGGTTTTCACAATGAGACCGTAACAAGTTTTCATGGTGAGACTGTAACAGGTTTTCACGGTGAGATCGTAACATGAAACAACAACTTTTAAGACAGTAAACTATAGAACTGTAAGAGTTATATATCAATCTTAAGACAGTGACTTGTGAGACTATAAACTGTGAAACAATAAGTTGTGAAACAGTACACTTACTACTTAAGATTTATCATTCCCAATTCATGTATGATGTAATCTATTCTTTCAGAATTTAATGGTTTGGTGAATATATCAGCGAGCTGATATTCAGTTCCAATGAATTCCAAAGTGATATCACCTTTTTGATAATGGTCTCTCAAAAAGTGATGTCTTACATCAATATGTTTTGTCCTAGAGTGTGAAACATGGTTTTTTGAGATGTTAATAGCACTTGTATTGTCACAATTTATGGGTATATTCCTGAATTGATATCCATAATCTAGTAATGTGTGTTTCATCCAAAAAATTTGTGCACAAAAGCTACCAGCAGCTATGTATTCAGCTTCAGCAATAGATAAGGCAACAGAGTTTTGTTTCTTACTACACCATGATGCTAATGACTTGCCTAAAAAGTGACATGTTCCATAGGTTCTCTTTCTATCTAACTTACAACCACCAAAATCAGCATCATAATAGATAACTAACTTAAATGATTGTCCTCTGGGATAGAATAGTCCTAGATTGGGTGTATGATTGAGATATTTGAAAATACTTTTAACAAAATTTAAATAAAATTCCTTGGGGTTTTCTTGAAAATGAGCACACATACATACACTAAACATAATGTCAGATCAGCTAGTAGTTAAGTAGAGTAAGATTCTAATCATTCCTCTGTAAGTGGTTTGATCAGCTGATTTTCCATCTTTATCAAGATCAAACTTACAAGTAGTACTCATTGAAGTGTCACTACCTTTAGTGATATCCAAGCCAAAAAATTTTAGAAGATCTCTAGTATATTTTCTTTGATTTAAAATAATACCATCATTATTTTGAAAGATTTGAAATCCAAGAAAAAAATTTAGTTCACCCATTGAACTCATTTCAAATTCGTTTTACATCCTTTTAGAAAATTCAATACATAAATAATTTTTTGAAGATCCAAAGATAATATCATCTACATAAATTTGAACTAATAAAACATCATTGGAAATTCATTTTATAAAAAGGGTAGGATTAGCTATACCTTTTGTAAAATCTTTGGAAATAGTAAAAGTACTTAATCTATCATACCAATCTCTTTGATCTTGTTTTAAACCATATAAAGATTTTGATAATTTAAAAACATGATTTGGAAAATGAGGATTTGTAAAACTATGGGGTTTCTCAACAAAGACATCCTCAACTATATACCCATTTAGGAATGAAATCTTAACATCCATTTGATATAGTTTGAAATTCAGATGGGCATCATAAGCAAGCAGGATTCTAATGGCTTCAAGTCTAGCTACTAGTGCAAAGGTTTCCTCATAGTCAATTATCTCTTCTTGACTATAACCTTGTGCAACCAATCTAGCCTTATTTCTAACTATGTTACCAGCTTTATCTACCTTATTTATAAACACCCACTTAGTTCCTATGGTAAATGTGTCTTTAGTTCTGTCAACAAGTTTCCAAATTTTGTTCATTTCAAATTGATTAAGTTCTTCTTACATATCCATCACCCAAAATTCATCATTGATAGCTTCATTAATGTTTTTAGGTTCAAGTTGTGACAAGAAGACTTGATGTTCAACCTAATTTCTAAGAGAAGCTCTAGTTTGAGTTCATTTATCTAAATCTCCTATAACATCATCTAAAGGGTGGTTCTTAAGAGTTCTAACAGCTCTAGAAAAAGAAGGATTAGTGACTTTAGGTTCTTCAATAGGTTCGGGTTCATTATGACTTAAATCTAAAGAATTTCCAGAACTAGAAGTTTTCAAAGATTCCATTACATGATGGTTATAGGATTTTGAATTGATTTCCAGATTTGACACATCATCCTCCAGGTTCTCTATAGTGGTATTAGGCTCATGTGGACCTGTTTCATCAAATTTGACATGGACAGACTCTTCCACAAATTTAGTTCTTTTGTTAAACACTCTATAGGCTTTACTAGAGATTGAATATCCTATAAATATTCCTTCATCACTCTTGGATGTAAATTTGTCAAGATTTTCCTTAGTATTAAGGATATAGACTTTGCAACCAAAAACTTTGAAGTATCTTACTTTGGTTTTTATATTGCTATATAACTCATATGAGTTATTTTAAGAATGGGTCTAATCAACACTCTATTAATAATATAGCATACTGTATTTATAGATTCAACCCAAAAATAAATAGGTAAGTCGTATTCACTAAGCATGGTTCTTGCAATCTCTTACAAGGTTCTATTTCTTCTTTCTACAACTCCATTTTGTTGGGGTGTTCTAGGGGCAGAGAAATTATGACTAGAAATTTTGTGAGAAAAAGGATTCAAACTCTTGATTTTCAAACTCGTGACCATGATCAATTCTTAAGGATTTAATTCTAATTCCACTAATATTTTCTATAGTTTTAGCATATTTTATGAAATGAGAGTAGGCTTCACTTTTGTGAGCCAAAAAGAAAGTCCAAGTGTATCTAGAAAAGTCATCTACAAGAACATTAACATAGTGCTTCCCATTTAAACTAGAAACTCTAGATGGTCCAAACAAATCCATGTGAACCAATTCGATAGGTTGATAAGTTGACACTTCTTTCTTTGGTTTGAAGTAAATTTTGTGTTGCTTTCCCTTTTGAAAAAGATTACACACTTATCATTTGGAAACTCAAGTTTGGGTAGATCTTTGACTAAGCTTTTTCTAGTTAGAATTATAAGAGAGTGAATATTACAGTGTCCTAGTCTCTTATGACAAAGACAAGACTCTTTGTGAAATACATTTAAACATGGATAATTTTGAGAAACTAAAGACTCTAAGTTAACAGTGTATACATTTTCATTTCCTAATGCAAAAAACACTAATTCAGTTTTAGAATTAAAAACATTGCAAACATCATTTTCAAATTTAACATGAAATCCATCATCACATAGTTGTGAAATACTAAGCAGATTATATTTCAATCCATCAACAAAAAGTACTTTGGAAATTAAAACTGAGTTAGAGTTGCTGATTTGGCCAAGGCCAATGATTTTTCCTTTGTCATTGTCACCAAAGGTGACATGTCCACCACCAATTTTTATTAAGTTCTCAAAGCATGAATAGTCTCCTATCATGTGTCTTGAACACCCACTTTCCAAGTACCATAAGATTTTACAGGAGCTCTTTAAGCATTTTTTCTACAAAATAGTCAAATAAAAACATACTTTGGTACCCATATTTGTTTGGGTCTAGTAATATTAGTGACTAGTGCTTTAGGAACCCACATCTGCCTCATAGGTTTCCTATAAGCATTATGTAAAGTGCTTGAAAAATAAAATCTATTTGGTCTAGAAAAGCTAGAAAAAGTAGAGAGTGTATCGTAATTTGAACTAGATGAATGTTTTACTAAACTAAGAGTAAAGATGTATGGCCTAGATTTAGAAACAAAATTGGTTCTTCCAAAATTTCTTTTACCAAGTTAATATCCAATACCAATAGTGTATTTAGGAGCAATCGGTTTACCTAGAATTTGTAACAAATTATATTTACCATTAGTAAACCTTTCAAGTTCCTTTCTCAATTGATCATTAGATAGCTTTAGTGCATTTTTTTCTTTGAGTAATTAAACATATTTATCCCTTTCTACAGTAAGTTCATATTTAACAGTTGAGGTAAGAGCATATTTTTTCTTTAAAGACTTGTATTTATCTTTTAGTTCATTACATGTTTCTTCAAGCATATTATAGTACTCAAACATTTCTTCTTTAGACATATTTTTAGAATCACTTTCATCTCCAGAATAATAGGAATTGTGTACAGGAGATTCCAGTGTTACCACAGATGTGTTTGTCATAAAACACATATTGGCTTTATTAGCCTGTTCATCATGTGAAGATTTTGAGTCACTTGAACTATCCTTAAAAGTACTCCATGTTGCTTTCATTGCCTTTTTATACTTTCTATCATTGTCCTCATATTTCTTTTTGTACTTGAGCTTGGGATAGTTAGCCTTTATATGTCCCTTTCGCTTACATTCATAGCATACTATCTCATCAGACTTATCACTTCTTTTCCAATATTTCTTCCAGCTTCCCTTTTGATCATATCTTCCTTTGAAGTTAGGCTTTCTGAAAAAATTATTCTTCTTGTAAAATCTCTTAAACCTTCTGGATAATTGATCCATCTCCTCATCATTGTCAGATGATGATTGTTCACTGCTGAAACTTTCTACAGAGACCTCCAATTTCCCTTTTTCTTTGTGTTTAGAGGTGGTGGTCTTAAATGCAACAGATTTTCTTTTGGGTTCATTCTCCTCTTCCTTGTTGACTTTAAACTCCTCTTCATACATCATTAGTTTCCCAATGAGCTCTTTTACAGGTAACTTGCTGGTATCGCATGACTCTCTAATAGAGACATAGGTTCCTCTCCATCTATCAGGTAGGCATCTAAGAATCCTCATGATTTTATCTTTGGTAGTGACTTCTCTTCCAAGAGAAATCATTGTGTTGACAATTTCATTGAACCTGAGATACATGTCAAAAATAGGCTCATCATGTTTCATTTTAAAGTTATCATATTTAATAGTATAAGTATTAAGTCTCATTTCTTTCACACTAGAAGTTCCTTCATGTGAAACAGAAAAAGTATCCCAAATTTCATGGGTAGTTTTACATGCAGAAATTCTATTAAATTCCTCATCTCCTAAAGAGTAATATAGAGCATTCATGGATTTTCAATTGTTATTGTAGGCAGTCTTGGTTGGGTCATCCCAAGTGATTTTATTTGTAGCAGGAATCTTATACTCGTCTATAATTGAAGACCAAATTTCAAAACCCATACTTTCTAAATGCATTTTCATTTTAATTTTTCCATCGGGCATAATTGGTTCTATTAAAGAATGGTGCTCTTTTTGTTTCAACACCTTCCAGTCTATTATCCATAATAAAGAAATACTTTGAAAGAGCTAGAAATTTAGAATTAATAGAAATTTACAGATCTTTAAGGTACAACTAAAATCATAGTTGAATAGTTTCAAAAACAGAGTCTTAACATGAATAACAAACACCTCTGATACCAAATGTTGGTCGGAGTAGAGTACTCAAGAGGGGGGTGAATTGAGTATCTATAAAAAAATTTGTTTGAAAAGTTTTCTTATAAGGTTTCCCAATAAAATAAATACAGCCCAGTTAATCGAAGTAATACGGTTATGAAAGTTTGATTGTTCAAATAACTTCTCAGAAGATTGATTAATTCTCAGTAATATCAATATTAGTTATTAATATTACTTTTGAAGTTATTCTAATAAGGAAAAACAATTATAACTTCTATCCAAGATTAACTATCAAAGTGAATCTAGTGATTTCTGAATTATTCAGTAAAACAGAGAAAACTAAATTAAACAGCACAACGGATATAAAATAAGTGATTCGGTCTCGAGCCAAGACCTAATCCACTCTACTTGATGATCACCTTCTACCAAGCAGTTTATATTAATAAACTTGATCCACACCCTGGATCGGGGTAAAAAACAGTGCACAGGATTGTCCAGGTCACATGACCTCTTCCACAGTTTTTCGTGGGCATAAACTATCAGGTCAAACAGGGAACACTTACACACTTATTCGTGGGAGTAAACAAGTGTAAACAGATATGAGAGAAAGGATATCTTGTATCCTTCAGTTTAGTACAGGAGACAGTGTGTATTTTAATACAGACACACACACACTGCTCGAAAGCTAAAAACAGTACACAACAGAGAAAAGATGATGAGATAATGTTAGAAGTGCTCTAAGTGTTATTTTATGTAGCTCTAGACTTCTAGGATGAAGCAGATGCAAGTATCGGGTCCTCTTGCGAGAAACAGAGTATGGCAAGTCTGGTGCTCTGGTTTCCAATTAGATCTAGCTCGTGTTCTTCGTTGAGTTTTTATTGTGAAGATGTTCTTGACTATGATCTATGGTATCCCAGCTTTTTGGATTCATGAATGCTTCGTGTGTTCTTTATATGCATCTTGTTGCATGTGTCGGTTCTTTTCACAAGAATGCTCTCACTTCTCCTGCTCTACCACTTGTATGTTTTAGGGTCACACTTTTCTTCTTATTCTTGGAGTGCATGTGTTGGAGCTGACAGGATGCATGTATTCTGCACCTCGCACCTCGTACTTTCATGTGACATGTCTACAAAGAAATATTAATTATGTCAGTGCATTTAAAAGACTCAAATATGACTGTTAGAAAATAAATTGAAAACGACAAAACAGATTAAAGAACAGTGTCACAGTCTGTCTGGAAACAGTATTACTTGGAAATGGTGTCACCGTGAAACGATGTCTTCTTCTTTGCCTTTGAACGGTGAGACAATTATGATGGCATAGTTGTATAGAGATCAGGAACTGGTAGCACAAATGCGGTGTTAGGATCACGGTGTTTGGTCCTTTGTTAAACTTTGAATGGTGTCTTAGCAAGGAACCGGTGTCACAGGCTTCAACAGATCTGAAACTGGTTACGGTATCTGGTCACGGTGTCTGGGTCATGGTGTCTAAGTCATGGTGTCTGGGTCCTTTTCCAGAAAACCAGAACTTGTGGCAGACTCACGGTTTCTCAGACTTAGCCAAATATCTGTATATAGACTTAAGCAGTAATATTCACAGAATGAATTTAACTTAATCATTCATAAAAGAAATCATTATAGACCAAAGTTAAATATAGTTTACAATAATCAAATATGATTTATAGCAATTAAGATCTAGAGAAAATTTGTTTAAAGCATAAAGAAACCAACCATATTTACACATGACTTGAAAAAGATTAAACAGGATTAACAAGATTTACAGGATGTATAGGATTTGTTATCATTAAAACATGATTAAAACACGAGGAGTCCAACAAATCCTTTTATCTTAATCCTTATTTGAATTTCCTTGAGATTATCATCCATTAAAATTGTAAACAAATTAAATAAATTCATTTAAAATTAACCTTGTACATAAATGTACCTTGGAGGCAACATGGTGAATATCTTTCTGATTCCACCCAACATGTATTATACTTGTATACTGTTTTACTCTTGAAACATATAGAATACACGACTTATCACATACTTTCATGACGTTTACTTCATGGATGATTAAACAAAGTACATGATTTTTTTGTCACGTGTTATGCTCAAATGCACGTAGAGTAACAACATATAATACAACTCATATATGATATGAAGATCTGAACATTACACAGATATTAATTAAACATTTAAATATTTATGTATATTAAACCCCATCACATAGTGTGTCCTATCTTTATGACCACACACAAGTACATGTCTCAATATTTACATAGTAAAATAAATAATTTTAAATCTTCGTAATCTGGTAAAAGTACATGGTGTGTACACCCTTCACCGTCTATCTGAAGTACATGCCTAGGGACTCGGTGTGTGAGGCATACTTCGGAAATCTTGGAGTACACGACGTGTCCAGTGGGCCACACGTCGTGTTGACTCTGTGTTACACGGTCACCGATCAAGTAGGCTGTGTATGGAATATACGGCCCAGCCCTGACCCGAAGGGACTACGCGTCGTGTCCAATGGGCCACATGGTATGTAGTCCAGTTGATCGTGTGCTATTTAATCCTAGTCAACACGCGGCGCACTAATGGTGTAATTAATGCCCTAATCAGCAAAAAATCTTGAATTGATTTCTGAATCAATCTTGATGCGTTGAACGTGACTACATGGCGTGTAATGCTGATTACACAGCATGTAGTTTGGTGTTGTACAATCAGGAACCTTTGCACCTCCGGTTAAGTTCCTCAATTTTATTTTAATCATAAAATTAATTGTTTTTGTTAGATCTGCGAGAAACGGTGGAGGAACAAACAGATCTTGTAATTCAAATTAAAATAACGATTAAACTTGAATTGAAAAACTAAATTATGAATGTGTAAATCACCAACGAATCTAAATAATTATAAACAACTATGTGCTCGCTCTGATACCACTTGTAGGTTTCGGGCGCAGTGGAAACGCGGAAGGGGCAGTGCCCAACTTTTCTTTTTTCCATAATCAATGATTAATTTGAGATCAATACGATGATGAATGTCGTGATCCATGGAATTGAATCAAAGAACAAGCAAGGGATAGAAACCCGAAACCAAGAGAGAAGAGATCAACACATGTTTTTTATAATTAATTTAATTAAATAAGAATTGCCTCTAAGGTTATTCTTTCTTCATTGATGCATCAAGACATAGATCTGCAGTGCACCGTTGTTGCGTAGTAGATATCAAGGGTAGTTTTCCTTTAGCGGTGATCCACACGTGTTCCACGAATCTTCAAACGTCACTGAAGGAGTCTTCGGGTGCTAACACGGAAGATCTTTGCGCTTACGTCGTCCGCCTTCGATCTCCTTGAGAATCGCTTCCAAAGTGTTCTCCTTGATCTGGTGGAGGAGGATCATTCTAGTTCTTGAGAGTGTTCTTGGAGAAGGAAGAACTCTATAGGCTTGAGAAATTTTCTCCAATCCATTGTGCACAACAACTTTTTCTTGGTCAGGTTATGAGAAAATAAACATAATTGAGTATTTATATCGCTAGGGTTAAAATAACATAATTGCACAAGTGTCCTTGTTTATTTTATTAATCCTAGTGAAACCTCAAGTCAAATAATACTAGTATTATTATTATTTCTTAACACGCATTTAACTTGCGAATTATAATTAAATATTATTTAATCAAATAATATTCAATATTATTATTTCTCATCGGACCCTTAAACTCGATTCGCCAATTCTCCACAATATTTATTGGACCTTGAATAATGTCTTTATTTATTAAATAAATATCACTGCATTATTTTCCAATAAATATATAAATATTATATTCACTAAATATCAAATAAATATTTATTAAATGTGATCAGGCATACATGAATAATTATTAAATCATGGTCGGGAATAATATTTATTCAACTTGTTAAATAATAAATAATATATTATTTAACTGAGATACTGGATACACTTAGTGTGTCACCCTCTAGACCTCTTTCTCAGTGGCATTAGGCAGAGCAACTTAAAGTCCAAGGTTAGCGTCTAGCAACACGACAAGGCACCTATAGAGAAAGAAGTTGATGTCACAACGACATGTCACCTCATATGAACGCTTACAATGTAATATAATTTGTTTATCATAATATCTCAAATAGAGTAGGTTGCATGTCAATGTCATTAACTTATATGTTCGATATCTCTTTCTTTGACTTTCTGGAAATAGAACTTATCTATTGATTATCATGACCATGGATTTATTTAGGCTATATCATTTTCATTAAAGGGCATGAGATATTATCTTCAATTAGAGAACAGAAGGGATAAATCATTTCTCACATTATTCATTAATGCAATATTACTCGTGACGCACCCAACATATCCTACCTCACTGTGAATATTTGTCGTCACAGTTTTCGTTAATACATCTAAGTGTGTGACACATAATACTCATTAATAATAATCTAAAAGTCTAAGGATCAATACACACATTCGCAGATAGGAACATCCAATGACACATAGAAATGTAGATTTCCTACTGGCGGATCTTATTCTCATAATATCCTCCTAGATATTACCAAAGGCGTACACCATGAGAAGATGCTTCAAAATCTTATGAGTTTTCACCTCTGATAGCCTGTATCATTTGTGTCTCTTAAATGATATCATCTGACTATAGAACATATATTCAAGAATAGTGTCATAGCACTTCCGGGTTCTCATCATAGCAGGAATCTGCGGTGACATTTTAGTACGACAGCTACTCTTAAGACATTATCGCATGTTATGTCACGCAGAAGAACAATCATAATGTGATAAGAAATTTATTAATATTCAAAACCATGAATATAAGATATCATAAAGTACAAATAAGTTGGTTCTAGGGCACCAACTCTGACAGAATATATAAGTAGAATTTCATATGTTAATGTTGTGGGTAGCATTATGTATGTTATGATTTGTACTAGACTCGATGTAGTCCTCTGTGTGTACTTTGAACATGTTTATGGGAAATCTAGGTAAGTCACATGACATGATCTTAAGTGATTGTTATGGTACCTTTCTTATGCTTCTTTCAATATGTTATGGTAGGAATTTAAGTTCTAGAAACTTCGTGACCAGTTATGTTGATTATGATTATGCTGGCAACATTGATACAACAAAATCACTGACTAGTTTTTCTTTCATTGCATGTGGGGGACCTATCTTTTGAAAATGAAATATGCAATCAGTGGTCATACTTTCAACTACTGAGACTAAGCTTATTGAATAGACAAATGCTATTAAAGAAGTCATTTGTTTCAAGGATTTGATTGATGAACTTTTTATGTAATTCTAATAGGTCAAAACATATAGATATTAGATTACATTTTATTAGAGGTTATTAAAAGTAAAAGTGTGTCAAAAAGATACACATAAATGATAATTTAAATGACACCTAATAGTTTGACTAAAGTTGTATCTTTATCCAAGTTCAAGCATTGTTTAGATATTATGAACATGGTTCCCCTTGAATAACATTATTTATGCAATATGTTTTCCAAAACAAGAGCCTTGATGATTAATACAAGGATCCAAGCAGGGAATTGGAAACTTGTCGACCACCCATATTGTGATCATCGGACATCCTTGGACAGAAGGCTGTTGCTTCCAGCAGTCCGCGCGTTGCACAGATCATCGGCACAGTCACCCCTTTCCAGAACAGCCGCAGCTCCCATTCCCGTCCCAATACACATGGAGACGATGCCGAACCGACACTCTCTCCCGCGACGCTTCATCTCATGCAGCAGGGTCGCCACGCAACGAGCACCTGCACCACCAATCAGGACAATCCTTACGCTCCCTTTGCTTCATTCTCAACCAATTTCATACATACCTGTTGCGCCTAACGGGTGTCCCAGAGCCATTGCACCGCCATTCACATTGATCTTTTCTGGGTCCAACTCAAGCTTATTGCGACAATACACATACTGGGATGCAAATGCCTGCAAATCAACTTCCTCATAAACAACACATCCTCCTCCTCCATACAAATAACTGCACACAACTCGACCTCATTGATTTCAAATAGATCGATATCATCAAGCTCAAGACCAGCAGACTTGACTGCAGCGGGGATTGCAACAGCTGGCCCGATGCCCATCACATGAGGATCCACACCAACAGCAGCGAATGTCCTGCACAACTTAACTTGCATCATGTTAATTTTTTTAAAATCCAGCAACAGCACTGCATCAGATGTGTAGGGATTCAACACCAGTTTGCGTGTGGCAATCCAAGTTCACAAATGGGATTCCTGTTGGGTTGGTCATTTATCAAGGGCTCAACCCGAGCCCAACACACCAAGACTGCATTGTGACATGTTCCACTAGTTATTATCACATGAAACATAACTCATTTATGAATGACCCGAACCAGTTGACTCATGTGTGTCGTGTCGGGTGTTTGTCGTGTTGGGTGTCGGGTTATCATGTTGGGTTCAAACTAATAACCCCTTTAAAAGTATGTCACTCCCTAAAACAAGAAAAAAGCTAATGGGCAAAATAAGCTACAAGGAAAAAAGGAACTCCGCCGATGCAAGGACCTAACATCTATTCAAAATTTAGCAAGGAACATTATTTTACCAATGATATACTATACCTGAACACGCCAAGAATGGGTAATCCTTTTTTAATTGCAGTACTCCTTTTCATTAGGAGAACGGCTCCAGCACCATCTGTCACTTGACTGGAGTTTCCTAGAACAGATGCAACCAAAACAATCAGAACGGATTGGCAAATGCCGTGTCACCCAAAAACAGCAAAAGATTTAGGAGATCCACAAATTGAAGAATCTTCCATACCGGCAGTGGTACTTCCACCTTTCTTAAAAGCGGGCTTGAGCTTTGCAAGATCTGATAAAGTTGCATTAGGGCGGATTCCATCATCCGCAGAGATCGTAACTGTTCTTTCCTCGCCAGATTTCAGATCAACAATCTTTTAAAAGAAAAATATTAATTGAAAGCAAAGTCAGCACCAAGATATGTCAGGGTTGAATTTTCTAAAACAATGATAAATCTTACACAGAGGTGGTGACAAGAAATTAGCTCCCTTAAGGCTACATTTCGTATTATGGAATTGTGGTATGAGCCCGAGGGGCAGATTAAGTGTTAGCTCCATATTAAGGGAATCGTGATCCCTTCTAGTATGGGTGGAAGGTCCATTTCTTCCTCGAAAAATAAATTTACAGACATAATTGGCCCTGATTTTATGTATCATTAAAAGTAATACCCCTTAAAACAATGAAAAAAAATTACGTATTTATATTACTTAACATATTTCATCATACCTTTTTCATTAAGTAGGATTATCGTAGTGGTTAATTAGGTTTTTATAAGATTAAAGTAGTGAATTCAAAACTCGATTAATTTTCAGATAAAGCTTGAATTATAGTCATAGGGTATCCTAAAAACAAACACAATTAAATTAATTATTCTTAATTTCTTAACTATATAATTTTAAAAAATGATAAAATTGTAAAAATTCTTTATTTATTTTAAGTTCGTGCATTTTAGATTTATTAATTAATTCTAAAATTGAGTTAAATTAAATTGCATATTATTAATTCATTAACAATATATTTTTAAATGATAATAAAATTAATATATATATATATATATATATATAATTTGGGATCCATACATTTTAAATTTTGAAATGAATTTTAAAATTTTAATTTTTTAAATGAATTTTACATTTTGAAATCTTAAACGGGTATTTAAATGGGTTAGGATAGTTAAACAAGTATTTCAAAATATAAAAAGATGGAGTTGGGGTTTGCAAAAACTTAAACGGATAAGGGTTCAGGGACCCCCAAATTTAAGAGGCACCCGATCCATTGTCATCCCTATTTTCCATGCATATAAAACAAACTATTGACTCATTAGTCCCCTACATTTCATCTCTCATGTCTTCTCCATTTCCATCATAAAGGTTTCTCTCATACCAAACGTGCCTAAATTTACAAATAATTTATCAACATGCACTTAGGGGTTGAAAAACCAAAGTGAACAAAAATCCTACCTTGGTGGTAACAGGGATAATTTCATCCTTAAATTTTCCAGAAGCAGCTGCAGCAGCAGCCTTCTTATGAGACTCAACCTACGAAAACATAGCCAAGAAAATCAGCAAAATGTTGTCTACAATCAGACATACCAAAACCAAACTATAAAACTCACTGCAGCTTGGTCTTGTTCCTGCCTCGTGACACCAAAGCGTTGTGCCACATTTTCTGACGTAATACCCATGGGGAGCAAACAGTTTTGAGCCTTTTCAAATTCAGCTGCCTGGCAAGATATTTTTTTAGTACACATAAAAACCTGTCGGGAACAAGTCAATATGATAAGATTTAGGGGCTGAAAATATACTCTTGGATTGATGGATCCTTCGATCGAGATCTGATTTGTTGTCATGGACTCCAACCCGGCTCCAATACCTACATAACAAAATAAAAAATAAAAAATCTATACAGCTAAGCATGTGATCCTGTTGAGTAAGATATTTAAGATAGGGGTATTGACTAGGTCTATCTTATCCCCCTTTTTCCTCTTGTTTGAATTTGGTATTTTGAATCTATCTCAAGTTGCATCTCTTTATCAGTCTATAAATAAAGTGCTTCCTGTTAATTCAAGGGGAATGGTTTTTGAGCCTATTCTTTCTACAGATCACAACACTTTCCATCGACATAACAAAAATTGCAGTGTCCATTACCAATGTCATAAAATCCAGAATTGATAGCCGCAACAACATCAGCTACTGCCTGAAGACCAGATGCACACTGCCTGTTCACCGTTCTGACAGGCACAGTTTCTGAAATATAACAGTGCATATCTCAGTAATGGAACAACTTCAATGGCTGTCGGCATTATTAATGAAAGCAAAGAAAGGATATGAAGGATTGTATACCAGGAAAACCGGCATAAAATGCAGCCATCCTACATTCACTTGCTCTTTGGGATCCTGGCGCCAAAACTGTCCCCACAACTATGTCTCCAACTTCACTTGTATTTAGATTGGTTCTCTCTATTACTCCCTGTAGTGAACAACAAACCATCAGGGCTAAAATAAAAGTTACAGTCCAGAGTAAATGAGAAAGAAGAATGCCCTCTGCAATTGAGTAATAAATTTCTGATTTCAATAAAATTAAGTCAGCCAAAGATTTGACGGTATATTAACTTTTAAACCAGATTAAAAACAAGAATGAGGTACAGTTTTCAAAATTAAAAGGCCAATTTCCTGTTAGGATTATTTCTCCTGCTTCACACCTTACAGGCCCACACATAAGCTCTTGTGGGGTTTCATCCTAAAATCAATTGGTGAAAGAAAGAGTAGTTCATCCAAGCTTACATGCTAGTCACCTGTCACGACCCAATCATGGGGGTCCTGTCCCACACCAGCAAGAACATCAAAGTTGCGGTTCATTTGGTTTGTCCCTATCTGAGAGATAAGAGTCGCCCCAACAAAGAGGAGGATGAGGCGTGTCAACCTTGACACCACTGGTTGGGAGTTGGGGTCACTCTCCTGATGAGTCCATGGCAGGACGAAACCAGTGAACATCACATATAAAAAGCTGGACGACTGAACTTCACCCGCCTTGGAGGGGGCTGGGGTGCCGCACGGGCGAACTGTTGTGTTGAGACGCTCAGCCCGTGACAAGTGGTATCAGAGAGAATGTGCCTCGTGCTGTTGTGGAATGCTACCGGATGGACCTTGGTGGTGGGAGCAGAGTCCCGGGGTGTCATGCGGAGGTGACATGATAGAGAAGGTCGCGCTTGAGAGATGTCTAAGGCAGTGACGCCACTATGAAGGGTGGGTCTCGTGAAGGTGGTTTTCGACCCTGAGAGAGAGGGTGGACCACGGTGGTTTGCGACCTACAAAGTGGGTGGACCATTGATGCCAACAACAAGAAAGAAGTGTCCCCTAAGGCCATGCTTGGTAGCCGGTTAGTTGGAAGCACCATTTCGCGGACACACAGAAGACCACGATCCTGCATGCACGAGGGCGTGCATGAAATGGTGGTGGAAGAATGTCACGACCCAATCATGGGGATCTTGTCCCACACCAGCAAGAACATCAAAACTGCGGTTCATCTGGTTTATCCCTATCTAAGAGATGAGAGTAGCCCCAACAAAAAGGAGGATGGTACGTGTCAATCTTGACACCACTGGTTGGGAGTTGGGGCACTCTCCTGATGAGCCCATGGCAGGACGAAACCAATGAACCTCACATATGAAGAGCTGGACAACTGAACCTCGCCCGCCTTGGAGGGGGAGGGGGTGCCGCACGGACGAACTATTGTGCTGAGACGCTCAGCCCGTGACACACCGCTCCTTACTGAAACTTATGTGGGATTTGGGTTTGCACCCAAAAATCCTCTCCTCAAACCAAAGGTCATGCAAATGGGCCTCTCCCTCAACGATAATCCACCAAATCCAAACATCTTGCACCGCCTATTTTCTCATCGCCAGGACTCGCCGTCTGACCACTACTATCAGGAAGACTTTTGACACAAACCATCATGGATCCACATGCTTCAATTGAGGCACCATTATCGTTGTCAAATCGGTGTGGGGATATGTCACCACCATGGATCCACTTTTTCATATCATTTCTCATAGCCCAGACTTTTCAAGCCCAACACATAAGTTCTTTTGGGGCTCCATTCTAAAACCAATTGGTGATCGAAGGAGTAGTTCATCCAAGCTTATATGTTAGGCACCACCCCTCACTGAAATTGATGTGAGATTTGGGTTTGCACCCAACATTTCGAACTCAGCTAAAATAAGCGATGATGCACTACAATTAAGGTTGTGTTTGACGATGCTTATTAAAAATGTTGTCACTGGCTTACAGCAAGAACTTTATCCCAAAGTCCCCAAACCACAAGACTAAACCCTAGTCTTGAATCTTCTATATTGAGTGGAAGCAGTGTAATCTTTACGGAGTCGTGAGAATGTGCATGTCAACACAAATTACTGCAAGGTTGGTGATCTCAACATAACCAAAAACAATGAAACAGAGCAAGAAATTATTTAGGCCGAAATACGATAACCCTGCTTTGAAGCTGTAATTTGAAAATTCTTTTTGTGGTTGAGCAGTATATTTCTGACTTCGGTAGAATTAAGTAGGACAAAGATCAGATAATATAGAAACCTTTAAAACAGCGGCAAGTAGATCATCCGCATATGTGTCCTTAAAACCACCCCTTTTGGCTTTGCAAAGTGGCGTTCGATATGCCCTGAAGAAATGCAAGTAAAAACAAGATCGATTTAGCTATGCCATGCAGTTGGCTTGTCGAGACCGAGGACTAGTAATGACATAATTGCATCACAGTAAACTTACGCCACTACAACTACATCGTCACCAAATGCAGCCTTTCTTTGATATGCAGCACTATCTCCAGCCAAGCAGGCAGAAGCCTGGAAAAACCATGAAATAATTATCAGTAAATTTTCAAAGCAGCACAAGAGCTGGTTAAGGGAGTTCTGAAAAAAAAAACAGAAGAGAGATCGGAGCTAGAAACACAAACAAAACATTGTTTTGAGTTCTTTATGAGTGGCATTTGAATCCCATGGCAGAGGAGTCAGTTGTTTCATTGGAGACAATAGGGAGAAGGTCAAAAAAGAAAAAAAAATAAACAAACAAAAGAATGATCAGAAACAAAAAAAGAAAATTTTGTGCTTCGCGATCCTTACAGCTATTTTGTATGGGTGCCATTGGAATCGAACAATCAGGTAATATCAGCATTTTGGGTTAATAAAATGGAGTGAGTAACCATACAATAGGAGGCGTCACAGAATATGTCGTCTTCTGGTACATATCAATACAGAAAGGGCAATCGATCGGACATAAAAAGGGGGAAAACGTTCGTTAACGTAACAGATTCAAGTTGAGCATTCCTCTCGGGTAGAACTGACAGGGATACAGAGTAACAACAAAAACGTTTTCAGATTAAAAAAAAAAAATCGAACCCCAATAGCAATAATTCTCAGATCAAACAACGCAATCACGACCAATTCGGAATGGCTGAAACCGGATTCACCGAATCGGAGCAATCACCACAGCTGCGCCCCAGAGAAAGAGAAGAAACCGAAGTGTAAACTCACACAGATGCGCGCATCGCGGTCCCGAAATGAAGACGACGAAGGGCGTAGATGATCGAGCAGAACTCGCTGTCTGTTCAAAGCTTTCTCCATCTTTCTTGATTGCGATCAGCTATCTCAGCTCGGGCAGAGCGTCGAATGAGAGAGCACGGGATAGGGGAGAAGAGAGGGAACGCGTATTTATACGGTTGTGACCAAGTTTTGGGACAAGAGAAAGGATAAGATCGATGGCGATCATGTCTGCAGATCTACTCTTACGCTGTTAAGGGCAATGCCGATGTGCCGCTGAGCCGCTGAGCCGCAAACGCACGCTCCGAGAGGAGCGTGGGGGTTTTCTGAATATTTTTTAGACTATTTTTTACCCGAAATTTTCCACTACGCCTTTATTTATTTTTATTTTATATTTATTGATAGCCAATTAAAACATATATTACAAAATTACACCAAACAAAGACCGCCGACCTTTTAGAGTCTCTGTTTGTTTGCATTTATTCGGGACATAGGAATTCTGATAATTTTTTTTAAAATTAAATATTGAGACGATCTTCCAGAATATTCGAGAGGCCATCGTTTTCAAATGTGAAATGGAAAATCGAAAATAATCATCTCGATCATCAAGTTGCTGGTTGGATGGGTGTCGAGTATCTAGTTAATTTTTTGGCTCTTCGACCAGTCATGAAGTTTTAAAATGAAATCAGACATTTGATGGAAAAATATTGATAGTCAAATCCCTAAGTGAAACCCTCGATCAATCTGAATCTGTCACCGAAACCTTCGGCTCTTCGGTGAATATGTCGGCGAACCCCTTGGTGAATCCCTCGTCAAATCCCTCAGTGAACGCTTTGGCTAACCTTTCGGTTCTGCGGCAAATCCGTTGGCGAACCCGTTGGCAAATTCCTCATCGAAACCCCTCACCAAATCTGTTGTCCAACCACTCAGTGAACCCCTCAACGAACCCCTTGGTGAATCTCTTGGCCAACCTTTTGGTGAACCTCTCGGCGAATCCCTCAATGAACCCTTTGACGAACTTTTCTATCTATCCCTCAGTGATGGTTGTTAGAGTTATTCAGTCTTAGTTTTTTACCGACAACGACGGAATATGACAAGTGGTTTATACGAATTGTGTTTGTTAGTTTATTTATTATTTTATCGAAGCGACTGAGATAAAGTCGTATTTGATTGTTTATAAATTTTTGGAGATAGAGAGATTAATATCGTCTCAGTTCATATTTTTTTGTGTGGGTTATTGGAATACTCATAATGTGATGATTTGGTTTCTTTCTTCTGGGATGTTCAACTAGAAATTTTCATTTGAAGTTTCCTTTGTTTTTCAATAATTGTAAGAATGAGAAATTTGACTGGAAATTCCAATTGATTTGACCTATGAATTTCTAGTAAAAATTTCCTCTATCATCCAATTGATTTGTAGCCTGAATTTATGGTTCCATTTTTTAGTGTCAATTCCCATTGACAATTTCCATTTACAGTGATAATTGTCCATTATAATTTAACACTGATTTTTTCAAATTGATTTAAAAAGTTGATAGTTTTTATTGGAATTTTCCAATTGGTTGAAATTGATAAATTTTAAACACATTGTTGTCCTTTTCAAGTATTTAAAAAGGTGGAAATTTTTTGTTTGCATTGAGAATTTTGAGTGTCATTTGTTTTCCAATGGGAGTGTTTTTTACAATATCTATTTGGAGTTTCCAGTAGAAATTTCCAGTGGAAATTTTCACTGTGAATTTCCAGTTGGTATGTGCGCTACAAATTTCCATTGACAATTTATATTGACAATTTGGATTTCATGTAATAGAATTGATTTCTAATTACCAATTGATTCAAAGTGTAAATTTCATCTGGTAGTTTACAGTTCCAATTAGAAGTTGAATACAATTTCAAATTTCCTCTGACAGTTTCCAATATGGATTGCCAATGGAAATTTGGTATAGATATTCATACTTGGAGTTTTTATCCCCTGATAATTGGTGCTGGGAATTGGCAGTGAGAATTATGACTGGAGATTTCCACATGGAATTTTCCACTGGTCATTCCTAGTGAAAATTCCAACTAGACATTCCTACTCGAAATTTTTATGCACTAGTTATTTCCATTTTATATTTGTATCGGGAATCCCCACTGTAATTTCAAATTGATTACAACTGGAAAGTTCCATTGAAGAGTTTCAAATGATTAAAAAAACAGATTTGTAATTTTGAATTGATTGGTTGTCATCTGTCAATTTCCAGTTGAAGTTTTCAATTCACCTTTACAAGAAATTCCAATACTGCAAATTTTCAAAGGAGATTTCGTAGTTGACATTTGCACTGTTAATCCCTACTGGAAATTCCGGAGTGGAAAGTCACATTGGAAATTCCATAATGTTTATTCACAGTGGAAATTAGAGTGGAATGTTCCATGGGAAATCCTCGGTGGAAATTCTCAGTTAAGTTCGATTATAAATTCCAACTACTAAACAATTATTTTGAATCAATTGAAAATTTCATCCGAGAATGCACAGTGTAAATTCTCAGTGAAAAGTCCTACTAGCAATTCCCAGTGGAAATTTCCAGTGGAAATACTAAGTGTAAGATGTCAATGTAATCCCCAATGGGAATTCCCAGTGAAATTCAATTACAATCTCAAACTACTGAACAATTTATAATTGAATCATTTGTGCCCCACCATTGGTGGTGGGGTGGTAAGGGTTTGGGGGGGTGAGGGGTAGGTCGCAGGGTCAAGTCCCCGGGTTTGCGATTTAATGTAATTTTCTTCCTTGCGTGTGTGCCGCTTTCGCGGTTGTACCCAATTTTTTTTTTATAATTGAATCATTTGTAATTTTCCAATGAGATTTCCTAGTGGAAATTTCATCTGGAAATCCCACTGGAAATTCCCACAGGAAATTTCTAGTGGAAATCCTTTTGAAAATTCTCAGTGGAAAGTCTCAGTGGAAAGTCTGAATCCTGGTGTAAATTCTTAGAGGAATTCTATTATAATTTCCAACTACATAACAATTTATAGAATCAGTTGAAAATGTGCCTCGAGAATGGCCACTGAAAATTCCCACTGGCAATTCCCTGTGGAAATCACCAGTAGAATTTTCCATGACAATTCCCACTGACAATTCCCACTTGAAATTCTCACTGGAAATTCAGACTCAGAAATCCACACATGAAATTCAATTATAGTTTCCAATTACATAATAATTGTTTTGAACCACTTGAAAATCTACACAAGAAAATTCCATTGGGAATTTCCAGTGCGATTTCCACTGAGAATTTCCACTAGGCATTCTCGATGTAAATTTCCAACTATATAACAATTTTTTAGAACCAATTGAAAATTTACACTAGGATTTCCCACTGGGAATTTCCACTAGGATTTTCACTGGGCATTCTCACTGTAAATTTTCAATTGAATTATATTTTCCAACTACATAACTATTTTTTTGAACCAATTGAAAATTTTTAGTGGGAATTTGTTGTAGGATTTGCAGTGGAAATTTTCACTGATTTAAAAGTACTGATTCAAAGTCATGTGACATTATGCTAGTTTGAATTTTCATAAGGAGCTTCATTTTTTTACTTATTTACCTTATGTGAACAGTCAAATAGAAGATGCTAATTTTTTAGGGGTACTATTTTTTTATGCTAGAAGAAGCCTCTACATCAACTATTAGCCACTACAGGTCTTTGATGACTGAGTTTGGGAAAATATTTAATGAGATTAGGCCTAAGATTACTGAGAATCAAATCAATTTTCTTCAAAGGATTCCATTTTGGCTGTTGTTTAAATTGTTTCTTGATAACAAAGTACCATAGAATGATTGTAAAAAAACCGATGGCTTCATTTTATTTTTACTACATAGGTACAACATCGATTTAAAAATGTTTGACATAGATGGGGGGATGATGGAGTTAACAATTACTGAAATCTACCATATATTTGGAATTGAGGATAGTGACTTACCTTTTTCAGTTGTCTATACATTGCATCCAAAATAGTTCAACACTTTTGAGGAGGTGGTTTGCCCATGCTAGTCAGCTATTATCACAGGGTGTGTTATCAAGAACCATTATTGAAACTGTTGAAGCCAGTGAAGAGCAATATTTCTCTGATGTGGCATGTTTGCTTTGCCTTTTTCATGCATGAAATTGTTTTTCCCCACATCTGGTTTCTATGTGGGTTGGAATTTCATCACATATATTTTGAATATATCTCCAAAGTGAAGAGTTATTCTTGGGTTGATAGTATTCATGACCAGTTGATTGCATCGGAGAATAAAGTTAGTTGAGCTATTCCTAACAATATTAACTGTTATAGTATTGGTATGCTGAGAAGTCTATGAATGTGCCACCAAAAAGCGAGGGTGAGCCATTATTTGTTTGGTGAAGTTTGCAAGATGTTGATACTACTCTAAAAGAAACTACTAAGGTACTGTTACCAGAATACATTTCTGAATAGTCCTTTATTTTTAAATTACTTTCTAACATCTGCAATTATGTTTCCACTATTCCATGTAGACTCTAAGTGTCACGACCCGTCATCGGGGCCCGTGTCGTGACTACCCCAAGCTCACCTTCCATAGGCCAGGGGCTGACGACTAGCACCAAAGGCGAATCCCTGAAAAAAAGGAAAGACATTACCTTTAAACCTGTAACACACATAGTCTGAACACAAACAGTAGAAGCGACAAGTACTAATATAGAAAAGAAAAGTGTGCTGAAAGTAAGTGGGCCAATATAAAAACCCAACTAAACAACAAGTACAAGTATAAGTAAAAAAGGGAAAACAACTCCTGGATCGTCCACCAGAGAATCCTACCTGAAGGGTAGGTACAGATCTCGAACAACTCGTCCCTGAGGTACGTCCCGTCTAGTCCAGCACTGGGCAGCCTCCCATCCATCTCCCTCAGCCTCGATCACTGCTGACCGTCGTCTACACAGAACACAATAAGGTGCGAGCGAAGCCCATGTAGGGGTGAATATAACGATACTCAGTAGAGACCTCGAGACCCCCCAAGGTCTCCCAAAATCCACCAAGGATAAACCACAATAGCAAGATACAGACACAGAGTATCAACCATCCCTACTTAGGTATATGCCCATACATATACCAAAATTACCAATCACAACCGGCTCCATCTCTCGAGCCCAAGCACATCCCGTTCCACATAGGAAGAAAGTCAATCATCTTGATGATAACATCACATAGTCAAGACACAACTCACACAAGTATTTAACTCAAGTAGAGGGGTAGATATGATTAGATGTAGCCACTAAATCATCTCCTCTGTCGAACCCACGTAGGATCCTGAAACAGTATCAGCACTGTCGAACCCACAGAGGATCCCGGTATAGAAGTCATCGCTGTCGAACCCACAGAGGATCCCGATCCAGTATCATCGCTATCAAACCCACGAAGGGTCATGGTCCAGTATCGTCGCTGTCGAACCCACGGAGGATCCTGGTCCAGTATCATCGTTGTCGAACCCACAGAGGATCCTAGTATAGTAGTAGGTCCACGGTAGGATCTTATCATCTCAGTCGTAGCCAGCCATAGGGTTCTCACACACAGCACGCTCGATTCCGGGAGGGTCCGCTCCTCAAGCCAAGTGTCGATACATAAACTACCACAAAGTCTCGAGTTGATGTATCTCGTAATTCTATCTCATTATAAGGAACCCAACATGATAGACGACGCGTCAATCAGATGCTCGATCTGTGAGTTATTGGCGTTTCCGCTCCGAGGGCCCGGTTGGATTTAGGTTCAATCCAACCTGGATGTACCCCAACTATGCCCAAACCTTGATTGGGGTATTCCAGAAGAACCGTCTCGTTCCAAGATTTCCGTCGGCGCAGACGGTTCGTCAATCGGACACCCGTAGCCCAAGATATGGGCAAAAAGGTGAAATGGGTCAGAACGAGGTCCGGGTCCGGTCCGGCCTAGCCGGGCCGACCCAACCTGGGTCCGGATCCGGACCGGGGTCCGACCCAGTCCGCAAGTCCGACCCGGCCTACTGGAACCGGCCCGTCCCACCGAAACCAGCCCGACCCACGACGGGCGGCCCGACCCGCGACGGGTGGCCCGGTCCGTGCGGAGGGCCGACCCGCGGGTGGCGCGACCCGCATGGCTGGGAGGTGGTCCGCCAGCCAAATCCAGTGGGTGGTCGCGCCTCGTGGGGCCTGCCCTGACCGAGCGGGGGGGGGGGGGGGGGGGTCAACGCCCCCCATCTCCCTGTAATGGCTGGCACGTGGCGTTGGCCTGGTAACCACGGGACCCTTTGGGTCCCGCCTGTGGCGCGCCTTCCGGCGGTTGGCTCAGCCGGCCGCCCTCCTCCGTCCACCATGGCCCTCCTAGCCGCGGCTTTGCGCGGCGCGACAGCGCTATGCCCACCGTCTGCCCGCCGCGGCCCTCCTGGCCGCGACCCTTCCACCCGCGCCCCTCCGGTGGCCCTTCGGCTGCCTTGCTCCGCCGCGGCCCATGCTGGCCGTGGCCCGGTCCTCCGTGCGGCGCGATGGCGCCACGCTCCTCCGGCAACCCGGAGGCCCTTACGCCGCCAGTTCCTTTCGCGGCTGGCCCATCGCCGGCCGTCGTTGCTCCGCTATCGTCGTCAACAAAATGAAGAAAATCGGAGGGGGGTCGGGCCGTGTTTGTTCGCCCCGTGCCCTCTGTGTTAGGGTAGTAGCAATCGACCATTAATGAAGCTCAAGAACGACGAAGAACGAAGATCAAAATCAATCAAAACAACCCCTACCTCGTTTGTCGATCATTGACAGTGAAGAGTTCGGAGGAGACGAAGTCGAAGACGGCTTTCTTCGCGGTCGACTCCTTCTCTTTTGACACGGTTGAAGTTCATTGAAGATGAAGAGGATGATCCTCGTTGACAGAAGGAGTTTCTTCCTCCAAGTTTGCTCCCCAAAAATGAAGAAGAAGAAGAAGAATAAAACAAATCTACCCAAAACTCCTCCAAGAAGAAGAGAAATGGGCCCCCCCTTTGTCACCCCATTAAAGACTTCATTAATGAAGCCTTTAATTAATTACGGGGTTCGCGGGAATTAATGTGGGGTTTAGTGGACCCCATATTAATTCAGAAGGATTTGAAATTCAAAAATAAAATTCAGGTTGCCAATTTTATTTTTATTTCACTCCCCTTTTTAAAATAAAACACACGCGTGGGAGGAAACTCAACTTACGTTCTTGCCCGAACGCAGCTGAGGTGAAATTCTCACTAAGCAATCATTGGCGCTACGAGTTCAACAGTGCCCTCAAAATTTGATTCCGAGCACCAGTTCAGAAGTTACCAAAACCTACTCAAAAACACACTGAACGCACTTAAAAACTTCAGAAAAACATTCCGAGCACTCTGGGCCTCGAAAACACGCGCCGTCAGAAACTGCGGACTTGGAACAATTCCATATAATTTAAAGAAAAAATTACATGGGATTTTCTGGGTCTTTACATTCTCCCCACCTCAGGGCTTTGCGTCCCTGAAATCCACAACTGAAAACTAGGGAAACAAATGGGGGTATTGAGCACGGATCTGAGCCTCCCGCTCCCATGTGCTCTCCTAGAGGTTCCTATGCTGCCAGCTTACATGCACAAGAGGTATCGACCACCCATGAAAGACTCTCTCCTATCGATCCTCAATCTCCACTGGAACCTCTGAGAAAGTCACCCTGTCACCTATGTCGAGCTCGCCCTAGTCTATGATGTGATTCGGGTCATGCATGTATCTCCTCAGCTGTGAAATGTTGAAAACGTCATGCACCTGGTGCAACTGAGGTGGAAGAGCCAGGCGGTAAGTCACCTCACCTACTCTGCTGAGGACCTGGAAGGGTCCAATGAACCTCAGAGATAACTTTTCTCCCTGACCAAATCTCCGTAAACCTCATTGAGGTGAGACCCATAGGAATATGTGATCACCATCCTCGAACTCCAGAGGTCTCCGTCTCCTATCAGCATAGGACTTCTGCCTGCTCCATGCAGTCTTCATCTGCTCCTGGATAACCTGCACCTTCTCTATCGTATCCTGCACCATTTCTGGTCCCATGAGTGCTGACTCCCCTGGGTCAGTCCAGCACAAAGGCGATCTGCAAGGTCGGTCGTACAGTGCCTCGAAAGGTGTCATCTTTATGGTGGAGTGGTAGCTATTATTGTACGCAAACTCTACTAAGGGTAAGTGATCCTCCCAGCTGCGACCGAAGTCGAGGACACATGCACGAAGCATGTCCTTGAGAGTCTGAATGGTCCTCTCAGTTTGTCCATCCGTCTGAGGATGGAAGGTGGTGCTCAAGCGAAGCTGCACCCCGAAAGCCTCCTGAAACCCCTTCCATAGCCGGGAAGTGAAATGAGCATCTCGATCAGAGACGATCGTCGATGGAACTCCATGAAGCCGTATGATCTCCTGGATGTAGAGGCGTCCCAATCTCTATACTGAACCCTGCTATCTGATCGGTAGGAAATGGGCTGACTTGGTGAGTCGATCGACAATCACCCAGATAGAGTCGTGACCTCTGGATGTATGTGGAAGTCCCGTCACGGAATCCATGGATATCCCATCCCACTTCCACTATGGGACCTCTAAGGGATGAACTAAATCAGTTGGAACCTGGTGCTCCGCCTTCACTTGCTGATAAGTGAGGCATCGCGAGACAAACTCTGCTACTGTCTTCTTCATACCTGGCCACCGGTGTTGTCGTCGGAGGTCCTAATACATCTTTTCCAGACCTGGATGTACTTCTAGAGGTGACATGTGAAACTCCCTCAACACTTCCTCCCGAAGTGACACTGGTACCATGGTACGTCCCTTGAAGAGAAAGTCGTGCTCCCTACCTACAGAAAATCCATCAGGTGCCTGCCCTGTGGATATCTATGCACGTCGAGCCTCGCAGTCAACATCCCCACGTTGCACCTCCATGAATCTCTGAAGAAGTGGAGGTGTGACTGTAAGAGACTACAGAAAGGCTGCTCCATCTCGATCTATAAAGGATATCTGCAACGCAGCCAGCTGCTATGTCGCCTCTCCTAGCAGCTGAATGCCTGATCTTCTGCTGAGAGAATCTACTACAACGTTCTCCTTCCCAGGAGTATAGACTATCTCAAAGTCATAGTCCTGGAGGAACTCAAGCCAACGCCGCTATATCAGGTTCAAGTCCTTCTACGAGAAGATGTACCTGAGACTCTGGTGGTCAGAGTAGACTATAAAACGCTCACCCATCAGATAGTGCTGCCACATCTTCAAGGCGAAGACCACTGCTGCTAACTCCAGGTCATGAGTGACATAGTTCTGCTCATGCTGCCTCAGCTGACGAGAACTATAAGCTATCACTGCTCACTCCTGTATCAGGACACATCCAAGCCCGGTCCCTGATGCATCGCAATAGACTACGTACCCAACGCCCTCCTCCAGTAGCCTCAAGATGGGCACACTAGTCAGCCTCTACCTCAGCTCCTAGAAACTCCACTGGCATCTCTCTGACCACATGAAGGGTTTCCCCTTCTCCGTCAACACTAAAAGTGGTGCTGCAACTCTGGAGAAGTCTGGCACAAATCTCCGATAGTACCCAGCTAGACCTAGAAAACTCCGTACCTCCGTCACACTTCTGGGTGGCTCCTAAGCAAGCACTGCCTCGATCTTCACTGGATCCACTGCAACTCCAGCCTCTGAGATGACATGTCCTAAAAAGTGTACCTCTCAGATCCAGAACTGGCACTTTGAGAGCTTACCATAAATCTAGTTCTCTCAGAGTGTGTCCAATACTACCCGCAAATGGTAGGCATGCTCCTCCTCGGTAGTTGAGTAGATCAGAATGTCATCGACGAAGACTACCAAAAAGTGATCACGGTATGACTGGAAGATCCTGTTCATGAGTCCTATGAACACAGCTGGTGCATTGGTTACGCCGAATGACATAACCAAGAACTCATAGTGGCTATACCGGCATATGAAGGCCGTCTTATGCACATCCTCATCCCATACTCTGAGCTGGTGATAGCCCGATCGAAGATCTATCTTCGAGAACCAATGCGCTCCCTTCAGCTGATCAAAGAGGTCATCAATCCTCGGAAGTGGGTACTTGTTCTTCACAGTCACCTGGTTCAGGCGCCGATAATCAACACACAAACGCAAGCTCCCATCCGCCTTCTTGGTGAACAAAATCGGGGATGCCCAGGGTGAAACACTGGGTCGGATAAATCCCTTCCTATGCAAGTCCTCTAGCTGTACCCGCAGCTCACGAAGCTCCACAGGAGCCATCCGATATGCTGGTGTGGATATCGATGTCATCCAGGGGTACAAGTCAATGTAAAAGTCTACCTCTCTACGAGGAGGTAGTACTAGAACATCATCAGGGAAGATATTCGTGTATTGATCCACCACAACAGGAAAACTTGGACTCCGCACATCAACCGCTCCGAGAATGAGGCTAGCCAACTGATGTGTGATCGGCTTCCCCCTCCTCTGGGTAAGTCCATCCTGCACTGCAAAGGCTCCCTTTTCACCGGTGAAGGTAAACCTCATCCCATCCTCATGGACACACCGCACTTTCAGCCTAATGCAGTCAATATGAGCATGAACTGTGGATAACCAGTCCATACCCAAGACGACGTCGTAAGGCCTCGACGCCGCTAATTGAAGATCTCAGCTGAATATCTCACCTCCTAGAGTGAACTCACACTGCCGGCATCAGTGTGTAATCGTCTAATCCTCTCCAGTAGGAGTCTCTATCCGTAAGGATCGAGCCAACGACTCCACAGGAATCTCCGAGCTCCGCATGAGGGCATCAGCAATAA
Organism: Viscum album; assembly: GCA_963277665.1. Lineage (NCBI taxonomy): Eukaryota > Viridiplantae > Streptophyta > Magnoliopsida > Santalales > Viscaceae > Viscum > Viscum album. Next base: position 2,055,951,131 of record OY728157.1, on the reverse strand, counting down.
AATAATTACTCACACCTGTGTCTATAAGTACTGCAGTAAGGGTGGAGTAGACACATATAGTACCTTGAATCATCTCAGGTGCACCGTGTTCGTAGGCCTCGACTGCCTAGAGCTGAGCCTGCCCCTGTCTGTCAGCTCCCTATGGTCGGGGTGGACCTCCTGGTGGTGGTGGTGGTAGGACCTCGAAACGTCGTCCACCACCTGCTGCCCGACCAGCTCCTCTGCCACGTCCGCCTGCTCCCAGCAGACCACCACGATCGAACCTCTGCCTCTTCCTGGGAGGTCCCTCTACTATATTCTACTCATCTGCATGGTGGGTCGGGCAGTCACGAGCCATGTGACCCTGCCTGCCGCATGCATATCACTGCCTGCTCCTCGTATGGATGGATCTGTCTCGTGTGCCCCGCACAACCGAACCTATATCCTACGGTCTCCCACTGATGGCCTGGTCCGCTTGGACCTTTGCGACATCTGTCTACTGCCGGCTGCAGAAGACTCCACTACGTGTCTCCCTGTGGTGGGTCTCGCTGCTGGTGACTGCTCAGCAAGAAAACTCTCCACAAGAAGGGCTCACTCCAGCACCCCCGCCTGCGTCAGAATGTTGAGGGAGATCATCGAAGCCCTGATCTCATGCTTGAGTCCCTACTCAAAGGTCCGGGCCCTGGAGAATGGGCCCCGCACCATATCTGTAGAGTAGCGTGAGAGGTCGGTGAACTTCGCTGAGTATTGTGCCACCGTCATGCTGCCCTGCTGCAGATGAAGCAGCTCCTAAATCCGCACCGCATGAAGGGTGGCTGGAACAAACTCTGACCGGAAGGGGCTCTCGAAGTCTGCCCAGAGAAGTGATGCCTTGTCATGCACCTAGAGCATCAGGCTCTACCATCTGCCTGATGCTGCCTACAGGAGACTCACAGTAAGGATCACCATGAGGTCGGCTGGTGTACCTACCAATTTGAAAACTCTCACAACAGCCTCCAGCCAATCCTCAGCTGCCTGTGGGTCCATCTCTCCCCTGAACCTGGGCGGCCTCTAGCACTGGAACTCGTGCAACGTACTCAGACGACATGCACTATCTACTGCTAGAGCTGGTGGCATCGGTGGCTCAACGGGTGGTGGTACCACTGGAGCCTCTGCTGTAATAGGGCCCTACACCGAGGCCTCATCTCTCGGTGGGCTACCATCTCGTACAAAACCCGGAACCCTGGCTGCCTGCCTGCGTGGGGCCATCCCAAAAAGAAACAGGTGCACCATGGTCAAAACAATATACCTGGTGAGCTGACACAAAGTAATCACAAAGAAAAATTTTCAAAGGAAACACACACGCAATCAGTGTTTTCATGCACTGAGTCGGAAATCAGAAGTCAGAGTCCTAGTGTATTGATACGTCAGCCACCGCACCAACACTGGTTTCCCTAAACTGATAACCACACCCAAAACACTTAACACTATTGTTGTTAAAAGAATTAGAGTCCAAGTTCTACGGTAGAACCAACTCCTCTGATACCAATTTGTCACGACCCGTCCTCGGGACCTGTTTCGTGACTACCCCAAGCCCGCCTTCCATAGGCCAGGGGCTGGCGACTAGCACCAAAGGCGAATCCCTGAAAAAAAGGGAAGGCATTGCCTTTAAACCTGTAACACACACAGTCTGAACACAAGCAGTAGAAGCGAAAAGTACTAATATAGAAAAGAAAAGTGTGTTGAAAGTAAGTGGGACATTATAAAAACCCAACTGAACAACAAGTACAAGTACAAGTAAAAAGGGAAAACAACTCTTGGATCGTCCACCGGGGAATCCTACCTGAAGGGTAGGTACAGATCTCGAACAACTCATCCCTGAGGTACGTCCCGTCTAGTCCAAATCCGAGCAGCCTCCCATCCATCTCCCTTAGCCTTGATCACTGCTGACCATCGTCTGCACAGAACACAACAAGGTGCGGGTGAAACTCGTGGAGTGGTGAGTATAACGATACTCAGTAGAGACCCCGAGACCCCCAAGGTCTCCCAAAATCCATCAAGGATAAACCACAATAGTAAGATACAAACATAGAGTATCAACCATCCCTACTTAGGTATATGCCCATACATATACCTAAGTTACCAATCACAACCGGCTCCATCTCTCGAGACCAAGCACATCCCGTTCCACATAGAAAGAAATTCAATCATCTTGATGATAACATAACATAGTCAAGACACAACTCACATAGATATTTAACTCAAGTATAGGGGTAGAGATGATTATATGTAGCCACTAAATCATCTCCTCTGTCGAACCCACATAGGATCCTAGAACAGTATCAGCGCTGTCGAACCCACGGAGGATCCCAGTACAGAAGTCATCGCTGTCGAACCCACGGAGGATCCCGGTCCAGCATCGTCGCTGTCGAACCCATGGAGGATCCTGGTCCAGTATCGTCGCTGTCGAACCCACGAAGGATCCTGGTCCAGTATCGTCGCTGTCGAACCCATGGAGGATCCTTGTACAGTAGTAGGTCCACATAGGATCTTATCATCTCATTCGCAGCCAGCCATAGGGTTCCCACACACAGCACACTCGATTCCGTGAGGGTCCTCTCCTCAAGACAAATTTCAATAAATCAACTACCATTAAGTCTCGAGTTGATGTATCCCATAGTTCCGTATCATCATAAGGAACTCGACGCGATAGACAATGCGTCAATCGGATGCCCGGTCTGTGAGTTATTGGAATTTCTGTTTCGAGGGCCCGGTTGGATTTAGGTTCAATCCAACCTGTCCACACCCCAACTGCATCCAAACATCTATTGTGGTATTTCAAAAGATCCTTCTTGTTCCAAGCTTTTCGTCGGCGCAGACGGTTTGTCAATCGGACACCCGTAGTCCAAGATATGGGCAAAAAGGTGAAATGGGTCAGAACTAGGTCCGGGTCTGGTACAGCCCAGCCGAAACTGGGCCGGCCCACATGGTGGCCCGACCCATGACGGGTGGCCTGGCCCACGATGGGCGGCCCGACCCATGTGGCAGCCCGGTCTACGGGTGGCACGGCCCGCGTGGCTGGGAGGCGGTCCGCCAGGCGAAGCCAGCGGGTGGCCGCGCCTCACGGGGCCCGCCCTGACCGAGCGGGGGGTGGGGGTGGGGGGGGTGGGGGGGGGGGGGGTCAGCGCCCCCCGTCTCCCTGTAATGGATGATGCGTGGCACCGACCCGGTAACTGCAGGACCCTTCGGGTCCCACCTGTGGCGCGCCTGCTGGCGGCCGGATGAGCCGACCGCCCTCCTCTGCGGCCCGCCTGGCCGCGGATTTGCGCGGTGCGATGGCGCCATGCCCCTCCAGCATCCGTCTGGCCACCTTGCTCCACCGTGGCTCACGCTGGCCGCAACCCGGTCCTTCGTGCGGCGCGATGACGCTGTGCTCCTTCGGTGACCCAGCGGCCCTTGCGCCGCCGGTTCCTTTCTCGGCCGACCCGTCACTGACCACCGTTACTCCACCACCGTCTTCAACAAAAAAAAGAAAATCGGAGGGGGGTCAGGCCATGTTTGTTCAGCCCGTGCCCTCCGTTTTAGGGTGGTAGAAATCGACCATTAACAAAGCTTAAGAACGATGAAGAACGAAGATCGAAATCAATCAAAATGACCCTACCTCGTTTGTCGATTGTTGACGGTAAAGAGTTTGAAGGAGACGAAGTCAAAGACGTCTTTCTTTGTGGTCAGCTCCTTCTCTTTTGACATGGTTAAAGTTCGTTGAAGATGAAGAGGATGATCCTCCTTGACGGAAGGAGGTTCTTCCTCCAATTTTTCTCCCCAAAAATGAAGAAGAAGAAGAAGAATAAAAAAAATCCACCCAAAACTCCTCCAAGAAGAAGAGAAATGGGCTCCCCCTTTGTCACCCCATTAAAGAATTCATTAATGAAGTCTTTAATTAATTATGGGGTTGGCAGGAAATAATGTGGGGTTTAGTGGACCCCATATCAATTCCAAAGTATTTGAAATTCAAAAATAAAATCCAGTTTTCCAATTTTATTTTTATTTCACTTCCCTTTTTAAAATAAAACACCCACGCGGGAGGAAACTCAACTTACGTTCTTGCCCAAACGCAACTGAGGTGAAGGTCTCACTAAGCAATCATCGGCGCTGCGAGTTCAACAGTGCCCTCAGAATTCGATTCCGAGCACTAGTTCAGAAGTTACCAAAACCTGCTAAAAAACACACTGAACGCACTTAGAAACTTCGAAAAAACATTATGAGCACTCCGGGCCTCGGAAACACACGTAGTTAGAAACTGAGGACTTAGAACAATTCCATATAATTTAAAAAAAAATTACATGGTATTTTCCAGGTCTTTACACTAAGCATGCCAAGTGTCACACCCAGTTTTTCATGTCTTTGTTTTGATCTGGTTTGTTGGAAATACCGATCATTTTTTTGGGTTTTGGGTGAGATGAATGTTTATTTTTTAATTTCCATCTATGCCTAATCATCCTACTTTGGGTTCCCCATTTCTTTTTTGGGAGTTTTTGGAGAAAGGGTGGTTACTTCATGATTTGGGCCAAACTGTGAGCCTATTTCCATATTTAAAATTTTTTTTTGTTTATTTTATAACTACTTTGTTTTTCAACATTTCTCACCCATTAAACTTCCCACTTGTCCTCCCTTGACATATTCAAACCACCATATCCTTTTGGACCCCTTAGGAATTCATAAGCATGGTGATTTTGGGTTATTGATTCAGGTATTGGGCCAACCCATGGTCCCATTTCTAGTTTTAAAAAATTAATTTGTTTCTTTTATATCTTATTAAAATTTTAATAATTTTAGGTGATTTCACATCCCACTCGATCCCAAGAACCCTAGGACCACCCTCCATGTTCCATTTGACCTCTTTGGAGCTCATATTAGTTGCAGATTAGGGAAAAACTTCTCAATGTTTCTCAAATCATCTAGATTTTCCAAAGGTAATTTGTCTCATTCATAAATCATTAAATTCATACTCTTTTTTCCACAAATATTTTTTACCTGGTTCTTCCAGACCTTAGAATACTTTCCAAGAAGTTTCAAATAATTCCCTTTCCTCTAAGGCTGTAGATCTAAGGGAATACGAAGAGTTTTCTAGTTTCTAAGGTGATATTTCTTCTCTTTTCTCCTCCCTCTTCCTCCTCCTTGCATTATTTGTTGGTTGTATCATCTCCCCTGATAATTCTTGACCTAGGGTTCTATTATATCATGATTTTTGATGGGGGTTTTGTTCATTTTGGGCTGGTTGTCATAGGTTTAGGGTTTATAAACCCTCAGATGGTGATATCGGGTGTGCGTTTCCATTCTGCCAAGGATTTGAGGTAGGTTTCCCATTGCACATATCCTTTTTATTTAAGATTCATAATTTTCATGGTATTTTCACCCTCTAAATATTCTGAGTATTGTTTTATAAGCCTTCTGTAACTTTATTTGGTGTGCAAAGTGGTGTTTATGCCCTGTTTTGTGAAAAGTAGTGTTGGTTTGTTATAAAAGTGCACACCAAGTGTTTGATTAAATGTACCATTATCTTTCGCACCTAGTTTGTGATGTTTAGAACCTAGTTTAGGGTATCTTGAACATGGTTTAGTATCTTGAATAAATTTATATCATACATTTTTTATTTTTATTTCTTTTCAAGTGCTTAAAATGAATTGTGTTGTCACAGAGTGTATGTCATGTGTTCGGTAAATTACCCGGTTGACTTTTATGTGTTAAGTGTGATTTAAAATGATTTTTTGGATTTATAAATGCATTGGAAGCGTGAAAATGGTATTTTTGGGTCCTTCTATGGCTGTCCATTGTGGATTTGGTTGTACAAACAAATGGGTTTTTGGTTTATAACATGTTTTGGCCCGAGTTGCCGGAAAATGGCCCGTTTGGCATCCTTATAAAAATGGTTGTGCTTTGGATGTGTAACCTAAATGTTTTAAGGGATTTATGAAATTGGTTTTCTACTGTAAATGGTGTGTATACACCTATTTAAAAAAAGTGAAATTTGTACCTTTGGAAAATGTTGGTTTTGAGAAACGCTTAAAGGCCCCTTTGACAACTTTGTGAAAAATGGTGAAATTGTTTGTTATGAAAACCTCATGTGGACGTTTCTCATGAAATGATTGTATGTATATAATGGATGGGATGTCCTTACTGAGGAATCCTTGTGATCCATTATTAGAGTTCCTTGGGTTGGACTCTTTATGTTCTTTTTTATTAATGGCATGAGATCGGTCCTTGGAGTGACTCAGGGTGATGTCTATTGTGAATTATTATTATATATATGTTGTGATTGGATGCTCAGATGGCATCAGTTAGATCACCCACATTAGATACTTGATACATAGGAAACTGTAATATTGAGAGAATATTCTAAGAATGATTTCTACACTGGTAGGTTATGGTACTGACTAGTGGCCCATAGTAGGTGGATATATTGGATTTATTACTATGGGATTTGCCCTTGTCCTGCCTAAGAAAGGATGGCCGAGCATATTGAGAGTTTTGATTTCATTGTGTGTGACATGTCAACAGGGATGAGTTCTCATGTATTGGTGTCTTCTATATTATTCTTGATCTCCTAGTTTCACCCACGTCTATTTGGATTTTAGTTTCTTGTAGTGATGAATATGATGCTTGTATGTACATTTACATTGCCCTTGTTGTGTGATTATTATTGTGTCTTCGTGTGCATTATTTTTCTTGGAAAGTGGTGGGATGATTTTGATAAGGATTATGAAAATGGTTTTCAAATGAAAGTGTTGTATCCTCTTGTGCAAATATGAAAAATGTAAACATCACTTTCCCCTTGAAAATGATATTGACACACGAGTTGAACAAATCTTGTTTTAGAAATGAATAAGGGAAATGGGATGTACTTTTTTTTGAGTAATCATGTAGAAGACCTTAATTTTATATATTGTAGTTCAAACTTGAAATTGATGTTTCTTTTATTTTAAGGAATGTGAATTGGGAATAGATTATCAGGCTATCCTATTGAGTTTTAATACTCACGCCTATAGTTATTTTATGTTTTTAGCCCTTGTGCAGGTTTCAGCTTGAGTTTGATCACCTTGAGCGACGTGTGATCATTGTGTTGGAGAGTGACCAGTGGGGTCACATGAAGTTAGTTGGTCATCAGGTCTGGTCACTTTAGCTGTATCGTTCAATTGTACTCCAATTTTTGTTATATTCATGATGATCAATTTAATTTTTAAAAATGTGTATTGGGATGCCCATTTCTTTCCTCTATTTGTTTTATTGTATATATTTGGGAGAAATTATTCCCTTGTCTACCATAATGATGCTCGAAACTAGTTTATAGCCCGTGGGGACTGGGAATGCCCTTTGGGCCATGCCACAGATCAGTTCAGGTGCCTGGTTCGGGGTCGACCCGGGCTGGTTCGTGACACCAAGACAGAGCGACATGCTATAATCAAGTCCTTATGAGGTTTAAAAACCTGTTCGGCTGGTTGTTGATGAAAAAACCTCCATTTAATATGAAAGGACATGTGATAGTACTTTCAAATGAGGAGATTGTGGGCTGTTACATGGATAATGTCAAACTTAATAAGAAGATCAAGAGACTAGAGGCCCAATTAAAATTTAAGAATAGACAAATTATGCTTTTGAGAGAAAGACTGAAGATCAAGGAGAAGGAAGATATTAAAGCAATTTATGGTGAGGATAAAGGCTCTATTTTAGAGGATATTGGGATTCAAAAAATTCAAATATTAAAGAATACAAATTCATTTTATACTATCGAGGGTAACACAAATGAAATTCATGAAAATGACATGAGTGAATCAGGTAATATAGAGGTAAGTGATGGAGATGAATATGTTAATAAAGCATTAAGTATGGAAGGACCAAAAGGTGTTGAGCATTCCAGTGCAACTGCTTCTGCTTCAAAGTTACAAACATCACTGATTAGAGGTGTGAAGAGTATGGATAGGAAACCAAAACATCAATCTCATTATATATATCTGGAGGTGACTATGAAGAAGAGACTCACAATGCCCCAAAAGTTTTCCCAGTTAATTCCTAGGTGGGCGAAACAACAAACTATAGTGATAAAACATGATACAAGGCTGATGAAAATGTTTGTTGATGTCGATGAGGAGAGGAAATGTTATTGAATTTATGTAGTTAGAATATCTTTTAATAAATTTAACTTTGTAATGAAAATACGATTTACCTTCCATGAAAACAATAGTTTAGTCTAGGAATCTACTGACAAATCATATCCGATCAATATGAAAAATATTATTGATTTGTTAAACAAGAGGTGCACACCCAATACGGTATGTGTTATATCAGTTTACTTAACCAACACTATCGTTTTATCTTTTACTAAGTTCTATTTTTTAAATCAGGTCATAAATGCATATACAATGATAATTGAAGAAATATTTCAGCTACACAGTATGGATGACATTGCCAAAATGGAAAGTTGTACCTTCATGTCGAGCACCTTTACAATAAGACTGTAGTTTATTTTTGACATAATGAATGACTGTATTTTTCAATAATTTCTATTAATTCATTGTATGTTTCAATATAATGATGAATATATTATTATATTTTATTTTGTTATTGGGTTTTAGGGATTTATTTATTTAGAAAATGATAAATTAAAGTAAATATTTTTGAATTGGGTAGCAGTTGCTAGTATGAAGAGCTCCACATTTTTATTCTACCCAGTTAACTCAGATAATGTCCATTGAACTTTGTTATTCATGGATATGAAAAAAGGTGTTTAGATATTGTAAATCCATTCAGCCTATTTGAACAACAAGAGTTAATGACCCTTTTATTATAGATGTAGTTAGTGTGGTAAGAAGTTATACATTATACAAGAAAATTTTCAATACATTGAAATATGCACTACTTATTGTTTTTTTACAGAAATCATATTTGGAAGAAGTGTTCATCCACAATCTTGTAGAAAATGTGAAGCAACATAAATGAGATATGGAAATTGAGAATACACTGCAGTAGGGAGACACCACTTTGGATTGGGGTGTCTTCATTTATCATGTCATAAAATGTTTGGCAATAGGAGTTGTTGTGCCAGATCATTTGAAGGAAAAGGAAGTTAGTGACTGATGATTTTCTATGGTTCATTATTTCCTAAATGATCCTAGAAGGACATTGTCAAATATGGATACTGAGAGTAGGGATTATTTGGTTGTTTCAAGAAACAATAAAGATAGTTAAATCAATCTTTCACCGAAACACAAATTTACATGTTGTTTAATAAACTTAAATGATGTGATTTATTATGATGATTTGGGTGAGTGGGAGATTGGGGGTGGAAACAATTATTTTTTTGATCTGGATGAACATATGGATGTAAACTGTGATTTTCTTATAGATTATAGACTGTAATTTTACTTTGTTGTCTCCACTATCAGTTCTTTGAATCAATTGGAAACTTTTTGTGTATAGAAATTTCTAGTGAGAATTTCCTTGGAAATTTCTAGTGGAATATCCCATTGTAAACTCAGAGTGAAAATTTCCACTTTGGTTTAGATCAATTTTTTAAGTGGTAGATAGGGGTGGAAGTGATTATATTTTTGATCTGGATGAACATACAGATGTGAACTGTGATTTTATTATAGTTTATAGACTATAATTTTACTTTCTAGTATCCACTTTCAATTCTTTGAATCACTTAGAGACTTGTTGTGCATAGAAATTTCAAGTGAGATTTTTCTTGTGAAATTTTCAGTGGAAATTCCCATTGTAAACTCTAAGTGGAATTTTTTTACTTTGGTTTAGATCAATTGGGTTGTTGGAAGATAGGGGTGGAAATAATTATTTTTTTATCTGGATGAATATATGGATGTGAACTGTGATTTTATTATAGTTTGTAGACTGTAATTTTACTTTGTAGTCTCCACTTTCAATTATTTGAATCACTTGGAAACTTGCTGTGCATAGAAATTTCCAGTGGGAATTTTCTTTAGAATTTTCTAGTGGAAACTCCCACTATAAACTCTGAGTGGAAATTTCCACTTTGGTTTAGATCAATTGGCTAGGTGGTAGATGGGGGGGGGGGTAGAAACATTTATGTTTTGATCTAGATGAACACATGGATGCAAACTGTGATTTTATAATAGCTTGTAGTATGCAATTTTACTTTGTCGTATCCACTGTTAATTCTTTGAATCACTTGGAAACTTAATGTGCATTGAAATTTCTAGTAATAATTTCCTTTGTAAATTTCTAATGGAAACTCCCACTGTAAAATTTGAGTGTAAATTTCCACTTTAGTTTAGATTAATTGGCTGTGTAGTTGATAGGGGGTGGAAATGGTTATGTTTTGATCTGGATGAATATATGGATGTAAATTGTGATTTTATTATAGCTTGTAGACTATAATTTTACTTTTTAGTATCCATTGTCAATTTGTTGAATCACTTGGAAACTTTGCGTGCATATAAAATTTCATTAGGAATTTCCATTAGAAATTTTCAGTAGAAACTTCTACAGTAAACTCAGAGTGGAAATTCCTACTTTGTTTTAGATCAATTGGTTGGGTGGTATATAGGGGGTGGAAACAATTATTTTTTTATCTATATGAACATATGAATGTGAACTATGATTTTATTATAGCTTGTAGACTGTAATTTTACTTTGTAGTCTCTATTTTCAATTATTTGAATCACTTAAAAACTTACCGTGTATAGAAATTTACAGTGGAAATTTACTTTTGAAATTTCTAGTGGAAACTCCCACTGCAAACTCTGAGTGGAAATTTCTACTTTGGTTTAGATCAATTGTTTGGGTGCTATATAGGGGGTGGAAACAATTATTTTTTGATTTAGATGGACATATGTACGTGAACTGCGATTTTATTATAGCTTTTAGACTATAATTTTACTTTGTAGTCTTCACCATCAATTCTTTGAATCACTTGGAAACTTTCTGTGCATAAAAATTTCTAGTGGGAATTTCATTTGGAAATTTCTAATAGAAACTCCCACTATAAATTCAAAGTGTAAATTTCCAATTTGTTTTAGATCAATTGGATGAGTGGTAGATAGGGGTGGAAACATTTATTTTTTGACCTGGATGAACATATGGATGTGAACTGTGATTTTATTATAGCTTATAAATAGTAATTTTACTTTGTAGTCTCCAATTTCAAATCCTTGAATCAATTGGAAACCTGTTGTGCATATAAATTTTCACTGGAAATTTGCACTAAAAATTTCCATTGGAAACTCCCACTGTAAACTATGAGTGGAAATTTCCACTTTGGTTTAGATTAATTATCTAGGTGGTAGATAGGGGGTGGGAGTGTTTATTTTATGATATGGATGAACATTTTGATAAATATGATATTTATGTAATATGTGATAACATTATAGCTATTAGATGATAATTTTCCTTTGTAGTCTCCACTATCAATTATTTGAATCACTTGGAAACTTGATTTGCATAGAAATTTACACTGGGAATTTCCATCAGAAATTTCTAGTGGAAACTTCCACTATAAAATCTAAGTGGAAATTTCCACTTTGATTCTAATCACTTAGGTTAGTGATAGATAGGGGGTGAAAATAGTTATTTGGTGATCTGGATGAACATTTTGATAAACCTGATATTGATGTAATATGTGATAGTATGATAGGTGTTACATGATAATTTTTATTTTTAGCATCCATTTTCGGTCCTTGGAATTAATTGGAAACTTCTAGTTCATAAAAATTCCAACTGGGAATTTGCATCAGAAATTTCTAGTGGAAACTGCCACTATAAAATCCGAGTGAAAATTTCCACTTTGATTCTATTCAATTTGCCAATGGAAATTTACACCAATGCAGATTACCAAATCCACATAATTATTTATAAAATATTATTTTCATAAATATTTGGATATTGTGATGACATTTATAGTTAAATCCACAGATCAACTTAATTCTATAATGTTTTCATTGACATGTGGGTCTTGAAACTTCTTTTTTTCATTCGGATTTGCAGTGGATACTGAATTTTCCACTCTAAATGGATGAAATTTTTTCTTCACTTCCACCTAATTACAAAAATAATTTTATATTAATAACTAAAAATAAAAATAGTAGTAGTGTTGCATAAAAGTAGTTCATACAGAATTCAAAGATCAGAATATATGAAGTACTATGAAGTGTTTTTAAATATAAAGGTTTACAACCTACGGTACAATAATTACATACATTGAAATCTATGATAGGATCACCATGGTATTCAACATTCAACGATTCTTTATCACTTTCCCATAACAACATTATAACATTATTTATGCATGATATCAAAAAATGCAGTAGTTTATTAAAATAAGTATAAAATAACAATTGCATACAAGTTTTGTGGTCTCTTGATTTCCTATATTGCGCCCGCTCTTTATTAATTTTTCTGCCTTCTCTAGAATTTTTTTGAATATTTCATCACCTTTCCTTTTATATTTATTCTTGAATGATGTTTTATATTGTTTTCAACATTCCATGTTAAATTCTTCTTGAATGCGTTTTGAGGGTAATTATTTCTAGCTTCCTGCAATTCCCTAGAATAATTGCTTAGATTTGAAATCCCAATCACATATCCTTGTTCAAACTCAGAGGATTCCATTAAAAGATTTATTTCCATTCATGACAATTGTTGGTAGCATTTATATTTTCTTGCTACCAAATATTCTTCAACATAATTAACTGTTATGTTTTCCAAGTGGATGTCACATGAATTTATTTTCCATCTCTTATAGATATATATCTCTAGAAAGCACTTCACATCCAACCTCTCTAATATTTTTCATGCGTGACAACACAAATATCCATAAATTTTAAATTTCATGCAGGTACAACCAATTATCAAAGGTGAATCTTGGTATACTATAACTGAAATTTCATTTGAGCAACCTTTCATTTTGACAACAAGCATTTTTGGGGAAACTATTTCATTAGAAGACTTAAGGAAAAAAACACCACATAGTTGGTGTTCATGCTGAAAAATATCAAATATTTTTTATGTGTAAAAATGACAAGCTTTAACCATGATCATATGATATGTAAAATGATTGCGTGAGAGATTTTCCCTTATATCAAATCCATCCTTCATTTCTTGATACCCATTCTTCTCCAACACATGCTCAAATTGTTGGAAGAATTCCAAGACACTGATCTTAAAATTCAACTAATCTTTTAATATACCATTTAAACTCTCACTCAAGTGTGTTATTCAAATTCACAATGTCAATGAAGTCTTCATAAAATATTGAGACCATTTTCCCCTTACTTTGTACATTTCTTCTAACCATACAAAATTTGTATTACTGCACTCTGTTTGGATTTGTTTCCATATTGCCTCAAATTTTGAATTCTCTATAACCCCTTAAATGTATTTTTTAATTTTCCAACAATTTCAACTCATCTTTAAATACCAATCCTAAGTGTTTAATTCTATTTTTCATTAAGTTATAAGTGCATAGGCTTTATTTTGTTTTAGTTAGGGTTAAAGAAATAGCGTTAGACAAAACTGCATCTTGATCTGTGAAAATTGTCCTAGGATTATTCTCACCATGAAAATAAAAAAATCTACTAAACAACTAACCAAATGACTCTATTTTCTAATTATATAACAATGATGCACCAAAAATTACAATGTCCTTATGACAGTTTAAGCCTACAAACACCCCCAAAGGACACACTCCATGTTTGTGTTGAAGGCAATGTAAAACATGAATACATCTCCAAAATTCTCATAATACACCTTTATTTTGGGATTTACCCAAAAAATGTTTCTAATTTGATCACATGTGTCAAGTTGCACTGAGTATGAGAATGATGTGTTATCCATTGATTGTTTTTCTAGGTACTGTAACATACCATCAATATCACCTAGACTCAACTCCCTTTATCTTTTGGAATGAAAATAATTATGTTGGTCCGCTCATGTATATCCAAGACTCTCAGAACCACATATAATGGTTATTACAAGTGAAAAAGAATCACCAAGATTAAGACAAACTTTATCATTTACATCCAACTCGACACCTTGTGCATCACTGATACGTCATTGTGACCTCATCAAATGCATGGTCTCAGGAAAATGTAAAGCATGGTTATGCTCCTCAACAAGTTTCCTGTACTCATACTGCTTATTGGACATGTAAAAAACTCCCATTCACACTAGAAAATTAGTCCTTGTTTCAGCACAAGGTTTTTTGAAATTAACATCATGTTTGTTTGATCTTAGACATACTTTTTTTCTATATGTATACAATGTTGATGTTACTAATATTTTATCCTTTTTATATCTATTAACATACTGCTTCCATACACTGAAACTAACAATGCCTCCATAAGTAACATAAAATGAATTGGCTCTAGACTCTGATTTAAAATCCATCCCAATTCTTGGTCTCCATGTAGTGATTTGTTTATAAATTCTATCAGATGGGGTGATTTCTTCTAAATTTGGAACTTAATCCCTATCAATGAAAATTTCTTCATTGTAATTTTATTTTGTAATGTCATCACTATTATGATCACTCACGTAACAGTCAGATGAATTCTTCATAGTATTAAAATCTATTGAATTTATGTGTTCTACATCATGTACAACATCCATATTTAGATCGATTTCACTCATTCTAACCTATATAATTTATGTGCACAAATTGTTAGATCACCTTTGGTCTAGGATGAGGTGCTCTATTTTGAATAAATTGGAAATTCCCAAAGGAAATTTCTAGTGGAAAGTCGAAATGAGAATTCCAAGAAGAAATTTCCACTTTGATTAAATTTTAAATTTCAACAGAAAAATACAATATGACATTTCCATATTAAATCAATTAAAAATCACAAATCACCTTTTCTTAATCTTTTAAAAATATCAAGTTGGAATTACAATTGTGAATTAATAGTGTGAATATCCAGTGGATATGTCATCTGAGAATTCCTTATGGAAATTCATAGTTGAATTTATAGTGTAAATTACTAGGGAAAACATCTATAGGTGCTTCTTCAAATCAATTCAAAATGTCAAGTTCATGAAAATTCTGATTGGGAATTAACATTGTGAATTTCTAGTGGAAACTCACAACGAAAAGTCCAACTGAAAATTTTCAATTTGATTCTATTTTAGATTTCAATAGTGATATACAATAAGAAATTTTCACTTAAAATCAATTTTAAATTATAACCACTTCTTGTGAAATAATTAAAAATTTCAACTGAGAATTCTATCTATGAATTCACAGTGCAAATTTACAGAAGAAATGGAATCTTGGAATTCCTTCTAGGATTCATAGTGGAAATTAGCAGGGGAATTACCAATGGAAATTACTGGTGGAAACTTGTAGTATAAATCCACTATTGAATTTCTAATATAAATTCCATTTACATTAAGTTTATAAATGCAATTATAAAAGAATCAATTTCTGAAAACTTTCCCCACAAATCCCCCCTAAAAACACCCCATGAAAATATATTATGATTTGTAATTTGTTAATGAAATGTATAAGTGGGTTATTACAAGGTTGGAGAAGTAAAAATACAAAAAATAAATCCAACATGATATTATCTATCGATTCATTTCTCTCAGTAGTAAATATTATGCAGAGAACTAGTAGATCAGTTCCAATTTATAGTTCTCCAAGAATCATGTCGCACTGGTTTGCCACCCACATGCCTGATAGTTGTCATCTCAGGTTCACTAAGGTTTTTTCTGAAGCATTCACTGAGGGATTCAATGAGGGATTCACCAAGGATTTCACCAATATATTAATTAAAGATATGCACCCATATCACCACCCTCATACCCGACAGAGAAAATTTCCCATTATTTCAACATGAAATAAATTTAGCCCACATTTTTTTATTTATGATGCCCATATTAATTGTTATTCATCTATGTTTTAATGATAAGGATTCAAAGAGCATACATGATAGTCATCCAACATCCAAATTAGGGTGTGTATGGCTGGTTGAAAACATTTGGGTGCTAGTGTAAACTAATCAATTGAAAAAAAAACATATTTAGATAAAATTGAAACCAATCAATGATTGATACAAAACCAATATAAACTAAACTCATCGATTTGTATGCAATAATTATTCATAAAAAAATACTAAACTTTATTATTCAAGAGTTATAATATAATGTGAATATCATGATGAAATAAATAATACAAATACAATATCTCTAAAAAAGTTGACCAATTCAATAATAAAATGATAGAAATGGTTTGATAAAAAAGAAAATGAAATTTAGAAATTTAATTGGTTTTAATAATGTATGTAAAACTTTTGGTTTGATGACTTATGTTTACTTAATATCTCATGTGTTCATCACATTCAATTTTAATGAAAAATCTATAATTATTTTTGTCATATTAAATTTTTATAAGAGAAAAATAATTATCACTTATAGTTTTGAAAATTTTTTATATACTTCATTTAATTTTTTAGTTTCAGTTTAGAACGATTAAGGATGGTCAAGGGAATTAAAATTGAACTAAATCAAAGAACCAAATTACACAATATTTATCAATTGGTTTCAACTAATTAACCAGTTTAAGTTGTATTTTACTAGTTTAAGTTGGTTCTATTCAATCAGTTTTTTTGGTTTTTCTAATCCTACAAACTTATAAAAACACTCTTTAAAAAGATGTTTTTTAGATATTTTATGAATAAAAATACCTTTTTTAACAAAAATAATTCTTTATTTTGTTTAATTTTATAAAAGTACATTTTTTAGTATATATTACCAATGTATCCTAGTAAATATCAATCAAAATAACTATTAATGATTACACTAAAATTTAAAGTTCCATGATAGTATCATTTAAAGGATTGATGCAATATAATTTAAATAAAAATAATCGTATCACTTAATATAGAATATTAAGATGTTAGTATTAGTTGTAATGGCCAAACCTCATATATATTCAAGTTATGGTTTGATCTTAAACATTATCCCAAACTCTACCACTCATTCTAAGAGGGTTTAAAGCTTGATTAGAGTGTTCAATGGTAGATCACAAGTTCAAGGTTTTGGTAGATCAATTTATCAAGTCCTGGAAGGAAGTCATTTTAAAGTAGTGACAATACTAGAGGGATTAGGATGTTTTTTATTGATGAAGGTGTTTGATCTTGGTTGGAGAATGAATGGTTCCTTATGGTCAAGTGGCCTATCAATTTACCAGAAGAATGCCACAAAAAATGGAGATAGTACCAATGATGTTTCTAGGATATCAAAAGTCCTATTGACCAATAAGTTCCATGTAACATGTTTTGTCCATCAGCTAGAATTTTGGATCCCAATGGAAGATTTCCAGAGATTTACAAGCAATAACCGATGATATCTTACGTTGTCTAGATTCAGTTGGAGGTAACATTTCTATAAGATAGTGTTTCATGGATTTAGAACAGTTTTATGATCTGATAGTGGAAAATTTAGACTTTAAAGAATGTTGGTAATGCTACTCCTAGATGGTTTGTGAGTTTTATTGGATGGAGAAGTTAGCTGGAAGCAAGGAAATTGAACTGTAAGGCTACAAAAATATGCATAGGGATTGTTTTGGAAGTTGAATTCAATTGAGAGATGACTCATGTTCCCGAAAGATGGTGTCAGTGGCTAAGTCATCAGAAGTCAATCCAAGTCAAAAAGAATTGATTTTGATCATAAGGTTTGTTCTCAAAAGTTCAAATTTTGGAGGTTTCACAAACCTATTGTTGAGAGGGGGTGATTGAAATGTTACCAAGTGTTTATTGAAGCCCAAAATGAGTTGGTTCAAATGATTCTGAATTTTCATCACTCAATGTTTTTGAATGTGGAATATGTGTTTGTTCTAGAAGATTCATGATTGTTGGAAAAGTGGTGGTTCTATATAGAGGATGAACGAAAGCAGGTGTGGTGAGGAACAACCTAGTTCATTGGAAGCTGGTCTATCAGAAGTAGGAGAAAATTTGGACAAGTGTGGGAATTTAATGTTGTTGGGAGTCATGGATATTACATGTGTGGATAGGTATAGGTTTCATACTATGGAAGGAGACATCTGGAAGGATACATCCTAAAAGAGTGTTGGCATGTATAGGATCAGATGGCTAGAATATGGTTTCTAAGGCATGATTATTATGAGCACATAAAAATAAAATAGAAGAAAGGATGATAACTCTAAGTCATGTTAAGTTTCACTAGAACTCAACAAAGAGTGAAATTATTTGAATTTGTTGCTATTGTTCAATCTTTGAAGGAGGTTTTCATGGGAATCAGAACTTGGCATGTTTTGATAAACTCTCTCTCACTGAAGCAATTATATTTCAATGTACCTTAATTAAAAAAATAAAAAATAACCGTGATGCAGATGACTTGGTAGTTGGTCCATAAGATCAAATAAGGTGGAGTAATGATGGAGTTCTAGAAGATTTATAGCTGAGTTTTCCCACATTTTATGAAGTCTAACCTGGAACACCGAAAGTTGGTGTTGCAAAGTGGAAATTGACTTCATTTAGGGTAGGATATTTTGAGGGATATTGCAAATGTCTGGAAGCAGGACAAATTTGTGTGCTCTTGTCTACAAAGTCTATAAAAGATTTCAAATTTGGGTCATATTGAAGCCAGAGGAAGGACTACCCCAAGTCCCGACATACATTTCTTTACAAGTAATTCTAACTCTATGGAAATGATCATCATAAGATCAAAAAAGTGAAATAGGGATCTCTATAAGGAGATGGACTCTTGAAGTGTAAAAAGCTAGCTCAAGCTGACCAGAAACATCACCTGAATTGGCTTTCCACTAGGTCCAAAGGGCATTACCGACCCCCACATGCTGAAAACCAGTGTTTGGGTATCGAGATAACATAATTGGGATTGATTTAACCACTATATCATTATATAAACACATCATTAAAACCATAGAGGATTCGACATGGCCCATCCATATAGTGGAAATCTGCACATAAAAGTAAAAAATTTCAATATAAACGAAACAAAAAAATAGATCATAACACACCAATAATAAAAAAAATTAATGTAACATACTCTTTTTTATAACAATAAAAGACCCTATTTGTTTTTACTTTTACAAGACTTTTTTTTGAAAAAATTAATAATATTTTATGTAAACTTTACCCTTATGTAGGAACTATGAGTTGCATAAGGGTAACCTGTGATTTATGAAGTTTTAATGAAGGTAATAGGGTTCCTACTTAGTTTTTTAAAGGTATACTAGAGATAATATATGCTATGTAAGGGTAAAGTTACCACTGCATAAGGTTAAGGGGGATTTTTCATACACTGTATAAGGGTAGATTTCTTATTATATGCACCGTGTAAAGATAAACTTGTTTTTATAAAGGTTTTGTAAGGGTGAACCCTCACTGTGTAAGGGTAGTCTTGGAACTATGTGAGAGTAACCTAAGATTTTCCTTGTTTTCTTAAAGGTAACTATGAGTTTCATAAGGGTCAGTCCGTATTTTCCCTTATTCTGTAAGGGTATCACATAAGGGTACCAAATCACGTTAGCGTATTTCATAAAGGTGCCAACTCATGTAAGGGCATTGAATAAAGGTAGACTCACTTTTTCAAAGGCTGTGTAAGGGAAATTAAGGCATTATGTAAAGGTAACCTCTATTTTCCAAAGGTTGCGTAAGGGTACTCCAGTTTTACGTAAGGGTAATCTTGGGCGTATGTCCTACATAAGGGTAAAAATCCTTACTCTCATGCGACACATATGATCTACATAAGGGTAAACCATATTACCCTTACGCAAAACCCTTTTTAAGTAATTTTTTTTTAAAAAAATCCATTTTTTTCTTTTTCTCAATCTCAACCTAAAACACATCTTTATGATTTTAAATGTTGGAAATTGAAGAAAATGACTCTTTAACCCATTTTAAAGCTTAAAACTCCTATTTTAAATTTTTTAAAACATTTTCATTCAATATTTTATTAATGTGAAAAATTAAATGGTTGTTTTAATTTGGGGGTTTTTAATTCTGAAGACTTGAATGCCCTGCTCATTTTTAAAATATCTGAACCCTTGTGACTTCGATTCTTGTGATCCTTTTGATTGAAGTTTGGGGTGTCCATCCATAGGGTGTTTACTATTTTTTTCCTTAATCACAAGGCATATACTGTCTCCTTTTCCGTTACTATTTCCTCTTTATGTGTTCTATAATTCTATTATTGAGGTAGGTGGTTTTATATAGTTCCATTATCTTGTAATTCAATGTTTCTTGAAAATTCATAGGAATATTTTTATTATCTTCTAATACATATTATATCAAGTTTGAACTTGAAATATCTCATGAAATATTATTTGATCCTCTTATATATTAATTGAACATAGCATGGATATAATTTTTGTGATCTTGATCCCTCTCACTATTTTATAATTATTGAATTCCATGTTTGTTTTGATTCCTTTTCAAATAGATTTTAAAGATTGTTTGATGAAATTGAGGGAATAAGCTCAATTTTTTATTTTTAAAATGAAAATCCTTGATTTAAATGATAAGTTCTGATTTATGAAATGTTTTCCAAATGGTTTTGGAAAAGGATGTTGACCCATGTTTTGAAATGACTTTAATCCTTTTAAATTGTGAAACTTCCTTTTGAATGTCTTAGGGATGTTTTAAAATAAGAACTTGGTTTAAATGGTTGTTTGAAATTTTAATGATGATTTGTGAAAGGAAGTAGGTGTGGATACCCTTTTGAATGTTGATTTGGAAATACAATATTGATTTGAAATTGATAATGATTGAAAACATGATTGGCACTTTGAGATGATCCTCTCTTGTGATAACCCCTTGTTCTTTCTTACTTGATTATTGTACTTCCCATTGATGGGTGTTAATAAAGGGATTATTAATTTTGAGGGATCTTATGGTGAGGGTGAGATGTGAACTGAGAATGAATTGAAATGTTGAGGGCATGTGACCATGTTGATATTGATGGGGATTCCCTTTGTAATCCTCATAATGTGATTTTCTCACTCGCATTCCTTGACTACTCATGGGAACGTGGATAGTTGGATGAGATGACATATATTTATTATTTACTAGAAGACTGACACTATAACTAGTGGATCTATAGAAAACATGATAGGTTTAGACTACGAATGCGCGACCAGGAAAGAGGGTGTGTATGGACATGGTGTAACACCCCGACATGAATCACCATGTCTAAGCCAGAGGGCCACATGAACTCATGTGCACCTTCCCGTATGCAAGAGGCTTCCAACTAGAAACAGGTTCCTAAGACTGTTAGTGGGAATACTATACCCTCAGTATAATTTCATAGCAAAAATAAATAAAAAATATAATAAATAATAATCATATTAATATGCAGAAATCTAAATATGAAATACATTTCATATAATGAGATCCCAAAGTGGCAAGCCAAACTAAACTAGTATAGACAATCGATAAATAAATAAATAAATATTGGGGTCCTCTGAAGTCTATCTCAGTCTACTAACAGCTATATTATCCTCTTCCCAGTCATCAACCATAGGGCTTGTGCCCTTTATTGGATCTTTAGTCATAAAATCTAAAAACGCACCGAAATACCTGAGTAAGGTGTCACAAACCAGCCCGAATACCCTGGTACCCTGATAAATGAGCTAGATCTGACATAACCCAAAGGGTTTTCCTAATCCTCATGGGTTTGAGACTAGTACCTAGAATAATACAAGATAAAATAGGGAGAAATTTTTCCAAAAAACAATGTAAGATAAAAGATACAAGTTAGTATGCTCAACATTACAAAAGGAGAAAGTACTAGAAACCAAACAGGCATAAAAAACCCAAAGCAGTACATCATCAAAGTAATAAAAAACTTGAAAGATAAAACTCAAACATCCCAAAGGAAACATAACTCTAAGCCCAAATGATTAATAAAATCCATCACCTCTAAGTGGTTCTTTCCCTTTACTCAGAACTGACATAAGTAAATATGAAAATTCCCAAAGGAAAAGGTACGATGTGATCTATAAATCCTAGTATGGTATCTCAAAGTGTTACATAATAGATTTCATAATAATATACCAAATCATGCTTTCAATTTAAATAAAATAGGGCATAGACTAATAAATAATTTGCATATTTAAAATAAACATGCTTATTTTCAAAGGATGGAAAACATTTCAAACATGTATTAAATAATTTTTTCATATAAAAGTATTTATATAGTCCATTTGGAATGAGTAAAACGGTTCTATAATCAATGCTATATATATATATATATATCCAAACAATCACAAAAAGCACCGTGGTCATCTTCCCTATGGTATGATAGTTTATGGCTATAGGATCCTCACACTTCTCATATCAGCGATCACAACTAAGTATGTGTACACACGCCCCTTAGACTCAGGTCAAATAGGACTCATCGACATTCCATCGGGGATAAGATATGCTGAATTAGGTTTTTAGAGTTTTCATCATCAATCTAATGCTAGGGGATAAATATCTTAGTATTATTGTCCCAAATAACCCCCTAAATATCTAAGATTGCATGTGCTTAATCAATTAATATAAAAAGGGAAAATCATATCATTTAAAATCAAACATCATTTACAATTCAATTGCACAATTTTCAATTTAAATATGTCAATCCAATTTCAAAACCAAAACATGAGGTTTTCATAATTTCATATCTTTTATATACAAAACCAATAATAGGTTTTCATCATTACAATTTAATATATTTTTCTCAAAAAAAATATCAAATCATTTCATCAACTCCATCAATTTCAAAATACACCCCAAATTTAAATTCCATTAGAATTAGGATTTTTCCCAAAATCCACGCCATTTTAAATTCTAATTCCAAATCATATCAAATTGGTTTTTTCATTAATAAATTGAAGTATATTCCAAAAAAATCAAGCAAATAAAGGTTTTAATTATATGAAAAATCTCAAATGGAATCACCCACCTTTAATCAAAGATCAAGAATCAGCACTCACAATAGGAAACACCAACAAATATCTAATGTGAAGGAGATCTAGAAACCAAACCTAGAATAATGATCCAAATAAATGGCATTTAGATCCATAAAATATGTTATGATCTATAAAAATTGAAGGAGGAAGGAAGGAGAGATCTGGAGAGATTAAATGAGAGGATATCCACTTACTAGAAAGGGATTAGATCTTCCACTGGTGCTTTTATTCACCAAAGTAGGGGTTTGGAGGAGCCAAAATCAATTATAAAGAGATTTCCTAGACAAGGAATTCATGTTAGGGTTGAGAGAGGATATTAGGTATCTTAAATAGGGGTTGGGAATTTTTAAAACATTTTTTAGAATAAAATAAACCCACATGCATGGTTTCCTATAGAGGGCTGCATGGTTAGACAAATCGTGCACCCTAACCGTGTGACCCTACACTGGGGTGCATAGTTCCTCCTAGGTGGGAACATGATTTTTCAAACCATGCACAAACCATGGAAAACCTCATTGCCTAAGGTTGCATGTTTTGTAGGGTCTGGCTGTACAGTTTGGAAAAACTATGCTCCCCCTCCAAAGCACCATCAAAGGGAACACGATTTGTTGGGCCAAACTGCACTGTTTTCTCTAACTGTGTGCCAACCATGCACAACCCAAAGGGCCTTCAAAATTAAAAAAATTTCACCCAAAACAACCTGAGACAAATTCCAACCAAATCATGATCAAAACAAGGGTCTAGGAGTAATTTAAAACAAGTAACAGGATGTTACAACCTACCCACCATAAAAAATTTACATCCTTAGAAATCCTATTGATACATTTCCATATCAATGAGATGAGGCCACTTATCTCTCACCAGTTACCCATGATCCCAAGTATTGTGTGAATCAAAATCACACTACTATAGTATATGGGCCGAAGGTATCATCTTCCCAAAAAGTACCTTTGTCTCATAATCAATAGTCTTGATTGGATGCTCAGTCACAGATAAATCAGGCTCAACATCAAGATCCTCCCATCTCAAGACATGATACGGTTCAGAAAGATACTTCCAAAGCTGTGATACATGGAACACATTATGTATTGAAATAAATTTTTATGGAAGTGATAAATGACAAGCCACTTTCACCACTTTCTGAATAACCTCAAAAGGTCCCACAAAATGAGGAGAAAACTTCTCTTTCCTTCCAAGACATCAGTGACCCAACTGAGGTGAAACTATCAAGAACACCCGGTCACCAACAAAGAACTTAAATGGTATAATTTGATTATTAACATAGGAATTATAATGGATCTTCCCCATCAAAATTCTCTGATAAATCAACTAAATCTTTATTGTCATCTTTTGGACCAAGCTCAGTCCAACCAAGGAAGTTTCACTAATCTCCAACCAACACAACAAATATTTACACGGTCTTCTATATAATACCTCAAAAGGAGACATTTTGATTGATAAATAGTAACTATTTTTATAAGAAAACTCACCTAGTCCCAAATGGTCATCCCAAGATCCATAAAAGTTAAGAACACAAACATGTAGTATATCCTTAAGAATCGGTATAGATCTCTCTATCCAATTATCCATTTGTGTATGGTATTCCATGATCAAATGAACCTAAGATCCTATCACCTCTTGAAGGCTTCTCAAAAAATGAGAGGTAAAATGAGGATCTCAATTAGAGACTATAGAAGATGGAACTCCATGAAAACAAACAATATCTTTCACATAGAGATTTCCTAACTCTTTACCTTTTTTTGTATCCTGAATGGGTATAAAGTGAGATAATTTGGTCAGCCGATCGATCACAACCCATATCACATTATTCTTCTGAGGGTTATGAGGGAAACCCACCATAGAGTATATAGTGATCTCATCCCATTTCCAAGTTGAAATTGGAAGTGGATGAAGTAAACCCAAAGGTCTTTGGTGCTCTTCCTTGAACTATTGGAAAGTATATCAATGAGAAACAAAATAATAAATGTCTTTTTTCATACCTGGCCACCAGAATCATCACTGAATTCCATAAAAATCTATGTGGTTCTAGGGTGAATTGTACATTGGGAATTATAGAAATACCCCATCACTTCTTTTCTCATTAGAAATGGTACAAAGAACAGGTTATAGAAACATAGGATACCATTCATGGAGAAAAAACACTCAGAAACAGTCTCCCCACTATAAAGAGAGTCCCTAATTATATAGAATTCATCATCATGCTGCTGATCCTAAAGAATAATCTCAAGAAGAGAGGAGGTCAACTGAACACTGGTCAAAACAGCCTTATACTCATTCTCCCGGACTCTTAAATGAAACTGTACAAAAAGAGATATCAAATTTCACTCTTCAGATGAATCTTTTATGTCCTGGGTTGGAATTTTCTTTCTCAAAGCATCAACAATGACATTCCCTTTCCTCGACGTATAGGAAATGTAGAAATCAAAAGACTATAGGTACTCCACACAACTCTTATAAAGAAGATTCAGATCTTTTTGAGAGAAGATATAACTCAGGATATTGTGGTCATAATACACGGTAAAACTTTCTCCAAAAAGGTAATTCCACAAACTCTTAAGTGCATGAATCATGACTACGAGTTCAAGATCATTCATCAGAGAGTTCTTCTTATGTGATCTAAGCTATAGAGATCCATAAGCTACCACATGACCACCATGCATAAAAACATAGCCCAAACCCAAACCTGATGCATCATAGAAGACCACATAGCCCTACTCAGCCTCTAGAAGTGTCAACACTGGTTCAAAATTCAAAATACATCTCATCTCAATAAAAGAACTCTGAAAATATCCACCCTAGATGAAATTTACCCCCTTCTGAGTAAGAGAGGTCATCAGAGAATCCAACTTTGAGAAAATCTTTACGAACCAGTGATAATACCCTGTTTGACCCAATAAGCCCTGAATTTAGAAAACATTACATGGTTTCCCCTATGTCATAACAACTTTCACCTTCTCAGGATTAACCAAGATACCATGTTCTGAGACCATGTTCCCCAATAAATTCACTTCCCAAATCCAAAAATCACATTTTGATATCTTGGCATAAAGTTAGATATTTCTAAATAATTCCAGAACTACTCTTAGATGATGCACATGATCCTCCTTGGACTTATATTAAACTTAGATGTCTTCCACAAAGACCTCTACAAAATTGTCAAGATACTCATGAAAGATCCTATTTATCAAATCCATAAAGACTACAAGAGAATTAGTTAGACCAAATGGAATCACAAGATACTCAGAATGGACATACCTGCTCCAGAAGGTGGTTTTATGAATGTCAAATTCTTTTTTTTCTCAAAAAGTGGTAACTATATCAAAGATTAATCTTCGAGAACCAATTATCCCCTTTCAACTATTCAAACATATCATCAATATGTGGTAATGGATACTTGTTCCTTACTGTAACTATATTGAGTTTCTGGTAATCAACACATAGGAAAAGTATTTCATTATATTTCTTAGCAAAGAGAATAGGCTTCGCCCAAGGTGAAACACTTAGGCGTATAAAGGATTTATTTAATAGATAATCAAACTGAGTATCAACTCTTTAATTTAAGATGGTGTCATATAGTAAGAAGGTATAGATATTGGTTTATTACCAAACACTAAATCAATAGAAAAATCAACCTCTATTACTAATGTAAAACTAGATAAATTAAAAGGAAAAATGTCGGGAAACTCCATGAAAACTGGAGGGAGATCATCACTCAAAGACTCCTGCTCTAGATCAAAAGAGAAAATTGATATTACTTTCCCCAACTTTGGATAAAATGGTTTTTCTCTACTTGACCTTAGGTCCCATTCCCCCTGAAAAATATGACACACCTCATTGAGTGAAGTAAAGAAGACCCATATATCAAAGATAACAATCAATTAGGGACTTATTAACAATGATAAAATCCATACCAAATATGAGATCAAGAGGTTTCATGTTGAGAACTAGAAAATACTATATAAGTTCAATCTCTAATAAAGAGAATACACAATCAAGACAATGGATATCCTGCTCTATCTTCATTCCTAGGGGCATAGTAATATCCATCACATAAGACAAAAGATCCGTAAGAAGATTTAGTAGGTTCATAATAAAAGTATATATAAATGAATGAGATGCACCAATATCAAATATAGTAGTCACTAAAGATGAAGCTATAGTGATTTTACCTCTCACGGTCGTTAGACCCATATCTGCTTCCTCTGGAGACTCTTCCGCTACATTAAGATGCTTCGTTCCGAATGCCTATGGTTGGAACCCATTTCTTCATGAAGCATATGATTTCACCATAGTAATTTTAGGTACTGATGATCCCATTACACCACATGGGTAATAAAAGATATAACATAATTTCTACAGGTGACCTGAGCATCTGCAGGAACTGTAGATATTGGGTGCCTCAGTACAAACCCATTTCGAATTCCCAGGATTTCCATATCAAAAGAAAGTCAAAGGGACTATACTAAGAACTATAGGAGGTCTAAAGGATACCTGATATTAAGAACCACCATGAGAATCATCACACTTCCTATTTCATTTAAAGGAACTCAAATAAATTCCATTGGGAGAAAAATGAACTCCCATCAACCCTGAATTACTAGCTAGGTCAAGCTAAACTATTAATGCCCAATCCATCATGCCAGTATAAGAAGTGAGATTCAGTAAAAAACCTGATAATTAATACTAGGTCTAAGACCCATCTTGAAGCATTGAGTCTTTATCTTCTCATTCGATATAATCTTAGGTGCAAACTGCACAATCTTGAATAAGTGGTTTGTATACTTCGTCATGGTCCTGCCAACCTATTCGAGTTTGAAAAACTCCATAGCCTTATCTAGCAACATAGAATCTAGATATAAATTACTAGTTAAAAGAACTCTAAAGTCCTTCCACTCTAAACCCCTTTGTTTATTCACTATAACCATCGAATCCCACCATCTCCTACTAGGTCCCTCTATCTTCCTCAACTTCTTGAGGAAAATTAGAGCCATGGGAAACTATTAGATTCTAGTGAAGGAACTATTGGGAATGATTTCAAGATTCATCCCTATGAGATTCCAAAATTGGATCCTGAATGATAATGGTTGTAGGTGCCTGTCCCAGAGCTTGGACAACATGCACAATAATCTCAATAAGATTCTAGTCTATAGGAGGTTCTGGTCACTATGGTTCACCAATAGATTTATCCTAGAGCCTATTAAAATGTCTTCTCGGAGGTATGATGCTACACAACATCAATAAACAATATTGAATACATAAAAAGATTACTCAGGTCAACAAATTTAACAAAATCAATGGGAAAATTAATCCCATAAGATAAGATATCAAGATTTTGATTTTAACCTATCCAAATCTAAAGTAAGGAACATACTAGAATAAGATCAAATTATTCCTCAAGATGCCTTTCCCAAACCACCCATGGAGACTTAAGGCTCATTACAATGATATCTGGCAAGGAACTCGATCAAAAATTCCTCCTAAGTCCCAAAAAGACATCCCAAATACATACCAATTTCAATGGAAGATTCTTAACCTATACCTATGATAACACTTTGTCACGAACTAGCTAAGATCGCTTGGTAAATTGATAAGTGAGCTGAATCTAACATAGTCCAAAGGGAATTTCTAATCCCCATGGGTTGGCAACTAGCACCATACATCATACAAGATAAAAAAGGGAACAAATTTTCCACAAAACAACATAAGATAAAATATTAAAGATAGTATGCTCAACACTCCAAAAGGAGAAATTATTGGAAACTAAATAGGTACAATAAATCCCAAAGTTGTACATCATTAAAGTAATCAAAAACTAGTAAGATAAAACTCACATATCTTAATGGAAACATCACTCCAAGACCAAAGGATTAAGAACATCCACCACCTTCAAGTAGTGATTTCCCTTTTCTTGGACTTGGAATAATGAAATATACAAATGCCCGAAGGTAAATGTAGGGTGTGAGATATAAATCCCAATAGGCTCTCACCAAGTTTTACATAATAAATTCCATAATAATAAACCAAATCATGGTTTCAATTTAAATAAAATGGGACATGGTATAATAAATCATTTTTATATTTAAAACAAAACATGATTCTTTTCAAAGGATAAAAAATATTTCAAACATGGATTAAATAAACATTTTATATAAAAGCATTTATATAATACATTTTCATGAGTAAAATAGTTCTATAATCAATGGAATATATATATCAAAATAATCACAATAAGTACCATGGTCATCTTCCCTACGGTAAGTTAATTTCTGGCTATAGTATCCTTACACTTATCATATCAGTGATCACAACTAAGTATGTGTACACACATCCGTTAGGGTCATATTGAATAGGACACATCAATATCCCATCGAGGATAAGATATGCTGAACTAGGTTTTTTGTTAGAGTTTTGATCATCAATCCAATGACAGGGGATCAAGACCCTATCATGCTTGTCTCAACTAACCCACTAACTACCCAGGCTCATGTGTGTTCAATAAATCATTATAAAAACAAAAAATCATCTCATTTCAAATCAAACATCATTTACAATTCAATTACCTAATTTCCAATTTCAATATACCAATCCAATTTCAAAACCAAAACACGGGTTTTTCATTATTTCATGTCTTTTATTAACAAAACCAATCATAGATTTTCATCATTAAAATTTAATCTAATTTTCTCAAAACATTTCACAAATAATTTCATCAACTCCATCAATTTCAAAATATGCCCCAAATTACAATTCCATTGGAATTTGGGGTTTTCCCCAAAAAATAGTTCCATTTTAAATTTCAATTCCAAATCATATAAAATTGGTTTTTCATAAATCAATTTAAATATATTTCAAAAAAATAAATAAAATTAAGGTTTTAATTATATGGATAATCTCAAAAATAACCACTTACCTTTAATAAAAGATTAAGAATCGGCACTTGTAATGGGAAATGCCAACAGAGATCTAAGGGGAAGGAGATCTATAAACCAAACCTAGAATCATGATCCAAATAAAAGGAGTTTAAATCTATCAAATATGTAATGATCTATTAAAATCGAAGGATTAATGAAGGAGAGATCGAGAGAGATTAAATGAGAGGAGATCCACTTACCATAGAGTGATAAGATCTTCCATCTACTCTTTAATTCACCAAATGAGAGGTTTGGAGGATCCAAAATAACCTATATAGAGTTTTCCTAGACAAGGAATTCATGTTAGGGTTGATATAGGAGATTAGGGATCTTAAATGGGGGCTCAAAAAATTTTAAAACGTTTTTCTAAATAAAATAAACTTGCGCACATGGTTTCCTAGAGAGGGCCACATGATTATACAAACTGTGAACCCTAACCATGAACCCCTACACTGGGGTGTATGGTTTCTCCTAAGTGGGTGAATAATTTTTCAAACCATGAACCAACCGTGAAAACCCTCATTGCCCGAGGTTTCACTATTTAGAGGGTTTAACTGCATGGTTTGGACAAACTGTGTGCCCCCTCTAAAGCATAATCAAAGGGAACACAATTTTTTGGGCCAAATCTCATGGTTTTCCCTAACCATGCGCTAACCATGCATAACCCAAATGACCTCCAAAATTCTCAAAATTTCACCCGAAACAACCTAACCCCCCCCCAACCAAAGTATGATCAAAACAAGGGTCGAGGAGTACCTGAAAACAAGTAACGTGATTATATATAGGGTTTGAGTACAAGACTCAGTATGGAACCACCATTACATCCATAACCAATTGTTCTCATTTAGAACAAATGTATTCCATGATAATAATAAATTATAATAACATAAAATCCAAAACAGATTAGTCATGAACTAACCAAGATGCCACAAACCCCTGATTGTACTTTCTTCAACTTCATGCTAGAAGGATAACGAGAAGATGTCAGAATTAACCAAACTAGACATCAATATAGTGAATATAACACTTCAAAACCTCATGGTATCATGTGTACATGTGACTTGTCTTCCCCATGACACAAGTGTGGAATACTGCTCACAAATTAACTAGGCATCGATTGCATCCTCAATACAATGTGATATTCACAAATCAACTAGGAACCGAGAATTCAAAGACTTGGAATATACTGGGAATCAAGTGTATCACAAACATTAAATACCATGATATCAACATTCCTCCACCCTGTGACTAGGACCATCTTCACCATCATCACAATTCAGGCACACTCCCCCTCTAAGTGATAATCATGTCACGATGGTCCACCTGTTCCAAGTACCAAGAATGATACCTATAAGAAATATGTACATAAAAAGGCTAATTTGAAACTAAAATAGGCTAATATACATAGCTTATATTTTAATATTCATTAAATTAAATTTTCATAAACACTTATTTTAGTGCATTTTATAATTTGAAATTCCTTTTTCATAATATGTGCAATTTATGTTTAAATTGTATCAATTTGGGCCCAATTAATCATCATCTTGTGGAATACATTATTTTAATTTTATTTTCTAGGATATTATTTATCACTTTTTATGTAAAAATTTGTCTTTTTGGATTAATGAAAGAATCATAAGTGGAGATGTAAATTTTTGGC
Organism: Viscum album; assembly: GCA_963277665.1. Classification (NCBI taxonomy): domain Eukaryota; kingdom Viridiplantae; phylum Streptophyta; class Magnoliopsida; order Santalales; family Viscaceae; genus Viscum; species Viscum album. Next base: position 2,055,919,621 of record OY728157.1, on the reverse strand, counting down.
TATGGATGCAAAAATTTATGGAAAAAGTAGACCAGGACTTAGGACTATTAAATAGACGTGGAGACCACAATTCAAGACCAATGAATCTAAAATTTAAAATATAGATAGAGGAAATTATGGGGAATATTTCATTAAATTGAGGCTATAACTAATTTGTATATTTTAAAGGTGATCCAAGTGACCCAAGTTGAAGTTTAAATTCTAGGATATTTTTCAAGTCCCATAATGTCAGTCCACCATTTTGATCATAACTTTAGAATGGATGATACAATTGGGTTTAAATTTTGACAGATATTATAGGAAATCTGAATAAACATTCTTCTCTTCAACTACATTTACAAAAATGGCTGTATTAATTTTTTTTTCATGTCAACATGGGGGATGAATTTGGATCTAATTTTTTTATAAACATTGAAAAGTCCACTTTCCCAAATTATCACCCAAATTTTTATTATCCTAATTAATTGGGATGAGATTTAATTATGGGGGCTCAACCTAAGGCTCAAATATTTTCTATTTAAGGTGGGGTGATGAAGGAATTATGGAGTTGAATTTTTTTTTCATTCAATTATAATGTTACACTATCATTTTGTAATCACATGTTCAATTTATCTCATGTAAGTTATTTGGATCACCTTAGTTTATTAATAAAAATTCATTTTATTCACATTTTATATTTTTATTATTATAACATTGATACCATTTTTATAAGGTGTAAATTTATTCACACCAACATTTTTGAAATTCTTCACACAACGGTGGAGTGTTTGTTATTTTGTTGTTTTCTCATTTTCAACTTCCACCCTTATGAGTCTATTTCTATCTTCCATTGAGATATTTTCATAAATAGAGGGATAAATATATTATGGGTTGATCCAAGGGAGTATTAAGGGTTTTGGTTGGATGTTATTTCTTGATCTATCATTTTTTAATCACCTCTTTCTTTTGAGAATTTCATCAGATGACTAATTACTTCCATGTACTTATTAAATTTTAAAGCCACTCATTTTGAGTGATAATATGACCCTTTACCTTAGAGTTCTCATAAATATGATCCTCCCAGTTTATATATGATTTTTATTTGTATTTTTAGGTATTAAACTAGTAAGTTATGGTTTTTTACTTTGTTGAATGAATCCCTCTCAAATTTAAGGAATTGAAATCATTAAAAAGAAATACATTCAATCCACACCTTATAATAACCTAGGAAAAAACCTTTATCATAAATTTAATCCACTTAAGTATTTTAGCTCTTTAACAATAAACTCAAATTAAAACTAAATTTTCTATTTTATAGCAAAAAACCACTTTATATAATGTATGTGTCTATAGGTTTCTTCTTAGGTCTCTGAGGATTCAACAACCCATGATACAATACAAGTAACCACTTCAACCCTAAAAACTTGGGTAAATTTGGGTGAAACCAAATTTTGGAACCGTTGTTGGGGATCCAATTAAGTAACCTTAGATCCTATTATTATATTCTCAACCCATTTATATATTCTCACCCTAATTTCTCTTATCTTTTCCCCTTTCTATTTTCCTCTTTTCTAGAACATTCTCATCTACACTTGTGAGGTTAGATAATATAAGGGGTGAAGAATCAAGTGACCCTAGGGGTATACATCATTTAGATCCTAATATTCCAAATAATTTTGATTTAAACTTTAATTCACCCAAATAGAGAATCTTTCATGAAACTAAATCATAAACCCGGGCGGTAACCAAAAAGGAAACAAAAATGAGCAAGCCCCTATATTAGGTAATGTTGTACATAAAACCATGAATGATTACCTTACACCTTCCTAGACCAATGCACCCTCATGAACTAGGCATTCCACTCTATGAGATACCCATTACGTGTTCAAACCTCATGTTATTAACCACCTTTCAAACTTTCATGTGATCGATTCTGAAATTCCATACATTCATACAAAAGAGTTTCAATGATATAGTTGAAACTATGTGCCCACTAAATCAACTTGAATCAATTAAAATGAGACTTTTTACTTTTTACATAAAGGATCAAGAAAATAATTAGTTAAAAGAATGATATCCATACTCTTGGGACCAACTAAAAAGAGAATTATACAAAAAATACTTCCCCCATAACAAAATAATTTCACTTAAAAAGATCATCCAAAACTTATTCAAAAAAGAAGTGGAGTCATTTTATGAAACTTAGGAAAGGTTCAAAGACACACTCAAGATGGTAGCTCACTATGGATTTTAAATCCCAAAATAATTTCGAATATTTTATGAAGGTTTGGTTTTGGGAAACAAACAATTCATTGAAAAGATGTGGAAAGGAACATTCAAAAAAAATCCAAATGATGATTACGAGTATCTGAAAAATCTTTCTCAATAGAACCAAACATGGGGAACATCACCTTACTATGAGAAGCCACCCAAATCTAGTGTAATTCACAATGTTAAATAAGAATAAATTATTAGGGAAAAACTTATTGTACTCACTAGGAAGGTTGAGGAGATCAATATTAATAAGGTCTATGAAATTCAAACCGTTGAACCTTTTTACACAATTTTTGAAAAAAATGAACACAAGACCAATAACTGTCCAACCATACCTTCTATAAAGTTTTTTTTATTTTAGTAGGACCGACAATGAAGTTCAATGATTTAAAATTTCAAAATATATTGTATTAAAATAATTTCAATCCAAGGTACAATGACCATCTGGGATTTCATTTGAAAGGCAATCAACAACCAACACAACAATAGTGTCTCAACCCATACCCTCATTGTTTTTCAAACACATAACTAGTTTCAATCCAAAATAGTCCAATACCAACATACACCAGTCTAATTACAAAAAAATATCTAGAAACCCATTCAACATACCATCCAATAGCCAAAGTATGCTCCTAGGATAAACCATCCAACTCAAACTTCTATCCAATCTATTCCACAATCCTTACTTGAAAAACTAAGAAAAAAATGGAAATAATGAATTTTAGAGTTTCATCACTTAATAATGAATTTAAAAACATTAAAACTAGAAATTAACCCATGCCTACTTAGGTTTTACCATCCCCAAACTTAATGGATAATCCAGTTACACACAAACCCTTCATGAATAACTCAATGTTGTGATTATTTTAAGGAGTGGGAAAACTATTGAAAAAACTGAAACAAACATTAATAGTATAATTTAAGGATAAATATCTCATAAAAATGATGAAGAAAGACTCATTGAATTTGAAAAATCTAACAAGAATGTGGAGGAACCACCACCTCCCAAAATAATCCAACAACCTGCTCCATTTCCTCAATGCATGAGAGGAAAATCTAAACCCAAACCGAATGAAACGTTGTGGGAAATATTCTCACAAGTTAAGTTGAACATAGCCCTTCTTGATTAAATAAAAACTATACTGACATAATACAAGTACCTAAAGTACCTACATACATTAAAAATTAAGTTATTATACAAAAACCAATACCTTTCAAATGATAATATAAGAACCACCATCCAAGGAACCATGCCACCAAAGTTAAAGGGCCTGATTTGTCTTTAAATCAATGTTGAACTTAGAGATAAAAAAGTTGTCAATGCGTTATGTGATCTAGGATCTAGTGTGAACCTCGTTCTATATACAATGTATTTTCAGTTAGGGTTTGAGAAACTCAAACCCACACCTGTCACTCTCTAACTCACCAATTGTAGTGTTTGGGTTCCTAAGGTTATATTGAAGGATGTTTTAGTGAAAGTTAAAAATTTAATTTACTTAAAAATAACCCAATATTTGGTCCTAAGGGAAAAACCTACATCATCCTTGGTTGATCCTTATTAGAAATAATCAACTCATTCATTCATGTTAGGAATGGTGTTAGTAAAACTAGGTTAAATACTCTGAGGGGGGGGGGGGGGGGGTTAATCAGGGTATGGTAGATTAAAAAAAATTCCCCTTCAGATCTTATTTCATTGTAAAAAAAAAACTATTATCTCTATCTCTCTTTCCCATAGAAATGTATGAACATAAATTAAAGCATGAATGAGACAATTTTTTTACTTGGTTCACCCTCACTGGGCTACGTCCAAGGAGAATACAAAGATAATGTGCCGATGTACCAAATCCACTAAGGATCACTACCAATTTAATGTTTGGGCTAAATCACTTTTATGCACAGGCTCACTTACTTACAAGGTTCAGGAAAAGGTTACTGATTTCCCAAGGTCCACTCCCTAATTCTCTTTCTCTAGATCACTATAAGTAGAAAGGATCACCTTCTTCCTCTTCCTTTTCTCACCGCTCTAGAAAGGATCCACACACAGTTTATGAACTTGTAGGTCCCTTAATTATCATGAATAAATGCATCCTTAATTGTAGGTAGATTACATGTTGAAGTCCCACTTTAATCTAGTTGATGAATATCAATTTACCATACATTTACTAGGTAATTACCTTTTCAACACTTTCACAGTGATTACTACCTTCGCAAAGCACACCTCTTTCGTGAAGCTTGACCAGCCTTTGCAAAGCTCACAACTTTTGGTCATATTTTTTTAGAATTCACGAAATTCATTACTTTCATGATGTTCAAATTTTTTGGTTTGTGTTTATATCCTTTAAGAACCACCTTTCTTTGTGAATTTTTTCATAAGAACACCCTTCACAAACCACCTTCATTAATTCCAAGCCTACAAATTTTCATTAAGGATTCAGCTCGATTTCTGAAGTGGGTATAAGCCTATTTATAGAAATTTCCATTGATTCCAGAAGATTCCATCCACATAATCCCCATTTTATGATGCAATACATTTCATTTTCAATGCTTCCTACTTTTCAAAGCTCCATGGAATATTCACCATTCGCGATGCTTTTTATAGTCGTAGAGATTGCCGTTAAACCTTTTATGATTCACAATGCTCCGCTCGTGATGATCCATACATTAATAAAAACACCTTTGAAAAACCCATTCTAGATGAAAATAATGTATTTTCCATATTTTTACATGTCCTTCAAGGAAATAAATCTTTTTTATTCTAACCATCCTCCAAATTTTGGACCCCAAAAATTTGGCAAACATTGGGAAATGAAGTCACCTTGTGTACGCAATTTTTATACCGCTTCCAGGGAATCCAATCCTTTTTGTTGGGTATTTTTTAACATAAAATGTAAAAAATATCTCTATAAATCCACAACATACCTTGGAAACCTTATTTTTCAACAAACATAATCAATCCAAAAACACCACAATGTTACCTCGAGGGATTTTTTCCAACAAATGGGAACATGACAATAACCTTTGGAAACACAATCCTTGATCTCAACATTTATAACCCAATCTATCAAGTTAGTGATGATGATAACGTTCATGAGGTAAATTGGATAGGTAATTTTGAAAATTCACTTGATGATGATCAAGGAATTATTGATGGATGTCTAAGTCAATAGAAATTAATTTTTTTTATTCACATGATGGAAACTTATATCCATGGATTGAATCTCTTTTAGATGGACCCAATAGTACTTTTTCAAGATAAAAAATCAATGAAAACTTTAGAGAAACTAAAAAATTAGAGTCCATAGACATTCCAGACACTCATATTTCCAATTTTGTTGTTGATACTTCTATTCAAAAGGAACCACTTATGTTAAAAAATTTATAAAATGAAACCGAGATTGATTCAAAGTCCCGACTTATGTATGAAAGTGTTAGCCAACCCGAGCTCAAATTCATGATCATTCCTGCCTAACTAAAGTGTTCATTATTAGGGGAAACCAAACCATTCATGATTTCATTTATTATTCCCTCAATGTATACATTGATATATTACTCCTTGATATCATGGGAAAATACAAGAAAGAAATTTGATGTACCCTTTTGTGATATTCCAAGGATTATCCCACCCACAAGGACTCATAGAATTATTCTTGAATTAAATTATTGACCTTAACTCCTACCCTATAAAAAATTGAATCTCAATTTTATGTAATTGGTTATAAAATAAATAATTAATTTGTTAAAAGATGGTATTGGGTAAGTTGGGGGGTTCAAGTCAAGCTAACGATATTAAACTAAGCACTTTCTGGGAGGCAACCCAAGTTTTTTTAATTGTTTTCTTTTGATTTTTGATTTTTTGTAGTTAAGGGAAACCCTTGGGGTTTATTTGGTTCTATAATGTTTCTATTGTGTAAGATTCAGGGGTTTTTTGTAACGCCCTGGCCCTAGAAGTCCAGAGTCGGTGCATTATTTCATTACATTAGCATGATTACAAGAAAATCATATCCCAAATGACCAAATAGTTTAGTAGTTTTGAAAAACCAGATACATACATAGGTTTAACATTACAACTTGAAATTAAAAGTAACATATAAGTTTTGTTGGGAACATCCACAACACTAAGTTTATCCCTGCAATTCATTCATAATACACCTCTTCACATCTTGGGTAAAATAAAACATAAGAAAAGGGGTGAGCTCAGATGCTCAGTAAGGGTAAACAATACAGCGTAAGATATCATAAACATAAACATTAGGCATGGTGAATATCTAAAAACACATGCCATTAAAAATAAACTTGTACATACTATGGAAGGAATAAGAGATGAATAAATAATGCCATAATAAAACATAATCATGAGTATTCTAATAGTCGAATAACCACATAAAATTTCAATTAATAGCTTCATAACAAGGGAAATTTATATGCCATACATTCTGAAACATACCTTCAAGGCCTTAACCAAGACATCTAAAAATTATTAAGGCCTCAGCCAAAACTATATCTAAAAAATGGTCAAGGTTTCGGCCAAGTCCATATCTATTTATCTCATGAGACCTACTGATGCATCGAGAGGCTATAGCGGGCCCCACCCATCACTTAATAAGTCTAATGCATTCCTCACATGAAAGTGGTGAATATAATAAAAATATACATTCATATTGAAACTAACATATGAAATGTAAATAACTTCCCCCAATCATTTAACATAAACACTAACCATTCAGAGTAATATGGTGAAGGGTATCAAGATAGCACATCCACGATCAAACTAATCAGAAAAACTTAAATAACATATTACAGATGAAAACATAAGAGATAAAACTCAATGAATTACAATATTAAACAAGGGATATTGACATAGATGAAGATACTTTTAAATGAGACCATTGAAAAATTCTTGAGGAAATAATCCTTAAACAATCTAAAGTGTCCCATACCACCTTGAAAAATTCAAACAACAATCCATTATAATATCATGAAAATAAGGAGACTCTTGATATGATATACCAAAGGAAAGTATATACACTATAAGTAAGGAATATGTGGTTAACAAGGCATATATCTTATAAAAGTTAAAGTGATATGAGAAAAATCATTTTTACCTTGGAAAGAAGAGTTCTTTTGGAAGATCATTTGTATTTGTCATGAAATAAGATTGTAAAAATGTATATCCAAAAAAATAAAAGATAATTTCATTAAAATTATATTTTAGGCTTAAATAAATTCTTATTAAGGTGAAATCAATTAAAAATAGTTTTTAGAGAAGCTTTATAAATAAAACATTTAGTGCAGTTTAAGGAAAATATTAAGGGATTTTAAAGCGCAAAGGCATGTTTGCTTTCATAAAACCAGAAATGAAACAAAATAGATTTTTCATGTTAAAATGTGTGATTTTAAAAAGATAAATATGGCTTAAAACATATTATATAGTGAACTTAAAAATAGGTAAGAATTTGAGAAGTTCCTTGAATCGAGCTTGCATTCCAGAACAATGTTTTTGAAAGATTAATTTAAAACATGTAACTCACCATAAAATAAAGAAGGATTTTGATTAGTACACATATATAGAACATTAACATAGAATTTATAAAGAGTAAATAGGAATAAATAATAATTTAATTGAGGTGATAAGAGCAACTTGAATGAAAATGGAGGTTCAGGTAGAAAATACTTAAAACTTTGTAATCAATTGAACCATATGCCCCAAAATTAATGATTATCAAATGATACATTTATTATAATGAAAATAAATAGATTTATGATATTAAATATTAATGGTAAGTATACATACACTATACACAAATAGTAGTAGTGAATACAGAATATCTCCAAAAAATGGAAGTGAGATGAAGAAACCCTTACCTTAAATCTGAAGGTGTTCTCCACTTGATCTTAATGACCTGAATAATAAAATTTAGGTTCATTAATTAATAATTACAGAACCTTATATTAATTTAATTTATTTATTATAACCTTATTTAGTAAATTCATGACCTTTTTGATGGTTTAATAGGTTCAATTTCATTGTTCAGGTCCGTTTGTTTCATGATTGGTATACTTATATACATGAATGGAGAATCATGTAAAATGAGGACGGTTGTCCATAATTGAAGATATATGTTATTATTGAAAATAAATAAGGTTACATGGTTTTAAATTTCATTTTTTTACTTGGAGTGAAGATGAATCATTATATAAATTATTTAATGATAACCGTTTGGGTTAATTAGCGGTTTTTGAACACAACGAACTCATTTTTAATTATAAATAAAAAACATGTGAAAAAAAAAAGATTCCAAGAACATATATGAGACATAATACATATATTATAGTTTGGTTAAACCATAAGAATGGTTTCATGAACAAAATTTAAGACAATAATAGAAATTGAAAACCCATTATCCTTGAATGTTGTAAATTAACACATCTCGGATGATGTTTTGACTACTAGAATAAGAGAAGGGTAAAGGAGTGATGATAATAAATTATTACATAATCATAAAAAAATCATAGTACATGTAAGGTATTGAAGTTTTCACAACATTTGGATTATTATAGGTGATGATAGAAAATAAAACAAAGGAACTTGAAGAGAAAGTAAAATAATTGAAAAGAGGAATTTACCTCTTGAATTAATCTTCCTTGAGAGCCTCTTTAGTGGAGAGGATTTGCTCTTTTTATGAGACCAAGGGATGATGGAAATGGGAGAGGAGCTTGGGAGGATATTTGGGCAGAATTTATACAAGGCACAATGCTTTAGAGTATTGAAGAGAAGAGGTAAGGAGGGTTGGTATTTATAGTGGAGAAGAGGACAAGTTTCTCATTACTTTAATCATTAGTTTAATATTTTTTCTCAAGACTATGAATAGTATTGATTCATGTGACCAAAAATAGTAATAAGTGCATGTGAGTTTGAACCAAGTGTTCCTACATCAGCCTTACATTACCTATGACTCAATAAACTATGTATTTAGCATTCATCGTAAATTATCGTATTTTACTATTCATAAAAATTCATGTATTTTAGAAAAATCCAAAAAATTCACCCTAACAAAATTTTGACATGTAGAATACAAAAATGAATTCTATTTTATCAAAAAAAAATTCTAAATATTTGAAATTTAATTTTTAAATAAAATCATTATTTACTTGAAAAATACAGATTTTATATTTAAAACTATTTTTATAATACTTTCAAAAATTAACTATGGTCTCATAAAATTATCCTAAAATAATAAAACAAAAACAATTTATTTATGAACCAAATTTATGAAAATTAATTAATTTATTAATTTAAAATTGTAATTAAATATTTATCACTCACAAAAATATGAATAATTAATTAATAATTTATAAAATATTCTACTTCATTTATAAGGTGCCTAAATTTTATTTATACTTTCATGGGTGAGGTTACTATTAATAAGGGTCATATTAATATTCATAAGGGTAAAATTACTATTCATAAGGGTATATTACTATTCATAAGCATAGGTTACTATTCATAAAGGTAGGTTACTATTAAAAAAAAATTAAGTTTGTTCTATTAGAATAAAAAAATCACCCTGAACGCAACCGTGTATGTCATATTTTTGAAATTCAAATAACAGAAGTGGAAAAATTATGTTTATTGTCTCAGTTATAACCAAGTGTTTTATTATAGAGACTCAGTGTTTCATGCATTAAATATTAAATTTATTTGTAAATCCTTGGGGTGTTACATTCTACCCTCATAAAAATTTCATCCTCATAGTTTTGAAATTGAATTTTGAAAGTTAATGGTTGATACTTGAAAATTACCTTGTGGGAAACCCATATAAAAAATATGGTTAAAATATCCTCTTAATAAGTGGGAAAGGGAAATGCACCAGTTACTACAAAACTACTCATTCTAATTCAATAAAATGGTTAGGTAAGAATAATCAAACTATCATGTTCTGATGGAAAGTGATAGAGAATATGCTTAGATAAAAGATCATTACCACAAAACCATAAACTACAGTTATGAAAAAAATGATAATAGGACAAAATTTTTGTTTAAGAATCTTTTCCTAGAGTTGAGGAATCATTCTACTCTATAAGAGTATAAATATACATTTATATTTTATAAACACAATATTATCCTTTGTTTGTGCCTTGAACTATCCATTCTTCATCTCTTAGCATAGGTTGCATCACGTGGTGACATTAAACTCTAAATCCTCATACAATGATCAAATAAAACCATTTCATAAATGGTTTAACTTTTCAAAAGATCATGATACAACACTTTATAATAATTCACATATCCATCCTTGTTAGATCCATGTACACGGGGTCCTTGGAAATCCTAATTTTGTTTAGAACTCCATGATCCATTTTTCTCAATGCATCTACTACCTTATTTTCCTTTAATCAACATAAAGCAGCCCTAAATTTTCACATTCCAAACATGTGAATATATTCATCATGTATCCTCTTAAAATATGGTAATAAATCAAAATACCATAAAACCGTATTAGAAACACGAACTCATAAATATTGAAAACTCCATCAATGATAGCACAGACCACTTGTAGACAAGTCAATAATCAGTTTTGAGGTAGTGAGTACTTATACAAATCAATCATTTCTTTATCATTATATTAATCATCAGGAATATATTTAGGGTTTTCTTTCACTCATCCATATACTTTCCTAAGATATTAAATTTCTACTGATTCACTTATCCTTAGTACAATTAATCATACGACCTCAAATTCTTAATGAAATAGTACTACAATACAATCCTCATATATTACATAATTCTTTTAACCAATATATTGCTAATAAAATATTCAAATTACATGATTCTTGATGAGTCATATTAATCATTACACTTCATCTACAGTAGTATCATGAATTTATCATTATCCAGTAACATCATTTGGGGCATATTCCTTTAACTCTTGGGACATTGATTCACATAGTGTCCCATTTCCTTACAGTTGAAGCACTGTACATTGAAAACAATTTTCTTACACTTGAAATCATGAAAATTTTGGCCCTTTTCTCCACACTTGTAACATACTAAGTTTCCTTTTAATTAGGCTCCAGGGTGTTTTATTCCACAAGTACCACATGTTGGAAAATTACCCTTTTTATTCTTCCCTTTATCAAATCTTTCCTCTTACACCCTCTTCTTATCTTGATTCACTTCAAAGCCATAGGATTGAAAGAATTATTTAAATACCCTTTTAACACATGATATTATCTCCTCATATGATTAGGATACTTTGTATATTATCTTACTTCGAAATAATGGCTTAAGACTATAAGAGATATGATCCTTATTACTCTTTGCATCATGTGAATCGGTGAAGTTATCATTCCATTTTCTAGGCACCATTTCTAATCAATTCCATATACTAAATTAGATAATAAAATTATGAACTCTATATAACCCTAAACATGATATAGTATATAACATAAATTTATAAATCACAAATCCTAGAACCATATACTTTGGATACTTTAGGGGCACAAATCCTTCATAATGGCTTATAACGAAAATGTGAATTATCATAAGCATATACCCCAAGAGTTTCAAACTAGGTGTATAGTAAGACCCATTGTTGTGTACCAGGTTACCTCAGGTCAAGCCCAAAACACCTTGTTAGAGTTATTACACCTAGGTACATCTATTCCAGAACCACATCCACTTGTAGTATCCAGACAAGGATTTATTTTCTAAGAAGATCCAAATAATATATTACTTACCAAAATTATAGGATGTTCTTGTATGTGTATCATCAAGTATATCTTAGGGGGTTGTTCCCTAATCTACATTTTCTAAATCTAGTTTCCAAGTTTTCTACTAAACTTCATTTGATACCAACTATAACACCCTGACCCCAGAAGCCTAGATTCGGTGCATTATTTTATTAAATTGGCATGATTACAAGGAAGTTGTATCCCGAAGGACCAAATAGTTTAATAGTTTTGGAAAACCAAATACATACTTAGGTTCAATATTAAAACTTGAAATAAAAAACAACATATAAGTTTTATTGGGAACATATACAACACTAAGTTTATCCCTAAAATTCATTCATAATACACCTCTTCGCATCCTGGGGAAAAATAAAACTTAAGAAAAGGGGTGATCTCAGATGCTCAGTAAGGGTAAACAATACAGGGGAAAATATCATAAAAATAAACATTAAGCATGATTAATAATTAAAAACACATTCCATTAAAAATAAACTTGTACATACTATGGTAGGAATAAGAGATGAATAAATAATGCCATAAAAAAACATAATCATGGGTATTATACTAGCTGAATAACCACATGAACTTTCAATTACTAGCTTCATAATGAGAGAAATGCATATTCAGGACATTTTAAAACATACCATCAAGGCCTCGACCAAGAAATCTAAAAATGATTAAGGCATAGGCCAACACCATATCTAAAAATGGGCAAGGCCTCAGCCAAGTCCATATCTATTTGTCTCATAAGACCTACTAATGCATTGAGAGGCTATAACGGGCCCCACTCATCACTTACCAAGTCCAATGCATTACTCATATGAAATTGGTGAACATAATAAACATATACATTCATATTGAAACTAATATATGAAATGTAAATAACTTTCCTCAATCATTTAACATAAACACTAACCATTCAGAGTAATATGGTGAAGGGTATTAATATAGCACATCCATAGTCAAACTAATCAGAAACCCTTCAACAACATATTATATATGATAACATAAGATATAAAACTCAATGAAGTAAAATTTGAACAAGGGACGTTAACATAGATGAAGATACTTTTAAATGAGACCATTGAAAAAATCTTGAGGAAATAATCCTTAAACATTCCAAAGTGTCCCATACCACCTTGAAACATTCAAATCATAATACCTTAGAATATCATGAGAATAAGTAGACCCTTGATATGATATACCAAAGGGAATTACATACATCATAATCAAGGAATAAGTGGTGAATAAGTTATATATCTTATAAAAGTTAAAGTGAGATTAGAAAAATCCTTTTTCCCTTGGAAAGAAGAGTTCTTCTAGAAGATCATTTTTATTTTTCATGAAATAAGATTTTAAAAATGTATATCCTAGAAAATAAAAGGTAAGGTCATTGAAATTATATTTGAGGATTAAATAAATTATTATTGTGGTGAGATCATTTAAAAATAGTTTTTAAAGAAGCTTTAGAAATAAAATATTTTAGTACGGTTTAATAAAAATATTAAGAGATTTTAAAGCGCAAAGGCATGTCTACTTTCATAAAACCAGAAATGAACCAAAATAAAATTTTCATGTTAAAATTTTTGATTTTAAAAAGATAAATATGGATTAAAACATATTATATAGTGAACTTAAAAATAGGTAAGAATTCGAGAAGTTCCTTGAACCAGACTTTCATTTCAGAACAATTTTTTTGAAAGATTCTTTTAAAACATGTAACTACCCATAAAATAAAAAAGGATTTTGATTGGTAAAAATATATATAAAGTTTACACAGAATTTATGAGGAGTAAATAGGAATAAATAATAATTTTATTGAGGTGACAAGAGCAACCTGAATGAAAATAGAGGTTCGGCTAGAAAATACTTAAAACTTTGTAATGAATTGAATCGTATGGACCAAAATTAATAATCATCAAATGATACATTAAATATCATGAAAATAAATATATTCATGATATGAAACATTAATTTTGATTATACATACACCATAAAAAAGTAGTATTAGTGAATACAAAATATCTCACGAAAATGGAAGCGAGAGGAGAATACCCTTACCTTAAGTCTGAAGGTGTTCTCCACTTGATCTTAATGACCTGAATAATCAAATTTAGGTTCATTAATTAATAATTTCATAACATAATCTTAATTTAATTGATTTATTATAACCTTATTAATTTCATTCATGGCCTTTTTGATGGGTTAAGAGGTTCAATTTCATTGTTCTAGTCCGTTTATTTCATGATCAATATACTTATATACATGAACAGAGAATCGTGTAAAATGAGGATGGTTGTATAGAATTGAATTTATATGTGATTATTGAAAATAAAAAATATTAAATGGTTGTAAATTTCATTTGGTTACTTGGAGTGAAGATGAATCATTATATAAATTATTTAATGATAACTTTTTGGGTTAATTAGCTATTTTTGAACACAACGAACTCATTTTTCTTTATAAATAAAAAATATTTGTACAAAAAGATTCCAGAAACATAGATGATACATAATAAATATATTATAGTCTGTTTAAACCATAATAATGGTTTCATGACCATAATTGAATACGGTAATAGAAATTTAAAACTCAACATCCTTGAATGTGATAAATTATCACATCTAGGATGGTGTTTTTTACTACTACCATAAAAGAAGGGTACAAGAGAGATGATATTAAATTATTCCACCATCATAAAAAAATTAAAGTACATGTAAGTTATTTAATTTTTCATAACATTTGGATTAGGATAGGTGAGGATATAAAAGAAAACAAAGGAGATTGAAAAGAAAGTAAACGAATTAAAAAGAAGAATTTACCTCTTGAATTAAATATTCCTTGAGAGCCTCTTTAGGGGAGAGGATTTGGTCTTTTTATGAGACCAAGGGCTGATAAACGTGGGGGAGGATATTGGGAGGATATTTTGGAATAATTTATATAAGGAACAATTATTTATAAGAGTTAAGATAATAGGTAAGGAGGAGTGGTATTTATAGTGGAGGAGAGGAGGAGTTTCTCATTATTTTAATCATTAGTTTAATATTTTTTCTCAAGACTATGAACAATTTTTATTAATTTAATAACTTAGATCTTATTTTTCAGGTATTTTTTCCTTTTCTAGTCATTTTTGAGAAAAATAGGAATTTATGGAAATTTTCGAAGTACACGCCGTGTACTTTCTGAGTACACACCGTGTACTCAGTTACCGCAGGTAACCATGTGCT
Source organism: Viscum album (assembly GCA_963277665.1). NCBI lineage: Eukaryota > Viridiplantae > Streptophyta > Magnoliopsida > Santalales > Viscaceae > Viscum > Viscum album. The sequence continues at coordinate 2,055,904,409 of OY728157.1, read as the reverse complement.
GGCCGTGTAGTGGCCATGCACACGACCATGTGGGGTTAACCTAGAGGCCACCTAAAGCAAAGTACAAAAAATTCAAGTACATGCCGTGTACTTCAAAAGTACACACCATGCATTTTTTTCATTAAACGTACCGAGGTCGCGTCTAATCACCAGAAACACCATCTCCTAGGTTTCGTTCGATCGAAAGCTCCCGTAGGGCCGTGTTTCTCCTCCAAGACCCTGACCAAGAATCTGAACTCTGATTAGACTGCTGTCAATTGAGTTGGGATCACCTCGGTAATCTCTCTCTTCTGCTTGAGCTTTGTTTCCCAATTCTTCCTCTTTCTCAAGTTATCCTCTGTTGAACATTTTAGATGTTTTTGTATATCTTAGACATTATAAGGTGATTCAAGCCCTGAGAATCAAGTATATCAATCTCCCAATGTTGAGGTAGGTGGTTTGTGCCTTTCCGTTAAAAGTATTTGAGTTATATGTGAATTTTTTCCAATACCCATGAACGGGGTATTGAGCGTTTACCGTTTTATCCCTATTGTTTTTTTATTTTTCTCTTTATTTTGTTTGTTTTTTTCTTCCCCTCCTTAGGGTTGCACCTCCTCCCGTGCTTTCCCCTCTCCCAGCCGCATCGCGGGTCCATCGGCCTCCCCCGTCACTTCCTCAAACTCGTGCCGTCGCCCTTAACCTGTCGCACCACACACCACCTCGCACCGTCGCCCTTAACCCATCGAGCCGAACACCACCTCGCACCGTGCCCTCCCTTTCCAAAATCCTCTCGGCCAACCCCATCCGATCTGTGTCATCACCACCCAGTGCACCACGCCCCTTCACTCCCGTCCGACCACCATCCCATCGCACCCTCTGATCCGTCATCTCCCCCTTCACCCCCTTGTGTGCAACAGGCCCGGCGCGACCTCCCCTCTCTGGACGGAACGAACCACTCCGACATGTATCCTTTTCCAGGACAACCCCGTCACAGCGGCCTTCCCGCTCTCGTCTGGATTTCCTCCCTCGGACAGCTGATGCGCCGCCCCTGCCTCCCCTTTTGGTCGTGACCAAGCCCGATTCTCCTCCTCCTTGCGGGTGAAACCCTTCTCAGACGGATTTTCCAGGTGCGGCGTACCTTCTCACCACTCCAACGTGCTCGTACAAACCTTCAATATCCTTTCCACAGGTGAATTTTATTTAGTTTGCTTGGTTATTACTTTTGAATATTACCAGGTTAGGGTTTATGTGGTTTTTGGTCTGGGTTTGATGTTATCTTTTGTTTGATTCTTGTTTTAGGGTTCCATTGAGTTTGTTTGTGGTGCATATTAGGTGTTGATGAAGATCTACACAAGTTTTGGGAAAAATCAACACCAAGGTAGGTGGTTCCGCATTTAAACATTATTTGATAAGTTAATTTGATTGCTTAGTTAATTTATAATATTCTTCAAATAATTATTTTGGGTGCGGATTTGGTTATCTTTAAGTTTTTATATGCGTTATATTTGTTTGGTAGTATGTTTATGTGGTGTGGGTTTGTTCTTTGTTTAGAAACTTGTTTTTAGTCTATCGTTAGTGTTTAATAATACGTGTAGTTAGTTTTTCAGTTGTGAAAGTGGTGTTAAGTGTGTTTTCAACACGTTGTTGCATGTGTTTGGTCATAAGGGAAGGTGTTGTGTGGTTTGAGTGGATTTTTTCTATGAAAACCCACATTGAATTATCGATTAGTGTTTTATAAATTTTGTGTTTGTTTTGTGAAAATGCGCAAAGTGCGCGGTTTTTGTTCTGGTGTAGCATTCATGTGCATTTTTTCCAAAAAGAGGGTTTGAGTGGGTCTTTAGTGTTTAAAGTCATGTTTTATCTTCTATAATTTCTTAATAAATTTTTTGGTGTTTTGTTTAATCGGGAAAATGTCTTTTAACTGTGCGGTTGGGTTGTTAATCGATGTAAGTGGTGCAAGGTGTGTTCTCGATATGGCATTGGGTGTGTTTGGTCATGAAGGAGGGCTGGGTTGGTTTTGTGTGTTAAGTCATGCCATGTCTCTTTTTAAAGAACTTGTTTAAAAAATTTAATATGTTTTAGTAAATAATTAATAACTGTGAAAAATTGGTTTAATTGTGTTATGTAAATTCTTTTGTATGGGGACTATTTCAAATGGTTTTTTGTGCGTCGGGTAATTCCTCTCATGTGGCCTCAATTGTCGAGACCCGTATGCGACGACTCCTTCTCCCTACATAAGCATAGCTCCCAACATGATACCTGAAGCATCACAGTACACAATATAACTCTTTCCTGGCTCTGGAAAGACTAGTATCAGTGCTGAATTCAACCTCCCTTTCAGCTCCTGAAAGGTTGACTCACAAGAATCTAAGCACAAGAACTTCGCACCCTTCTTAGCCAGGCTCGTTATTGGTGCTTCTAAGCATGAAAAGTCCTGTATGAAATGTCTGCAGTATCCATCCATCCCTAGAAAACTTTGTACCTCAAACATGTTCTTCGGATTCTCCCAAAAAACTACTGCTCTCACTTTCTCTGGGTTTACTGATAATCCTGTCTCTAATATAACATGACCCAAGAAGTGAATATGGTCCATCCAAAAGTGGCATTTTGAGAGCTTATCATATAAATGATGCTCTCTCAGTGTACTCAAAATGATCTCAATATGGGTAATATGGTCGTGTTGAGGGAATGATGCAGTATGGGTTGTCATTGACAGACTCACGAAGGTTGCTCACTTCTTGTCGATTAAGGAGACCTTCAGTGTTGATGAGTTGGGATGGTTGTACCTCTGAGAGATTATACGTCTACATGGAGTTACACACTCCATTGTTTCAGACAAAGATGCACATTTTACTTCTTGGGTCTAGCAGGGGCTTCAGAAAGCTTTGGGTACACAGGTACTTTTGAGTACATCTTACCATCCCCAGATAGATGGCCAGTCCGAGCGTACGATTCAGGTGCTTGAGGACATGCTTCGTGCATGCATCCTGGATTTTGGAGGTTCTTGGGAAAATCATATACCTATTTTGGAGTTTTCCTATAATAATATTTTTCAAGAAACTATTCAGATGACACCTTATGAGGCTTTATACGGTAGGCCATGCTGATCACCCTTATGTTGGCTGGAGGTAGGAGAGACAGCTATACTGGGACCTCATCTTGTCTAGGAGACCACAGAGCAGATAGAGTTGATTCAGAAGAGGATGACTACTACATAGTCTTGACAGAAGTCTTATGATGATCAGCAAAGATGACCTATGGAGTTTGAGGTCAGAGATTAGGTTTTCTTGGGTGTCACACCGAGGTTGAGGCACAGGAGGATTATGAGACATGGTAAGCTTTCACCGAGGTACGTCAGACCGTTTGGGGTTTTGGAGAGAGCTGGGCCGGTTGCCTATCGGTTGTAGTTACCTCAGAGGTACCGGGCTATGCTCGACATCTTCCATGTTTCTCAGCTTCAACGTTACTTCTCAAACCCATCTCATGTTTTCCAACCCGAGGAGGTTGAGTTGGAAGTGGATGCATCATTCGAGGAGCATCCTATCTAGATTTTCGATTGAAGTATGAAGGTTCTCCATGGCCGGTCTGTTCCTCTAGTATGAGTGATATGACAACACGGGTGAGTACAGGATGAGACTTGGGAGAGGGAGGCAGACGTGCGATCACAGTGGCCATAGCTGTTCGGGGTTTCTTCTTCCATGCCGCCTTGCAAGGGAAATTCTGGGACAAATTTCTATAAGGGGGGAAGTTTGTAAGAACCCGGATCTTCTTTTTCAGGTATGTTTTTCTTTTCTAGTCGTTTTTGAGAAAAAGAGGAATTTCTGGAAATTTTCAAAGTACACACTGTGTACTTTCTGAGTACACGCCATGTAGAGGCCATACACATGACTATGTGAGGGTGACCTGGAGGCCACCTAAAGCAGAGTACGGAAAAGGCAAGTACACACCGTGTACTTAAAAAGTACACGCCTTTTATTTCCTTTTTTTTCATTAAACGTACCAGGGTCACGTCTAATCTCCAAAAACACCATCTCTTAGGTTTTGTTCATCCAAGAGCTCCCGTACAACCGTGTTTCTCCTTTGAGCCCCCGACCGAGTATCCGAACTCCAATTCGACCACCATTGATTGCGTTGGGATCGACTCGATAAGCTCTCTCTTCTGCTTGAGATTAATCTCCCAATTATTCCTCTTTCTCAAGTTATCCTCTGTTGAAAGTTTTAGATGTTTTTGTATATATTCAACGCTCTAAGGTTATTGAATCCCTGAGACTCAAGTATATCGATCTCTCAAAATTGAGGTAGGTTGTTTGTGCCTTTCCGTTAAAAGTCTTTGAGTTATATGTGAAATTTTTCCAATACCCATGAATGGGGTATTGAGCGTTTACCATTTTAGCCCTATTGTTTTCCTTCTATGATTGTATGCTTGAGTAGAGGTTAATTGAATGTGAATAGGGTTGATTTCTATGCTTTGGAAGTTTTTTCCCATGCATGATTGCCTGTTTTGACCGTTAGGTCTAGTTTGCATGTTAGACTGCTGTTTACTTTTCCATGCCTAGTTATAGGATAGTGTGATTATTTTGATATGATGTTATGCTGTAGACTGCTATCCAAGTAGTTCTTGAGGTTTACTTTGGCCGATATGCACTGCTATACTTGCTTGACTTACACAGGGCTGTGAGAACTTGGTGTATAGACTATAGGGAGAATGGACGTAAGGGCTTCTCCACAGTGTCTGTTTTAAGTACGATGCGAGGCTATAGGGGGAATTGATGTAAGTTCTTCCCGAGAGTGTATGTAGATCCTTGACATGGGCTATAGGGGGAATAGACGTTGAGTGCTTCCCCAGAGAGCCTTTAGTTACCTATAGAAGACTATATGAGGAATTGACGGTGAGTGCTTCCTCAAATAGTCTATACTTAAGCTGAACCATAGGGGTTAGACTGTGTGTACTGCCCAGAGGGTTGCTTGTGTTGCTAGGTAGAACCAGAGGGGATAGGCTGTGAGTACTTCCCAGAGGGTTACCTATTTATGATTACCTGCTTTGTTAGCTGTTGCTTGATATATGATACTGAATGCATTGAAACTATGAATTGTTTACCTTGGGTACTTTCTTGTTTACTGCATTTATTGCTTGCTTCCTGCCATATATTCACTGACTGTTAGACACATATCTCATGGTGGTTTCCTACTAGGATTTAGTCTCACACCCTATTTGGGCCATGTTTTTGGGCCCAAATAGATTATATTGTTGTGGGTATAGATAAGGGCAAGCACCATTCTACTTCAAGTTCTTGATTGACTATGGAGATGGTGAGCATGGGACCAAGCTAAGGCTTGCGATGCTGAGGAGATGTTACCTATTTTACTTTTGTTCTTTGGTTTAGTACTGTTTGTATTCCAACATTATGATGTGTTTGGATACTTTCCTAGACATATGTATCATGCATCATTGTTATATATATATATATATATGTGTGTGTGTGTGTGTGTGTGTGCTCTAGTTTATCATTCCCAATCTTCAACTGTTCACTTTTGCATGGATTATTACTGCTTCCGCTATTTCTATTGCTTTCTTCTATTGTGTTACTCTACCAATGAGGGAATAGTTTCCCCACTATCACACCCAATGCCCTCGCTGCTAGTCGGCAGCCTCTAACGTTCGGGGAAATGCGCTTGAGGCCATGTGACCAACCGGGTACGGGGCGCCTCTGGGTGGCATTTGGAATCGGGACGTTACAATTAATGTGACCAACCGGGTACGGGGCGCCTTTGGGTGGCTTTCGGAATCGGGACGTTACAATTAATGTGACCAAAAATAGTAATAAGTTCATGTGAGTTCCAAACAAGTGTGCATACATCAGCCTTACATCACCTATGACTTAATAAACCATGTATTTAGCATTTATCGTAAATAATCATATTTTACTATTCATCAAGAATTCATGTATTTTAGAAAAATACCAAAAATTCAACCTAACCATTTTTTAACATATAGAATAAAAAATGGAATCCATTTTATCAAAATAATTTTCTAAATATGTGAAATTTAATTTTTAAATAAAATCATTATTTACTTGAAAAATACAGATTTTATATTTAAAATTGCTTTTATAATACTTTCAAAAATTAACTATGGTCTCATAAAATTATCTTAAAATCATAGGAAAAAAAGTATTTATTTAGGGACCCATTTTATGAAAATGAATTAATTTATTAATTTAAAATTTTAATTAAATATTTATCACTCATAAAAATATAAATACTTAATTAATAATTTATAAAATATTCTACTTCATTTATAAGGTGCCTAAATTTTATATATACTTTCATGGGTGAGGTTACTATTCATAAGGGTCATATTACTATTCATAAGGGTAACATTACTATTCCTAAGGGTATATTAATATTCATAAGGGTAGGTTACTATTCATAAGGGTATGTTACTATTCACCAAAAATTAAGTTTGTTCTATCAGACTCCAAAAATTACCCTGAACGCAACCGTGTATGTCAAATTTTCAAAATTCAAATCACATAAGTGGAAAAATTATGTTTATTGGCTCGATTATAACAAAGTTTTTTTATAGAGACTCAATGTTTCATTCATTCAATATTAAATTTATTTGTAAATCCTTGGGGTGTTACACTATTGAGGTTAATGTATTTTCAGGAAAATAAAATTTCTTACATGAGTTCAAAAATAGTCTTCCATAATTAATGAGGAATCTACAAGTGACATAGAGATCAAGGGATCAATTGGTTTCAACATGGACTTCTTATTCAAGATACTAGGTGAAATTGTTCCATATTATTATTTCAAATATTTTGGAACTCCTCTCATCCACTTCTTCCCTCTTATAAATTTTATTTTCTTTAAACATAAAGGACAACGTTATTCTAAGTTTTGGGGTGAAAACAAAGAAAAAATAATATTTTTTTTGGGTTAAAAAAATGTTTTATTAGTGTCCATGGTAAAAAAAATAAAAAATAAATTTTCTATGCATGAATAGGAAATAAATTTATTTAACCTTCAACATGATAATACACATTTCAAACTTTGAAACTGAATATAAAATAATTTTCAATCCATGATTCTGATTTTAATGAAAGTCTAAGTACATGAGCATAAATTTTGGAAAGTGTGGTTGTCAAATGTGATTTTTCACCATTTACATTTTCATCCATTGAATCAAAATTTCACAACACATGTCCTTTGGATTGGGGGACATTATTTTGAGTAATTAGGGTCCACTAATTAATAACATAGCTTTAGCGATCATTTTAATTTTAGCATGTGTATTAAAAAATGTAAATAAAAAAACAATAAAATTAAACATAGAGTAATGGATTGACCTAATGTGTGGATTTTTACACTTGGTGATCATGAATCCATAGTTTTATGGTCCATAGATAGGAATTTTATCTCTATTTATGATAATTTTAATTTGTTTTTGATTTATTTAAATCAATATGATTCCCAAGTATGTGAGATTCACTTGGTGCCCTAAGGTCATTGAGCTTGGGAGTCATTGAAAAAGTCTCAGTACAGGGGTTGACTTAATTGAGTGAAATTTCAATTACCATGGAAAAATTGTAAAAAAATAAAAAAATGCTCATCTTAAGATTAAAATGTGATTCCACCTAACACTTAAATATTTTCCCCCTTGAATAAAAATGAATCCCCATGTCTAATGTGATGCACAAAACATTATCATGCTTAATTAAAATTGAATGAAATGTGGTGATAAATTTGAATAAAGGAATGATATTGGGATTGGGATATGATTGTGAACCTAGATTATGTTAAATTATTTTGATAATTTTCAGTATTGTTTGGTATGATGCCTTCTGGGGAGCATTGTATGTTATACTGATTTTGAAAAGGGGAATTCCATTTTATATTTTTGAGATACTTTTTTCTTAGGACTAGAATAACTCAAGTCAGGGGGTGTGATTAGCCACCAAAAGAGGCTAATATTTATTGTTTATATTATAATATTCATAATATACAATGTTTATAAACACTAGTTTTAGTGAATTTTATAATTTTAACTTCATTTATCATCATATATAAAATTTATGTTTAATTTTTATCAATTTGGGACCAATTAGTCATAATATCGTGGAATAAATTATTTTAATTATTTGAATTTTATTTTTTAGGATATGATTTATCACTTTATATGGAAATATTTTTCTTTTAGGATCAATAGAAGAATCATAAGTGGAGATGAACATTTTTAGCAATGGATGCATAAATTTTTGGAAAAAAGTAGGTTGACCCTTAGGCCCATAATTTGAACTTCATATAGAGGAAATTAGGAGGAATATTTCATTAAACTGATGATAGATCTAATTTATATGTTTTTAAGATGATTTGGGTGACCCAAGATCAAGTTTAAATTCTGGGCTATATTACAAGGCCCATCATATTTTCCCACCAATTTGATCATAAATTTAGAATAAATGATCCAATTGGGTTGGAAATTTGGAAGATAATAGAGTAAAATTAGAAATTTTTTTCTCTTGTATGACCTTTCCAAAATAAGCCATATTCATAGTCATTTTTGTGCGTCAACATGGGGGATGAATCTGGATCCATTTTTTTGGTCAATATTGAAAAGTCCACTTTCCCAAATTCTCACCCACCTTTTGACTATCCTAATTAATCGGAATGAGATTAAATGATGGGGACTCGACCTAAGGCTAACATATTTCCTATTTAAGGTGGTGGTGGTAAAGGAATTATGGAGTTAAAGTTTTGTTCTTTCAATTTTAATGTTACACTATTATTTTATATTCGCATATTCAATTTATCCCATGCAAGTTGTTTTAATCAAATTAGTTTATTAATAAAAATTATTCTTCTTATCATATTATATTTTTCTTGTTAAAAAATTTATATCATTTTCATAAGGTGTGAATTTATTCACATCAAAAATTTTGAAATTATTTACACAATAATGGAGTATTCGTTATTTTTTTTGTTTTCTCTTATTCAAATTTTCCCTTATGAGTCTAATTCCATATTCCATTGATATATTTTCATTAATTTAGGGATAAAACTCTTTTTGATTTATCCAAGGGTGTATCAAGTGGTTGAGTTAGATGTTATTTATTTTTTTTATCAATTTTTAATCACCTCTTTCATTTGATAATTTCATTAGATGATTAATTACTTTGTCATCCTTATTGAATTTTAAGGCCACACATTTTGAGTGATAATATGATCATTTACTTTAGAGTTATAATGAATATGATACTCTATGTTTATAGGTGATTATTATTAGGATTTGCAGGTATTAAAATAGTAAGTGATGGAAATTGTTTTAATTTGTTGAATGAATCCCTATCAAATTTAAATAATTAGAATCATTAAAATGAAATTAATTCAACCCACCCATTATAATAATCTACGATCAATCCTTTATCATAAATTGAAATAACTTAAGTATTTTATATCTTTAATAATCCACTCAAATTAAAACCAATTTAGACACTTCATAATTAAAAACCACTCCATATAATATATGCGACTGTAGGTTTATTCTTAGGTCTCTGAGAATTCGACAACCCAAGACACACTACAAGAGATCACTTTAGCACTAAAAACTTGGGTAAAATTAGGCTAAACCAAAGTTATAGAATACTAGGAAAGAATATCAACATGATAATAAAGTATCAACACATAACATCATGTGAATGCATCAAACATGGAAATAATACACTCTAGAAATTCTCATGGAATCAATTATCATAACAGGGCTACACCCACACCCACATGAGATTATAATCAAGCATGGTTATCAATTATTCAAAAAAAAATTATAACATGGAAACATGTATAAAAAATATCCCCCAAAAGGTAAGTAACTTCCTACCTCAAATTCATCGACATCAATGACAAGGATAAACCATCAATGTGATTCAAAAGTTGGAGTGGAATACTCAATAGTCAAGAACACCTAATCTTAGGATTTATTATCATAGTTGTCAACATGTCAATTATCAAGGTTCATCAAGGGTTCCAAGAACCAAATCTAGTTACTTTATTTTATAAATAAATAAAATATCACATGTGATGATACCTTTTCTCTCATGGATAATTTCCAAATTAACATTTAGGCCAACACATGTGCTAGCAGTCTTCTCCTCAATATTAATTATAAAACCACATTTGATAATATATATTTCTCTAGATTAATTTGAGATCATAAATGGTAGTTATTTATAATTATACTTTGATAAAAATTTATAATTATCCTTGAAATTTTTTATAATTATCCTTTAATAAGTTTTCATAAATTATCATTTGATAATTTTATTTAATTATATTTTGATAATTTTTATAAATTATCCCTTGATAATTTATTATCTTTTTATAATTATTTATTTTTCTATTTTTATAATTAACGTAATCATCCTTTGATAATCTATTTAAGAATTACCCTTTAATAATTTAGGTTTTAACATCATATATTAAATTCAACCAATTTTCTATAATTTGATAAGGATGGGAAAAAATAAAATAAATAAAAATAAAATAAACCTCTTAATCCCTTAGGCTTAACACACAGGGGAAGGAGGATGGACACCTCACCAGGAACTAAAAAAAACTAAATCAGATCAATAAAGCTTCACCTATAACCTGTAGAGGAGTTCTAGGGTTTCTTGGAGTCAACAAGATCAATCAATGATGAAAATAGAAAGTTTTTTTTTTAATTTTAGAAATAAAATTTCACATACATTCGGTGTTTCCCAACTCTTAACTGAAAACACTGATTTAATTTGCGATTCAACTAAAAATTGATTGTAGAGTGTTTAAATTCCTCCCATTTAGGTGTTACAAATTTAAACAGGTAAAAAATGAGTTATTCCCATGATTTTGGATCAATAAACTTGAATAAATGGAGTTTCAACGACATGAGTAGGAAGAAGAAAGAGAAAAATAAAAATAAAATAAAAAGTAAAATGGTAAAAAATGTTACCCTTACGCACATGCATGTGCTTAAAAAAACACCCGATGCACAAAAATATTATGTCACACCAAGGATAAAAATCATTTTCTATATTTAATGGCTGTCTCAGATTTCTCATCTAAATTACCATTTGGAATATATTCCATTAGTTCAGAAAAACCGCATGTGTGTAATATAATATATTTAATATTTTTATTATATCAATGCTGATGCTCTACAGGCCCCAAAATCCCACACTAACTCCATGTCTAACTCCAAAAATATTACTTAAAATATTCTAAATTATTTCAAGGAAAAAACAAAGTCATTACATTAATAGGGATTTTACCCTTACGTAAATCCATAAAAACACAAGTAAGGTGATTTTATTGAAAATTTAATTTTTCACATAAAAAATACTTGTAATTTATTAATAAAAGAGGGTTCAAGGATCTGTTAAAATTGAGAATATTACAATTGGTTTTCTTAAGACCCATTATACTTGATTTAATCCCAATGACCAATCATGATTTTATTGATTAGCTTGACTATAATGGACTCAATATCATATATAGGTTGTACACATGAAATAATTATACTTGATACTCGATACATGATAGTGTTCTTTGTTACTACTTGGCACTAGAGTTTATTTTTTAGTTTTATTACCATTATTGATTGATCTGATTATTGATATGTTGCATCTTGACTCCATTGTATTAAATATTATACAACTTGTTGATATTTAGTGAATGTTCTTACCTTTCCTTGATTCATCCAAATTTAACTTGTGAAATAGTTTTCGAATATTTTCAGGGAAATCTTTGGGTTTTACATACTAAAATTTCATGCTTCTATCTCTGGTTTCATAAATGATTTTGAAATTTTTATAGTTTTATTTTTAAATCCCAATATCATTGTAATCTAATATTGATGTATTTTGATTCCTATTATGAAATGTAAAGCCCTGTACTCCCTTTATTTACTCTCTTTTATAATTTATGAATTACTTTATGAAGTAATTGCATATACTCTTTGGTGAAATCCTACTGGGATCTATATCTCACACCCCACTTGTAACATTTGGTGTTTATAGCCTTTATGTCCTTATAGAAGTTTCTCATGTTCTAATCATATTAATTTTTGGGACTGTTCTTGGTTAACTGAGGGAAGAATTGGGTCTTGGCGGGTGGTCATGTATCACTAGGATATGGGTTTTAGTAGTTTTTTTGTGCTTCTAATTTTTATAACATCTCCTTATACCCTGACATTGTTGTATTGATTTATTTATTTTATTATGTTTCCATATTGTACTCTAACTTTCTCATATTTTTTGTGGGATAAATCATTCCCAAATGTTATTTCTATATTTCTAGACACTTTTTTCCAGCCTGTGGGGGTTGGTAATGCTCTTTAGGTTAATATCAAATTGGTTAAGATATCAGTTTATATGGTATTATGGGTTAGTTCATTAAAATTGTATCAAAGTAGGTATTTCCTTAAAAGAAATTACTTTTACTTATAACCCCTTATGTTATTTTGGGCGAGTTATAGTATAAAGGGGATTAAGAATGTGTCAAGACTCAAGAGGCAGTTCTTGATTGGGTGCTTGATTGCCACATATTCATGATGTGACTTGAATTACTAGGTGAAGTGGGGACTCAAGTATTTATTTTGAGTTTTTAGTTTCCTGATGAAAAATTATATTTAGATTCCTAATGAGATTATCTTTGATTTTGGGAATATATTATGAGTTTTGGGCTTGAACAGAAAGATGATTAGATCCATACTGTGCTGTCATGATCTGGTAAACTATGAGAAATCAATGTGGATGTTATTGAAGTCAATCCATGAACTTTTATAAGGTTGGTGAATAGTTTACTAGCCCATGTGACCAAGCCATTCATAGTTATACTCTAACCCAAATTTGGTTTCATATCCATTTGTTTCCAAAATGACTTCAGTAATGTGAGGTCAGTTTGGAGAGTTCTTATTTTGAATAGGCATATGGGCGTGGTTTGTTTCATTCTTTGATTTGGTTGTTTTGACTTAATCCCATTAGTGATACTTTTAAAGTTATTGAAAAACCAAATTTGTGACTTAAAACAAATTTTATTTGAGTTCTTTGAAAAGTGTTTTCAATTACCAAAAGGTATTTTTTATGTAAATCTCGATTCAAAAAACTAATTTTCAAAGACTGTCATGTGATGTGATAAAGTAATGTTTTAAGAATAAATTTTGGGTTATAATGGGTTTAAAATGGAAATGGTTTTTGAATTTAAAAATGGGATTATTTATTTTGAAACTATAAAATAATTTCCATGATATGGTTTTTTGAAACTATGATGGATTTATATCAATATTTCAAATTTTGAATAGAAGTGTAATGTTTTATGAATGAGGAAATATCATTTTATTTGAAAATAATAATTCTTTTATAAAATTGGTTTATTGATTTGTTTTAAAGTTTTTGTCTTTGATTTGTTCTGTTGTGATTTTTATTTAATATTTGAGTTAATGCACCAGTGTTTTATGATATTCAGAAATGTCTCCCAGAAATTCCTCCAAGAAAGATAAAATGTTCATTCCTTGGTTTAGTATTTGGATTAGTCCTTCATGTTTTTTGTAAGTGGCATATCTAATTGATGACTCTAACCAGAATCTAAATTGAGTGTTGGATTTTTCTCTTTTCTAGTCCTTATACCCCACCTAAGTCTTCTTGGATCACCATCTACCTTCTTATAAATGTGAGTGAGGTTCCCCTGAAGCAATGAAGTGGATTGAAGAAGTTGAGGAGATCTTTGATTCTATCAAGAATCCTAATGCACGTAGGGTCAATAATATCAAATACTTGTTCGAGGGACCTGGTTGAGAGTGGTTGTAAGTCATGATTCCCTCTTGTTAGCATGAAATAATTTCTTGGGAATTCTTAAAGTTAGTCTTTATTCAATAGAAGTATCATGATGAAGTGAAGAATGAGAAAGTTTATGAGATCATGGGTCTTTTTCAATGAGAGATATCAGTTGTAGAGTAAGACAAGAAATTCTCAAGTTTGGCATGTTTCTCACTCGAGCTTGTTGTAGATGAATCTATTAAAGATCTGTGTTAATAGTTTTTTCCCAGACCTTGTAATTTCCATGCTAGTAATTTTTCTAACCACTTATCCATTGGTTCTTGGAAGGGCCTTATCTATTGAATATGAGCTATAAAAGTGATAGTAAGTGGTTAATTCCTCATGTGTGTTTGTATTAAGAAATGATTTCCCAATTTATGGATCATTAATTTTGTTTGACAAAGGAAAATTATATCAGGAAAAGAAGAGGAATTTCATGTGCTCCCGGTGTAGAGCACCTATTCATTCTAAGAATTTGTGTTTGAAAGTTCTGAGAGTTTGTAAATGGTTCGGCCTCTTGGGTAATATTAAGAGGTTCTATAATATGGGATATTAAAAGGGGAAGTTCCAGTTAGGGATCATCAGCTCTTGAATATAGGGTAATATATGCTTTAAGATAATAGAGCTCTAGCTATATGCCTCAGAGTGAAACTTTTCACACAGTAGAGGAGCTACCAGTAGTGGTTGATCTTGATCCATATTTTTTATTTCCAATGTCAAAGTGAATTTTTTTTGAGTTTCATGTTGTAGCTCATCAGTCTTTGGATACTTTCTTATTTTTGGGATCTCCTATGGCTTGCTTTGTGAACTTTTTGGATTTTCTCTTGTATATGTTGGTTATGATCACGATGATGGTTTTTTTCTTGAAATATATGTTGTTGTGCCTTGTGTATGTGTGTTTTTGAATGGTTAAACTTTATCTTGAATGGTTTTAGTTCCTTATAGTCTTTTGTTCTCTTAGGGATGGAGTGGAATCTTGTGATGAGAACCTTTATATATGAGGATTTTATTCTTTCAAAAACCCTTATGTTGACTCCTTCTATGGGTGTATCTCTATGGTTAGGGTTGGATATCATTATATTTAGTTTTTTTTCATTGGTATCATCATTTATTTCATTGATGGTGAGATATCAAATATTGATGTGATTGATGGTCTCCCTCATGAGAGTATGGTTCCCTATTTGTGCATTAGACTTGTCATTTCAAGATCTTTCTGGTTAGACTTGGATAAAACTTTGTGTTGTACTCGGGTAATAAGGAATATATGGACTGTTGATGAACCAGGAACCTAGAGGTGCTGGTGTATGATTCAATGAGATTATCGAGGGGTGTGGTGTTGAAAATATCAGGTTACAACTAAATAATTTCCTGGGTTAAAAATCCTTATTAATTCTATAAATTTCCTGTGGATGATTGGATAATTAATGGATCTTTAGAGCATTATTTCTTTTTGGAATCATTGAGGTGTCTTGTATGTGTTGTTTCTTGAGGTTTTAGTTTTGGGTATTGGATTTTTCGTTGTAGTGTGTGATAAAAGTCTCTTATTTGAGTTAAAAAGATGTTTTTTGGCATATTTTTCCCTTGTATTATACAATTTTGGTGAATATTTAAATGGTGGGGAGACCTATGATGGGTCTCTGGTTCTTTCCAATTGTTTTATGGTTCCTCTCAGTGTTGTTAAGTTTTTTTTGAGATGTGTGTTGATCTTGGAGTTTTTCCGGGTGGCTTCTTTTGGGTGAGTTTTATTTTGTTTCAGGGACCATCTACCTCAAGGGTTGATTGTGGGAGTTATTTTAGTCTTTTATTTTTCTATCATTTAGAATAGAAGATTTATGGGGGTATAAATCCTTATGATGGTGAGATTTGTAATATCCTCTTTTTTATAACAATTAAGGACCCTCTTTGGCTTTATTTTTATAAGCATTTTTGTAGAAAAAATTTATAACATTTGATATAAAATTTACCCTTACACATGACCTATGAGTTGTGTGTGGGTAACTTATGATTTATGAAGTTTGTGTAAAAGTAAGAGGGTTCCACCTTAGATTTATAAAGGTATGATGTAGATTCTATACGCTGTGTAAGAGTAAACTTACCACTGTGTAAGTGTAAGTGGGATTTTTAATATGTTTTATAAGGGTATAAATATGTTTATATACATTGTGTAAAGGTAACCTAGTTTTTCTAAATGTTTTGTAAGGGTAAACCCTTGCTACGTAAGGGTAGTCCTGGCACCACATAAGGGTAAACTGAGATTATCCTTGCTTGTGTAATGGTAACTATGAGTGGTGTAAGGGTCATTTTTCATTTTCCCTTATTGTGTAAGGATATCACATAAGGAAACCGACTTGCATAAGGGTACCAAATTTCATAAGGGTATCACATAAGGTTAACCTTTCTTTTTTAAAGGTTGCGTAAGGGTACTTAATGCATTATGTAAAGATAACCTTTGTTTTTCAAAGGCCATATAAGGGTACTTCAGTTTTATGAAAGGGTAAGCCTGGGCGTGTGGTCTGTGTAAGGTTAAAACTCCCCACCCTTTCATTATATGCATAATGGTAAACCATATTACCCATGCACAACAATATTTTTGAGATTTTTTAAAACTTTTCTTTTCATTTCTTATTATCTATATCAACCATGTAATGCCTCTTTACGATTTTTGTAATTTCCAGACCCGATACACTTCTAAGATAGTGTCCAGACCAGTGGGTCACATGACCGCAGGTGCATCTCCCCATACACCAGAGGTTTCCAACTAGTAGCGAGGGTCTCAAGAGGTGATAGTGGAGATACTATACCCTCTATCAGAGTTTCACATTGGTATTATAGAATATAAATATAAGACAAGTAGCAGAAGCGGTTGATTATCCAATAAAAACATATTTTTTAATTACATTTTAATGGTATTAAATGTTCATTTTTGATCTTATGGGCCTAAGTTAGTGCATTTTCATTATGAACATCCATTCTCATCATTTGTGCACTGCATGCCTAATATACACCAATTTAGGCCCAATGAGTCATCTGATTATAAGGAATGTAATTATCAATATTTTAATTTGATATTTTGGGAACTATATCTACACTTAAATGTGAACATTTTTCATTCAGGGATCAATGGATGATTCATAAACAATGATGGAGATATTTGGAGATGAATGGAAGCAATTCTAGAGAAGGTAGATTGGATACCAGCCCACTTATGAGACTGTGGGGCCCAACATACAGGCCCAATGAATCCCAGATTTTGTGGTATGATAGAATAAATGTTTAAGAACAAATCACTCTTCAGTAGATAATGCTAATTCGGCCTCTATGGTGGTCATTAAGGCGCCCCAACTTAGAGATACAATTCTGGGCCAGATTCTATGGCCCATAAAAACATCCCACTAATTTAATCATATCTCGGAATCAAAAACTCCAAATGGGCCCATATTGTACATGAGGTTAGAAGACATCCTGAGATCCATTTTCTTCTTCTATGGCCCACCCTGATTCGTCCATATAGAAGGTCATACAAATGCATCTGTTCGGTGAAGGAAAGATGGCTGCCACCTTGGGTCAAGGGTGGAAAAATCAACTCTCCCTTACTTTCCACCCACCTATGGACTACCAAAATTAATTTAGGAGACTTGGACTGTTGGAGGATCGAACCAAGGGCTCAAAATTCCTATTTAAGGCAGTGGTGTTGGAGGATTGAGGAATCTTTGGTGCTTGGTTTCATTGCAGTGTTATGCTGCCACTTTGTGTTTGTAATCACATTTCTTCCTCATGTAAGTTGTTTAATTCACCTTAGTTTTTTAATAAAAGTTCTTCATTTAATATTATTATATTCTTCTACTTTTCACGTTGATACCATTGTTTCAAGATGTGAATTTATTCACACCATACTTTTTGATATTTATCACACAACGGAGGAGTGATCTTTTTTTGTTGTTGTTTTTTACTTCTTCAATTCCACCCTTGTAAGTCTACTTCCCACTTCCGTTGAAGACATGTAATCAATGGAGGGATAAATATTTTATGGGTTGATCCAAGAGAGTAGAAAGGGGATGGATTGGATGTTATTTATCACTCCATTAATGGCTAATCACTTCTTTTAAATGAGATTTTTATTTGATGATTTTAAAATATCTTCATCCTTATTGAATTTAAGGTCACACATTTCAAGTGCTAATACGAACCTCTACCTTGGAGTGCTCAAAACTTTGATCCTTTAAATGTATAGGTGATTAGTATTAGGGTGTGTAGGCATTAAACCAGTAAGTGATGATTTCGTTTGATCTTCTTAAATGAATCCATCTCAATTATAAGAAATTGAAATCATTAAAAAAGTAATTCATCCAATCCACCCCGAGCGATAACCTAAGATCAACTCATTCTTTTAAATTGAATCCACTTAAATATGTTAGTTATCCTTTAAACCCATATAAAATCAACCCAAGTTGGCCACTTCATAGCCAAAAACAGTCCATAGAATGTACGTGTCTATAGGTTTCTTCTTAGGTCTCCGAGGATTCGATAACCCAAGCTAAACTACAAGGACCGTTCTACCTTCATCTCTTGGGTAAATTTGAGCAAGAATCAAATTTTGGCGCTGTTGACGGGGACCCAAGTAAGTCATATAAACACCCATTCTATTCTCCCCCATTTCTTCTTTTCTCATCCAAATTCTCTTATCTTATCCCTTTCTCGTTTTTTTTCTTTTGGCGCATGTCCGCCTACACCCGCGATCAATCAAACCGTCTAGTTAGGGTGGATAGTCCTGGGGTTGGGGAGTCAAGTACACCAAGAGAACTCATTCCATTAGATCCTAATCTTCCTAATACTCTAGAGTCCAAAATTGAGCCAATTTAAATGGAAGGTCTTCAAAGAAACCAACTCATAAACCTGGGTGGGAACCAAAATGGAAACCCAAATGAGGCAGCCCCAAACTTGGGGAATGCGGTCGATCAAACCATGAATGACTAACTCACACCTTCATGGGCCAATGCCCCCTCATGCATTAGACACAATTCACTAGGAGATTCCAACTACATATTTAAACCCCATGTCCTAAACCACCTTCCCACATTCCATGGAATGGAGTCCGAGATGCCATACCTACACATTAAGGAGTTCAATGACATTGTAGAAACCATGTGTCCCCCACATCAACTAGAATCGGCTAAGATGAGGCTATTTACTTTTTCTTTAAAGTATCGAGCTAAAAATTGGCTAAACAATTTGAGACCATCATCCATCAACTCTTGGGACCAACTACAAAGAGAATTATACAAAAAATACTTTCCCCACCATAAAACAATTGCACTTAAAAAGAGTATCCAAAACTTTTTTGAAAAAGAGGGAGAGTCATTCTATGAAACATGGGAGAGGTTCAAATACACTCTAAACATGGTTCCACACCATGGTTTTTATATTCCTGAACAAGTGAGAATTTTCTATGAAGGGTTGGGTCCGAGGAACAAACAATTCATTGACATGATGTGTAATGGAGCCTTTAAAAACAAAGCCCCAAATGATGCTTACGAGTATCTAGAAAGCCTTTCTGAACAAAACCAAACATGGGGAACTTCACCTTATTCTGAAAATCCATAAATAACTACTAGAATTCATACAATTATAGAAGAGGAAAGCCTTAGGGATAAACTCGCAGCACTCTCTAGGAAGGTCGAAGAGATAGACCTTAGGAAAGTCCATGAAATCCAAACTGTAGACCTTGTTTGCACAATTTGTGACAAACATGACCATAAGAAAGACAACTGCCCAACCATTCCATCCATCAAGGATGTTCTCTTAGGAGGACCCCCAGCAGAAGTAAATGCTTTGAACTTTCAAAAGCCTCAATACCAAAACACCTTCAACCCAAGGTATAACGACCACCTAGGCTTCCGCTGGAAAGATAACCAACAACCTAGCCAACCACAGGGACAAAATCCTTACCCCCATCAAAACTACCAAACCCATAACCAGTTCCAAACCCAACCTATCCAATACCAATAGCCACCGGTCCATTTTTAACAAACCATCCCACCTCCAAAATATCCCCCTGGGATAAACCAACCTATTTAAGCACCCACCCAAAATGTTCCACAAAGCCTACTAGAACAACTGTGCAAACAAATGGAGAGGATGAACTCAGAAGTATCTTCCCTAAAACAAGAACTTCAAACCATAAAAACTAGAAAGGCACCCATGCCTACTCAGGTGGTTCCATCCTCAACTTCAAGGGGAGAGTCAAGTTGTGCTCAAACAACTCATGAAAAACTAAAGGCTGTGACTGTTTTAAGAAGTGGGAAATCAATTGAGAAACCCGAACAACTAATTCAGAACCCACCTGAAGATTCAAACTTGGATGAAAATTCAAATGAACCACAAGATCAAACAGAGGAAACTGATAACATTGTAAAGGAAACAACTCTTCAACAAACAACCCCACAAACTGCACCATTTCCTCAACGCATGAGGGGGAAAGCCAAGCCTGAACTAAGTGAAACATTGAGGGAAATCTTTTCACAAGTCAAGTTGAACATACCCCTTCTCGATGCCATCCAAACCATACCTACCTACTCAAAGTACCTTAAGGACTTGTGCACTTTTAAAAGAAATTTTTCACATAAAAACCAAGTCCTTTTGGCTGCTAATGTGAGTACCACCATTCAAGGGACCATTCCTCCTAAGTTGAAAGACCCAGGTTGCCCTTACATCAATGTTGAACTAGGAGAAAGAAAAGTTGTCAAGGCCTTGTGTGACCTAGGTGCTAGTTTCAATCTCATACCATATGCTGTGTACTGCCAGTTAGGCCTAGAAGAACTCCAACCCACATCTGTCACACTTCAACTTGCTGATCGTAGCATTAGGGTTCCAAAGGGGATTTTAAAGGACGTTCTGGTAAAGGTTGAAAACTTCATCTACCCTGCTGAGTTCATTATCCTTGACAACCATCCAAACTTAGGAAATAAAGAACAAACCCCAATCATCCTTGTCCGTCCTTTTCTTGCAACAATCAACTCTGTTATCCGAGTCCGAAATGGGAACATGACCATCACCTTTGGGAATATGAGTCTAGACTTGAACATCTATAATGCAAGCTCACAAATAGGGGATGACAAGGAAATTCATGAAGTAAACATGATTGGAAGCATTGATAATGAATCCATAGAACATCAAGGAATGTTTGCTGAATGTTTAAGTCCGGATGAGATTGATTTCCTTTGTTCACATAAAGGAAGTTTATCTCCTTGGATTGAATCAATTTCAAATTGCTCTTATGATGAATTCTTAGGTCCAACAATCAGTGAAACCTTTCAAGAAACCACTTTCATGGAGACCACTCTAACTTCCTTCCCTAAATCTGATCAAGACAATATAGTAGCTGAAACTTCTACATGTGGGGAATCAATCCTATCTGAAACTCTAAAAAAAGAAATTGAACTTGATCCAATGTCCCAATATTCTTCTGAAATTCTGAACCAACCTGATCTTGAATTGAAGGAACTTCCCGCTACACTCAAGTATGCTTTCCTAGGGGACAATAAAACACATCCTATTGTCATTTCTTCTTATCTTGAAGCCAATCATGAGAGGATGCTTCTAGATGTCCTTAGGAAACATAAGAAAGCCATTAGTTGGACCCTATATGATATTCCTGGGATTAGCCCACTTATCGGGACTCATAGGATTGTTCTGGAATCTGATTCAAAGCCATGTCGTCAACCTCAACGACGACTCAATCCTAATCTCATGGAGGTAGTAAGGAAGGAAATTCTGAAATTGTTAAAAGCTGGTATCATATATACCATAGCTAAGAGTGAGTGGGTTATCCCAATCCAAGTGGTTCCAAAAAAGGCCGGAATCATAGTGATAACCAATGAGGATGGATAGATTCTTCCAACAAGGGTGAGTAGTGGATGGAGGGTCTGCATTGACTACAATAAGCTAAAATCATTCACCAAGAAGGACCATTTACCCTTACCATTCATTGACCAAGTCCTTGAGAGAGTGGCAGGTCATTCCTTATACTGTTTCTTAGATGGGTACTCGGAGTATAATCAAATTGAGGTCTCCCTAGAGGATCAAGGGAAGAATACATTCACATGTCCATTCAGAACCTTTGGTTTCAAACGCATGCCCTTCGGGTTATGCAATGCCCCTGGAACCTTCCAGTGGTGTATGATGGGAATATTCTCAGACATGGTAGGGGATTTTCTAGAGGTCTTCATGGATGAATTCTATGTGTTTGGGGATACATTTGAGGGATGTATGAGGAATGTAGAGAGAGTCTTGTCAAGATGTGAAGAAAAGAATCTAGTCCTAAACTGAAAAAAATGCCATTTTATGGTTAAAGAGGGATTGGTTTTAGGGCATCTGGTCTTAGGTAGGGGGATTGAAGTTGATAAAGCCAAGGTTGACATCATTAGTCACCTTCCATCACCCAAAACTATCAAGTAAGTGAGGTATTTCTTAGGACATGATGGTTTCTATAGAAGATTCATCAAGGACTTTAGTTCAATATCCTGTCCCCTTTGTGCTCTCCTAGTAAAGGATGCTCCATTTGTTTGGACAAAAAGTTGTGAGGGTTCATTCTCAACCCTCAAATCCTCTCTCACCTCTCATCCCATTATGAAATCGCAAAATTGGAACCTTCCTTTCGAACTTATGTGTGATGCCAGTGACTTTGCTGTAGGAGCTGTGTTAGGACAACATTGTGATAAAAATCCTTATGTCATTGCTTATGCAAGCAAATCATTAAATGATGCCCAAATCAACTACACCACCACTGAAAATGAGTTACTTGCTATTGTGTTTTCCTTAGAGAAGTTTAGGTCCTACCTCTTAGGATCCCCCATCACTGTGTTCACTGACCATTCTGCACTAAAATACCTCTTCCAAAAACAAGATGCTAAGGCTAGACTGATTAGGTGGGTCCTTCTCTTACAAGAATTTGACCTCACAATCAAGGATAAAAAGGGAGTTGAAAATGTTGTAGCTGATCACCTATCTAGGATGGAATTCAAAGACAACTCAAATCACCTTTCTGTGTCTGATTCGTTTCCTGATGAACACCTATACTCTATGAGTGATTGCCCTTGGTATGCCGACATAGCCAATTTCTTAGTTACAGGAGTCATTCCAAAATTCTTAGGGACTCAAGCTCGAAGGAAATTCCTTTCTGATGCTAGACACTATGTGTTTGATGATCCATACCTCTATAAGTTCTGCCTTGACCAAGTCATTAGGAGGTGTGTTTCAGAATCTGAACAAGAGTCCATCCATAAATTCTGTCATAGTGAGGCATGTGGAGGTCACTTTTCCTCTAAGAAAACATCTGCTAAGATTCTTCAATGTGGTCTCTTCTGGCCCACCCTCTCAAGGGACTCCTACACATTTTTTCAAAGCTTTCCTAGGTGTCAACAAGTAGGGTCCATCACAAAAAGGAATCAAATTCCACTCACTCCCATCTTAGTGGTTGAAATATTTGACTGTTGGGGAATTGATTTCATGGGTCCCTTACCAAAATCTCGAGGATACCTCTACATACTCTTAGCCGTTGATTATGTCTCAAAATGGGTTGAGGCCATTCCCACTAAGTCCAATGATCATCAAGTTGTGATTCGATTTCTGAAAGAGAACATATTTTCAAGATTTGGAATTCCTAGGGCTATAATTAGTGATCAAGGAACCCATTTATGCAACCGCCCATTCTATTCACTCATGTCTAAGTATGTTATTTCTCATAAAGTTTCCACTACATAACATCCTCAAACCAATGGTAAAGATGAGTTAGCGAATAGGGAGATTAAGCAAATTATTGAAAAAACTGTCAACCCCTCTAGGAAAGATTGGTCTGAGAAACTCTTAGATGCTCTTTGGGCCTATAGAACCGCATATAAAACCATTTTAGGAATGTCCCCATATAGGTTTGTTTATGGTAAAGCATGCCATTTTCCAGTGGAGATTGAACATAAGGCCTTTTGGGCAATTAAGAAAATGGATTATGACCTCTCATTGGCTGGAACAAAAAGGAAATTAGATCTCAATGAACTGGAGGAACTAAGGATGGAGGCTTATGAAAATTCAAGGATCAATAAAGCTAGAGTTAAAGCCTAACAATATAGGAATATCAAGGTCAAACATTTTGAACCGGGAAAACTTGTTCTCTTTTATAGTTCAAAACTTCATTTACACCTGGGAAAGTTAAGGTCTAGATGGTCAGGTCCTTTCATAGTGCATCATGTATACCCCCATGGGGCAGTAGAGATTCAAGATCCCACTAGTGGTCACATTTTCAAGGTCAATGGTCAAAGGTTAAAAACATTCATTGAATCATTCAATAAACAGGAAATAGATGTTGAGTTAATTGAGCCAATCTATGAACCAGGAAAAAATTGATAAATTTAGGATCTATGTCGGGCTAACGACGTTAAACAAAGCGCTGCATGGGAGGCAACCCATGGTTTTTATGTTTCTAATCTTTCTGAATCATCTTTATTTTTAAAATAAGATTGATTAATCATTTTTATATTTAAAAATAAAAAAATAGACTTTTTACCTGTTCTTCTATTATGAGTATGGATGGGTACGAAAGGGGAGAACCATATTCATCCGTGTCACGTGGTGTGATCCTTGAGTAATACCTTACCCAGAAATTTAAAAAGAAGACAATGTATCATCAGTTTATTTTGTTGTATTTTTATTATTTTATAGGTTAAGATAAAAATAATAAAAATAATATAATAATTAAAAAAGGGGACATGCCATAGGCCATGGGGAAAACCCCGTCACAACCGGCGAAGCCGCGGGGACTCGAACTCGGGACCGAAGGGAGATAGGGGCGCGCGCTTACCACTGACCTACGGCTTAATGTGCTTACTTATTCTATAATTTTTATATATATACTTATATTTTACTTATATATATATATATATTGTTTTGTTTTTTTGTTTATTTTCCTTTTTCCACTAGGGAACTTTGCAAGCGACATGGATATCAAAGGACTAAATTCGAGCGACAAGAAATTCAAACTTCAACCACCAGGTGACTTCATTCCATGATCCTCATATTTCAATTTCCTTATTGAACTCCCCTTTTATTCCTCTACCCCATTCTAAATTTTATTTTTACGAAACTAGGGACAGTTTCATTCTAAGTTAGGGGGTGTGGAAACAAAATGTTTGTTTAAAAAAAACAATGATAAAAAAATAAGTAAAATTCATTTATCATTCATATAATAACATATTTTCTCACATTAAAACTACATAGAAAATAACTTTTATTTCCTTGAATCTTAATTTAATTCATGATTAAGTTTAAAAGCATTGATTTTGGAAGTTTGGTTGTCCAATGAAAATTTTCATCATTTTTATTTTCATCCATTAAATCAAAATGCCACAATGCACGTCCTCTAGACTGTGGGGTACTAATTTGAATTTTTTGGGTCCCATAATAAATAGCATAGGCTGGTTTGATTTTTATGAATAATATGAGTATTCAAAAAAAAAAAATAATAATAAAAATTGCGTGTAGAGAAATGGATTGATAAAATGCGAGGCTTTCGGCACTTGGGGATCGTGACTCCAGAGTTGTCTAGCCCTGAGTTTTTCAATCTATCTCTATTTATGGTAATATGAATTTTTTTTTGATTAAGTTAACTCGAGGCGATGCCCGAGTATGTGGGCTTCACTTGGTGCCCTAAGGCCTTTGAGTCTGGGAGTCATCGACAAAGTCTTGCTACATGGGTTAATTTGATTAACTGCAATCTGAATTACTATAGCAATATTGCAGAAAAAAATCCAAAAAAAAGAGGAATGAAGAATACTCATATTTGGATTAAATGTGATTCCACCTAGCGATTCCATGATTTCCCCCTTGAATGAAAATGAACCCCCATATCTATTGTGATTCACAACACATCATTACACCTAATTGAGTTAGATGAAGTATGATGATGGATTTGATCAAAGGAATGGGATTGGGATTGGGATCTGATTTTAAATTCATCTTGTTTTAAATTATCTTGATAGGTTATAAAAATATATTTGTGTGCAGTTTACATTGTGAGCACTGTTTGTTATAATGTGTTTGAAGAAAGGAATTCAAATAAAATCATTGAATTATTTGCTCGGGACTAGAAAATATAAAGTTGGGGGGGGGGTGTGATTATCCAATAAAAACATATTTTTTAATTAAATTTTAATGGTATTAAATGTTCATTTTTGATCTTATGGGCCTGAGTTAGTGCATTTTCATTATGAACATCCATTCTCATCATTTGTGCACTTCATGCCTAATATACACCAATTTAGGCCCAATGAGTCATCTGATTCTAAGGAATGTAATTATCAATATTTTAATTTGATATTTTGGGAAATATATATACACTTAAATGTGAACATTTTTCATTCAGGGATTAATGGATGATTCATAAACGATAATGAAGATATTTGGAGATGAATGGAAGAAATTCTAGAGAAGGCAGATTGGACACCAGCCCACTTATGAGACTGTGGGGCCCAACATACAGGCCCAATGAATCCCAATTTTTTTGGGATGATAGAATAAATGTTTAGGAACAAATAAATCTTCAGTATATAATTCTAATTATGCATCTATGGTTTTATTAAGGCGCCCCATGTTAGAGATACAATTCTGGGCCAGATTCTGCGGCCCAGAAAAACATCCCACTAATTTGATCATATCTCTGAATCCACAACTAAAAATGGGCCCAAATTTTACAGGAGTTTATAAGACATCCGGATATATATTTTATTATTCTATGGACCACCATGATTCTTCCATCTAGAAGGTCATACGAACGCGTCTGTTCGGTGAAGGAAAGCTGGTTTCCACCTCGGGTCAAGGGTGGAAAAATCAACTCTCCCTTACTTTACACCCACCTATGGACTACCACAATTAATTGAGGAGACTTGGACTGTTAGAGGCTCAACCCAAGGGCTCAAAAATTACTATTTAAGTCAATGGTGTTGGAGGATTGAGGAATATTTGGTGCTTGGTTTCATTGTAGTGTTATGCTGCCGCTTTGTGTTTGTAATCACATTTCTTCCTCATGTAAGTTGTTTAATTCACCGTTCTTCATTTACTCTTATTATGTTCTTCTACTTATCACGTTGATACTATTGATTCAAGGTGTGAATTTATTCACACCATACTTTGTGATATTTATCACACAACGGAGGAGTGATCTTTTGTTGTTGTTGTTTTTACTTCTTCAATTCCACCCTTGTAAGTCTACTTCCCGCTTCCGTTAAAGACATGTCATCCATGGAGGGATAACTATTTTATGGGTTGATACAAGGGAGTAGAAAGAGGCTGTATTGGATGTTATTTATCACTCCATTAATGGCTAATCACTTCTTTTAAATGAGATTTTTATTTGATGATTTTAAAACATCTTCATCCTTATTGAATTTAAGGTCACACATTTAAAGTGCTAATACGAACCTCTACCTTGGAGTACTCAAAACTTTGATCCTTCAAGTGTATAGGTGATTATTATTAGGTTGTGTAGGCATTAAACCAGTAAGTGATGATTTAGTTTGATCTTCTTAAATGAATCCATCTCAATTATAAGAAATTGAAATCATTAAAAAAGTAATTCATCCAATCCACCCCGAGCGATAACCTAAGATCAACTCATTCTTTTAAATTGAATTCACTTAAATATGTTAGTTATCCTTTAAACCCATATAAAATCAACCCAAGTTGGCCACTTCATAGCCAAAAACAGTCCATAGAATGTACGTGTCTATAGGTTTCTTCTTAGGTCTCCGAGGATTCGATAACCCAAGCTAAACTACAAGGACCGTTCTACCTTCATCTCTTGGGTAAATTTGAGCGAGAATCAGTGGTAAATAAATGAAAGACAACAAAAGAAGATAGATAGTAAAACTCATATATCAGTGGAAGCATTAGTATGAAAATTTAATAAAAAGGTTATACAATAGATGAATAAATGTCATGGTGATGATACTTAACTGAAAGTAGTAAATAATACAACATGCCTTGTAATACTGATCAAGAATAAAGAAAAGACACCAAATCCCTAAGGGTGATATCCAAAAGAATCATAAGCTTCATCTCAATCATTTTCTCCTAACTTATAGGTAAAAATAGTACAACATAAGCAGTCAATCATGTTTTTCAGTCCTATGAACAAGAAAGGTCTACTCGGGTACCCCAGTGTAATGGCGGCCTGAGTAGGGTGTGAGATATAAATCTCAGTAGTCCTGCACCACCAATGTCTATCCCAATCCAAACAATGAAATATAAATTAAGAAGTGATACATATAAAATAAATGGTGAGTGATAATATGTTAGTAATAGAAACTTGGTTTGGGTTCCTAAATGGACACCCTTCCCATAACACCTGCTTTATCCTAAGAAGAAATTTAGAAGAAGGTACCTATGCAAGCATAATATGTGTACCAGTGCCAAAACTAAAAAGGAAACTCAAAAAGGTGCACACCCAAGCTTGTTCTTAGGCTTGGGTTCTAATTACCATGTCATCACATAAGTATGCTAACAAGTAAGAGAAAAAATTCATAAGTGCATGCTCTAATATAAATAGAAGCAAAAAGTATAACACAAGTAATTTAACCAAAGAAGTCATTCAATGCAATTCAATAAAATCTAGAGTTGGAGTCTAAGCCTATCCTAAAGGCATTGCTATGGTACATCCTTCAATTTATCCAATACCACCAAGCTCATCCATTTAAATCTTCTAAAATACCAAGTATCGATTGAGGAATAGTGACTTTGAGTCCATCCCAGACATCTCACTAGAGGGACAAGTATTACCGAAGGCATGAAATATCCATCTTGCCAATGGGTCCATCCACGGTTAATCCTCTAGGGAACCGATATCACTCAGAAGTATATTAAACCACCCTAGAATCCATCTCCTGGAAAGCCAAAGCATTTCCCCTAGTGCATCATGGTATAACCACCCGAGCATGGGGGTTCATCCATGAGTCCTTAATACAAAACCCATATTCTCACTAGGCCCATATCAAGTGAACCAAAATAGCCAAAACACATTAAAAGGAAAACCTCAATACATATATCGCATGAAAATAATATACATAAATCATTCTAATAAAAAAATTATTATGATCCACAAGCTATTCATTCCATAAAGTAAAACAATCCAAGCCATAAACATGGCATAAGGAATTTAGTAGAAAAGTAATCACATAAAAATTACATGACAATGTTAGCATTTTAACATCTCAATCGAACAAGCATAGAATGCAGATCAAGCCACCAAAACAAGGCATAAAAATTAGGCACCTTCATAAGCAATAAAATATAAACAAAAGAACATGGAATCAATATTCCCTGAACCATAGGTTACAAATAACATTAAATTATGCAATATTACAAGATTTTTCAATCATGACATTCAATTCAAACCATAACATTACATTTATAACATAATGCATAAGGAAAACATGTCATTTATGCTGGGAACACCCAAAGGGGTGGAAAAAAGTCAAGGCGAACACCCTGAATGAGTTTCTCTATAAGCAAAGGCCACAACGGCATGATAGAACAAACCAAAAAATTTAATAAGCGATGATAAGGCATTGCCAGAAGGTTTTAATGAGCAAAAAAAAGGCGCAACATGACATACGCGATGAAGTAAAGGGAAGAGGGTAAACACCCTATACTAGGAATTCTAATTACACATTGAGCCACACACTTAGGCGGTGTCTTGGATCATCTATCATTTTTCAAGGAATCAACATCATTTAGAAATAACCAACAAGGGTCATGTACAAGAATGCCATTTAACAATTATAACCTCAAACATAAAGAGACACCAATGCATTTAGAAAGGAAAACATAAAAGTATATCACTACATTTTTAGATTGAAGGTAGCACACCTCAACAGAGAGGTTTATTATAAAACCATGACTTTTCTTATCAAACAATCATTTATCACATTTAATCTGCTCATCAACTTTAACAAAGGAAAAATTTAATATAAAAACCATGCTGCATTAATTTTAAAAATAAGAATGGTGTGATAAGAGATTAATTAATTCATTACTAAAATTAAAGGGGCAAAGAAATGGACCCTACCTCAAAAGAAGAACCAATTTAACATTCGGCACTTGACCAAGTGACCACTTGGAACTTCTCCACACACATGCACATACCATCATATAAATAAATAAATAAATAAATAAATAAATAAATAAATAAATAAATAAATAAATAAATAAATAAATAAATATATATATATCACTTCACTCAGTGCACATATTCCCCATGCCATGAGGGAATGCATGCATGTAGGATATATATATTATATATATATACATACCTAGATACATGCGTGCACGAACCTCTAAGCTGATCAAAACTTCCTAAAGAAAAATCTAGACATCCTAAATCATCAAAGGAACCAAAATTAATGATTCAAGGACCAAATAACCTCAAATAAATTACTAGGAACCTTAAAAAATTAAAGACCCTAATTTGGATGGTGAAAAACTAAGAAACATGAATAATACCTCACCTAGGATGGTGGCGGTGAACCGAAACATCCCGAACGACTTTGCCTTTGGTGGAATTTGCTGCAACATAAATGAACAAGACACGACCTGCCATTTACATACCCTAAAACCAAAAGAAACAATAAAAACTAGTTTAACCTTAACCTATGGTTTTTGGCCGAGTGGCACAGGGTGACGGGGAGCAACGTAAACCGTCGGAAATAAGTAGAAGATGGGGTAGAAGACCATACCTCACTGGATCGAAGAGGAATAATGAAAAAATAAGGAAGAATGGTGATCAGAGATGAGATTCAGAGGATATGGGGTGTGTGATACAGGGGGGGTTGCACATCCAGGGGGTTCGGTAGAGGGGGTAACGGCCAATGAGGGGTTCATGCTGTAGGGGTTCGACTAAGGGGGTATTGTGTGATGCAAGGAGTATCAATAGAGGGGTGTCATGAGGAGAGGAGGGTGCCACACTATAGGGGTCGACTAGAGAGGTGCATGGAGATGGGGGTGCACTGGGGGTAGAAGGAAAGGGGAGAGGTCCCTTTTTGGTTAAATTAAAAACCAAAATAAAACTTATAATAATAATAATAATAATAATAAATCCCAATAATAATAATAACCATTAATAATAATAATTATAATAATAATAATATTATTATTATTAAAACATTGGTCTATTTTTTTCTCCATTTTCTCATTTCAATTTTATTTTAATTGAAAATAATTATTTTTAATTTCTTTAAAAATAACTCATTACAATCAAGGGTTCCAACTTTCAAAATTTCATCCTGACACTAGATTTTAAAAATGGCCTGTGCAATAAATGAAAAATTTAAAAATCCCATGAACGTTTTCTTCCAGTTCAAACTGTGGGATGTTACAACCTTCCCACCTTAGAACTTATCATCCCTGAGAATCCTTCGGGAACGATGTAACCCTAATCTGATCTACAAGGGTTGTGAAGTCTCATAAAAAAGTTCATGTTTCATTTCCAAACACCCAACGCACCTTCAAGCATTGATTAGGCAAGTGGAACATAAGCTATTAATATTCGAGCCAATACTCATTTTCCAACTGAAACATCAAGACAATACTTATCCAAAACCATTTATCTAGATACATAACCATATCATCATCTCATTAAAAATTTGGACAAAGTTACTTCCCACATTAGGCTTTAATGTCAGAAAGGGAAAATTCTGAGTCACGAAACCTTTCCTCCAAGACAGACCCTTAAACGTTATAGAGACACTTCTCACGTGATTTCTGAAATGGATAAAATGATCGATTACACATTAAATTCAAGGCCTAAGTCGATCCATCTTTTTTTGAAAAGCGTTGGCTAACAAAAACCATACCCGTCTCCACCTGACGATGTGATAAAAGATGGTACTTCACTGATCATTACATCGAGAGAAAAAAATACAGTCAAGCCACTATGACTGACCATTTCAGAAGATGCTCATCTTAGATGTTTGGTATTTTAAAAACTAAACTGGGATGTCTTCTTCAAAGGTATCTCGTATTTACCATGAAAACGTCCACCAAGGTCCATACTTGACTTATGGTGACATTCCTTGATTTAAGCATCACCAAGCCCGACAACAAGTCCAGGGTAACCTCGGATCAACATTACATGATTATAAGTAACTAACCTAAGGTATTACATACTCTATGTTTATAAGTGAGACTTTGGTACAAGGCCAAGGAATCTATATCATAACATTGAATGATCCAGAGTGGCATTATCCTGGCGTTCAAGTCAGAAGAAATGGTTATTGTATAAGAGTTCGCCAAGGAATTCCTACATGGGAATCCAAGGGTTACTCAAGACTAACCAATCCTCGATAAGAACCACACATCAGTGTGAAACACTAAGAAAACCACCCCAAACAAGTCCAATAGCTTTTAAAGCTTTAGAGTGGAAAAAGAACGATGCTCTCTCAGTGAATCATGAACAAAGTCAAGATAGGGGACATGCTTATCACTTAAGGAAGAGTACACTAAGAGTGTTAGAAGACTACTAGAAGGAAAATGGTCGAACCACTATTGGTCAATTCCTTAGAAGAAACTGGGATTCACTTGCCGATACACTGTCATTAACCAATCATTGAGCCTTTACCACCTGAGGAATCCCGTGATCATTCAAGATTAACCAAAATAGTCCTCCCATGGCCAACGATGTTACTAAAAGGTTGCATACACTTCCAACCACACCAACATCTTATTTTTCTGAGCAAGCATTGACATGATTTAAAGTTCACAAGTCTCATGACATTTAAGTCATCCTGACCATTCTCTAATGGTCATATTTGGTTGTATTCCTTTTACCTATAAGGAAACATATTTAACTGAATCAAAATAACACTCCCCACCTTAGGAGTGTCCTAACCATTAAAAAGAAAGACATACTAGCCACTCAAAATCATGATAGGTCATAACTGATATAAATGTAAATGTTTAAATAATTGGCAGAAAAACTAAACCAAACATACTAATGTGTTAAAACACCCAAGTCTCTGGAAGTCATCCCAATCATTGGGATGAACTTGATTCCTTTAGATCATAAGTCACTCTACTATGGAGATGACTTGAAACGTATTTAACAGCACAAGGCTCACCAATTACACTGAACTCATCCAGTTCGTAACAACATTAAGCACTTGACGACACTGCGTACGTGAACACATACTACCCTAAGGTGATAGAGAAGAAAGATGACTTTTAACTTGGATGACGACGTACCAAGTCATCCATCACTATGGAGAAGAGAGGGTCAAAAGACCTACGAAGTGAATAACCATTCCCAAGGCATGTCTAACCTGTTGAAAAATGAGAATTACCCAATATTCAATCCCGAAACAAAAGTCAAGGAGAACATGACCAACTGTCTAAAAAAGAGATTCATTTTAAGAAATGGGGCTCCAACTAGAGACAATGGCATGTGAACGACACAAAAAATATAAAAAAATCACATCATTATCAAGGCTTTTAAGTTTTTAAGGGTGATACCTACTACAGGCTAGCCCCTTATGAAGAACAAGTGTCGACCCTACACTAGGTCACACTAAAAAAAATTAACTAGGCTCAAATGTAGATCATCTAAGTCATCACTAAAAGAAAGATCACCTTTGTAAAATGCTAATGCTTCCATTCCAAGGCAACTCAAAGAAGCTTTATCTACCCTTACATGAGGCTCTTAAATAAAGGAAAACACCATAGGTTCTATTTTAAATCCCTTTACTTTTGAAATCATTTTATAATACAACATGCACACATTCAACCGTCTAGTCATATGGGCGACCATCTACCAATCCATAAAGTGACCATACACTTTATAGGTGGAATTTGGATCCCATTTAATTACAACCATTTTTTTAGAAAAATCAACCAATTACACATCAAACAAGCTATCATGTCACTAAAATAAGATAATAAGGAGAATCATGTTGAAATCATAGAATCATGCCATTTTAATCATAGATACATGCTACTAAGCATAGAAACATGATACAAGGAAAAAATTCTAGTAAACAGGAAGCATGATAATAAGATGGAATGATAAATATATCATCAAAACATGGCATCAAAATAGTCATGATAAATAAATACAAGACATGGCATGGAATTCAATGCACTCAATCATATTAGAAAGAAACCTAAAATTCAACTACATGGCATGGAACTATGCATGAAATGTAAATTTCTATATGCCTAACATGATGCATGCTATGTTTCTTTCTCACCGAACCTGGAAAAGGGTAAATTTCCACAAATTCCATAAATCATAAGCAGAAGAAATTACACCAATCACTTGAGGTGAAATCATATCAACTGTAATATTGAAAAGCATGAATATCAATTCCCGGCCCTGGCCACTCGGTCATTTCCCATATGTGGGGTGATCAGTCCTAGGCATGGATATTAACCAAGAGCTGACACATTCCTTGTCTCCTGTCTACCAACCCAAAATAGTAAGACAAAGGAAAATATAACCACCTTTGATACCACTTTGTAATGACCCAAACCGTCTCACCTCTAAGATGGTGGCCAGACCAGTGGGTCACATGACCTCAGGCGTGTCTCCCCGTATGCCAAAGTCTACTAACTAGTAGTGAGGGTCTCAGGAGGTGATAGTGGGGAGACTATAACCTCTATCAGAGTTACACAATGGTATAATAGAATATAAATATAAGAAAAGTAGAATAAGTAGTAAATAAATGAAAGATAACAGCCAAATATAGATAGTAAAACTCATATATCGACGAAAGCATTAATATGAAAATTTAGTAAAAAGGTTATACAATAGATTAATGCATGTCATAGTGATGATACTTAACTAAAAACAGTAAACAATACATCATGCCTTGCAATACAGGTCAAGAATAAATAAAATACACCAAATCTCCAAGGGTGATATCCATGAGCATCTTGAGATCCATCTCAATCATTTTATCATAACTTCTAGGTACAAACAACATAATATAAGCAATCAATCATGGTTTGCAATTCTATGAATAAGAAAGGTCTACTAGGGTACCCTAGTGCAATGGAGGCCTGAGTAGGGTGTGAGATATAAATATTAGTAGGCCAGAACCACCGATGTCTATCCCAATCCAGACAATGCAATATAAATTAGGAAGTGCACCATATAAAATAAATGGTTAGTTATAACAATTTAGTAATATCCACTTGTTCTGGGTTTCGAAACAGACACCCTTCCCATACCACCAGCTTCGGCCTAATATGGAATTTAGAATAAGGTACCTGTGCGAGCATAATATGTGTACCAATGCCAAAAGTAACAAGGAAACTCAAAAATGTGTACCCCCAAGCATGTGTTTAGGCTTGGGTTCTAATTCCCATGTCATCACATAAGTATGCTAACAAGTAAGAGATACAATTCACAAGTTAATGCTCGAATATAAATAGAATCAACAAGTATAGAACAATAAATTTAACAAAATAACCATTCAATGCAATTCAATCAAATCTAGAGTTGGATTCTGAGACCATCCATAAGGTATCACTATGGTACAATATTTAATTTATAAAATACCACCGAGCTCATCCATGTAAACTTCTAAAATACCAATTATTGCTCGAGGCATGGTGAATCTGATTCCATACCTAGTATCTCACTAGAGGACTGAGTATCATCCAAGTCATAGAGTAGCCATCTTGCCAATGGGTCCATCCATGATTGCTCCCCTAGGGAACTAGTATCACTCAAGAGTATATTAAACTGCCTAGGAATCCCTCACCTAGAAATCCAAAGCATCTCCCCCGATACATCGAGATATAACCACCCAAGCACGCGAGTTCATCCATGAGTCCTTAATATGGAACCCATGTTCTCATCTGGCCCAGATCAAGTGAACCATAATAGCCAAAAAAATTGCAAGGAAAACCTCAATACATATATCACATGGTAAGCATATACATAAATCATGCTAATCAAAAAAGCACTGTGAGCCACAATATATTCAATCCATCAAGTAAAACAATCCAAGACATCAACATGACATAAGGCATTTAGCACAAAATTAAGTGCATAACAATTACATGACAATGTTAAAATTTTAATATCTTAAGAAAACAAGCATAGAATTTAGATCGAGCCACTAAAATAGAGCATAAATTTTATGCACTTTCATGAGAAATAGAATATAAACAAAAGCACATGGCATCAAAATTCCTCGAACCATAGTTTATAAATGAAATTAAATGATACTAGCTAACAAGATTGTTCAAGCATGGAATTCAATTCAAACCATCACATTACATTTATAACATAATGCATAACGAAAAAAGTTCATTTAGGCCATCACTGTGATCTATAAGCTATTCAAGCCATCAATTAAAAAAATCCAAGCCATCAACATGTCATAAGTCATTTAACAAAAAAGCAAGAACATAATAATTACATCACAATGTTATCATTTTAATATCTCAAGTGAACAAGCATAAAATGTAGATCAAGACACTAAAATAGGGCATAAAAATTTGGCACTTGCATGAGAAATAGAATATAAAAAAAATCACATGGAATCAACATTCCTTAAACCATAGGTTATAAATGACATTAACTGATACAAGCTAACAAGCTTGTTCAAGAAATGCATTCAATTCAAACCATCACATTACATTTATAACAAAATGTATAAGGAAAAAGGACATTTTGGATGGTCACACCCAAAGGGGTGGCCAAGAGGCAAGGAGAACACCCCGAATGGGTTTCTCCATAAGTGAAGGCCATAAAGACATGATAGAACAAACCAAACAATTTAATAAGTGATGACAAGGCATCACCAGAAGGTTGCAACGAGCAACACAAAGGCACGAAAAGACATAAGTGACGAAGTAAAGGGAATAGGGTAGACTCCCTACACTAGTAATTTTAATTACATATTGATCCACACACTAAGGAGGTGTCTTGGATCATATATCATTTTAAATGAATCAAAATCATTTAGAAATAACCAAGAAGGGTCATGTACAAGCATGCCATTTAACAATTATAATCTCAAGCATAAAGATACACTAATGAATTTAGTAAGGAAAGTATAAAAGTCTATCATTTCATTTTTATATTGAATGAAGTGCACCTCAATAGAGGGATTTTATTATAAAACCATGACTTTTATTATCAAACATTCATTTATCGCATTTAATCAGTTCATCAAATTTATCAAAGGAAACATTTAATCTAAAAACCATACTGCATTAATTTAAAAACTAAGAATGGTGAGATAAGAAATTAATTAATGCATTACTAAAATTAAAGTGGCAAGGAAAGGGAACATACCTCAAAAGAAGAACCAATTTAACCTTCGACACTTGACCGGGCGACCACTCGAAACTGCTCCACACACATGCACATACCTTCATATAAATATATATACATCCCTTCACTCAGTTAATATATTCCCCATTCCATGAGAAAATACATGCATGAAGGATATATATATATATTATATATATATATACATACCTAGATACATACATGCACATACATCTAAGCTGATAAAAACTTCCTAAAGAAAAAGCTAGACATCCTAAATCATCAAAGGACCCAAAATTAATGTGTCAAGGAAAACACACCTCAAATAAATTGCCAGGAACCTTAAAACAATTAAAGACCCTAATTTGGATAGCGAAAAACCAAGAAAAATGAATAATACCTCACCTAGGATGGCGACAATGAACCGAAACATCCCGAATGGATTTTTCTTCAGTAGTGGTTGCTACAACATGAACGAACAAGACTTGTGAGTCCATTCACACACCATAAAACTAGAAGAAACAATAAAATGTGGTTTAACCTCAACCTAGGGTTTTCATCCGAGCAGTGCAGGGTTAAGGGGAGCAACGAAAACCGCTGTAAAATAATAAAATACGGGGCAAAAGAACATACCTCTTTGGATCGAAGATGAATCATGAAGAAACGAGGAAGAACAGTGATCATAGATGAGATCTAGAGGATATGGTCTATGTACTACAGGTGGGGTCGCATATCAAGGGGGTTCGACCGAGGGGTTTTAGCCAATGAGGGGTGCACCCTACTAGGATTCAACCAAGGGGGGTCTCACGTGCCACAAGTAGGATTAGTAGAGGGGTATCACGAGGAGAGGAGGGTGTCACACTGTAGGGGTCGACTAGGGAGGTGTGTGGAGATGGGGGTGAACGCTGGGGGTAGAAGGAAAGGGGAGATGCCCCTTTTTTGGTTAAAATAAAAACCTAAATAAAACTTATTATAATAATAATAATAATAAACCCAAATCATAATTATAACCAATAAAAATAATTATAATATTATTATTATTTTTATCAAAACATTAGTTTTTTTTTAATTTTTCTCATTTCAATTTTATTTTAATTTAAAATAATTATTTTTAATTTCTTTAAAAATAACTCATCGCATTCAAGGGTTACAACTTCATAAATTTCATTATGACATTGGGTTTTAAAAATGGACCATGAAATAAATGAAAATTTTTAAGTCTGCATACTCAAACACCCTGTGTATTTTTAAAATACCCAAACCCTTATGACTCTGATTACTAGGATCATTTTGAGTGAAGTTTGGGCTTTCCATCCATAGGGAGATCATTATAACGGTGTTTATTATTGTTTTTCCTTGATCATGGGGAATGGAACTTCTCATATTTCTATTTCAGTTTCCCCATTAGGTGTTCTACAATTATATTATTAAGTTATGTGTTTTTATGTAGTTCATTCATCCTGTAATTCATCATTTCTTGAGAATTCATAGAAGTGAATTTCTTATCTTTTAATACATGTTCTATGAAGGTTAAACTTGAAATATCTTATGAAATATTATTTGATATTATTCTCTATGAATTGAACATGGAATGTACATAATTTTTGTGATCTTAATCCCACTTACTATTTTATAATTGTTGAATTCCATGTTTTTTTATTTATTTTAAAAAAAATTCTAAATAAATTTTAATGAAAGTGAGGGATTAGGCACAAGTTTTTATTTATAAAATTAAAATACTTAATTTAAATGAAAAGGGTTGATTTATGAAATGTTTTCCACATAGTTTTGGAAAAGGTTATTGACCCACATTTTGAAATGAGTTCAACCCTTTTAAACTGTGAAACTTCCTATTGAATGCTATAAGGTTATTTTGAAGGAATTTTTTGAAAGGTTGGAATGAAATTTTAATAATGATTTTTGAATGGAAGTGGGTGTGAGAACCCTTTTGACTATTGATTTATAAATAAGGGATTTATTTTAAATTAATGATGCTTGATGAACCGATTATCACTTTGAGATGATCCTCTCTTGTGAAAATCCCTTCTTATAACTTAATTGATTATTGTGATTTCCATTGATGGGTGTTGATAAAGGGATTATTAAATTTTATGGATCTTGGGATAAGGGCGTGATGTGAAATAATAATGAATTTAAATATTGATGGCATGTTCTAATGTTGATATTGAGGGGAATTCCCTTTGTAATCATTATAACTTAATTATCTCACTCAACATCTTTGACTAGTTATTGGAACTTGGATAATTGGATGAGATAACATAGATTTTTGTTTTTATAGTAGAATCAAAACCCAAATAGTGGATATGTAGAGAACATGATAGGTTTAGATTATGGATGTGTGATCAGGAAAGCAAGTGTGCATGGACTTGGTTTACTTGAGACCCGTGAGACTTGATGTAAGACTGAAAACCACTCATGGGTTTTTTGATTAGCTTGACCATAGTGGAATAAATATCATATCTAGGTTGTAACCATGAAATCATTATAATTTATACTAAATACATGAAAGTTTTCATTGTCACTACTTGGCACTGGAGTTTCCTTACTTGTTTGATTACATTTCTTATTTTATATGATTATTAAGATGATGAATCTTGGATCTATTTTATTGAATTAAGTACAAATTGTTGACATCTAGTGATTGTTCTTACCTTTACTTGATTTATCCAACTTTATATTTTAAATGGGTTTCAAATATTTTCAGGAAAAGTCTTGGTGATAAAATGATAAAATGACATGTTTCTATCTTTGGATTCATAAATTATTTTGAAATGTTTAAAGTTATGTTTTTGAAACCCAATATTCTTGTAATATGATCTTGATAGATTTAGTTTTCTATTCTAAAATGTAAATACTTATTCTCCCTTAATGTACTCTCTTTTAGAATTTATGAATTATCTTATGAAGTAACTATATATACTCTTTGGTGAAATACTGCTGGGGTCTATAGATCACACCCTACTTTTTCCACTTGGTGTTTGCAACCTTTATATTCTTATAGAAGGTGCTCATGTTATCATTATCTTCCTTTGTGTGTTCGTTCTTAGTTAGACAAGTTCTGGTGACATGGGTCATAGCGGGTGGTTATGGATCACCAAGCGATAGGTTTTAGAAGTTTTGTTTTGCTTCCGGTTTTTATAAAGTCTCCTTGTACCCTAATATAGTTTCATTGATTTATTTATCTGATGATGTTTCCTCAGTGTACTTTGACTTTTTCATCTTTTTTTATGGGTGAAATCATTCCCAAAGAATGTTTCTAGATGCTTAGTTTCTTATCAAAAGCTAGTGGGGATTGGGAATGCTCTTTGAGTCAGTGGAAAATCAGCTCAGATACCAGTTCAGATGGTATCCTAGGTCATTTATTTATATCTAAATATCAAAATAAAAATATATAAAAAGATCAATAAATACATATAAAATTGAATTAGAAATCAAGAAAGCACCTAGATAATTTGGATAATATATAATTATCTTAGAAAGATAAAATAAAAATAGAACTTAAACTACTACCCACAAGCTCCATGTGACCCCTCTAAATTTCAAACTATCCCTCAATGGCCCAACCCAGACATGAGTTCTGAAGAAGCAGTTAGAGTTAGAGGAGATCATAAACTTGGCACCTAAAAAATCATAAGAGTTGCATACACCCAATGGTGTAGGAAGAGTCTGAGCTAAACATGCCTAGTATGATTTCACTAAAGAGTTTGTGTAATTTCCTTTCGAAATCCATTTCATTAATTCTAGTTTGAAATATAAATATAAAAATAAAATAGGGTTTCTACTTATAGTTATAATGAAACTGAATAACATGCCATAAATAATTTTAACCCCCCATTTTTAGAATAAGAAAGGGAATAACCAAAACTTTATTATAAAAAAACCTTTAAATCATGATAATAATATTATTTATTAATTTCATGTAAAATAACTGGATCCCATTTCCTATTTTGAAATACATTACTCAAAACTCATTTTATGAGACAAACACTACTTACCTTTTTAAAATACGGTTTTCAAAACATCTCACAAATCATTTTGAAAGTAAACCAAAACCATAAAAAAATAGAATATGATATCAAATAGGCACTATGATATCAATTGGGAATAACAAAGAAAAAAATCAAGCACAAGTTCCATGTAATCAATCAAGGGCTAGGGTATATAATATGATATATGAAGAGATCCCCAAAATAATCTTCAAGGAACTTAGCGTCATAGGAAACTCCTTAAGACTAAAGTAATGCGATTTTAACTGATGACATTAACCCTAGGATGACCTAAAAAAACCTGCCTATCCTGGTAGTCTCATCCAACTAGACAAGCTATATAACTACCCCAGGAGTGCTAAGATGTGATGAGGACAATCCATCCTAGAATAAATTATATTCTACAGAAAATTAACCCCTAGAAAGAGAACAATCTATAATAGGGTTTTCACTTATCTAGACCTCTAATTAGCTACCTAGGATTCTCATGACATGTCAAATGAAGGTGGGTAATGAAATAATCACATGGAATAGGTATAAATCATGTGAAATAACTCTTATATCACCTTCTGCACCCTCAAAAGAAATTGTTCCTTTATCACATCCTTGCATAAGAATCACATAAAGGTATAATAATATAAAATAATACCCAAGGGGTCATAATACACAATGGGCACATCAATCATAAAGGGATTAATAGAGGGTCTAACATGTTTTAAAATAACTCATTCAAAAGAGATAACCAAGCCTTTATTTAAAATCCTACTTGGGATTTAAAGCCTTTTTTCCACCATTTAAAATCTTAACTCAAAACATCCATTAAACCAAGTTATAAAGAATCATAAATAAAATAATTTAAAATCAAATACATTTTCATTCAAAAACATTTAGGAAATATATCGATTCACTCTTTTCAAGCAACTATATTTAAACCACGAATTACCTTTTTTTCATGGACCAAATGAGGTCAAAATCATGTAATGATCAAATTAAATTTTTAAAAAAACTTTTAGGTATATAATAAAGCACTTTTCAATTAAACCAACACTTTAGAAAACTAGAAAACCATAAAACACATTTATGACAAGTGGGAGAACCTTTATATTATTTATAAAATCCATTATGGCTATAACATATATACTTAATTTGATAAAATAAGACATTAGAAACACAAAAAAATAAATGATATGTTCTTTAAAGTAAATAAACAAAAAAACCTACCTCTAATCAAGGGAAATCAATTTGAAACAACCATAAACACTTTTACTTCTGGAGAAGGATCCAAAAAGACATGACACACTCTATAAATAATAAACAAAACCCTAAGGTTAGATCAACCTTGAACCCTAAATCCAAAGTACACAATAACTAGTGTTCATGGGAGGATGAAGAACCAAAGGGAAATGGGTATAAGAGAAGATAAAAGAGAGAACTAAGAGGAAAAGAGGGATTACCTTGAAGAAACCACTTGGAATTAACATAGAGGAGGATAAAAAAATAACCAAAGGAGGGAGGGAGAACTCTCCTTATACAAAATGGGGTTTGAAAAAATGATAATAGGGGAAGTGGGGTATCTAAACCCACCTAAGTTGATTAGGGGGGAAAATAGGGAACTCAAAATTTTTTAAACCTGGGAAACTAGCATGGTTTTTCCACACAGTTTACCAAACCATGTGTTAACCATGTGGAATCCACTAGAAGTCACAACACACTCACACAATTTGGATGCACATTTTATCAAAACATGTTCCATATGTAAAAAACCCCTATGTTAAGGGTCTGCAACTCTTCACACAGGTTTTGTATGGTTACTCACAACTGTACACTTTCCATGCACTAACCCCAAAACATAAAGAGACTTTCATGGTTTATGCCAGAGTGTATGCAGTTTTGACCCAACCATGTGCTATCTATGTAGATTAAATTTTACAAGAGAAAAATAAACCAAAAAAGTACCCATGTAAGAGTCATCGGATGGTTTGAGCCAAACTATGTACAATAACGTTGAATCTAAGGAACCCCTATGTAAGGGTTATCTATATGGTTTACAAAACCATAAAATGATCATACACTAACCATATTTAACATGCTAACTCAAGATCTAATAAAGGGGTGCTCTAGGTTGGTGTTCCACTAGAATCAAGCATGCCTCCCTGTACGCCAGAGGATTATGACTAGCGGTGAGGGACCATGAGGTTATCATGGGGATACCATGACCTCATGATCAGAGTGTGAAACAAGAAAGTAAATAAAAGATATATCATACAACCTGACATAAATAAATAAATAAATCAAATAATAAAGTAATAATAAAACTTATAACCCATGCTACGACTAAATGTATAGTATACCCATAGGCAAGTCATACATGCCAGATTCATGTATACAAGTCCCAAAATGACCAAAAAGAATAAAAAGAGGTAAAACTATAAAATATCACAAAAGGCCCAAGTATCATATCAATCCCAATATCTAATATCTATCTCATCCCAAATCAATCATCTACCATAGATCACTTACTCCTATATAATCTTGCATCCATGAAGTTTACTTGGGTACCAACCTCTATCCCAAGAAAAGAGTGAGTATGAATAAGTATTCCACCACCAACGATGTCTAAAATCATATCCGATTTGAGTAAAAATAGTTCATGTAGATGTATGTGATAAATAGACAATATAAAATAATTAAATAA
Organism: Viscum album; assembly: GCA_963277665.1. Lineage (NCBI taxonomy): Eukaryota > Viridiplantae > Streptophyta > Magnoliopsida > Santalales > Viscaceae > Viscum > Viscum album. The sequence goes on along the minus strand of OY728157.1, from coordinate 2,055,860,561 downwards.
ATAAAATAAAATAACCCTGATCCATGGGATCCATAATGACAATCGGGTTTAACCTACCCACTTCAGCTAGTGATAAATGTCTCTAAGAATGTCTCGATGACCATGCCAACCATATTCACCATGTGGAATACAAGCACTCATCCCAAAATTCTAAATATCATATATCATGTAAAATCAAATTACTCATTACATCATTCTCAATAAGCTGGTATCATGTAGAATCCACGAAACTCATCCTGACACTCCAACTCATGTACTAAACAGAATCCAAGGATCTCATCTCAGTATTCCCACTTATATATAATTTTCCATCATTTGGAATCTAAAGTGATCATCTCAACATTCCAATTTTTTAGTATCATCTTTCCATTGGAATCCAAGGAGCTCATCCCAACATTCCAATTTATTTAGTCAGGCCAAAACATAACCATATATTCCATTTAAAATCATCTAGGATTAAATCCAAAGTTAAGTGAATTTCCACTATTTTTCTATTATAAACATACTATTTAATTTTCATTCAATAAGGGTTACACCCATATCCTATTCATAAGTCCAAGACACCCCTTGGATGTATATTTAATATAAAACAATTAATACATAAGTCAACCTCACCCTAAAGGGGTGGTCAAGTCCCAATTTAAATTAAACAAGGGTTGGTTCATAGTCTTTAAGGGATTATAGACTCATTTTAGGGAAAAAATTAATTAATCTTATGTTATAATCCAAATTCATGGAAACCCTACATAGAGACATACATGGAATACACTATCAAAATGGTGAAACCTTGAGGGATAGATCGAATACCACCAACCTTAGATTAGAGGGGATTTACTTTTGAGTATTGAACTTGGGTTTGAGTGGAATTATAAGAAAAAGATAAATTAGGAAAAAACCATGAAAATAGGGAATATTAAACTTAAATGATAATAACATAATCAATAATAGATTTAAATAATAAAGGAGGAAGGATGTCTCTTATACTTACTATGGGGATTCAATTACTTCCTAAAAAACTCAAAATAGAGGATGAATCAACGATTTATTCCACTATTGAAGAATATGGATAAGAGATTTCAACAAAGAGATGCTATAGAAATGAGGGAGGAGAAATCAGAGTTATACTTAAGGGGTAAAAAGGGAAAAACTATAATTTTGCCATTTTTTAATTGGGTGCATGGTTTTACCACATAGTTATCCAAACCATATGAGAAATGTGCGACCCTATTGTAACACCCGAAGGTTTTGAAAATAAATATTGAATGCATGAAATACTGAGTCCCTACAAAACAACACATTTTATAATCTAGACATTAAACACAACTTTGCCTCTACTATGTTTTGAATTTCAAAAAACGGTCATCTAGAGTTGTGATCATTAAGTCATTTGGGGTCTGATATAACCAACTTAATTTTTGGTGAATTGTAATATGAACCTTATTAATAGTAAATAATAATATTATTTTATTTTCTTAAGGTTACAAGATAACGAGATCTTGATTAATTTTTCAATGTAATATAAAACAAATTATAGTTTTAAAATTGTTATTTTTCGAATAAACAATGATTTTATTTAAAAATTAAATTAATAATATTTAGAAAATTATTTTTAAAAAATGGAGTTCATTTTTGAATTCTACACATCCAAAAATGTTTAGGGTGAATTTGTGAGATTTTTTTTAAAATTCTTGAATTTTTGATGAATAGTGAAATATGGTAAAATACAATATATACAAATTATCAATTAAATACACTATTTATGAAATCATGAGTGATGTAAGACCAATTGGTTCAAAATAAAATGCACTTATTACTATTATGAGTCACATGAAACCACAATATTGGTTGTCTTGATGGAAATAATAAAATAATGAGTAAAATATTCAAAATCCACTCCTCTCCTCCACTATAAACCCCCATCACTTCCTATTATATTCACTCATATAAGCCTTTAATATGCTCAAAGTTCTGACCAAATACCCTTACCTAGTCCCTGTATATGTACAAGAGATCTTGGTCTTTCCAAAATACCAAAATCCCTTCCCTTAAAGAGATTCTCAAGGAGGCGGATTCAAGAGGTAAATTCACATTTTATTTCTTTCATTTTCATTTCGAGTTCCTTTCTATTGTTATCTTCTCCTCACCTGCTCTGTCCAACTGACCATGATAAATCCAGTATCATATATATAATAAAATTATATCTTGTGAATTGAAGAACCATCATCAATATTCTTACTCTATCTCTTTTTTATTTTATAAATGAAATCATCGTTCGTGAGGTTCCAATTTACAACCTTCGTGGACGACGAAGTTTTGTTCTTCAATTTATCTTTCATTACTAGTCATGAAACCATTTTTATGGTTTAACAAGAATATAATATATGTATTATAACTTATTTAATATTCATTAACTAGTATATGTATATAATATTAAATCATATGACCAAACTAGTTCCTAATAATCAAAATACCTCTTAAATAATCTAAGTGATTGTCATTAATATTTCATCTAATGATTCATCCTCATTACATGTAAAAAAATTATATAAATGACCATTAAAACCTATTTATATTCATAAATAATATTTAAATTCAATTTTGGAGATTTAAATCCATTCCACATGAACTCCATTACATAAAAACAAGTGAACTGATTATGAAAATCAAGAAAACGAACACTCTAGAATGAAAAAATTCAATATTATAACTAATCAATAAAGAAATAATGGACTTAATAAAATCATGATAAACTAAATACATGTCTAATATGATCTTAATTATGTTATTAATAAGTCTAATCTCATATTCCATGACCTTAAGTTTAGGAGCAGAACACATTCATACTTAAGGTAAGGGTTTTCCACCCGAACCTCCATTTTTATTCAGGTTACTTTTATTGTCTAATTAACCCAATGAAATTATTATGTATTATTATTTACTACTAATAAATTATGTGTGATTATTATATATATAATTACCATCTATAATTATTCCTTATTTTATGGGTATTTACACATTTTAAAAGTAACTTTCAAAATTATTTCTGAAATACAAGCCCGATTCAAGGGAATTTCTCAAATTCTTACCTAATTTCAAGGGAACTCTATAATCTGTTTTTAGAAAAAATTATCTTTATAAAATCACTCATTTTATTTTTAAAATACTATCTTAATTCATTTATGGTTTTATACAAATACTTTTCTAAAATAACTCTTCTTTTCAAAATAAAAGAGTATTTATCTCAAGAATTACTTAATAATTTTATAAGAGTATTTTTGTCTGTTTCAACACTCTTGTTGATTATTATGTATTATTGGGATTAGTAATTTATTATATAATCTACCATATTTAATTGGATGGTTTATGAATATTTTTATTGTGGATATTCTATCCTAAAACCAGTCACCAAATTTACTCTGAATGATTAGTGTTTAAGCTTAATGTTTGAGGAAAGTTATTTACATTTGATATGTGAGTTTCAATATGAATGTGTATGTTGTTTATGTGTATACACACTCATATGAGGAATAAATTGGACTTATTATGTGATGGGTGGGGCCTGATATAGCACCTCGATGCATCGGTAGGTCTCATGGGAAAAATAGACATGGACTTGGCCGAGGCCTTGCCCATTTTGAGATATGGTTTTGGATGAGGCCTTAATCATTTTTAGACATCTTGGAAGAGGCCTTGATGGTATGTTTCAGAATGTCCATAATATTCAATTCCCTCATTATGAATCTATTGAAAGTTTATGTGGTTATTAGACTAGTAGAATACCCATGATTATGTTTTATTATGACATTATTTACTCAGCTCATATTCTTACCAAAATATGTTCAATTTATTATTTTTAAAGGCATGTGTTTTTAATTATTCACCATGAGTAATGTTTATGTTTATGTTATATTCCGATGTATTGCTTACTCTTATTTAGAATTTGAGCTCACCCCCTTCTTATATTTCATTTTCCCAAGATATGAAGAAGTAAGTTATGAGTGACTTGCAGGCATAATCTAGGAGGAATGAATGTTTCTAATAAAATAATTTAGAGTTGTTTTTCATTTCATGATGTAATAATGAACTTATATATATATATTGTTTCCAAATCTACTAAAATATTCATTCCTTCAGGATGTTACTTTCTTGTAATCATGCCAATGTAATGTAATAAGGCACCGGCTCCGGGAAACTGGGGTCGGGGTCGTTACAGTTAGTATCAAAGGAAGTTTAGTAGAAAAATTGGAAACTAGATTTAGAAAACATAAATCAGGGAACAAATACCTAAGATATTCTTTGAGGATAAAAGTATAATAACATACTAGTATTTTGGTAAGGAATATATTATGTGGATATTTCTAGAAAATAAATCCCTATCTGGATACTACAAGTGGACATGGTTTTGGAACAGATGTACCTAGGAGTGAAAACTCTGACAAGGAGTTTAGGGCTTGACCCGGGGTATCCTGGTACATGACACCATGCCTTACTGTGCACCTGGTTTGACACTCCTAGGGGATATGATTAGGATAATTCATATTTTCTTTACAAGACATTATGAAGGATTTAAACGTAACTTTTTCCTCAAAGAAACCATTTTTGTGATTATGGGGTTAGCTATGCATAGGATTTCAATTTATGCTAAGTATTTTGCTAAGTTAAGATTATACATTATGATTCATAACCTAATATAGTGTATAACATTATATAGAAATGACTCCTAGTGGAAGAAATAGAAACTGCATGAACACACATATCCCATGTAGGTATTTCCCACCGACACAAGATAATGATGTTGGCTCTGGTGCTGCGACTAGTGTAGAGAAGCTTATAACTATACTGGGAAAACTTACTCAGGTTATGAACAATGACCTTACCCGTATAGAGCATCTAGACCCACCACATGGTGGAGCTTTTTTAGATATCTTTATGCGACAATATCCTTCATAATTCAATGGGACTATGAATCCATTTGTAGATGAGCAATGGATAAGTTCCCTAAAGAATATATTTCTCGCTTTGGGATGTAACGAAAGAGAGAAGGTTGTCATCAAATTTTGTCATCTATCAGAAGATGAGGATCAGTGGTGGTCATTAATCCAAATCCCAAAGGAGGAGGAAGATATAGAAGAGATGGAATGGAGAGACTTTAAAGAAATATTCCTAGAGAAATACTTTCCTCATGAACAACAAGCAGATATGGAAAGGGAGTTTCTGAATCTGAGGCAAAAGGAAGATGAGAATGTTGCAAAGTATGAAGCTAACTCCACAAGGTTATCAAGGTATGCTTGTAAGACCCCAAGCTTAGACATTATGTTTCTATTTGAATAATACAATAGCTTGCGCTATACGCAACTTTAAGTTCTAGCACACCACGACCAATCAAACTAGTAGTTTAAAAAGCAGTTATGAATAGTAATACCCATTTTTTAAAAATTTATAAATTTTATTTTTCAAATTGGACTTCATTTTTGGATTCGAAATATCAAAATTAGCTTAGGGTGATTTTTTGGTGTTTTTCTAAAATCTTTCAGTTTTTGATGAATAGTGAAAAACATTGTGTTATTGTTTAAAACTGACTTTTTATTTAAATAATTATTTTTAATTTAAATTAATTTAAAAGTAAAAATAGATACATAATACCTATATTATTCCAATTTAATTAATTGGAGTCATTTTATAATAATATTATACATATAACATTTTATTGAACTTTTAACATCTTTTACACACCTTCTAGGCACATTAGCAAATTTTCATAAAACGTAATTTTACCGCTTCTATGAATTGAATTTAAAAAATCTAATAGACATGGTTGTAATCAGTAAGTAAAATGTGGTTCAATAGGATGAAAATAATTTCTGGTGAATAGTAACTTTTGAATTTTATTTACCACAGTTAAAAGTAAATAAGGTAATTAAAGGTAGAAATAATACTATAATAATATAAAATTACCCCAACACATGTTATAATTATATTAGATAAGATTTTTTCAACTAAAATAAACTTTAGGACAAAAATAAGATCCTTTTTGATCCATTTGGGTTATATTAGGGCATTTATTATATTTTATTTAAAGAAGAGTTAAAAGTATTAAATTCAAATTTTAATAACTAAACAATTTTTAATATAGGGTTATACATAAGATAAATTTGACTATAAATATTCATTATAAAGATAAAAATATTTCCTACATAATGGTATTTTATTTATAATTTTTATACATTAAATAATTAAATTTATTTACGACACAATGATGATGTAGTAATTACCTTATTAATGAAATATTAAAATAATTGATATTATAAATATTAAAATAAATGTAAATTGAAACTTTTGATGCCATACACAAACTTTCTAGGTGAATATGACATGTAAGGGTTAATTTTACAATCTCTTTATTATATGAGGTTGTTTATACGTAAGTATCTAATGAGACTTCTTTATCATCCACAACCGTATTTCTTAAAAATGTATTTCAAAACATTTTTACTATTTCCTATACTATGGGTTAAATTAATTTATACCCTCGTTTGAATCTTTATAATTTTTTTTGAAAGAAATATTTCCGTAGTTTTCCAAATAAGGTACTTTATGACATTTTCTACAAATTAAGAAAAGAATGTTTTTTAACCTATACACTAGGTGTGTCTATTTTCTCCCGTTATAACACCTTCAAAGCTTCCCTTAAAAGCTCATAAGAATATTTAAAAAATAAATATTTTCTTTTATAATTATGCGACTTTTAAATGATTTCAAAGTAGAAATAGATATATCTCTCAAATAGTTTTTGTATTGATTTCATCCATGTCAACATCTATTATTGGATTTTATGTTTAATTGAAGCTAATTTATTATTATACAATATTCTATATTGTATTGATAGTTTTAAGATATGTTTGATTATGGATGTGCTATTTTTATGTCATTCACGGTTTATGGTTAAAGTATTAACATTTCGTATGTTAGTTTAATACGAAAGTTTATGTTATGTTTCACCCTTTTCACATGAGGAATGCATTGGACATAGTAAGTGACAGGTGAGGCCCACTATAGCCCCTCGATGAATCAGTAGGTCTCATGAGACATACTCGTGTCTTGGAACAAGGCCTTGAAAATATTTTTATTTGTAGTCTTGGAACGAGGCCTTAACTATGTGGTTATGATGTCCGACATTATGCATTCCATCATTATGATATTAGTTATTGATATTACATGTGTTTATTCGACTAGTAGAATATCCATGTGAATAAGTAAATGGAATTATTTGATTTATCTTTTCTATATTATGATGAAGTTAAGTTTAAAAGGCTTGTGTTTTTGTCTTATACATTTCCTTAAATGTTTATGCTTATTTATGATAGTTTCTGCTATATTGTTATCCTTAATGAGCATCTGAGATCACCCCTTCTCTTATGTTTTATTTTTCCCAGGATGCAAAGAAGTATATTATAACTGACCTGTAGGGATAGGCTAAGGGATATGAGTGTGTTCAAAGAAGACAGAATGTTGTTTTTTTTTTCATTTCACAATGTAATGTAAAACTTATGTTTGTATCTAGTAATTCCAAGGCTACTAAACTGATCGGTCTTTTGGGACTTGATCTCTTGTGATCATGCCAATATTAAGTAATACTGCACCAACTCTAGGTAACTAGGGTTAGGGCGTTACAATTCCATGAACTACATACGTAATCCAAGGAGAAAAATTGATTAATTATATGATGGTATCAATCCATTCCTTCGACGGACACTGGTCTCCTAAAGTTTTTCATCATATGAGGATATAGTTTCATGTGATATCAAGATAGAAAAGGAATTATCTAAGTCTTATGACTTTAAGGGAAATAAAGAGAAGAAGAGGGTTTCTAAAAACTCTAGAAAAAGAACTAAGGAAATGGGGAAGAGTTGAATTTACACCTTGTGATAATTGTAGAAGGACACACCTTGGTGCATGCTTAAAAGAAAATGGAGTATGCTACAAATGTGGATAGAAAGGCCATATTGATGGTGATTGTAAGGGTAAGAAATAAGTTATTAATGTTTAGTGATATAATTTTCAGGGGATGGGAAACTATGCTAATGATTGTCCAAAGCATTAAGGAAACATGCCACATAAAAGTACAAGGGAGCAGGGACAATATTATGTGATCACAACTGCTGATATTGAAGTTGCTAATGATGTGGTGGCAGGTAATTTAATCATTTCCTCAAACTTATCAAATGCTTTATTGTAACACCCCAAGATTTTATGAGAAGTATTCTTTTTAATTTCTTTGATGTATTTTGTTGTACGCTTCACCAAGATTATCTTGCGTTATATGAAACATCGTATTAGCTTGTAGTATATGCAACCCTACTCTTGGCTTGTGTTGCACGCAAGAGCGACCTTCCTCAATAGCATGTGTTGTATGCAATACCGAGTTTCACTAAACGAGATATTATTATAATATTATTATGAACTAGCCATTATGAATAGTATTAACTAAATTTTGAATTTTATAACATTATCATTCATCTTATACATTTTCTAGATCATGGTATGAGAACAAAATAATTTTTTCAGGTAAAATAAGTATTTTTCAAAAAATGCAGTTTTTCCGCCTTTTGATGGCACACCCATTTTAAATATAATTTATAACAATTTTATAAGTTAAATTTTAAAAAATAAACTTCTACTTGTGAATCAGGATATATAAATTTATGTTGGATAAAGTCTTGATATTTTTCTGATAACGTTCATATTTTGATGAATAGTAAAAACACGCTAAATTTTAATTAAAAACAACTTTTTTCATCAAGATAATTTATATAGTTAAATTATAATATTGAATAGTTTTAAAGTATAAATAAAATATATTTTTACCATATAATATAATTTATGTCATTATCATTAATTTAACATTGAATTCAATGGTAAAAACATTTCAATCTTTTGCAATATTTAAAAAAAACCCATTTTTTACAACGGGATTAATTTTAAATTAATTACTGCATATTATGTGTCTTGAATTTAGAAAAATGGATTCCATATTTGGAATCAATAGGTCTAAATTATGTTAATAGGCTACTTTTTATTTTTGGGCATTATGAATAGTAACTATGGTAAATTTTATTTACCACTGTTAAAGGTAAATCAGGAAATTAAGGGTAACAATAATATTATAAAATTACCCTAACACCTGGAAAAATTCTATTAGATGAATAAATGTTGACTCATATCACCTAAGGGTCGGAATAGATTCATTTCATGGACTTTTGACCATGAAAATGACATAATTATTATTAAAACCAAAGAAAGTGACAACCTGTCACTCTCTTATATCTTATAAGTGTAATAATTTTAATTTGGTGATAAAATTCATAAAACATCGAACATAAATAGTCTCCATAAATCCAATAAAATTATCTACATCATGTTAATTTATTTAGAATTTTTAGGTATTAAATAATTATCATTAATGATGACACAATAGTGATGTAGAAATTATTTTATTGATTGAAATATCAAATAAATGGTTTTAAAAATATTAAAATAAATATTATATGAATTATTTAATGTGCTCCACAAATTTTCTAGAAAAATATTATATGTTATTAATCTATTAGATATTTTGGTTCGAATATATCCTCTATTTGGATTTTATTTAAATTCAAATAAATGAATAGTGTCAAAATTGACACTATTGTTATTTTATAAAAATAACATATTATTAAATTGTTTAAAAATCACAAAAAATATTTAAAAATTATAAATTTAAATTTATATGGTCTAGAATTTCATAAATTATCCAATTATGGATAATTCAAAACACATAAGTAATTATTTATAACAATTTAAAATTTAGAATATTATTACCATAAATAAAATTAAATGGATTAAATAAGGATAAATTAGGTTGATAAGGTTTAAAATAAATTCCAAACATTTATAAATTTTATTGGATGATGATATTACAACCCTATCTCATATCATCTTCGGATTTGAGTCATTTTTAGAGGTTTTTAAGTGGGGTTTGAGTTTATTATAAATTAATATTTTAGAGGTTTCCAAAAGTGCCCCTATCCTCTCTTATAAAAGGGCACCTCCTCCCTCTTCTCTTCACAACATTTTTAGCCTTCAAGACTGGCCAAAACCTATCCATTTATCTTCTCCACTTCCCTATAAACCTACTAGAGGTCCTTGTCTTCTTTCAAATTTATTTCTTCTTCTACTTCATCTTCTTTATTTGTTTAATTATAAAGTAATAAAATCAGTATCAATAATATAATGATATGTTATTATAAATATTAAACAACCCTATTTCACCTTCTATCCATCCTATGAAAAACGAAATCACCGCGCATGCGTACGTACGGATTACCGTCTCCACGCCGTGGTGTAATATGTTTTTCCAACACCACCTTACTTGGATGGGTATAATGGTGGAAATAATAACTATATATGATTATTATAACATGATACTAATTCTGAGATATTATATCACCCACTCGAATTCCATTCAATAATTACGGGAACGATATCATCGCTCGTGCATACGTACGGATTACCGTCTCCACGACATGATGAGATTAATTCTCCATGTTAACCATTCAAGAATGATTATAAAGTATATATAATGAATAATAATAAAATATATGACATAATAATTCTACTGGATTTAAGTATATATATGTATATCATCTACTTACTTTCATTCAATTCAATAAGTAAATGAAAACAACGTTCATGAGTACGTACGACCTACCATCTCCATGAATGGTGTATTTAATTTCATTTATCTATCTATTATACATACATATACTGAATATATATGATATATAAATCATGTTTTAAATTCTGGAAGTAATTAAATCATGATATAAGTAATAATAATATCAAGAACAACAAGTCCAAACACGTACGATAAATGATACGATTATTACCCAAAACACTGCTTTAACATGGAATTGACAAAAGAACGGGTAATATAAAGTCGTAAGTGAATCATATATGATATCATAAATTTTATTATGGTTCTGTTACAAGTAAATAATATGTTTAAACCCACTATACAAGAGTTTTGGACACATAAAAATGAAATTGGACATAAGGTAAGGGATTATTTCATTTAACTTTTATTTCTGTGAGACATATGCCTTAATCACCATCTATTTATTTTTTATGGTGTTTATTCTTCCCATGAATGTTTTATTATTTTTATTATGGAGGATATGATATTTACACATGCATTTAATTTTATTTATTTTATGACACGTATGATTTCACCGATCATAAAAGGTATGGGATAATTATTCCAATCTCATTCTTATCCGGGAGTGTTTATTCATAAGTATTTACTGGGGTTATATTTATCATCCATATCCATGTTTTATAAAAAATGTTTTCATAAAGTTTTTTCTATTCTTACATATATTTTTAAAGTCTTGTTTACCTTGTTTTGAATTTTACTATGTGGTATGGAACAAATCTTTCTTTTCTTTACCATACGAGGTACTTTTTGACTTTTTCGGCAAAAGTACGAGAAGAATGTTTTTTAACTTATATGGCATGGATAGATTTTTACGGTTTCATAACGCTTTATTTCCATGAAGCTTCCTCTACACGATTTCATGATTATTTTTAATAAGATTATTTTATTTTAAAATTTCATGGAATTTTGAGAAAAGAAAATTATTTTGAAGAAGAAAAGATATTTTCCTCAAGAATTCATTTCAAGTGTTTTATCAAAACTATTTTCCATCTAAGATGACAGTATTTAATATGTTTATATTTCAAGTATAATGTCTCTATTGTTTACATGGTTTTATTTTTCTTATGATCTAATGATATCCATTTGTTCTATATGGATTATGTTATGATGGGATGATGTTTATGAATCCCATTTTATTCATTGGGTTTTGATGAATGATTTATGTTTATTTTGTGGCGCACGAAAGAATGATTTCATTATGAGATGGGTGGGACCTATATCTCCCTGTAATTCATTGGGTGAATATTTATATCTCATGAGATATACATGGATGGAATAGAAAGAAAAATCCAGTTCAGTAATATAGGGCTGGAACGTCAAGTAAACCCAGTTCAGTAATAGACTTTGTCCACTATAATGGTCTTGGCCACAATGCCTTGGATACTATAGAAATCATATCATGTTCTTAATGGTTTTCCGCAATTCCATGTTTTATTCCCATGCTATTTTATCATGATTAATGTTCCTTTATGATCTATGTCTTATGTACTTCTAATATTTATGTCATTGCTTAAGATTTTGATGTTTTATGTTCATGTTTTTACGTTAAAATGTTTATGGATTGTTTTTATGTTCTCTATGTTTACCCTTACTGAGCATTTGAGCTCACCATTTTTATGTTTTCTTTTCCCCAGGATATAAAGAAATGTTTTAGGTAAGAAAAAAAGGGGAATAACTTTATGGGAGATGTTGAAGATCTTTCATCATGATTAGAAGATTTTATTCCAAGTTTCCAAAGACACTAAACTATTACAGTCCTTGGGTGTCTGTTTTTGTTATGTATTAAGTATTCCGAAAAAGTAATGTAATTTCCATGTACGTCAAGCTTAGGGTCTTTACATTTATTTGATTCTGGATAATTTTATTCTTTCATATCTTCACAGTTTTCCAAGAAAATTTGATATTTAAAATTTGATCTATTAAGGGAGTTTTTAGTCAAAACTCCTAAGAGATGTATCATTGAAACAAAGTTATGTCAGGAAATCCCCATTATGGTGTATAAACGTGTTTTATCTACTAATTTTATTTTTATAACTATGATTAACTTTGATATAATTCTTGTTATGGATTGGATTTCAAACCATGATGTGAAAATTTATTTCAAGAGGAAGGAGGTTACAATTTTTGAGGATGATGTGGAATCCCTTATCTTTAGGGTAGAAATATAACCCTATGATTCTCATCTAGATTCACCCCCAGTAGCTATACTGAATTCAATTATAGGGGAGGAAGGGAATATAATAACTATGGGTGAGGAAAATAATGTTCAAATAGAGGATGTACATATTTTTCAAGAATATGTGGACATATTTCCAGAGGATTTATCTGGACATCCTCAAGAGTGAGAAATTGAGTTTTCCATTGACTTAATTACTAGTTCAAGGCCTATATCAAAGACCCCTTATAGAATAGACACTGTGGAATTGGTGTAAATAAAGAAAAAACTAAAGGAATTGAGTGATAACGGATTTATTCTCCCTAGTGTTTCTCCATGGGGATCCCCTATTCTTTTTATTAAGAAGAAATATGGATCTATGAGGTTGTGCATTGACTATAGGGAGATCAATGCTATAAAAAAAAAGTAAAACTATTCCCTACCTCGCATTGATGATTTATTTGATCAAATTCATGGAGATCAATATTTTTTGAAGATTGACCTTTGATCTGGATATCATCAGTTGCTTGTGAGGAAGGAAGAAATTCCAAAAGCAGCATTTCAAACTAGGTATGGCCATTACGAGTTTACAGTAATGCCTTTTGGAATGACTAATTCACCCTCTATTTTCATGGATCTAATGAATAGAGTTTTCAAGGAATATTTTTATGACTTTGTGGTGGTGTTTATTGATGATATCTTGGTATACTCTAAAATATATGAAGATCATGAAAATAACTTGTGCACTATTTTGAAGACTCTTTGAAGAAATGAATTATATGGTAAGTTTAGAAAGTGTGAATTTTGGATTTAATCAGTTTTATTTCTGGGCCACATTGTCTCTAAAGATGGAATATATATTGATCCTTTGAAGACAAAGGCTTTGAAAGAATTTTCTACTCCAATGAACATAACTAAGGTACACAGTTTTATTGGTTTAGAAGGTTATTATCAGTGTTTCATTTAGAACTTCATCCATTTAGATAACCCAATGACCAATATTACACGTAAAGGGTTTAAGTTTATATAGAAAAAAGAATGTGAGTACTGTTTCGAAGAATTAAAGAGGATATTAGTGAATGCTCTGATTCTAACCCTACCACCAGGGAATGATGGGTTTGTGATCTATAGCGATGTATCAAAGAAAGGTCTTGGTTGTGTCCTTATGCAGAATTATAGAGTTATTTACTATGCATCAAGGAAGTTAAAAATTCATGAACAGAAATATCCCACACATGATCTTGAGTTAGTAGTGGTAATATTTGTTATGAAGATATGGAGACATTATCTCTATGGTGAAAAATGAGAGATATATATGGATCCTAAGAGTCTAAAGTATATATTCTCACAGAAAGAACTCAACATAAGGCAATGATGATGGCTCTAACTACTCAAAGATTATGATTATACTATACACTACCACCCAGGAAAGGAAAACAAGGTAACTGATGCATTGAGCAAGAAGGATCATGGGGTTCTCAACAAAATGAGGATTGAAAAGGATCCTTTGTACATGGATCTAGTGAGGATGGATATAACAATTATAAAATAAGGTGAAACATCACTACTTTTTCATTTGGTTGCTCAACTATATATATTATAAAGGATTAAAATCTCTCAGCCTGATGTTGAGAACCTACAAAAGAAAATTAATGCTATGAAATAGGAGAAGTTGGCTGACTTCATATGTGGAGATGGAATTATGAAATTTGGGAAGAGGATTTGTGTTCCAGCTATACCCTAGCTAAAAAATGAGTTATTGGATGATTCCCATAGTTTGAATTTCTCTATACATCATGGTAACACTAAGATGTATAGATATTTGAAGGAACATTTCTGGTGGGATAACATGAAGAGGGAAATTGAGGATTATGTATCAAGATGTTTAGTCTATCAAAAAGTCAAGGCTAAAAGGAAACATACAAAAGGATTCATGAAACCTCTACCTATTCCTGGGTGGAAATGGGATGAAGTTACCATGTATTTTTTCATTGAATTACCCAAAACTCACAGGAAAAATGCTACAATATGGGTAATTGTGTATCGACTTATGAAATATGCACATTTCCTTGCTATAAGGGAGGATTTTCAACTGAAGCACCTAGAAAGACTCTATATCAATGAATTTGAGAGACTTCATGGAGAACCTATCTCAATTGTGTTTTATCGTGACCCACAATTTACATTGAAATTCTAGAAAAGTCTTTAGAAATATTTGGATACCGAACTTCGATTGAGTATTGCTTACCACCCAGAAACTGACGGGAAATTAGAGAGGATGATCCAAACCTTAGAGGACATGTTGAAATCATGTTAACTTGACTTCCAAGGTATGTGGGATCAATAATTACCATTAGTGGAGTTTTCCTACAATAATAGTTTCCATTTAAGTATTCAAATGGTTCCATATGAGGCATTGTACACCAACTTGTTGGGATGAAGTTGGAGAAAGGAGTCTTGTGGGTCCATAGCTTGTGTAGGAAACAATGCCGAAGGTAAATACTATTCAAGTTCATATCAAAACAGATCAAAGTAGACAAAAGAGCTATGCTAATAATCGAAGGAAGGATCTGGAATTTCAAGTGGTAGATCATGTTTTCTTGAAAGTATCTCCATGGAAGGGCATTATAATATTTGGAAAGAAAGGGAAAATGAGCCCTAGGTACATAAGAACTTTTGAAAATTTTGAGAGAATTGGAGATATTGCATATAGTTTATCTGTTCCACCAAGCCTTTCTAAATTACACAATGTGTTCCATGTCTCATTTCTAAGAAAGTAAAAGCCAAACCCAACACATGTCCTCACTTTTGAAGGTATAGAGTCGAAACCTGACCTATCTTATTGTGAAGAGCCTATCCAGATTTTGGACACTAAAGAACAATTGTTGAGGAATTAGATGAATCATCTAGTAAAGATACTTTAGAGAAATCATAAAATTGAAGATGCAACATGAGAGCCTGATGAGCTTATGAGGAAGACCTACCCATGTCTTTTTGTGAGGTAACATTTTGTGAATTTCAAGGATGAAATTTTTGTAAGGAGGGGAGAATGTAACACCCCAAGGTTTTGAAAATAAATATTTAGTGAACGAAACACTGATTCCCTACAAAACAACACATTTTATAATCTATCCATTAAACACAACTTTGCATCTACTATGTTTTGAATTTCAAAAAACAGTCATCTAGAGTTGTGATCAGTAAGTCATCTAGAGTTTGATAGTACCAACTTGATTTTTAGTGAATAGTAATATGAACCTTATGAATAGTAAATAATAATATTATTTTATTTTCTTAAGGTTACAAGATAATGAGATCTTGGTTAATTTTTCAGTGTAATATAAAACGAATTATAGTTTTAACATTGTTATTTCTCAAATAAACTATGATTTTATTTAAAAATTAAATTAATCATATTTATAAAATTATTTTTAAAAAATGGCGTTCATTTTTTAATTATACATGCCCAAAAATGGTTAGGGTAAATTTTTGGGATTTTTCTGAAATTCTTGAATTTTTGATGAATAGTGAAATATGGTAAAATACCGTATCTACAAATTATTTGTTAAATACACTATTTATGACATCATGAGTGATGTAAGGATACTTGGTTAGAACTAACATGCACTTATTACTATTATGGGTCACATGAAACAACACTATTGGTTGTCTTGAGGGAAATAATAAAATAATGAGTAAAATATTCAAAATTCACTCCTCTCCTCCACTATAAAACCCCCTATCACTCCCTCTTCTATTCACTTCTATAAGTCTCTAATATCCTCAAATTTCTGCCCAAATACACTTACCTAGTCACTACCCACGTCCATGAGCTCTTGGTATTTCCAAAATACCAAAAATCCTTCCCTTAAAGAGATTCTCAAGGTGGTGGATTCAAGAAGTAAATTCACATTTTATTTATTTCATTTTCATTTTGAGTTCCTTTATATTGTTATCTTATCCTCAACTCCTCCATAAAAATGACCATTATAACTCCATTATAATATATATATTGAAATTATATCATGTTAATGTAAGAACCATTATCAATATTCTTACTCTTTCTCTCTCTTTTATTTTATAAACGAAATCATCTTCCGTGAGGTTCCAATTTACAACCTTCATGGACGACGAAGTTTTGTTCTTCAATATATCCTTCATTACTAGTCATGAAATAGTTTTTATGGTTTAACCAGACTATAATATATGTATTATAACCTATTTAATATTAATTAACTAGTATATGTACATAATATTAAATCATATGACCAAACTAGTTCTTAATAATCAAAACATTACTTAAATAATCTAAGTGTCTGTCATTAATATTTCATTTAATGATTCATCCTCCTGCCATGTAACCAAATTATATAAATGACCATTAAAACCTATTTTTGTTCATAAATAATATTTAAATTAAATTCTAGAGATTTACATCCATTCCACATGAACCCCATTACATAAAAACAAGTGAACTGATTATGAAAATCAAGAAAACGAACATTCCGGAATGTCGAAATTCAATCTTATAACTAATCAAAAAGGACATAATGGACTAAATAAAATAATTATAAACTAAATAAATTTATAATAGGTTCTTAATTAAGTTATTAATAAGTCTAATTTCATATTCCAGGACCTTATGTTTAAGAGCGGAACACATTCAGACTTAAGGTAAGGGTTTTCCACCCGAACCTCCATTTTCATTCAGGTTAGTTTTATTATACAATTACCTCAATGAAATTATTAAGTATTATTATTTAATCCTCATAAATTATGTGTGAGTGTTATATATATTATTAAAAACCATAATTATTCCTTATTTTATGGGTAGTTACACATTTTAAAAGAAACTTTCATAATTATTTCCTAAATACAAGCCCGATTCAAGGGAATTTATCAAATTCTTACCTAATTTCAAGGGAAATATATAATATATTTTTATCAAAAATTATCTTTCTAAAATAAATAATTTTATTATTAAAATACTATATTACTTTAATTCTGGTTTTATTCAAATACTTTTCCAAAAGAACTCTTCTTTTCAAAATAAAAGAGTATTTATCTCAAGAATTACTTAATGATTTTATAAAAGTATTTTTGTATGTTTCATCACTCTTGTTGATTCTTATGTATTATTGGGATTAATAATTTATGATGTCATCTACCATATTTAATTGGATGGTTTATGATTAGTTTTCTTATGGATATGCTGTCCTAAAACCATTCACTAAATTTACTCCGAATGGTTAGTGTTTAAGCTTAATGTTTGGGGAAAGTTATTTACATTTCATATGTGAGTTTTAATATGAATGTATATTTTGTTTATGTTTATTCCATCTCTTATGAGGAATTATTTGGACTTATTATGTTATGGGTGGGGCCCGCTATAGCCCCTCTATGCATCGATAGGTCTCATGAGACAAATAGACGTGGACTTGGCCGAGGCCTTGCCCATTTTGAGATATGGTTTTGGCTAAGGCCTTAATACTTTTTAAACCTCTTGGTCAAGGCCTTGACTATATGTTTTAGAATGTTCAGAATATGAACTTACCTCATTATGAATCTAGTAATTGAAATTTCATGTGGCTATTCTACTAGTAGAATACCCATGATTATGTTTTATTATGACATTATCTACTCAACTCATATTCCTGCCACAATGTGTTCAAGTTTATTATTTATAAAGGAATGTGTTTTCAATTATTGAACACACCTAATGTTTATATTTATGTTATCTTAAAATGTATTTATTACTATTACTAAGCATTTGAGCTCACCCCTTTCTTATGTTTCATTTTCTCAGGATATGAAGAAGTACGTTATGAGTGACTTGTAGTCATAATCTTGGAGGAATGAATGTTTCTAATGGGATAATTTAGTATTTTTTTTCATTTCATGATGCAATACTGAACTTATATAAGTATCATGTTTCCAAATATAACTATTCATTCCTTTAAGATGCGACTTTCTTATAATCATGCCAATGTAATGTAATAAGGCACCAACTCTAGGAATCTAGGGTCAGGTCTTTACACTACTATCTAGGGAAACCCCACCTAACATGGTTAGGTTCACGGTTATAAAAATAATATAAAAACTATGTAAGATGGATCCATAATAAATTTTTGGCCTTGCATGGTTTCCCCATACCCTTTACATGGTTTTACAATTTGTGATTCCCTTCTTTTCAACCCACATGGTTGGGGTGCACAGTGTTGAAGTTGATGTTTTAGAACCAGCTATTTATACTTTGGATTACATATATATTCGAAGATCTGAATATAAATAAAACATATTGTTATATATTTTTCATTGTTCTATATGAATTTAATGTAATAATTTCCTAGAGTATCTGTCTCATTGATAAAGTCATAACAATTCCCCACTATGATGAGAACCTGGAAATGACATGATGATATTATTAAATATAGTTCTATGGATAGATAAAATACTATGACGAGACACATAGAATGTTGAATATCAAGTGCGAGTACTCATAAGTAGATAAGACTTATTCTCATGAAGTTCATACTTGGTAATCTCCAAGATGGGAGATTATGAGAACATACCCACATGTAGAAATTCTGCATGTTTATGTGGCCTCAAATATTAATCTCTATGAGCATGTGTAATGTTCATTAGACTTTAATATTACTATTAATTTATGTTATTACTCAAACACTTAGATTTATTTCATAAACTTTAATGATACAGTTCATGGAGAAGTTGGATACATTAGGTGCATCATGAGTGATGTGTTATTAATTAATAATTTAAGGAAGGATTTTTCCCTTTTATATTTATAGAAGATGATATCTTATACCTTTGATTGAAATTAAAACATAATATTAAATTCCATGTCCATGGTGTAATGAAGAGTTTAATTTATATAATCAAAGAAAGACATATCAATCATATAGGTTGATGACATAGATGTGCAACCTGTTTGATGAGATATTATAAAAAATGGATTATATTACACAGTAAGCATTCATGTGTGGTTGTCTAAAATGCAACATTAAATTCTTTCTCTTGGGTGAACTGACATATTATTAGACAATAATCATAGACTTTAGGAAATCCCACCTAATACTAATAAGAAAAAATCCTAGAGGGCCACCCACTAAGTGTTTTCATTTAACTCAATTAAATTCTATTTGAATCTAATTATTGGAATAAATATTATTATCGAGACCAAGGAATAATTTTATTCAAGATTTATTGATCACTAATATACACAAGGTAAAAAATAATTATTTATTCATTAATAAATATTTTATTTGATTACATTAATAATTAATAAATATTTGTTCACCATATTGTGAATATAATATTTATTTTATTTATTGAATATTTAATAAATATTTTTTCTATATAAAATGAATATAATATTTATTTATGAGTAAATATTTAATAAATTTTTATTTGGGTATTAAATACTGATGAGGATGAGTAGACTAAGATCGTGTTTGGTGATAAATATCAATTTTCAATATGGTAAAATAATATTTATCATTGCTCCAATTAGATCATTCCATAAAATAATAATAATATAATTATATGGAATGAGGTAAGATAAGGTTTATTATATTATTTAAGGGATGTTGTAAAATTAAATAATATTTTAACCTAAACCCAAACTCTATAAATAGATTGCTATGTCTATTTTTAGGGTTAATTAAGGATTGAGAACCGTTTCACACAACAGATTTCTCTCAAGATTTCTCATCCTATATTACTCTCAAGAATGATAAGAACAAGAGAGAATCCTTCAAGATAGAAGGATCTTATAGCGATCAAGAATAACAACACAAAGATGATTGATCTACCATGCTAGAACCTGGTGTTCCATTGGTGATTGTTTGGAGATCAAAGGACCATGTGTGGATCACCTCTAGAGGGGCTCTACTTTGGGTTCTCACTATGAGATAAAGGTAATCTGAAAAGGGTTTCATAAAATCAATATATTCATTGAATAAAAATCCTAATATGAGGTAATATTTCTTCATATATGGTTAAATAAATTATAATTATAACGTTAAAAATATCCTCTAGGGGTCTCAATCTTGCTATGTCAATATTCGATGGAAAAATTTCATTGGTCATGATGTTTACTTATTGCATAATTGATGAAAAATACATTAAACCCGACAATAAACTTTATTGTTATTCGCACACTAGGTGCTTTTTCTATGGTCAAAACCTTCAAGTGGTATCCGAGCGGTCATGTTTAAATTTATAATTATTTATTTGATTATTGATAAATATACATAATAGTGGTTAGATCTTTAATTTATGGATTCTTCATTCTTTAAATATGAATGTTAATTAACATGTCTTTAAAATTTTAATATTTATCATTCGAGTTTCATATTTTCTTAGGGATGAAGAATAGATGAAAAATGATCATATATTCCATTAGGATGTGGAAAAATTTTCTAGCCGTTAGATTGGGTTACACGGTGTGTAGTGAGAGTAAACATTATGCACCCAAGTTCACTACACCTGGACATGTTTTTGGATACACAACATGCTGAATATCTCACATCCCATGTATACCAAGCCAATCTGGAATAAGATTTTTCGGATTTCATGGTGTGTATTTGGTGTACATTTCATGTAGTCTAGATCGTATAACATTGAAATTCGCACTAATCATGTGGTCAAATACACAGTTTTTCACCATGTGATAGTGATAGTCTGAAAAAATAATGAGATACATGGTGTGTAGTCAGAATAAATGGAATGTAACTCATTATTTTTTGTGTTTGAGGAATATGATAAGTTATTCAGTGAGTTATGTGAACACACAACATGAAACCCATATGACATGTAGCTCATGAGTACACATTGTGTAATCTAGAAAAGATACATTCTAAATCCCTGAGCCTTTATCTTGGGTAAAAAAAAAGTAGAACACACAATGTGTAGCTGGTTAGTATATGTTTTGTAGTCTGGCTAAGGTATACACCAAATCCCCATACATTTATCCCAGATACATGAAAATCTAGGTACACAACATGTATATCATTAGTACATGTTGTGAAGTCTCCTAATAAAGGATGGAATAAAATTCAATTAACATAATTAATTTCATAAATAAAACCTAATGACACTGTTGGAACTAGATGTGTTTGAATATGTAATAAAGGTTTTAAAGAATTAAAGAAGATCAATTAATTTATTGTAATTATCTATATTTATTGGTCATTCCATTTTTATTTTACATTAATTAATTAATGACGAGTATCTCCAAGAGACTTCGGATATTCATTAAGATGAAAGGGAACTAATTAATTAATTAATACAAGCACACTTATCTTAATAATACACAATGAATAGAATAGAATGTTAACTAATGTAATTTTTCATATTCATTTCATATGTATGACTGATCATGAACTTGAACAAGAACTATATACATGTTGGTTTTATTTAATTTAATTTATTTCATGGGTTTTAAATTATTTAATATTAAATTAAATATGATGACTTGTGATTCATCCCTCCCTCCTTTATTATATAGAACATGTGTGTCAAAGGTGATTTATGTAATTCCCCTTAACCAATCCTTTAGTTCCCCTCACCTATGTGTGAGTTATAAATAAATGTAATAAAAATGTATATCAAGGTGCTTGGAGGAAGTTTAATATGGAACTGAAATGATGCCAACCTAAGTCATACATAGGTGGATATATGCAATGTTGTAACTCATGTCAAGACTAACATAATGAGTTTTACCATAAGTCAAAGGTTAATTTATTATCTTCTCAATAATTCAACCGTTAGATATGCTCATGATTGGTTAATTTATTTGTTTATTTATTTTTGGATTATGCATTATTTATTTTATGGATTCAAGACTATGATCACATAAATAAATGGACTAATATGCGAAGTTGGAATTTAAATAAATGGATCATGTGTAAATATTTTATAAAAAAAAAGTTAATCACTTAAGTAAAATCCACTTAATATTAATAAGACATGTAAAGGATAAAACAATAAATATTTACACATAATAAAATAAAATCCATCAAGTTAATATTAATTCATTAATCCTTCCATCATCTGAATTAAGATGAACACATAGTTAAAGTGTTGGTTCAACCTACATCAGGGGAAATTTTAATTATTAGGAAGTATTAACTAATATAAAAGGTAAAATTAACTAAATTTTTATTGGGTTTAATGTACTATATCTATAAAATACAAATTTGGAGGAAAGTGTTGAGGAATTCTCAATTAGGATTTCTGGATTGGGGATTCCAATCAATAGATTAAGGAGTTTTCAGTTTCAGTTGGCATGAAAACCTACCTAAATAATTTCTTGTAATTTTCATGTTATATGTGTGGATTATATTAAAGGAAATATGGGTCCTTTACATTAAAATTTTTTGAGTGAAGGGACATTCTGAGTTTAATGGAGAGGGCCATTGAGATTTGATAAAATAGTGAGAGAACTAATAAAATTAAATTAATTTTGTCTCACATAAATTTTAATATAGTTATGTACTAATAACATTATATTTTATAATTATATAGTAATGGAAATTTAATCATCCACACTATAATTATGATCAATATTATAGAAATACCATCCCCTTACTGTTAGTAACTTCTAGGAATGGTTCATACACCTATGTGTTGTGTTGTGCCATGAATGAAAATATTATGTGCTAGAATACTCACTTCCCAATATTCCTAAAAAGGATATGATTTATAAAGAGTTCAATATAAATGATAAACACTTGAGTGAAGTGTTTTTCATTCAACATTTAATGCTTTCATCTATTTCTAGTGAACTAACAAAGTCTCATGATGACATGAATCCTTATATAATTCTCCAGTATCTCCATGGTCTATATCAGTAGAGATCTAGATAGGAATGATTTGAATATCCAAGTCACTCTTTCAGAGTAATGCTAGATAAGGTGTGCCATTTAGGCCTCACATAGTCAAACTCATTATTTATATTGAGCATCTAGAGGTTCTAGGGTTTAAATTGCCTAGATAACTATGCACAAATCTCATTCTTACATAACTTACTAAGAGATTATCTATATTTGTAATTAATTATAATACAAAGAACATAGAGAAGTATCTTCCAAATCTTCTCACA
The DNA here is from genome assembly GCA_963277665.1 of Viscum album. Lineage (NCBI taxonomy): Eukaryota > Viridiplantae > Streptophyta > Magnoliopsida > Santalales > Viscaceae > Viscum > Viscum album. The sequence goes on along the minus strand of OY728157.1, from coordinate 2,055,836,528 downwards.
TTTCTTTGACAAGTTGATTAGGAGATGAATAGTGAAAATCCTTCCATCCTTATGGTGAATAAAAGTAAAGGCCATAAGAAGAGTTCTAAACCCAAATATTCTTTTCAACACCATTCTAAAAAGAGAACGATCAAGAGGAAAGCAAGGGATCAGGATGATATCTATTTCTCATGTAGAAATAAGGTCCGCTGGAAGAAAAATTACACCCAGAAAAATAATAAAGGGGAATATTCAAGTGAATTTGTTATCAAGTAAAAAATATATATATTAATAAATTATGTAAAGAACCCGACCCTAGTATCTCAAAGTCAGTGGTTACTTTATTACATTGGCATAAGATACAAGGAATCACATCCTAAAGGAACGAATAGTTTAGCAGTATTTCTAAACAAGATACATACTTGAAATTCACATTACAATTAAAAACATAAAATACACAAAGTGTTTTATTTGAGAATTCCATATTTACCCTTAACATATACCTACATATCAATCACAACACACTTCCTGGTATCCTGGGGAAATAAAACATAATAAAGGGATGAAATCAAATGCTCAATAAGGGTATGAGTACAATGAAAAATATCATGAATAAATGAATAATAATCAATATGTAAAGGTATTAATTTAAACACACACTATTTAACCAATAAATTTAACATAAATAATAACATTGTAGGAATAACTGATGATCAAAATAATGCAATATAAATAATCACATAAGTTTGAAACTTAAACATAGATATTATAACTAATCAAATAATCACATGTACATTAATAACTGATCTCATAATGATGGAATTCATAATGATGGACACCTAAAATATACTGTAAATACCTTTCACAATATAGTTTAAATCCATGTGTAAAATCTCATTTAATTTGGCTAACTGATTTGTCTCATGATACCCAATGATGCAACGGGGGGATATATAATTCTAGGACCCACCCATAACATAATAATTCCAATTGATTCCTCATATTAAAGGGGTGAAACATAATCAAAATAATTTTTTGTATTGAGAAATTGACATAAAAAATGTAATACTTACCCCAATTAATAAAAATGATCATAAACCATATAGAGTAATATGGAGAATGGTAATAAAATAATACATCCCTTGTAAAATTGATCATATATATCCCTAGTATATCATAATTAGAAAAGGGTTTTTTGTCATTGATGGATAGAAATTACATGAAAATATACTTTAAAATATTCTTGAGGGAAATTAATTTTTCACATTATAAATCACCTATTAAAACTAAAATTTCACAAAATTTTTTTAAAATAGTTTTCTTTAAAAATAACATGTGAAACTTATAAATTAATCTTTAAAACATTTAGTTTTCATAATGGTGGAAAATTTTGTTCATGTTGTACATGTTAAAACAAATATTCCTTTCATATTTTTGGTAAAATCCAAATGAGACTTATTTGAAAAAATACATGAATATTCCCTTAAAAACATTTTGAAAAAAATTTAAACATGTGTAAAAAATTAGTTAATAAATAATTTGGATAATGTGAAAAATATTTTTTAAAATATTTTTAGAAAACATGGTTTCATAAGAAAAAATATTTTTTAACTGATGAGAAAAATAAAGGAAAATTTTATTTAAATCATTTTATCAATCATTTTATGTACCAAAGAGAGGAAAAATGGTGAAATTACTTAAAAAGGTTAATGAATAACTATAGGATAATAAAATATATTTATTTTAATAAATATCAAATAATTTCCCTAAGGGATACTTAAACATATACAATCCTAAACAATGATGAGATTGGAAAATAAATCCTTACCACTTTAGTAATGTTGAATCATAAGACCCATGAAATTAATTAATTAAATTGAAATTTAAATACTATAAATATAAATATATTAGTGATATAAAATATCAAAAGTGGCATTATATATACCATACAAAGGAATAAGTGGTGAATATGATATATGTCTCATGAAAATAAAAGTGAGATGAGAAACCCTTACCTTAGGTATGATTTCATTAATACGTGTTTGTACCTCATATATAATAAATAAATATTTATTATATATATATTAAAGAACCATAATTATATATATAATACCATATATTATTTAAATATGACCATTTAAGACCTATTTGTTAATAATTCCTTGTTAGAATCATGTTATCAGTAATAATAACTTTATTTTTCATGTATGTTTTGATTTTGTATTTTTTAGTACTTTTACTTTGATCATGGTTCAATAGTATATATAATTTTAAAAATTATATAAATATCACATATATTAATTATATATGTATTTATATCAATCTATAAAAGTTATATATAGAAAATGGATTATACTGTTCATGAAGACGGTATATCGTATGTACGCATGAATGTCATTTCCATTTTTTTCAACAGATGGGATGAAATGAAAATAAATATTAATTAATAATTATATAATAATTATTATTCCATATATATCATATATATTAATCAAATACATCCTTATTACCATCCATGCATAGTTAAATGAAAAACATTTCACATCACTACGTGGAGGCAGTAGTACACACGTACGCACGGGTGATGTTCTTGTTTTCAAATGGATGAGAAGTTAGGATGTTAGATGTGATATTATATTTAAATAAGTATTTATAGGTCATAAATATCACATATATTCATTAAATTTATCCTTACTACCTTTTATGTAAAGCATAAGTGAAAATCGAATCAAATCACTTTGCATGGCGGTAGTCCGTCATACACACGGGCGACATTATCATATCCCCCATAGAATGTAAAGTAAGAAGGTATATGTGATATAATAATTAAAAAGTATAATAATTTCATAAATATCATATAAAATTTAAATCCATAATTATATCCATCCATGAAATGTGGTTATGAGAAACAAATTACATCGGTTTGTAAGGCGGTAGTCCGCCGTACACATGATCGACAATTTCATTTCATATTTGATGGAATTGGATATGGATACGGTTTATTCCATTAACATAAAAATATATTAGTACATAGGGGAAATTGGTTTTATTATATTATCATAGTTTAATATTATTTTAAGGTGGTGGAAGAATAAATAAAACAAATATGCATGTTTAAGATTTTACCTCTTCTTCATAGAGCCACTTTAGGTTTATACCTAAATCCTTATTAGGAGAGATTTATAATAAAACTAATGCCTCTAGGATGTGTTTAGGTAATTAAGGAAGATAGATTTTTAGTAATTTTATTAACTAAATATATTTTTATGTGTGAGGAGGTGAGGAGAGTGGGTGAACTTTTATAAGTGGGGGAGAGGACGCACATGGATTTTTTGAAAAGATAAAGTGATACCCACATTTTTCACATGCCAAAAGCCTAAAAAACAGGTCATTATAGAAACTTAGATGTTATAAGGTCAAAATATACCCATAAAATTTGTGTTTAAAAACTTTTAGGTCATTTTTAACCCTTATCTTCTTAGTTTAAACCCCAATAAATCCATTTTTACCTTAATCACGATAATTAATTTTTACTATTTTTCACTATTAATTATGGTAAAAAATTAAGTTAAACTTATTATATAATATAAATTATTCTTATTAAAAATATGAAATCTATTTTTTCAAATTAAATCCATATAAGTTACAAAATTCAATTTAAAATTAAACCCACAGGCATGTCGAAAAAACAGTTTTTCCAAAGAAAAACTTTGAATAGTTTAAAAAGTTTTTATATAATTATTCATTATGAAATTTATTAAAATGACCTAAATTAGTTAAATTTTAATATAATTAAACTAATTTTACTTTAAAACCAATTTAAAATATAATTTTACATTGTAAATAATTTTAACAAAAAAGGTAGTTTTCAATAATAATCATCATTTTTTCACTATCTATTATAAAATTAATCTTTTTAGAAAAATCTAAAAAAATCACCAAAAGATAATTTTAACATGTAGATTTAAAAAATTAATTTCAAATTATGTGTGTAAATCATGACTGAATCACCTTTTAGAAAAATACAGTTTTTCAGATTACATTTGTTTTTATTTAAAATGGTTCTTATCTTATTTTTAATAAATAGATAAAAATTGAATTTATTTTATACATGTGTAAACCATATAATTTTCATAATTTAATTTTTCCTATTCATACCCACAAACTTAATAGTTAGGTTATAATGGTCATGTTTAAATAATAATATTTTAATAGAGTATCACCTTTCATTTAAACCCAGTGTTGTGTGCATAAAAAGCTATCGAAGAGATTGAATTTATTTAGAAATAAATATATCATAAATTATCTGAGTGTTACATTCTCTTCCAAGATTGGTTTTTTGTGTCATATACACTATATAACATGATGTTTTTCATTAAAAATATCAGGGTTTTACATTCTACCACCCTTAAATAAATTTCATCCTCACAATTTGATCTTGATCTCGAATATAAGTTTTTGAAATTTGAAAATATTTTTATTGTAATAACACATAATAAAAAAGAGTTAATAAAACATCCTATTGATAAGAGAGACAATGGAATATGAAGGAAATAAATAATAACACATAACTAGGTTTCCAAGTATGAGAACATATGTGTGAAGTGAAGATATGGACATGAAAGAGAAGAATGAATAATTATAGAGACTGATAGAGATCATTGATCATAATAAAGTGAATGGTAAATGAATATTTGAGGACCTAAAAACCATAAATCTATGATGATTTAAAAGTCTATTTGATTCATTGGATATTAAGGTAATATAATAACATTTTTTTTCAAGATCATTTTCCTAAAGTTAAGTAATTCATTTATTGTATAAACTAAGAACACAATGAAATATACTTACTTGAAAAGTATAATTTCATATTTTAATAAATTTCCACCACAATATCATATTTTTTCTACAAATAATGATTATTCAAGTTGAATTTTTCCTATATGAAGCACTAAAACTGACTTTTAACACATTATAAGACCCATAAATGAATGAAAAGTCCTTCCTATGATATTTTACATAACCAAAATGGTTAGAATGAGGTATCAAAAAACACCCAAATTTAAACCCATTCTATAAATATTTAACCTTAAGAATCATCCAAAATATATCTTTCCAAATTCAAAGTTCAATTTTTTTGAAGGAAGATCACTAAATTTCCAAAATCAAAATAACATTATATTTCCAAAGCAATATCTCACATACCTAATATGTGAATACCTTGATAAACTTAAAACCTTAATGGAAACATGAATGATTCCAAAATTAAAATCTTATATTATAAAATATATTCCATAAATCCAAAAATTATGTAACCTCCAGTAAGGAAAACATAAACCATTAAATCACTTAACAATTTTAAGGTCACAAATACTATCCCAAAAACATAAATTTATCATTATTATCTCAATATATATCACATATTAAGGGTTATATTTAGTCAATAATGTGTCTTACAAAAAGTTCAACTTGCCACTGGATCACTTTTCTTGGTCATCAGTATGATTCAACATATGCTCTCAAATCATTAAAGAAAAATTACTATAGTATAATCCTTATAAATTTAATAATTATTATAAATATAATATTATTGATAAAATATTTCTACAACATAATTCTCAAATCCAAATACCTAGGAACTTTAATCATTCCACTTCATCTGTAGTAATAGAAAAAGACTAACCTTGATCTCTTAGCTTATTTTAAGGTATATTTTCTTGATGCTTGGGGAATTAATTTGTATAGTTCCTCATATACTTACAGTTGAATAATTTCACATTAATAACTTATTTATTTCCATTTAAAGTGTTATCATGGTGTATTTTATCTATATACTTTCATAAAACTTTGATCCCCTTCAAGAAAGTACTAGAGTATTTCTTTCCATAATTATCACATGGGGAAAATCCTTTTTTTCCTTATTCCCATAATCTATATTTTTACCTGCCATCCTCTTCTTCTATTTATTCCCTTCAATTACATAATAATTAGATAATTCTTTATCTATCTTTATACCACATTATACTATGTCTTAGTATGATGAGAATGTTTTGGAGACTAGTTCAATTTGAAGAATTGGCTTAAGCCCATCAAAGAACCAATCAATCTTTCTCTTTGGATTACATAAGTAGTCTAAAACTTTATTTTATAACCTTGTAAATTTGGATTCATGCTTAGAAACATTTTTCTCTTCCTTTTTTCATATAATCAATAATATTCTTTCCATATCCGCTCATTTCTTATTAGAAAAATATTTTTCCAATAAGAGTACCTTGAAATCCTTCCATTCAATGTTTTCTATTTCGTATTCATCCTTAGTGTTTTGAATAAACAACCACCAATGATCCCAATCTCCTAAGAGATGATAAAATTACATGATAAATTTATCCCTTTAATTTCATCCTAAAGTGATAAATATCTTCTCTAATGAACTTATCAATTCTAAGTTACAAATGAATTTGTAGTCCCATTGAATGATAGAGATTTCTGATGCATGAAGTGGTCTAATATTTTTAAATCGCATGGTGGATCAGAAGGCTATTACATATGGGAAAGGTTATTAATCATAGCCTAAGAAAAATTTTCTAATATGGTTATAATTTGATCAGTTCTAGCAGTAGCTCCAGCTCCATCTTCATTATCTTTCCCAGTAGGGAAATCCTTGCATGGGGTATGCAAATTGATATTATTTCAATTAATTCCACTAGGTTTCATTTATAAAAATTTTATACACTAGATTATATCATAAAATTATGAAACATAATGTATAATACCAAAAACTAGTGAAATAATTATTATAAATTGAAAAATTTATGCATGGATAATCATATAATCAGAAACACAATTTATTTGGGAAAGTTTTCAAATCATAAAAATATTTTCAAACCATTCATAATGGTTTGTAAAGAAAATGTGAATTAACCCAATAATATACCTTGAGATTGTTAAAATAGGTGTGATTTAAGGTACATTATTGTGTATCAGGTAACACTCGATTCAAGCTCGACATTCCTTTTTCAGAGTTATTACCCCTAGATACATTTGTTCTAGAACCACATCCACTTGTAGTGTCTAGATAGGGATATATTTTTAGGTAAACCACATAATATATACCTTACTAAAACTTTATGATTTTCTTCTATACTCATAATAAATTTATATCATAGGGTTATGATCCATAATATATGTTTTTCTAAATCTAGTTCTTAATGTTTCTACTAATCTTTCTCTGATACCAACTATTAAAAACTTGACCCTAGTAGCCCAGAGTTGGTGGTTACTTTATTACATTGAAATAATATATAAGGAATATAATCCTAAAGGACCAAATATTTTAGTAGTGTTAATAAAATACATACATACTTTAAATTCACATTATAATTTAAAACATAAAATACACAAATTTTTTTTATTTGTGAATGCCATATTTTCCCTTAGCATATCCTTACATATCAATCAAAAAACACTTTATGTTATCCTAGGAAAATAAAACATAAAAAAGGGGTGAAATCATATGCTCAGTAAGATTATATATACAAAATAATCTATCATGAATAAATGAAACATAATCAATATGGAAATATAAATAACTAAAACACATTCCATTTAATCAATAACTTGAACATGGAAAATAATATCAAAGGAATAAATGATGATCAAAATAATGACATATAAATAATCACATAACCTTGAAACTTAACCATGGATATTATAACTAATAAAATAATCAAATGAAATCAATAAATAATATCATAATTAAAAAATTCACAATTTCATACATTTGAAATATATTATTAAGAACTTTCAAAAGACAATTTAAATCTATGGGTAAAAACCCATTTAATTTGGCCAACTGATTTGTCTCATGAGACCTACCGATTCATCAAGGGGGTATTTAATTCCGAGCCCCACCCATCACATAATAATTCTAATGAATTACTCATATAAAAGGTGTGAAACATAATCAACATAAAAATTCATATTGAAAAACTAACATACAAAATGTTAATAATTATCCCAATCAATAAACATAATCATAAACCATCAAGATTATTATGATAAATAGAAATAAAAAAGTATATACCTAGTCAAACTGATAATAAACCATACATATAATTAATAAGGCATGTTTCATTAAAATATATCCCTAGTGGAGAATAATTAGAATATGGTTTGTTCTTTTTGATGAATAGAAATTCCATGAAAAGATCCTTTAAAATATTATTGAAGAAAATAACATTTTCACTTTGTAAATAACCTTTTAAAACTAAAATTTCACAAATTTTTTTGAAAATAACTTTGTTTTAAAATAATATTTTAAAATTATAAATTAATATTTAAAAAATTGAGCGGTCATGACAGTGGGGAATTCTGTTCATGTTGTACACACTAAGACAAATATTCCTTTAACATTTTCAGTAAAATCCAAATGAGTCTTGTTTGGAAAACAACATGAATATTCCTTTATTTTTTTTTAAAATTAAAAAATTGGTAAAAATTTCTTTAATAAATCAATTTTAAAATTTTAAAAAAAATTGATAACATTTTTATAAAAATTGGTTTTGGAAGAATAAGGATTTTCGACCTAAGAGAGAAATAAAGTCATATTTTCTTAAGAACATTGTCTCAATCACTTAAACAACCAAAGAGAGTAAAAATGGTAATATTAATTTAAAAATACCATTAATAAATAGATTATAATAAAATATATTTATTTTAAGAAATATCAAATAATTCTCCCAAGGGATACTTAAACATAAATAATCCCGAATAATGACAAGATTATGAAATAAAACTTTACCACTTTAGTAATGCTTGAATCATAATACCAATGAAAAAAATAACTTAAATTTAACTTTAAATAAAATTAATATAAATATATTAATGATTTAAAATATAATCAGGTGTAGTATATATACCATATAAAGAAATAAGTGGTGAATATGAAATATGTCTCATGAAAGTAAAACTGAGATGAGAAACCCTTACCTCAGGTATAATTTCCATTATATGTGTATTTAACTCATGTATAATAAATAAAAATATATTATAAATCTATTAAATTAACACAATTATATATTTCATAACATATATGATTTAATTATGTCCTTTTATGACACATTTATTAACAATTCTTTGTTAAAATCACGTTATGGGTAATAACAACTTTGTTTTTCATGTATGTTTGATTTGGTATTTTCAGTCCTTTAATTTTTATCATCTTTAAATCATATAAATAATGTTAAAAATTATATTAATATAATATATATTCATTATATATATATTTATAGTAATATATAAAAGTTATAAATAGAAAATGGATTACATCATTCATGAAGATGGTTGGTCGTATGTATGCTTGAACACTGTTTCCATTTTTCTCAATAGATGGAATGGAATGAAAATAAATATCAATTAACCATTAAAAAATCATTATTATTTAATATATATAATTTATATTAATAAAATAAATCCTTATTACCATCCATTTAAAAATAAAATGAAAACATTTTACATCGCTTTGTGGAGGCAGTATTCCACACATACGCACGAGCGATGTTATTGTTTTCCAATGTATGGTATTATAGGAAGTTAGATGTGGTATTATATTTAAAAAAGTTTTGTTAGGTAATAAATATCACATAAATTCATTAAATTTAACCTTATTACCTTCCATGTAAAGCATAAGTGAAAAACGAATCAAATCACTTCCTGAGGCGGTAGTCCTCTGTACACACTGGTGACGTTATCGTATCCCCCATGGAATGGAAAGTAAGAAGGTATATGTAATATAATAGTTACATAAGTATAATAATTTCATAAATATCATATAAAAAAGTTAAATCCATCATTATATTAAACCTTTAAATGTGCATATTGAAAATAAATTACATCAGTTCGCGAGGCGGTGGTCCGTCGTATATAAGATCAATGGTTTCATTTCCCATTTAGTGGAAGTGGATATAAATCTTGGTATTTACCTTAACATAATAAAATCTAAGTATATAGGTGATGATTTTTTTTATATTATCATAGTTTAATATGACTTTAAGGATGTGTAATAAGAAATAAAAAAATACACACGTTTAAGATTTTTACATTTTCTTCGGAGAGCCTCTTTAGGTTTATACCTAAAGATTTATTAGGATGGATTAATAATCAAACCAAGGCCTATAGAATTTGGGTAGGTAAGTATGGAATATATTTTTTCCAGGTATTTTACTAACCAAAGTTCTTTGGATGTGTGAATATGGGAGGAGAGGGGTGGCCTTTCATAAGTGGGGGAATAGACACACATGTAATTTTTGAAAAGATAAAATGATACGTTTTTCTCATGAAAGAAGCTTCCAAAATGGTTTATACTAAAAAATTAGATCTTATAAGATCTAAATATGTCTTGAAAATTTGTTTTGGAAAATTTTTAGGTCATTTTAACCCTTATATTCTTAGTTTAACCCCCGATAAACCGATTTTTACCTTGATCATGGTAATAAATTTTTACTATTTTCACTATTAATCATGGTCAAAAATTAAGTTATAATTATTATATAATATAAATTATTTTAATTCCAAATATTTAATAAAATTTTCTAAATTCAATCAATATAAGTGGAAGAATTAAATTTAAAATTAAACCCACATACACGATAAAAAAAACGTTTTTCCAAAGAAAAACATCCAAATGTTCAAAAAGTTTTTATATCACAATTTCATATAAAAATGATAAAAATGACATAAATTAGTTAAAATTTAATATAATTGAACTAATTTTACTTTAAAACCAATTTAATATATAATTTAACCTTGTAAATAATTTAAAATAATGGGTAGTTTTCAATAAAAATAAGTATTTTTCACTATTCATTAAAAAATTAATCTTTTCAAAAAAATCTAAAAAATTTATTGAAAGATAATTTTTAAATTTATATTTAAAAATGAAGTTTATTTTTACAAATTAATTTTCTAAAAGTGATAAAAATTAATTTTAAATTATGTACACAAAGTGCGATTAAACCTCCCTATTGAAAAATATATTTTTTTAGAAAACATTTCTTTTTTTCTTTCAAATGGTTCTTATTATATTTATAATAAATAGATAACCATTGAATTTATTTTATACATGTGTGAACCGTATAATTTTTATAATTTATTTAGTCCTATTCATATACTCCAACTTAATGGCTAAGTTATAATGGTCATGTTTAAATAATAATATTTTAATAGAGTATCGTGTTTCATTTAAACCTAGTGTTGCACAAATTGAAAACTATCAAAGAGATTGAATTTATTTAAAAATAAGTACATCATAAAGTCTTGGGATGTTACATTTTCTTATAATCTTTTTGTTGTGTGTTATATATGCTATTGAACATGATGTTTCTCTTTTAAAATATCAGGGTATTACAAATTGGGTATTATATACAACATGTGGTCCTCACATATATATTCAAATATAGGAACCAAGTCAATTATTAAAGATTGATTGAGGGGAGGTAGATATATGAGTATCCAAGAGAGCTATAATTTCTCATATGACTATTTGGGACTACCATCTTACGTTTCCAGAAGGAATGATCTTGGTTTTAAAATACTATTATTATGTGTCATCTATTACCAAAAACATTATTTATGTATCCAGACTAGATATGTATGGATTTATTTTCATGTTTAGGAATAAATGTTTCTTATTTTATAAAGATATAATTTGTTATGGTAAGGAATATTTAAATATGATCTTTATGTGTTAGATCACATGAACCAAGTAATGGAAATAGACAATGAAGCTACTTCACATGAATCATACCACAACCAACTATGAAATCATCAATTATGTCATATAAAAAAAGTGTTTGACTAAATTACACCAAGATGGATATTTAGGTTCTTTTAAACTAAAACCAATTGTTTTATGTCACACATGTTTAAAATTACAAATGACTAAACCTACATTTAGTGGAAAAGGTGAAAGGGTTACAAATAATCTTGAATTACTTTATAAATTTTATTGATGATTTAAGTATATATGAATATTTTAACTTAATGAGGTATAAGTTGGATTCCTTTGATAGATTCAAGGAATGAAAAAATGAAGTTTAGAATAATATTATTAAGAAAATTAAGAAACTATTCTTATACCATGGTATTTAATGTCTTAATCAAGACTTCATTGATTTTTTATGGGAGTTTGAGATTCTATCCCAACCCCCTCCCCCTTATACACCTTAGTGGAATAGTGTAAGTGAAAGGAGAAACCACACCCTATTAGATACAGTAAGATCAATGATGAATCATGTGAGTCTTACATTATCCTTTTGGAAATACACATTACAAAAAACAACATTCATACTAAACCAAGTTCCATATAAAGTAGAATACAATATTCTATACCAATTATGGAGTGGAAATAAGCCTGTGTTGTTATAAATAAATGTGTGGGGATGTGAAGAATTTGTTAAGTCCTCTTCAGATAACAAACTTTAACCCTAAGGAACAAAATTTATCTTTATAGGATATCCTAATAAAAAAGGGGATACTACCTATACAACCCTTTAAATAAATAGGTTGTGGTTTATATACATCCCATAATCCTTGAGAAGGATTATATATCTAAAATAGATAGTGGGAGAGATATAAACTTCAATGATGTATAGGGTTAAGATACACAATAGTTGGAAAACGAACAAATTCCACAAATCCCTATGGAAGAAGAAGTTCTAGAGATGCAAGTAATAATTAGGAGTACAAGAGAGGTTAGATAAATATAAAAATATGTATTTTTAGTAACCAAGGACGGTGAATCATTATTATTAGATAATAAAGATCCTATAACTTACATGGAATTAGTAAGTGGAATAGATGATTCCAAGTGGAAAGAAGCTATGAATTCTGAAATATATTCTATATACCAAAACCAAGTTTAAATTTTTGGTAGATTCTCTAGTGGATGTAAATATTGTTGGTTATAAATGGGTTTTTATGGAAAAACTGTACATTGATGGACACGTCAGTACTTATAAGGAATGAATAGTTGAAAAAGGGTTCAAAAATAATTAAGGAATAGAATATAATGAAACCTTTTCACCAGTTACAATACTGAAATCCATCAGAATTTTACTTTCCATTGCAGCTTACCATGACTATGAGATTTGGAAGATAAATGTCAAAACAACCTTCCTTAATAAGAACCTTCAAGAAGATATATATATGATATAACCTGAAGGGTTTGTGACTCCAAAGGATGCCAAAAAGATATGAAAATTAAAAAGATCCATTCATGGATTAAAATAATCATCTAGGTCATAGAAAATTAGATTTGATGAATCCATAACTGAATTTAGTTTCATAAAGAATGAATATGATCCTTGTGTTTAGAAACAGTTTATTGGGAGTGTTATCATTTTCCTAATAGTTTATGCTGATGACATACTACTTATTAGAGATAAAATATCAGTCTTACAGTATATTAAATATTGTTTGAATAAATGCTTCTCCATGAATGACTTAGATAAAGAAACATATATTATTGGGATCAATATCCATTATGATAGATCCAAGTGGATGATTAGTCTAAGTCGAGGTACATATATTGAAAAGATAATGAAGTGATTCGGTGTGGAACAATCTAATAGGGGATTATTGCCAATGTCACATGACATTCATATTTCCAGGAAAATGAGTCCTCAGACATATGAGGAAATAAGAATAGAAAGGATTCCATATGTTTCAGTGATTAAGTCAGTCTTGTATGCTATGTTAAGAACTAATATAGATGTCACCTACATCTTGAGTGTTATAGGAAGATATAAAGTTGACCTAGGTGACCTACATTAGATGGTTTCCAAGACTATACTTAAGTATCCAAGGAATACTAAGGATATGATCTTGGTTTATGGAGGAGATGAGTAACTACTCATCAGAGGACATACATATGATAGATTCCAAACAGATCAAGAAGATCCAAAATCATATATGGGATACATCTTCAATCTCAATGGAGGTGCTGTGAGATGGAAGAGATCAAAGAAATATGTGGTTGAAAATTCTATATCAAATTATGAGTATATTTCAATTTATGAGGAATCTAAATAATAAGTTTTGATGAAAAACTTTGTCTAGGATCTTGATGTGGTACTTAATAGTAAAGATCCTACCACACTATATTATGATAATACTATAACAGTGACTCTTTCAATGGATCCAAGGTCACATTAGTGGATGAAGTATATATTTCATAAGTATCATCTCTTGAGGGATTTTTTTCAAAGAGGTTACATAACAATAATAAGAATATCCAAAAAATAAAACATGGTTGACCCCTTGACTAAAGCCTTATCTTAGTAGAAACCTAATCATCATGTGCGTCCTAGCAAACTAAAATTCATAAGAAGTTGTATCTAGTAAAAGTGAGATTCTATTGGAGTTTTTTTCTAGAACGAACTATTTGTAATTTGGATAACATATATATTCAACTGTCTGGATATTAATAAAACATCTTATTACATATTTTTCATTGATCTTCATAACTTTAATATAATAATATCCTAGAGTTTATATCAATTTAATAAGGTCCTACTAATTCCACACTATGATTAGAACCTTGAAATACCATGATTATATTCTTAAATATAGTTTTATAGTAGGATAAAATACTATGATGGGACACATAGAATGTTGACCGTCAAGCATGAGTAATCATAAGAAGATGAGGCTTATTTTGATGAAGTTTGCACTTGGTAATCTTCAAGATAAGAGATTATGAGAATGAAACCCACTTGTAAGAATTACACATGTTTATGTCTCATCATATACTCCTTTTCGTGAACATGTGTAATGGTCCTTAGACTTTAAGATTCATGGTGAAGTTGGATTTTTTGGGTGCATCACGAGTGATGTGTTATTAATTAATAAGTTGAGGAAGGATTTTTACCTTCCATATTTATGAAATATAATGTCTCATCCCTTTTATTGAAATGAAACCATCACATTAAATTTCATGTCCATGATGTATTGATGAGTTTATTTTAGATAGTCAAATAAAGACGTATTAAACATATTGGATGATGATATGGATGTGCAACCTACTTGATGAGATATTATGATAAAGCGATTATATTACACAGTAATCATTCACTCATGGATATCAATGTTGTGACATTAACTTCTTTCTCTTAGGTTCCTTGACTCATTGCTAGACAAAAATCTTAGACTTTAGGCAAGACTGCCTAATGCTAATGTGAAACAAGCTTAGAGGGTCACACACTAAGTGTTTCTATTAATCTAAATTAAATTATATTTGAATTTAATTATTGAAATAAATATTATTCTCAAGACTAATGAATAATTTTATATATAATTTATTTATTTCTAATATTAATAAGTTAATAAATAATTATTTATTCATTAATAAATAATTTATTTGATTATGTGAATAATTAATAAATATTTATTCACCAGAATGTGAATAGGAAATTTATTCTATTTATTTAATATTTAATAAATATTTATTATCCAAATAGTGAATATAATATTTATTTATGAATAAATATTTAATAAATATTTATTTGGATATTCTATAAATACTGAGGAGGATGAGCAGACCAAGATCATGTTCGGTGATAAATATTTATTTACAAGCTGGTAAGGTAATATTTATCATTGTGCCAGTTAGAATAAGGCATAAAATAATAATAATAATAGTATTTATCATGGGGTAAGATAAGGTTTATTATATTATTTAATGGTTTTTGTGAAATTAAATAATATTTTAACTTAAACCATAAATTTATAAATAAATTACTATGTCTATTGAGTAGGGTTAATCGAGAATCGAGAATATTTGTGCACCAAAAATTTCTCTCAAGATTCCTCCTTATGTCTTCCTCTCAAGAACAAGAAGAAATTGAGAGAATCATTCAAGCACAAAGGATTATGTAGCGATCAATATGAACAACACAAGACAATCGATATACCATACTAACACCCGATGTTCCATCAATGATTGTGCAGTGATCAAAGGACCACATGTGAATCACTGCTAGAGTGGTTCTACTTCAGGTCCTCCCTATAAAATGAAGGTAATTCTAAAAGTGTTTCATATGATCAACAACTTCATCAAATAAATATCTAAAGATAAGGTAAATTTGTTTTATATTCTATTAAATTAATTATAAATTTAACATAAAAAATATCCTCTCTAGGTTTCTAGATTCCTATATCAATATTCAATGAAATTTTTTTGTTGGTCATGAATTTTATGTCTTTCACAATAGGAAAATGATACATTTAATTCAAAAACAATATTTATAGTTATTCTCCCACTAGGATCTTCTACCATACTTAGAACCATCACATGGTTAGCGTAAACCGTGTGATAATTGTGTGCCTTATTTTTCCTCCCCAAACCTGAAAATTTCAAGCCCTGAACCCTTTAAACATTCCTTGGGCCTTTCCACTGACCAAAAGTGAACCCAACATGCATTACCAATGAAAAGATGAGATATTAGGCCAAAAAACATAACAAGAACACACCTTATAGAAAATCTAGGGTCTTACAATCTCTCCACCATATAACAGCTCATCCTTAAGATGCACCCTCAAATGTCATTGACCTCCATGGTGAAAAACTATGACCATTGAACTCATATGTTTGATTCCCACTCCCATGTTTCCTCTTGAACACATTAATGTTTCCATAAAACAAAGACTAGAGGAATAGATTTACCATGAAGAATCTTCTCACTGCGATCCATAATACAAACTGGATTATCCTTGAAGGATGAATCAAACTCAAGATCAATATCATTAGCATCAAGAGAATGATATGGATAAGTAAATAGACATTGTATATGAGATATGTGTAGCACATCATGAATGGTATTGAACTTATTTATAAGGTCTAGTTAGTATGCCAATAGGCTAAACCTTTCCATAATCTCAAACAAACCCATGTACCTAGTTTCTAGTTTCCACTTCCTTTGTAAGTGAAGGCGTCCCAAACTAGGAAACAGATGTAAGAACACCTGGTCATTTATCTCAAACTCAGGAGGTCGGTGATACTGATCTGCATAATACTTTTTCTTTCTCTACACTACCACTATTCACTTATGAATCAGTTGGACATTCTCTGTCATCTCTTATATGAGTCTTGGTCTAATCATTATCACCTCACTTATCTCTAGCCAACATAAGGGTGAATGAAATAGTCTCCCATACAAATCCATATAAGGTGCAATCTGGATGGTCACTTGGTAGATGTTATTATAGGTAAATTCTACCAAGGCCAATTGATTCATCAAAGAGCCTCCAAAATCAAGGATATATGATCTCTGCATGTACTCTAGGATCTATATAGTCTTCTCTGACTACCTGTTGGTGTCAGGGTGGTAGGAAGTGCTCAGAAGCACCTGTTGTAATGACCCAAAGTTTCATTAATGGAAATCACTCTTGATCTAATTAAATGTATCTTTATGTTTATATAAAATGTCAACTTCTTTTGTTTTATGTTAATAATTTTACCACTGCTAATATAGCCGTTGAACAGTGATCACATGATTAGTATAAATATAGGGCTTTAAAAAATCCAAATTTACTCAGACAAAGGAAGCGATGACCTCATCCAGTAGAATTGCCCCATACGAAGCCCATTTGTCAGAGCTCAGAAAAGAGGTGGTATCCTTGGGCTTCGCTCTTGACCAAGCCCAAGATGAGCTTCATCATGTCAAGCTCGAATGGGACCGTCTATGGGAGAAGTGGAAGTTGATAGAAATTACCACTCAAGCGATGTTATCTGAGCCATCCCAAGAGTCGGTCACCATCGCACACCTTACCCTTAGGTATTATGTGGCTGTTTTAAGGGGTTATGTAACAAATAAATAGTACTATGTTCATGTAAATTATTTTTTTTGTATATAATAATGAATATACTTTCTTGTCATTATTGATACACTGTAAATAGTTTTTAAAGTACAAATAATGTTTTTAGTTATTATTTAATTAAGAATTCTATTTTATTAAATTAAGGGATTTTTGAATTAAATAATATTTTAATAAAATTTTATTATTATTATTAAATTAATTTTTTATTAAATATAAGTGATCTTATAATTTTATGAATGCAATTATAATTTTTATTAATGTTTGAAATCCATTTCTGTCAAAACCTGTGAATTTTCGATAAATATCGGTTTTTATTTTAAAAGTGAAAATTAAAATATTTAGAAAATTATTTAGATAAAATAAATGTTATTTCTGGAATCAGGATGTCTAAATTATCCAACGGTGATTTTTTCATAATTTTCTGAGACAGTCAAATTTTTGGGTAAAAATTAAATACCGTTTAAATATATAATGTGTTTTATGACCTCATAAAGACCCAATAGTGATGTAATAAAATACAATAATCTCTATTTTCGGATAATATATGTTTTACTATTAAAATAAAGTGATTTTGGGTTTTCTTGACTTACTTTTCAAAGCATTAATGGACCCCTCAAGACTTATTAAACACCTTGTTTTTTTAAATTAATTTCCATGGGAGTGTGACTCACCTCCACATAAGAAACCCTATTATTTTAAGAAGTTAGGAATTTGGCCTTATAAAATATTGTTTTCCTCTTCCCTTTTCTAAAAACCATGGGCTAAAACCATGGGATGGTTTGTGGTTTGGATTAATTTAATATAATGTGTCCCAAACCTAAATAATAAAGAATTCCCTCATCTTTCCTATATAAACCCACCCAAGATCACACTTCCTCCTCACTAAAAGCCTTTGGAGTTCGTCCAACCTCTGACCTACTCTCTCTAGAATCCTCCCAAGGTGCCCCAAGCTCCCAATAAGCCTCTCACAAGCCTCTCTCAAGCCTTTGTAAGCACACTTCCAAGTAAGGGTTTTTTCTTCCTTTCTCATTTTTGTCCAATTTTCTTTAAGTTGTTTTTCCCTTTTAATTTCAATTATGAATGTTGGGGTATGGGTTTTCACCTCCCTCATATTTACCTATTTATGTTTGAATTATGGGAGACCCTTTCTGTCTCATTAAATGCCTCCCATGTACACCCGTTACTATGCCAAAATTCTGAAAGGAACTTCTCTCTCCTCATTTACATTCAAGAAATAATTTTGTATCATGAACCTAAATTACATTAAAATTGTTGGGACATGTATCTATATTACCTCCTTACTTTCCATTACATGGAAATATGATGAGTAATCCCTTTCTCTCTCATCAACCATTTTTATGAATTCTTATGTCACGCCATTACGCTGCCGAAATCGCACCGATTTTCTAAGCCAATGCCATTGTGTAGTGAATACCATACCCATTTCTCCATCAAGGGTATTCACCTTTATGCACATTTACTTATTGATTATGAAGTTTCATGTATGAATTCCACATTCCTTTATCGTGAAATAAATGACTATGTTTTATGAATCCATGTTTTATGATCCATGTGGCACACTTATGCATGAAATGAAATGTTTAAGAAGGGTGCGCCCTTATAGCGCTCCAATGCATTGGGTAAAGTATAGTATCATGATACGTCATGTGCAATGAGTGTTTAATCATACTAATTCAAGTTCAAAAAGGGTTTACTCATGCTTTATGTGCAATTAGTATTTACTCATGCTCCATGTGCAATGAGCCTTGGCTCATACTAATTCCATGTTAAGTGTTGTTTCCACATTTCCATGGTATGATTATCATGCTTTATCATGACTTTATGTTCATGTTTCTCTTATGCTATATTGATATGCCTATTTCCTAACATGTATTTTACTTCTCATGTCATTCCATGTGTACTCCCTTACTGGGATTTATAGCTCACCCTTTTCTTATGCATGTCCTCAGGTTATCCCATGCAATGCTAAGTACGAGGGAATGTAGTGGTCATGTAAAGGAAGTTTTCAATAAAGATGTTGTATTTCATGTTTTAAGTTTTTATGTAATGATCCTAAGCCCCAAATACACTAAACCTCTCGATCTTCTTTGTTGTATCAAGTGAAGTTTTATGTAATAAATCATGTTTAAGTTTGTAATAAAAGCAGGGTTGTCATAGTTGGTATCAGAAGATAGGTTTAGTTATTTTTGGGATTAGGATTAGAAAACCCTCGTAAAGCCTTATAGACAAGACTAAGTATAATAAAAAAATCCCTAAGTTTTGGTAAGTACTGAGTAAGTGGTTTATCAAACAAATACATCCCTGTTTAGATAAGAGCAGGTAGAGGCGGCTATGGTACAGATGTATCCTAGGGGTAAAACCCGAAAACACCGCTTTGAGCTAGACTCGAATAGGAACTGGTGCATGAAAACGGGCCTTGCTGCACTCTTGGTTATGACACTCCTGGGGGATATGTTTTGATAAATTCACAAGCTTAGTATGAACCCTTATTAAGGGAATTAAAAAAAATTCCCCTAAGAATATATGTTAGAAGGTAGATCATGAAAAGCCTAGATTAAAGCCTATAGACTCATGAGTTAAAGAAATAAAAGTTTATTTATAAGTCATCAACTTTTTTCTTTGGATTACCCTTTATGTGTTACCCCTAACTTTCCTTTTATTCCAGCCAATGGCCGGTAATAGGAGGACTCGGGCTAACAACCGTTGTGAAGATCAATGTGATGGCTGTACTAATGAGATGCCCAATCCAATGGGAGTGGGAATCACAAACTTTGTCACGCTTCTCTCTCTGATAACTCAAGTTTTGAATAGAAACACAGTTCAAGAGGAACACTCAACCCCCCTAAGAAAGAACAAGTCGCTATAGAGAGATTCATGAGAGAAAGGCCTCCTACTTTTAGTGGATCATCCGATCCCACGATCGCTGAACAATGGATCAACTCCATTGAAAAGATCTTCTCCATCCTTCAATGTTCTGAACAAGATAAGGTTTTACTGACTGTTTATCGTATGGAGGGTGAAGCTAATCAATGGTGGATGTTGATCAAAATTACGAAGCCTGAGGAGGAGTTCGAGGCATTGGAATAGAAGGATTTCCAGAAGATGTTTTTCGATAAATATTTTCCGCGCACCCTCCGGCTTAAGATGAAAATGGAATTCCTTTCCCTCAAGAAAAAAGACGAAGAATCTGTTGGAGTGTACGAGGAAAACTTCACAAGGCTTGCACGATATGCTTCCGGATTTTTCGTTACCCTAGAATGAAAAGTTGACCGCTTCTTTGGTGGGTTGAAGACTAGCCTACGAAAATCATTAGCAATCCGTGACTTAGACAGCTATGAGGAAATTTTCTGATGTTCCCTCAAGGTCAAAATGGAGATCGGAGAATCACAGGGGTATCATGGGGATAAAAAGCGTAAGGTGGACTTTAATTCTGGTGGTCCGATGGATAAATCCAATGGTTCTAAGAAGATCCAACACCCCACTTGCCAAAAGTGCGAAAAGAAGCACCCTGAAAATTGCCTTAAGGGGACGAGGAAATGCTTCAGGTGTGGAAGAGAAGGGCACCTAGCTGTTAACTGTCAGCAAGAAAGACCCGCGACTGTGACAGTGGAGAGGAATGCTCCGTTCAAACCTCAATGCATTTTTCAATGCTAAAAATGCAAAGAACCGGGTCATTTTTCAAATCAATGCCCTAATCTAAGGGTTTTCGGAGGCAACCAACAACCTCCAAGGTAGCAAGGAAGAGCTTTTTCCATCACTTCTACTGAAGTGAACCTAAAAATGAAGTGGTGACAGGTACTCTAGTTATTCATTCAAGAATAGTGAACATACTTTTTGATTCAGGTTCTACGCATTCTTTTATATCTCTAAAGTTTAGTAGAACAATCCCAGCACCACCAAAAATCATGGAAGTGAAGATGTCAGTGAGTATGAAAAATAGGGTAATCATTGCATCCCATGAATATAAGTCCTCCCCTGTTATAATATGTGGATTTAATTTCCTGGAGAACCTCGTCATACTCCCTCTAGTGGAATTTGATGTAATTATTGGCATGGGTTGGATTTCCTTATATCGAGCCAACATAAATTTTCGGGAGAGGGAAATCACACTCTATATGGAGAATAAACCCCCGATTCTTTACAAGTGTAAGGAGGAATATGAATCTCCTTTAACTCCATCATCTCAAGCATGGATATTACTGCCTTATGAGCATGCGTATCTGGCTCGGATGATTGAGTCCAAGGAAGAAACCATCCTTGAAGAAATGGCTATTGTGAGGGAATTAGCTGAAGTGTTTCCCAAGGAACTACCTGGTCTTCCTCCTAGAAGAGATGTTGAATTCTCAATTGAACTTATACCCGGGACTTTACCAATATCCAAGACTCCATATAGAATGGTTGTTGTAGAGTTTGAAGAGCTGAAGAAACAACTACAAAAGAATCTGGATAAAGGGTTTATACGCCCAAGTACTTCACCATGGGGTGCACCAGTCCTCTTTGTCAAGAAGAAGGATGGGTCAATGCGACTTTGCATCGATTATAGTGAACTTAACAAAATCATGATAAAGAATAAGTATCCTCTCCCACGAATTGATGACTTGTTCAATCAGCTGTGTGGAGCACAATACTTCTCTAAGGTGGACTTGTGGTCGGGATATTATCAAGTAAGGGTGAAGAAGGAAGATATCCCCAAGACTGCTTTTCGCACAAGATACATGCACTATGAATTCATAGTAATGCCTTTCAGACTCACTAATGCTCCAACAATCTTCATGGAATTAATGAATAAAGTCTTTAGAGATTACCTCGACAAATTTTTGGTAGTCTTTATAGATGATATTCTAATATACTCCAAAACCAAGGAGGATCATGAGGAGCATTTAAGAACTATAATGGAGACTTTGCGCAAGGATAAGCTCTATGCAAAGTACAAAAAGTGTGAGTTCTGGTTGAAGGAAGTCTCATTCTTGGGCCATATAATCACAAGAAATGGGATATCTGTGGATCCCTCCAAAGCAGATGCAATTGAGGGATGGATGAGGCCAACATCGGTAACAGATATCCGTAGCTTCTTGGGGTTAGCTGGATATTATCGACGATTTGTGAGAAATTTCTCACGATTTTCCAACCCTCTTACCAAGATAACTCTAAAGGGAGTAAAGTTTTCTTGGAGTGATGAATGCAAAGAAAACTTAAAGGAGTTGAAAAGGAGGATTATCACTGCGCCCGTGCTCACTTTACCCACAAGTGGGGAACATTTTGTGGTTTTCAGCGATTCTTAGAAGAAGGGATTAGGCTGTGTGCTGATGCAGAATGGTAAAGTTATATCCTCTGCCTCAAGGCAGTTGAAAATCCATGAGTGAAACTATCCAACGCATGATCTGGAGTTGGCGGCAGTGATCTTTGCTTTGAAAATCTGGCGGCATTATCTCTATGGAGAGAAATGTGAGATATATACTGACCACAAGAGTCTTAAATATATATTCACACAGAAAGATCTTAATATGTTCCAGAGAATATGGATAGAGCTCATCAAGGATTATGACTGTTCAATCCATTACCACCCTGGGAAAGCGAACAAGGTGGCAGATGCCCTAAGTAGAAATGATCCAGCAATTCTATCAATGATGAGAATTGAGAAGGATCCAATCTTCTTAGACTTGATAAAGATGGACATGGGAATCATAGAGAAGGGAACATCATCAATCCTTTCACAAATTATTTCTCAACTGTCTCTTTTGGAAAGGTTAAAGGATGCTCAAAAGGATGATGTGGGAATTCAAGAAAAAGTGGAAGCTATCAAAAAAGGGAAATCCTCAGAGTTTAATGTTAATGAAGAAGGAATTGCGCAGTTTGGAAAAAGACTATGTGTTCCATCAAGTCCGGAGCTGAAGAAGGAACTTTTGGATGGTGCACATAGTTCAAATTTCTCTATTCACCCAGGGAGCACAAAGATGTACCGAGATCTCCGAGAAAACTTTTGGTGGGATAATATGAAGAAGGAGATCACTGAATATACATCAAAGTGCCTGGTGTGTCAGCAAATGAAGGCAGATAGGTAGAAGTCTAAGGGGATGATGCAACCATTTCCCATACCAGAATAAAAATGGGAGAACATCACCATGGAATTTGTCACCGGACTTCCGAGGACATCCAAAGGCAACAATGCAATCTGGGTTGTTGTGGATCATCTTACAAAGACTGCACACTTCATTGCTATTCAGGAGGATTTCTCATTGGATCAACTGGCACAAATATATATCAGGGAAGTGGTAAGGTTTCATGGAGTACCACTATCTATTGTGTCTGATCGAGATCCAAGATTCACCTCTAATTTTTGGAAGAGTCTTCAACATGCTCTGAATACTGAACTGAACTTCAGTATGGCCTATCATCCTCAAACTGATGGCCAATCCGAGTGGACTATCCAAACACTTGAGGATATGTTGAGAGCGTGCTCAATGGACTTTAAAGGAGGATGGGATCAACATCTTCCTCTGGTTGAGTTCTCTTATAATAACAGTTTCCACTCGAGCATCCAAATGAAACCATATGAAGCCCTGTATGGGAAAAGGTGCAGAACACTGGCATGTTGGGATGAGGTCGATGAACGTAAGCTACTTGGACCAGAAATGGTTGAGGAAATGGTGGAGAAGGTGAAAACCATTCAGCAGCATATCAAGGTATCCCAGAGTCAATAGAAGAGGTATGTAGATAATCGTCAATGAGACCTTGATTTTAAAGTTGGAGACATGGTTTTTCTACGCATATCTCCGTGGAAGAAGGTCATGAGGTTTGGAAAGAAAAGGAAGTTAAGTCCAAGGTACATCGGCCCCTTCGAGATTCTTGATTGTGTCGGGGCTATGGCCTATCGACTAGCACTTACACCTACTATGGCCAAAGTACATGATGTATTTCATGTATCCCTCTTAAGGAATTACATACCAGAACCTTCACATGTATTCTCTTCTGAGGTGGTATAATTGGAAGATGATATTTCTTATGAGGAGCAACTAGTGAAGATCTTAGATTGTAGAGAAGAAGTTCTATGAAATAAGACAATGCCCCTCTTCAAGGTGTTGTGGAGAAACCACAAGTTTGAAGAAGCGACTTTGGAATCGGAGGAAATTATGAAGCTGAGTTACCCAAATCTGTTTTAGTGTGGAAAAAGGAAAATTTCGAGGGCGAAATTTCTTAAGGGGGGAATATTGTAATGACCCAAAGTTTCATTAATGGAAATACCTCTTGATCTAATTAAATGTCTCTTTATGTTTATATGAAATGTAAACTTCTTTGGTTTTATGTTAAGAATTTTACCATTGCTAATATAGCCGTTGAACAATGATCACATGATTAGTATAAATATAGGGCTTTAACAAATCCAAATTTACTCAGACAAAGGAAGCAATGACCTCATCCAGTAGAATTTCCCCATACGAAGCCCATTTTTTGGAGCTCAGAAAAGAGGTGACATCCTTGGGCTTCCCTCTTGACCAATCCCAAGCTGATCTTCATCATGTCAAGCTCGAATGGGACTGTCTATGGGAGAAGTGGAAGTTGATAGAAATTTCCACTCGAGCGATGTTATCCGAGCCACCCCAAGAGTCTGTCACCATCGCACACCTTACCCTTAGGTCTTATGCGGCTATTTTGTGGGGTTATGTAACAAATAAATAGTACTATGTTCATGTAAATTATTTTTTTTGTATATAATAATGAATATACTTTCTTGTCATTGTTGATACATTGTAAATAGTTTTTAAAGTACAAATAATGTTTTTAGTTATTATTTAATTAAGAATTATATTTTATTAAATTAAGGGATTTTTGAATTAAATAATATTTTAATAAAATATTATTATTATTATTAAATTAATTTTTATTAAATATAAATTATCTTATAATTTTATGAATGTAATTATAATTTTTATTAAGGTTTGAAAGCCATTTCTGTCAAAACCCGTGAATTTTTGATAAATGTAGGTTTTTATTTTAAAAGTGAAAATTAGAATATTTAGAAAATCATTTAGATAAAATAAATGTTATTTCTGGAATCAGGACATCAAAATTATACAACGGTGATTTTTTCATAATTTTCTGAGACAGTCAAATTTTTGGGTAAAAATTAAATACCGTTTAAATATATAATGTGTTTTATGACATCATAATCACCCAATAGTGATGTAATAAAATACAATAATCTCTATGTTCGGCAAATATATGTTTTACCATTAAAATAATGTGATTTTGGGTTTGCTTGACTTACTTTTCAAAGCATTAATGGACCCCTCAAGACTTATTAAACACCTTGTTTTTTTAAATTAATTTCCATGGGAGTGTGACTCACCTCCACATAAGCAACCCTATTATTTTAAGAAGTTCGGACTTTGGACTTATAAAATATTTCTTTCCTCTTCCCTTTTCCAAAAAACATGGGCTAAAACCATGAGATGGTTTGTGGTTTGGATTAATTTAATATAAGGTGTCCCAAACCTAAATAATCAAGAATTCCCTCACCTTTCCTATATAAACCCACCCAAGCTCCCACTTCCTCCTCACTAAAAGCCTTTTCAGTTCGTTCAACCTCTGCCCTACTCTCTCTAGAATCCTCCCAAGGTTCCCCAAGCTCCAAATAAGCCTCTCACAAGCCTCTCTCTAGCCTTTGGAAACACACTTCCAAGTAAGGGTTTTTTCTTCCTTTCTCATTTTTGTCCAATTTTCTTTAAGTTGTTTTTCCCTTTTAATTTCAATTATGAATGTTGGGGAATGGTTTCTATCCTCCATAATACTGCCCTATTTATGTTTTAATGATGGGAGACTCTTTCTCTCTCATTAAATTCCTCCCATGTACACCCGTTACTATGCCAAAATTTCGAAAGGAACTTCTCTCTCATCATTTACATTCAAGCAATACTTTTTTTATCATGAACCTAAATTACATTAAAATTGTTGGGACATGTATCTATATTACCTCCTTACTGTCCATTACATGTAAATATTATGAGGAATCCCTTTATCTCTCATCAACCGTTTTTATGAATTCTTATGTCACGCCGCTACGCTGCTGAAATCACACCGATTTTCAGCCAATGCCATTGTGTAGTGAATACCATACCCATTTCTCCATCAAGGGTATTCACCTTTATGCACATTTACTTATTTATTATAAAGTTTCATTTATAAATTCCACATTCCTTTATCATGGAATAAATGATTATGTTTTATGAATCCATGTTTTATGATCCATGTGGCACACTTATGCATGAAATGAAATGTTTAAGAAGGGTGCACCCATATAGCGCTCCAATGCATTGGGTAAAGTATAGTATCATGATACGTCATGTACAATGAGTTTTTAATCATGCTAATTCAAGTGCAATTAGGGTTTAATCTTGCTTTATGTGCAATTAGGATTTACTCATGCTCTATGTGCAATGAGCCTTAGCTTATGCTAATTCTATGTTAAGTGTTGTTGCCACATTTCCATGTTATGATTATCATGCTTTATCATGCCTTTATGTTCATGTTTCTCTTATGCTCTATTGATATGCCTATTTCCTAACATGTATTTTACTCCTCATGTTATTCCATGTGTACTCCATTACTGGGCTTTATAGCTCACCCTTTTCTTATGCATGTCCTCAGGTTATCCCATGCAATGCTAAGTACGAGGGAATGTAGTGGTCATGTAAAGGAAGTTTTCAATAAAGATGTTGTATTTCATGTTTTAAGTTTTTATGTAATGATACTAAGCCCCAAATATACTAAACCTCTCGATCTTCTTTATTGTATCAAGTGAATTTTTATGTAATAAATCATGTTTAAGTTTGTAATAAAAGAAGGGTTGTCATACCTGTACACCCAATTCCTTATATAACCCATACCAAAAGTAATAAGTAAAATGGGATTATCTATCTAAGATTATGGTATGAGGAACCCCATTTAAACTCATAATCTAACAAACAAAATTTTTCCATAGATTATCCACTAGGAAGGTCTCCTAGATAGTCTAGAAACAAGTGGCCTTATTCAAGTGATCCACAACTAACCAAATGAAATCATTCCCCCGAGAATTCCTTGGTAGACTAGTCACAAAATTTATAGTAACATCATCCCACTTACACCCATGAATTGGAAATGACTATAAGAGGCCAATGAGATGCTGTTTCTTAGCCTTCACCTATTGATTGGTGGAGCACCTCATGATGGAACCTTCTATATACTTCCTCATTCCTATCCACCAATACTTTCATCATAGTTACCAACACATATTTGGTTATCCCAGGGTATACCACCCACTTAGAAGCATGATACTCCCTCATTATCTCTTCTCACACGTCTATAGGAAAAAAGACATTCCCATGAACATGAAGAATCACATCATCATCAAGAAAAAATTGGGTGGAGGAACACCCCCATAAATGATATCCCTCAAATATAATCACTCTATATCAAAACATTTTCTCCTATTAATCTGATTTGGAAGTGAAGGTGTAATAGATAAGGATTTGAGAGTTTCTTTCCCCTAATACTCTTACACTTCCAAATGCATCTTAATGAAAATATCCATCAACTAACATTCACTACTAGACTCTTGGACAACCTAATATTGATTATTACTTCTTAAAACATCAAAAACTATGTTTCTATTTTTTGGGGTATAGGATAATTTAAAATCAAAGGATTGTAGGTATTCCATCTACCTTCATTACCAAAAGCTCAGATCCCACTGTGATAACATATATTTAAATATTTTATGGTCTATATAAACTATGGACCTCCGTCCTAATAGATAATGAAACCAACATATCAAAGCATGCACTAATATGGTTAGATTGCAATCATGTGTCAGATATTTTCATTCATGTGGCCTCAACTGTCAGGATCCATAAGCCACAACATGTCCCCCCTGTATCAGAACTACACTAAGCCCAATTATTGATGATTCACAATATACTGTATACTCCCTACCGAGATTGGGTAGGTTCATGATTAGTGACATGTTTAGTCTATTTTTAAACTCTTAAAACAAATCCTTTCATGAATCATACCACAAAAACTTCATCTCATTTCTGGTTAGGCCCGTCAAAGGCTCTATGATGTGGGGTAAGTCCTAAGTAAACCTATGGTAGTATCCTTCTAATCCCATGAATCTATATATGTCAAACATTTTCTTGTTTAACTACCAAGATACCACAACTACAACCTTCTATGGGTCAATATATACAACATGCTCGAAGATAATATTCCCTAGAAAGTGAACCTCATCCATCTCGAAATGAAACTTTAAAAGATTAGAATAAAGATGATTCTCCCTCAATGTGCCTAACACCAACTCTAGATGATGAGAATGTTCTTCCATTGAATTAGAGTACATAAGGATATTATTGAACAAGATAAAAATAATTGAATCCAATTAACATGTGGAGGATTTTATTAATTAGGGCTATAAACATAAATGACATGTTTATTAGGCTGAATGACATAACTAGGTACTCATACAAACCATATCTTCTTCTGAAAGTTGTATAAGGTATGTCAGATGGTATCACCCTGACTTGGTGATAGACCAACCTTAGATCAACCTTGTAAAACACTCAATCTCCTATCAGTTAATCAAACGCGTCATCAATCCTAGGAAGTGGATACATATTTTTTACCATTATTTAGTTCATGTTTCTATAATAGACACATAACTTTAGGGATCCATAAACCTTTTTATAAAAAAGGACTGGAGACCCCAATGGGAAGGTACTCAGCCTAATAAACTCCATATCTTCCAACTCCCCTAAAATAAATTTAAGTTCATGCAGTTCTGCCGGATCCATCCTATAAGTTGGAATAGAAACATGCTTTTATCCCAGCATAAGATTAACAATGAACTCAATTCCCTTATCAGGTGGAATTCCTTCAAATTAATATATAAATATATCCTAGAAATGATCCACCGTGAGTGGAAATATTTCATTTAAAATCCCTTCATCGTTTAACACCATACCTGTGACCTGGGAAATCACCTATCCTAACTACTAGCAATCTGGTCCCACACAACCCGCCTATATATCCTATCCCCCTAAATGTATGTGCTGATGACCATTGGGATATGTAAACATTACCTAACATTATTAGCAGTAAATATGATCTTAGTATGGAACCAAATAGTCCATATTGAGAATCAGGTCAAAACTAGTCATCTCTAAGACAAAGTGATCCCAAAAGGACCGATAGACTTTAATTCACAAGGAACACTCCTAATAATGATAGCTACCCTCTAATAATTCCCCCAAAGGGGCATCGATGAACATTATTCTATACAAGTAATCCAAAACCAAGCCTAACCCTTCCATGAACTAAGTTGATATAAAGTAGTGAGAAGCCCCTGTATTAGAAAAATCACACGATAAAGTAGATGATACCGAGATTTTACCTCATAATATAGATGAATTGATATCCTAGTCCATAGGAGTAGGTTGAACCAAATGAAATTGGCCTGAAACATGACCTTGAGATCATTCTTGACTTCATTTCCCAGCACCACCTTACAAGCACTGATGCTCATAACCCTATGCTCCATGGACTCCACCTCACACTGAATAACCCATAGAACTATAACTACCCACCTGATATGATGTAGCCAAAATAACCCCATAACCTTGAACTAATCTAGATCTTTAGTCACTCAGTGATTGTTTCATCATCCTTCAGAACCTATGAAGGTGACCCATCTTTCTACATTCTCAACACTCTACTAGTTCCTAGTCACACTGAGGTCGAATGTGTCCCCATTGACCACACTGATGAAACTATAGTGAACTGACACCCTAGATTCTACTCCCACTACTAACCTATTGAGTTCCCTCATTATAGTGATTTAAACTACCGGATTACCTACTACCAGTCCCTACATGAGCCACTTTCCCTAGACCCTTTTCCTGACTCAGTTTCCTTTCAAAGATAAGTGTCTGGTTCACCATTATAGAAAAGGTGGTAAGCATTAAAATGTTTACCCACACATGGATCGTATACCTCAACCCATCCTCAAAATACCACACATGATCCAAATATTCCTCTAATATTATAGAGTTGAAGAACTAAAAGTCTATAAAGCGATCAAAATACTCCATAACATACACGATTCCCTGATTTAGGCATAAGAACTCCCTGGCCCCGTCAGATCTCAGGGTATATAAGAAGAAGTTATCAAAGAATCGAGTCTCAAAGTCCATAAATTAAATTCTCATATGTTTTTCATCCCATACTAAGATATCCCACCACTATCTTACTAATATCAACAATATATAAACTTCTAACTTCACTCTTTTATCCTGAGGGGTCTCATGATGCTTGAAGATTGTCTAGACAGACTCGATCTAGAACTCAGTTTCCCAAGGGACACCCTCTCCCATAAACATTGGAGAATGATGGAGTTGAAACACCCCAGTTATCTCTATCATGGAAATAATAGTGTGAGGATCCTCCCTCTCCACTGTATGTACTACTCACATCAGACTCTCTCGAAGATGATCATCTAAAAACACACCTGGTTCCATAGGAGGATCTGGTTGAACACCCTTAGAGGCATGCTCATTGACGCCCTCCTAGAACTCAAACAATTTATAACATAGATGAATTACACTAAAATGTCAAACATGCATCTCAGATTAACACAACATAATATTTCTTATTATTAAAGTTTAGGGAAATTAGTAAAAGACACAACACCCAACACCTATAACCCAAGACATTTCCCATCCCAACTCCCTACACTAAATCTAGTCATAATAAGTACAATTAATGTCACTTATGCATTTAATTCTTGCACCATTTTAAATTTTACTTTAATAGTTTTAGATTTTTTCCAACCAAGGAATATTTATATGGAGTGTCAACCACAAGTTATAAAGAAAAAAACTTTATAAGTGATGATTGGAACCCCATTTAACTATCACCAAAAACTCTTTAAAGGATTTAATTCCTCAAAGTAAAACTTTTACCCATTTAAAGGATCAAATAAATTGAATTCCATTAGGAATTTATATTAAAAACTATATAAATTGATGCTTATAATTTACGTAACTGACCATGGTACCTTTAGAATATAAATGATTCCAAGAAATCATGCTAATATCATGAATCCATATGTGCTTGAATGTTTCATGAACACATGCCTATTTTCATACTAGGAAAAGAGTAAGAAACCCATAAACCAATAACATCACACCCAAGTGCACCAATTGAGGTGGAAACTCATCAACTGTAAAAACACAAAGCATGAACATCAATACCAACCCCTGGAGCCTTAGTTTTCATTCCATACATGGGTTACCTACGTCGAGGCACAAGATAATTACCAAGCCCCAAAATATACTATTTTCTTGTTTACCAACCCAAAATTAAAGAAAATAAGACCTTTAATACCACTTTATAAGACCCCCATCCTAGGATCCACTGAACCCGTACTCTAGGCCAGTGCGCCACATGGACTCAAGCATGCCTCCTTGTATGAAAGAGGCTATTGACTAGCGGTGATGGAATTTGTGGTTACCATGGGGAGAATATTCCCTCATGATTAGAGTGTGAAAAATGAAAGAAAATAAAAGGGATGTCATCCTATCATACATTAATAAATAAAACAAGGTAATAAGTAGGTAATCGATAAAAAGAAAACCCATGCTATAAAAAAATTATCAGTATTCCCATAGGTGAGTCATACATGAAAATAACCATGCATACAAGTCCCAAAATAACCCAAAAGAATAAAAATAAGAAAAAATACCAAACATCACAAAATTCCTGATTACTAGCTTAGTCCTAGTCTCCAGGATCCTTCCCAACCCAAATCAAGCATCTTCCGTAAGGCACTTACCCATATCTAATTATAACAACCCATACTTTACATACATTGTTAATACTTGAAAATTGAAGCACACTTATTACAACAAATGACAAAACAACAAAAGACCGTATAGGTATAGTGTCTTTAGAAACTGGGAAACATAAACAACTGGTTCATAAATCTTCTACAGTGTATCCCATTTATTTCATCATATCTAGGGTCTCTTTTAGCATATTCTACTTAATATCCATCTTCCTGATCTGGGGAAAAGAAAACATAAAAGGGTGAGCTCAAATGCTCAGTAAGGGCAAATAAAGGAAATAAAAATCATATCATATCTTTTTGAAAATCATAACCTGCAAAAGAGATCATAATATCTTAACATGGAATAAATCATAGAAGTGAAAATGAGATCCCCATAATCATAACATAAAACTTGAAACCTTGTGGCATGCACACATAATCATGGAAAATCATTTCTTGTTAGTCATGACTCATTGCCAAGACTATCTTAGCGGACAAAGTCCATTTCTGAACCGAGTTCACTCCTCGTTTCAGTCCTGTATCACTGAACCGAAATTACCTTCCGTTCCAGCCATGTCTATCTCATGAGATATAAATCTTTACCCAATGCATTGGAGGGAGATATAGGTCCCACCCATCTTATAATTAATTCTTTCTTATGTGTGCCACATAATCATAAATCATACATCATCGCATAACACATGTAACAAAAATGGGATTCTTGAAACATCATGACATCATAAAACAAACCATATAAGGTAAATGACTTCATAAAAATAATTCCCTCACAACATAATCAAATCAATGTAATAATAGGGATAAAAACAGAACCCTATATTATCTTAGATGGAAAATAATTTTGATAAAACATTTGAACTCCATTCTTGAGGAAAATATCATTTCTTCTTCAAAAACACTTTTCTTTTCTTAACATGTCATACAATTATAAACTAAAATAAGTTGATCAAAAATAAACTTGAAAAATTGTAAAGGAAGCTTCTTGGAAATAATGTTTTAAAAATCCATTCATGCTGTATAAGTTAAAAAAAACATTCTTCGTACTTTTTTCGGAAAAGTCAAAAAGTACCTCGTACGAAAAAAACGACAAAAGATTCCTTTCATATTCTTTACTAAAAACTCACCGAAGGGTAAAATTGGATTTAAACTATTGTAAGTGGATGGAAACAATATTACATATTGAGGGAACATAGATGTGGATGATAAAATACACCCCGGTAAATACCAAAGTATAAACAATCTCGGATAAAAATGAGATTGTGATATTTCCCCTTACCTTAGGTATGATTTGATTTGTACGTGTCCGAAGCTCCTGTATAATGGTTTAAATAATGTTATTTACTTATTCCAGAATCATACATATTGATATGATATCATATATGGTCATATTCTTAGCTTCTTATTATTAATATTTCATTGTTACTTGTTACTCGGGTCTTTATTGCCTTTTGTTCTTATGCGTGTTTTGCCGAATAAATTCTTATTCTTCTTTTAAGGTTATAGATACCTTATATACAGAATGTTATTAGGGTAACATATATCATATTTATTCATTCAATTCATTTATATAATTACTATGTAATGATGATCATGTAGAACGAGTCGCATCACATCGTGGAGACGGCATTCCGTACGTACGCACGAGCGATGATATTGTTCCCATGATCGTGGAATTGTATTTAAGTGTATTTATAATATTTCAGTATAAATATAATTTTATAATAATCATATATAGTTACTCATTACACCATTATACCCATCCTTGTAAGGTGATGGTGGAAAATAGATTACACCACGGCGTGGAGACGGTATTCCGTACGTACGCACGCGCGGTGATTTCATTTTTCCGTAGGATGGATAGAAGGTGAATTAGGGTTGTTTCATATTTATAATAACATATCAGTATTTAATTAATACTGATGTTATTACTTTATCATGAAACAACTGAAGAAGAAGAAGTTGAAGAAGAAAGAAATTGAAAAGATCGGTAATGGATATTACCTCTTCTTTGAAACGCCTCTTTGAATCCTCCACTTAGGGAACTAAGATTGGTCTTTGAAGAAGACCAGGACCTCTAGGATTATTCTAGGGAAGTGTAGAAGGGATTTTGGCAGGGGTTGGCCGAGCTTGAGTGCTCAAATTGGTGTGAGGAGGAGGGGGAGGAGGTGTCCTTTTATAAGGGAGGAGAGGGGCACCTTAGGAATATCTCAAAATATTATTTTATATTAAAGTCAAAATCGGTTTATAATGGTTCCAAAGGGTCTTATTTCAAAGCTAAAGTGGGGATGGGTCGAAATACTATCAACCAATTGGATTTAGACAAGTTTAGGTTATTATTTTAACCTTATCAATTAGATTTAACTCTAAGTTAAATAATTTAACTTTTACCGTGTCCTTTTGTTTTCTTACACTATATGGTTAATACACTTACTATAACATGCCAAACGAACCCCAAATTGTTTATTATTAATATATATATCCTTATCTAAGTAATTTGGCCGAACCTTAGATTTTTAGGAATAAAATAACAATTAATAATATAATATTTGATTTAAAAACTATTTTGTGTCAATTTTGACACTATTTGATATATGATTTTTGTGAAAGTCATAACAGAATTATATGTTCGAACCAAGTTGATTAAATCAACACTAATATATCATAGTAACCTATAAAATTAGTGGGATTCATAAAAAGTCTCAAATTACATTTATTTTGGTGTTTATAACATTAATTATGTCAATATTTCATTAATAAGATAATTACTGCATCATCATTGTGTCATAAATAAATTAAATTATTTAATGTCTAAAAATTATAAATAAAATACCATTATGTAGGAAATGTTTTTAGCTTTCTAATGAATATTTATAGTCTAATTTATCTTATGTATAACCCCATATTAAAAAATGATTTACTTATTAAACTTTGATTTTAACTATTTTAACCCTTCTTTAAATAAATTAATAATAAATGTCCTAATCTAATCCAAGTGGGCCTAAATGGTCATATTTTATTCCTAAGTTTTTTTTTGGTCGAATTAAACTTATCCAATAGAATTAGGACATGTGTTAGGGTAATAGTAATATCATATTTACCCTTAGTTACCCTATTTACTATTAATCGTGGTAAAAAAAGTAAAAAGTTACTATTCACCAAAAAATTATTTTTATCTCATTGAACCACATTTTACTTACTGATATCAACCATGTCTGTCGGATTTTCTAAATTCCATTCACAGAAGCGGTAAAATTAAGTTTTATGCAAAATTCAGTTTTAACCTACCACTTAGTGGTTTCACTATTCATCAAAAATTGAAAGTTTTCAGAAAAATACCAAAATTTCACCCTAGGCTAATTTCGGTATTCCGAATCCAAAAATGAAGTCCATTTTGAAAGATAAAATTTCAAAAAGTGGTTATTACTATTCATAATGGCTATTTTAAATAATATTTTAATAGCATATCGTCGTTTAGTGAAACTCGGTATTGCGTACAACGCAAGCTATCGAGGAAGGTCGTGATTGCGTGTAAAGTAAACCAAGCTAGTATGTAGTGAATGATTCCTTTGATGATATATAAAAACAAAATATTACTCATAAAAATCTCGAGTGTTACATTCTACCCCCCTTAAAAAGAATTTCGCCCTCGAAATTCGTCACTTTGTAACAAACAGATGAGGATACTTCTCCCTCATCATATCCTCAAGCTCCCATGTAGCTTCTTCAAGTTGGTGGTTCCTCCATAAAACTTTCACCAATCGAGTGGTCTTGATTCATAGGACTTTTTCACTACGATCCAGAATCTCTATCGGTTGTTCTTCATAAGAAAGATCTTGCTCCAGCGGTACAACTTCTGAGCTGAGTACGTGTGAAGGATCAGGTCTGTACTTTCTCACGAGAGATACATGGAACACATCGTGAACTTGAGAGAGATTCGGTGGAAGCGCCAATCGGTAAGCTACCTTTCCAACACGATCCAATATTTCGAAAGGACCGATATATCTAGGGCTCAACTTCCCCTTCTTTCCAAATCTCATAACCCTCTTCCAGGGAGATATTCGTAAGAACACATTATCACCCACTTCAAACTCTAGGTATTTTCTTCGGTTGTTGGCATAACTTTTCTGTCGAATCTGAGCTGCTCTTATGTGTTGTTGAATAGATCTGACCTTTTCTGCCATTTCATCAACGAGATTAGGTCCTAATAGCTTTCTTTCCCCAAATTCATCCCAGCAAGTTGGATTCCTGCATTTCTTTCCATAGAGAGCTTCATAAGGATCCATCTGAATACTGGAGTGAAAGATATTATTATAAGAAAATTCCACCAAAGGTAGGTGTTGATCCCAACCTCCTTTGAAATCCATAGAGCAAGTTCTCAACATATCTTATAGGGTTTGAATTGTTCTCTCAGACTGACCATCTGTCTGAGGATGATAAGCAGTGCTGAAACTCAACTCTGTATCCAGAGTATGCTGAAGACTTCGCCAGAACTTCGAGGTAAATCTCAGATCCCGATCAGATATAATAGAAAGTGGTACTCCATGCAATCTTACCACTTCCTTTACATATATCCTGGCAAGATGATCTAGAGAGAAATCCTCTCTAATAGCAATGAAGTGTGCAGACTTTGTAAGACGATCAACTATGACCTAGATAGCATTATTGCCTTTGGATGTTTTAGGAAGTCCTGTGACAAAGTCTATAGTGATGTTTTCCCATTTCCATTCGGGTATGGGTAATGGTTGTAACATCCCCTTAGACTTCTGTCTCTCAGCTTTAACTTGTTGACAAACCAAGCATCGAGATACATATTCAGCAACATCTCTTTTCATGCCATCCCACCAGAAGTACTCTTTTAGGTCCCTATACATATTCGTGCTTCCAGGATGAATAGAGAATGAAGAACTATGAGACTCATCCAGCAGTTCCTTCTTTAATTCGGGGATGGGAGGAACACAAACCCGATTCCTGAACTTTATTATCCCATCACAATCAAGGTTGAATTCAGGAACATTTCTCACCTTCTTTTGTAACTCGACATCTTCTTTCTCTGCCTCTTTAATCTTCACATGTATAGATGGTTGAACATTCATTTGAGAAAGATAAGATTTTTCCTCTTCCATTATAATTCCAAGATCCATCCTTTGTAAATCCATAAATATTGGATCTTTTGTGATCCTCATCATGGATAAACTAGCATGGTCTTGTCAAATTAATTCATCTGCCACCTTGTTTGCTTTCCCAGGGTGGTAATGGATTGAGAAGTCATAATCCTTAATCAGCTCCAACCATCTTCTTTAACGCATATTCAGCTCCTTTTGTGTGAAAATATACTTTAAACTTTTATGATCAGTATAAATATCACACCTTTCACCATAAAGGTAATGCCTCCAAATCTTTAATGCAAAGATTACCGCAGCTAACTCCAAATCATGTGTTGGGTAATTTTGCTCATGGATTTTCAACTGTCGTGAGGCATAAGCTATCACCATATCATTTTTCATAAGAACACACCCCAATCCCTTCTTGGATGCATCACTGTAGATCACAAACCTTTCTCCACTACAAGGCAGTGTGATCACAGGTGCACTGGATAACCTTCTTTTCAACTCCTTGAAATTCTCTTCACATTCCTCTGTCCAAACAAACTTAACTCCTTTCCGAGTCAACTTGATGAGTGGATTAGATAATCGTGAAAAATATTTTACAAAACTTCGATAATATCCAGCCAAACCAAGAAAACTTCGGATCTCAGTTACTGTTGTTGGTCTCAACCATCTTTCGATAACCTCTGTTTTTGCTGGATCCAAAGATATCCCCTCTTTTGAGATTATGTGACCCAAAAATGCAACTTTTTGAAGCCAAAATTCACACTTGGTAAATTTGGCATAAAGCTTCTCCTTTCTTAGGGTCTTCAATATAATTCTCAAGTGATCTTCATGCTCTTCCTTGCTCTTTGAATATACAAGAATATCATCTATAAAGACTACCACAAATTGATCAAGATAGTCTCTAAAGAATATATTCATTAGATCCATGAAGATAACAGGGGCATTAGTAAGACCAAATGGCATCACTATAAATTCATAGTGTCGATACCTTGTACGGAAAGCCGTCTTTGGTATATCCTCCCTTTTGACCCTTAATTGATGATACCCTGAACGAAGATCAATCTTGGAAAATTATTGAGCTCCGCGTAGTTGGTCAACTAAGTCATCAATGCGTGGGAGAGGATATTTGTTCTTGATAGTGATCTTGTTAAGTTCTCGATAATCAATGTAGAGTCTCATTGATCCATCTTTCTTCTTAACAAATAGAATAGGTGCTTCCCAAGGTGACGCACTAGGGCGTATGAATCCCTTATCAAGATTCTCTTGGAGTTTCTTCTTCAATTCCTGCAACTCAATTGGGGCCATTCTATAAGGTGTATTTGAAATAGGGAAATCACCCGGTACGAGTTCTATTGAAAACTCAACTTCACGATTTGGTGGAAGACCCGGTAATTCCTCCGGAAAGACATCATCAAACTCCCGTACAATGGGCATATTCTTAATCGTGAGTTTCTCACCAACCATTTGAGATAAATAACCTTCATTTAGTGGAATCAATACCCATAAAATGGAAGAAATTTCCACTGGAAGGTTATGTTCATCCTTGCATTTATAGACGATCATAGATTGATCTGGAATATAAAATGTGACTTCCCTTCTTTGGCAATTGATATGAGATCCATATAAAGAAAGCCAATCCATGCCAAGAATCACATCGAATTACACTAAAGGAAGGATCACTAGATTTGCAGGAAGCACTTTCCCACAAACTTCGATCGGAGAAGAATTATAAACTTTTGATGTGATTGATGTGCCATTAGGTGTTGTCACAGCTAACTCAACATCTAATTGTTGAGGTAATACGGTGATACCCTTAGAAAATTCTTCAGAAATAAAAGAGTGGGTGGATCCAGAATCAAATAAAACATTTGCTACTTTAGAGTGGATGATAAGTGTACCTTTCAACACATCGTTATCGTACTCCACATCGCTGATAGAAATTTCATGTGACTTTCCTTTGTCTTTAGCCTTAAGATTTTGTTGACGTCGACCATCATCATCAACCCTTGGATTTGGGAATTGATTGGCATAATGCCCCATCTCCTTGCACTTGAAACATTGAAGTGTAGTAGGTTAATTCTGTGTATCCCTTCCTTTGTTTGCATCATTAGACATCTTCTTCCCATTATCACGTCATTCAAATGCCCTATGACCTTCCTTTCCACATTTGAAACATTTACTTGTCCCTTTAAGACAACTCCCTCCATGTTTCTTTCCACACTTTGAGCATAAGGGAAAGCTCATCTTCTTTTCAGTGTGCTCTTTAGATTTTCCTTTGAATTCCATTTTCCTCTTCTTATCAAACCCATATGACTGATGGGTTACTCCAATATCCATCTCGACTTTGAGATCACATCGAACGATTTCCTCATAGCTATTGAAGTCCCTTATGGCTAACACCCTTCGAAGACTTGGTTTTAATACACTAAAGAATCGATCGATCTTACTCTCAGGTTGGATAATAATACCAGAAGCGTACCTTGCAAGTCTTGTAAAATTTGCTTCATAGGTACCAACAGATTCATCATCCCTTTGCTTCAGTTCAAGAAACTCTTTCTCCATCTTTGTTCGGAGAATACGAGGGAAGTACTTATTGAAAAATAAGTTCTTGAACTCGTCCCATTCCATGGACTCAATTTCATCCCTTTGCCTTGTATTCTTAATAAGATTCCACCATTGATCAACATCTCCTTCCAAACGATACACTGCTAGGATGACTTTATCATGTTCAGAACATTGAAGAACTGAAAATATCTTTTCAGTAGTACTAATCCATTGTTCAGCAACTAATGGATCAGTAGACCCGCTGAAAGAAGGTGGACGCTGCCTCATGAAGGATTCAACAGAATGTTGCTCCTTCCTTTTCTCGTTTGGAAGTCCTGCATGATTCATAGCTTGAGAAAGTTGTGTGAGCATGGCTACAAGATTTTGCATTCCAGCTCCCATATCGTTTGGTTGCTCAGGGGGACAATCATTGCATTGCCCATCGCATTCCGCATTAACACAGTTCCTTCGGGTTCCAGCCATTGACTAAAACCAAGAAGAATAGTGTGAGCAACACTAATTATAATAGGAAAACCACATAATTCAAGAATAAAATTTTCATGCTTAAGGTCTTATCCTAGGTTATTCATGGCCATTTATAAAACACTAAGATTGTGTTCTATGTTTAGACTTATCCTTAGGGTTCTTACTAAGGATTTCACATCCTAGTTTCCAAAGGTTGACTATACCTTTCCTCTGATACCAACTATA
Organism: Viscum album; assembly: GCA_963277665.1. Lineage (NCBI taxonomy): Eukaryota > Viridiplantae > Streptophyta > Magnoliopsida > Santalales > Viscaceae > Viscum > Viscum album. Next base: position 2,055,795,410 of record OY728157.1, on the reverse strand, counting down.
ATGACCCATACTTTACATACATTGTTAATACTTCAAAATTGAATCACACTTATTAAAACATATGACAAAACCACAAAGGACCGTATAGGTATAATGTCTTTAGAAACTAGGAAACATAAACAACTGGTTCATAAATCTTCTACAGTGTCTCCCATTTATTTCATCATATCTAGGGTCCCTTTTAGCATATTCTACTTAATATCCATCTTCCTGACCTGGGGAAAAGAAAACATAAAAGGGTGAGCTCAAATGCTCAGCAAGGGCAAATAAAGGAAATAAAAATCATATCATATCTTTTTGAAAATCATAACCTGCAAAAGAGATCATAATATCTTAACATGGAATAAATCATAGAAGTGAAAATGAGATCCCCATAATCATAACATAAAACTTGAAACCTTGTGGCATGCACACATAATCATGGAAAATCATTTCTTGTTAGTCATGACTCATTGCCAAGACTATCTTAGCGGACAAAGTCCATTTCTGAACCGATTTCACTCCTCTTTTTAGTCCTGTATCACTGAACTGAAATTACCTTCCGTTCCAGCCATGTCTATATCATGAGATATAAATCTTTACCCAATGCATTAGAGGGAGATATAGGTCCCACCCATCTTATAATGAATCCTTTCTTATGTGTGCCACATAATCATAAATCATACATCATCGCATAACACATGTAACAAAAATGGGATTCTTGAAACATCATGACATCATAAAACAAACCATATAAGGTAAATGAATTAATAAAAATAATTCCCTCACAACATAATCAAATCAATGTAATAATAGGGATAAAAACAGAACCCTATATTATCTTAGATGGAAAATAATTTTGATAAAACATTTGAACTCCATTCTTGAGGAAAATATCCTTTCTTCTTCAAAAACACTTTTCTTTTCTTAACATGTCATACAATTATAAACTAAAAGAAGTTGATCAAAAATAAACTTGAAAACTTGTAAAGGAAGCTTCTTGGAAATAATGTTTTAAAAATCCATTCATGCCGTATAAGTTAAAAAAAACATTCTTCGTACTTTTGTCGGAAAAGTCAAAAAGTACCTCGTACAAAAAAAACGACAAAAGATTCCTTTCATATTCTTTACTAAAAACTCACCGAAGGGTAAAATTGGATTTAAACTATTGTAAGTGGATGTAAACAATATTACATATTTAGGGAACATAGATGTGGATGATAAAATACACCCCGGTAAATACCAAAGTATAAACAATCTCGGATAAAAATGAGATTGTGATATTTCCCCTTACCTTAGGTCCGATTTGCTTTGTACGTGTCCGAAGATCCTGTATAATGGTTTAAATAATGTTATTGACTTATTACAGAATCATACATATTGATATGATATCATATATGGTCATATTCTTAGCTTCTTATTATTAATATTTCATTGTTACTTGTTACTCGGGTCTTTATTGCCTTTTGTTCTTATGCGTGTTTTGCCGAATAAATTCTTATTCTTCTTTTAAGGTTATAGATAACTTATATCCAGAATGGTATTAGTGTAACATATATCATATTTATTCATTCAATTCATTTATATAATTACTATGTAATGATGATCATGTAGAACGAGTCGCATCACATCGTGGAGACGGTATTCCGTACGTACGCACGAGCGATGATATTGTTCCCATGATCGTGGAATTGTATTTAAGTGTATTTATAATATTTCAGTATCAATATCATTTTATAATAATCATATATATTTACTAATTACACCATTATACCCATCCTTGTAAGGTGATGGTGGAAAATAGATTACACCACGGCGTGGAGACGGTATTCCGTACGTACGCACGCGCGGTGATTTCAATTTTCCGTAGGATGGATAGAAGGTGAATTAGGGTTGTTTCATATTTATAATAACATATCAGTATTTAAGTAATACTGATGTTATTACTTTATCATGAAAAAACTAAATAAGAAGAAGTTGAAGAAGAAAGAAATTGAAAAGATCGGTAATGGATATTACCTCTTCTTTGAAACGCCTCTTTGAATCCTCCACTTAGGGAACTAAGATTGGTCTTTGAAGAAGACCAGGACCTCTAGGATTATTCTAGGGAAGTGGAGAAGGGATTTTGGCAGCGTTTGGCCGAGCTTGAGTGCTCAAATTGGCGTGAGGAGGAGGGGGAGGAGGTGTCCTTTTATAAGGGAGGAGAGGGGCACCTTAGGAATATCTCAAAATATTATTTTATATTAAAGTCAAAATCAGTTTATAATGGTTCCAAAGGGTATTATTTCGAAGCTAGAGTGGGGATGGGTCAAAATCCTATCAACCAATAGGATTTAGACAAGTTTAGGTTATTATTTTAACCTTATCAATTAGATTTAACTCTAAATTAAATAATTTAACTTTTACCGTGTCTTTTTGTTTTCTTACAGTATATGGTTAATAAACTTACTATAACATGCCAAACGAACCCCAAATTGTTTATTATTAATATATATATCCTTATCTAAGTAATTTGGCCGAACCTTAGATTTTTAGGAATAAAATAACAATTAATAATATAATATTTGATTTAAAAACTATTTTGTGTCAATTTTGACACTATTTGATATATGATTTTTGTGAAAGTCATAACAGAATTATATGTTCGAACCAAATTGATTAAATCAACACTAATATATCATAGTAACCTATAAAATTAGTGGGATTCATAAAAAGTCTCAAATTACATTTATTTTGGTGTTTATAACATCAATTATGTCAATATTTCATTAATAAGATAATTACTGCATCATCATTGTGTCATAAATAAATTAAATTATTTAATGTCTAAAAATTATAAATAAAATACCATTATGTAGGAAATGTTTTTATATTTCTAATGAATATTTATAGTCTAATTTATCTTATGTATAACCCCATATTAAAAAATGATTTACTTATTAAACTTTGATTTTAACTATTTTAACCCTTCTTTAAATAAATTAATAATAAATGTCCTAATCTAATCCAAGTGGGCCTAAATGGTCATATTTTATTCCTAAGTTTGTTTTGGTCGAATTAAACTTATCCAATAGAATTAGGACATGTGTTAGGGTAATAGTAATATCATATTTACCCTTAGTTACCCTATTTACTATTAACCGCGGTAAAAAAAGTAAAAAGTTACTATTCACCAAAAAATTATTTTTATCTCATTGAACCACATTTTACTTACTGATATCAACCATGTCTGTCAGATTTTCGAAATTCCATTCACAGAAGCGGTAAAATTAAGTTTTATGCAAAATTCAGTTTTTAACCTACCACTTAGTGGTTTCACTATTCATCAAAAATTGAAAGTTTTCAGAAAAATACCAAAATTTCACCCTAGGCTAATTTCGGTATTCCGAATCCAAAAATGAAGTCCATTTTGAAAGATAAAATTTCAAAAATTGGTTATTACTATTCATAACGGCTATTTTAAATAATATTTTAATAGCATATCGTCGTTTAGTGAAACTCGGTATTGCGTACAACGCAAGCTATCAAGGAAGGTCGCGATTGCGTGTAAAGTAAACCAAGATAGTATGTAGTGAAAGATTCCTTTGATGATATATAAAAACAAAATATTACTCATAAAAATCTCGGGTGTTACACTAATCCTGCATCCATGAAGTCTACTTGGGTACCAACCATCAAAAAAATCTTGGTGTGAGTATGAATAAATAGGATACCATAAAAAACACCTAAAATAATATATAGTTTGATTCAAAATAGTTCATGCAATTACATGCCATAAATAGGAAAGATAATGCATTTAAATAAATAAAATAAAATAACCTTGATCCATGGGATCCATAGTGACACCTGGGTCAACCCTACCTGCTTTAGCTAGTGTCAGATGTCTTTGAGAACATATTGATTTCCAACCATAGTCACCACACATAATCTAGCTACTCATATTTACATTCCAAATATCATATATCATGTAAAATTAAATTACCCATTTTATCAGTATGAATCATCTAGTATCAGGTGTAATCCACAGAACTCATATTGGCATTCCTAACTCATGCATCAAATGAAATCCAATGATATCATCTCAACATTACCACTTATTTAGCATCATTCATGTCACGAACCAGCCCGGGTCGACCCTGAACCGGTCACTCGAGTCGGCCCGAGACATGGGCTGAGGGGCGTTCTCGATCCCCATGGGTTGGCAACCAGTTCCGGGCATCAAAGTTAAAACATTGGGAACGATTTGGCCCATAAAAGATAAATAAGTAAATAAGAATAAACAGAAAAAAATCACTAAACTCTAGCAGTGGAAAGAAATAAAACCAAACAGTAGACGTACCTCCATGTGACCCTTCAGTCACCTCCCAACCAAGGCCAACATTGCTCCCAAAATGAGCAACTCAGCCAAGAAAACTTGAACAAGGGAAACCTGTGACTAAAATGATAAAAATAGGCATGAGCATTAAAAATTCTCAGTAGGGACGCCAAAGTAAACCATAGAATCCAACCAAGACCACTTTCTAGAAACAATCACAAAAACACTAGTTTGCACATACAAAGATAGAAAATAGGGTTTTCATATTTTAAAGGAAAAAGGATCTTGATCTACCATTTCAAAACCAACACACGCCACAACCCGTTTTCCCCAAAACAATGCATTTCTTGAAAACTGAATTTCAAATCCATGTTTATCACATTTGTGCAAAAGAAGAACAGGTAATAAGTAAATGCTGGACACCAAGTGCAAGTAAAAGTAAACAAGTAGATATAAGCAATAACCATGGGTGATCCTAAACATCCCTAGAAACCCCTGGATGTACTCGGTTTCAGACTACCTTCCAGCGTGGTACTCCATAGTCAATAACCAACTGGCCGCCCTAATAGACAACCAGTGGCACGCCCCACAAGGCCTATCTACCAAGGGGGGACCAACCCATTTAATCGAGGATGGCTAGCAACCGTCACTCGATAATCTATAAGACGCCCAGGAACCCATGGTGATTTCTATAATACTGTGTAAGTAGGAGGCCCTCGCACGCGTGACTCATCTCACCGCACTTGCCAACCCCTTACACAAACACCACTACACAACAACCCTTGAAGGAAAGTCCCCCTATAGAGATGCCCACAAATATGTATATATGAAATTCTTTCACATTCAACAAGGTGCCAACTGGGCCTTCACAACATGTGCAGTTTCAAAACATTTCGTAAATGAGTTAAGTTTCCAATCAGGCACACACACTTTTCCCAAAAGTCAGTGAAAACACCCCATTCAAAACCCAATACCAAACGAGGCTTCAAACTGAACATCCATTCAACTCACGCCAAAGGCCAATCGGGCCAACTTCTTTTCATCCCTCCTTGAAATACCAAACCATTTCATCAAAAACCTATATTTAAGAAAATATAGTTTTTATGTGTCATTTTCATTTGGAGGCACATCCATGTGAGCACCTAGTGCTCCCATGGATGTGCCAACATCCAACGACACATCTAGTTTTTAGAAGAATCACCTTAGAAACCATTTTCATAAAACACCTAGCACTGAAACCAAACCCAATTCTTTCACAACACTTTATAAAAGAAAATTGTGTCTTTCAAACCCACTACCATTTCCAAAACTTTTCTAAAAAAACCTATTGGTTCATCATTTTGTCAAACAAACACACCAAACCAAATCTTACATTTCCAAAAAACATAATCACTATCAATTACAACCAAAAACATCACAAGGCACTCAATTTAACTTTACCAAGAACCTATGCATTTCATGTAAACCAACATCAAAATCCACTTTCAGAAATTTAAAACAACAATATAACTATGTTAGATGCTTTTCATAAACACAACATAAATGCAACGATATAAAATAATTAATTTAAAACATTCAAGTGATCAAGGTTTGAATAAAAATGGGAAATGGTTCAAAACACCTACCTCAAAGAATTGGCCAAGCCAATGCTTTCAATCTCACACGGCCACCTGTTCATGTACTCGCACTCCCACAAAAGCGCACGCACTAGAAAAGTAACATCGCCCCACCTTAACAAAACAATCGACACCCAAAGTCAATGCGACAAAGACCAACGCATGACCAAATAAATACCAGGGACTCAAAAACAACATAAGACACCAAAATAAAATTAATCCAAACAAAGGAATCAAGATACGATTCAAAAACCAACTCTATAGAAATCACCAAGTTAACAAGTAAAACTCAAATCACATATTCACCATTTTTATAAAGCAAAACTAAAGGAAAAACCCCCAAAATCACATCAATTTACTTTAACATATACATAATTAAATAATCGCAACAAAGACCAAATTTACCAATTCCACCAATGCCAAAGCATCACAAAAGATGTAAAAGGATACCATAGGGATGCGAATCACCTTTTAAAAATCGGCAAAATAAAATTTTCCACTTAAACAAGAAAATCAAGATAGACACATATTGACATAAACCAGGAACCAACTCAGAACATATTCTAAACGAAATAAAAAAAAGAATTATGAACTCTATAGCAAGATAATTAAGTGCATAAAAAAGATGCGAAACAAGTTTTAAAACTAAAAGATAGAGTTCAAACATTAGCGAAGTGATCCGGAAATAAAATATGCGAATTCACCTACCTCGAAGGTGCGTGAATACAACTGCGCATCAATGGAAGGTAAAGAAGAAATTTCCAGACCCTTCATAGACCCTAAAATTTAAGAAACACGCACAAATAAAAACCCCTCAATTAGGGTTTGTCCAACTCAAAGAAAACCCTAAGAAAACATGAAAAATAAGGATACCGGAGAGGGGAGGGGGAGTCACACCAGTTGAGGGTGGTGCGACCAAAGCAGGCGGGGTCAGCCGGAGCAGGCGGGGTCGGCCGGAGCAGGCAGGGTCGGCCGAAGCAGGCGGAGACCAGAGCGGCGAGGGGAAGAGTCGGCCGGATGGGGGAGGCAGCCAGACGGCGAGGCGGCGGGGCCGGACGAGGCCTAATGGGGCGACGAGTTCGGACGGGGGGAGGCGGGTCGCCGGTGCACGCACAGAGAGCCAGGGGGGTCTGGTTCGTGATTTTGAGAGGGGGGGGGGCCGCCTGGGTAGATGGGTTTCCATTTTTTTTATATCTTAATAATAATAATAATAATAATAATAATAGTTATTATAAACATATATACATATATAAATATATGTAAACATATATAAACCTACTTATATAAACATAGATACATATATACATATATATATATACACATATATATATATAAACTTATATATAACATATATAAACATATATGAACATATATATAAACATATATACACATAAGCATATAACGTTAAAACATATTTATTTATAAACATATGTGTATATATATACACCTATAAACATATATACACATACATATATATATATACACATAATGTTAAAACATAAACATATACCAACATAGATACACATATATATACGCATATATAAACATATGTACATACATATACATATATCTACACACATAACGTTAAAATTGGTTGACCGTGTGGTATTCGCTCACCGTACGATACCCAAGCGGACTGCAAGCGGGCTGCTCGTACCCGAGCGGAAAGCACATGCCCAAGCGGACTGTGCGTTTTAAACGTACAATGTTCGCGCATTATCCCAAACCATAAACTCATCCCAACATTAAAAATTTAAACCGGGACTCACCCGCACTTACGCAACATCACCCAACGCCAAGAGAAATAAAATAAATAAAATGACTAAAAAAATGGGTGTGACAATTCTCCCCAACACAAACACTTTCTGCCCCCAAAAAGTCACCAAGCCAGTAGTTAGCATAACTCGAGTCCGTGCCCAGGAAAAACCAGAAGAAACTGAGAGGCTCGAGGTGACCATTACCAACACAAGTCAAACCCTACCAACTCAAGTACAATCATTTTTCGAGGTTGAGGGGAGAACACGGGAGGGTTCTCCCCACCACAGAAATTTACTAACACAGAAACCTTGAAACCCGATCATACCATCCCCGAGGGGGGCCAACACGGAACTCCCAAACCGAACCCAGTTAATTTCTCCACATGGACCGAACAACACCCATTAATTTCACAGAACCGAACATCCCTCTAACATACGCAGTTGAGACCAAACTCAAAATCAAAACAGGTTTGTTTATCCCTATCCAGAACACCCTTCATGGAATTCAAATGATTTAGAAGTTGCACTAAGAGTAGATGAGGCTGCTTGGATTGTTGTAGAATGATCTCATCATGTGACCACAACAAGAATGAGATTACAACGATGACAAGAATAGAACAAGAAAAATTTGGATATTTTCCTTCAGAGAGATGAAACACATACTCTGAAGCGAGGTTCTACACACCCTCGGCAACTCCTGACTGTGCGCGAGCTTCACCCCGAGACCTGTGGTTGGGGATCTGATGGTTGAAGCATCCCCTGCCTCACAGTCAGGCATTTTCATTCTCCAGTCCCCAACTTCTTCTTTTTCTCGAAGATTCAAACAACCACAAACGTGACATGATTTTTCAACGGAACAAAAGATAATGGCTTAGAATGCTCGAACTGGCCATACTAGTGGCACACAAGGGGATGGTCAGAAAAACTGGGAGTCGGCACCAACGGAGATGGTGTCTTGGCGACAATTTCCTCCGGCATGCACTCCTTGCCAGATGGGGAACCTTCACTAGAGACAATTACCATAAAACACACCCCAATCTTCAACGCTGGTGAGACATCCATCTTTACTAGTCCAGAACTGGACCCTCAAATAAACCTGAGATGGTACGAACCCTAACAACCCTGGGAGTTCCCAACAGCCTGAAGACCCACTCTAATTTCACAACCACACAACTGCCTCTAACGGACTTTGATTACTTTGATCGATAGGAAAAATGCAAAAAGAACTGAAAACTGGGCATGACTCATTAGCAACCTTAGCGACCTTTCTGGGCGGCATACTCAGAACAACACAAAAAACACAACTGAAATTGGCATCTAGCCAAAACTCAATCAAAGCAACAGCCCGATCCAAGGGCAACAAACTCATAAGTTAAACTTAAACAAACATAAGTAAAAATTTCTTTTCCAAAAACCGTCATTTCTTTTAAATTTTAAAACTCACCTATGGCCCCTTATGGACTATCACATGTGCATTCACCAAATCCCGGCTACATCGCTCACGGACAAGTGCTCCCATGCACTCTCTGCACATATTGATGCACATGTGATCCTCCATAAGGAATACCAAGGTTTGAACACTTCTTTCCCTTATCAAATCCAAAAAAGCAATAAAATTTTCTAAATCGAAATACTCCCACTTTAAAAATTCAGTTTACCAATTTCAAAACAATTTAAAAGAAACAATTTTCCACTTTAAAATCGCTTTCATTTTTAACAAAATCTCACATCAACCGAGATCAAAACGAAACACAGTCAACAACAAACCACCGAAATGAGGAACTAGTGCATATGACTAACTCGGCGATATGGTGGTGAGCCATATCCCAAGTAAGGTATATCACTAAAAGGACCTTGAAATGGACACTTGGACTCCAAATGGGTCACCACCCCATGTGAGGCCACAACATGAACCAGTTCACCTTCATTATCATACCTCAAACCATAACAATCAAAGGCAAAAGACTCAAAACCCAGACTACCCCTGGTAACTCAGGTCTCGTCACAGATGGTGGTGATCAAGAACCGACCCGTAACCTACCTCCTGAGCCCCGAAAATCCTAATCTCCTTCTACCAGACATCCCAAATATCAAGAACCTCTCTCTGATACCATTTTGTCACGAACCAGCCCAGGTCGACCCTGAGCCAGTCACCCGAGCCAGCCTAAGACATGGCCCGAGGGGCGTTCCCGATCCCCACGGGCTGGCAACCAGTGCCGGGCATCAAAGTTAAAACGTTGGGAATGATTTAGCCCATAAAAGACAAATAAGTAAATAAGAATAAACAGAACAAAAGAACTAAACTCTAGTAGCAGAAATAAATAAAACCAAACAATAGACATACCTCTATGTGAACCTTTGGTCACCTCCCAACCAAGGCCAACATTGCTCCCAAAATGAGCAACTCATCCAAGAAAAATTGAACAAGGGAAACCTACGACTGAAATGATAAAAATAGGCATGAGCATTAAAAATGCTCAGTAGGGATGCCAAAGTAAACCATAGAATCCAACCAAGACCACTTTCCAGAAATAATCCCAAAAACACTAGTTTGCACATATAAAGATAGGAAATAGGGTTTTAATATTTTAAAGGAAAAATGATCTTGATCTACCATTTCAAAACCAACACATGCCACGACCCGTTTTCCCCAAAACAATGCATTTCTTGAAAACTAAATTTCAAATCCATGTTTATCACATTTTTGCAAAAGAAGAATAGGTAATAAGTAAATGATGGAATCCAAGTGCAAGTAAAAGTAAACAAGAAGATATAAGCAATAACCATGGGTGATCCTAAACATCCCTAGAAAACCCCTGGATGTACTCGGTTTCAGACTACCTGCCTGCGTGGTACTCCATAGTCAATAACCAACTGGCTGCCCTAATGGCCAACCAGTGGCACACCCCACAAGGCCTATCTACCAAGGGGGGACAAATCTGTCTAATCGGGGCTGGCTAGCAACCATCACTCGATAATCTATAAGACGCCCAGGAACCCATGGTGATTTCGATAATACTGTGTAAGTAGGAGGCCCTCACACGCGTGACTCATCTCACCGCACTTTCCAACCCCTTACACGGACACCACTACACAACAACCCTTGAAGGAAAGTCCCCCTGTAGAGATGCCCACAAATATGTATATATGAAATTCTTTCACATTCAACAAGGTGCCAACCGGGCCTTCACAGCATGTGCAGTTTCAAAAACATTTCGTAAATGAGTTAAGTTGCCAATCGGCCACACACACTTTTCCCAAAAGTCAATACAAACACCCCATTCAAAACCCAATACCAAACGAGGCTTCAAACTGAAAAACCATTCAACTCATGCCAAAGGCCAACCGGGCCAACTTATTTTCATCCCTCCTTGAAATACCAAACCATTTCATCAAAAACCTATCTTTAAGAAAATATAGTTTTTATGTGTCATTTTCATTTGGAGGCACATCAATGCGAGCACCTAGTGCTCCCATGGATGTGCCAACATCCAACGACACATCTAGTTTTTAGAAGAATCACCTTAGAAACCATTTTCATAAAACACTTAGCATTGAAACCAAACCCAATTCTTTCACAACACTTTATAAAAGCAAATTGCATCTTTCAAACCAACCACAATTTCCAAAACTTTTCTAAAACAACCTATTGGTTCATCATTTGGTCAAACAAACACACCAAACCAAATCTTACATTTCCAAAAAACACAATCACTATCAATTACAACAAAACAAATCACAAGGCACTCAATTTAACTTTACCAAGAACCTATGCATTTCATGTAAACCAACATCAAAAGCCACTTTCAGAAATTTAAAACAACAATATAACTATGTCAGATGCTTTTCATAAACACAACAGAAATGCAACGATATAAAAGAATTAATTTAAAACCTTCAATTGCTCAAGGTTTGAATCAAAAAGGGAAATGGTTGGAAACACCTACCTCAAAGAATTGGCCAAGACAACGCTTTAAAACTCACACGGCCACCTGTTCACGTACCCACACTCCCAAAAAAGCACACGCGCTAGAAAAGTAACATTGCCACACCTTAACAAAACAGTCGACACCCAAAGTCAGTGCGACGAAGACCAAGGCACAAACAAATAAATACCAGGGACTCAAAAAACAACATAAGACACCAAAATAAAATTAATCCAAACAAAGGAATCAAGATACGATTCAAAAACCAACTCTATAGAAATCACCAAGTTCACAAGTAAAACTCAAATCACATCTTCACCATTTTTATAAATCAAAACTAAAGGAACCCCCCCCCCCCAAATCACATCAATTTACTTTAACATATACATAATTAAATAATCACAACAAAGACCAAATTTACCAATTCCACCAATTCCAAAGCATCACAAAAGATGTAAAAGGATACCATAGGGATTCAAATCACATTTTAAAAATTGAAAAAATAAAATTCGCCACTTAAACAAGAAAATCAACATAGACACATATTGACATAAACCAAGAATCAACTCATAACATATTCTTAACCAAATAAAAAAAAGAATTAAGAACTCTATAGCAAGATAATTAAGTGTATAAAAAATATTAGAAACAAGTTTTAAAACTAAAATATAGAGCACAAACATTAGAAAAGTGATCCGGAAATAAAATATGCGAATTAGCCTACCTCGGAGGTGCGTGAATACAACTGCGCATCAACGGAAGGTAAAGAAGAAATTTCCGGACCCTTCGCAGACCCTAAAATTTAAGAAACACGCACAAATAAAACCCCCTCAATTAGGGTTTGGCCAACTCAAATAAAACCCTAAGAAAACATAAAAAATAAAGATACCGGAGAGGGGAGGGGGAGTAACACCGGTTGAGGGTGGTGCGACCAGAGCTGGAGAGGTCGGCCGGAGTAGGCGGGGTTGGCCGGAGCATGTGGGGTCGGCCGGAGCAGGCGGGGTCGGCCGGAGCAGGTGGAGTCGTCCGGAGCAGGAGGAGTCGGTCGGAGAAAGTGGAGGCTAGAGCGGTGAGGGGAAGAGGCGGCCGGTGGGGTCGGTCGGAGCAGGCGGGGTCAGCCGGAGCAGGCGGGGTTGGCCGGAGCAGGTGGGGTCGGCCGGAGCAGGCGGGGTCGGCCGGAGCAGGCGGGGTCGGCCGGAGCAGGCAGAGTTGGCCGGAGGAAGTGGAGGCTGGATCGACGAGGGGAAGAGGCGGCCAATGGGGTTGGCTGGAGCAGGCGGGGTCGGCCGGAGCAGGCGGGGTCAGCCAGAGCAGGTGGGGTTGGCCAGCGCAGGCGGGGTCAGCCGGAACAGGCGGAGGCTGGAGCGGCGAGAAGAAGAGGCAGACAGACGGGGGAGGTGGCCGGACGGTGAGGCGGCGGGGCCGGAGCAGGCGGGGTCGGCCGGAGCAGGCGAGGTCGGCCAGAGCAGGCGGGGTCGGCCGGAGCAGGCGGGGTCGGCCGGAGCAGGCAGAGTCGGCCGGAGCAGGAGGGGTCGGCCGGAGCAGGAGGGGTCGGCCGGAGCAGACGGGGTCGGCCGGAGCAGGCGGGGTCGGCCGGAGCAGGCGGGGTCGGCCGGAGCAGGCAGAGTCGGCCGGAGGAAGTGGAGGATGGATCGACGAGGGGAAGAGGTGGCCGGTGGGGTTGGCTGGAGCAGGCGGGGTCGGCCGGAGCAGGCGGGGTCGGCCGGAGGAGGCGTGGTCGGCCGGAGCAGGCAGAGTCGGCCGGAGCAGGCGGGGTCGGCCGGAGCAGACGGGGTCGGCCGGAGCAGGCGGGGTCGGCCGGAGCAGGCGGGGTCGGCCGGAGCAGGCAGAGTCGGCCGGAGGAAGTGGAGGCTGGATCAACGAGGGGAAGAGGCGGCCCGTGGGGTTGGCTGGAGCAGGCAGGGTCGGCCGGAGCAGGCGGGGTCGGCCGGAGGAGGCAGGGTTGGCCGGAGCAGGTGGGGTCGGCCGGAGCAGGCGAGGTCGGTCGGAGGAGGCAGAGTCGGCTGGAGGAAGTGGAGGCTGGATCGATGAGGGGAAGAGGCGGCCGGTGGGGTTGGCTGGAGCAGGCGGGGTCGGCCGGAGCAGGCGCGGTCGGCCTGAGCAGGCAGGGTCGGCCAGAGCAGGCGGGGACGGCCGAAGCAGACGGGGTCGGCCGGAGCAGGAGGGGTCGACCGGAGCAGGCGGGGTCGGCCGGAGCAGGCAGAGTCGGCCGGAGGAAGTGGAGGATGGATCGACGAGGGGAATAGGCAGCCGGTGGGGTTGGCTGGAGGAGGCGGGGTCGGCCGAAGCAGGCGGGGTCGGCCGGAGCAGGCGGGGTCGGCCGGAGCAGGCGGGGTCGGCCGGAGCAGGCGGGGTCGGCCGGAGCAGGCGGGGTCGGCCGGAGCAGACGGGGTCGGCTGGAGCAGGCGGGGTCGGCCGGAGCAGGCGGGGTCGGCCGGAGCAGACGGGGTCGGCCGGAGCAGGCAGGGTCGGCCGGAGCAGGCGGGGTCGGCCGGAGCAGGCAGAGCCGATCGGAGGAAGTGGAGGCTGGATCGACGAGGGGAAGAGGCGGCCGGTGGGGTTGGCTGGAGCAGGCGGGGTCGGCCGGAGCAGGCGGGGTTGGCCGGAGTAGGCGGGGTTGGACGGAGCAGGTGGGGTCGGCCGGAGCAGGCGGGGTCGGTCGGAGAAGGCAGAGTCGGTCGGAGAAAGTGGAGGCTGGATCAACGAGGGGAAGAGGCAGCCGGTGGGGTTGGCTGGAGCAGGCGGGGTCGTCCGGAGCAGGCGGAGGCTGGAGCGGCGAGAAGAAGAGGCGGACGGACGGGGGAGGTGGCCGGACGGCGAGGCGGCGGGGCCGGACGAGGCCAGACGGGGTGACGAGGTCGGACGGGGGGAGGCGGGTCTCCTGCGCACGCACAGAGAGCCAGGGGGTCTAGTTCGTGATTTTGAGAGGGGGGGGTGCCGCCTGGGTAGATAGGTTTCCATTTTTTTATATCTTAATAATAATAATAATAATAGTTATTATAAACATATATACATATATAAATATATGTAAACATATATAAACCTACTTATATAAACATAGATACATATATATATATAGAAACATATATATAACATATATAAACATATATGAACATATATATAAACATATATACACATAATCATATAACGTTAAAACATATTTATTTATAAACATATGTGTATATATATATATACACCTATAAACATATATACACATACATATATATATATATACACATAACGTTAAAACATAAACATATACAAACATAGATACACATATATATACACATATATAAACATATGTATATACATATACATATATTTACACACATAACGTTAAAACCGGATGACCATGTGGTATTCGTGCACCGTACGATACCCAAGTGGACTGCAAGCAGTTTGCCCGTACCCGAGCGGAAATCATGTGCCCAAGAGGACTGCACGTCTTAAACGTATAGTGTTCACGCACTATCCCAAACCATAAACTCATCCCAACATTAAAAATTTAAACCGGGACTCACCCGCACTTACACAAAATCACCCGACGCCAAGAGAAATAAAATAAATAAAATGACTAAAAAAAACGGGTGTGACAATTCATAATCTAGAATCTAAGGATATCATCTTGCAATTAATATTCATTTAATATCAAGTATCTTACAGAATTCAATGAGCTCATCCTGATATTCCCATTTATTTAGTTAGTCCAAGACATAACTATATATTCCATTTAAAATCATTTATTCCCAAATCTAAATTTAAGAAAATTTATTATATTTTTTCATTCCAAACATACCATTTAATTTTAATTCAATAAGGGGTATGTCCATATCCCATTAACAAGTATAATACAACCTTTATATGTCTATTTTATGAAAAAAAATTAATATATATGCCAAGATCACCCTAAATAGGTTTCCAAGTATCAATTTAAATTTACCATGGGTTGGTTTATAGTCTTTAAGGTATTCTAGACTCATTTTAGGGAAAAGATTACTTAATTTTAGGTCCTAGGAAAAATTCATGATTACTCTACATGAAGACACACATGGAATACACTATCAAAATATTGAAACTTTTAGGGATAGCTTGAATACCACCTTTCTTAGGTCATAGTAGCTTCACTCATCCGGTATTGGCCTTCAGTTCGAGTGGAAGTGGAAGAAAAAGGGAAACTAGACAAAATCCCTAAAAATAGGATATATTAACCACACAAAATAAGAACACAACTGAAATAATATTTAAAGAATAAATTAGGAAGGAAAAATCTTAGACTTACTATAGGGATTCAATTTCCTCAGATGAAATAGAAAATAGAGGAGGAGTGAAGGAGTTCTTTCAATCTTGAAGAAGAGGGAGATGAGAGCTCAATAAAGGGATGATATAGGAATGAGGTAGGATAAATTTGGGTTAAAATTAAGGGGTAATTTTTTTCCCCATTTTTTAACTAGATGCATTATTTGGCCACACAATTGGCAAGACCATGTTCCAAACATGTGACCCTATTGTCCAGAGACACCCCACCTTGCACAGTTAGGTAAACAGTTAGAGAAACCATGTGTGATAGATTTAAAATAAATTTTAGAACTTGAATGGTTTCCCCATACCATTTATATAGATTAATAAACCATTATACCATTTTTTTCAACCTATACAACTGGGGTTTACAGTTAATGAAAACCATGTGCTAACCATGTGCCCTATTCCGCCTCCTCAAAACCCTGAAATTTCAAGCCCAAAACCCTTCAAATCTTCTCCAGGCTAGATCAATAACAAAAATCACACCCAACACACATTAATAATAAAAAATAATATAATATTAGGGAGAAAATATAACAATAACTCACCTCATAGAAATGTTAAGGTTATACACCATGTAACAGAGGACAAATCCATGAAAAATTTAAATTTCAATCCCAAAACATCTAAAAAATTAAAATAACAAAAAATCATATAAAATATAAAACAATAGTGACATAGGGGTTTCACATGAATAGTTATAATCATATAAAATTACCGAGGGAAAAGGAACATGAATGTCATGGTTGCACCGAGTGAAGATTCATTATGATTTTGTCACATCGATGACATAAGATCCTTTCAAAAGATGTAGTTATAATTGGAGGATTAGTTCTAATGGTTTTATTGAAGTTATATGTACTATAATCTCTCAGATAGAATAATATTAGTGGTAAAGTATTTGATAATTCTTAAACTTCATAAATAGTAGGCCATGGTATCGATGAATATCACAACTTGTTGATGGAGAATTCAATAAATTTAGAGGATTAAAACTTTGTTTCCTATTAGATTTAAAGGAAATTACATGAATGAATTCACATGATTTTCATGGATTCATCATAATGATATATCATGGTTTCAGATAGTTGAGGAGGAACTTATTCTATGGGAGACTAGGTGATAAAAAAATGCATAGAGTGGAGAACCATGTGGGAACTGAAAGGGTAAACAAAAGTTGACCAATGAGACTTTGGTGATAGGATGATAATAGTCTTTGAGTGGTTATTTTTTGGACTTAACTTGTGAAAATAATTCCCAAGTGGGATATTATTATGTTTTTTGTGTGATAAATGTTTTTTGGGTCAAGTTTCAAAGCTCCGTAAGTTAGGTTACTAGAAGTAACACTTGGGAGAACATAATATAATACACTAGAACCATGTACATTTGAATTTAGGTAGCTGAATTTAGTTCATAGGAAGTTCAACGAGTGTACATATAAGTTCACTAGATTCCAAAATTTGAGTTTAATAGAAGTTTTATGAGGCCTAAATTTTTCAATAAAGAAGATGAAGAAACTAAATAATAAATTCACTAAAAGTTTAGTAGGTGTCACTGAGTTAGTTAAGTGGAGGAAGCTAGATGGATTCAATCTAGTGGAAGTTATATAGTGTATATAAAGCATGGTAATTATATTAATGATATTATAATTTATGTACTCTGAGAAAAAATCACATTTTTAGAGGGTTAAAAGAATATAATAGAAGTGGAATAGTTCAGAATCTGAAAAAAGATCTGGAGGAAGTGAAGGTTATGAGGAATTCACAAATTAAGTCTCTGATGATGGTTTTTTGAAGCTGTCCTCATGGTTTTTCGATAAAGGAATTGTTGTATAGGAATAATTTAAGTAGATTGGAAGATGATTTCCAATATTAAATGGATGTTAGCAATCATGTATGATGGTGCTATAGGAAATAAATAGTTTTATAGTACCAATAGAATGTCTCCTATAAATGTCGGATAGTGGTGCTGATTGGATGAATGGTTGTGAACAAAATAAATTGATGGTTTGGAACACTTGTTTAAAGAATGTTCAAAGAGACCTATAGATCATTGACATATTTTTATAGAAGACTGAGTGGCTCTAAAAGGATCACACATGGGTGTATCAAAGTGTTGGAGTCCTAAGGGATGAAGGTTAATATTGAGTTCCTGAAGGGCAGAGGCTAAAAGGTACAAAGGCATGCTGTAATGATAGGAATATGGCTCTAGTGAAACTTATTTCTCTTGTTTGAGTAGGGTCACTATAATATATAATTTTCCCTTGTAACTCAGGTGTACTCTTCTTCCTTGTTAAATGAAATAGGTTTCACCATTCTTCTATTTATATAGGATAAAAAACCAAATCATGTAACTACCTTGTGACTTGTGTATTATTGTTTGTACTTTGTTCCTACATGTGTGTGTTTTCCCAAAGAATACTCACTTGTGTGTTAGCTAGAAAGAATACTATGAGGTTACTAAAACCAGATGGGGGTAAAGGATGACTCAATGTGGTGGCTGTGGTGCTTGGTCTTTCTAGTTTCAGTCTTCAAAGTCATGGGGGATGATTCTATTAGAATATTGGGTGCTTCCAGTGGGTAACGATCCACTGTGAAGGAGAGCCAAAAGATATAACTTCTGTTGATTTTTTTTGTACCCTCATCCCCAAAAAGTATTTGATGGAATGACTAAATATTTTATATATAGAAGTTATGGTTTTATCTTAAACATCATATCAAACTATAACACTCATTCAAAGAGGATTTTAACACCAAAAAAAATTATTTTTATGTCTTGGGACAAATATTTTTTTATAAATCTAAATCTTCCACATTAGGATTATTTTTTTCATGAAGCTATAATATTTTCATTTATTATTTATCCTTATTTTATATTAATATATAATATCTAAAGCATTATTCTCCATATACCACCGTCTATTAACAAGTAGGGAATACTTGAACCAAATATTAGAAATACCATTCCCTTAATAACCAAACCAAAAAGAAACATGCTATGATTTACCAAAAACTTAGCATGATTCATCTGTATATCGAACATGTACAAGAATAAATGTGAAAGTGACCATTATTTCATGAAAAATAAAATTGATTATGATTTTAAAGTTGATTTATAGTATAGGGAATAACCTAGGTCATCTCTCAAGGAGTGTTTGTTCTTTACAGTGTGCATTTTTAATAAAAATTACTAAAAGAGGGGGGGGGGGGTTGAAAACAGTTTTAAAGACAAAAATGAATTAATTTAAAGAGTTTAATAGTTGAAAACATGTGGATTTTAAAAAATATATAATAATTATGTGATCATTGCTAAGTTACTACACCACTTGAAAATTTCCTTTGTTTTTAATTGATTATTAGGTTTTGGTGTAATCTTTTGGTTGAGGGTTTACCAAGATTTTAGGTACCCAAAAGCCTCTTAAAACAATGAAAATAGAACTAAACCTTGACATACCAATCAGATAGCCAAGTTACATACCCTTATCATGATTTAAGGTTTGTTGGTTCACACCCAAATTTACCCAAGAGAAGAAGGGTAGAACGGTCCTTGTAGTGTAGCTTGGGTTGTCGATTCCACAGAGACCTAAGAAGATACCTAAGATACACAACATAAGGGATGTATTTTTGGCTACAAAGTGGCCAACTTGGATTGATTTTGTATGGGTTTTAAAGATATCAAATAGATTTAAGTGGATTCAATTTAAAAGAATGAGTTGATCCTAGGTTATCGCTCGAGGTGGATTGGATGTATTTTCTTTTTAATGATTTCAATTTCTTAAATTTGAGATGGGTTCATTTAAGGAGATAAAACAACATCAACACTTACTGGTTTAATGCCTACAACCTATAATATTAATCACCTATACACTTGAAGGATCAAAGTTTTGAGCACTTCAAGGTAAAGGATCGTATTAGTACTTGAAGTGTGTGGCCTTAAATTCAACAAGGACGATGGAGTTTAAAAATCATCAAATAAAAATACCAATTAAAGAAGTGATTATACATTAATTAGGTGATAAATAACATCCAATACAGCCCCTTGCTACTCCCTTGGATCAACCCATAAGTGGTTTATCCCTCCATTGATCCCATGGTTTCAATGGAAACAGAAAGTAGACTCATGAGGGAGGAAATTGAGAAGTAAAGAAAACAACAAAAATAAAATGATCACTCCACCGTTGTGTGAATAATTTCACAAGGGTTGGTGTGAATAAATTCACATCTTGATCCAAAGGTTTCAAAGTGATATTAAGAACAACAGAATAAGAGTAGAAGAAGAACTTTTATTAAGAAACTAAAGTGAATTGAACAACTTACATGTGAAAGACAAAATTGAGGCAACAAAAATGCAGCATAACATTACAATTGAACAAAGCATCCAAGATCCTCAACTCCTTCACCAACACTGCCTTAAATAGGCATTTTGGGAGCCTTGGTTAGAGCCTCAAATAGTACAAAGCATCTCAATTAATTTTGGTAGGCCATATGTGGTGGAAAGCTTGTGAATTTGAACTTTTCCACATTTGACCCGAGGTGGCAGCCAGCTTTCCTTCACCGAACAGACGCGTCTGTAAGACCTTCTAGAAGGCCGAATCAGAGTGAGCCATAGAATACGAAAATGGAGATCCGGATGTTTTATATCCGGCTGTAAAATTTGGGCCCATTTTGAGTTACGGATTCCGAGATATGATGAAATTAGTGGACTGTTTTTCTGGGCCGCAGAATCTGGCCCAGAATTGTATCTCTAACTTGGGCCGCTTTAATGACCACCATAGAGTCCAAATTAGCATTGGCTCATGAATAGTTATTTGTGCCTCTGAATATCTTATATCATCTCACAAAATTTTAGATTTATTGGACATGTATGTTGGGCCCCACAGTCTCATCAGTGGGCTAGTGTCCAATCTTCCTTCTCTAGAATTGCTTCCTTTCATCACAAAATATCCCCATCTTCTTCCATGAATTCTCCATTGATCCCTGAATGAAAAATGTTCAAATTTAAGTGTAGATAAAGTTACCAAAATATAAAATTTAAAAAATTGATAATTACATTCCTTAGAATCAGATGACTCATTGGGACTAAATTGGTGTATATTAGGTATGAAGTGCACAAATGATGAGAATGAATGTTCATAATAAAAATGCACTAACTCAGGCCCATAAGATCAAAAATGAACATTTAATACCATTAAAATGTAATTAAAATATATGTTTTTATTGGATAATCACACCCTCCAACTTGATATTTGCTAGTCCCGAGCAAATAATTCAATGATTTTATTTGAATTCCTTTCTTCAAAGACATTATAACAAACAGTGCTCACAATGTAAACTGCACACAAATATATTTTTATAACCTATCAAGATAATTTAAAACAAGAAGAATTTAAAAGCAGATCCCAATCCCAAGACCATTCATTTGATCAAATCCATCATCATACTTCATCCAACTCAATTAGGTGTAATGATGTGTTGTGTATCACAATAGATATGGGGGTTCATTTTCATTCAAGGGGTAAATCATGGAAGCGCTAGGTGGAATCACATTTAATCCTAATATGAGTATTCTTCATTCTTTTTTTTTGATTTTTTTTTGAAATATTGCCAAAGTAATTGAGATTGCAGTTAATCAAATTAACCCATGTAGCAAGACATTGCCGATGACTCCCAGACTCAAAGGCCTTAGGGCACCAAGTGAAGCCCACATACTCGGGCATCGTCTCGAGTTAACTTAATCAAAAACAAAGTCATATTACCATAAATAGAGATATATTGAAAAACTCAGGGCTAGAAAACTCTGGAGTCACGATCCCCAAGTGGTGAAAGCCTCGCATTTTATCAATCCATTGCTCTACATGCAATTTTTTTTAATATTTTTTTTATTTTTAGTTTTTTTTGAATACTCATATTATTCATAAAAATAAAACCAGCCTATGCTATTTATTATGGGACCCCAAAAATTCAAATTAGTACCCCACAGTCTAGAGGACGTGCATTGTGGCATTTTTTATTTGGATGAAAATATAAATGATGAAATATCACATTGGACAGCCACACTTTCCAAAATCTATGCTTTTAAACTTAATCATGAATTAAATTAAGAGTCAAGGAAATAATAATTATTTGATATGTAGTTTTTATGTGAGAAAAGATGTTATTATATGATTGATAAAGGAATTTTACTTCTTTTTATTATCATTGTTTTTTTTAAACAAACATTTTGTTTCCACACCCCCCAACTTAGAATGAAACTGTCCCTAGTTTCATAAAAACAAAATTTATAATGGGGTAGAGGAATAAAAAGGGGAGTTCAATAAGGAAATTAAAATATGAGGATCATGGAATGAAGTCACCTGGTGGTTGAAGTTTGAAGTTCTTGCCGCTCGAATTTATTCCTTTGATATCCATGTCGCTTGCAAAGTTCCCTAGTGGAAAAAGGAAAAACAAAACAAACAAAACAAACAAAAACAAACAATATATATATATATATATATTTATATTTATATAATAAAGGAAGTAAAATATAAGAATATATATAAAAATTATAGAATAAGAAAGCACAAGAAGCTGCAGGTCAGTGGTAAGCGCGCGCCCCTGTCTCCCTTCGGTCCCGGGTTCGAGTACCCGCGGCTTCGCCGGTTGTGACGGGGTTTGCCCCACGACCTATGGCGTGGACTTTTTTTTTTATTATTTTATTTTTATTTTTATCTTAACCTATAAAATAAAAAAAATAAAAAAAATAAACTGATGATACATTGTCTTCTTTTTAAATTTCTGGGTAAGGTATTACTCAAGGATCACACCACGTGACACAGATGAATATGGTGATCCCCTTTCGTACCCATACATACTCATTATAGAAGAACAGGTCAACAATTTATTATTTTTTCTTCAAAATATTAAAATATCTCATTAACCCTATTTAAAATATAAAGTTGATTAAAACAACGAAATTATTGGAAACTTGAAAACCATGGGTTGCCTCTCATTCAGCGCTTTGTTTAACGTCGTTAGCCCGACATGGGCCCTAAATCTATTAATTTGTTCCTTGTTCATAGGTTGGCTCAGTTAACTCAACCTCTATTTCCTGTTTATTGAATGATTCAATGAATGGTTTTAACCTTTGACCATTGACCTTGAAAATGTAACCACTTGTGTGATCTTGAATCTCTACTGCCCCATGGGGTAATACATGATG
The DNA here is from genome assembly GCA_963277665.1 of Viscum album. Lineage (NCBI taxonomy): Eukaryota > Viridiplantae > Streptophyta > Magnoliopsida > Santalales > Viscaceae > Viscum > Viscum album. The sequence continues at coordinate 2,055,772,300 of OY728157.1, read as the reverse complement.
CACTATGAAAGGTCCTGACCATCTAGACCTTAACTTTCCTGGATGTAAATGAAGTTTTGAACTATACAAGAGCACAAGTTTTCCCGGTTCAAAATGTTTGACCTTGATATTCCTAGATTGGTAGGCTTGAACTCTATCTTTATTGATCCTTGAATTTTCATAAGCCTCCATCCTTAGTTCCTCCAGTTCATTGAGATCTAATTTCCTTTTTGTTCCGGCCAATGAGAGATCATAATCCATTTTCTTAATTTCCCAAAAGGCCTTATGTTCAATCTCCACTGGCAAATGGCATGCTTTACCATAAACCAACCTATATGGGGACATTCCTAAAATGGTTTTATATGCGGTTCTATAGGCCCAAAGAGCATCTAAGAGTTTCTCAGACCAATATTTCCTAGAGGGGTTGACAGTTTTCTCAAGAATTTTCTTAATTTCATGATTGGCTAACTCAGCTTGACCATTGGTCTGTGGGTGGTAAGCAGTGGACACTTTGTGAGAAATTCCATATTTTTCCATGAGTGATGAGAATGGACGATTTCAAAAATGAGTTCCACGATCACTTATGATAGCCCTAGGAATTTCAAATCTAGAGAATATGTTTTCTTCTAGGAATCTAATCACAGTTTGATGATCATTGGATTTTGTGGGAATGGCCTCAACCCATTTTGAGACATAATCAACAGCTAAGAGTATGTAGAGGTATCCCCGAGAGTTTGGAAAGGGACCCATGAAATCAATTCCCCAACAGTCAAAGATTTCAACCACTAAGATGGGAGTGAGTGGCATTTGATTCCTTTTTGTGATGGACCCTACTTGTTGACACCTAGGACAGCTTTGACAAAATGTGTAGGAGTCCCTTGAGAGGGTGGGCCAGAAGAGACCACATTTAATAATCTTAGCAAATGTTTTCTTAGAGGAAAAGTGACCTCCACATGCCTCACTATGACAGAATTTAAGGATGGACTCTTGTTCAGATTCTGGAAGACACCTCCTAATGACTTGGTCAGGGCAGAACTTATAGAGGTATGAATCATCAAACACATAGTGTCTAACATTAGAAAGTAATTTCCTTCGATCTTCAGTCCCTAATAATTTTGGAATGACTCCTTTCACTAAGAAATTTGCTATGTCAGCATACCAAGGGTAGTCACTCACAGAGTATAAGTGTTCATCAGGAAACGAATCAGACACAGAAAAGTGATTTGAGTTGTCTTTGAATTCCATCCTAGAGAGGTGATAAGCTACAACATTTTCAACTCCCTTTTTATCCTTGATTGTGAGGTCAAATTCTTGTAAGAGAAGGACCCACCTAATCAGTCTAGCCTTAGCATCTTGTTTTTGGAAGAGGTATTTTAGTGCAGAATGGTCAGTGAACACAGTGATGGGTGATCCTAAGAGGTAGGACCTAAACTTCTCTAAGGCAAACAAAATAGAAAGTAACTCCTTTTCAGTGGTGGTGTAGTTGATTTGGGCATCATTTAAGGATTTTCTTGCATAAGCAATGACATAAGGAGTTTTATCACAACATTTTCCTAACACAGCTCCAACAGAAAAGTCACTGGCATCACACATAAGTTCAAAAGGAAGGTTCCAATTTGGAGATTTCATAATGGGAGGAGAGGTGAGAGAGGATTTGAGGGTTGAGAATGAACCCTCACAGCTTTCTGTCCAAACAAATGGAGCATCCTTTACTAAGAGAGCACAAAGGGGATGGGATATTGAACTAAATTCCTTGATGAATCTTCTATAGAAACCAGCATGTCCTAAGAAAGACCTCACTTCCTTGACAGTTTTGGGTGATGGAAGGTGACAAATGATGTCAACCTTTGCTTTATCAACTTCAATCCCCCTACTCGAGACCAGGTGGCCTAGAACAAGTCCCTATTTAACCATGAAATGGCATTTTTCCCAGTTTAGGACCAGATTTTTTTCTTCACATCTTGACAAGACTCTCTCCAAATTCTGCAGACATCCCTCAAAAGTATCCCCAAACATAGAGAAGTCATCCATGAAGACCTCAATAAAACCCCCTACCATGTATGAGAAGATTCCCATCATGCACCACTGGAAGGTTCCAGGGGCATTGCATAACCCTAAGGGCATGCGTTTGAAGGAAAATGTACCGAAAGGACATGTGAATGTAGTCTTACCTTGATCCTCTAGGGAGACCTCAATTTGATTGTACCCCGAGTACCCATCTAAGAAACAGTAGAAGGCATGAACTGCCACTCTCTCAAGGACTTGGTCAATGAATGGTAAGGGGAAATGGTCCTTCTTGGTGAATGAGTTTAGTTTCCTATAGTCAATGAAGACCCTCCATCCACTACTCACCCTTGTTGGAAGAATCTCTCCATCCTCATTGGTTATCACTGTGATTCCAGCCTTTTTTGGAACCACTTGGATTGGGCTCACCCATTCACTCTCAGCTATGGGATATATGATACCAGCTTTCAACAATTTCATAAGTTCCTTCCTTACTACCTCCATGAGATTAGGATTGAGTCGACGTTGAGGTTGACGACATGGCTTTGAATCAGATTCCAGAACAATCCTATGAGTCCCGATAAGTGGGCTAATCCCAGGAATATCAGAAAGGGTCCAACCAATGGCTTTCTTATGCTTCCTAAGGACATCTAGAAGAATCATCTCATGATTGGCTTCAAGAGAAGAAGAAATGAAAATAGGATGTGTTTTATTTTCCCCTAGGAAGGCATAATTTAGTGCAGCAGGAAGTTCCTTCAATTCAAGATCAGGTTGGTTCAGAATTTCAGCAGAAGATTGGGACATTGGATCAAGATCAATTTCTTTTTTTAGAGGTTCAGATAGGATTGATTCCTCACATGTATAAGTTTCAACTACTAGATTGTCTTGATCAGATTTAGGGAAGGAATTTAGAGGGGTCTCTATGAAATTGGTTTCTTGAAAGGTTTCACTGATTGTTGGACCTAAGACTTCATCATAAGAGCAATTTGAAAATTATTCAAGCCAAGGAGATAAACTTCCTTCATATGAACAAAGGAAATCAATCTCATTCTAACTTAAACATTCATCAAATATTCCTTGATGTTCCATGGATTCATTATCAATGCTTACTATCATGTTTACTTCATGAATATCCTCGTCATCCCCTATTTGTGATCTTGCATTATAGATGTTCAAGTCTAGAATCATGTTCCCAAAGGTGATGGTCATGTTCCCATTTCGGACTCGGATAACAGAGTTGATTGTTGCAAGGAAATGACGACCAACGATAATTGGGGTTTGTTCCTTATTTCCTAAATTTGGATGGTTGTCAAGGACAATGAAATCAGCAGGGTAGATGAGGTTTTCAACCTTTACTAGAACGTCCTTTAAAATCCCCTTTGGAACCCTAATGCTACGATCAGCAAGCTGAAGTGTGACAGATGTGGGTTGGAGCTCTTCCAGGCCTAACTGGTAGTACACAGCATATGGGATGAGATTGACACTAGAACCTAGGTCACACAAGGCCTTGACAACTTTGCTTTCTCCTAGTTCAACATTGATGTAAGGGAAACCTGGGTATTTCAACTTAGGAGGAATGGTCCCTTGAATGGTGGTACTCACATTAGCAGCCAAAATGACTTTGTTTTTATGTGAAAATTTTCTTTTAAAAGTGCACAAGTCCTTAAGGTACTTTGAGTAGGCAGGTATAGTTTGGATGGTATCGAGAAGGGGTATGTTCAACTTGACTTGTGAAAATATTTCCCTCAACGTTTCACTCAGTTCAGGCTTGGATTTCCCCCTCATGTGTTGGGGAAATGGTGCAGGTTGTGGGGTTGTTTGTTGAAGAGTTGTTTCTTTTACATTGTTATCAGTTTCCTCAGTTTGATCTTGTGGTTCATTTGAATTTTCATCCAAGTTTGAATCTTCAGGTGGGTTATGAATTAGTTGTTCAGGTTTCTCAATTGATTTCCCACTTCTTAAAACAGTCACAGACTTTAGTTGTTCATGAGTTGTTTGAGCACAACTTGACTCTCCCCTTGAAGTTGAGGATGGCACCTCCTGAGTAGGCATGGGTGCCTTTCCTGTTTTTATGGTTTGAAGTTCTTGTTTTAGGGAAGAGACTTCTGAGTTCATCCTCTCCATTTTTTTGCACAGTTTTTCTAGTAGGCTTTGTGGAACAGTTTGGGTTGGTGCTTGAGTAGGTTGGTTTATCCCAGGGGGATATTTTGGAGGTGGGATGGTTTGTTGAAAATGGACCGGTGGCTGTTGGTATTGGATAGGTTGGGTTTGTAACTGGTTATGGGTTTGGTAGTTCTGTTGAGGGTAAGGATTTTGACCTTGTGGTTGGCTATGTTGTTGGTTATCCTTCCATCGGAAGCCTGGGTGGTCATTGTACCTTGGATTGAAGGTGTTCTAGTATTGGGGCTTTTGAAAGTTTAGGGCATTGAATTCCGCTGGGGGTCCTCCTAGAAGAACATCCTTGATGGATGGAATGGTTGGGCAGTTGTCTGTTTTATGGTCATGTTTGTCACAAATTGTGCAAACAAGGTCTACATTTTGGATTTCATGGACTTTCCTAAGGTCTATCTCTTCAACCTTCCTAGAGAGTGCTGCGAGTTTAGCCCTAAGGATTTCCTCTTCTCTAAGTGTATGAATTCCAGTGGTTCTTTGTGGCTTTTCAGAATAAGGTGAAGTTCCCCAAGTTTGGTTTTGTTCATCCAGACTTTCCAGATACTCGTAAGCATCATTTGGGGCCTTGTTTTTAAAAGTTCCATTATACATCATGTCAATGAATTGTTTATTACCTGGACCCAAACCTTCATAGAAAATTCTCACTTGTTCAGGTATGGAAAACCCATGGTGTGGAACCATGTTTAGGGTGTCTTTGAACCTCTCCCATGTTTCATAAAATGACTCTCCCTCTTTTTCAAAAAAGTTTTGGATGCTCTTTTTAAGTGAAATTGTTTTGTGATGAGGGAAGTATTTTTGTATAATTCTCTTTGCAGTTGGTCCCAAGAGTGGGTTGATGCAGGTCTCAAGTTTTTTAGCCAATTTTTAGCTCGATCCTTTAATGAAAAAGGAAATAGCCTCATCTTAGCGGATTCTAGTTGATGTGGGGGACACATGGTTTCAACAATGTCGTTGAACTCTTTGACATGAAGGTATGGCATTTCTGACTCCATCCCATGAAAGGTTGGAAGGTGGTTTAGGATATGGGGTTTGAATATGTAGTTGGTGTCTCCTATGGAATTGTGTCTAATTCATGAGGGGGCATTGGTCCAAGCTGGAGTGAGGTAGTCGTTCATGGTTTGATCAACTACATTCCCTAAGTTTGGAGCTTCTTGGTTTTGGTTTCCCATTTGATTCCCCCCAGGGTTTACAATTTGATTTTGTGGATGACCCTCCACTGGACTTGTTTAAAGTTCTGACTTTGGGGTTTCAAGAATATTTGAATCTGATTTAAACAATCTATTAGGTGCACTTGACTCCCCTATCCTAGGACTTTCCACCCTAACTAGTCTGTTTGAGAAATCGCAGGTGTAGGCGGACATGCGCCAAAAAAAAGCGAGAAAGGGACAAGATAAGAGATCTTGGGTGAGAGTAGAAGAATGGAGGTGAGGAAAGAAGGTTTTCTTTGGATCTAAGGTACTTACTTGGTCCCCAACAATGGCGCCAAAATTTGGTTCATGCCCAAATTTACCCAAGAGAAGAAGGGTAGAACGGTCCTTGTAGTGTAGCTTTGGTTGTCGATTCCACAGAGACCTAAGAAGATACCTAAGATACACAACCTAAGGGATGGATTTTTGGCTATGAAGTGGCCAAATTGGATTGATTTTGGATGGGTTTTAAAGATATCTAATAGATTTAAGTGTATTCAATTTAAAAGAATGAGTTGATCCTAGGTTATCGCTCGGGGTGGATTGGATGTATTTTCTTTTTAATGATTTCAATTTCTTAAATTTGAGATGGGTTCATTTAAGGAGATAAAACAACATCAAAACTTATTGGTTTAATTCCTACACCCTCTAATACTAATCACCTATACACTTGAAGGATCAAAGTTTTGAGAACTTCAAGGTAAAGGATCGTATTAGTACTTGAAGTGTGTGGCCTTAAATTCAACAAGGACGATGGAGTTTAAAAATCATCAAATAAAAATCCCAATTAAAGAAGTGATTATACATTAATTAGGTGATAAATAACATCCAATCCAGCCCCTTGCTACTCCCTTGGATCAAACCATAAGTGTGTTATCCCTCCATTGATCCCATGGTTTCAATGGAAGCGGAAAGTAGACTCATGAGGGAGGAAATGGAGAAGTAAAGAAAACAACAGAAATAAAATGATCACTCCACCGTTGTGTGAATAATTTCACAAGGGTTGGTGTGAATAAATTCACAACTTGATCCAACGGTATCAAAGTGATATTAAGAACAACATAATAAGAGTATAAGAAGAACTTTTATTAAGAAACTAAAGTGAATTGAACAACTTACATGTGAAAGACAAAATTGAGGCAACAAAAATGCAGCATAACATTACAATTGAACAAAGCATCCAAGATACTCAACTCCTTCACCAAAACTACCTTAAATAGGCATTTTTGGAGCCTTGGGTCGAGCCTCAAATAATACAAAGCATCTCAATTAATTTTGGTAGGCCATAGGTGGTGGAAAGCTTGTGAATTTGAACTTTTCCACATTTGACCCGAGGTGGCATCCATCTTTCCTTCACCGAACAGACGTGTCTGGAAGACCTTCTAGACGGCTGAATCAGAGTGGGCCATAGAAGAAGAAAATGGATCTCCGGATGTCTTCTAGTAGCCTGTAAAATTTGGCCCATTTGGAGTTACGGATTCAGATATATAATGAAATTAGTGGACTGTTTTTCTGGGCCGCAGAATCTGGCCCAGAATTGTATCTCTAATTTGGGACGCTTTAATGACCACCATAGAGTCCGAATTAGCATTATCTCATGAAGAGTTATTTGTTCCTCTGAATTTCTTCTAGAATACCACAAAATTTGGGATTTATTTAGCTTGTATGTTGGGCCCCACAGTCTCATCAGTGGGATAGTGTCCAATCTGAATTCTCTAGAATTGCTTCCTTTCATCACAAATTATCCTCATCTTCTTCCATGAATTCTCCATTGATCCCTGAATGAAAAATGTTCACATTTAAGTGTAGATAAAGTTCACAAAATATAAAATTAAAAAAATTGATAATTAAATTCCTTAGAATCAGATGACTCATTGGGCCTAAATTGGTGTATATTAGGCATGAAGTGCACAAATGATGAGAATGAATGTTCATAATAAAAATGCACTAACTCAGGCCCATAAGATCAAAAATGAACATTTAATACCATTAAAATGTAATTAAAATATATGTTTTTATTGGATAATAATTTGTCAAGGAACACTTAAATATCAATTTTTTGGTAAACAAGTGGATTCTTATGTTGTGCAATCGGAACAACACAAGTCATATACTTAAAATTACACACTGAGCGGTTATGAAATTAAAAGTGTTTCAATTAAATGCATCAAAAAAAGTTAAGATAAATATAAAAGAATAATTAAAAACCAAAATATACATCAAATTAGTATAGAATTATTTTCTGGAACTTTCTTATCAAGTGTGTAGCTCCATCACAATGATCACCCACCGTTTAACTTGACATCAGGAGGAGGAGGAAGCTCGAGAGGACCTCCTTATTCATTTCAGATCTCCATACGAGGATAGGGAGATCTAAAACCTATAAGGGTATGATAGGACTGCTTTGGAACTAAAAATTTGCAGCACTTCAATTCCTTGGTTGAAATTTCAAATGAGGTTCCCATGGTGCCTTTTTATAGCCAAAATGGGATGTGGTTTTGGGAACCTAGTTTTGGTTATACCACCTATATATCATTTTTGGAATATTAAAAGGCCATATAAAGACTTTTAAAAAAGAGGAGAGATGTTTTAAGGCCTACTTACTATATCCATGTTAAATTTTGTGGCCATTGGAAATTTGTATTGGGAGATATTATCAAAATACTGAACCAAACTTTTGAATTCATGTAGATTCGGTACCCTAAAAAAATCAATTTGTATAGGCTAGAAGATGGAAGAATTGGGCTTGGGTTTATTGAGATGATTTATATACCACTAAATTTTAGATAATAATAAAAAATTTCATCCCATTTGGATTCACATATTTTTTGTAATGTGAAAAACTGTAGACATATGTCCTTAGGCTTCCATGCAGTTTGGACCATTTTCCTTCTAGACCATCTACAACCCTCCAAATCACTTACACCTATAATGAAATCATCCAAACAAGTGAAATTACCCTTTTTAAAAGTGATAAACACAAAAATAATTATATCAAACATGAAGTTAATTTTTTTATTAAATTTTGAATTTATGACACAAAACTAGTTTAACACAGTGATATAAGGGTGAAAATGAATAGTGAATCGCTACACGATTACACCCCCACACCTAAAAATTTATAATCTTAGGAAAAGTCACATTTCCAAAAATTATTCATGGAGATATTCCAAACTTCATGAATAATTAACATTAAATTAAAATTTTAATCTGTGATAGAAATGTGATCAAAAAAAATTACACCAAGGAGTTATTCTTAGTGATCATGGAAAAAGATGTCTCATAAATTTTATCAGAAAGAAATTCTAAGAGATGCATAATACAACTATGAGAAAATAATCCAAAAGATAGCCATGTCACTAATTCTGCATGTGTGTGTGTGAAAACTATTTTATGATATTCTTTCTACTTTTTATCCAACAAATATAAGTTATATTAAATTTTTTCTAATTAAATGATTATGTCCACCGAACCTACCCTTATCCATTGAAATAAAATTTCAAGACCCACTCAATTAATCATTCTTGGAAGTCAAACCTTAAGCTCCTAACCTATATATCCCCATATGTATTTCATTTCACCACTCTCATTATTTATTATTATTTTTTGTTTTTGTTTTCAAAAGTTGAACTTGGAAGATATATCACACTCTTCACTCAACCCTTGTTTGATATCCTCATCAAACTAATTGTAATAATTATAACAAGATCAAAGATCAATGAATAATGGTTTTTATCTTCCTAATACACAACCCTTATTTTTATTTTTTTATTTTTTTTTATTTTTTTGAGGGCATACAACAATTGAATAACCGGTACACACACATAGGCTAATCTGGTACAGTAATTAAAAAGATAAAATAAGGATGAACATATGGAAAAATCAATTTATAAAGATAAAAAATATTAATCTAACTTAAATTTACCTTATATTGAGTGATAAAAATTCACACTTTATGGTCGAGTGAAAAGATGTGTGGAGATATTAAGTGACATAATTTTCCCATAAACTACTCACACAAAGGGTAAAATTATTCTCAAAGGTTTCAAAGTGATACATCCATTTATATCATAAAAAAACCAATTTTAAAGAAAGACACACCTCAATGTTAAATTCTTTCTAAAACAAACATTTTATCATTGAAACAATTTTTTTAAAAATGTTAAAACAACATGAAATAGAGGAATTAATCATGAATTTTCAATAACTTCCATGATTAAACATGCATCATTTTACATGATAAAGAGGGCATAAAAAATTAACATTCTGGTACAAAATTGAGGGGGGGGGGGAATAGGGGGGAAAGTGAAAATACCATTCAATAAGTGAAAAAAGAAAAATAAAGAAATACGATTGAAATTACTAACTAACCCAGGAATGTACCCATCCCCCCCACACTTAAAGTGTGTAGTGTCCTTATTATAATAAAAGTGAATATGGGAAGGAAAGATAAAACCTGGTGAGTTTCATTGGTAGGTTTTTTATTTAACTTCGAGTTACTTCATCAGAGACTCTAGAATGGATTCGTGAAATTTCTTTATCCACTGCCCATTGACAGTGAAGGTTGGTTTGGTTTCTTAATTTTTAACCTGGACACACCAAATGGATAAACATTAGTAACAATTTATGGTCCAAACTAGTGGGAATAAAGCTTACCTGGATGAAAATTTAGCCTTGAATTGTAAATTAGGACCTTATTACCAATGTGGAATTTACGATGAAGGATGAGGTGGTTGTGGGTAGTCATTTTTCGCTCCTTATAAATTCATGAGTTATTATATGAATCTCTATGAATTTCCTCCAAATACTGAATCTGTAGCTTCCTTTGAAAACCTGAACTATAAAGATTATAATTACATTATTTAGTGGCCTAGTAGGCCCGATTCTCTATCTCAATAGGGAGGTGAAAAATATTTCTGAAAACAATCTGATAAGGTGACATTCCAATGGGAGTTTTAAAGGTAGTATGGTAAGACCATAATAAATCATTGAGTCTAAGACCTCAATCTTTTATGTTGGTTTGAACTATTTTTTCAAGATTTTTTCTAACTCTGTATTTAACACCTCATCTTGAACATTAGTTTGAGGATAATAAGTAGTGGACACTTGATACTTGACCCGCTACCGACAAAAAAGTGATTGCATTGTTTGGTTGCAGAAATGATAACCTTGATCATTGATAATGAACCTAAGAAATCCAAACCTATAGAAAATTTGGGTTCTCAAAAATTTAATAACTATATTTTAATCATTAATCCTCATGGATCATGCCTCTACCCATTTTGATATGTAATCAAATTCTAGAATAATGTACTATTTGGAAAAGGAATTGAGAAATGACCCCATAAAGTAAATGCCCCATACATCAAAAATGACATGGAAGAGAAAAGGTTGTTTTGGAATTTCATTTATTTTAGAGACATTTCCAATTCTTTAACAGTGAGGATAAGATTTCAAGAAATCATGGGAACCTAAAAATAATGTTGTCCAAAAGAGACCTTAATCTAGGACCTTACGATCAGTCCACTGGGGACCAAAGTGGCCCCCAAAAGTAAGAGTGTGGAAGAAACTAAGGATAAACTGAAAATTGATATTGGTAACAAAAAACCTAAGGAATCGATCACTATATGTGTTCCAAAGGTAGGGGTCATCCCAAATGTACCAACGAGACTCATGTTTTAGATGGTCATCTTGGTTTTTGTTGAAATTAGAAGGAATGAAAGATGCTACCAAATAATTTACAATTCAACATACCAAGGAATAACATCTTACACTCAGTATAATTTCTAATTAGGAAACATGTCATTTATGGAAATTCATGGGGATGAGTCAATGTCTGAGTATGGGAGGATCCTACTGATATGGTTAGCCACCACATTTTCTACTCCTTTTTTTATCTCTTATATATATGTTAAATTTCTAAAGGAGGAGCATCTAGAGAATGATATATGGTTTGGATTCTAGTTTCTTAAGGAGATACATAAGGGATTCATGGTCTAAGAACACAATGATTTTGGACCCTAAAAGGTATGACCTAAATTTATCCAAGGTAAACATAATGTAAAGTAATTATTTTTTAGTTGTGGTGTAGTCTTCTTGGGCAGGGTCTAGTGTGCATGAGGTATAGGCTATGAAATGTGGATCTCTATTGACCCTTTGTGATAAGTCTATCCCAACTGTATAGTTAGAGGCGTCACACATGGGATCAAATGGTAAATCCCAATGAGGTGGTTGGATTACTGGGGGTGATGCTAGACTCTATTTCAGTTTATTAAAAGCATCCTCACATTATTTATCAAAAACAAATTCGTTTTCTTTTTGGATTAAGTGGGAGAGGGGAAGTGCAATCTTACTAAATTAACAAATGAAATAATGGTAAAGTACAGCATTACCTAGGAATGGCCGCACATCCTGGAAATTTTTGGGGAATGGTAGGGAAGAAATGAAACCCACTTTTGATTTATTTACTTGGATACCATCCCTAGAAATGACATGTCCCAATACTATACCTTGTTACACCACGAAATGGAATTTATTATAATTTGATATGAGATTATTTTCAATACAAAAATGTAGGAATAAACCAACACTACTCAAACATTCATAAAAAGAGGAACCATAAATAGTGAAATCATCTATGAATACTTCCATGAAATTATATAGGTAATCTGAAAAATACTAACCATGAATTTCTGGAAAGTACCTGGAGCATTGGATTAACCAAATGGAATCCTCCTATAGGAAAATGTTCTAAAGGGGCACATAAAGGTTATATTTTCCTGATCCTTGGGGGAAATATGGATATCAAAGTATCCAGAATACCCACCAAGGAAACAATAATGGGACTTACCCACTTCCCTCTCGAGCATATGATCAATGAACGATAATGAAAAATGGTCCTTTAGAGTGTGTTTGTTTAGATGGAGATAGTTTATACAGACACACCAACTATTCTGCACACGAGTTATAACCATGTTGACACTCCTTTCCATCACAGAGTCTAACAAATGAAAAGGGAAATACCTTAACACAAAGTGATCCATCCTTTGAAGAAACATAAAAAATTTACAAAGGCATGAACAAGGATTTGCTTCAGCATGGGCCGCGCAAGTTCTAAGAAGGTCATGCAGGGTACCTACACGCCCCATATTGGGCGCATAGGTGACCTGCATGCCCTATATAATTTTCTCCTAAGGTCTTCAACAGCCTATAAATACCCCTTGTGGGCCCCCATTTCGGGACGAAAAAAACCAGAAACTCAGATTTCATCTCTCGGTGCCCTAGTCTCTTATTGAAGTCTTTCGAACACTTCTAAGGTAATTTCTTACCTAGAATAGAAGTTCTAAAGAGGCGGAACAAGGCCTAAGTGTTGAAATTCACCAACACCTACGTACCTAAGTGTCTAAACCTTAAGGGAAATGGTTACACTTGCGCGCCGCCTTATTCCTTCAACAGAACCTGTGCGCCACCCTTTTATAAGCCTTTAGGGATAATACTAAGGGTTTGAGCCAAGTCTCACCCAATTATTACCCTATGAGTTGACCGTCGCGCAGGTACCTATGGGTGGTGCAGGTATACTTGCGCGACCAGGACCTGCGCACCCAAACAGGACTTGCGCGCCTGCCTCTTTTTGGGTGCCCCTCCTGCCTATTTTAGCTCTTTTCTTCAAATCCACATATCCTCTTCAAGATTCAGCCTTCAAAATCCTCTTCAAAGCCATTTATGGCATGATTCCTTGGTTGGCTTCCTTATCTGAAAGGAATTCTATGGAACATCTCTCAAAACATAGTGATTTACATATCTTCATATCACTAAGATGAGATATTTCATTCATTCAACCCCATCCTTTAAGATGAGACGATCTTAACCTGAGAATCCTTCTTAGGAGTAAGCCCCAGGTCCCCTATTATTGGACATCCTCCTTAGGAGTAAGCCCCAAATCCCCTAACCTGGGATTCCTTTTCAGGAGTAAGCCTCGGTCCAAGATCTTTAATATGGGCATCCTTATTAAGAATAATCCCCAGTCATAATTCCCTTTTACCTAGGCCTCCTTCTCAGGAATAAGCCCCAGTCATAATTTCTCTTAACCAGTCTTAATTTCTTTTGATTTGGACTTTCTTTTCAGGAATAAAACCCAATCATAAGTCCCCTCTAATTTGGGCACCCTTCTCAGGATTAAGTCTTAAGTTAAGTATCCAAATATCCATAAAGAACATATACCTTTATGGACATTGTTCCTAGGTTTATTCCCTGAAGTAAAACCTAATCTTCATCTATCTGGGAAGTCATACATACATAATCCCCACATCATTTCTTATGTTTTCATCTTTCATGGAACAATTGTCAGGTTTTACCAATACCTCTTGTTTCTCACACTAAGCATGACTCACGTGAGATTAGAGCGTAAAAGTAATTATGACATATTTCTTTGAGCCATCAATCATACATAAACCTCATACTTTCTTACTCGAACTACGTGGGTTCTGATTCCTTTTCTAAACAAAGGATATGTAGGTATCCCATCTGCAGGTACGATCCCAACTCTGAAATAATACATGTCATTCTGAATGAAAATAAACTTCAAGTGCCCCACTGAGTGGCTTCCAAACCAGTATGGTTATCATAATGACCAAGATATTTCTATATAATGTGTTGAAGGATACCATTGACTAATAATCTATAACAAATATAGATGATTCTCTATCAATGAAGAACCTCGAATACATATAAAAGATTCTCTAAATCTCCTACATATCAATCATTGATTGTTAGATCTAAAGGAAAACATTATTTTTATACTTGGTAATTTAATAAGGATTCACAAACATAACTTAAATCTATAAAGAGAGTCACAAAGTAGACAATAATTCCCCCTAAAAAGGTATGATGAGTCCGACCTCCCATCCTCTCGACCAATGCAAATTCTTAAGCCTCATCGGTTCGCAACTAATGAGCACCTACCTTTGAAAAGTAGGTCCAAATGGATATAGAATCATTGGATGTTTCCGATTCTACGAAAAAGCCCATTAGAAACCGATTGGAATGTTTGAACCTTAAACCAATGAGGTCATCCCCATTTCCAGTGTGAAACAAAAAATGGTGAACCCGACATGAATCCTTAACCAAGTTAAAATGATGTTTTACTTATTTTTTAGTCCCCTATTTAAACTCAATGAGAGGGCCAACAAAACAATCAATAACATATGTGCTTTTCCAAAAGATGTAGTGGCCAAACTTATCTTGATTATGTCTGTTATATCAAACAAACACTCTTTTCCAAGATCTTCTGCGTTACAGAAACTGCTTCTCTTAAGTTCACACCTGTGAATACCTCTGCTGTGAATACCTCTGCTACTACTCCTAATGGATATTCGTCCGCTCTAAGGATGACATCACCTACTCAGCGTCTTCAACACTAGGTATCAAATGCACTGTTTAAGGAATACCATCAACACAGTACCATTCCAACTCTGGAGGCCGCTCGACAAGCCCTCCAAGTCAATAATTCACCCTAGTTGTCCGGATAATGACGACCATCGATCAAGAAGCAGGTGGTTCTAACCACCGTTTCCAACCGTTTCGGGTCATTACCCCCAAAACGCAATCACCAGTCCCTCCCATATTATGTAGAGGTGAATGATAAGGTCACTAAAGGCCTTAATTCAAGGAGACAAGAGTCCTTCCCAAGGGCTCCCATCGACAATCGTCGCCAGACTCGTGCGGCAGTGCACCCTCAACATGATAAGGGGATCGCCTTCAGGGGTTAGACTCAAGTTCCGCATACCCGAGTTCGCAAGATGAACCACTAGAGGTGATGACCGGTCAACAGTGAGTAGGTTCATATCTCTGCCATTTCTGGAGAATTCCACCAACCTAACTTGGTGGAAATCAATGAGCAGGCACACACACCCATCCATTTTAATTCCGCTGTCTAGAAGACTCGTCTGGAAGCAGCACGCCATTCCCGCCAGGCAATTCCGGTAGAGTACTATAGACAGGAACATACACCTATTTATAAATCATCAGCTTGTCAGTAGGCTCATCTGACTATATACGATGAAGCCCGCCATCTCAATGTGTTGACAACTGGTAAACATGCACATACACCTGCTTACACTCATCAATCCTGGAAGCAGCCTCATCTGTTAGTATTGAAGGAAGTTCATCAACCACGTTCAGCGGAGTGCAATCAGCAGGCACATAAAACTGCTAGTATTGATCAAGTATACCAACAGTCTCATTTGGTAGCACCCAGAGAAGTCAATTGGAAAGCCCCAATGACAAACAGGCGGCAGACTCAACTCTCTGCCCCCACACATGAGTACTGTCAGAATCTACTGATAGGAAAAGGAGGACAGGAGCAGGAACATACACCTACTCCAGACACAGAATGGACGTATATCCCTATTCCGATATCTGAAGTCACCAAACATATTCTATCAATGGTGAAAGAGAAGAAGCAAATCCCTTATCATATTATGAATTCCTATCATAATATTATAACAGCTTCAGCAGCATCACATGGAAAGAAATGAAAATCTATCCCTACCAGTGGAGCAACACATTAAAATATCACTCTGGAATAGACACACACCTCTGTTCCAGTCCAAGAGGGTTGTGGGGAATACTTCCCCATGTCATACGGACAAACAATTCAGGCACATACACCTGATTTGAGTGGAGATAATCAGCCTAACCTGACTATTTATCCTGAGTAGGCACATACACCTTCCCATAATAACCACTTTCATCAACAAGTGATTCACAAAGTGATTTAGAAGGTGTCTAAGAATAAGACCCATCCAACACAGTCAGGAAATAAAGAGCCAATATGTAATAAGGCCTTGCTCGATGATGGAGTTCTTGAAGCCCTCAAATAATTATCTTTTGGAATTAAGGATTATACTCTCTCATTTCCCAATAATGGGAACATTAATTCCGAAGGTCTTCATCAGACACTTCCTCATGAAGGCTTGCTTCATGATATTTCGGTCGATCTCAAAGTATCATCTTCAGATGAGAGCCACAAGAACCCTCTGTGTAGCCAGAAGATCAAGGAGCAACAGGTTTCATCTTTTGCTTTAACCCACCATGGTGGTCCTCCCCATGATGATGAATTTAGCTGCTAAAGTCCTCTCTGTAGTAGTAATTCACATTTCCTAGAAAATGATTCAATGGACAATGTAGTGACGAGAAAGCCCTCTTATCTTGAGGCACTTGAAAATGTGAAGCCAGTCATGTTTGATGCTTTACCGCTAGTAAGTGAAATACTTTCTTAATCAGAAGATAACCCGAGGTGTAGGTCATTCTCCAAACCACCCCTGGGTCATTCATCTTCTAGTTTTATTAATGAATTCTCTACCAATATTGTTGTATTTGATGAAGCAATAAGGAAGCACCAGCTCTGGTCTAATCAGGTAGAAGAATCTTCATAAAATGATAAATAGGAAGTACTGAATATTAGAAAACAACTGGCGAAAGGTGAAGTGCCAGTCATGTTTTGGCCTTTGGCTGACTTTCATTATGACATTCCAGAGATGTTGATGGAAGATTGTATTCACGATATTCGTCTCAACATGTGGAAAACTATTTTTCAATTGAAAAAGAAAATATTATCTTATGATGAATATGAAAATCATGTCAAGATAATAGAAGGGTTACAATGCCAAATTGATTTGGCCTCTCTCTCAGTTTCTCAATATCTGAAGGCTGAAAAGCAGTAGAGAGCCATTCAGTGTTCATGCCTTGGTGCACTAAAAAGATTTCTTTTTTTAATTGCCAATGACCCATCTGGTATTCATATCAGGGGATGGGGTGTTCATGGAGCACTGCATTTCAATGTACTCTCCAGTCAATAAAGCCTGCTGAAAATGGTCTCATGAAATATTATTGCCCATGGCTGGCCACAACCAATTGGCTTTGTTTGTAATCAAAGGCTTGCTCAGGAACATGCCTCAACTAGTTCTTCCCAAATTCAGGCATACAAAGAACAAGTTGTTGAATTACTTTTACATCAGGCAAATGAGAATATCGAACTTGCCTCTCGTTTAGAGCGATCACATCATCAGGTGACAGAAGTGTCAGAAATCATCCAGCGTTCATTTGAGCCAGGTGATTTGAGTGGATGTAGGTTGATGCATCCTGCCAATTTCTGGACTAAAGTCTGCAAGATCAGGAGAGATTTTAAGAAAGTCTCAGATGTAGCAGCTCAAGAACCACCCCAGCTTTCCAGACCGGGGACTCTTTTAACCCAACCCTCAGAATCAACAAACAGGATTCAAGGAGTTGAGCATAAACAGCAAGAACAGCCCCAGTCCACCGGACTGGGGACCTTTTCAAATCCTCAATCTCTTCCTTAGAGAAAGTTAGTATTCTCTTTATTAGGGAAGAAGCCACAAGAGGAATGCAGAGCTGAATTATCAGGAGATTCCCTCTAAATTACAGTTCATCAAGAAGTTCCTGAGGGATCAAATCAAAAAAGGGAATGTCTCATCAAGGGCATGGAAAAAGACAGTATCGCATAAATGTCGATAGAAGGGATGTAATGCGTTATGCATCAATTAATGTCATCAATGCCATTGTTTCTGATCCCCCAGATGAAGCTCATTTAGAGGGATTAGATGAATAAGTTCCTACTCAAGAAGTTGTACACACCGACACAAATGAAGAAGGTGGGTGTACATGAAACCAAAGGCTTACCCAGAATCTTTTTATTCCTTCAAGTAACCAACTTCCCCTTCTCTAAAAG
Source organism: Viscum album (assembly GCA_963277665.1). Classification (NCBI taxonomy): domain Eukaryota; kingdom Viridiplantae; phylum Streptophyta; class Magnoliopsida; order Santalales; family Viscaceae; genus Viscum; species Viscum album. Next base: position 2,055,754,210 of record OY728157.1, on the reverse strand, counting down.
GTGTCTAACAAGGGGAAAGGAAATAATCAGGTTGCATTCCACCATCCCTCTAGAGAAGGCCAATCACTCTCACTAGATCAAATATTTGCACAACAAGAGGAAGAAATAAAGGAATTGAGGAGGTTGAATGCAGAACTACTTCAAGGTAGTCTTCCTCCTAAGCGTGCTGGAGTTAGTCAGCCAAGGGAATTTGTTGTGGCTACTGAGATGGATCAAGATTATCCTCCTTTATCAGTACACCCTCACAGGTCTAATCCTATGGGTCAGGTACAACAACAACCAGTTGTGTTATCATCAGTTGCAGTACCAGCCACCAAATCTGTCCAAGCTCCAATTATTGCACCTGCTTAGGTCCAATCTCAACCAGATGTTTCTCAAAAGTTAGTAACTACTATTGAGTCATTAACAGCTCGGTTGGAAGCTATGGAGGGAAAACGTGCTCAAATTCAACCAGAAAAGAGAGCTTACCCTAAATGGGTTGATGCAATTCTGCCCCCATCAAATTTTGCAAGTACCACATTCCCAATCTTTAATGGTTCGAGAGACCCAGAGCAAAACTTAACACATTTTGTTTCTCATTATGATCCTATTATGGGAACTCCTTAGCAATAGGAATCAGTTAAGCTCAGGTGTTTTGTACAGTCATTACAAGGGCTTACTTTTGTTTGGTATACAAGCTTGCAATCCCGGTCAATTACTAGGTGAGAGGATCTCCGCCAAAGATTCCTTCTTCAATTCAGCTCAACATTTCCAAAGACAACAGTTTTTGATCTTACAAATTGTAAGCAAATGGAGAATGAAAGGGTTTCAGATTTCATTGCTCACTGGAAGGGATTAACATATTCCCTAAGCTTAGCACTCCCTCAAGAATAATTGTTTCCAATCTGTGTGGCAAATTTGCGTGATGAATTACGCACACCATTGATCCCTATGAAATACACAGGAGGGTTTCGAGACCTTACTTCGACTGCTCATCAGATTTAATACTCTCTTACGAAGACTAATAATAAAACTCGTGTAATTCCATCAGCTCTAGGAAGGAGAATGGGTAGAGAAGAGACTGCTACCGTTACGCTTAAACAAGAACCTATACCTGCTTCCACTTCAAAACCTTCATCTTTCCAAAGGGATCCACCTCCTGAGCATCAAAAACAGAGGCCGTTTCTTCAAGATGATCAAAGAGATCAAATATGAAAACAATTTGAGGACTTGAAGAGAAAAGTTTATTCTTTCCAAAATAAACAAGTTCCTAGCTACTTCATTTAGGCTCTGGAAAATAATTTGGTTCAATTTCTAAGGCCCAAAAGGCTGAACAAGGAAAGAGATGAAGACCGTACCAACTATTGTCCATTACATCAGATGTTGGGGCATCCCATTCAGGATTGTTTTGTCTTCAAAGACCTACTAAAAAAAATGGTTTACTCGGGATAAGTCAAATTAAAAGATTCTTTAGCTCAGGTAGCATGTGTTACTACTATAGATCCAGAGGAAGAAGGCGAGTGGAAAGAAGTCAAAAGGAAAAATGTGCAGAAATATGATGATTGGATGGTCAGAAAAATGATCAACCGAACTCATGCCATTTTATGAATGCAATTGAAGAAACCAATTGCGCCTTCTACTATGAATGACACAACAAAACCCCCTTCATCAGAGGGGAAATCCTCAAAGAAACAACATAATTCAAAGAAAGAGGAATAGTTAGAAGAAGATAAGATCGTGTCAAAGCCCAAGTTGTCTTTGACTATGGAAGATTTTATGCCATCTACTTCAAAGACATGGGCACCATCCCACCAAACGGCACAACCTAAACTAGCTAATCAGGAATAGTCTTCATCAAACGAAGAGTTGATCTTTGGTTCTATTAACATGATTCACTTAACAGATCCTTATGACAGTCACAGTTTCGATCCTAATGAGCCTGAATTCCCTATATCAAATAGAGGAATTAGAGGGAGTTTCAGAGGTCTGAGATATAAAGGAAGACATAGATATAACAGAAGCCACTATTCCAATTCTACCTCTACTAGAACTGTGTATGCAGAAGAAACTCGTGGCAGAGCCCTTTAGCAAGCTCAAAAAGAACAAGAAAGTTCTTCCATGCATGGAAGATTCAGTCCTGGAATAATTATTCTGGAATATTGGTTGGAGGTTAAACCTTCTTCCTCTCAGTAAGTAAATAGACCTAGTCGGTCTAATCTTCCAAATCCAGGAGTATTTTCAACTACTACCCCGATACAAGAAGCATCTACTTCCAAAGCATCAACTTCTAAGGCACCTGCGAAACCACATGTTCCTGTTGGGAAACACATACCTTTGGATAAAAAATATGATGTCTTGAAACATTTGGACCAAGTACCGGCCAAGTTATCAATTCTGGATGCTTTAAATCTATCAAAGGATCTTCGAGAGGCACTCATCGAGGCTTTGTCAAGTCCTCAAGAATTTGAAACTGAAATTGCTGCGGCTGAAGTCTACCATGTAGAGAATAATCCTGCAGAATTCCATGCAGTGATATCTTTCACAGATGAAAATGAAGATGATGTTGCGCATGGACATATTAGACCTTTGTATTTATCTAGAAATGTTAATGATGTAGACATCTGAAGAGTTTTCATTGATAATGGTTCAAGAGTCAACCTCATCCCCATTCGTACACTTCGTCGATTGGGCCTCACCGAATCTAATTTATCTCCTTCTACTTTGATGTTTCAAGGATATGATAAAAAGGAACAAGAACCTATGGGCGAGATCACACTCAGAACTTAGTTTGGAGATCCTGTATCCAATTCAGATTTCATGGTTGTTAGACATGACACAACTTTAAATATTTTTCTTGAAAGACCTTGGCTACATCAACATGCGGTCATCCCTTCATCATACCATCAATGTCTCAAATATTGTTTCAATGGTAAAACTAGGACATTGTATGGTGATAAATCCCCATTCAAAACATGTGAATCTCAATACATTGAGGCAGAATTCTATCACATGGAGGGAAATGAGAAATCCACAAAAAGGGAGGTTGCCAAAGTTAATGCTCCATGTGCTTTGGAAAAGATTCCAGTAAACCCATTCATACATGTGAGTACAGATTATGTGTTGCCTATCAGTCAAATTTACAGGATAGACCCAAATCCAAATACTCTTATGGAAAGTTCCATAATTTCAATTACGACAATCAAGATAGACAACATGTGAAAAATTGGCGATTCACCCGGAAATAATGAAAGCTCAAATGGAGATGCCTTCATTTCATCCACTGAAATCCAGAAAGTCTATACTTCACCAACCAGGCTAGAAAAAGTTATAGAAATGTCATAGGTGAATGATGATGTCGATTCTCAATCCATAATCTCCTCTTTATTACCCAAGGAAGACCCTTAACCACCAATGGGGTCAGAAATGGAAGCCTCTTCTTCAAGATGTTCAAATTTTAACATCTCTCTTGATCCTGGAAATTTTGTTTCATCATCTACTATGCAAGTAGAAACATAAGAAATAACACATGTTGAAGAAGAAGAGGAAGATCTCCGGGATTCTCCTCTAACTTTTGAAGAGGGTATCTCTACCACTGTGGATGAACTCAGAGAAATAAATTTGGGTACAAAAGAAGATCCACACCCCACTTTAATTAGTGCGGCTATGACTCTTGAAGAGAAGGAAATGTATATTTCATTTTTGAAGCAAAATTGAGATATATTTGCTTGGAACTATACAAAAATGCCCAAGCTTGATCCTAATGTTGCTACTCATCGTTTGGGTTTGCCAAAAGAACATCGAGGATTTAAGCAAGCCGCAAGAAGAACACACCCAACTTATGCTTCCAAAATTGAAGCTGAATTAGATAATCTTATCAAAGATAACTTCGTTAGAGAAGTTCAATATCCCAAGTGGTTGGATAATATTGTCCCTGTGAAAAAGAAGAATGGAAAAATTAGAGTTTGCATTGATTTCAGAGATCTTAATCGGCATTGTCCTAAGGATGATTTTCCAGTTCCGATCACATAGCTCTTAATTGATGCAACAACTAGCTATGAAGCACTTTCCTTCATGGATGGATATTCCGGGTATAATCAAATCTGAATGGATCTAGAAGATGAAGAATCTACAGCCTTCAGATCCCCTTAGGGTGTGTTTTTCTATCGGGTAATGCCCTTTGGCCTGAAGAATACAGGCACAACATATCAATGTGCCATGCACCGTATCTTCAAACCCTTTTTAAGGAAGTTTGTTGAATGTTATGTGGATGATTTGGTGGTTAAATCCCGATGATGTTCTAATCACTTGGATGATTTGGAAATCATATTCCACAAACTTCGACAACACAATTTGAAGATGAACCCCTTAAAATGTTCTTTTGGGGTAACCTCAGGAAAATTTCTCGGCTTTTTTGTACGTCATCGTGGCATCGTAGTTGATCCTGAGAAGACAAAGTCGATCCTTGGTATGTCACCTCCTCTAAATTTGAAATAATTGCGAGGAATTCAAGGACACTTGACCTATATTCGGCGTTTCATCACCAATTTAGCAGGAAAAAGTTTACCCTTCACCAAATTGATGAAGAAGGGAGTCACTTACCAGTGGACAGAAGAATGTCAAGAAGCATTCAATATTCTCAAGAAATATCTCTTGAGTCCACCGGTATTAATTCCACCTGTTGAAGGAAGGCCGCTTATTCTTTATGTGATAGCTTTAGAGCGATCATTGGGTGCCTTCCTTTCCCAGAAGAATGATGCTGGGAATGAAAACAGCCTTTACTATATCAGTCAGACTATGCTTGAAGCAGAGACCCGATATTCAAGTATTGAGAAGTGATGCCTAGAATTAATATTTGCTGTTCAGAAATTGAGACACTACCTGCAACATCACGAGGTCCAATTGGTATCTCGTAATAACCCGCTCAAATTCATCCTTAGTCGTCCAATGATTACAGGACATCTGGAAAGGTGGGAAATTATTTTGTAGTAATTTGATATCTAGTATGTGTCTCAAAAGGTAATAAAGGGCCAAGATTTGGCTGATTTCCTATCTGAACACCCTTCAGTAGAAGATACATCTTTAGATATTGAACTTCTTGATGAGGAAGCCTTTTCTATTCAAGATAATCTTAAAACATGAGAAATGTACTTTGATGGTGCTTCTAGAAGTCCAAAAGGGAAGAAAATGGAAGATCCTAAATTCAAAAAAGTTGGGTTAGGAATTGTCCTCATTTCTCCAAAAAAGGCAGTGCTACCTTATTCCTTCTTATTGTGGGAAGGCGATACAAATTGTAACACCCTGAGATTTTATGAAAAATATTCTTTTTAATTTCATTAATATCTTGTATTGTACGCTACACCAAATGGAGCTTGCACAACACGCATCCCTGACTTTTCTTGCATTACAAGCAATCACTACCTTCCTCGATAGCGTGTGTATTACGCAATATTGAGTTTCACTAAACGAGATATTATTATAATATTATTATGAACTAGCCGTTATGAATAGTAATACCCACTTTTTGAAATTTTATAAATTTTATCTTTCAAAATGGACTTTATTTTCGGATTCGGAATATCGAAATTAGCTTAGGGTGAAATTTTGGTACTTTTCGGATAACTTTCATATTCTAATGAATAGTGAAAATTACTAAATTTTAATTAAAAAAACTTTTTTAATCGAAATAATTAATAATGATAAATTATTAATTTGAGTGGTTTTAAAGTATATTTAGAATATATTTTTAAAATTTAATACAATGTTGGTCATTGGATGTAATTTCACATTTAAACCAGGCATAAACAAGTGTCAATCTTTTGATAGTTATTATCTCTTAAGAACACACTATTTGTTTTGATGACGGGAATTAATTTTTAAATTAATTAATGCAACTGATATGTTTTTAATTTGTTAAAATAGACATCATTTTTGAATTCATAATATAAAATATAGCTTAGGCCTAATTTTTGGTATTTTTCTGGAAACTTTCATTTTTTGATGAATAGTGAAACCACTAAGTGGTATTTAAAAAACTGAATTTTTCATAAAACATAATTTTACCACTTCTGTGAGTGGAATTTCAAAAATTTGAGATACATAGTTAATATCAATGACTAAAATGTGGTTCAATGAGATGAAAATAATTTTTGGTGAATAGTAACTTTTTTCTTTTTTTTACCACGGTTAAAAGTAAATAGGGTAATTAAGGGTAAAAATGATATTATTATTACCCTAACACATGTCCTAATTCTATTGAATAAGTGTAATTCGGCCAAAAAAAACCTTAGGAATAAAATATGACCATTTAGGCCCACTTGGATTAGAATAGGACATTTAATATTAATTTATTTAAAGAAGGGTTAAAATAGTTAAAATCAATGTTTAATAAGTGAATCATTTTTAATATAGAGTTATACATAAGATAAATTAAGATATAAATATTCATTAGAAATATAAAAATATTTCCTACATAATGGTATTTTATTTATAATTTTTAGACATTAAATAATTTAATTTATTTATGACACAAAGATGATGCGGTAATTATCTTATTAATGAAATATTGACATAATTGATGTTATAAATACCCAAATAAATATAATTTGAGACTTTTTATGAATTAAACTAATTTTCTAGGTTAATATGACATGTTAGTATTTATTTAATTAACTTTTTTATAACTAATAATTCTTTTATGATTTTCAAAAAAATCAATTACCAAATAGTGTCAAAATTGACATAAAATAGTTTTTAAAACAAATATTATATTATTAATTATTATTTTATTCCTAAAAATCTAAGGTTCGGCCAAATGACTTAGATAAAGTTATATATATTAATAATAAACAACTTGGGGTTCATTTGGTTTGTTATAGTAAGTTTATTAACCTTATAGTGTAAGAAAACAAGAAGACACGGTAAAAGTAAAATTATTTAACTTAAGGTTAAATATAAATGATAAGGTTAAAATAGAAACCTAAACTTATCTAAATTCTATTGGATGAGAGGATTTCGACCCATCCCCACATTATATTTTAAATAAATCAATTTAGATCTATTAAAAACCGAATATGACTTTATAATAAAATAATATTATTAGTTTTTCCAAAGGTGCCCCTCTCCTCCCTTATAAAAGGGAACCTCCTCCCTCTCTTCCTCACACCACTTTGAGCCTTCAAGCTTGACCAAACCCTGAAAATTTCTCTTATCCACTTCCCTAGAAACATCCTAGAGGTCCTGGTCTTCTTAAAAGACCAATTTTAGTGCCCTAAGAGGAGGTCTCAAAGAGGCGTTTCAAAGAAGAGGTAATGCCCGTTACCGATTCTTTCAAATTTATTTCTTCTTCCACTTCTTCTTCTTAGGTTGTTTCATTATGAAGTAATAAAATCAGTATCACTCATATACTGATATGTTATTATAATTATGAAACAACCCTATTTCACCATCTATCCATCCTACGGAAAATGAAATCACCGCGCTTGCGTACGTACGGAATACCGTCTCTACGCCGTGGTGTAATCTATTTTCCACCACCACCTTACTTGGATGGGTATAATGGTGTAAATAATAACTATATATTGTTATTGTAAAGTGATATTGATTCTGTAATAGTATACATACACTCCAATAAAATTCCACGATCATGGGAACGATATCATCGCTTGTGCGTACGTACGGAATACCGTCTCCACGACGCGATGAGATTCATTCTCAATGATTAACGATTCATAAATGATTATAAAGTATATATAATAAGTAATAATGAAATATATGAAATAATAATGATACTGGATTTATGTATATATATATATGTATTTCATCCAATTAATTCCATTCAATTCAATGAGGAAACGAAAACAACGTTCATGCATATGTACGGCCTACCGTCTCCATGAACGGTGTATTTCTTTTCATTTTTAGATCTATTATATATATGTATATTCTGAATATATATTATATATAAATCATGTTTTATATTCTGGAATTAAGTAATCATTATCTAAGTAATCATATGAATAATTACAAGTCAAAACACGGACGAAAAATAAAACGATTTTACCCAAAACGCTCTTTAACATGGAATTTACAAAAGAATTGGTAATATAAAGTCATAAGTGAACCATATATGATATCATAACAATGAATATGATTCTTTAATAAGTCAATGACATTATTTAAATCATTATACAAGAGGTTCAGATACGTACGAAGCATATCAGACCTAAGGTAAGGGATAACTTTTCCAATCTCATTCTTATCCGAGATTGTTTATTCGTAAGTATTTACTGGGGTTATTGTTATCATCCATGTCCATGTTTCCTAAAAATGGTTTAATGTATGTTTAATGTCCTTTTTACCCATTTTTGACTTTTACCACATGGTATTTATGTAATCTTTCTTTTACGAGGTACTTTTTGATTTTTCTGGAAAAAGTATAAGAAAAATGTTTTTTTAACTTATACGGCATGAACGGATTTTTACGGTTTTATAGAGCCTTAATTTCATTAAGCTTACTCCAAAATATTTCATGAATATTTTCAACAAAATCCCTTTCTTTTAAAATTACATGCCATTTTGTGAAAAGAAAATGATTTTGAAGAAAAAAGGATAGTTTCCTCAAGAATTCATCTCAAGTGTTTTATCAAAACCATTTTCATCTAAGCTGACATTATTTCACATGTGTATGTTTCAAGTATCATGTATCTATGATTTACATGGTTTCACTTTTCTAATGATGAAATGATATCCAATTTTTTTGTATGGATTACGTTATGATGGAATGATGTTTATGAAACCCATTTTATTCTTGGGTTATGATAAATGATTTATGTTTATATTGTGGCACACGAAAGAATGATTTCAATATGAGATGGGTGGGACCTATATCTCCCTACAATGCATTAGGTAAAGATTTATATCTCATGGGATAGACATGGCTGGAACAGAAAGTTAAACCGGTTCAGTAATACAGGACTGGAACGAGGAGTGAACTCAATTTAGAAAGGGACTTTGTCCACTAAGATGGTCTTGACAGCAATGCCTTGGCTACTATGGAAATAATATCATGTGCTTAATGGTTTCCATAATTAAATGTTTTATTCCCATGCTAATTTATCATGATTAATGTTTCTTCATGATCTATTCCTTACACACAACCATGTTTTATGTCATTGCTCAAGATTTTGATGTTTAGATTTTATGCTCATGTTTTTTTTACATTAAAATGTCTAAGGATTGTTTTATGTTCTCTATGCTTACCCTTACTGAGCATTTGAGATCACCCCCTTTATGTTTTCTTTTCCCTAGGATATAAAGAAATGTTTTAGGTAAGAAAACAAAAGGGGAAGATATTTATGGGAGAAGTTGAAGATCTTTCACCACGATTAGAAGATTACGTTCCGAGTTTGCAAAGACACTAAACTAGTATGGTCCTTGTGTGTCTGTGTTTGTTATGTATTAGGTATTCTGCTAAAGTAATGTAATGTCCATGTACATCAAGCTTCGGGCCTCTACACAAATAATGAAGTAGAATAACAAGCTCTCATCACAGGATTGGAGTTGGCGCTTCAGGCACAAGTGAATCACTTAAAGGTGAAAGGTGATTCAAACCTGGTAATCAAACAAGTTAATGGGGATTATGCCATCCGAAAAGAAGAGTTAATCCCTTTGTATGATTATGTCAGAGAGTTAATGGCGAAATTTCCTTCAGAACTGACATTTTCTTATGTCCCGCGATCACAAAATGCTCAAAATGATGCACTGGATAATATAACCACAACTTTGGAATATCCAAATCAGGACAAGACAATCATCAATATTTCCCACCGTCATACAATTTCACCTTATGTTCAAATAAGAACAGATGAAATTAATGAAATTAGTCCCATTCCTAAACCATATGGTCATACTACAGGATGTATGACACCTATCAGGGAATACCTTCAAAATGGAACACTTCCACCTGATAGAGATGGGAAAGAACAAGTCTTGTGAAGTGTGGTCAATTTTTATCTTTATGATAGCCCAGATCACCTAGAGAAAATTCTCAAAAAATAGGTTTTGATGGAATTATCTTCAGATGCATTGATGGTGAAGATACAATGGCTATCACGAAATAAGTACATGTAGGAGTCTGTGGTGCCCACCAGTCTGGACATAGACTATCTGATCAAATTCAAAGGCTTGGATACTTTTGGCCTTAAATGATACAAGATTGTGTTGATTTCATGAAGAAGTGTCATTCTTTCCAATTATGTGCCAAATTCATTCATCAACCCCCAGATTTGCTTCATACAGCTAAATACTAGTGGCCATTTTCCACATGGGGAATGGATGTGGTGGGACCTTACCCTTTAGCTACAACCAAGCAATTTAAGTATATTCTTACTGCTACTGAATTCTTTTCCAAATGGGAAGAGGCAATACCTCTCAAAGAAGTTAGTTCTAAATGAATTGTTAGATTCATCAAGTCTAACATCATTACCAGATTTGGTGTCCCTCATACCATATTGACGGACAATGGCACCAACTTCTGTTCATCCAAGGTAAGGAAGTTGTATCAAGAATAAAACATCAAATCCAATCATTCATCTCGGTATCATGCAGCGGCCAATGGCTAAATATAAGCCTTCAACAAGACTCTTTCAAACATACTGCAAAAGATGGTGGATAAAGATAAGAAATCATGTCCTGATAAACTCTTTCATGCTTTATGGGCTTATCGGACCACCACCCATACTGCAATGCGGTCAAATCCATATTCATTGGTATATGGAACAGAAGAAGTCTTTCCCATTGAGGTTCAATTACCCTCACTCAGAGTAGCCATTTGTGATCAGTCATCTATATATAAACAATATCAAAAGCGATTGGATGAATTGGAACGATTACATAAAAAAATGTTGTGCACCCTACACCATTTGGAAGTCTATTAGAATCGAATAGCATGAGCTTTCAACAAAAAAGTTCATCTTTGTTCATTAATTCAGGGAAAATTGGTATTGGTTCTCAGAACTCCAATGATACCAGGAAAGAAACCTCCCAAGCTTGAGCCAAAATGGAAAGGACCTTACTCAATACATAAGGTCTACTCCAATGGAGCTTATTATTTAATCTCAATGGATGGAGAACTCATCACTACTCCAATCAATGACAGATTTCTAAAGAAGTATTTTGTATAACACAAATACATCATATCAGTCTATGCATATGACCTTAAACTATTCACACCATCGTCCAACATGATGTTAAATTGTTCCATCATCCAACATGATGTTAAAATGTGCCATCATCCAACATGATGTTAAACTGTGTTGTCCTTGCTACAAGAATTTCAACTGTACAGTCCCTTATATGTCCAACATGACGTTAAACTGTGACGTCCTAGCTACATGATTCTAAATTGTACAAAAGTCCCTTATGTCCAGCAATACATTAAACTGCATAACCATCATCCAACATGATGTTAAACTATGAAAAATTCCCTAATATGTCCAACATGACGTTAAAATGTGTCCCCATTGTCCTCACTGCAAGACATTAAACTACATAGTCTTCCATCATCCAACATGATGTTAAACTGTGTTCAGTCCCTTATACATCCAACATGACATTAAACTGTGCATCGTTAGGGTTGTTGCTACCTCTTGTTTCTCACACCGAGTATGACTCACGTGAGTTTAGAGTAAAACTTCAACCATAACACCTTCTTTGGGCCGCTAACCATGTGTAAGTCCTAACACTTTCTTTTTAGATCGTTGTACTCAAAAACAACTTGATCACCAATTCATTCTTTAATTGAACTATGTGGACTTTGATCCTTGCCTTCTAGGCTGGGTACGTAGGCAACCTCCCAAGGTTCAATCCCAAAACCAATCTCTTCACATCGGTTCACCTCTATCTCATATGATGTTGATCCGTGAAGCAGCCCCTAGAACCAATATTTTTACATTGGTTCACCATGGTCCATGTATATGACCTTAAACTATTCGCTCTTTTGTCTTGTACAACAATAAACTACAACATTCTTTGACACCCTCCCCTGAGAGGGAATCATTATTTACATTGATATCTAATCATGTTATATTCCAAAGACTACGTGCATACATGGCAATGCCCAAACCTTTTATCTTGGGTCAAACCATCATTGCACTAAAGTCCCCTTTTCACCCTTCACTTGTACAAACCAAATCTGTATAGAGGGTATTTCAAGAACTACGTGTGGCTTGATTCCCATCCTTATGGGATACGTAGGAACGTTCGAGCGCCCCTCGAATCTAGCCCCAAGCCTTTGGGCCTAACCCCAAATTTCATTTTCAGTACCTTGGCTGAAAAGTCCCACTATGAAAACGTGAATATGGTATGAAAACCCTGGTTTTCATTCACATCAGGTTTATAAAATACACACGGTGTATTCATTATTATGGTCCGAGATCTATGACCCTAAACTAAGATCTTATATACTCTCATCCCACATGACGTTAAACTGTATTTCAGTAACTACATTTGGCTTGATTCTCATTCTAATGAGATATGTAGTGAAGTCCAACATGTCAATTTAGGACCCAGCCACAACATGATTATGGTTAGCATTGATCTGTGTATCTCCTTCGTGCATTGGACAATACTCATTTTCATGTGTCATACTCCTAACCTTAAATACTTCTAGATCTCCATAACCCTTTTCTTGACTTCTGGTCACAAAATGTCCGATTCTCGAGAGTTCTTTTTCTTGACTATACAACACGTGCCCTTAGGCGGCCTTGCATAAGTAGTCTACATAACAGACCTATCATCCAAAAGATACTATTATTTGACTATGTAGCCAATGATCTTAGGTGGACCTGCATAATTCAACCCCCAAACGGGTTTGTCAAATAGTGGTAACTTCATTCTTGGGAATAAAACCTATTTTGTCCTTAGTTGTCTTAATGAAAATATGTAAGGATCCGCAAAAAATAGCCATCCTTAACATATTTGTCCCATACTCTTTTTCATGATCTGAAAGTATTATAGTCTATGGTTTATATTTCCTTTCCCTATGTTTGGGTCAGACCTTCATAGGAGTGACATTCATTCAGTTCTTAGACAATCTTGATTGGAAATATCTTCTCCATATTCAAGTACCTCTCTCCATACAGCAAACTCTATGCTTTATAAAATTTGAATCTCCATAAACTTCCACTGAATTTTTAATAGTAGAAAAGTGAATTTCTGAGAGTTCTTTTTCCTGACTATTCAGAATGTTCCCTTAGGCGGCCTTGCATAAGTAGTCTACATAATGGACCTGTTATCCAAAAGATGCTATTATTTGACTATGCAGCCAATGCCCTTAAGTGGCCCTGTATAATTCAATCCCCTAACGGGTTTGTTAAATAGTGGTAACTTCATTCTTGGGAAATAATTCTTCTAATTCCTTTTAGACCTTTTTTGTATCATTCATCAGATTCAAAATTTCTTAAAGTCATAGTTTATATATTTTCCCTCATACTTGAATATGGTAATATGTTTTCAGATAAATTATCAAGGAATTGAGTTAATTTTAATCCACTCGGTCAAAGCTATTTCGACCTTAAACATTATCCTTTTTATGTCCGATGTTTACGACTTTAAACTGCCCAAAAAAGAAAAGGGAAATCTGAAAAAAAGTGAAGTACCAACTCACTAAACATACATTTTGTATGATTTAGGTAATATTGAGCAATAAAAAGTTTCAAATTTTGTAGAGTTATTTTTATAATCCTAGGAAAAATAAAACTATGCTTACTAGGACCATTGGATTAACAAGAGAATGTAGACACAAATGATTGAAGATGAAAGTATTTTTCATTGATGCACAAGAGTTAGAAGGAAATCCATAGAGTGGAGTCTCTTATCTTTTTTGAGAATTACAAAAGGTTGTTAACATAACTCTTCACTTGATTCATGACATCCTGAGCTTCATCAGCATCCACTTGAAGCTCATGCACTCGATCAGCTTCACTCTTTTCAGCTTGATGGAGTGCTTTCTTGGAATCTTCAATGGATTTCATTCCATTCATTTGAACTCCTTCCAGTGAATTATTAAGCTGATCAAGTTCCCTAGTAACAACATCTAACTGTTGCTGAAGGTGAATCTGTTGGACGACTTTCTCTTTGATCTTATGCTTCAGCTCCTTTAACTTGGCAGCATGATCAGCTTCAGCTCAGGACACCGCAACTTCAAATTCTCTAACATTGGTCAATAGCCTCACCCTGGTTAAATCTTGATGGTACTTCTGCTCCTGCTCCCTTCTTAAGATGACTTGTTTCACCATGGCATGGATCTCTTGATATCCAAAACCGCCAAGTCCTAACATGACGAATAGGGATGATGGTCGGGGTATCTTCAATGACATCTCTTCAAGAGGCACTTCAGATATGATCTTCCATATGTTCTTCCATGCCTTGTGTCGTGAAAATTGGAGTGCCTTTTGTACCTCTGGGTCTGACTCAGCATCACTGTAACATGGGGGAATATAATCTGGGATTAATGCGCTTAGGGAAGTGCCCTGTTCTACTCCTTCCCCCTGACCCATGTTACTTCACTTTCTATTCCCGTTGGGGCAGAGGCTGAGGCTTCACCTCCATATCTAACCACTGAAATTGATGGCCCTACATAATTAATTAAAAGCTTTGGTTAGTTTTAAAGGATAACAAAATTTGATTGGCTGTCTTGAAAATTAAGTATAGTCACAAATATTGTTATCCCTTACCCAACAGTAGATCATCGGCATGAGAAGGCTCCTCCCCATCTTTCCTAGCTTCAACAAGATTTTCAGGATGAATTTCAGGAAGCTCTACTGGGTTAACCTCCACTTGAGCTAATGTCTCTACTATAGTAGGGTTGTCTGTACCCCCTTCAGGAATTATCAGTTCAGCTGATGGCTCAGATGAAACTGCATATTTGAACCAATCATGTTCAGAGATGTAATAAGAAGTTATTTTAATAGGATGAAGGATAACACTCACATCCAAAATCCTCTAAATTACATGGTAATTTAACTTGATCTAAAATATCTTCAAAAGATGCACCAAGTTTCATCATTTCATATAATGATATCTCAGATTCCTGATTAGTCTCACCAGTGAGAGCATTTGATACATCTTCTTTCCGACCCTTATTCTGCAGCCTCTGACCCCAGTCATCTTCTTCAGATAATATTAAAGCATCAGCTGTAGTGACCGCTAAATGTTCCGGTGCTGGGGTTGAACCTAAAGTATCACATAATGAAAGTCAATTGATGTTTTCATTTAACATCTTATGAACCATTGTTAAATTACCATAAGTAGGCTCTTATCTCCTTGCAGTAGCATCATGAGTGGTACTGGGAATAGATGTTGGTTCCTCTTCAGGAGCAGCCAAGCCAACATGAACTTGTAATTGTTCACCAGTACCCTCTGTTGTTCTTAGAGGAGGATCATTCCTCTCCCTCAAAGGGGAAACTGAAGAAGCCCCTGCAATCCCAAAAATAATGAGAAATATTTTCATGGTTTAAGACTCATGACTATCTGAAGGACTTACCACTACTAATGAAGCGTTGAGTTGTGGAATTCTTCTTTTGATGTCTTTGTTTATTCAGATTTTTGGGAGTGATGACATATTTATCTCCAAATACAGGAATTGGAGAATGAAATTCCATGTTTAACTCTTCCTCCATGGCCTGCTGGCTTGGAGATATCTCGCCCGACTTGTGAGGAGATTCATTATCCCTGATGGCAGTACCACTAGGGCTATACTGTGGTGAAGGAACCTCAACAGTTCCTTTCTTTGCAAGCTGCAGGATGAAGAAAATAATTTCCTTGAGTAAAAAATCTTTAATTGGAATCAAGTTACAAAGCAAATAAGGAAAGAGACTTACATCTTCATGAGCCAAGTAATCATTCCACTCCTCATCTTCGGAAGCACTAGTCCCCTCAGTGGTGCCACGATCTATAATTTCCTTCACCCACTTGGTGACAGGAATGGAATCATCAGTGGCATATATGAGCATCTCCAGCTCTCTAATGTAATCCCACACTTCATCAGGGGTATCCTTGAAATGAATATCGGTGGAGGCCTAAAGATTCCCTATTCCAGGGATGTGTAGCCCCTCAAACAGATCCATCCAGGCAGTTTCAACATCACAATATAAACTCCTCCATGTCTGGATAGCCTCTGGTTGTAGATATTCAGCGTGTGTACCAGAAGGCTGCGAGGAGGGTCCTACAATCTTAGACTTCAACTTCTTCCCATCCTCTACAACTATAGATAAAGGATAAGAAAATAAGAATTGTTTCTGTATAAAGTAATGGCAATTAAACTTCCCCAATGAAGTAACTCACTAGGAGTCGATGGGGTGAGTCTCTTGATTCTGATAGGAGGATTATATCTAGAACGAGGCCGTTTTTCCGCATGTTGTGCCTCATCATCCACATCTTGGGAATCTGGCGAGTCATCCCTAGGTGAGGAACCTAGTGAATCAGCTCCCGGTGGGGAAGAGTCACCTTCCAGATGAGGGGTTTCTTTCTCTACAGTTCTTTTATTTTTCCCCACCTAATAAACCGGATGATTCAGTACCCCTTCAGGGTATGATTCTATCCAGTTATCGGAATACCATGCAGTCAAGTTACTCGCCGCTTTAGCAACTGGTAGATCCAACATTGTCCTGGTCATCTCCACAGATGTCAGCAACCATAGTTGTCGGGCAACCATCGGATGCTGCTCTGACCTGAAATACACAGGAGGGGATACAACAGTCTACTGCAGACACTTGAATTGGCGTGCAAATCTGTATGGAGCATAGGCCTCGCGTATAATCTCTCCGTCAATCTTGGTGGCCAGTACACCATCTCTGCAAGCCAACATGTACGAACTCAGTTCCAGGCTGACTGTTCCATCATCAAAACACCACCTGGTTGGCGGGTTTCCATAAGGAAAGAAATTTAATTCCTTGAACATGCACAGCCTCACCTTCATATCATAGATGTTGAGAGCTAACAAAGAAACTCCAGAAAATGCCTGCCCTGATGGCCTGAAAGAACTTCCAAGAACCTGTACTTCGTTCTGTACAACATAGGTCCTGAAATGAGTGGCGATCCATCCCCACAAAACTTAGAATGGTCCCACTATTATCAAATGAGACTTACCCATAAAGACATAGAGTAATCTCTTGTGAATATTCGTCAAAATGGGGGTGGTTAACCCAACCATTTTCTTCTCAGCCAACTTAGCTGCCACAATGAAGGTCCCTGGATTGATTCCTCCCTTTGAATCCCTGACTGGAAGAAGATAAACACTGAGCCACAAGGCTAAGAAGCCCACTAGATGGGTCTTTTTTAGGATTCTCTGATTCACTTTGTACCCAAAATTCTCAAATTCTCCTTCTTCTAGAGTCATCTAGAATGTGCCAGAAGCACCCCTCTTCTCTGTTCTGGGACAGGTAGTAGGATGAGTATAGGTGGTCCCCTTAACCTCCTTCTTGGTAAGAAACATATCCATCCACTCCTCTGGATGAATATCCTTTCTAGAATGAGTTTTGGAGGTCTTTGAGTTCTTGAGCTTGTAGACAATTTTCAATAATTCCCAAGCCAAAACTAGAGTCTTCTCTGAGTCATTCCAAGTCACCTTGGGAGGGATGAATTCATTATAAATATCACCCAAAATTGGAGCCCCCCGAGATCTTGTAGATATCCCACAAACTAATTCCTACTTCTCTATGATTCAGATGGAAAGAATTGGTTTTTGGGCTCCATCGGCTGATTAGCTCCGGCGCAAACTCATCGTTCCTTTAGACATATGTCTGCTCAGCCTAGACAGCTTCATATATTGTATCTCCTTTTAGATCCTTGACAAAATCTGCACAAGTTTGTCACACCCAATATGACCACATCCAAGTTGGATTCACACCTCCTCCAAGACGGAAGTCCCAACTCTTCTTCAAGCCTTTGAATTGATCCATCTGAGAATTTCGAAATATTGAAGGATAACAATGGGGTTGCAACTCAGGCTTGTGAGGTTTTAGATCTGGGGCACATGGGCTATGATGCATTATGTAGGCCTTTTCCATTGTTCCAGTATTAACAAATTCTCCTCCACTAGAGATATTTGCTGAACAAAATTGGTGTAATTCTGAAACCAAGAATGTGGGAGATAGTTCTTTGCCACTGGAATATTGACTTCTTGCAGATGACCATGCCCATATAGAGGCAAGTAGATGCTCTGTGGAAAATTACGATGATACTTCTTCAAGTACTTTTCCATATCTGGGAGAGTGCTATCACAGATATCATAGTAATCATGGCTAAAAACCTTCATCATATCATCAATCCACTTGCTAGCCAGTTCATCAGCCGTTACGATTATTCTAGGACCATTGAATATTCACAAAGTTCGAATAATTAACTCTTAAGTGAGTTGATTTTTCATAATTTTTTTGAATAAAAATGTAAAAAATGGCTAAGGAATTAAGGTGCGCAAGTAAAATTTTTGGCGCGCAAGTGTAACTGTGTCGTGCAGGTTTTTGGCGTGCAGGTATCACCACGTAGGTCAAAATACCTCTGCAGCAGTGCGACACGAACAAAAGCAATGAAATCGTGGAAAATAAGCCACCTGCGTGATAAGAGCAACCTTTGTGGCGAGAGCTCGAACTATTCAAATCCGGGTTCTTTGCGTGAGAATGGACGCATATTTATAGGCCAGGCCGCACCCCTGCACGCCGAAGCCTGCACGCCTCTCACCTGCGTGCCGCTATCTACGCGCTCAAAACCTGCGCGCCACCCTTCCTTGGTTTTCTTCTTTACCTCAGAGTCACATCCTCATTCCTTTCGGATCCAACTCTAAGGGGGGACTTTTGTTGATGCTCATTTCCATCACAAAGTCTAACAACTGAAAAGGGAAATACCTTAACACAAAGTGATTCATCCTTTGAAGAAACATAAAAAATTGACAAAGGCATGAAAAAGTATTTGCTTCAGCATGAGCCGCGCAAGTTCCAAGAAGGTCGCGCAGGGTACCTTCACGCCACATATTGGGTGCACAGGTGACCTGCGTGCCATATATGATTTTCTCCCAAGGTCTTTAGCAGTCTATAAATACCCCTTGTGGGCCCCCCATTTCGGGATGAAAAAAACTAGAAACTCAGATTTTAGCTCTCGACACCCTGGTCTCTTCTTGAAGTCTTCCGAACACTTCTAAGGTAATTTATTACCTATAATGGAAGATCTAAAGAGGAGGAACAAGACCTAAGTGTTGAAATTCACCAACACCTGTGCGCCTAAGTGTCTAACCCTTAAGGGAAATGGTCACACTTGTGTGCCGCCTTATTCCTTCAACAGAACCTGCACCCCACCATTTTATAAGCCTTTAGGGATAATACTAAGGGCTTGAGCCAAGTCTCACCCAAGTATTACCCTATGGGTTGACCGTCGTACATGTACCTATGTGTCGCGTAGGTATACCTGCGCGACTAGGACCTGCGCGCCCAAACAGGACCTGTATGCCTACCTCTTTTTGGGTGCCCCTCCTGCCTATTTCAGCTCTTTTCTTCAAATCCACATATCCTCTTCAAGATTCAGCCTTCAGAATCCTCTTAAAATACATTTATGGCATGATTCCTTGGTTGGATTCCTTATCTGAAAGTAATTCTGTGGATCATCTCTCAAAACCTAGTGATTTACATATCTTCATATCACTAAGATGAGAGATTTCATTCATTCAACCTCATCCTTTAAGATGAGAAGATATTAATCTGGGCATCCTTCTTAGGAGTAAGCCCCAAGTCCTCTATTATTGGGCATCCTCCTCAGGATTAAGCCCCAAATCCCCTAACCTAGGATTCCTTTTCAGGAGTAAGCCCCAGTCTAAGTTCTCTTAACACGGGCTTCCTTTTCAGGAGTAAGCCCCAGTCCTAGATCTTTAATATGGGAATCCTTCTTACAAATAATCCCCAGTCATAATTCCCTTTAACCTGGGCCTCCTTCTCAGGAATAAGCCCCAGTTCTTAAGTCCCTTTAACCTGGGCCTCCTTCTCAGGAATAAACCCCAGTCATAATTTCTCTTAACCAGTCTTAATTTCTTTTGATTTGGACTTCCTTATCAAGAATAAAACCCAATCATAAGTCCCCTCTAATTTGGGTATCCTTCTCAGGATTAAGTCTTAAGTTAAGTATCCAAATCTCCATAAAGCACATATACCTTTATAGACCTTGTTCCTTGGTTTCTTCCCTGAAGTAAAACCTAATCTTCATCTATTTGGGCATTCATACATACATAAGCCCCACATCATTTCTTATGATTGCATCTTTCATGGCACAATTGTCAGGTTTTACAAACACCTCTTGTTTCTCACACCGATCATGACTCACGTGATCTTAGAGCGTAAAAGTAATTATGACATCTTTCTTTGAGCCATAAATAATACATAAAACTCATACTTTCTTACTCGAACTACGTGGGTTCTGATTCCTTTTCTAAAAAAAGGATACGTAGGTAGCCTATCTACTGGTACGATCCCAACTCTAAAATAATCCTTGCCCTTCTGAATGACAATAAACTTCAAGTGCCCTGCTAAGTGGCTTCAAAACCAGTATGGTTATCATAATAACCAAGAGACTTCTATATAATGTGTTGAAGGATACCATTGACTAAGAATCTCTAACAAATACAGATGATTCTCTATCGATGAAGAACCTCAAATACATATAAAAGATTCTCTAAATCTCCTACATATCAATCATTTATTGTTATATCTAAAGGAAAACATTATTTTCATACTTGGTAATTTAATAAGGATTCACGAACATAACATAAATCTATAAAGAGAGTCCCGGAGTAGACAATAATTCCCCCCAAAAAGGTGTGATGAGTCCGACCTCCCATCCTCTCGACCAATGAAAATTTTTAAGCCTCATCAGTTCGCAACTAATGAGAACATACCTTTGGAAAGTAGGTCCAAATGGATATAGAATCATTGGATGTTTCTGGTTCTACGAACAAACCCTTTAGAAACCGATTGGAATGTTTGAACCTTAAACCAATAAGGTCATCCCCATTTCCAGCACGAAACAAACCAATTCATTGTTTTCATTTTTAATTATTATAAGACCAATTTTTTTAGGAACTAATTGAACTGGAATAACCCATTGGATATCATAGATGTGGTAAATTATTCCAGTAGACAATAATTTTATTACTTCATTTTTAACAACATCTAGGAGGTTTGGGTTTAGTCGATGTTGTGACTGCCCCACTAGTTTAGCCTCATCATTTTAAAATATATGATGTTTTCAAATTGATGGACTAATACCAAAAATTTAAACAATTTTCCATCAAAAATATTGTTTATACTCTCTCAAAAGTTCAATCAATCACAATTCATGCACTAGAGGGAGTGAACTAACAACAATGACAAGTATCTTGTTTCCATTTTCAATATAGGAATATTTTAAATCTTGAGGTAGTTATTTCAATTCTAATTTAGGTGGATCTTGGATTGATGGGAGTGAATGTGATAATGGGAGGTTAGTGGTATCATTTAACTACACAATGGTATCATCCTCATATCAGGAATGACTTTTACAAGCTTAGTAGTATCATTAATGGCCCTGGGATCCTCAGTGTTCAAGAAATTATAATTTAAAAAACCTACATGAAACTTTTCTAGACTAGTACAACATTATATGCATGATTCATTTCCTTTAATTTCAATCAATGATAAAAAATCAGAAAGGGGATTAGGGGAATGAAAAGAAGTGTTTTCAGGGGAAGGGAGTACATTAATAGAATTAACTGTAAGTAAGGAATGTTCTTATGATGGATGATTCATGAAATCAATGATATTGAAATGGAAAATGTCACAACCAAAATCCATATATAATGTACCATTATAGACATTAGTTATGGTTTTAGTGGTTTTTAAGAAAGACCTACCCAATATAATAAGGGCGTGTCTATCCATCCAATCATCTTCCATTTTAAGCACATAAAAATAATCAGGAAAAATTAAAATTTTCACCATCACAAGAACATCGTCTAACACACTAATGTGGTGTGTTGTACTCCAATTTGTGAGTTGAAAAAAAATTCATGTAGGCTTCTGTTCTTTGACCAGAAATGAAGAGTAAATGGACAAGGAATCACATTTATAGAAGCACCCAAATCAAGCATAGCATTAGAAAAGGAATACTCCCCTATGATGCATGAAATTGAGAATGTTCCAATATCATTGCATTTGGTAAGAAGTTATGGATCCATCAATGCTGATACATTCCTCCCTAATATCACATTTTCATCACCTTGAATTCTCCTTTACTGTCTATACATCTACTTGAGAAACTTTTTGTATCGTGGAATTTGCTTCATGACATCAATCAAGGGGAAGTTGACCTGTAATTTTTTGAAGGTTTCCAAGATTTATTTATCAAGTTCTGTTTATTTTTTTTTCTTGGTTGGGTGTTCTTTTGGGAAAATGGAAGAGGAATGTTTGGTCTATACAACTCCTTGATAGATACATTCTTTTCTTTTGTGTGTTTCTTTCTCAAGAAAAGGATTTTTCTTATTTGGGTCATTTTAAATGGTTGGAATTGAAGTTTCCTAATGAGGATATGAATATTTTATGGGGGTAGATTTTATTTTAAGTTTATTTCCACTCTGAAGGGTGATGGCATTGAAATTTACCTTATCCCTAGGGCTGACTAGTGGTTGAGAGGGTAGTTTACCTGACCCATGACTTTGGATTTCCCCCCATCAATTTGGACAATTAGCATAATTGAGGTTTTAGGTCTTTTATGGAAGATTGGGTGGTTTTTTGGAATTAGAGACTTTTGGTAGCCATTTTTTTCATAATTTCTTCTAGGATAGGCTTGGTTTTTGGAGGGTTTTTTTGAAAAGTCCTTTGTGGTTGTTGAGGATTTCTTGGTGGTGGTGGTGGATGACTAATCTATTCCAGTTGGTTCTATGGTTGTTGAGGTTAGTTAGAATACCCACTTGACTATATTAGTGGTTGTATTTTCACCTAGGATTTGATGGATAATATGGTTCTTGCATAATGGGTTGGTTATAGGGGAAACCTAGAAATGTTGCCTCAAAACTATCAAAAGTTTATCTCAGTTGAGGGAATTAGTCATAATAATGGGTATCAATAGATAAAATACTATAATGTATGGGAGGAGGATATTGTTATTTCCCTTGGGAAAAAGAAAGTTGTCGGATAAGGCTACTTACCTCTTCAAACATCGTGTCCACCTTCTTCTCAAATTCGGAAATCTTCACCTCATGGACACCTCAAATTGATATACTGGAACTTGAACCAAATTATTGTGTGTTCTGTGCCATGTTCTCAATTAGGGTCCATGAAGCAATTAGGGTTTTATCAACTAGTGCACCACCTAAAATAGCATCAATCATGTTTTGATTAATAGGAATTAAACCTTCATAAAAATAATATATTAAAAGTTAATCACTTATTTAGTGGTGTGGGAAACTTGAACAAAGACTTTTAAATATTTCCCAGTATTCATGAATTATTTTCTCTTGTGATTTTATTATACCACATATTTCTTTCCTTATATTTTTATTTCTATAGGTTGGAAATTATTTTTCAAGAAAAAATAATTTCATGTCCACCCAACCTCTAATTGGTGAATTAACATAGTAAAGACAATCTTTTATAGTGTATTCTAATGAGAAAGGGAATGCCCTAAACTCTAATTGTTATTACTCCACATTTTTAGGTTTTAAGGTTGAATATAACGTGTGAAATTATTTTTAATTCTAATGTGGATATTCTCCAGTGAGTCCATGAAATCTTAGAAATAAGTGAATTAGACTAGATTTCAGTTCAAAATTGGGTGCCTCACCTTGCATTTGAATATAAGTGGGTTAGATATCAACATCATGCGAGGTTAGTTATTTTAGTGTTCTATTATTTTAAACCATTCTATAAAAGTTATGTTTGTTTTTAACACGATTTCCAAAATAAGAATAAGGATCGATAAATGTTTCAATGTTTCGGGTTTCCTCATTCAATGGGTTCTCCTGTGTGTCCCGGTGTCACTGACATAAGATCCTCTCTAGTTCGGGTTTGAAAGGTGGTAAATCTCATGGATTAGAACAATTAATTCATAGAACATACACAATAAATTAATCATAACACAAAAATATATTTAAAGGTATAAGATAAAAAAAATATTCACAAAATTTACAAAAAATCTTATAAAAAACACGCACGAAAAACCAAAGAGATCCATAGAAATGGTGCCAAAATTTGACCGTGTTGTCATGAAATTTAAAATTAATTATTATTTTAAAGCTTATTTATATTATAGTTCACACCCTAGGTTATCTCTCAAGGATATTTTGATGTTTGAGGTGTATATTTTTAATAAAAACCACTAAAAGAGGGGGTGGTTTTGAAAATAATTTTTTAAAAAATGACTTAATTTAAAGAGTTTAATAGTTAAAAGACAAGTGGGTTTTGAAAAATATATAATAATTATATGAATATTTCTAAGTTACTACACCACTTGAAAATTTAATTATTCTTAATTCATTATTAGGTTTTGGTGTAATCTTTTGGTTGAGGGTTAACCAAGATCTTGGGTACCCACAAACCTATTAAAATAATAAAAACAGAACTAAAACTTGACATAATAATCTTGTATTCAGTTTACAGACCCTTAGAATGATTCGAGGTTTGTCAAGGAAGACTAAAATATCAAAATTTTGGGAAATAATAGGATTATTATGTTTTCCAATCGAAACAACACAAGTCGCACTCTTAAAATTACACACTGATTAGTTATGAAATAAAAAGTGTTTCAATTAAATGAATAAAAAAAGTTAATATACTACTAAAATAAAAGTTAATTAAAAAAAATACACCAAAAATGTATATAATTATGTTCCATAACTCCCTCTTCAAGTGTGTATCTCCCTCTCAATGATCACCCACTATTTAGCTTGATATCGGGAGGATGAGGAAGATCGAGAGGATCTCCTTCTTAATTTCAGCTCTCCATACGAGGATAGGGAGCTCTAGAACCTCCAATGGGATGAGAGGATTCCTATAAAACTCAAAATTGGAAGAAATTTAATCCCTACTTCTAAATTTTAAATGAGGTGCCCATGGTTTCTTTTTATAGCCAAAATGGGAAGTGGTTTTGGGCACCCAGTTTTGGTTATACCATTTGTATCTTGGTTTTCGACTAGTAAAAGTCCATATCAAAACTTGAAAAAAAGATGAGAGTTGTTTAATGGACTCTTAAATATATCCATGTCAAAAAATCTCATCCATTTGAAATATTTATTATGATATATTGTCAAAATACCGAACCAAACTTTTGAATTCATGAAGATTTGGTCCCCTGGATAGATCAGTTCAGATAGGCTAAAAGATGGCCAAATTGGGCTTGGGTTTCTTGAGATGAGTTATATCCCACTGAATTTTGGATCAGTACAAAATATTTCATCCCATTTGAATCCATTTTTTTTCATAATGTTCAAAATAGTGTACATATGTCCATGGGCTTCCATATAGTTTGACCCATTTTCCTTTTGGATCATCTCTAACCCTCCAAATCACCTCCACCTATAATGAAATCACCCAAACAAGTAAAATTAATTTTTTTAAAAGTGAATAAAAAAAATAATTAAATCATACATGAAGGGAAATTTGTTATTAAAATTTTAATTTATGATACATAATTAGTTTAACCTAGTGATGTAAGGGTGAAAATGAATAGTGAATCGCTACATGATCAGTCAGTAAAATAGTTGATGAGTCCTCATTAGATCCTGAAATAATAATATGAAACATAATAAAAATAAATAATTTACATGTACTACATACATAAAAGTGGGCACATCATAATATAAAAGTTTTTTTAAAAAATTGAAAATAGATAAATAAATGATAATTAGAACAAAAAATATGATACATGTGTCAAGATTCAAATAAAATAAAAGACACAACATATGGACTAACACAAAAACCACCAATAAAACCATCAGACTCTTTTGATACTCCTTTTCATGAGTAATATACTCCATCTTGACATTAAACCTATGTTGGATTCCTCATAACAAAAAATTGTTACCCATTCACACAAAAAACTACAACATGTGTACAGGTAAGGGTTGAGTCTACCAATACAACATGATTTTATTACAGACCTCAACTCTATTGAGTGTAAGTGATTAAAGTGAATACATGTGGAATATCCACGATGAATATAACTCAACCCACTAAAAACATGATAGTAGTATTGATAATATAATATAATAAAAGAAATTAAAAGGATACAACTAAACCACATAAGAACATACAAATTGATCACAAAAAATAACCCACTCAAGTATAAAGGTTCATATCATACACCTTGAACTACAAAACAAACTATTCAAGCTCACACCTCTTATTTGAGACAACTGACCAAAAAACGTTTTTTTAAATGGTTCCTAGGATCAATCATCACACCCATCTTACCCAACATATAAACAACTATCAACCAAGCACCCCTAAACACATATAACGATTGATCATTCATTATCATGACTCACCAACACTATGAAAAATAAACACAAGGACAATTCCTAACCCAAACTAGAGTCGTCACTCGACATGAACATTTATTTCACTTACCCCAAAATATAAATTAATTATCTAAAACTAAAATAGGAAAAGTTAAAAAAATCATATCTCGACCCCTTCACCTAACCCGATGTATAAAAAACTTGAATAAGAGAAGTCTAGGTAAACCTCAAACCAAAGGAAAATGGGGCTTGAAGAAGCATAAAAAAATAATATTTTAAATTATTTTTGGTTCCAGATTCATGTCACATCATAAATTTTGGAAAACTATGCCTATATTTTCCAATGTATCATGTGAAATTTAATTTAAGATTTAAGAAAAAATTGAATGAAACCATAAATGGTACCATGTTCATCCATCAATTATGATATGATCTACTCATTGTCGGCATTCCATAGATTGAAGATTCTAGTGAGGTGTCCTCTAGACCATCCAAACAAGAACCATATCTCAGGGATCATCCTTCTTCGATTCCTAGGTTGTATAATTAGAAATAAAATGTTATTTACAATGTTTATTTGATCGTGTGAAGAATACAAACTCAATCCAAGTAAGAAAGATCAATCCAACCTTGTTTTTTTATTTTATTTCTCTCTTTAAGCTTGAGAGAGGATATGAGTGGAGAGATCCTCTCTATAAAATCATAAAAATGATAGAGGTAAATATTTATGGATAAAAAATGAGCTTAAATAGTAGGTTAAACTTTACAAAATAGCACTTAAGCCTCTGGATAAGTTTAACCACATAGATCAGACCATAATGACATGAATAACTAAGTTGAAATGTCATAAATGCCATGAATATTTCACCACTAACTTGTGATGAATTATAAGCAATTATCTTGGTTTGTTCCACCCATTATTATTTAATGAACCATGAATGTGTAACATTAATTATAAAAATAATATTTTGTCATATTAAATTTTATTATTAAGTATCTTATGAATAACTTAATAAATAAATTTAATAATAATTATTATAAACTTGAATAATATAACTGAATTAATTTATATTCCACCATTCATACTCAAACATCCACTATCCCTTATACGTGGGGCCCAAATCATCCTAAACCCCTATTTATCTAAATAGGTGGAACTTATGGATATACTTAGTGTGTGATCCTCTAGGACTTTATCTCAACAACAGTGAGCCATAACCACAGACCAAGAGCAGTATCTAGAAACTCATCATGGCTCCTAAGGGGATAAGGAATTTCATAACTATGAAAACCTCCTACAAATATGCTCCTTGTAATATAATCTCTTTGTCTCATGATATCTCATAAATAAGGACACATAATTCATGTCAAATTACTTTATTTATTTATTTATGACCAACTGGATGACTTAACTTCGATCACTATGGCCATGGATTTAATAAAGGTACTACCATTCTGGTCTACTAGGATTGAGATATATCTTCCTTTCAGAAGTGAAAAATTATGTCTTGATCATTAAATCAATGTCGTATCACCAATCATTCACACAATGAAAGCTATATATCTAAGACATAAATGTCATGGTTTTTTACATGCATCAAAGTACATGATCAAATGATACCCACTAATAATTATATATTGTTTAGATACTAATAAACATGATCATAGATAAGAACATCCAATGACACCCAAATCATTTAATGTTCCTATTAGTGGATCCTCATAATCTCATTTACTTAAGATCACTAAGTGTGAACTTCATAAGAAGAATTATCAATGTTTATGAGCTCTTAAAAACTTAATAGTTAGACATCATCTATATTGTTTTAGTATGATGTATCTAGACCATATGATATATGTTTAAGATTATTATCATTCATATAGAGATTATCATTATAGATAAGAACTACTATAACTTATTGATACAAAAAAATATAAGGAAATTACCATCTAAATATTATATGTAGAAGTATCAGCACTAGTATGGTAAAAATACATCATGCATAACTGTCTATATCCATGATATGATAATTGAAAATCACTGTTCATGTTTTATTTAGGGAACCCTCTTTTACAACACTCTCACTTTCACTAGAGCCAACTTTCTAACCATCAACCTATTATCTCTCACATGAAAAAACCATGCTTCTATTGAGTATTGGATTTAGTCATTGAGCCTTCCATGTATTCTTGTATGGATAATCTATTATCTACAACTTCACCCATTTGAGTAAAATATCCCTCAAGAGATGATATCCCTGAGTATATCCCATTTTCCCTCTATCATGAACTTGAATTCATGGCTAGTAACATAATATTTTACTTTTGGGTATGACTCAAAGAACTGGAACAAATGCCTATGTATTTTAACTACTTATTTTGCTGCATCAAATGCTGCAACATTCTTGATATTTTTAGATATGGTTGACATTATATTTAATGAGATACACTTGATCATTACCTTAGACCCACTATGATATTAGATCAAATTAATCCATGGGAAGACTAGTTTTATTCCCCCTTGAAAACTAGTGTCCCTTCCTCTCCAAGTACAAGATACAAATCCCTCTCAAGTACTATCAGATAGTTCCAACTACTTCTCATTCAATTATCTTGGATTTATTTGATATTTTCCTACCAAAATGTATGTGTTGGAAATAACATATAACATATATAGAATTTCATATGATAAATATCCATCATAGAAGCATATGGAGTTTTACTCACCATTTTAATATCCTCTTATGTCTTATGCATATATTCTTGGAGAGATTTATTTTATGTGACATCAAAAACAATTCTATCTCAAATTGATCCATCTTTTATTTTTCAATAACTTTTCAATATATATATATACTCTTACCTGGTCCAGGTTACCCATAGATCTACCTTTGTAGCTCTCATTCCTTAGAACTTGGGTTGCTACTTGAATTAAATCTTTAGAGACATTATTTCAATATATTATTAACTAAATGTAAAACTAATAACTATTTTCTATTTGTAATTAACATATTTTACTTTAAAAACTACGGAACTCCCACTAATCTCTTACATACATATAAAAATAAATTATTAAAAATTAATATTCTATGATCACGATTCTTTCATATCAATAAATTTATATTTGTAACTTAAACTCCTTATTTTTCATTCTATAGTGTCACCAACCATATCCGTTTTCATTGTATAGACTATATCCAATAAAGGTGGTCTTAAAATCCAATTCTCAATATAATGATCTTATAAAGTTTCTATGTCAAGTAGAATTATAATTAATTTAATCATGAAGACTTAACAAAACCAATTTATCCTTATTAGCACCATTATTGTACTACCCATGTATAGTTTCTATTGAATACCCACCAATAGATTTACATCAACTAGAGAAATTATCAAGATCAAAACTTGATTTTGGTGTATGGGATCCATTTTTATGAATTCAAAAACACTTATCATTTTTTCTTATTTTCATTTACTTCTTCCTTACAGGACAAGTATTTATTATTCTAAATGAATAATATATCACCATGTCTTTGTGATCATAAAACCATCCCTCTTAGTTTTATACTTTAGATATTCACCATTTTATAGAAACATAGTCTATCACTTGACTATATTTTTTCTATCTTATGGATTTATGTTTTATTCTTAAAAGTATTTATGATAAACTACTGAGATATAATTTGTATTTTTATTAATGAAAGTTTTCTTATCAAATTATCCTTAACAAATCCTTTACATGTAAACACATTTTTTTTCTCTCACAATGTATTTATTTAATATTATAACACATGTGATATCCAATTTACATTATAGTTGATATATGGTTATGGGTTAACATCAATATTTTAGAATCATGTCTCAAATAGATAATGTAAGACTTTATAAGGATTATAATACTCATCGATCCTTATTTCACCAACATCATGGATCTGATGTGCATAGAGACATATGAGTTTAGAAATTAATCCAATATACATTTTAATGATCGATGAGTGCTTGGTTAAGATATTATTTATCTCATGGGTCTAAAGTAATTCACATATTCTTAACAATATTATTCCTTACTTAACTATTAAATTCCTTAAATATCTTAAGCAAATCTCATAAATTATGAGAATTTACCTCAAAATTCTCCTTAGAACAACCCACACTGTCTAGCTGAACTAATTATAGAAGCTTTGTGATTGGAATTTATCTCTAAATTTTTCTTTGTATAAAACTCAATAAGTAAGAGTGTTTATAAGACCTAATGTTTTTAGCTATAAAGAATAAAAAAATAATACTAGGCATATCCTTGAAAGCTACTTTTAATTTTACTATACAAAGAATTATCTTACCATGGCTGGGTATTATAGTGTCTTACATTTTATATTAATAATTTATTACCGATGATTCAAGTATTACTAAACTATTAATTTAGTATGAAACACACAAAACAATATTTATTCCATAAGGAATAATGTCTCGGTCTGTCTTAAAGAACACCAATATAAATGTTTTGGTAAATTTAAATACACAATTATAATTTCACAAGAATTAATATAGTAGGTAATAAAAACTCATGTACTTCTCACTACTGATGTAGGAATCACCCTTTCTCAACTTCTTGGAGAATTAAACTTGACTTCTAGTAATGTTTATGAATTTTATTGGTTTCCATATTTTGATACAAATGCGTGACACACATATAGTATCTAATACTTAATAAATAAAATAGAAATTTTACATTCAATGATGAATATTATTGAAGTAAAAAAAATTTCTTGCTTCTTCTTCATTTCATTGAAATTTATCTTCCGTTGAATTATCATGCCATAAACATATAAAATATCCTATTTTTCGATGCTCTACCTATTTATCTTTTGTTTCTTAAAAGGATGTTGTAAAGGTGACTTCAGTGTCACCCTATCCACTGGTCTTTTCACCTTGTATTTTTATTTGTTCACCACAAGAACTAAAATTTTATCTTTATTTAAGTTATCATTTTCTTGGTGAACCTTAACCAAAAGACATTGAATCAGTTTCTCCATATTATTAATTTTATAACACTCAAAAAATTTAGAGTAACTAGGTGAAATGGATGAAATAATGAGATTTATTGAATGATCATGATACAATATGAATCCAACTTTCAATTTACATTTGTTCAATGTAGTCATAATCTCATTTATTTCTTGTTTCACTTTCTTCTCGCAAACATCTTGAAGATGAAACAACATAGTATAACCATATATGTCCTAATGTATCTTTCACAAATAATTAAACATTAATGATTGCATTATGATTTAAACATCCTATGAATTATTAATACTTCTCCAATAATATCCCTTTAGACCCTAACTTATTAAAGTGTCTTAATAGGTAGTAGGGATTTAAGAACATGAAATTTACTTTTATATTGTAGCATAATTTTCTAGCACCCATACCACTCTTGGAAATTTGTGTTGATTTGGACATGTTTCTTATCAATTATTGATCATATTGTTTATGTGGTATTAATTTATGTTTTATATAATATAAAACATAATCCGAATTGTAATTTTATCTTGATTACTAATTATTATACATTACAGATTTATTAATCATAAATGTATCCCATTTATCAAATCCTAATATCCCTAAACTACTTGATTCAAAATATGTAGTCACATTAGTATTCTTGTGGAAAGGATCCTTAAAATTTATCCTCACGATCTAAGATATGGCTATGACACTACTAAAAGAGTTTTAATGTAGGATTATGGTTATCTAATAATATTAACTCACGAATTATTGAACTTTTGTGTGGAGTCCCATATCATGTAAAGCATAACCATGCATTACTCAATGATTTACCTATAAAGTTACAAAAATCTAGATATGACCACTTCTTTACCTCCAACTTTAGTTAGGCAAGACCACAACTATCATAAGAACATTCCATTAGTAAGAGGAACACTCAAATAGGGTTGGATAGAACCTACAATGTATAGTTTTGTTAAAATTCTTGTAATGGAAGGAATTAAATTACTTAATATTTCTTTTGATGGATTTTAAAGTTTTTGTTTTCTTTGAGACTGAAATCAAATTCTATTTATCATTAGTGTTCTATGTGATCATACACATAACTTTAATAAAGTATAAAATGAATATGTTTATCACATACATTCATTTATTTTATCTATGAATGCTTGTTAACAATTCTATATGACTTTATATCACCCACACATTCACAAATAATTAAATATGCATAAAAAAATAAAAAAATAAAAAAATAATGATGTGATCATGAGATATTTTTTTACTGGTTGATCCATTATGCAGATGATAGACCAATAGAGACCCTAAGGGAACTCCTTAATCCATTCACTAGACTGAGTTTCATCACTTATCAAACTCCCATGTATTTTACTTATTTGGTTCCATGCCAGCTCTCAACTTGAACCAAATTGTTGCAAACTCCTCTGTTTTTAAAATGAACACCAACACATAGGTAAGGGGGTACTCAAGATACAGAATTACATTTTTATCACTTAAAATAGAGAAACATAGACCCTTATACATTTAAATATGGAGGGACGATGTACATATCATCTAAAATTAATATTTAATAACTAATTACAATAAAACAACACCATTGCAATAATTAAATAATACAGACATGAACTGGTTGGTTTCTTCTTATGATCAATCCAAATGTAATAAAATTGTATTACAAAAATTAAATAATATGAAATTCAACTTGAGGGTATTTTTAATGCTTTTAAGTAGCATTAAAATAATTTTAATTAATTATCGATACATCCCACAACACCCAAAATATTTTATTTAAATTCCAAATATTTTTAAATATTTTTTGTATTTTTTTGAATTTATTGGGATTCCTAGGTATTTAAAACCCCCAAAGGGGTTCTAGATATTATTCAAAGGCACTATTCACACATGGGTACTATTCACCTGTGAGTTATTGTTTACTCGCGAGTACTGTTCATGTAGATATGTATATACACACACACACACACACACACACATGTTTTAATATATATATATATATATAATATAATTTCAATGTTGTGTTAGAACTTTGAGTTAATGTTGTCCCCAAGTACTTCTCATGGGTATAATATTTGTGGTACTATTCACATGAATAATAATTTTCATTTGATTTTTTTAAAACCAAAAATAATTTATTCGATATTCAGATGGTCATAACTAGACCATAAAATCTCAGATAAAAGTTTCTTCAAGGTTATTGGTACTGTATCGAATCCCTCTACCTGAATTATAGAAAATTTAATAAAAAAATCAACTTAAATATTATATAATTTCTCTGATACTTATTAAAGGAACTAAAGGTTTGAAGAAGCCTGTAAAAGTGGAAATTTAAAAATTTTCTAGGACCATATTAATTCCACAATATCAATTCTGGAAACAACTAACCGTATTCTCGTATTGATCACAATAAATTTAATTTAATCATAATGAAAAAAGTCAAAAGAAAACGTAAATAACACCTTATTCATTATTCAATGATGATATGATCCCCTCATTATAGGAATACCATAGATCAAAGGTGCCAAGTGATGCATCCACTAGATCTTCCACTGATAGACCAAAACTCTTGAATCATCCTTCTTTGATTCATAGGTGCTATCATAGAAAATCACTGTGCTTAAGAACGTCCCTTTGATTGTGGGAAGAATACAGACTCAATCTGAGGAAGTAGGATCAACCAAAACCATGTTATTCTCTTTGATTTCTCTCTTTAATATTGAGAGAGTATAAAAGAGGATAAATACTCTTTAAAATTGTTCTAATGGTTTAAGGCACTATTCCTAGCTAAAAAATGAGCTTAAGTAGTAGGTTAAACTTTCAAAAATTGAACTTAAGCCCCTGCACAAGTTTTTCCTTTTGAATTAGCCCATATAGACACAAATAACTAAACAGACATGTCATAAATGTCATGAATATTGCACCAATTAATTTTGATGAATTAAAATCCATTAACTCATCTTGTTCCTCCTATTATTATTTAACAAACCTTAAATGAACAACGTTCATTCAAAATATATTATTTTTCTCATATTCATTTTTATAATCATATAACTTGTAAATACCTTGATAAATTAATTCAATAATCATTATTATAAACTTTAATTATATAATTTAATTAATTTACATGCGATCATTCAGAATCATATATTCACCAGCCCCCACACATGGCGCCCACTTTGACCAAAACTCCCATTAATCCAAATAGGTGGAACTTATAGATACACATAGCGTGTGACCCTATAGGAACTTATCTTGATAGAAGAGAGTCATACCCATAGATTGAGATTGGTATCTAACAACACATCATGATCCCTAAAGAGATAAGGTAGCTGCAAAAACCTCCTATGAATACACTCAATGTAATATGATCCCTTTGTCTCACGATATCTTATAAAGCAGGTTGAATACTTTATGTTTTCATAATTTCTTGATTTATTTATTGGATATACTTAACTTCAATCACCATATCCATAGATTTAATATTACTATCATATAATATCTAGGTTCTCATTATAGTTGGAAACTATTATAACCTATTGATACAAAAAATAATATAAGGACATTACCATGTAAATAGTGGATACTAGAGTATCAACACTATTATAGTAATAATTCATCATGCATAAATCTCTATATACATTATATGGTAATTGAAAAAGTATTGTTCAATTTGGATATAGGGCACCCTCTTTCACAACATAACCCCACCTACCCCCCAATTAAACTGGAGTATGAATATTTGAATTGGAAAAGCCAAGACTCATATACATTTTCCTCCACAAACCCAACCTAGAGTTTTTATATAGAGACCATAATTTTTTTACATGACCATTACATCATTTTAATGATAAAAAACATTAAATCATTACACAACTAGGATCCAAAGGTTTAGTGTCTTGGGAAAATTAGGCTTATACATAATTTTACAAAATAAAACATAAACATTATTTAATTCCTTCTTCTCTAGCTTCCTAGTGCAATTCACATTATCTTTTATATAATTAATCATCTAATGATGTACATAAATTAATGGGGTGATCTAAAAGACCAGTAATAGGATAGATAGAGAAATGAATCAATATAACATGGGTGAGAATCATCATCATCATAAAATCATAATCATGAGAGGAAACATTAGATAAAGGAATAAAATGTGGAAATGCATAAAAAAGAAACATCACATCTTAGTGGTCAAATACTAAACATAGTTGTGAAAAAATATAGAATCATTTTCACACATATTTAACTTTATATCACTAGATACATCACATTACTCAATTAATTTTAGCGCTATATAATTTTGGGCGCACCCATCACATCATAACAATAACATTATCATGCCTGACACATAGAACATATATAAATGTTAAACACAAAATAACATATGGAAAGGAATGAGTTTCATTTCATAAATAATACATTCATGAATAAACTTTGGGGTTCAAAAAAGGGAGAGATAATAACATAATTGGTATAAGAATCATCAATATTGAGTGAAGAAGAAACAATCTCACGAGAAGTAAAATATGTATTTTTAGAAAGAAGAGTTATTTTGGATTTTTTTTGAATTTTTCATAAAATCAGATTTGAAACATATATATATAGAAAATAATAGGGAAGGAAAATGAAATAACATTCATGAAACATTAATGAAACATCCATACTGAAAATGAAGTGAAAGAGGGAAAACCCAAAGGAAGAGAGTTGGGTTTTAGAATCCCCTTACCTTATGTTTGAATTCCTTCTTCACTTTAATATCCCGAATAATCAAATTAAATTCATTAATTAAAAAATAAATAACCTTTTATACATTAATTTTATTAATTATAGTTTTATTAAGTTAATTTATGGGCTTTTTATGAGTTATAGAGTTTAACTTTATTGTTCGAGAGTGTTCGTTTTCTTGGTTTTGATGACCAGTTCACTTGGATATGAGTATGGAAGTTCATGTAAAATTAGAATAGTTATCAAAAATTAAAATTATATGTTATTAATGAAATTTTAGAATACTAAATGATCTTATATACCAATTTTTATATGGTATGAAGATGAATCATTAGATAAATAGTTAATAAAAATGATTTAATTTATTTAGCGGATTTTACGACCATTATGAGCTTGTATATTTTTATTTAACATCATGTTTATATATTGGTTTCGGAACATTATATAATTTATAATATGTATAATAAAATATTATTTAACCATAATTATGGTTTTATAACCAGCCTTGAATGTGGTAGTGAAAAATGAAAATGTATCCTCCATAGTGGTGGTAAATCAGCACACCACGAATGATATTTTCATTTTAGAATAAAAGGAAAAGGGAAGAGACCAGAATATGAATTATTCCATTAACATAATAAAATTACAGTATATAAAAGATATTGGAGTTATCATGCCTCTTGTATAGGTGGAGGTTCAATAGAGGATAATAAAAGAAATGAAATTGAAAAGAAATTAAAATAAAAAGAAAGAGGATTTTACCTCTTCAATTTTGTCTCCTTCAGAACCTCCTTAGGGAAAAGGGTTTGGTATTTTGATAAAACCTAGGGATCCTGAATTTGAGGGAGGGGATTGGGAAAATTATTGGTAATAATTTGGACAATTATAAAATCTTTAAAGGTGTTATGAGAAGAGGTGGTGAGAAGTGGTATTTATAGGAGAGGAGAGAGGTGTTTCTCATCATTTTATCCATTAGTTTGTTATTTTGGCTCAAGACTATGAATAGTTTGATAATTATCACTAAATATATTAAAATAATAAAAAATAGTGATATTTTCGGCTTAAATGAGACTTATATCATCTATGACTCAATAATTTATGTATTTGTTAAATATCATAAATTATCGTATTTTACTATTCATAAAAAATTCAAGTATTTTAGAAAAATCCCAAAAATTAACCCTAACCATTTTTATATGTGTAGAATTAAAAAATGAAATCTATTATATGAAAATAATTTTATAAATATGGTATATTTTATTTTTAATTAAAATCATCATTTATATGGAAAATACTGATTTTAAAATTATAACTGATTTTATAAAACTTTAAAAAATTAATTAAGGTCTCAAAAAATTATCTTATAATAATAAGACAAAAAATGTTAATTTATGAATCTATTTTATGAAAATAAGTTTTCTTTTAAATAATTATATTAATTATAAAATTATAAATAAACATTTATGTTTTATAAAAATACCAACACTTAATTAATAATTTTTAAAATATTTATTTACTTACACTATGATATAACCATATCATATTATCATTTATAAGCTGCCTAAATTTTATTTAGACTTTCATGGGTGAGTTTACTACTCAATTGGATAATTTACTATTCATAAGGGTTACATTATTATTCCAAAGGTCAAGTTACCATTCCATTGGTATAAGTTTCTTAACTTCTAGAAATACCTCTTATTCCATTCATTCTTCAGTTATAAATTTTTTATTGAGTTCGCTATGTGATTTTATGTTATTTATACTATATGTCATAATTATAAGAATTTAATTTCTATTGATAAAATTTTAGGTCATTACATTCACCCCCTTATGAAATTTCACCATCAAAATTTTATTTTACATACTACGGTGAAAAAAAGTGAGGGTAATTCCACTTTATCACTTCCTCCAGTTCCCATTTTGCTTCTTTATACTTATGGTTCTTATATATTATTTTGAATAGGAGATTAGTCTTGTTGCATAGAACTTTATCTCTATGGTTCAAGATCTTCATTGGATGATCCTTGTAAGAGAGATCATTTTCCAACTATACCACCTATGGATTCAGTACATGTGGGGGATCTGGTATGTATTTCCTTAAGAGGGACACATGAAATACATCATGTACTTGATACATGGTTGGTGGAAGTTATAATCGATATTCAATAGCTCCAACTCAATCAATAATCTTGAAGGGACCGATGTACCTAGGACTCAACTTTCCTTTCTTTCCAAATATCACGATCTTATTCCATGGAGATTTGCATAGGAATACTATTTCTATAGCCTTAAACTCTAGGTCTCGTCGATGATTGTATATATAGATCTTCTATCGATTTGGGATGACTTGATGTTATGCTGAATGGTTTTCACCTTATCCACCATTTCTTCGACCATTATAGGTCCTAGAATCTTACTTTCACTAACTTCATTTGACCATACTGGTGTTCTATATATTTTCCCATAAAGGGATTCATATGTAACCATTTGGATGCTTGAGTGAAAACTATTGTTATAAGAGAACTTGTCCTGAGGTAGATGTTGGTCCCTTCCTCCTTTAAAGTACATATAATATGATCTCAACATGTATTCTAGTGTCTGAATAGTTCATCCATATTTCCATCAGTTTGAGGATGATAAGCTATACTGAAGTTCAACCCAGTGGTTAGATCATGTTAGATACTTTTCCAGAACTTTGAAGTGAATCTCATATCTTGATCGTATAAAATTGATAGTGGTACTCCATGAAACCTTACCAATTATATGATTTATATCCATGCAAGTTGATCTAATGAGAAGTCCTCTTGAATTTTGATGAAGTGATCTGTCTTTATAAGATGATCCAAAATAACCCATATAGCATTGTTTCCTATGTATGTCTTCGAAAGTCCAATGACAATGTCCATGGTAATGTTTTCCCATTTCCATGTTGGTATGGGTAATGGTTTCATCATCAAATTATAATTTTTTCTTTTATCCTTAACTTTTTGACATACCAGAAACATTGATGTATATTTAGCGATCACCTTCTTCATATTGTCCCACCAATAGTTCTCTCATATATCTCAATACAACTTTTTGCACATTGGGTGAATAGAAAAAGTTAAGCTCTATGTATCATTCAGAAGCTCCTTCTTTATCTTTTGATCATATGGTACACATATCTATGTCCCAAATCTTACAACTCCTTCCTCATCAATTTTAAACTCTATGGATTTCCCTTTTCTCATAGATTCTACCTTCTTCAGAATTTCTAGATCATTCCTTTGAGCATCCTTTATTTTTTCTATAATGGATGGTGGAGAAATAATTTGAGAAAGGATTAATGATGTTCCTTACTTAATTATTCCCATGTCTATCCTTTAAAAATCTAATAAGACTAGGTCCTTCTCAATTATCATCTTTGATAATGTTGCAAGATCCTTTCTACTCAGAGCACCCACCACTTTATTTTCCTTACTAGGATAATAGTGGATTAAGTAGTCATAATCCTTGATGAGATCAAACCCTGTTTTCTGGTTCATATTAATCTCCTTTTGTGTAAATATATATTTGAGGCTCTTACGATCAGTATGTATTTCATACTTCTCCCCATATAGATAATGACGCCATATTTTCAATGTAAAGATCACAACTGTTATAACGACCCATACTTTACATACATTGTTAATACTTCAAAATTGAAGCACACTTATTACAACATATGACAAAACCACAAAGGACCGTATAGGTACAGTGTCTTTAGAAACTGGGAAACATAAACAACTGGTTCATAAATCTTCTACAGTGTCTCCCATTTATTTCATCATATCTAGGGTAACTTTTAGCATATTCTACTTAATATCCATCTTACTGACCTGGGGAAAAGAAAACATAAAAGGGTGAGCTCAAATGCTCAGCAAGGGCAAATAAAGGAAATAAAAATCATATCATATCTTTTTGAAAATCATAACCTGCAAAAGAGATCATAATATCTTAACATGGAATAAATCATAGAAGTGAAAATGAGATCCCCATAATCATAACATAAAACTTGAAACCTTGTGGAATGCACACATAATCATGGAAAATCATTTCTTGTTAGTCATGACTCATTGCCAAGACTATCTTAGCGGACAAAGTCCATTTCTGAACCGAGTTCACTCCTCGTTTCAGTCCTGTATCACTGAACCGAAATTACCTTCCGTTCCAGCCATGTCTATCTCATGAGATATAAATCTTTATCCAATGCATTGGAGGGAGATATAGGTCCCACCCATCTTATAATGAATCCTTTCTTATGTGTGCCACATAATCATAAATCATACATCATTGCATAACACATGTAACAAAAATGGGATTCTTGAAACATCATGACATCATAAAAAAAACCATATAAGGTAAATGACTTCATAAAAAAAATTCCCTCACAACATAATCAAATCAATGTAATAATAGGGATAAAAACAGAACCCTATATTATCTTAGATGGAAAATAATTTTGATAAAACATTTGAACTCCATTCTTGAGGAAAATATCCTTTCTTCTTCAAAAACACTTTTCTTTTCTTAACATGTCATACAATTATAAACTAAAAGAAGTTGATCAAAAATAAACTTGAAAACTTGTAAAGGAAGCTTCTTGGAAATAATTTTTTAAAAATCCATTCATGCCGTATAAGTTAAAAAAAACATTCTTCGTACTTTTATCAGAAAAGTCAAAAAGTACCTCGTACGAAAAAACGACAAAAGATTCCTTTCATATTCTTTACTAAAAACTCACCGAAGGGTAAAATTGGATTTAAACTATTGTAAGTGGATGGAAAAAATATTACATATTTATGGAACATAGATGTGGATGATAAAATACACCCCGGTAAATACCAAAGTATAAACAATCTCGGATAAAAATGAGATTGT
The DNA here is from genome assembly GCA_963277665.1 of Viscum album. Lineage (NCBI taxonomy): Eukaryota > Viridiplantae > Streptophyta > Magnoliopsida > Santalales > Viscaceae > Viscum > Viscum album. The sequence goes on along the minus strand of OY728157.1, from coordinate 2,055,713,040 downwards.
GATATTTCCCCTTACCTTAGGTCTAATTTTCTTTGTACATGTCCGAAGCTCATGTATAATGGTTTAAATAATGTTATTTACTTATTCCATAATCATACATATTGATATGATATCATATATGGTCATATTCTTAGCTTCTTATTATTAATATTTCATTGTTACTTGTTACTCGGGTCTTTATTGCCTTTTGTTCTTATGCGTGTTTTGCTGAATAAATTCTTATTCTTATTTTAAGGTTATAGATACCTTATATCCAGAATGGTATTAGTGTAATATATATCATATTTATTCATTCAATTCATTTATATAATTACTATGTAATGATGATCATGTAGAAAGAGTCGCATCACATCGTGGAGACGGTATTCCGTACGTATGCACGAGCGATGATATTGTTCCCATGATTGTGGAATTGTATTTAAGTGTATTTATAATATTTCAGTATCAATATCATTTTATAATAATCATATATAGTTACTCATTACACCATTATACCCATCCTTGTAAGGTGATGGTGGAAAATAGATTACACCACGGCATGGAGACGGTATTCCGTACGTACGCACGCGCGGTGATTTAATTTTTCCATAGGATGGATAGAAGGTGAATTAGGGTTGTTTCATATTTATAATAACATATCAGTATTTAATTAATACTTATGTTATTACTTTATCATGAAACAACTAAAGAAGAAGAAGTTTAAGAAGAAAGAAATTGAAATGATCGGTAATGGATATTACCTCTTCTTTGAAACGCCTCTTTGAATCCTCCACTTAGGGAACTAAGATTGGTGTTTTAAGAAGACCAGGACCTCTAGAATTATTCTAGGGAAGTGGAGAAGGGATTTTGGCAGGGTTTGGCTGAGATTGAGTTCTCAAATTGGTGTGAGGAGGAGGGGGAGGAGGTGTCCTTTTATAAGGGAGGAGAGGGGCACCTTAGGAATATCTCAAAATATTATTTTATATTAAAGTCAAAATCGGTTTATAATGGTTCCAAAGGGTATTATTTCGAAGCTAAAGTGGTGATGGGTCGAAATCCTATCAACCAATAGGATTTAGACAAGTTTAGGTTATTATTTTAACCTTATCAATTAGATTTAACTCTAAGTTAAATAATTTAACTTTTACCGTGTCTTTTTGTTTTCTTACACTATATGGTTAATACACTTACTATAACATGCCAAACGAACCCCAAATTGTTTATTATTAATATATATATCCTTATCTAAGTAATTTGGCCGAACATTAGATTTTTAGGAATAAAATAACAATTAATAATATAATATTTGATTTAAAAACTATTTTGTGTCAATTTTGACACTATTTGATATATGATTTTTGTGAAAGTCATAACAGAATTATATGTTCAAAACAAGTTTATTAAATCAACACTAATATATCATAGTAACCTAGAAAATTAGTGGGATTCATAAAAAGTCTCAAATTACATTTATTTTGGTGTTTATAAAATCAATTATGTCAATATTTCATTAATAAGATAATTACTGCATCATCATTGTGTCATAAATAAATTAAATTATTTAATGTCTAAAAATTATAAATAAAATACCATTATGTAGGAAATGTTTTTAGATTTCTAATGAATATTTATAGTCTAATTTATCTTATGTATAACCCCATATTAAAAAATGATTTACTTATTAAACTTTGATTTTAACTATTTTAACCCTTCTTTAAATAAATTAATAATAAATGTCCTAATCTAATCCAAGTGGGTCTAAATGGTCATATTTTATTCCTAAGTTTTTTTTTGGTCGAATTAAACTTATCCAATAGAATTAGGACATGTGTTAGGGTAATAGTAATATCATATTTACCCTTAGTTACCCTATTTACAATTAACCGCGGTAAAAAAAGTAAAAAGTTACTATTCACCAAAAAATTATTTTTATCTCATTGAACCACATTTTACTTACTGATATCAACCGTGTCTGTCGGATTTTCGAAATTCCATTCACAGAAGTGGTAAAATTAAGTTTTATGCAAAATTCAGTTTTTAACCTACCACTTAGTGGTTTCACTATTCATCAAAAATTGAAAGTTTTCAGAAAAATACCAAAATTTCACCCTAGGCTAATTTCGGTATTCCGAATTCAAAAATGAAGTCCATTTTGAAAGATAAAATTTCAAAAAGTGGTTATTACTATTCATAACGGCTATTTTAAATAATATTTTAATAGCATATCGTCGTTTAGTGAAACTCGGTATTGCGTACAACGCAAGCTATCGAGGAAGGTCGCGATTGCGTGTAAAGTAAACCAAGCTAGTATGTAGTGAAAGATTCCTTTGATGATATATAAAAACAAAATATTACTCATAAAAATCTCGGGTGTTACAACTGTCAACCCCAGATCATGCATGGGATAGTTTTACTCATGAATTTTTAACTGCCTTGAGGCATAGTCTATCACTTTATCATTTTGTATTAGTACACATCCTAATCCCTTCTTTTAATCATCAATGTAAACCACAAATAGTTCCCCACTCATCGAAAGTGAGAGTACTGGTGTAGTGATAAGCCTTTTTTCAACTCTTTGAAGTGGTCTTCACATTCACTAGTCCATATAATATTTTCTCCCTTTTGAGTTAGCTTGGTTAGTGGGTTTAAAAATTGTGAAAATTTCTTCAAAAAACGTTGATAATACCCAGATAGACCCAAGAAACTATGGATCTTCATTAAAGATGTTGGCCTAGGCCGCCCTTTAATTTCCTTTGTCTTGGAAGGGTCCACAAATATTACTTTACGGTGGTAACATGCACCATGAATGATACTTCCTCCATCCAGAACTCAAATTTACTTAGCATAAATTTTCTATCTTAATAAAGAATTTAGAATAATATTTAAAAGATCCTCACGCTCCTCCTTACTCTTGTAGTATATTATAATATCATCAATAAAGACTACAAAACATTTTTCGAGGTAATATCTAAGGACTCTATTCATTAATTCCATGAATATTACTGAAGTATTAGTGAGTTCGAAATACATCACTATGAACTCATAGTGTTTATACCTCGTTCAAAAGGAATTCTTGGGAATATCTTCCTTCCTCACCTTTAATTAGTAATATCCCAATCAAAGGTCCACCTTAGAGAAATAATTGGCCCCACATAGTTGATCAAGCAATTCATCTATCTATGGAAGTGGATATGTTTTCTTTATCATGATTTTATTGAGCTCACGATAATCAATGCATAGATGCATTGATCCATCCTTATTTATGATGAAGAGTACTAGTGCACCCCATGGTGAGGAACTCAAGCATGTAAAACCTTTATCTTGATTCTATTATAACTATTTCTTAAGTTATTCCAAATCAATGGTGGACATTCTATATGATTTCTTTGATATATGAAGAGTTCCATGAATAAGTTCAATTAATAACTCAAATTCTCATCTAAAAGGAAGACCATAAAATTCTTTGGGGGAATACATTAGTGTAGTCCCTCATAATGGGAATGTCTTTGAGCATGATTCTCTCCTTTGTCTCAATCATTTGAGCCATATATGATTTCTCATAAGGCAATGATATCTACACTAGAGACAATGGATTTGAAGAAGATTAATCCTCCTCCTTAAACTTGTATAGAATTGGAGGATTCTTCAAGATGTGAAGAGTGATCTCCCTTTCCCAAAAGTTGATGTTGTATTTGTATAAAGATAGCCAATTTAGGCCCAGAATAACATCAAACTCCACCAAAGGAAGTAAGACCATATTTACTGGGAGTCTCAGTACATAAACATTAACCAGGGAGGAGATATATACTTTGGATCAAATAATTTCCCCATTTTCTGTTCTTACAGATAACTCAACCTTTATATTTTGAGGTGATGTTTGAATAGTTCTACTAAACTTTCAAGATATGAAAGAATGCATAGAACCATAATCAAACAGCACATTCACTATTATTGAATGAATAACTAGTGTAACTTTCACCACATAATTTTCAGGCTTCACCTTAGCAGTAGTGTTGGAATAAGCCTTCCCTATCTCTTTTGGATTTGGTGGCTGATGATTCTGATTACCCTCAAGGACTCAAGGTTTAGTGCACTAGCTTGCATAGTTCCCTTGCTCCTCACAGTTGAAACATTGGACCATGGGTGATTATATCCTTTATTCCACCACACTGTCCTTCTTTTTCATGTATCTTTTACATTCATGAGCTTGGTTCCCTTCTCTATCATACTTATAACATTTCCAACCCCTTTGAGGCAATTACCATGATGCTTATCACCACATTTTTGACATGTGGGTGGTTGAGTTTTCTTTCCACCATTTTCATTAGATCCTCTAGCTTGAAACTCCATCTTTCATTTCCTATAACCATAGCTATAGGACCATTTACCAAAATCCATCTCTACTTTGAGAGCACATCAAACAACTTATTCATAACTCCCAAAGTCTCAAATTGTTATATCCTTTCGAATGTGTTGTTTTAAACCACTAAAGAATATATCTATTTTTCTATCATTGTTGATAAAAAACCCAAAGCATACCTTGAAATCCTTGTAAAATTTTATTCATAGTCCATGACCGATTATCCTTCCCTTTTCTTCAATTTTATAAATTCTATATCCATCTTTTTACAAATATTTTGAGGGAAATACTTGTTAAGAAACATTATCTTAAAGTATTACCACTCTATATCTTCAATTTCATCCTTTGGCTTTGTGTTCTTAATCAACTCCCACCATTGGTTGGCCTCTCTATCTAGAAGATAAACTACTAGAGTCACCTTCTCCATCTCAGAAAAAAAAATAACATAAAATATCTTCTCTATTGAGTTGACCCATTGTTCCGTGATGAGTATATCGGAAGATCCACTAAATGTATGTGGTAATTGTTGTATAAATGACTCAATGTCCAGTTTCCTCTTATTAGGGGAAGGATGAAAATTCACCATTATTTGGGTTATTGTTCATTTAATGAGAAATTTGGGTCATCATAACCATGAAATTTTCAAATCCACCTCCCATGGCATTGTAGATATTTTTTGGGCAATCACTACATTTTCCCTTGCATGGGTTTCTGGCCTAGTTTCTCCTAGTTACCAACATTTTCTAAAATAGAAAAGGTTAGAATAAAACATAAGTAAATAAGTAATGAATAAATAATTTATTACTTTATGAAATTAACTATAAAGAAATATCTTGTGGGATCCCTAGGTTAAACATTTTTTTTAAAATAATCTTCTTGGGTTCTTACGTATACTTAGTCTTATTCTAAGGGTTTTCACTAAGGTTCTCTAATCCTAATTACCAAATTAACTAAACTGTGCTCCAATACCAACTCTAAAACACCTAATTTTTATTACATGAAGATTATATCAATTTAAAGATAAACAATATAAAAGTGTTTCACAACCAAGATCCAAAGGATTAACATCTTGGAAAAATTTGGCTTATACATAACTTTTAGAAAACAAAACATAAACATTATTTAATTCCTTATTCTCTAGCTTATTAGTGGCCTTAAAATTCTCCATAGTATAATTAATCACCTAAGTATATACATCAATTAATGGGGTGAGATAAAATACCAATAATATGATAAATAAAAGAATGAATCAATATAACATGACTGAGCATAATCATCATCATAAAATCATAATCATGAGAATAAATATTAGATAAAGGCATGGAATGTGGCAATTCATAAAAATGAAACATCTTGTCTTAGTGGTCAACTACCACACATAGTTCAGAAAAAATATAGCATCATGTTCACACATATTTCACTTTATCTCATGAGATACATCACATTACCCAATTAAATTTAGAGCTATATAATTTTGGGTGCACTCGTCACATCATAACATTTATATTATCATGCATTCCACATAGAACACATATCAATATTGGACATAAAATAACCCATGGAAAGGAGTGGGTTTCATTTCATAAAGAATAAATCCATGAATTAAAACTGGGGCTACCAAAATAAATGGGAAATAACATACCTAGTATAAGAATCATCAATCTTGAGTGAGGAAAAAACAATCTCATGAGAAGTAAAATATGTGTTTTTAGAAAGAAGAGTTCTTTTGGAAAAATATTTAAATTTTTCATAAAATCATTTTAGAAACATGTACATCCAGAAAATAGAATGTAAGGATAAAATAAATGATATTTAAGGAGTATTATTGGAACATCCATACTAAAAATGGAGTGAAAGAGGAAAAACCCAAAAGAAAAGATTTGAGTTTGAGAATCACCTTACCATATGTCCGAAGGACTTATTCACTTTAATATCTTGAGTAATCAAATTAAATTAATTAACTAAAAAATACAGAACCTTTTATACATTCATTTGATTCATTATTGTTTTATTATGTTCATTTATGGTAATTTTTATGAGTTATATAGTTTAATTTCATTGTTTGTGAGTGTTTGTTTTCTTGTTTTTTATGATATGTTCACTTGTATATGAGTATAGAAGTTCATGTAAAATTGGAATAGTTATCTAGAATTAAATTTATATATTATTAATTAACTTTAAGAAGAATAAATTATCTTATATGTCATTTGGTTATATGGTATGAGGATGAATATCAGATAAATAGTTAAGGAAAATGATTTAATTTATTTGGCGGATTTTACGACCATTATGAGCTTGTATCATTTTATTTAACATCATGTCTATATATTGGTTGCAGAACATTATATAACTTATAATATGTATAATAAAATATTATTTAATCATAATTATGGAATTATAACCATACTTAAAGATGAAAATGAAAAATTAATATGCATCATGTACTGTTGTAGTAATTCGACACACCACAGATGATATTTTCTTTTTTAGAATAAAAGGAAAAGGGAAGAAATTAGAAGGTGAATTATTACATTTAAACAATAACATTAAATTATATAAAATATATTGGAGTTATCATACCTCCTGTATAGGTGGAGTTTAGAAGAGGATAATAAAAGAAATGAAATTGAAAAGAAATAAAAAGAAAAAGAAATAGGATTTTACCTCTTGAATTTATCCTCCTTGATAACCTCTTTAGGGAAAAGAGTTTGGTATTTTGATGAGACCAAGGGATCCTAAAAATGGTATATGGGATTGGTAAAATTATTGGGTAGAATTTGGACTATGATCAAAACTTGAAATGTGTGAGGAGAGGAGGTGGTATTTATAGGGGAGGAGAGGGGTGTTCTCTCATTATTTTAATTATTATTTTATTATTTTGGCTCAAGACTATGAATATTTTGAGAATTTTCAATAAATATATTAAAATAATTAAGGATATTTTGAGATTTTGGACTTACAGAATCCTTACATCATCTATGATTAAATAATTCAAGTATTTGTTAAATACTATAAATTATCATATTTTACTTTTCACAAAAAATTCAGGTGTTTTAGAAAAATCACAAAAATTCATCCTAACCATTTTTTGACATGTATAATTAAAAAATGAACTCCATTTTATAAAAATAATTTTCTAAATATGATAATTTTTTTTTTAAATTAAAATCATCATTTTCTTAAAAAAAAACAATTTTAAAATTATAATTGATTTTATAACACTTTAAAAAATTAATTAAGTTATAAAAAATTATCTTATAATAATAAGACAAAAAAATTTTAATTTATGAATCTATTTTATGAAAATTATTTTTCTTTTAAATAATTATAATAATTATACAATTATAAATAAATATTTATGTTTTATAAAAATATCAACACTTAATTAATAATTTTTAAAATATTTATTTACTTATAGTATGATATAATTATATCATATTATGATTTATAAGATTATTAAATTTTATTAATACTTTCATGGGTGATATTACTATTCAATTGGATGGTTTACTATTCATAAGGGCCACATTACTATTCCAAAGGTCAAGTTACTATTCTATTGGTATAGGTTCCATAACTTCTAGAAATACCTCTTATTATATTTATTATTCATTTATAAAGTTTGCATTTTTTTCTCTATGCAATTTTATGTGATTTATACTATATAGAATAATTATAAGAATAAAATTTCAATTGATAAAATTTTGGGTCATTATATTGTAAAGCTAAATAAGAAAAGTTAGGCCACATTTTCACTTCTTATGCCCTATCTATCACCCTTGAATTCCCAAGGAAACATGAAAATGGTAGAGATATAGTTTTTTCTCAAGTGAAAATTAGTTTATATCTGATCTTTAAGTCCTCGAGGTCCCTAAAGGGTAAAATCATAATTTAACCATCATAAACAACCTTAATTTTTTTTCTAATTTCTTTGTTAGTCTCAAAATATGGTGATTACCCTTAGGTTAAATTTTGGTAAAATTTTAAGCTATGATAATATTATGGAATAATTAATATTTAATAAATAATTAAATATTTATTTCTCACGTATAAATATTAATATATCCTAAAAGAGGGATTAAATTGAAATTACTATACTATAGTTGTGTTCAGAATGTGCTGTTTTTCCTATACAAGGTATAAGTTATGTGTTCATGAATCGAGTCACGAACCAAGTATTTTTAGATTTTTATTTTCAACACCGAATTATCCAATAAAAATAATTTATTTTATTTATTTATTTAGGTGTTTTTCAGTGGAATTATTATTGTAACATTACAATAATGTGTTTTTTTGAAGATTCTTAGATCAAATAAATTAAGTTAGTGAAGTTCTATTATTAGAGGAATTTATGTGATGTTTTAACAAGAAGTTACTATAGTGATTAATAAGATAAATTAATGGGATTAAAGGACATTGATGGGAGGATCATCATGTCCTGAAGGGTGAAATTTATTCTCTAATAAATCCTATAAAGTGGAACTATCTCTCACTCATTTTTGAAAATAATTCTTCATGTAATGAAAGCTGATCATCGTGTGGAAATGGTGAAATGTAGAATGACGATGAATGAATTATTAGAGTGGTGGATTCTACCCCATGAGGTATGTCATTTTTTTATTTTTTCTACCTCATTATTCATGTGTTAGATATCCCTATCTAAGGTCAAACCTTTAAAGATTAATTTTGATGGTAATTTTTGTCCTTAAAAAATACAAAAGGGGGTGGTGGTGAATTATAATTTTAAAACAAACTTATAATTTTCATCCTCTACAAGTATTAAGTTGATCAGTTTTTTGTATTATTGATCAAATTAAAAATAAAAGTAAAAATCAATTCATGTAGATGGATTATAAACTATATGAAATAAATAAAGTACAATAAAAATAATTAATTAGTATTTGAAAAATTACTAATGAAATTGTTAACATAGTGAAAATTTAAACTATCAATATTATAGAAACCGATACAAGGATTATCACAGTGGTAATAAGAAAAACAAAAACAATGAAAATTAAAAAATACTATAGTTTAAGATTAAAAACAAAACATGAAGTTTTGGTTAGTAAACTAAATACTTATTTAAAATAATATTATTGAAACAATACTTGTAAAAAAAAAGTGTAAGGTGGATATGGAGACCATATCCTAGGTATCAATGACTTTAAACATATCATAAGATATCCATGATTTTATACCTATAATAAGGTCTATATTCTTATCACCAAAATCCATCAACTAAATATATCGGTATCGGATCACTTCTAAACACTATAAGTACTTGAGCTCTATGTTCCTATCCACATCCATATGATTAAAAATTCCTTTTTCATCATATCCTAGGAAGCCCTCGATTATGTAGGATCGTAAAAATAACAATTAAAATGGAAATTTATAATAGACTTACAAAGAAAACCTTATAATGATATCTCTTAACAAACAAAATTAGAAAGAGAAACATTTCAATAATCAGAAGTGATCTCAGAAATAATAAATTTTAGGGCTTTAAAATTAACAAGAACTTTAAAAATTCTCAATCCTAATGTTCTCTCTTCAACTCTATTCTAACACCCGAGGTGTTACTATATTTATAGGCATCACTGTAAAAAACTTCAATTTTTAGATTCCACAAAACTCAAAGTTATTTGTAACTACAATGAAAACATCTTCATCATTTATAGACGAGTTTAATCAGAAGCTCTACAGAGCTTACAAATCTGATGATTTTAATTTTTCTTGGAAGTAAAAAATCATCATATTTTCATAAAATAGTTTCAGTACTTTGGTATTTTAGTTTCCTAAAGTTCATTATTCACTTGCATCAAAATGAAATAAAAAAATCAAGATAAATCATTTTTATATAAAGAGTATTGTTCTTTCTAAGACCAATAATGTTAGTGATTCATTGACTAAACAATCTCCCAATTTTTGGAAAGAACATGATACATAAGAAATTTTTTAAAGAAGAACTAAAATTAAAAAGGAAAGATACCTATAATATTCATGATATAGAATTAACCCTTTATTTGAGACAAAATTAAATAAACTTCATTATAAAATGTTACTCATACTTTGAAAAAGATTGATCATAAAAGACTAATACTTCATATAAAAATAATTTTTTCTTAAAATTTTCCCCTTCGTGATTTCCAAAAAGAATTTAAAAATAAAAAATAAAATTGGAACTTAAAATTTTAATTCAGTTTAATAATTTTATCATAATATGTTTTGGTTACTTCTGGATCTTCTTAATCTCTTTAGATCTTCAAGAAAAATTCTTTTAACATGGTTGATGTAATCAAATTTATCACATGAATTTTATTTCAACCATGATTTTTTATAGAACATGATCTTCTTATAAAGTGTTTTCATGTTGAACTTCACTTTATCCACCAATATTAAGAATCCTATCAAGAATATCAAAATAATAGTTGAAATGATTATATATTATCATACTTTTAACTTCACAATTTCACCAATGATCTGAGAGAGAACTTCAGCGAAATCTGATGTTCTTACTACTTTGTCAAAGAAAAATTTAAGCATCACAAATGGAATTCTGAGCTTCTTCAGATAGACTCTTGTAAATATAATTATATAGAAACTCATTTTAGAATATAAAATCATAGATAGAAAAACTAAATATGAAAAATACATGACATTTTTTCCTTTTATATGCATTTAAGATTTCGATAACCCAATAAATTTCCCTTTATTGCATGAGTGGTCCTAAAAGACTTATGTAGAAATTAAAGGGAAAAACATATCTCATATATAATATTTTAGTAATTAAATTAAAAATTTCTCTGAATAAAAAATGAAAAATCCACCATTTTGAGAAAAAATAAAGACCCCCTATAAAGAGTAATTTATTTTCAATGGATTTTGATCATACCCCCTATTATAAACAATTATGTCAGGGGAAGAATAAAACAATAAAAGAAATAATTTAAAAGACTAAACTTTTCTAATTTATCTTTCAAAATAAATGGATAATCTTCTACTTTAAAGTATGTATTTACTAAGAAAATTAATACTTCAAAAAAATACAAAATGAAAGTAATATAAAATTCATATAGTTAAAAAAATAAAAAAAATAATAAGATTGAAAAACTGATAATATCAAAAAATAGATAAGATTGAAAAACTTATAAGAATGAAAATCCAATAATATTTTAAAAATTTCCTCCCTTTTTACTCAAGAAGTTTTTATTATAAGAAGATATATGAAATAAGAAGTGGTTTGGAAATCACTTTAGGTTGATCATTCACAGCTTGTGTTTAATAAATTTGAATATATTGAAAGTAACAGGTTTTATAAAAAAATCAGTAAATTGAATTTCAACTTTGATAAATTTGAGAATAATATCTCTTTTTTGTGTGTGATATATAAGAAAATGGTGTCTTATATCTATTCTCTTTTATCATTAGTCATGTAAAGGAGTTTTAGACAAAGAAATAACACTAGTATTATCACAAAGGATTAGAGTTTAAGTAGAAATCAAACCAAACTCCACGATTTTGTGTTGAATCCACAACACTTGAACACAAAAACTTCCAATTTCTATATATTCCACTTCATTAGTGGAAAGTAATACAAGATGTTGATTCTTATTGAACCATGATATGGAATCCTATCATAAAAATAACATGTTTTAGATGTAATTTTTTTATCTAATATACAACCTCTAAAGTCATAATTTGAGAAACTTTTGAGAAAAAAATAATTTCTAGAAGAATAGAATAATCCATGTTACCTATAAGGTATCATAAAATAAATTTTACCATTTTTAAATATATTTTTTTATATTATCTTTAAATCTTTCACATAAACATACCGAAAACATAATATATGGTTTAATTGTATTAAAATATAGTAATCTTATGATCATACTTCTTTGAAGTTTTTGATATATCGATTTAATGGTTTCATCAAGATCAAGTTTGACAGAATTTTCTACTGGAGTACTTAGGATCGATGTGTTTTGAAACAAATATAGTTTGAGTAAATATTTAATATACTTCCATTTAGTAAATATATTTTATTTTGGTTTTTAAAAAATTTTAAAACCAAGGAAAATGTTAATTTCTCCCATCATGATTTCTTAAAACTCATTTTTTATAAGTTTAGAAAAACAATTAGAATCTTATTTTTGAGTTGAAAAAAATAATGTCATCAATATATATTTGAACAATGATGGTATTTTTGAAAATTATCTTTATGAAAAAAGTTGGATCAACACATCCTTTAATACAATTATTTTGAAGAAAGTATCTGTTAAGTCTATCATACCAATCTACTGGGCCTTGTTTAAATCCATGAAGTGATTTAGTAAGTTTAAATAATTTATTCAAAAATTTAATATCTTACAAATTATGAGGTTTTTCAATATAAAATTCCTTTTGAACATATCCATTAAGGAAGAAAAATTTAACATCCACTTGAAATAAAGTAAAATATATATTAGTTGTAAAGGTTAATAAGATGATGATAGATTTTATTCTTGATACTAGTGTAAAAATTTCACTATTATATATGAATTCCATTTATCAGTAGTCTTTAACAAAAAGACTTGGTTTATTTCTAATAATAATTACATTTTCATCACATTTGTTTTTAAAAACCCATTTTACTCCAATTACTAGTAGATCTGTAGGATGTTCAAATAAGGTCCAAAATTAGTTCTATTCAAGTGGATTGATCTTTTCTTGCTTAGACATTATCCAAATTTCATCACCTAAAGCATCATATACTATTTTAGGTTCAAATTTTGATAGGAAATTATGATGCTAACATTGAATTATTTAGGAAATTCTAGTTTTAACTGGTTGAATTACATCCAAAATAATATAATTAGAATTATGATTCCTTAATATCAACTAATTCTTGGGTAAATTGGTATGTTTATCTTAAACTATTAGATGTACACCTTTAATTGAAGTAATTTTTGGATATTGAAAATCAAATGGGCTTACTTCTAGAGGATTTACAATCAATAGTTTAATATCATCTTTTAGTAAACTAACAAAATTATTTTTGAAAACATCATTAAAATTATGAATTTCCAATGGATTCAAAAAAAAGGGATCAAATTCATCAAACTTTACATGAACTATTCCATCAAAAACATTGATTCGTTTATTAAAAACTCTATATGCATTACAAGTTATAGAATAACCAATAAATATTCTTTTATTAGTTTTTGGATTAAATTTATGTAAATGATCTTTCTTATTTAGAAAAAATACTTTACACCCAAAAACTATGAAGTAATAAAGTTTTGGATTTTTTTCAATCCATAAATCATATGGAGTTTTATTCAGAAATGTTCTGAGTAAAACTCAATTTATAGTATAACACGTAGTACTCACAACCTCATCCCAAAAATTTCACGCAATAGAAAACTAACTTAACAAATTTTGAGTAATTTCCTAAAGAATACTATTTTTTCTCTCAACTAAAACATTTTTCCATGGTGTCCTAGGTTCAAAAGAAACATGAGCAGTACCTTTTTACTATAAGATTTTCAAATTTGTAGTTTAAAAACTCATCACTATGATCACTCTAGATAATAAGCAATGTTGTGTTTTTCTCATTTTTAATAGAAGCACTATATAACTTGAAATAATTAAGTGATTAAAATTTTTGAGTGAGAAAATAAACTCAAGTAAATCTAGTATAATCATCCACCAAGGCATATACATAGTATTTGCTTCAAATACTTCCAGTTTGTGTAGGAATAAATAAATCCATGTTCATTAAATATAAATCTTCAGTAGTTAAGACTTCTCTTTTAGATTTAAATCTAGGATTTTGTTTCTTAAAAAATTTACAAGGATCATAGAATCAGGTTAAATTAAACTTATATTTTAGTAGATCCCTAACATGTCCTTTCCTAGAAAGTTTATTTAAAGTATGAAAGTTACAGTGTACAAATATCATGTGTAATAACTAAGATAAGACTTTGGTTTCTCTTAAACAAGAAAAATTCTAATGAATTAATTCTTATAAGTTAAGTGTGTAAACAATTTCATGCCTATAGATGGATAAAATAAAATTATATTCTAAACTTTGAATAGTAAATTTAATATTCCAAAATTTCACAAGATACCTCTAATCACCTAAATTACTTATGATAATAAATTTTTTCTTAATTTATAAAACATATAAATTTTTGAAATTAAAGTTTTTACAAGAAAATAAACATCATCAATTATAATGATTTCACCTTATGCATTGTCTCTAAAGGTGACTCATCATCCTTTGATTTTTTTTAAATTATAGAAATTAGACTTGTATCCAGTCATATTTTGAGAATAAATACTATCTATATACCATTTTTTCTACCAGTACTCAACTTCCTTTCATAAAAAAATATAAAATTAAGTTATTGCTAACTACACATTTTTGGGTCCAGTTACATTAGAAAATAAAATCTTAGGAACCCATATATGCCCAAATCTTTTTTGTCACTACTTTTAGTTCTTTAAAAATTATTTTTTTTGAAAAAAAGCCTAATATTTTATTAAAGAACAATACTTACTTCATTGACCTCCTCTTTAAAAATTCGTATAAATTTTTTTCAGTTTTAGGTATTAAATAATTTGATTGAAAATATGGTTTATCAGAAGTACAACCAATTATATTAAAATATAGGGTCTTATTTGTTTATAAATTATATCAAAATTATATTTACTAGATGTAAAGTTAGATAAAATTTTCTTTAAACTACAAACTTTAGATCTAAGTCAAACAATAAAATTCTAATTGTCTAAATTTTTATCATCAGATTACAGATCAACTAAATTTTGATCAGTTGAGTTTATACAAGAATTAGTTTTTGAATATGATTTAGTTGAATGTTTTTAAATTTAGAAAGTTAATTTTGAAATCATTTTATTATCTTTAATAAGTTTTTCTTTAATAAACTCATATGTAGTTTTTCAAAATATTATTTTTCTATTCATAAGGGTTACATATCTTTCTATTTTATCTATAATAGGTAAAGTTTCTTCATCTTCAGATGAATTAATTTTTTTTAATATCTGATGAATTATATTTTTCATATTCTGATGAAGTTGAATAATTATATTTAAAATTATAGTTTAATTTAGAATATATAATTAATTTTTAGAAGATTTAACCATTACCTTTTTGAAGAATCATTTTACATCCCTTATAATATTTGAATAGAATCCAATTATTTTCTGGATTACAATTCCACTATCTTTCAATGAACTATATAATGATGTGTGACCATCACTAGCACTCTAGGTATCTAAAAATTTTATGATTTTATTTACTTTTATTTTAGGGTACCTTCTTGAATTTCTATTTTTCTTCTATTGTTTAGTACAATTAGTTATAATATGACCTGACTTCTTACATTCATAACAAATAAATTCTAACGATTCCTTCTTTTCTTTCAGTTTTTTCTGATGAACATTCTAGAAGTTTCTATTACAAATATTATCATTCATTCATCTTTCATTTTTGGAAATTTCATTATCACTATCATCTGAACCACTTTGTTCTAAATTCTTATATTTTCTATTTAAAACAAGAGATTTATAAGTGTTAGTAAAAGTATTAAAGGTGTTGGAATTAAGGTTACCTCAATTAGAATCAAATTCCACTCCATTCAACCCTTTCACTTAATCTACATATTTTCTATGTCCGCTTTCATATTTCATTAATGTATTAATTAATTCATCGAAATTTAACTTTGAAAAATGTTTTGTATCATTGATTGATATCCTATTGGACTCCCATTCTTTAATAATAATATCAATAACATTTTCAATGAGTTTATCTTATGATAACTCTTTTACACCAAAATATTTTAAAATATTTATAATTTTTATAAAGCATTGATTCATTTGAGTTGATGTTTCTCCGAGAAGAAAATAAAAGGCTTGATAATCAACTCTTAACATAGATCTATTACTTTCCAAAACCTTGGATGTTCTAAAATGTGTAATCTCTAACCTTTTCTATATTCCATTTTCCATTTCACAATATGTTACCTTGCTATAAATGATCCCATTCATAGAACATAATAAAGTATTTTGAACTTTATGGTTTATATTATATTCATGTTTTTCCACATGAAAAAAATGAAAAATCTCTTTATCCAAAACTTTATAATTTCCTATCTCATGATAAAATTGTCAAATATAGTATTAATAATGTATGAATTTATACAATCACACCACACCAGTAATCATAATCATCTCCATAAAAAATAGGTGGTCTGGTCAGATTTAAGTTTTTTTTATTCCAACTGATACTCTTACCATAAAAAAAATATTTCCTCTACTAAAATGATTTGTGTAAGGAAACTAAGTTGATGATCTAATAAACTAAAAAAAACTCAGAATTATGTTAATTATCATTAATAAAAAATGTTGTTATTAGGTAAAAGTAGATAAAAAAATTAAAAACATAGGTAAAGAAAGGATTTTATACCAAATGTTATCCCAAGGTATGATTTCTAATAAAATGAAGGGGGTGGGGGTGAATTGTAATTAAAAAAAACATACAATTTTCATCCTTTACTAGTATTAAGTTGATCGGTTTTTTTATATTACTGATCAAATAAAATATCAAAGTAAAAAAGTAATAAATGAAGCTGTATTATAAACTATATAAAATACAATACACACAATATAAATAATTATCCAATATTTAAAAATTTTCTAATGAAAGTGTTATGATAATAGAAATTTAAACTGTTAGTATTATATCAGTTGATATAAGGCTTATCACAATGTCTGTAAGAAAAATAAAAACAAAAAAAATTAAAAAAGACTACAGATAAAGATTACATTGGCTTAGTATAGAAATTACTTGTTTTAATGATGAAAAATAATTATTACTCAATTACAAACTATTTCTGTGTTGTATGATAAAACTTCATAATTCTAGATTTTATATAAATTTCTCTAAGTACAAGATGCCACTGTGAGATACACCTGATACCATGAGATTCCTGACACCTTACCTTGAAAATTGAAACCATGAATTGGAATATACTACCACAAAGAAGTTATTTGTTTCCATGTGTAAAATTGTGAAGGAAAACTCGACAATCATGTGTTTACTAATGTAACCATATAAAGACATATGTGAAACTGTCAGAATAATTCTACGGCTATGAAGCAATTTATACGACCATGAATCAGTTCATGTGATTACGTAAAATAAGTGATACTATGAAGCATGTTCTACTACCATGATAGAATATGTGAAACTATGAATATATGAAACTGTAAAAAGGTTTCTGCTACTATTCTTTGAGAAATTATGACCAAGAGATAGAATTTGGGATCATGATATAGAAGCTATGTGATCGTTCCTAACTCCTACTTTTTTGAATATATCTTATGTTGTTCCTAAATGGATCATTTCCTAAGAAAATAATAATATTATATTCCAATGAATGGATTTTTGGGAATTAAATGAAAGTTATATAATTAAATCTTCAAATTTGATTTCTTAGTATGAGAATTTAAGGATGATTATTCTTAAACAACTACTTTAGAGCATTGAAGAAAAAGTTAGAATTATCTAAATATCCTTCCAAAGTATGAGGATTTAATTTATTAATATCCTGAAATGGATTTTTAGAGTTTTTCATAGTATAAATATGAGTATCCTCACATAAACAAGTGAGGATAGTGTGGATAGTTTCTCTGTTGGATAGTGGATAACATAGTGCCCACTTAAAAGAAAAATAGGAATATACTAATATATTTATAGCTTTACACAACACTCTATTTTTCATATAAAAACAAAAAATTTGTGAAATACTTGTGAATATCGATCAAAGTAACATCAAGGAAAGATTTAAAGACAATAAAATAAAAGAAGAATATCATTACTGATCATTCGAAGCTCGATTAGATAAAGATAACTTTACAATATATTTATATTAATTATCTTTTTCTATGCAGTTATTTATTTTTTAGTTATGATTGATTTATTTAGTTTTTCTTTTAGAAAAATATTCTATACTACTTTGGAGAGTACTATAATACCTTATTCTCATTTCTTTTATATCTATAATACCATGGATAATAGTTATTGTAGCCTAGATTACCCTATGTGCAGTTATTGTTTTAATACTCGATCCAGGTTGTGGATCATAGTGTTTATTCTAATAAACCTCATCGATAGTGGACTTATATCATGTATAGAGGACTAAGTCTATGATTAATACTGAACCATTTGTTTTAATTATTTTTTGTTTAATTTAATTTTATTTATCTATTTTAAATTATAATTTTTTATCAAAATACTCTGATTGGTAGATTTTAACTGTGATATATTTTTTTGTGAGTAAAATAATTTAAAAAGTTAATTTTTTTTCAAACCATTTAACTATGTTTTGATTATAATTATTATAAATTATTTCAAAGATTAAGTTTTTTATATCTAAATTATTGGTTAAATAGGCTGTATGATGTTTAGGGTTTTGTAAATTTTAAACTACAAAATATTTTTAATATAAACTTTTGAATACTCAATTCACCCACTCTTGAGTAATTCACTTGTACCATTATTAGATGTTAGATCTCTTTTTGTGTTTTTAATATTTCTTTATTTTATTTTTTCCCTTAATCAAGTATCTTGGAGAAATCACTTTCTTTTATTAATTTAGTTTCTTTATTATTATGGAAGCTTATAAGTAAGATGGTTATGCTAAATATTTACCACCTTAATTTCATGATAAAAAATATGGCCAGTGGAAAATTAAAATGAAAATATACCTTGAGAGGATGAGTTTTGATATATGGATTGTAATGTAAGTTAAATATAATAAACCAAAAGCCTCTTGGAATGAATGGAGTGGTGCTACAAAAAATTCTTATGAATTCAACTAAAATTATATGAATACCATATACTGTGATTTAGGTGAAGATGAGTTTAATAGAATTTATCAGCTCCTAGGATTCCCTAACAAAATTGAGTGGTTGAAAGAAGGAATTAGACTTTTCAATAGATTACCCAGACCATGCTCAATGAGCATCACTTACCTATTTTTTTGGGATGAAGTTGTTATTAAAACTTTTTATGTTATCAATAAGTTTCTTTTCATAACTCTATTAAAGAGTACCTCATATGATTTATGGAATGGAAGAAAACAAAATGTTAATTACTTTAGAGGTTTTAGTTGCATGGTATTTATTATCAACATAATAGATAGTTGAACAAATTTTTATCCAAAAGTGTTGAAGGATTTTACTTGGTTATTAAACCTATAGTAAATCATACATGTTTTTTAATAAAATAAAAAGCCGTGGAAGAATCTATACATGTCAATTTTTTTTTAAATAGATCCATATAAGCCTAAAAATCCTTTAGAAGACCTCAAGGATATTTTTTATTATTTGAAAATCAATACCTAATCTAAGTCTAGTGAGTGCCTTATAGAAAACACTATATGATTACTAGAAAAATCTCCCAACACTAAGGATGTGTTGAAACTAGACCCTGAGGAATAAATTGAAGTACCAATTACTTTTATCCCTAAAAACATTAGAATCCATAGAGAATATACTTTAGATATTTTTTAGAGATATAAATAGAGGTGCTCAGTCTAGATCCTCTCTTAGAAACCATGTTTAACATCAAGGTTTCTTATCACAAATTGAACTAAAAAACAATACCGAAGATATCAATGATGAATTTTGGGTTCTGTCTATGCAACAAGAGTTGAATTAGTTTAAAAGAAACAAAGTATGATAAATAGTGGAGAGAACTAAATACCACCTGAGTATTTTCACTAAATGGGTGATTATAAATAGGTTTGATGAATCTAACTATATTTAGAAATAAACCTAGGCTGGTTAAACAAGGTTATAGTCAAGAAGAATGGATTTATTATGAAGAATTTTTTATACCTATAACCAGAATTAAGGCCATTAGAATGATTCTTGCTTATGTAGATCATTTGAATTTTAAAATATATCTAATAGATGTTAAGATTTAATTTCATAATTTTTGTATTGTTAAGGTTGTTTTTGTTGAAAAACCTCCCATATTTCAAAACCCACATTTTCCAATTTTTTTAAACATTCTAATGATCATTATGGTTTGAAACATGATCTTAGAGCTTGGTATGATAGGATCTTCTCTTTATTGATTTATAAAGGTTTTTAGAAGGGATAAATTGTATTACTTTATTTATAAAAAGGATTTACTAATATGTTTTGGTAGTTCAATTATATATTAATGATATATTTTTTTGGTTTTTTCAAAAACCCATTATATATGCAATTTTAAAAGATGGTATAAATTGAATTTGAAATAAGTTTAAGGGGTGATTTAAATTTCTTCCATGGATTTCATATTTATCAAAATAAGGAAGGAATAATTTTAAATCAAATTAAATACACAAAGGATATTTTGAAACATTTTGGTATAGATAATAAAAATAGAAGTGATACTCCAATGTGTGAAATTTGTAATATGGATTTAGATGAAACTGGGAAACCAGTTGATCAAACCACTTACAAATGTATGATTAGAAGTTTACTTTAATTGAATAATAAAAAACTTAATATTATTTATTTTGTTTGTATGTGATCATTTTTAATAAAATCCCTAGGAATCTCATTTGAATATTGTAACATCATTTTTAAATAACTCAAGAATACAATAAATTTTATTATTATTTTACTCTAAAGGATAATCCTCTGAATTAATTAGTTATTCAGATAAAGATTTTTGTGGCTATAAGTTATATAAAAAATAATCTCTATAACATGTCCCTTTTTTAGAAAGTCTATACTATTATAGCGTAGTAAAAAGTAGAATTATGTTTCATTTTTCACTATTAAAGTTGAGTACATAGTGTAGGAAATTTAAATACACAAATTCTATGGATGAAATACACATTGATAGACTATAGATAAAAATTTAGAAATTCCCATATAAATAATGATATACAAGTACTATAAACATTTCTAATAATCTTATATCTCATTCAAGGATAAATAACATTGAAACAAGGAATCAATTTTTTGATATATCATTTTTAAAATGGTGATATAACTCTTGAATTCATTTTTACTAAACATCATCATGCCAAATTTTCTGAAAATACTTTGAATATTAAGTGATTAAGCTATATCATACATGATCTTGGTATGGTAAATTCTTCTTAAAATATTATTACCTATTTTTTTTTTTAAATTTGGTAGAATTAATTCATGTGTACCATGCTACCATAAACTTAGTACCTTGTGGGTTCACTACCATGGTAAGTGCTATCATGTGGTGAGTGATACCATACATGTTATATCATGTAGTGAGTGCTACCATATATGTTTTATTCCATGGAATTTACTACCATGCATGTTCTACCATGCATGTGATACAATGTGTATGATACCATGTGAGTGATATTGTGTGAGAAATACCATGTAAGCTTACTACCATGGATGTTCTTCCATGAATTTTTTCTACCCTGAATAATTTTATTATTTTCAAAATTAAATTCATTATTTTATTCGAATTAAAATTCCTCTTATATTTTACAATCAATCTATAATCTAAATGATCAAATTCCCTATTTAGATTCTGAATCAAACATATTCTATCACCTTCATTTCAAAACTACTCTCCCTTTCTCTCTCAAAACCAACCTTAAGCCTTAAAACCTTCTAATATCTAATGCTATAGTAAAGATGAAATGATCTCTCATTTCTAGCTCACCCAATGAGCTTCAGCCATGCAACAGATCCAGATGTGGATTTAGTCATCCTTTTGATCCATGGAATCCTCTCTTGTCATCTTGTGGAGTTGTTATAGAAAAATAGATGGATGATAAATGGTTTCAATATAATAGATAACTTGTGTGGGGAGTCATTCAAGGACATGTATAGGAATATTTTTTCTCTAATAATGATCAACCATTCTATCCAAGACTTGTTTGTGACTTTATTTACATGATGAATACATGTTTGGAGATAAGAAATACTTCATAAGGTCTTTGGTTGGAGGATAAGAGATGAAATTCTCATTGAAGCAATGGTATGAGTGCTTTAAAGTTCCTTATAAATGAGTATATAATTATTTCCAAGGTTATTACCATATTTGGTATCTAGAGTTTTTTTCAAGTAAGCTCTTCTATAGATCATCAGAGATGCTAACTTGAGGAGACCTATTATTGTGGAAGTTTATGGTGAATGCATAATTATTTTGAAGTTTATCCAACACATGTTATGTCTAAGGATGGGTGAATTTAGTATCCTAAGGTATTTGGATGTATTATTTTTTCACCTCATGAAGAAATGATCCAAGATGAATATGTACAATTATATCATGGTCTATATGAAAGAGATGTGTAAAACTGCCTCCAAGTTGAATTCTATAGCCCATCCTAAGGTGATATCTAATATACTAGAAGCTATATGCCTTATTTTTAAATGGGATGAAAGGATTACATAGTGTGGTGGATTCTATTTAATACAAGACACCTACAGGATAATTAAGGTAAACTAGAACCCTTGGATTAAGAAGTGGGTTGTGGATAATGAAAAGATTTATAAAAATTTCAATCTATTAAGAAACCCTATAAGTCCAATAGATGTGATTGATCTTAGTTTGGAACTGGATGAGATTATAGAGTATTTTTAAGATAAATAAGTTAGTGAAATTAGTGATGAGATTCATTAAGAATTAACTACTGTATTTGAAGAAGTTGGCAGCAATCCTAACACTAAAATGAGTCATAATGTGTCCTATAGACCTACTGATTCTCCTATTACCTTATCATCTACGGAAATACTATTAGATAATGATGATATCTCACACATAGAGGTTTCCACTTCTGTTCGTTATGAGGAATATAAATCTAAGAGTATTTTGAATTTTATTGATGTTTCAGATGATCCAGTATATTATTTTTATGGATAGGATGAATATAAGGAGACTAAAAATTTGATGTCAATTTTTGAGTCTGTTAAGATAGTGAGTGGTGATTGGAAAAGTGACTTCCAAATTTAATCTATTATAATAGTTTTTTTAATATTAGATAGACCAGATGAAGAGGATACTATGACTAAGAATGAGAAGTCTCCAATATTAGTAGTTCCTAGATTATACTATTCATTTTCTAAATCTGATAGTTGTGGTGATGGTGAAGATAATCCACATGATCATGGTAGATCTAACATCACTTCTATTTATAAGGATCCTAAGGGACCATTGGTTGAAAGTATTGATCAGGATAAAATACTCAAAATTTTTCCTTTAGATGATATTGTTAGAGATAACGTTTCCTTGAAATAAGTAGAGGCACCAGTTTCAGTATAATTTATTAATGAGGAAGAATTTTTAGTTTCAGTGGATGGTAAGAGTGACAGGCTTGAGGATGATGATCCTAGTATTAATATTTCTTCTCCTATAATAGAGAGTTATTATCCTTCTCCTCCTTCCACTATTTCCATATATTTTATAGGATATGCATTGGATGTCTTTAAGGCTGATATTATATCTATTCTTGCTGATTTTCCCAAGAAATATGATTCCCAGGATAAGGATGCCAACCATGATAAAATTTCCTTGGTTTTGTCTCTTATTGTGGAATATATCCAACCTATGTTATTCTTTATAATTAATAATTCAGAATAAGAGATTAAGAATATTTTTGAACACATTGGGGTAACCCACCCAACCATGGAGGATATGAAGTTGAATCTGAATCAAAGGGATCTAAATATCTCTGGTCAACTTGATTCTCTTGGTTCCAAAGTTTACTCCTCCTCTCAATATATTTATTCTACAACCCCTAGTACTTTTAATGCTGATTTGGTTAGAAACACAGTGAGTTAAGAGTTTAAAAATATTATGGTAGAGACTTGAAATTCTCAAAAAGAATATTTATAGGGAATAAAATATCATTAAGAGAATATATAGAAGCTTTTAAGATAGTGTATTTGGGAATTTAGGGAGGATATGGAAGTGATATCTAAGGAAATATAATCACATGTATCTAGGATTTTCACTAAGGTAGTTATCCTACCCCATATTAAGTATTGAATGAAAATATTAAAGTGCCTCCTATCATTAGGTCCTTCAAAGAAAAAGTAATTTAGTTGAAGATTATAGTACCTTTATTTAATTTTTTCTTAAAATATAATAGGTTGTTATTTTAGGTTATGGAGCATGGTGGACAATTCATCACTCAGTTTATTGAATTTATGGAGCTTTATCTTTATACTACTAGAACTTTTGTTATTGATCCTACTGATGTACCTATCACTACATTAGTTTAAGCTCCTATTTCAACTCTTATTTTTTACTTCTTCCATAACATTTATCCTCTTACTCTAATTGAGGAAGTGTGGAAACTCAGACCAGTATCTTCTGTAATTTTTTTAAGGCCTCATTCACCTATACCTACCTCTACTCATGATCCTTCTTCCTCTAAGGTAAAAACTTCACTTGAAAGGGCTTATGACTTGGATTCTCATTTGAATTAGATAGGGATGATTTTTTTATATTATGATGATGTAATATTATGAATTTGATATCAATGAAAATAAAATGTTCTTATAATTCAATATATTTACTATTCTTTGATAACTAGTTTTTTATTCTATGTTCCTCTTTAATTTTATTCCTTTTGGATAATCCTAAAAGGGGGAGAAGATGTGGTATATTGTTTTTAAGGGAATATTTTTTGGAACTTTATTTTTTATTACCTTTTATTCTCTAATTATGCACTTATAATTATTTGAATCTAATATTTTTAATTTATTTTCAACAATGATTTGTGGTCATAAAAAAGGGGTACATTTTTTTCTCAATCTAGAAATTCATCATTTTAATGATAAAAAATCATGCTTACTTTATTACTAACTATTTATGTATTGTATGATAGAACTTCATAATTATGAATTTTATATAAATTTCTCTATGTATAAGGTGATACTGTGAGATCCACCAGCTACTGTGAGAGTTCTTCTACTATGCCTTAAGTAGTGTGACCATGCACCAAAATCTAATACCATGAAGAACTTATATGCATATTTTTTTATAACCATGAAGGAAAACTGCGAGAACATGTTTTTAGTCATGAAACCATATAAATAAGTATGTCTGAATGTTAGAATAATTCTATGACTGTGTATCAAATTCTATGACCATGCATTAGTTCGTGCGACCATGTGAAGGAAGTGATATCATGAATCATGTTCTACCAGAATGATTGAATATATGCAAACATGAAGATATGATAACATGAGAAGGTTTTTTCTACAATTCTTGAAAATACTATCCTAGTGAGACAAAATCTATGACCATGAGATAAAATTTATGAAACCATGCGTAACTTTTCATTTCATGAAGATATCTTCTGGTGAACCTAAGTGGATCCATGACTAAGGATAAAATAATATTATATTCCAATGGATATTTTTTGAGGAATTAAATTCAAATCAGATAATTTAATTCTTCCAAATATAATTGCTCAATATGAGGATTTAAGAATGATTATTCTTAAGTGGATACTTTAAATCATTGAAGAATTTTCCAAATTTCATTCTAAAGTACAAGGATTTAATATATTGATATCCTACAATGTAATTTTGGAGTTTTTCATAGTATAAATATAAGGAAATTAATGTGCACAAGTGTGGATAGTGCATCCAGTTTCTCTGGTGGTTAGTGGATAACATAGTTCCAAATCAAAAGGAAAAGAGGATTTTCCTATGATATTTATTTCTTTCCATGACACTCTCTTTTTCATGATTTTTTTTTTAATTTTTATGAAATCCTAAAAAATATCAATTGATTTAATATCAAGGATGGATTTAAATACAATCCAATAGAAGAATAAGATCATTTTTAATCATCTCAAGCTTGATCATAGAAAGAGAACTTCACAATATATTCATATTACTTCTCTTTTCTTCTCTATAGTGATTTATTTTTTAGTTTAGTTTTCTTTACTTGTTAATCATTTTAGAAAAATAGCTTGAACTACTTTAGAGAGTAATATAAAACTCTATTATCATTTATTTTATATCTATCATTCTACTGATAATAGTGGAAGTAACTAGTTATATATTATACCACCTTTTGTGTAGTTGTTTTTATAATACCCAATCCATGTTATGGATCATAGTGTTTATTCTAATAAAACTACTTGATTGTGTACTTATATCAAGTTAAGATGAATAAGTCTTGTCTTGAGACTAAACCACTCATTTTAATTCCACAGTATGTTTAATTTATTTTTATTTCTCTATTTTGAAATATAAAATTATTTTTATCAAAATACTATGATAGTTGGATTTTGATTTTGATATAATTTTTTTGGGGTGAGTAAAACAATTTAAAAAGTTAAATTATTTTGGAACTATTTAACTGAGTTTTGGTTAGACTTTTAAGAAATTATTTTAATGATTTAAAGTTTTTACTCCTATATTATTAGTTAGTTGGGTTGTCTGATGTTTAGGGTTTTTTAAATTTCAATTTTAAAAATATTTTTATAGAAAATTTTAAAAACTCAATTAACCCCATATTGAGTAATTAACTTTGAATATTCTATTAATAATAAAACACAAAGTATTAGTTAGAAAACCAAATACTACTTTAAAAGAATATTATTGAAACAAAACTTTTAAACCAAAAAGTAGGGTGAGTCTATAGATCAGATCCGTGGTATCCACAAATTTAAATGTATCATAAGGTATCCATTATTTTATACTTATCAGAAGGTCTATCTTACTATATATGGAATACCACAACTATACCTATTGGTAAGATCTCATTTATAAACACCACAAGTATCCGAGCTATGTCTTCCTAGCCATAGAATCCTTAGATTCAGATGATCAAAACTTCCTTCATCTTTCTATCCAAGGAATCCCTCAATAATGTAGGATTGGAAAAATAATAATTACAACAAAAATTTATAAGAGATTTACATATCTAACCTTATAATGGTATCTCTTAATAGAAATGCTCATAAATATAAAATACTACACTAATTATAATCACTCACTCTAAAAAGAAATTGAAAGGATTTAAAATAAGGAGAAACATTTAGAATTACCAGCCCATATATTCTCCCTTAATCTATATTATGATTCTCAAGGTGTGACTCAATTTATTGACATTGTTATAAAAAACACCAATGGCAAGATTCTGCAAAACTTAATGTAAGTTGTAATAGTACTGAAAAAAGATTATTTATCTACCGATGAGTTTAATCTGTACCACTATAATTCTTATAAATCCGATGAACATAATCTGAACTGTAATTTTAGATCACTAGATTTTTGTAAATCAATTTTAGTAATTTGGTATTTTATTCACCTAAAGTTCATTATACACAATCATAAGAACGTAAGAAGAAACTCAAGTAAGATCATTTTCATATAAAGTTTATTATGATTTTCAAAATAAAGAATGGAAGTGATTCATTGAATCAATAGTAATAATATATGAGAATTTAATAATAAATTGGAAAATTTATAATTATTCTATTCTATCAATAAAAATAAAATTTTCTCACAATAAATTCACATGAAAAGGAAAATTTAATATTTGATTTATATCACATAAAAAATTTTATTACATTGATTATTTTGATTAATGAGGATTTATTTATGCAAATGAAGTCTCGTGATTAAATTTTGATTAATGTGGTAGATAAATTTGATGGAGAATAATAATATTTTTACTTTTATCATTATTATTTTTACTAATAGAAACTTCATTTAATATTCATGAAATTATAAAATAGAATTAATGTGAAAAATAATTTAAAATTTTCTTTCTTATATAGCTCTTGATTATCTATATCTAATGATATTGCTATTATTTAGACTAATGGATTTTTATTTATTATTTATGGGTTAATCATGAATTATTTTTTATTGATTAATAATAATAAAATTTATATCATCATTATCGTTATTATTTCCCACATGGGATTGTGGATGTTGTCTAGTGATTGGTGAAGAGTGCGACGAATGAAGGAAAACAATGATATAAATAATCCCTTATTATTATTTTTATTCCAATATTACCACATTCATTGATGACTGAAGAGGTCAATGCCACCTTGGGTGGTTGTTTTTTCCACCAACCATCATTAGTTTTTTTCCTCTTGATACTTTTCTCTATAGTTCACTCATGATTATCTGGCACAACAACTTAGGATGGTTGACAATACAAGTTTTCATTTTTATGATAATGAATTCAAGAAATAAAAATAGTAATGGTGAATGGTGGTGATAAAGGATTCATAATAAGATTTGGTGAGGTGTGATGGAGGTTCTAATGGAAACAAGCTCGACCAAAATAGAGGCACACCAGAGGCAGAGGTGGAAACAATGTTCTCAACATGAAAATGAATTTCTTATTCTAGGTTTTTTTAACAACACGGTGTATAGTCTCAAATCACATTACTTTTATTCCTATAATTATGGTTGACACATTTCCATCAATGTTTTTAACATATATATCCCCAAGAAACTCACTGTGTGACCTAGACATGGTGGTGCTTGGGTTTTTAAATTTTTTTATTTCACACACAGTGTGACTTAGTGTCACGCACTGTATATATCAGGACACTTTAGTTACTCATGAACTTGTTGTATATTCTCTCTATTAATATAGACTTATATGCCATATATATGATTATACACACTGCATGTGTTATTATCCTCAACCCGACGTGTTCTAGAACGTACACTGACTATATTGGGTAATAATACAGGTTATGTACCATGATACATGCCTTGTACTTCTAGAAAACATGGCTCTATGTACCCGAAATACATATTGAGTGGAGCAGAACGACTCACATTCAATGAAACCCAATAAAAATTCCATGTATGTTTTATTTACATGAAAATCATGCTTGAGTTTCTTAGACGTCATGTATCCTATAGGAGAATGTCGTGTAATGGAAATTTTCTAGTACTCCTTGTATCCTTTAAACTGGGTGTCAATTTTAGACAAATGAGTAGTCTATTCTAAGTGTTTTTTTAATGTTATGACCAGATGACACTAAATTAGTGATATGATCCAATTCTCCACAAGTCCTTTAGCTTGCCTCTCTATATTCCAGAGGTTAACAACTAGAAGAGAGGGCCAAGGGTGTTTCCATGGAGAGACTATGCCCTCATATCAGAGTAAACACAACAGAAATAACTAGATATTTTTGAGGTAGTAAATAAACAGAGTGAAGAAGTATTAAATAATTGAAATAGAGCATACTGTAATGATAAATGAAATTCTATAAAATCTCAAGCATCCATATCATACATACAACACTGGTAACCCATTGGGTTGACCATACATACAAGAGTACATAAAAGGAACTGAAATAAATTACAGGTCTCTACTACTGAATCCAATCTAGAACATATATCTATTCTCCAAGAAAATTTTGAGATAAACTAGGATGATCAAAAGAATCAAAATGACTGGATCCTCTCGATCATGCAACCCTGGGATTTTGCAATATCCATCATGGAATCTATGATCAACCTAAAAAGTATACATAAGGTTTTCACACACACACTGAGGTGCATGTACAAGGTTTAGAAGTAATCTCAGTCGGTCACCCAAATTATGTACCTATAAATCTTATTTTATAAGTGAATTCTCATGAAATGTATATGTCATATCCTAGAAACAACTGGAAATATTGATAAATCAAATAACGTTAAACCACAGTTGATCCCTGGGTCCGTCATCCTTCTCAAATGGGAAAGTTCCATCATGTATAATTATATTTATATGTATATATATATTCCCCACCCCACACATAAATAAATATGAATATACATGAGAAAAGTGAGAAATAACACAAATAAATGGAAACTGTTCCTTGGGTCTATAATCCAAATTGCCTAAACATCCTATGAAAAGGGCATTACGATAGATATAATACAAATCAATCCATGTTTAATTAAGTCAATCTCTAGGTCTGTAATCCAAATTGAAAATACCTTCTTCGTCCAACATTAGAAATGTCTCTGAGCAAGCTATATCACTAGAGGGGGATACATGTCCTAAACCTGAGTTTACCTGTACTTTACTTTAATCACTATAACGAAGGATTTCATATACCGATGGACACTCTTAAGAATATGGTATAGAGATGGAATTATTTCCATGTTATCCATGTGAATCCAGTCCAATTTATGATCCATCTTTCCCGATTAATATATGTTTATAACATTTCGGCTTGGATAATCCCTAAGGTTATGAACCTTAGGCGATGTATAAGGAGAGATCACTGGTGAGACGTCATGCCCATTCCTCGAGATCCCTGATAAGAGATAGTGTAATCATCCCCAATCTCTGAAAGAGAATAATCATCCATGATTATATGTCCCATCAATGGTGATGAGAGACATGTTCACCACCATGATCTAGTAATTGATTAAGAAGATTGTAATCATCCCCATCACTCGGGAGAGTGTAATCATCCATGAGTATATCAGTAGGGACTCCATGCCCGTGTATCATAATCATAAGAATGCAATACTTGAATTGACAAGTGCATAATCATCCTCTTTAAACCACAAGTCAAGGAGAGTGAAATCATCCTAATTGTAAAATAAATATATGAGAGTGGAATCATCCTCAACAACATCAACTGGGATCTAAAGAACATCCAAACATATACAAATCAAAAGATAGATCCCACGAAGAACATCTGGGTATCATAAAGATATAAATAAAAGGGCATAGAAGTCGAGTCCCAGGTAGAATGTCTGGGTACCCCAATAAACGAATATAATGGATCCCAGAAAGAATGTTTGGGCATCCCAAAGATAGATATTTCATTTTAGGCTCATAATACACAAACTAGAAAGAAACTCTATTAATCATTACCACATCAGCTGTAAATAGGTGATTTCATAAATAAAGAGCGACGGTGGCTGAATGGCTAACCCCACCACTATTACCAAAAACCCATGGGATTATAAATTTGGTAAGGGTTATAAGGTGAAACCCACTTCCATATCCACCCAAACCCCTAATAAGGTTGTTCAAACATCAGGGAACCCAATGGGTCCCTTAATTCAATGCACAAAAGAGGCATCCTACTTGAGATCCTTGAGGTCTACACATAAGCAAAGGAATCTTACCAGGGATCCTCAAAAGTGATGGTAAAGGGAGGAATATTACATGGTATCATTTAATGATAAGTAAATAGAGGAATCCCACATTGGATCCTTAGAATGGTACATAGGAAAAGACATCCTACATGGGACCCTCAAAATCATTGTAAGAAGTAGAGGCATTCTACATGGGATCCGTAGAATGATATATAGGTAAAAGGGTCCTACAAGGGATTCCATAGGTCAACATGGAATGGTAAATAGGTAAATGGATCCTACATGGGATTACCAGATAATCATGTAAGAAAAGGTATCACATAGGGGACCCTTGGAATAGTAACAAGATAGAGGCATCCTACCCAGGATCCTCTAGGTTGAAATGTAAGCAGAGGAATCCTACAAGGGATACTTGGAGACAACTAACCTAATGGCCCCATAGGAAATAAAGGAAAGTCTTGAAAGGGAGAAATATTTATGGGTAAAGTTACATAAGCATTTTTATAATATATGGCTCATAGATCATCTTAGATCAATGTGTTTTTTCTCTTAGGAGACAACTGGAGGAAACACCTCTCTAATTAATAAAATTCCCAAAACACCACCTACGAGTCCTAAAAAAACATCAAGGGTTTTAACATCTTGATATATGTGGAAATATACTAAAATTGGGATAATAATTTTTCCAATTATAACTCTTAGGTGTAAAGATATGAAAAACCCCAAAAGGGTATCAAGGGGGAAGTATACGACATGTATACCTAGTACACAACATGTTCTACCAACTCTCTAACTAGGTGTGTACTTTGGAAAGACTTGGAGTGTAAAACCCAAGTACATGGAATAATTATTATTCAAACCACATATAACCTATATGGGGTAATTTTTCATGAACCTCACATGGCCTGACTGTGTACCTCTACACGACATGTAATTCAAATGGGATCTGGTCATGTACTATACTTGGCCATGTGCCCCTACATAGGCTATCTAGCCGGGTAATTGTCTACAATACTGAGTCCCATTATATGACATGTATACCCCATACATAGCATGAAATTATAAAAATATTATCTTTCTTTGATGGTAAGAACACACGATGTGTTTTCCAGAACTACATGCAGTGTGATCAGGATTTCCGAACGAGAAATGCCTCAAATTGGCCCGAAACTCCATTTTCTCCCCAAAATCCATAGATAAACCCTCAAGGGGTCCTCATAAGTGATAATACAGGTTTAGAAATTTAAAATGGTAAATATATAGGGATTTGTAGAAAAACATAAAAATGTTCCACCTTTGAGCAGAATCCACTTAAGCTTCGCCCTTTTCCATGCTCAACAGCTGCCACATGATGATCTGGCTTGTCCCAAGCTTCATGGCAGTACCTCCCTTATCCTATATCTTTATATATCCCCTTAACTTTATCTATCAATCACATTACACAATCCCATGGGGGGGGGGGGGGGTATGCGAGAGTCTAAAGGAAGGAGAAAGAAAAGAAAAGAAAAAAAAGAAAAGAAAAGAAATAAAAGAAATAAAAATAAAATAAAAAAAAGAAAAAGGGGCTCGGGTCCCAACCCTAGTGAGAAACATGAGTTTATACCTCACCTAGGGAAAAATCCCCATTTTTAACTTAATATCCAAGATAGAATCTAAATTCGACTCTTCATTCAAAATATATAACTGAATGAACATGTGTAAATAAATTAATATTTAATTAAGTATTAAATATTAATTACTCTGATAAAATTAAAATGGATTGTAATTTTACCAAAATCATATCATAGGGTAAAAAAAATATTATGGGACCATCAGAGTGATCAAAAAAATTATCATAGAACATATTATAGGATAAAATGACCATTTTTCCCATTACAAGCATCTGAAAGAAAAATTTCAATTTCTTTCTCAAAAATTCCAGCCCAAAAAAACACCGGTCCTTAAATACACACCACCATAAAACTTATCATCCCAGAGAAGTATTTGTGGTAAAAATAGTATCCATGATATCATCTCAATAATCTTCACAACTATGCTATCTTAACTATCTAATGACCAGTCTCATAGCATCAACAACTATCTTCTATATGGGAGACACTTAACTATGATCGATCTAGTACTCCCCACCATAGAATAATCCTTATCATAACCTCAAAACTAAACTACAAGCTCAAAGACTTATGAAAAATACTGAATTCAAATGAAAATGAAGATCACCACCCCCAACAGTCAACAGTTCACTCCCACCATATAGATTAACTTATATCACTCCTCGAGTGAAATCTTAAACGATTTCTTCACCAACTAGGAAATATATTTAAAAGAAAATAAGCTCAGTGTAGAGATGATTATTACTTAGTGTACTCATGATGGTATCAAGATAGATCATGATAATATCTAATTAGAAGTACTCTAATATTAATTCAAAAGTCATGTATAGCTCTCCCGTTCCACACTCACATAAAAAAGGCTGCACTTGCCTTTAACGAACACCTGACACCATGTCTCCCAAAAATGTGTTTCTAGGTCAAAAAATAGGTTAAATTTCTCATTACACAAAATTTATCATCAATTTATCCTCTACCATGGAGTAACATTCATTATTCAACCATAACTCTTGGGATACCATGCCCATGACATGTTTTTGAAACAATTGGTCCTCAGCTCTCACACAACCACTCACCAATCTAATATTTAAATGACACCACACATAACCAACACGTAACATCATCACCTGACTCACTCCCTTATGAATCATCCATTACAATACTAATATGACCATGCTACATGATACATTAGACTAAAAAAGCTAGAATCTCCCTTGGAATTCCTATTCTAAATCAAGCACCTTACCCATTCCATGATTTATTCAAAGACTACCCATCACTCGATGTCATTCCAGTAAAGATAATATACTTTCATTATGAATAAATTAGAAATAAAAAACAAACACTGGTAAACATGGAAAAGAACCCAAATATTCCCACCTACCAAAGCCAGTCTAAAAAAAAAGCACCCTAGGTGCTTCATCAAAAGACAAAGGCATTAACATGCCTACATTAAAAAATCCAAGAACTAACCATGAATCAGTCTCAAATGAGAATATAACCAAGATCAATTCCTAAAAAATACTTCATAAACAAAATCACACCCTAATCATAGGATCCCTTAATCAAAAAAAACATTGATATAAAAGGGTCTGATCTAAAACTAAGGGCCTCTAGGTCTCCCATTGATACCTACCAATCAAGAATTATAACTAGGTCATGAGGTATAACAACTTGGACCATAAGATCTAACCTCTCTAAGGAAGGTAAATATAACACTGACCTATGAGGGTCAAAACTATCAACATCAACCTACTAGGGCTTGATCCTCTCTGAGAATCCTCATAAGGAATTTCTCCCTAGAGGTCATGATATAATGAATAAGGTATACTAAACTGACTCTCACTAGTAAACCATATACAGTAATACCCCCTTGAAGTCTAGTTCACCAGAAACATCCTAGTGCCTATCAACATTTTACTTAGTGATCCGACTAGATAACCACAAATAAGGGTTGGTTAAGTAGAATGTTATTCCAAGATATACAGGAAAACACTATATAGATTGTTATTGGATATTTAAATAACCGAATCTAAGAAAACAAAACCCTACAAGGGGTATACAATTTGGTAGTAATGTTCTTTATCAATATAAAAGGGTAACTACACCTCTTGTGCATGAGTATCGAGTCATCAACCTCACCATAACACATATTAATGTAGTTCCACATTACCTTCCATTAGAGTAAAATATATATATGGAAGTTGGGACAATTGATTATAATTCCACCAAAAACCTATACAAGAAAACACCAGTTAGGTTTTTTTAACACTTTGAATAATTGTCCTCTTTCATCAATAAAACCACACACTAGTAGGCCTATAACATGTGAATCCTACATACAAAATATCATGCATGAGATGCCTCTTCCAATTGTGATCCAAGAGTCAAAATCAATCCTTTCCCTCTTTCCAATGGACAAGATCCAGAAATACATAATAAATCATCACATCCACACAACATGTGCATTGAACAAAGAAAAAATCATATACAACTGTAACATCACATATCAGAACAATAATCCCATATCCCTGGTAACCTAGAATTCTTAACAAAATAATTATTCTCGATGAATCATTATGATATCCATTATAGGTTCTAACACATTCCTAATACTCTTTTCTGTTATATCTCAAATAATAATACAATAGTAAAGAAATTCCTCTGATACCACTTTGTAACATCTCAACCCAGATACCAATAAAATGGTGCTTCGGTCCAATTCTCCATAAGGCCTCAAGTGTGCCTCTTCATATACTAGAGGTCTCCATCTAGTAGTGAGGTCCTAGGGTGTGTCTATGGAGAGTCTATGCCCTCATGTCAGAGTAAACATGACAAAAATAACTAGATATCATGGAAGGTAGTAAATAAATAGAATACGAAAGAAGTAAATAACTAAAATAGAGCATACTGTAATGATTAATGAAATTATATAAAATCTCAAGCATCCATGTCATACATACAACAGTTATCATCCAATGGGCCATCTATACATATAGGAGTACATAAAAGGGAATGAAATAAAGTACACGGATCTATTAGTAACTTTGATCCAAACCACATACATAGTATCCAAAACACTATTGAGCTTCTCCAACTTGATCAAAAGAATCCACATGAGCACATCCACTTGATCAGACAACCTTGGGCCTTATCCCTATGCATCATGCAATATGTTCTCAATCTAAAAACAAGATATAAGGTGTTCATGAACAATGAGGTGAATGCACATGGGTGAGAAACAATCTCTACAGGTCACCATAATGATGAACCTATAATTCTTATATCATAAGGGCATGCTCATGAAATATGATTAGCCTAGATAAGACCCAACTATAAATATAGATAAATCAAATAATATGAAACCACAGTTGATTAGTGGATCCATGACCCCAATCAACTGGGAAAGTAACATCATGTATGTTTATATTTATATGTTTATATATAATAACTCACACACACACATACACAAATATGAATATACATGATCAAGGTTATAAATAACATAAATCAACAATAGTCGATCCTTGGGTTTGTAATCCCAATCGCCTATATATCCAGTGAAAAGGGAATTAATATGGATGTAATACTACTGAATTAATGTATAATTAAGTTGATCTCTAGGCCCGTTATCCAAATCAACAACTCCTTCTTCACAAATCATCAAAAATGTCTCTAAGTAATATTTCTCACCAATGGGGGATGCATGTCTTAGTTCTGGGTTCACTCCAATCACTATAATAAAGGATTTCATATAATGATAGAAAATCATGAAAATATGGTTCAGAGATGGATGTCATGACACACTCTCCATGTGAATCTAGTCTAATGTCAGATCCCTAGGTCTTGATCTATAGGAATTCATGACATTTCTACTCAGATAATCCTTACGGAGATGGCCCATAGGTGATGTATAAGGAGAGTTCACTAGTGAGACTTCATGCCCACCCCTAAAGGTCTCTGATTAGAGAGATAGTAATCATCCCCATAACCTGAGAGAGAATAATCATCCATGATTATATGTCACATCAATGGTGAGGAGTGCCATGTCCACCACTGTGATCTTGTAATCAATCAGGGAGAGCATAATCATCCCTATAAATTGGTATAGCATAATAATACATATGTATATCACTAGGGACACCATTCCCATGTATCATAATCATACGAATTGAATTCCCAAATCTAGGAGAGTGTAATCATCCCCCATTAAACATTATTTAAGGAGATCAAAATCATCCTTATTATATAATAAATCAAGGAGAGAAGAATCATCCTCAAGAGAATCAATTAGGATTTAAAGAACATCCAAACATATATGAATCAAAAGATGGATCCCAATAAGAACATCTGAGTATCCCAAAGATATAAATAAAATGGATTAGAATCTGGATCCCAGGAAATACATCTGTGAACCCTAATAAATGAATAATATAGATTACATGAAGTAAATATGGGTATTAGAAAGATAAACATCACATCACATCAGGATCATCATCCAAAAACCCAAAATCACCTCTGGTAATCATCACTGCATCAGCTGGAAACAAGTGAATTCATAAATAGAGTGAGGGTGGCTAAATTATTAAACCCACCACCACTTCCACTACCCCATGAGATTACAAGTTTGGTATGGGTTCTAAGGTGAAACCCACTACCATCACTAACCAAACACCCAATACACTAACTTAGGGTCGGTTAAACATCGAGTCACCTATTGGGTCACTTAAGTTAACACACAGAAAAGGCATCCTACTTGAGATCCTAAAGTTCTACACATAAGCGACTACATCTTACTACGGATCCTCAATAGTGAAGTTAAAGGGAGGAATCCTAATTGGGATCCTAGAATGGTAAGTAAATAGATTCACCCAACACGAGATCCTTGGAATTGTACATAGGAAAAGGCATCCCATATGGGACCCTCAAAAGTAGTCTAAGAAGTATAGGCATGATAAATGGGATCCTTAGAATGGTATAAAGGTTAAGGGATTCTGTAAGGTATTCCATAGGTCAGCATGGAATGGTAAATGGGTAAAGGGATCCTATAAGGGATTACCTAGGTCAACATGTAAGAAAAAGTATCCCATAGGGGACCCTCAGAATAGTAAAATGATAGAGGCATCCTATATGAGATCCTCTAATTAGAAATTTAAGTAGAGGAATCCTATAGGATATACTCAAATACAACTAAACTCATTGACTCCTGGGCCAAAAAGGAAAGTCTCTCAAGGGATACCTCATCAAGGGGAAAGATACATAAGCATTAGTCATGTGATATAACTCATGGATCATATCAGATCAAATGGGTCTCACTGTTAGGAGACAACTATATTCAATTACTGGAGGAAGCACCTCTTCATTTAAGAAAATTCCTGAAACATCACCTAGGATTACTCAAACCTCATCAAGTTTTTCACCATTACAATCTATGATGGATTATACTCAAAAAGGACTACTCATGTTTCTAAATTATGAATCTTGGGAATATAGATATGAAAAACTCTAAATGGGTATCAAGGGGGCAGTACACAACGTGTATACCTAGTACACAACATGTTCTCACAACGCTCCACTTGGGAATGTACTTCATCCATAATTGGAATGTAAAACCTAAGTACACGACATCTTGATCAGGTACATAGAAATTATCCCATGCATGGTACTTTTCCATGTACCTCACATGGCCTGACCATGTACTTGTCCTGGATGTGTACCTCTGCACAGTGTGTAACCCACACAGGGTCTGGCTATGTACTGTACATGACCATGTTTCCCTAAACGGGCTATCTAGCTGGGTAATCGGTTACAAGTCCATGTCTTAATAAACATAATTTTTACCCCATACATGAAATGTAATTATAAAAATTTAATCTTCCCTAAATAGGTTGAACACACGACGTGTGTTCCTGAACTATACATAGTTTGATTAGGATTTTTGAATGGGAAACCCCTCAAATCAGCCTGAAACACTATTTTCTTCCAAAAATCCATAGATCGACCCTCAAGGTGTACTAACCAGTTATAATGGGGGGTTAAAACTTGAAAATAGTAAATCTATTGGAATTTATGAAAAAATTTAAAAATTGCATACATTTGGGTAGAATCCGCTAAAGATTCATCTATTTCCATGCTTAATGGATACAACATGATGATTTGGCTCATTCCAATCTCTACAGTAGTGCCTCCATTATCTTATATCTCTATTTATATCATCCTCTAACTTTATATCTCGATCATGTGGCACAATCCAATGGGGGGTGTATGTGAGAAGCCAAAGGAAGGAGAAATAAAAAAAATTAGAAAAAGAAAAAAAAATAAAAAGAAAAGAAAAAGGGGAAGGGACTGGCCTCGACACCCAAACTAATATTATGCCCCACCTAGGAAAAAATACTTATTTTGGACTCAATGGAGGAGACCTAATCTCAATATATTACTTTATTCAGAAGATATATCCGAACAAATGCATGTGAATAAATTTATATTTAATTAATTAAGTATTAAGTATTATTTATTCTTTTAAAAATTGAAGAGCTTGGAATTCAACCAAACTATTATCCTAAGGTAAAAAACATATTTTGGGATCAATATATTGGTCCCAAAAATTATCCAAGATCATCTTATTGGAAAAAATAACCATTTTATCCCTTATAATTATCTGAAAGAAAAACTTCAAATTTATGCTAAAAAATTCCTGACCGGAAAAATATGGGTCCTTACATTTTCCATGTAGATTGTAAAAATACATATATATTTATCATTTAGGATTTATATTTTAGGTTTTTTTTATAAAATTTAGTTCTATATCTTCATAGAGGAGATGATGTGTGTGGGTGGATGATTAAAGTATCCATAAGTTTAGTAATCCTCTTAGAGAATATCTATTTCCAAGGAATGAGTCATCTGTATAAATATTGGATTAGGTATCCCTCCCCTAGAGATGAGGTATAGGTCCTACAATCCTATATTTATTAACTTTCTCAGACATTTCACACTACACACATCGGGGAACGAGTCCTCCATAAGGGTTGATACTTCCTTGAATAACATTCTTGAAAGAGACATGCCCTAAAGACCTATATCGTATTTTACGATAAGGTAATACGGTTTTATGTTGCATTAGCCTATCATATTAGACAATATGGGAATATTTTAATATATATAATTTCAAGGTATGATTCATGCAGTATTATTATGATTAGCATTTCAGTGGAATGTTACAGATTAATAATCAAATCCCTCCTTTGACGACCATAATTATTATTAATATTTCATAAGATGAAACATGTGAGTGCTATATTGGATAAAGTTACAAACACTTGTAAATTTCATTTCATTTACTTTTAAATTTCATAATGTATTAGTAAATGCTTTAAGAACACTCTAGAATGTAAAATGGACTATAAAAGGAGGCTAACACCAATGATATGGTTGGTCTTTTCTCACCCAAACTTCTTACCAATTATATCTTAAGCTCTATTACTCATCCTATCCTTTTACTTGAGTCATAAAACTATATTTTGGGATTGAGGAGGACCCTAACCATGAAATGACTGGTTTAGAATCAACCCGTGGATGCCCAAGGAAGGAGGGAGCATGATGACTAATCTAAGGGATACTGAACAAGAATTATGATTTAATGAGAAACAACCGTTGACTGATGAAAGGTACATAGTTTGTTTATTTTGGTTTATAAATGGATTCATTTATCAAGAATGGTAGATATAGGAAATTTGGTTTTCAATTATTTCCACAATATTTATTAAGTGTTGATTGATCCTTAGAAAATAATCAGGCGCATAAAAGCTTTACCATGATTTATGATTTTTGAAATCGTGTTTTAAAATGAATAAATCATATATTTTATGACAATTTTATTCATTATCATAGAATACGATTGAGAATTTTCAGTATAGCATGGTTTGTGATATGTGATATCATAAATAGTTATATGATCATTTCTTACAATATGTGATATCATAAGATATGTTCCAAATAAATATTTCATTTTTCAATGTACTATGAGATAATATATGGGATATTGTATGGTATGATGGAACCAATCCACATTTGAAAAACAAGGTATCATATATCATAATAAATTATAGGTTTTGAAGGGTTACTTAGATACAAAGCTTACTGTAAAGAGAAACAGTAGTGGGCATCGAGGTATTCCTACAAAGGTCACTGAGAACTGGGTTTTTTCATACAAATTCCACATCATATGCTATGATTCCTAATGCACACCCAGTTTATCCTATGCAGGTCATGATGCTTATCAATTCCATAATTATCAACAGTAAAATATAGCTGATAACACTTAAAGGGTTTAAGTTCCATGACCTATCAATCTCTTATTATGATATTACCATATTGTTTAATACAAAATATATAGAAAATTTTAATTTTTATGAATTTTATTTTAATAATTGGATTATATGGTTTATAAAATATTTATAAATCGAATGAAAAGGTATTTTGGGATTTTTATTTAATTTATAAAATATTTATAAATTTATTAATTATTAATTGCTTATAATTAATTAAGAAAATGTTTATGAAACATTTATTAAATGAATATTCCATAATATTAATTGTTAATATTAAAATAATTTTTTCAAATTATATGGAATAAATTATAATTTAGATATAAAATGTTTATATAAAAATTATAAGAGAAATTATGAAGTGTTTATAAATTACAAAGTAAATACAAATATAAAATGAGTTTATATATAATTTTATTAATTTTTCAAATTAAAATGCCTTATTTGTGGAAATTATTCAAACCATATAAAAAGGGATTTTTTAATTGATATGATCAAGGTTTAAATAATATTAAATGAGTGATATTATGAATGTTTATATAATATATAAATAGTTCATATATATAATGTTTATATTTTATATATCATATATTTATGTAAAATACATTATAAAATATAATACAAAGGAGTTCAAATTTAAAGTATATATAAAGTGTTTATATTTATTTTATTATGGAATGTCCAAAGTGAATGACAAAATTATAAAGAGTTTATAATTTTTTTATTTATGAATTGTTATAAATTGTTTATCTCATGTGTAAATTTATGAATTATTCATTTATTTTCTTTCCTCCTTCCTTTATTAATAAATATAAGTTTTTATTTTAATGATATTTTTATTATTTAGTTTAAATAGTTAAACTACTTGTATAGATTATCATACATGCATCTAAGGAGTTACATGCTAGATATGATAATTGATTTAGTTTTCTTGTACCTTGAATTTGGATTTTACTAGGTTATAATATTGAATTAAGTAGTTAATTATAGTTTATACATATTTGGTGTTAGAGTTATGATGTAATTTAATTATATCTTGAGTAAAGTATCATTAGATAGAGGGACTTTGGTTCAAAATACTCACCATCCTGGAGACTTATGCTTTATCTAGAAAATAAGGGGTTGGATATCTTTCACTCCAACCTTACTCTTTAGGGGATTATTGATTTCATGTGATTATAAGACTTTAGATGAAAGAGTTTCATGTACCTTATGCACGTGATGCATTTGGATACGTGTGAATATAGTTGAATTTTATTTTTTGTTGGTAAAAGAAGCTATGAGTTGTGTAAGTATTATATATCAATATGGTTTAAACAATTTGATTTTGTGGTAGGAATTGGATTCCAAACTAAATAACTTGAAGAAAGTATACATATAAAGGGAATACATGAGATCTAATGGTGATCATAAATCCCCTTAAAAATACTAAGTGCTATATTCCTTCCAATAAGACACTTTTCAAGGTCTTGATCATTTAACTAAGTAGGGCATGCCAAATTTGGGTTCCCTTGGACTAGCTTATGTTATGCAATAAATTAATGAGGTGAACCTAACCATTAGATTTCTCATTTTTTGTGTTTGATTTGGGTTACAATTAGTTGGGAAATCATACGCATTTGGATACTAGAGGAGTAAATTTAATTAAATCCATATGATGGAATAGGGTAAATAGTTACCCATTAAATAATACTAGATTCATATATGATTTTATTGATATGATTATCTATAAAAAATAATCATGACTTATTTATGTTCCTAGATAATGTAATTTATGATAAAATATAGACGTTGGACCACTAATGGATACAGTAGATTTTAAAATGGGTTATCATTTTAGTGGGATCTCATACATAAAACATAACTTTGAGATAAAATTTAGAGAAAGATGGAGTTTAATATAAAAATATCCTCATGATAGTTTGGAAAATTAAGAATTTTTCTTAAGTAAGATAGAAAATTCTATGTGTTAGAGTTATACCTTCACGAGTAACAAAGTATTTAAGTTATTCAAAAAATGAATATATATTATTATGTAAAGAACAAAATGACTCACTTATGGTTTCAAAGTCATTGGATTCTAGATAGAAAAATGAATTTTTAGTTTTTATCATATAATAAATATGATTGAGTGTCTCAATAGCCTTGTAAAGACTGAAGACATCCTTTCATAATTGTTCTAGATATGTAATTCATTCTGGAATCATCATTGAAAATATCAGGACATTATGAATGAAATAAATCAAATAATCTTTATGTGTGAAAAAATCAAATTTTACCCCATTTTTTCACATTGGTGAGAATAAATGAACTTGGGTATGTGATGTCTAGGTTCTGGTGACGTATTGATAGTATAAGTGGGAAAAATTTTAAATTGAAAAAATACAAGTTCACTAGAGAGTCCAATAGCGTTTTTTAAGTATCTAATCAAGGTCATAATAATATAAATGTAAAATTCAGGAAGGATATAAATTATTTCAATATGATAGAATTGTATGAGATATTTAAAGGGGTATGAAAAAATTCATGGAATGTCCATGTATGATATAAATGTTATAGAAACTAATTATTCACTTTTGAAGGGTATATGATACAAAATATATATTACTAATTCTGTGATTATACAGAAGTTAAAGGTCAAGGAAATAATTGATAGAGTTTGTAGTTTTCATTTAATTGATGAAGAAAAGGGCTTCTAAATCATGGATTTACTGGAAAAGGTATATATAAATATATCATGCTCAAATGAATCTAAACAAATGATGAGTATTTTTTTCTTAAATTCTATTATGTGATATGAAAAGTTATTTATTATTTTTTTCATGGATAATATGAGATGATGGATTAAATAAACATGGTTTATGTGTAATGACCCAAACCAGTGGGGCCCACCTGGATGGCAGAAGATCAAGCTTCTATAACCCCAAGCCCACCTCCATAGGCTAGGGGCTGGCGAAAAGTTCCAAGAAGTCATAACTAAAATGAGATACCTTTTCCTAAAGTACCTACACACACACACACCCAACTATCTCCATGAAAAAGCGTATATGAATAATAAAAAAAGACAATAACATCTAGAGTAAAAACCATGCATGTAATAACCTCCAGGGAATAAAAAAGAGTGCGATAGTGAAATTCAAAATGTAAAGGAAAAAAATACATGCCCACCCAGAAAATATGTCCCAA
This sequence comes from Viscum album, assembly GCA_963277665.1. Lineage (NCBI taxonomy): Eukaryota > Viridiplantae > Streptophyta > Magnoliopsida > Santalales > Viscaceae > Viscum > Viscum album. The sequence continues at coordinate 2,055,668,479 of OY728157.1, read as the reverse complement.
ATTGACAACAATTAGAATAGAAAATAACTGAGGGATCCCAACTATTGATATCTAAGATTAACCACCATACATAGTCAATGCACCAAAGTATCCATATAATCATCAAAAAAACACTATTGATCTGTCCATCATCTGCATAAGAAATTAAATATGTGGGTAGATCCCATGTAGGGGTGAGTATATACATTCCCAGTAGGATGCTTTGAAAAATGAATAGGGAGAAATAAAAGGCACGATAAAATTATTGAACTCAACCAAAATTAAGGGGGAAAATAAACCTAAAAACATAGATATATTCTCATGTAAGGTTACCCCTTAACCCAATTTAAAATGGAAAAAATAAATCAAAAATTAATAACCTTTGGGCTTGGTTGGTAATAACGAAGATATATTATCATATAAGAAATATAGATGAGAGAGAAAGGAGATATCTATCTCACAGCCCATCCTAGAATAGAGAGTCTTCCTATAGCCTCAAAGGTCTATCATCGATTCCCAAAATCTCATATATCTTTCCAAATAAGTCATGAGGAGGGGACACACCTCACCACCACTATACAAACCGAGGGAGCTAAATTTCCAAAATATAGAGGAACCACACCCTGATACAATAGGGGGATGGGACTTAGTATATAGGGGACCTGCACCCGTGTAGGGGAGTACCATCTCCATATTTATGTATAGAATGTGGGGTATTATCACCCTGGTGTGATAGGTGAGTACCATACTGATAGATAGAGGACCCGTGCTAGTATAGGGGAGTACCATATCTATTTGAACAATGATTATGGAGGACTCACACCCCAGTGCGATAGAGGAGTACCATCTCCAAATATAGAAGACCCATACCCTAGTGTAAAAGGGGAGTAATTTATTTATTAAAAAATTACTATAGAGGTCTCTTAGCCTGTTGCGATAGGGGATTACCATCTCCATGGATAGAGAACCTACACCCCAACATGATAGGCGATTTCCATCTCTATTTGAATAAGGAGTATGGAGGACTCATGACCTGATGCGATAGGGGAGAACCATCTCCATGGATAGATAATCCACACCCTAGTGCAACATGGGAGTATCGTCTCAATATGAATAATGAGCATGGAGTAATCTCACCCTGATGTGATAGGGGACTATCATCTCCATGGATAGAGGACCCACACTCTACTATGATAGGGGAGTACCATCACTATTTGAACTCTCTGATTATCATACGCAACCACATACATCATCAAGTATCTCCTAAGGAAGTGTCTTGCATTGAACATCTCACATCGTATCTCATTTTCCGTAATGAAGGCTACCATCATGTTCTATGAGGAAAAAAACACTCAGGATAGGCTACTCATGGGCCAAAATATGATTCAAAACAAATAATAAACGAGAGGTATAAGTTCCTCAAAAGGGGGTACATGGTGTGTATAGGGTCCAAACAAAATGTGGTCATGCTCCGCGACCTGGATATGGTCTCGTTTGGACACATATCGATGTCCATGTCACTGTACATGGCTTGTAAGGGGACTACACAACATGTCTCAGCCACCCAGGGCCTGACCGTGTGCTCCTAGATATGCCCATGTCTGTTAGGTAGTGTCATGTACCTTATTATTCACAAGTACTGATGCCTGCCTATGTACTCCTAGAGTACATGATGTGTCCTCCCACACGGGGTCCTGGGCATGTGCAACTAGTACATATCTTGGATACCTAAGGAGGGTCACATAGCATGTGGCACATCCACACAGTGTGTGATCCTTATCTTTTTCCCAAAACCCTAGCTGCCACATTTGGGTGACTACTTGACATGTGTTCATCCTAGTACATTCCATGTAGTTAGGATTTTTTTAGAAATACTAGTTCTTCATAGGAATTCCAGATCCTCCACTTATGCCACAATTTATGCCATTTTACCTCCTGAAAAAAGTGGTAGTTTCTTCTGACCATCGTTTCCTGGCCTCTGGTAGCCAGAAAATGGATTCCATTCATTCTCACAAATCCCTCAGGTGCACATCATTCCTCTAGTCACTACTACTCAGTTCAAGATCCCATATCTAGAAGATTAATCAATCACATCCTAAAATAGAACTTGATGCATTTTCAAATCGCCATTCCAATCATTTTTTGCACAACCTCTATGATTCTGGGGGTTTGATAAAAATCAAACCCATTCAAACAATGTTGAACTACAGCCCCGTAGGCCTACAGTGGAAAATGTTAAAAATTATGCAGGGGAAACACCATAAAAGGGTGATAGACATCATTGTCCAAGAATTCAAAGACAAATGTTGTAAAGCGGTGAATCCTAATTGAGATCATGACATAAAAAAATTAATTGAATAAAATAATTTAATCAGATAATGGGCTCATACGAAGGGTGAGCATATGAAGAATCAAAATAAGATAATCAAATATCCATGCTCAAACATTTAATCAAGTAAAGAGATCAAAATTTAAGAGACCTACTTCAATTATGGATCGATCTTTGGTGAATAAAATGTTTTCCAATGATGAGGATGATCCACTGTGTCCACTCTCTATCAATCCACCTTAATTCGATCACCATTCATCATTCGATGTTAATCCAACAATGAAGAACACTCTCCTCCTACTCTAAAATATAGAAAGGGTTATGAATATAACCCTTGAAATATTATCATAATAGGGTATTTATAGAGGATTTAATTAGGCCATTTAATAAAATAAATAAATAAATAATTTATTTTAATTAAATGAACCTGCCAATGGCTGCCTCAATTGGACATCTAGTGCTGACCAAAATTAGGCCGCATCTAGGGTAAACCCCACACTTTTGATTCAACCGTGGTATACGATTTTTTATTTGAAACTCCATTCAAGATATATTACTTTATTTCTAAAAAACTATGTGTGGGTGATATAATTATATTTAATATTTTTATAAAAATTAATTTTGGGATCACCATGCCTCAAAATCTCACACCATCTCAGCACCTGATTCTGAAAATATTTCTTAAAATATTTAAAAGTATTACAAGGAAAAAACAAAGTCTCTACATTATTCCCTCCTTTAATGCTTTTCATTCCCAAAAATCATAAACTAAACAAAAAGTTGAGGACACTGAGCCTATATCAGGATATCCATCTCCTTAGATATCTACTTCATGCTTCCATGCTACCATAACACATAAACCATGGGAATGGCCCATCCACATAGGATCCTTTCCTTTCAATCACTGATCACCATTGGGTACTCTATAAATGTGGTTCCATCATCAATGTCTAGATTTCCCTAGTCAATAACATGTGTATGATCATGCGTGTATCTTCTTAGCCATGACACATGGAATACGTCATGTACCCACTCTAACTATGGGGGTATGGTGAGGTGGTAAAAAAACTCACTGACCCTCTATAGGATATCAAACAACCCGATAAACATTAGGGATAGCTTGTATCCCTAGTTTAATCTCAACAATCCTCATCATGGGGAGACTCTTAGGAACTCGCGGTATCCATGCTCAAACTACAAGGGCATATGACATTGATCTATATAAGATTTCCATTGGATCTGAGCTATTATAATCTTCTCATGGATCACCTAGACCTTCTCTGTCATCACCCGTACCATCTTTGACCCAAAAAGAGAGGCGTCATCGATCTCATTCTAGTATAAGGGTGACCTGAAGGGTCTCCTGTATAGGGCCTCAAAAGGTTCCATAATGATAATAGAGTGATATATATTATTATAATAAAACCCTACCAAAGTTAAATCATCCTCCTATCTGTGGATGAAGTCTAACAGGAAATCCCTCAACATATACTCCAACACATTGATAATGTGATCAGTCTTCCCATTCACCTAGGGGTGAAAAGCTGTACTCATCCTTAAATGGGTCCTCGATTCCTCCTGCAGGCCTCTCCAAAACTGTGATGTGAACCACACATCATAGTCTAATAAAATCATTGAGGGAACCCCATGAATGTGGATTATATCATGCTTATATATCTAATCTAAACCCTCCGCTGAATTCTTCTCCTAGATAGAAAGGAAGTGCACTGACTTGATAAGTTGGTCAACTATCACCCATATAGAATCATGGCCTATCACTATTTGTGGTAGCCCTATCATAAAGTCCATTGATATTTTACCCCATTTTCACTCCAGGATCTCAAGAGTCTGAAGAAAGCCTTCTAAAACCTGGTACTCATCCATCACCTACTGACATGTGAGACACTGGGAGATGAACTCAACCACACTCTACCTCATTACAACCCACCAAAAATGCTTCTTAATATCTCTGTACATCTTCCCTACATCGATATATATATCCAAAGTATAAGTGTGAAACTACCTCATCACCTCCTCTCTAATTGTGAAAAAAACCACCATCCATCCTTATAGAAGGATGACATAGTACCCTCCTTCAGAGAATCCATATATTGAATCACTTGAGGATATATGGTCACATAGGACTTCATAGTCAATGTATCCTAACTAATCATCCCTTACTTACTGGAAAAGCATAGGATTCAAAAACATTGAATAAAGATAAGATAAACCTATATCCTTTACTAGGGACGACTACAAAGAATACAACTTCTCAGATGCCTCCACCAACAAATGATAAAGATACTTCCTTCTAAGGGAATCTGGCACCACATTAACCTTCCTAAGAGTATAGACTATATCAAAGTAATATTACTACAATAACTCCAACTAGATTTTCTATATCATGTTAAGATATCTCCACATTAATAAATACCTAAGACTCCGATGGTCTGAGTAAACAACAAAGTGCTATCCCAGAAGATAGTTACTCCACATCCTCAAAGTGAAGAATACCTCTGACAACTCCAGGCCTTGAGTCACATAGTTATAATCATGGGGTCTCAATTACATTGACCTATATGTGATCACTTCCTACCTCTACATCAATACACATCCTAGCCCAGATTCATAGGAATCAAAATACACTATGTACTCCATTTCCTCATTTGATAGTCTCATAATAGGAGAACTAGTTATCCTCAGCATCGACCCCTTAAAGGATCTCTAGAAATAATAATCCTAGGTAAAATTATTCCCTTTATATGATAGGTAATTCAAAGGGAATTAAATCCTATATAATTCACCCATGTACCTCCTATAGTACCCAACTAATCTAAGAAAACTATGCACCTTTAATACATTCTTGGGTGGCTCCCAAGCAACAACTGTATCAATATTTAATGGGTTCATTACTAATCTATTCTCATAAATGACATTCCCTAGAAAGTAAACCTTATGGATACAAAACTAGAACTTAGAGAGATTACCATAAATCTAGTGCGCCTGGAGTAAGTCTAAGACCATCCTCAAGTACTTTTCATACTCCTCCTCTGATACAGAGTAGATGAGTATGTCATCAGTGAACATAACCACTAATCAGTCCAATTATGGCTAGAAGATCTAGTTTATCAAATATATAAACATAGCATGGGAATGTTTCACACAGAAATGAATCACTAGGAACTTATAGTGTCTATAGTGACATTAAAATGTCAGGTTTAGAATATCAGCCTTGCGAATCCTCAAGTGGTGGTATCCAGACCTGAGATCGATCTTCAAGAACCATCTTACACTATGAAACTATTTAAAGTGGTCATAAATACTTGTAAAGGAACTTTTTATTTATTGTGGATTGGATTAGGAGATTATAATTACTATATATACACAATTTCCCATCCTCCTTTATCATGAACAAAACCAGAGATGCCTAGGGGAACACATCAGGTTTGATAAAACCCTTCTCTAGAAGGTCTTCCAACTACACCCTCATCACCCGAATCTCGATAGAGGATATCAGATATTCCATAGAATACATTGGATCATTCCTATGGTATAAGTCGATGTAAAACTCTATCTCCCACCTTAGAGGTACTTCTAGAACCTCCTTAGGGAATACATCCATATAAGCCTCCATGACTGTAGGAACCCAAATTACGAAATACCCCTCTATTATAAGGGATACAATCACTAACTAATGAGTGATAGGTTGCAACTTCCTACTCACAAAACCCACTCACTCCTCCATGAGATCTCTCTCACCCTTAAAGTAGAATCTCGTCCCATCCATTTAAAGGAATTTGACTCATATGTGGTTATAGTTAATTTGGGATCAGATCATGGAAAACCATTCTATACCAAATATGATATCATAATTCCTCATATTTGTGACCAATATGTCCCAAAATAAAGTCTCTCCACCATGAGATATCTCACACTGTTGGTAGATAAGTGATATTGAAGAATCATTCCTTGTGGGAACCTCAAGCCAAAGATGTCAGAATAAAGTCTCAACTAGGAGCTCCAACTCTCAAAGAAAGGGTAAGTATATAAAGGAATTATTCAAACCTATTTCTAATAATACTAAAGAAAGAGTAAAATAAAAACATATTATATCCATGATCATATTGTGAGCTGTTGGGTCATAAGAATCCATAGCACGCAACTTCTCGTGGCCCCAACTGCTAGATCCCTGAGCCTAATATGGGATGCTTGGTAGTGGTGTTGGAAGTAGATAATAATGTCTTCTACCACCACTTGATCCTCCTCTAAGATACCCAACCAACCCTCTTCCAAAATCGCCTCTCTTAGTACTACCCTGTCCATGCTTGAGAGATCTCAGATCACTGTGTTTCCTCTACCGTGGTGGTCTATACACTATCTTCCTTCCCTCATTATCATGTTGTGTTAGGTAATCATATTACATGTGACCTCATTAGTCACATTAATAGCATCTCCCATATTTGGGCTACCCTAGTCCTCTGCACAGTCCCTGAGCCATATTACCACTTTTCTAAGTTTGAGCATGGGTATGCCTCTAGTTCCTCGACACCTGTTGTCTTTCAGCCACTACAGAAGACTCATACCAAGGTTCATACTAATAGCCCTGGGCACATGGTGTCCCTCAAATAGTAATATATCCATCACCAGTTCCCGCTTCAGCACTCTGACATATATGGGAATGCACAAGGGTATCACACTAGCATAGATGTCTTTGTGGGGGCCCTTCTCAAACTTCCATTCCTGGATATCAGTACCCCAAATCATGTTTAGGGAGTACCACATAAGGTTAGTGAACCTCAAAACATACTAAATAACTATAATACCTCATTACTATAGCTATAAAAGATCCTGAATCTGAACTGATTTCCAGCACGAGGGGTAGTAATCCTTACTAAATACCTATTGAAAGTCAGACCATGAGAGTGCCAACTCATCATGAATCTATGTGACTGGACTCCACTATAACCCTAATGATATGTGGAAAATACTAGCTTCTATAACAACCATATGATTGATTGGGGTCTATAGAAGTCCAAAAATTTAGATCACTGACTCAAGGAAATCACACAATGCTCGAGGATCTGGCTCACTATAGAACCTCAGTGGCCTATGGAATTGGAACTCATGGAGTGTGATAAGATCATGTGAATCCTTATCCTACTCCTTTGGTACAACCCACTTCTCAACAAGAGGGGGTGATACTAACTACCCACCTGGAGGAAGGATCTTATGAGATTTCCCCTAAATAGAGGCATCATCACTAATCAGATCATCATCATAATCTTGAATTGGTAACCAGGAGGAATATCTTCACAGATCCATCCTAAAAGTAATCAAGACATACCATGATTAGATGAGAATATATATATGGGGAGATGACTCGTAAGGATATTCAAATGACTAGATACTATAATATGAATGTACCAATGTTTCATGTAACAAATTTCTCGGTATTTCAAGTCAACAAACAAGTAGTCATGGTGTATGGATACATCAACACCTACACCAACACTGGGTTCCCTATATTGAAAGCTGCACTCAAGACACTTTGAAACTATTTACCTAAATTCCCAACCAAACCTCATTAGGGGAATAACTCCAAACACCATCATGAGGTTAAAACACCTTTGATACCACTATGTAACAACTTGAATCATTAGGTCCCACATGACTAGTGGAAGATTGAGCTTCCAAAACCACAAGACTACTTCTATAGGCTAGGGGCTAGTAATAAGAACTGAGAAAGAATAACTAAAAGGGGAGGACTTTTCCAAAAGTACCTATATTCATGCACCCAATCATTTCTATATAGTAGTGTATAGAAATAATAATAATAAAATATAGTAACATATAGATCAAAAACCATGCATGTGATAAACTATATTAAATAAAAAAGAGTGAGAAAGTGAAATAAAAAATTAAAATGGACAAATAAACACCCACCCAGAAAAGATGTCCCAATATGAAAACAACTAGAATAGAAAATAGCCAAGAGTGCCTAAATCCTGATCTCTAAGCTCGACCACCGTACATGTTCTATGCACTCGAGTATCCCAGTGATTCTATAAAATCATTGATGATATTTCCATTGTTTACATATGACACAACATGTGCGAGAAAAGATCATACATGGGTGAGTATATATATACTTAGTAGGACACTCTGAAAACTTAAGAGGGAGCAATAAAATATGTGATAAAAGTAGTTATCTCAACCCAAAGTAAGAGATAAATGAACCCCAAAACATAGATATATTCTCATATTAGAAACCCAGGTGAGAGAGAAAGGGGATCTCCATCTCACATCCCATCCTAGGACAATGAGTATTCCTATAGCTGAAAAGGTCCATTATCGATGACCCATTTCTTACGTGTTTATATGAAGATGTCATTAGGAGGGACCACACCTCACCACAGCTCCACAACATGAGGGAGCATAATCTCCAAAATATAGGGGACCCATGCCCTGATATAATAGGGGGATTCCACTAAGTAGATATAGGACTCACGCCCGAGTAGGGGAGTACCATCTCTATATCAGTGTATAGAATATGAGGGGACTGTGCCCTAGTGTTTTAGGGGAGTACCATCCCCATAGATAGAAGACCTATTACTATGCAGGGGAGTACCTTATCCATCAAAATAATGAGTATGGAGGACTTTCACCCTGGTGCAACAGGGGAGTATCGTTTCTATGGATAGAGGGCTTGTGCCCTTGTGTGAAAAGGGAGTACCTTCTCTATCTAAACAATGAGTATGTAGGACCCATGCCCTAGTGTGATAAGGGATTATAATCTCCTTGGATAGAGGATTGACAACATGGTGTTATAGGGTAGTACCGTCTATATTTGAATAACGAGTATGGAGGACCCATGCCCGAGAGCGATAGGGGATTACCATCCCCATGGATAGAGGACCCACGATCTAGTGTGAAATGGGAGTGCCATATCTATATTAACAATGAGCATGGAGGTCCCTCACCCTGGTGTAATAGGGGGGTATTTTCTAGATCTGAACTCTTAGAGGATGATACCCATTCACTTCCATCATCAAGCATATCGAAATGAAGAGTACCACTCTTAAAATCTCACATCATATCTCATTTTATACAATGAATGATACCATTACATTATATGGAGAAAAAAACTCAGGATAGGCTACTCACAGTCCAAAATCCAAGTCAAATTGCAGGAGATATGAGAGTAGAAGTCCCTGGGGGGGACACAATGTGTATGGGGTCCAAACAGCATGTGGTCCCACTCCACTACTTGGATGTATTCTTATATGGTAATGGATTTGTGTCCATGTCACTATAAAAAACTTGTACAAGGACAAAAAATCATGTTCTAGCCACCCATGGCCTGCCAGTGTGCTCATGGATGTGCCCATGTCTGTCAGGCCATGTCATATACTTGTCCATATACCTAGCCATTCATGGGCATCAGCACATGCCCATGTAATCCTTGAGTACACGAAAAGTCCTACCACATGGGGTCTTGGGCGTTTGTAACTAAAACATGGTCTGGATACCCAGGGAGTGCCAAATGACATTTGGGCCATCCACATAGACTATGAACCTTATCTATTTCCCAAAACCCTAGCCACAACAGTTGGGTGACTACACAATGTGTGTTCATCCCAATACACATTGTATTGTTGGAATTTTTATAGAAAGACTATTTCTTCATGAATCTTCTAGATCTTCCACTTCCACAAAGATTTCCATTATTTTAACACCTAAAAATGGTGTTAGTCTCATTAGGCCATCATTTCCCAGTCTTCAGTGGCCATAAAATGGATTCCATTCATTTTCACAAAGTATGTGGGAACACACCACTCTTATGGTTGCTGCTGGTCAGTCCCAAATCCCAGATCCACCGAAATCATCCCCCGAATCCCAAAATAGATCTTGATCCATCTGAAAATTACCATCCTAATCATCATTCACACAACAACCATGAATCTGGGGGTTCAATCACGCTTGAACACACCCTAGAAAAGTCAAACCATGTCCCGATATGCCTATAAAGAATAACATAAAGAATGATGGGGGGAAACACCATAATAAGGGTGATAAACATCAATGGACAATAATTCTAGATCAATGATTTCAAAGTGGTGAATCAAGGGTGAGATTATGACATAATATAATTAATTGAATAAAATAATTTAATCATACAATGGGCTCATGTGAAGGGTGAGAATATGCAGAATCAAAAGTTGATAATCAAATATCCTTGATCAAACATTTAATCAAGGGATGAAACTGAAATTAAATATCCCTACCTTGATTATAGATCAACCATGGGTTAAAAACATGTTTTCCAGTGGTGTGGATGATTCAATGCATCCTCTATCTATAAATCCACCTTGATCCAATCATTGATCAATATTCAATGTTGACATGCCAATGGATAATTCTCTCCTCCTCCTATTAGATATAGAAAAAGTAATGTTTCTAACCCTTGAAAAATCATCATAATAAGGTATTTATAGAGGATTTAATTAGTTTTTTAATGAATCAAATAAATAAATAATTTATTTATTTTCGTTAAACACACTTTCCAACAACTGCCTCAACCAGACATCCAACATTGACCAACCTGAGTTCACTCCTAGGGTAAACCCCACACTCTGAATTCAATTGTGGTCTCATATTTTTAATTGAAGAATAAATTTAGGAAATATTCCATTATTTCTGAAAAAAATACATGTGTGTGATATAAATATATTCAATATTTTTTAAAAAAATAATTCTGGTTTCACCGGGCCTCAGAATATCACATCGTCTCAATGCTTGGATCCTATAATATTTCTTAATATATTTAAAAGTCTTACAAGGAAAAAGCATAGTCTCAACATTTTTATTCATTGGTATCTATAATATTTTTTGAGAAAAAGGATAATTTTTTTATCCAGATGTTTGTTAAAATATGATAGATTTGATCACACCATTAGTGATATATTTTAAATAATACATTCTTATTTTTTGGAAAACTCTCCATATATATAGAAAACCACATATATGACATAGAGTCGACTTTTATTTGTTAAATATTCCCACTAAAGTATATAAGTGTTATTTCCTTGAATAAAAGGTGCTTGTGTATCTTATCATGACATTATAAAGAGAATGTAATGTCTAAGAAACAAGTGGGAGTATGTTTGGGATTATAGAAGTTAAAAGTTAACAAATAAAAGTTTTTTATAGTCAATTTTTGAGGCAAACTAAGATAAAAATTCTTTTATTTTACATCATTTCCATAATTAAAATACTACATTACAAAATAATCTCAACATCTCTAGAATCAATAGGGTTAGGGTATTTGAAGACTAGATATATAAGATACTTATTTTAAAATACTTTTGAACATTTCAACATAATTTCATCATACTAGATCTTCTCCTAGACGTCTCAAAATTTAAAACTTATCATCATGGCCTAAGAAATGGAAACACGAGAAAGGGGTGAGATCAAATTTATAGTAGGGGAATAATAAGCACATCAGCATGTTACCTAGGGTGAGATAAAAAACATATGATAAATCAAAAGTAGGATAGAAATATCTAGTTAAAAGAATATGGAATCACAAAAACTATTCATATTTCATAATAGGAGAAAAAGTACCCCTATATGATCAAAAATATAACTTGGCATAACATCTATGAAAACATGAGACATAAATCATGTGCCAGGGGAATAGAATAGGAACATATTAAAATATTGTGGCACCAACATAAGCATAAAAAATAAACATTATGGATTAGACATCATCACATGTTTCCCATAGTGTATTAGTCATTATAACCTATTTCCAAAAGTAGATCAGGCATCACAACTTGTTTCCTATAGTGGATAATTCATCACAATATGTTTCCCATTTTAGATTGAGCATCAATACTCATTTCACCATTATCTCATGAAGTTTAATTCTTTATCCAATTCATTAGAGGGACATATAGGTCCCACCCTCACTTAAATATTAACCATACACAAGTTCCACAAGAAAACATCTAATCATCAAATTATTAAAACCTATGAATAAGATTGATTTTCACATTAAATTTTAGAATGCACCATATAAATAAACACATAAAATAGATCAATCTATACCAAATTCAATCACCCAAAAGGGGAACTTAAAATATTTTAGAAGGTGGTTCATAAAGAAACACTTCATGGAAAATAGATCCCTTGAGATAAGGATGAAAATGGAAGCCAAAGTTAGAATATTAATTTTTATAAAGGAAAATCATTTTCAATATTTTGAAATACCTTTATTGAAAACTCACATTAAAATAAGAGATAATAAAAACAATATTTTAAAAGTGGAAAAGGAAAGTATGAAGATCGCATGAATTGATAAATACTTGGATTTAAATACATTAAAGGAGAATATTGACTATAATTAAAAACATGGAATTGAAACAAATAACCAATTAGGAGATGAAGGTTCATTCTTAATTTATTATACTTTTAGGCGATAAAACAATTAAGTAGGAAGTTTTGAATCAAAATATATATTTTCCCTATAAAGAAAAAATAAAAAATCATACAAAATGGTAAATTAATTTATAAATAGAATATTAAAGGCTGAAGTTAAAAAGAAAATATATAACTCAAAAACAGATATTTAAGTTACCAAAATCCATTAACTTGACTCTTGACTTTCAAAAAAGTGATTTAACATACTATATCATAAATACAAACATCTTAATCACATATCTGATAACCTTACTCATAATTATTTCTATTTATACTATTCATTTATAATTATTCTCTATATTTATATTAGTTACTTATTTTACAACATCAGGCTTTTGTAGTTTTGACTATTAATACTAGTTTTGTAGGGAAGATATTGGCATTCATTCTTATTTAAAAGTTCATCCTCACAATATTATTAAATTCAATGTAATGGTTTATTTATAATGATTTACACATTTTAATTTTCCTTTCATGAGTGCTTTAGTCTCTATCCTAGAAGATGAATTTGATAACAAACATATTTCAATGATTTTAACCCACAATTGGTGTTCTATTAGTTAATGAATTAGTTTTTTATATAAAACTTATATAAACAATAAAAACTCTTTATTTACATATTTATACCATATTACACCATTAATTATGTTTTCATAATCATCCATGATATAATTTCATAGCATTGTTTGAGTAGTTAGTCAAACTAACCAAAACTTGATCATACCATGATTAATGGATAACTATGAGATGATTTAGTTTTAATATCATTATAACAATATAATAATGATATAATTTAGCATTTATTAGTTTGATATATCATAATTATAAATAATTAACAGAATAATTTGTGAAAAAAACAATTACGCAATATGAATAATTTTTGTCCTCTTAGTTCAGTTGTTTAATACGATTAATTTTATAATGATTGTTTATCAATAATAGCATTAATAGGTTGTTCAATATGAATTAACAGAACCTTATTTAAATAATAAAAATAATATATATCCTTTAAACCTATTATTATATCCATCCATGAAAGGTGGTATTGAAAAATGGAATGCATCGTACCATGGGGGCGGTAGTCCGCACACATGCATGAATGAGGATTTTATTTTTTAAGGAATGAGATAAAGAAATAATATGGTTTTTTAATAAATAATCATAATTAAGCTATAAAAATAATAATTATATATTAAATTCTTCTTTTAGACCATCCATGTTAGGTTTTTAAAGAAAACAATCTTGTTTATTCATAGAGGCGGTAGTCCGCATATATAAACGTTTTGTGTTTTTGTTTTTCTTAATAGAAAATATAAAAGGTGGTTAATTAATTTACCATCATTATAATAACATATAAGTATAATAATGATATTTATGTTATCATTTTAAGGTTGTGTAATGAAATTTTAAGGAGTGAGAAAAAATAAAAAGAATTGAGAAAGAGGGGTTAGGAAATTATACCTCACTTCTTAGATTATCTCTTTTGCGAAGGGGGATAAACCTTCAATAGATGGTATTTTTTGGAGACCAGAACCATTTTAATGTGGATAGGAATATTTAAAAGAGTTTTGGGTAGAGTTAGAACTAAAATTAGGGGGTTTTGGTGTGAGGTGAAGTGAGAAGATGAGAACCCCTTTTATAAGTGAAAAGGGATGCCATTTTTGTAAATACCCAAAAAAGTTTCAATAACGAGAAGTCAATATCAAGGAAAGTAGATATTGTTTTTGATAAATAATGGGTTTAGAAGGGATAAGGTCAATGAATACTCAACCATGTTTTTTAACATAGGTTTCAAACACGCTTTAAACTCTTTACCCCTTGAATTATTACTTTTACCATTTTAGCTTTTACTGCGGTAAATAGTTTTTACCTAATGTAACTTAATATTTATTCATAAAAAAGTGGTCCTTTTTAGATATTTTTTACAGAATGATTATAAATTCAAAATCTATTTTTTGAAATTCAATTTCTATTGGTGTTAAAAATTAATTTTAATATAATAAATGTATAATGTATATTTTTTTTTGAGAAAAATATTTCTTGAGTTCTAAAAATATTAAATATAGGTTTGTAAAATATAATAAATATTTTTAAATATATAATTTCAATTATAAAATAAATATTTTATCAATAAAAATGTTTTATAAATTTACAGTTCATACTTATTTACTGACAATGAAATAAAAGTTACACTATTGTAAAAAAATTATACTTCATTATTCAACTGAAAATCATTTTTTAGAAAAATATAAAAAATTAATCTTAGGATAATATTTTTGAGATAAATATAAAAATAATTTTTTTTAATATTCACATTCTAAAATTTATAAATTTTTATTTTAAATAAAATCATAAATTAGTGTGAAATTTTTTTTATCAAAAAATAAATTTTGGTATATTACTTATTCTCCTTTTTTATTTCATATAAATTATTAATTAGATTGGAGTTAATTTCTTGAACCAACCAAGTTCGACCTAAAAATAGTCACTCGAGTTAGCCCACGTCAATGCCTAAGAGGTGTTCTCGATCCTACTGGGCTGGTAACTAGTGAGTGACATAAAAATAATACAATAGATAATGATTTAGCCCATAAAAAATAGGTTTGAATGAAGAAAGATAGAATATAAAACATAAAAGGAGAATAATTAAATCACTAAAAAAATGAATACATGAAAAGATCTACATACAACTATGGTGGGACAGAAAAAGAAAAAAAACAAAACTGAAACCAAACCAGAACCTGAGACGATCTCCATATGACCTACTGGTTACCCCCATCCATAAAACCAGCCTGCTCCACAGGAAAACCTGAACAAAAATTGAACTTGTAAAATAGATTGGGTCTACCAACACGAAGTGGCATAAGTAGGGTGTGGGAATAAATAGATCAGTAGGTAATCACTTCCAAATCCATATAATTCCTTTCTGAAAATAGTCCATAAATTCTAGTATGAAATACATTTAGGAAAAATAATGTTTTTATTATTTCCTAAATCAACCACACATTTTCTTTTTAGAACCCAGTTTGAAACCAAATACCGAGTAGGTAACACAACAAAAATAATGCATAAGGAAAAATGAAAAAGATGAGATAAATACAACAAAAAGGTATAACCATCAAATCTAGAAAAAAAGTTAACTACACACGATCAATCAGAAAAATATTAGTAGAACAAATAAATAGAGTGCTGCAAAATAAACTAGAAAATATAGATATGTAATCATGGGAATTTCCTAAACATATGTAGAATAAATCCATATACATACTGGTTCGGACACACCTACTGATATACGGGGAACCTCTATAGTCAATAACAAACCTGGCTACTCTAAAATATCCTCACTAGTGGAAAATACCACCTAGACTATCCCTTATCCAGGGAGATCTAATCAGTCTAATCAAGACCAAAAGTAACTATCACTCAACCCTCTAGATTACTTCCATGAATCACATGATAATTTTATAAATTAGAATGAGTATTTCATCATACAATTTGAATTAAACATGACTTATATATTCTACCATGCATGTCTTACCCAATCCTAGACACCCACTATGTGAATTCCCTCTCATCGGAAGGATGACCATAGGGTTTCCCATTATACATAAAATCATTCACAAGTGTTTACAGGTCCTACAAACAATATGGGTTTAAAACCAATTTCCAAAACTCAACCAAGGTACCAATCAAGCCTTAATAATTTTAAAACCAAGATCCATTCCCAAATTAAATATCTTTATTTGCAAAACCATTTCCAAAACCAAGGGGAAAACATTTTTTAGCCTCAGAATATTACAAATGGGCCTTTAATTGATGTGAATTCGAAACTACACTTCTAGGTGCCAAACAAGTAAAGTTTTGTAAAACACCTTTGGAGACCACTTTTTAAGTTATTTGGAAACCAATTACCCATTTAGGAAACATTAGGAGTTTTTATGAAAACCATTTGGGAGATATAGTGGAGGAAAGAAAGGAATATAAGAAGAATTTTTTGAAAATCGGGGTTCAAGAAGGACATTTTTATGGGATTCCCTTTATATGTGTGTGCGTGGATATCCATATGTGATCCCTATGAACATATTTATATGCCCATATCTAATGGTATATATAAATAAACATATAAAAATACCCAAGGTCTCAATTAAAGTACCACAAACAACACAACAACCCACAACAAGGATCCATAGATAATGCACCAAACCATAAAAGGCCCCAAACCCACAAAAAAATCAATTAACAAGTAAAATAGGTTACTAAGACCCAAATAAGAAAAAAAATCCCAAAATACATTATGTAATTTTAAAAAGTCAATTAGAATTTTATCAAACACTTTTTATACATATATACGAGTATAACAAAGAAAATCTCTTGAAAACCTATTTTTATAAAATTTCCCACATAATAAAACCACAATAAATAAATAAAACATCACAAGAATGAGAAAGACATTTAAAAACTAATTATAAATACCCAAGAATTAAATGTAATGTTCTTGAAAGTAAATGGGTGGAAACACCTAAATTAACGATGTGCGAATGTGAAGAAAATATGAGAGAAGGAATAACTTAGCACAAGAGTCAAACTGAACACCCTAACATCAAAGAAATAAACCCATATCAACTAAGCCTCACTCTAGGGTTCTTCCAAGAATGAAATAAGCCAAGAAGAACCCATAAAATAAGATAGGGATAAGAGGAGAGGCAAAAATGACAAAAAATCAAGAACAACTTACCTAGATTTGAAGGAGGAGCAACATTGGAGGAAGGAGAGAAAGGGGAGGAGGGTTTTGGTAGCCCCATGGTTTGATAAGTCGAGAAAGATTGATATGGGTTGAATTGGGGTTGAAAAATAAGAGTGGAAAAAGGGGAATTTTAACTTTTTAATAATCTGCATAAGTCTCATAATTTAGATGCACAATTTTCAAAATCGTGTTCCAAACATGTGCACCCTACTAGAAGAAGGGGACACCCGCACGAGTTGGATAAATGGTTTGGAAAACCATGTACCGACCATAAAAATTTGTTCTTTTAAAATGATAGATCATCTTTCATTCTTGTCACACAATTTATACTAACCGTTCGCAAACCATACACCTTTACATAGACCACCTACATGATGTATGGTTACTCCTTCACCTCATATGGTTTGGAAAAAATTGTGATAAGACTATTCTCAAAAAACTATACAAGAACAAAATAAACTGAAAATGATCTCTTCCTCCACCAGTCACATGGTTTCTCCCCAAACTGTGCACACTAACCATAAACATAGCTAAAAACAACCCAAAACCACCAAAACTTAAAAATTATCACTGGGAACCCAACATAAGCCTCAAATTAAATATCGAATACTAAAGAATTAATTGAAATAAAATAAATTAAAAGAAATCTGGGGTCAGGGTGTGACAATTATCCCCACTAAAAAAACTTTCTTCCCCCTGAAGGTCACCCATAAAAATGAGGATCAAAGCTAGAACCCAAAAATAAATGAGGCCAAATGAAATCATGATCCTTGGTGTGACCTTTTAACTAAAAAAGTCACACCGGACCAACTCTAGAGAAAACGAAAATAAGGGAAGACACAATGAGAATAAAGGGGCCTCCCCACCATAGAAACTGACTATCACAATGACACCAACGCCAAAATTTTTAACATAATGGGAACCAAAAGAAATAATATCAAACCAAACACCAAAACAAACCATGATTTATCATTTCTATAAGAAACAAACATCTCAAAAAATGAACACAACCCAAAACTTAGATTGTCCCATTAGAAGGATAACCATTCAAAGATTCACATCTATAAATCACTAATGTAGAAATATCCAGGAATTAAAGGCACAAAAATCCTTAAAACAAAATGGATTTTAAAAAACAAGGAAACCTAAAAAAAGAGAACATAAACCGTACCTAATACATCACTGGAGATAAAATATGGCACAAAAATCTCACACCCATCAGTTCCAAACAATGTGAAGAGATTCAATCTAGGGCCTATGGCTAAAGCCTTGGGGTTTATAGAATCTGCTACCTTGAAATCAGGAGATGATATCCTCTAACTAAGAATTCATCTTCTAGTGACAAAAATTTCAAAACTTCTCCAAGTGACCCAAATAGACACATCATTGGCATCTATTTGGAGGATTTTTTCAAGGAAGATTCAAATGCTTGAACTAACCACAATGAAAGCACATGAGTGATCAATATAATGAATGAGAGGCATGAAATTACAAGGGTGACTCGTTAGTAATGGGTTCCTCTAGTAAAAACTTCTCACTATATGGGGAACCTTCAAAAATGCCAAGGGAAACTAGTTTGTTAGCTGCTACTAACTGCACTCCAGGAACTAGCTTGGCTATAAATGACTCATCTTATATCATCTCAAATAGATTTTATGGGATTATAGAACTGGATCCTTAATATCTAGTTGAATACCCCTAACAAATAGAGGAGATTTCAAGTAATCATTTGATGCTATCTCTGAAGAAAAATAAACCATTTCTTTGAAATTGTCAACATAAGCCTTCACCATATATTTTCCTTGCTTTACAACAAATAGTTCTTCCAATTTCCTCAAATTCACCTCCTCAATAATTAACCAACAAATCAAATTGGTCTTAAATAATTCCTATGAAATCCTAGATTTCAATGATGATGGGAAATTCACTTTCCACCGATGAAAACTCAGACCCTCGAACGATCTTAAAATAGATCATTATTGGAGTTGGTTATTTAGAACCAACTTATTTGTAATTTATGATAACTTGTATTCATATATTTTAATATTAATAAAGTCCTTATAAAATCAAAATTGTTTTTTAATGACATAGTATATGATAATTTCATAAGAGTGGCTGTCGCACTAAAAGGTCATAGCAGTTCCCCACTATGACGAGAACCTGAAAGTGTGATGAAACTATTCTTAAATATATATTATATAACTGGGTGATATCATTTTTGTAATTTCCTAGTCAGAATAATTATATCCCTGAGAGGGGGAGGTTTTGAATCAATGATATCTTTTCTTTTATGTTTCATTACTAATGAAACAACCTTCACAACATGTTAAAGATTTATTTCCCTACTGAAAAAATTCAAACACACATCCACATGAACCTAATAATTTACAAGGTTCACTACTAAATAAGAGTATCTATGTCCTTGGTATAGTTTTGAAATGGTCTAATATCACACAGTCCACTAGAAAAATAATCCTTTTGTGTAGAATAAAATGAGTTGGATACACCCTTACACTCGTGTAACACTATGATCAATACAATTGTGTATGTGCTTAAAGTATCATGAAATTATATAAGAATGTTGTTGTAAAAAACATATTATGTTGATTCTTTACTATCTCTCACAAATATGATCTTTCAAAACAATTCTTCACTTTATTACCAAGAATTTGGAAAGAAATTTTATGGACTTTGTAATAAAACTTAGTCTGATTTCCTTGTCTGATTTTCCAGTCTGATTTCACAATATGAAAAAATGTATCTATGTTAGAATATGGTTGTGCCAACTCTGAACTACTTATTCTTCAATACAGAAATCCCAATATAATTTTCCCAGTCTAATGATTCGTCCCAATATAGTGATTAGCTAAATAAAATCTCGTCTCTTCTCCAATGTTTCTTCTATTTTGAAAACTTCTTCAACAAAACTCAATCCATAAAACTCTTATTATCTATATAATTATGCAGCACTCCACCTTATCTTTTCCTTTCATGAATAGTAAATTCTTCAGAAAGTACGAAGTACATTCCCTTTTATATTCGACCCAAGTATGTTTTGGGTGATATTCTGAAATTGTTTCCCGCTCAACCAATTTTTTTTGAATTTGCATGTTTCCTATAATTTTAGATACATTTATTACTTTTTCAATACTTCTCAGCTAGATCCTGCTCAAAACTTCCAAAACACTTCAGCTCACTTCTGAATTATTTACAATCTTTAGTCCGATTATGTTCCTCCATTATGATTTCCTAATATGACTTCTTCATTATGATGCTCTGTACAAATTTCATGTATAAATAATTAGAAAACTTTAATCTTCTTAGAAAACATTAGTCTAATTCTATTTCTCCATTCTGATTTCTCGGATACAATCTCTTCATTATGGTGATCCATACCAACTGATGAAAACAAAAACAAACATATTCTTTGTTCTCACCTTGACAACACTTTTGTATCTTCTAAAAAATCTTTAATAAAAACTTTCTTCCCCCTTAAACCACACATCCAACAATCTATAAGTAATATTATTCTTCTACTTTTCATTCATCATCCCAAAAAATTCTACCTCTGATGATTATGATGGAATAAAAAGTTTGATGGACCAGTATCATCAACTTTATCTTCAACAACTTCTTTCATTTATGAATACGATACTCATAAAATTATTTCTTTGAGGATTTATTTATTTTTGGATTTTAGTCTAACTGAATACCAACACCTCCATTATGATCATACTCATAATCCTTGTTACTATTATCCTCATCATCCTTGTTATGATTATCCTCCTCAGCCTTTAAACAAATTTTCATTCAGTAATCTCATTATGATGATCTTGAGACTGGAAATCTTTGAATTCACCAACTTTATTCTTTAAAAAATTTCTACTTCTATCATTAATTCCTTCATGACTTTGATTATGTTGAAGATCAATATCATATAACTTACCAAGGAAAGTATTGTAACTTCCACTCCAATATATTTCGTTCCTTCTTAGCCTGAATACAATTGTTTTCTTTCTAAAAATGATATGCAACATCTTCCCCCCCTTTATTTTATAATTCTTTAATCATAAGTTTCACAAAATATTTATGATTTATGATAAATCCAATATCATAAAAGAATTTTTAGATTTATATCGGAGTCATATAGACTCTGATGCAGCACCTCATTATGATCTTCTCTTCTATTCCATACCCAAGGTGAGTCTGATGAACCTTTTTATCCAAAAAACATATTCCCAATCTGATGAACTTTCTTAAACATTGTGAGTATCATTTCTTGAATATAATGATCAGTCCTATTTTTACCAAATATAAAGTAAAGTGATTTCTTTTCTTCTTAAACTTTCTTGATAATAAAAGGTAATTCCTGAATACAATAGTTATCCTTATCAGCTTGGTTCTAATAGTATCATCCTTTGGATTTTGTTTTCAACCAAGATTCATAAATCAATGAACATCGTAACCTCAAGATATGGATTACTTATCAACAATTCTAATTCTAGATGAGATAACTCATTGTAGTAAATAAGAATTATTGATAGAAAAACCATGCTATCCAAAAGTAGTGACTATGAAACTTCTTCATCTTTCTTCCTTATCTTTTCATAACTATAAAACCTCTTTAGCTTTCTTACTTAGATTTTCTTCCTTATCTTTTCTTCCTCATATCTTCAAATTTTCTAGAATATTTTTTTGTTTCCTACAGCCACTCTAAAAAACATTTATAATAGTTCACACAATTACATTTCTGAATTCATAACTTACCCACAACTCCCCCTTTACATGCTTCTGTAAGGATAGATTTATGAAAAAATTCTCCCACTTGATGACACTATCCAAAGGTAAGATGAGACAGGGGATAAAAACACATAACCAAACCTTGATGATAAATAAGTTGTATTCTCATGTTTAACCTCAATTTAGAAAAGGATTCCTTTTGTAAAGGTTTTGTGAAAATGTTAGCAACTTGTTCTGATGTTGGAACATATTCCATCTTTAATTCATTATTCTCCACATGATATTTTGATGAAATGATATTTAATATCAATATGTTTTGAATGAAAATGTTTTACTATATTTCTAATGAGGTTGATTTCACTTTGATTATCACAACCCTAGAAAAAGAGTAAATTCACTTCAACGAGTAAATCTTATAACTGAGTTTTCATCCACATGAGTTGAGTAACATCTTGAGTGGAATCAACACACTCATATTCATCCATTATAAGAGTTACTGAATTTTATTTCTTTTTATTCCAACTAAAAAAACATTTCCCAAGAAATAATACTCCACTAGATTTGGATCTTCCATCATCAACATTTCCTACCCAATAAGTATCTGAATACACAAACAAATCAATAATTTATGAGAAATCATACCTGATTTAGAATTTTTTTGTGCCTTTTATGTATCATAGAATTATTTTTCCAAAAAGTAAATTTGATTCTTTAATATCACTTTAAAATCATACACATAATGTAAAAATATAAAAAATGTCGCATCTTGAGGAATTAAAATACAACAAACTTCCTATAAACGTTTGAAACTCTTTCTAATCAACTTCCTTGGCATCTACATCTTTATATAACTTGGATTTGAATGAAATTGTTGTGGAAACTGGTTTTGAATTTTACATGTTGAACTTCTTAAGTATCTCTTTATCATACCTTTCTTGAGAAAGAAAAATGTGTTTCTTATTTTTTGAAATTTGAAACCCAAGAAAGTATTTAATTTCTCCCAGCATGGACATCTCAAACAATTTTTTCACATCTTTAGAAAATATTTCATAAGATATTTCATCATTGACACCAAAGATAATTTCATCAACATAAAACATTATGATGAGGTAAAATTCATGATTTTTTAATGTAAATATTTCTATCAACTCTTCCTTTATTAAAACTCATTTTCCTTAAGCAGGTATCCAATTTGGAATACCATTCCCTTAAGGATTTATTTATCTTATACACGGCTTTCTTTAATCCACATATATAACTTTCATCTTTCCCAACAAAAATCCACATGTTTATTTAATGTAAACTTCCTCATCAAGATCCACATTAAAAAATTCAGACTTTACATCCATTTCAAAAAAATTGTAACTTCATTGTGAAAAAATAGAAAGAAATATTTTTTGATTATTTATAACCTTTCCACCAGAGCAAAAGTTTCATCAAAATAAACAACTTCAATTTGAGAGTAACATTTTCATATCAATCTTTCCTTGTTTCTTATCACTTCACCTTCTTCATTCATCTTATTCCAGAAAACCCACTTTATACCAATAACATTTATTTATCTGGATTAGGTACAAGTTCTTATGTATCATTCTTTTCTATATGATCTATATCTTCATTAATGCCTTAAAACCATTCTAGATATTCAAAATCTTCTTTCATATCATTTGAATCAACTTTTTAATACAAAGAAGTATGTGTAATAGTATTTGTTGTTGTTCTTGTTTGAGAATTTTGATGATGATCACCAATAATGTTATAAGTTTCTACTTTTTTCTTAAGCTGGGATGTTATTTTCAATATTCTTCCTCATCACTTAAAATATTTGAGTCTAATTATTCTTCTTGAGTAGGATTAAAATTATCTGTATCCTTATCATAAACGTTAACAAAACTTTCCTTGACCCGCTCAAAATTTTTTATATGCATGATTCTATTTATACTATTCAGGTTTTTCAATTAATATAACATCAATTGAATAAAAAATTATTCCTTTTTCTTTGTTGAAAAATAAATATCCTATTCATTATACATCATATCCAAGAAAAATTTCCTCTTCACCTTTATACTCAAGCTTTACAAAGTTTCCACCTTTCTTCTTTATTATACACGGAATCCCAAAAAATCTTAAGTGTTTCAGACTTGGATTTTTATCATAAAAAATTTCGTATAGAGTTATATACTATATTGGCCTGTAGAAACATCAAATTTTAATATACACAATAATTCTCAAGGATTTCCTCCAATAGTAATGATAAAGTCCACGTTCAAGTAAAATATTTCTCCCCATTTCAACCAAAATTATGTTCTTTCTTTGAGAAACCCCATTTTATTAAAGAGTGTATAGGGAACTATACACATGTCAAATTATATTCTTCTCAAGATAAATTTAAAATTATTTATTATTATACTCACCACCACCATTATTTCTTAAATTCTTCATTGAATACTCATATTTCTTCTCAACATTCCTCCTAAATGTTTTAAACATTTTTAGAGCAACTAACTTATGTTTCATATACATAACACAAGTAATGATAGTAAAGTCATCAACTAAAGTGATGAAGTACTTATCTCTATTTATTGATTTTTTCTCATTAGCCCAAAAATATCTAAATGAATAAGATCTAGGGGTTTTATTGAACAAATCTCAACTTTCTTAAGCACTAAGTTCGTAATTTTTCCCTTTTGAAAAATAGTGAAACACCAATATCATCAACTTGGAAAGTCAGTAATTCAATGGACACTATATTGATTTGATAACATTCTTATATTTCTCTAACACATGTGTCCCAAACATTATGTCACAACTAATTCTCTTCTAACATGACCAAGTTACAAGAGTTTTGTATTTCACTAAATTGAAATACGTTTCCTTTTGTATGTTGGCCTCTTGTAACAATATTTCCATATTCCTCACTATTAAAAAAATCCATATTTTCAAAAGATAAATTTCTTACCCTCATCACAACATTGTGAAACAATCATCAGGTTGTGTTTCATCCCATCAACATATAAATATTTCTTGGATTTCAACTTTTCTTTCCCAATGATGGATGATCTAACACCTTTGATTCTCAAGGAATCATTATTTATAAATTTTATTGTTCCTTCTTTAAAGTCTTTCACATTTTTTAACAAATTTAAATTTCCTTTCATATGAGAACAACACCCACCATCAATAATATAAGGACCCAACCTTAAAACATTAAATAATCTTTAATTAAATGAATAATTAACATTGATAATCTTTCTAGGTTTAGAGTTTTAGAGAAATAGGCCATAAATATTTCATTACATCTCAAAAATTACAAGGTAGACACTTCTGCCCAGTTTCCATTTTTTCATAAAATAAAAACTGTTGAAAAAAATAGTCATGTCTAGTCCCATCTTTTAGACAACTTGACTTTTCCTTGATCTCACCCTTGACCCTATTCATCTTTAAGTCCTATGAAAAACATTTCAAAACTTGGTATGATCATAAAAAGCTTAGTAAGGGTTATAAAATAAAGAAAGAAAACATTATTTCATCATTGCATACATGACATTAGTTCTTTAACATAGATCCTGAAATCATAATATTTATGAATAACACATAGAAAACATAAATCATAAAGGTAACTTTTGGCATCCATAACATACTTACATTGTAGCTATCATAGCTACTAGGGAGTTACATTTGGAATACCCATCACAGTATATTCCCTAAATCTCTTGGGTGAAACATTCATGTTTACCTCCGTCACGTTACCAAATGCATTTGAGAGCTATCTCAGGGTCACCCTCCCTAGGTTTATCATGGAACCACCCGTATACATAAAAATTCCCAAGAACCATAACATATTCATAACACATAAAACAAGCATAAAAGAAAGATAACATTTCCACATTTCAATCACAATATATCATTTAAATATATTAACATAACAAATCCATTATAAAAACCATTTTCAATACCAAAATATGTAAAAAAGTATATGGTATTTATTTTCCTTAACATTACATCTTGTTAAGGAATCCAAAGATCAAATAATACTCGCGGCGGCGGAAATGTCGTTGTCACCACATACGTTAAAAGAAAAATTATTTTTTGTAATTTAGTAAAATTCTTAGTAGAGAAATGATTCATTTTGAATAAAAGTAAAATTCAAAGGATTTTATACACTGTATAAAATAAAGTCACTTATAAAACAAAATATGCCTTAATGAAAGGAGATTGAGACGAAATCCCTTATCTCATGTCCGACTTGACCCGTTCGTTCTTTAATCTCATAAATAATAAACTAAAGTTAATTTCTACTTGATTAAAAACATTTTTTAAGTTTATTATTTATTTTATATCAATTATTACCATGTTATAAACATTATGTAATCAGTTAAGTTAATAACAGTCGTTTTGTAGATATTTGATACTTGACTCAAAAATAGACTTCTTATAATTACAAGTTGTTCACATGGTCAAAAGTTC
Organism: Viscum album; assembly: GCA_963277665.1. Taxonomy (NCBI): domain Eukaryota; kingdom Viridiplantae; phylum Streptophyta; class Magnoliopsida; order Santalales; family Viscaceae; genus Viscum; species Viscum album. The sequence goes on along the minus strand of OY728157.1, from coordinate 2,055,641,735 downwards.
ATTATATCCAGAATGATATTAATTATTTAGATATAATATATATCTTATATATCCAGTATATATATGTTTTTAAAATAGTACGCAACATTTGGAGGTAAGAAATGAAATTCACTATTCATAGAGACGGTAAGCCGAAAGTACACATGAACACTTCTTTCATTTCTATTTATACCAATAATGGAAACCATAAAGGTATGATATAAATGAAAAATAAAGAAGCATAAATAAATATTAAAAATAATATATATCATATATAAATATAGTTCCATCTTAATGGACACCACAAGAGGCAGTAGGAGATAATTGAACAATCATCGTTTCATGGGGCGTTAGTTTTCCATCCACAGAAACAACATGTTCTTTATCCATTAGATAGAGGCTTGTGAAAGTGTAGTTTTAATCCTTCTCAAAAAAAAATCCTATTATATTGAGGATACTGGTGTTTTTATAAAATAAAATAATAAAAAGAGTTTAGGGGTTGGAGAAGTAAAATAAAAGAAAAGAATTTAAGATAAACTATTACATTTAATTTGGGTAACTCCATTTGGTTTGAACCAAAAGGACTTCTTGAAGTGACTTATACATAATTTAAGGATTCTAGGTAGAATATATAGATATTGAGAGATTATTTGGGCTGGTTTTGGACAAGTCAAGGGTCTTGAGAGGTGTGAGGAATGGGTTAGAGGTGAGAGATTTTCATAAGGGGGAGGAGGGGCTCTATAGGAAAGTGTAAAAATGTTATTTTATTATATAATGATTTTCGGTTTCTAAAGGTCAAAAACTTATTAAATTAAAATATAAGATGACTCATTGTAGAAATAAAATTGTCCAATAAGAATTGGATTGGTTTTGGATATTATTTTAATCTTTATAATATTATTTATTTAAATCATTTATTAATGAGGTAAACACTGTATCATTATTATGTCATAAATAATTTTATTCATTTTATGTCTAAAAATTATAAAAAAATATCATGATATAGGAAATATTTTTATCTTTCCAAATAATATTTATAGTCGAAGATATAACTTTTGTAACCCCATGTAAAAATTAATTTACTAAAAGATATTTGTTAATGTCATTTTTACCATTACTTTAAATTAATTAATATAAAGTGTCATTATCACTCTTAAGTGGCTCCATGGGGTCCCAAAATAGACCCAAGGATGAAAATGGTCAGAAATTACTCATCCAATAAGGTTAGTACAAGTGTTAATGTAATTTTTTATTATTGTGATATTCTTTTTACCTTGAGTTACCCTATTTACCTTTAACCATGGTAAATAAAAGTCAAAAGTTACAATTCACCAAAAATTATTTTCATCTTATTGAACCAAATTTTATTTACTAATAACAACCATGTATGTTGGATTTTCAAAATTAAATTCACAAAAGCGGTAAAATTTCATTTAAATGAAAAAGTCAATTTTTAACTACTACATAGTGGTTTCATTATTCATCAAAAATTGAGGTTTTTTCAGAAAACTTTCAAAAATTCAGCCTAAGCTATATTTGATATTATGAATTCAAAAATTATGTCTATTTTACCAAATTAAAATCATATAAGTTGTATTAATTTATTTAAAATTAATTACCATTGTCAAAAAAAATGTGTTTTTAATAAATATTAACTATCGAAAGATTGACACTTGTTTATGTCCAATTTAAAAGTGAAATTAATCTCAATGACCAAAATTGGATTAAAAGGTAAAAATATAATCTAATTACACTTTAAAACCAATTAAGAAGATAATATAACCATATAAATAAATTAAATTAAAAGGTAGTTTTGAATTAAAATATAGTATTTTTCACTATTCATCAGAAAATGAATTTTATCAGAAAAATACCAAAATTTTACCAAAAGTGAATTTTGATGTCCTGATTCTAAAGAAAAATGTTATTTTGTCAAATAGAACATATAAAAGTGACCAAAACTAGATTTAAAGAGGGTTCACCATTAAAAGGTGGTAAATCAAACTTTGACAGTATTTATGTTTAAAATTGGATTGTTTCTTATTTTAAGCCTCTAACTTTTATTGGATAAATGTAAAAAAAAATTTAAAAAATTTATAATAATATTTTAGTTTGTCTTTTTCATTCCTTCCAATACAACAGCTAGGTGTTAACTACCATTTAAAATAATATTATTATATTATTAGCATATAATGTAAGATTTCAAAGAAACCCGTTGTTGCGTATCGAGTAAGACATCAAAAATAGCATCCCATTTAAAGTGAAATTAGTATTTAATTCACAAATATTAATAATTATAAAAATGTATTATTCTTTATTTAATTGGTATGTTACATATTTCCCCCTTTTTTGGAAATAGTGTCCTTGCAATTTTATTCACTTATCAAATAAATGGGGGTATTTATCCCTCATAGAATTTTTAGATTCCCATGTTGCCTCTTCAACCATATGGTTTTTCCAAAAAACCTTTACCTGGTGAATCACCTTATTCTGCAACACTTTCTCTCTATGGTCAAGAATCTGGACTGGTTGTTCCTCATAAGAGATATTCTCTTCCAACTAAACTACCTATGGACATAAAACATGAGATGGATCTGGAATATATTTTCTCAACATTGAAAAATGAAAAAAATTGTGTACCTGGGATAAACATGGAGTTAAATCCACTATGTAAGAAACTGATCTAACTTTCTCCAGGATTTCATAGGGTCCAATGAACCTCGGACTCAACTTTCCCTTCTTACCAAAATGCATCACACTTTACTATGGAGAAACTTTGAGAAAGACATGATCACCCACCTCAAAAGAAAGATCATTCCTCCAATTATCCGCATAACTTTTCTGCCTTCTCTAAGTTATTGTCATGTGATTTTGAATCAACTGAACCTTTTCTACCATCTCTTCTATCAATTCTGGTCCCATCAACTTCCTTTCACCAACTTTATCCAAAAAATATGGAGTTTGAAAATGCTTTCTATATAGTGTCTCAAAAGGAGCCATCTGTATACTAGAATGAAAACTGTTATTATAAGAAAAATCAACCAAATAAATATGTTGGTCCCAAATTCCCTGTTAATCTAGTGAACATGCACGTAACATATCCTTCAAGGTCTAAATTGTTCATTCTGTCTGCCCATCTGATTGTGGATGAAAACTATACTAAAATTTAATTCAGTACCCAATGAATTCTGAAGGCCTTTCCAAAAGTTATAAGTAAACCTGGGATCAAAATCAGATACAATGGAGAGGGGAACTCCATGAAACCAAAATATCTCTTTAACATACTACCGAGAAAGTTGATCTTGAGACAAAGTATCTCGAATAGGAAGGAAATGGGTAGATTTAGTCAACCAATCAGCAATAACCCAGATTGAATTATTACCTTGAGATGTCTTCGGTAATCCCATAACAAAGTCCATGGATATATTTTCCGATTTACACTATGGAAATGGTAAAGACTGAAGCATCCCTTTCTGTAACTGCCACTCTTCTTTAACCTACTGATGAGACAAACACTTCACAGTAAAATCAACAATATCTCTTTTCCTTCAATCCCACCAGTAATACTCCCGAAGTTCTCTGTACATTTTAGTACACCTAGAATGAACTGAAAATGGGGAACAATGAGCTTTACATAACAACTCATTCTTCAATTGTGAATCACAAGACACACATAATCTCTTTCCAAATCTCAAAACACAATCATTATCAATGTTAAATTTAATAAACTTACCCTTTTGAACCAACTCTACTTGTTTCTGAAACTCATTGTCTTCCTTTTGCTCTTGATTTATTCTGTATAATAGAGACGATTTCACTGACATCTAAAAAAATAGAAAAATTTCCTTCACCGACAACTTCTATGCCAAAGTTCATCAAATAAAAAACCAAAGGATATTTTTCCAAATGTATCATGGTTAATGAAGCATTACGTTTTCAACTCAAATCATCAACCAGTTTATTCACTTTTACTGGATGGTAATATATTGTGTAATCATAATCCTTGATTAATTCCAACCATCTCCTCTGTCTCATGTTCAATTATTTCTGAGTGAATATATACTTTCAAACTTTTATAGTCAGTATATATTTCATAGTTTACTCCATACAAATGATACCTACAAATTTTAAAGGAAAAAACAACAACAGCTAATTCCAAATCATGTGTAGGGTAATTTAGCTCATGAGGTTTCAACTGACGTGATGCATAAGCAATTACCTGATTATTCTGTATAAGGACACAACCAATTCCTTTCAATGAAGAAACACTATAGATAACAAACTCACCATTTCTGGAAGGTAGTTCCAAAACTAGAGCATTTACCAATTTTCTTTTCAATTCCTGAAAACAATCATCACATTCTTTTGTCCAAACGAACTTCACACCTTTTCGAGTTAACTTAGTCATTAGACTAGATAACTATGAAATTTTTTCAAAAAACCTCCAATAATAACCTACAAAACCAAGAAAACTATGAATCTAGGTTATATTTTTGGGTCATGGCCATTATTCAACAATTTTTGTTTTATTAGGATCAGTAGTTATGCCATTTATTTACATAACGTGACTAGGGAAATAAATTTTCTATAACCAAAACTCACACTTACTGAATTTCCCAAATAGTTTCTTTTCTTTTAAGGTTTTCAAGACAACAATTAAATGAATTTCATGATCCTCTTTACTTTTAGAATAAACCAAAATATCATCAATGAACACAACCACAAACTTATCCAAGAACTCATTGAAAATTCTATTCATAAGATCCATGAATATAGCAGATGCATTGGTTAAACCAAAAGGCATAACTAAAAAATCATAATGGCCATATCTAGTACAAAACACGGTCTTCAGAATGTGTGCTTCCTGTACTTTCAACTGATGGTACCCCAACCTCAAATCAATCTTCGAAAAATACTGAGCTCTCTAGAGATGATCAAATAAATCATTGATATGAGGCAAATGATACTTGTTCTTAACAATGATGTTATTCAATGATATATAATCAATGAAAAGTCTCAATGAACCATCCTTATTTTTAACAAACAAGAAAGAAGAACCCCTATGGTGATGTGCTAGGTCGAATGAAACCTTTATCTAATAACTCCTAAAATTGATTCTTTAACTCTAAAAGTTCAATTTGAGCCATTCGGTAAGGGGGTTTTGAAATTGGATTAGCATCAGGAACTAAGTGAACAATAAATTCAACTTCGTGATCAGGTATAATACCAGGAAACTCATGAGGAAAAACATCAAGGTACTCATTTACCACTAGAACATCATTAATCTGAATAGTTCCTTTTTTTTCAACAATATGTTCAAGGTAACAATCATTTCTATCTTTTATTAGTTTCTCAGCTTCCTGATATGTTATCAAAAGTAAGAGTTCATTCTTGTACACAAACTGAAAAAAATTCTGAAAAGAAACCTCTTTAGCTCTGCAGTCAATCTTAGAATGATAAATAGAAATCCAATACATACCTAAAATTATAACAAACTCTACTAGAGGAAAAACAATGAGGTTTTCAGGTATATTCTTTCTGCACAGAAGGAAAAGAAGGTTCTTATAATTTCTTTTTGTTTAAAAATTTCCTCCAGGTGTTTTTACCATAAGTTTAGGATTCATTTCTTGATATGGAATTCCTAATTTACTAGAAAAATTCTCATAAATGAATGAATGTGTAGACCCCAAATAAAAAAACACATTGGCATAATATGAACAGACAAACAATGTACCTAATACTACTTTATTTGATAGACTAACATTTGATGAAGTAGTTATAAATAACTTCACCACCCCTCTCTACTTGTAGTCTGGATACTTTCTCTTAGTTGAGTTCTTAGTTGGACACTCATTTGCATAATGACCCATTTCATTGCACTTAAAATATTTTACTGATTGTAAATCAGATTTTGTCTTACCATTACCCTGCTCTTTTCCAGTGACATTATGAGATTTATGTCCCATTTTACCACATTGGTAGCACTTAAAATAATTAAAAAGACATTCCATAGAATTCTTTTTACCACAATTTTCATAATCTGTAAACTTAAGTTTCTTACCATCAGAATTTTTTGAAGAGTTCTTCCCTTTCGCCTTCCCCCTTGACCTCTTATTCTGTTGTTTTTTAAAGAACACCTGATCATCGACAAACTCTATTTCTACCTTCTCCACACATCGAACAAGTTTTTCATAACTTTTGAACTCATGAGAAGCTAAATCCCTTCAATAATATGGCTTTAATCCTGAGTAAAAATGGTTTATTTTACTATCAAGATATCGTATGAAATTTGGAGCATACCTTTCCAGTCGAGTGAATTTCGCTTCATAAGTAGCCGCTGAGTCATCCTCCTACCTCAATTCCAGGAATTTTTTTCCATCCTAAGATGAACCACCTTAGGAAAATATTTCTCAAGAAACATACCTTTGAATTCATTCTAATCAAGAGTATCAATCTCCTCACTATCCCTAATATTTTTCAGCATCGACCACCATTGATTAGCTTTACCTTCAAAATGGTAAATAGCGAGACTAAATTTTTTGATGTTCTGAACACCCCATAACATCAAAGATTTTTCTAGTGCTTTAATCCACTCTTCTTCCATCACAGGGTCAGATGATCCTCTGAATGATAGGGGATGTTGGATCATGAAATGATCCACTACTGACATGTTCCTCTATGGTTGATCTAGCTAATCTCATGCACGGATACCACCACCATTTATAACCTGAGTCAATTGTGCCATCACTGCAACAAACTGTTCAGTCCCGATTCCGACCATCTCATGTTACAGATTTGGAAGCTTTCCTTCCTCTTGATGTCGTCCCAACATAACTGCCCTATTTCCTCTATAGAAAGCAATTCTAAACATAGAGATATATCAGGTGAAGAAACATGGTAATGTATAAATTATATCATTTCAATATTAACTGAAATTAATTTATGGATATTAATTTAAAAAACCTTAACTTCTAAAGTTATCTAAACCGACCTCTGATACCAACTATAAGGATCTGACCATAAAACATTACATAATATTGAATTAAATTAACAATTCACATTAAGAATCCTTTCAGGTTAATAATTTTAGGGAATTAGGCCATAACTATTACATTACATCTCAAAAATTACAAGGTAGACACTTCTACCCATTTTCCATTTTTTTCATAAAATAAAATCTGTTGAAAAAAAGAGTCATGTCTAGTCCCATGTTTTAGACAACATTACTTTTCCTTGATCTCTTCCTTGACCCTATTCAACTTTAAGTCCTGTGAAAAACATTTCAAAACTTGGGATGAGAATAAAAAGCTCAGTAAGGGTTATAAAATAAAGAAATAAAAAAATAGTTCATCATTGCATACATAACATAATATCTTTAACATACCTCATGAAATCATAAGATTTATGAATAACACATAGAAAACATAAACCATAAAGGTAACTTGTGGCATCCATAACATACTTACGTTGTAGCTATCATAGCTACGTAGGGAGTTACATTTAGAATACCCATCACAGTATATTCCCTAAATCTCTTAGGATAAACATTAACATTTACCTCTGTCACGTTACCCAATGCATTGGAGAGCTATTTCGGGCTCACCTGCCCTAGTTTTATTAAAGAACCACCCGTATACATAACAATGCCCAAGAACCATAACATATTCATAAAAAATAAAACAAACATAAATGAAATATAAAATTTCCACATTTCAATCACAATATATCATTTAAATATATTAATGTAAAAAATCCATTATAAAAACCATTTTGAATACCAAAATACGTAAAAGAGTATATGGTATTTATTTTCCTTTTAAAAACATTACGACTTGTTAATGAAGCCAAAGATCAAATAATACTCGTGGCGATGGAAAGGTCACTGTCATTGCATACATTAAAAGAAACATTTTTTTGTCATTTAGTAAAATGCTTAGTAGAGGAAAGATTAATTTTGAATAAAATTAAAAGTCAAATGGGTTTATACACCGTATACAAGAAATTCATGTATAAAACAAAATATGCCTCAATGAAAGAACATTGAATCAAAGTCCCTTACCTCATGTCCGACTTGACCCGTTCATTATTTAATCTTCTAAATAATAAACTAATGTTAATTTATACTTGCTTAAGAAACTTTTTCAAGTTTATTATTCCTTTTATATCAATTATTACCATGTTATAAATATTATGTAATCATTTATGTTAATAATGGCTGTTTTGTCGATATTTGGTACTTGAGTCAAAAATGGACTTCTTATAATTACAAGTTGTTCACGTGTTCAAAAGTTCATTATATACAGAATGATATTCATGATCTAGATATAATATCTATCTTATATATCCAGTATATATATGTATTTATAATAGTACAAAACATATGAGGGTAAGAAGTGAAATGCACTGTTCATGGAGACGGTAAGCCGTACGTACGCATAAACACTACTTTCATTTATATTTATTATTTTAATGGAATTAAAACATAATTATACATAGTTATATTATAATTACAGTATAATATCATATATAATATCATTAACTCCATCCTTTATACGTCCCACATATGGAATTAACGAGTCATATCACTTTGAGGGGGTGGTAGTCCGCACTTTCTCAAATGAAATTATCGCGTTCACCCATAATGGAAACCATAAAGGTATGCTATAAATGGAAAATAAAGAAGCATAAAGAAAAAATAAACATAATATATATCATATATAAATACAGTTCCATCTTAATGGCCACCATGAGAGGTGGTATGAGAAAATTGAACATTCATCATTTCATGAGGCGTTAGTTTTCCATCCACAGAAACAATATGTTCTTTACGCATTAGATGGTGGTGTGAGAAAGTGTAGTTAGAATAATTCTCATAAAAAAATAGTAGTATATTTATTATACTGGTTTTGTTATAAAATAAAAGAATAAAAAGAGTTTAGGGGTTGAAGAAGTAAAATAAAAGAAAAGAATTTAAGAGAAACCGTTACCTTTAATTCATGTAACACCCTTTGGTTTGAACCAAAAGGAATTCTTGAAGTTCCTTATGCCTAATTTAAGGCTTCTAGGTGGAAGATAGGTATCTTGAGATATTATTTGGGTAGGGTTTGGACTATACAAGGGGATTGAGAGGTGTGAGGAATGGGATATAGGTGAGGGCTTTTTATAAGGGGGAGGATGGGCTCTTTAGGAAAGTGTAAAAATATTATTTTATTATATAGTGATTTTCGATTTCTAAAGGTCCAAAACATACTAAAGTCTAAGATAAGATGACTCATTATAGAAATAAAACCAAAAAATAATAATTGGACAGGTTTTGGATATTATTTTAATCTTTATAATACTATTTATTTAAATCATTTATTATTGAGGTAAACACTGCATCATTATGGTGTCATAAATAATTTTATTTATTTGATGTCTAAAAATTATAAAAAAATACCACGATGTAGGAAATATTTTCATATTTCTAAATAATATTTTATAGTTGAAGAGATAACTTGTATAACCCCATGTAAAAATTAATTTACTAAAAGATATTTGTTTATGTCATTTTTGTCTTTACTTTAAATTAATTAATATAAATTGTCATTAGCACTCTTAAGTGGCTCCGTGGGGTCCCAAAATAGACCCAAGGATTACCATGGTAAGTAATTACTCATCCAATAAGGTTAGTAAAAGTGTTAAGGTAATTGTATATTATTATGATATTCTTTTTACCTTGAACTACCCTATTTACCTTTAACCATGGTAAATAAAAGTCAAAAGTTACTACTCACCAAAAATTATTTTCATCTTATTGAACAATATTTTACTTACTAATAACAACCATTTATGTCGGATTTTCTAAATTAAATTCAAAAAAGTGGTAAAATTTCATTTAAATGAAAAAGTCAGTTTTTAACTTCTACTTAGTGGTTTCACTATTCATAAAAAATTGATGTTTTTCATAAAACTACCAAAACATTAAGCCTAAGATATATTTGATATTAAAAATTAAAAAATTACTTCTATTTTATGAAATTAAAAACATATAATTCTGATTAATTATTTTAAAATTTATTCCTGTTGTCAAAACAAAAAACGTTTTTTAAGAAATACTAACTATCAAAAGATTAACACTTGTTTTTGTCCAATTTCAAAGTGAAATTAATAACAATGACCAAAACTGGATTAAATGATAAAAATATAATCTAATTACACTTTAAAACCAATTAAAAAGATAACCTATCCATATAAATAAAATAAATTAAAAGACAGTTTTGAATTAAAATACAGTATTTTTCACTATTCATCAAAAGATGAATTTTATCAGAAAAATACCAAAATTTTACCCAAAGTGAATTTTGATGTCCCAATTCCAAAGAATAATTTTATTTTTTCAAATAGAGCATATAAAAGTGTCCAAAAGTAGATTTAATTAGGGTTCTCCATTAAAAGGCGGTAAATCAAACTTTTACAGTATTTATACTTAAAATCGTATTGTTTCTTATTTTAAGCCTCTAACTTTTATTGGATAAATGTAAAAATATTTAACAAACATTTATAATAATATTCTAGTTAGTCTTGTTCATTCCCACCAATACAACAGTTAGGCGTTAACTACCATTTAAAATAATATTATTATATTATTAGTGTGCAATGTATGATTTCAAAGAAACCTGTTGTTGCATATCAGGTAAGCCATCAAACATAACATCCCATTTAAAGTAAAATTAACATTTGATTCACACATATTAATAATTATGAAAATGTATTATTATTTATTTACTTGGGATGTCACAAATAATCCATGGTCATTCCCATTTTATAGCTTTCACAGTGGTTTCCACAATAAGAGATTTTTTTTTATTAATCTATAGCTTTTGATAATTGTTAACAAATTTTTTCTATGATGGTAACGAAACAAGACAACCATTTTCAAGATGTACAGTTTTTTTACACCTTCCAAAAATAGTTTCTAGGGGTTGAAACCTATTTTTAACTTTTACTCTAACATTATAATGTTTCTTAAAAACAACTTTCCATACTTATTAATTCTATAAGATTGAATCCCACTCAAACTTTTCCTTATGTAATTTGTTGAATTGTATTAATGTTGTTTGTTGAACCAAAAAATATTTTCCACATTCCCAAATCCTCCACAATACCAGTAGTAGAAATTGAAAGAATATTTTCCTATGAAACTTCCATACTGACCAATGTTGTGGAAATATTTCTTAGAAACCTTCTTATATTTCTTACCAAACTTTATGTTATCAATAAAATCTTCTTTTACTACTTGGTTTTATTTTCATCCTTCTAAAAAATCAAATTATTATAAACATTTTTTCAGATTTATAATGTTTAGAAATTTTTTTAGAATCATGGTTTTTAGAAACTTATGAATTCTCCAATTTGTTAATCTTAGCCACATACATAACTTTCTCATATTTATTATTTTCATAAACAATTCCATCTTTCCTCTAAACCTTTGAAGGTAAATTTTGATAATCCCTATCTAGTTTCTCCTTAAGAGAACTTTCACCAACTTTAGAGATAGATATTTTGAAACTTTTATCTTTCTATTCATCTTTATAATGTTTTTATTGGAGAAGTTCCAAATCTTCATCTTTTACCTCCATATTCACTTCTAGGTGTTCATTATTATTTTTTTCTTACTCAAGATATTTATTCAAATCAAAAATTTATTTTACCATATTAACTCTCTCATCATGAAATAATTCTTGATTTTTTGTTGAATAACTTTCATTTTTCAACTTCTTAATTTCTTTCTATTTACTTCCAATCTTTCTCTGGAATTCTTTCAATTCTTATTTCATATGATATTCTAATAGAGTTTCTTATTCTTAAAAACCACTACTTCCAAACTCTTAATTATTCACTATTATAATAAAATTATTCTCATCAACATAATCAATATTTTTTCTAGATTCACCATCATTTCTTCTTCTTCTTCATCTTTATATAAAAAACATATTCTTTTGGATTTGTAGGACTTTTCATCTTTCCATCTTGGAAAATATTTATCCTTATTACCATGTTTCATCGATGATATTCTTGGACTTATTTTTTCTTCATCACTATCCCATTCTTTCTTACTTCGAGGATAATTATCCAAAAAGTACTCAATGACTCCACATTCAATGCATTTCAAGGTAATTTTACCTTTATATTTACCTGCACCTCTTCTAACATTTTTAGAAAAGAAGGATAAAATATCTTCAAGTTTTTTACACACCTCATTTTTGGAATTAGAATCACTAGCTTCTTATTAAATAAGAATATTTTTTGACTTATCTTTCTTTGTATCCATAAAATACATTTCTCTATAAAATTTTGGTTTTCTTTTCATAGCTTTCTCCATTATCATTTTACAAGTGATGAGAGTGTTATGTAAATCATCCAAAGATAATGTTTTAGGATCTATATCTTCTAATGAAGAAAATTTAGCATCAAACCTTTTAGGAAGGATTCTTAAAATCTTTTCAACAACTGTATAATCTTCTAACTTTTCACCAAGACATCTGATAGTGATGACAATTTCATTCACCCTAGTAAAGAAGTCTCCAACACATTCGTACTCACCCATTTTAAAATCTTCATAATTCAGGCTCTAGATATGTAATTTTTTATTCTTCAATTTTGTATTACCTTCATATATGTTTTCCAACCTATCCCATTTACCTTTGGCTATGGAAACACCTTTCACCCATAACAACTCACTTTTAGAAAGTGACAAGAGTAAAGAATTCTTAGACCTTCCATAATTCTCAAGAATCTTCTTATCAACAGATGTAATTGTAACTTTATCATCGATAGAAGGAAAACCATATGTTTCAGATTCAAGAACATCATATCTAATATACATAAGATATGGTAACATTATATCTTTACAGATATGATAGTTCTTACCATCTAAAATAGGTATGCCTTTACTATTGACATAATTCTAATTCTCTATCAACTTCTCTTCAAAACATCAGCATAGAATAAATGTAGGGAACCTTAATCTCTAATACCAATTGTAATTTCCCAGTTAGGATAATTATATCATTAATATGGGGAGGGGTGAATCAGTGATATATTTTATTTTATGCTCCTTACTAATGAAACAACCTCCACCTCCCGTTAAAGATTTATTTCCATACTAAAAAAATTCAAATAAACATCCACATGTGCACAAGAATTTACAAGGTTAACTACTCAATAAGAATAGCTACATTCTTGTTATGGTTTTTAAATGATCCAATAATACACAATCCACTAAAAAATAATCCTTTTATATGGAATTAAACATGTAGGATATACCCTTACACTCATGTAGCATTGTGATCAATACAATAGTGAATGTGCTTCAAGTAAATTGAAATGATATAATAAAGTTTGTTTGTGAAAAATATTTTATGTTTCTTCTTCATTAAATTCCACAAATATGATCTTTAAAAAAATCAATTTCCTACCCAAAAATTGGTAATTTTTTTTTGAAATTTTTAATAAAACTCAGTCTAATTTCTTAATCTGATTCTCCAGTTCGATTTTCCCAGTCTAATTTCTCAATACAAAAAAACATATCCATTCCCTAATATAGTTGATACAATACTAAAATGCTTATTATTTAATCTGAAAATCCTAATATGATTTTCCCAATCTAATGATTCAACCCAATAAGGTGATCAGCTGAATGAAATCTTGTCTCTTGTCCTATGTTTCTTCTGTTTAGAAACCTTATTCAACAAAAATCAATCTGGAAAACTCTTCTTCTCTCTATAATTCTTCAGCGCTCCACCTTCTCTATTCCTTTCATGAAAAGTACATTCGTTGGAAAGTAAAAAGTTCTTTCCCTTTTATAGTCGACTCAAATATGGTTTAATCTAGATTTTGAAATTGTTTCCCTCTCAACCAAATTTTTGAATTTTCATGTCTCCTTTAATTTTGAATACATTTATGACTTATCAATTCTTCACAACTCCTTTTGATCCATCTTGAAAGTTCTATAAAACTTCATCTCTATTATGAATTATTTAAAATCTTTAGTATGATTATGTTTCTTCATTCTGATTTCCAAATACAATTTCTTCATTAAAATTCTCCACACCAATTGAATTTATGAATAAATAGACAACTTTAATATTCCTAGAAAACTTCAGTTGGATTCTATTTCTCCATTCTGATTTCTTTGATATGATCTCTTCTTTACGTTTTTCTATACCAACTGATGAAAAAAACAAACATATTCTTCATTCTCACCTTGAAAACAATTTTGTACATTCTTCTAACTCTTTAAGAAAATTTTTTTATCCCCCTTTGAAAAAACATCCAACAATATCTAAGTAATATTCTTCTTCTTGTTTTCATTCATCACTCCCCAAAAAATCTGCCTCTGATGATCATGATTTAATATCGAGTCTGATAGAATAGTATCAACAGCTTCCTCTTCATCAACTTCTTTCATTTTTTAATAAGATACTCATCAAATTATTTATTCAAGGATTTAAACATTTTGTATTTTGATCTAAATGAAAACTAGAACCTTCATTATGATTATCCTCCTCATCCTTATTAGGATTATCCTCCTCATACTAATTATTATTATCCTCCTCATCCTTTAAACAAAGATGCATTCAATAATCTTATTATGATGATCTTGAGACTAGAAATATTCATCTTTTCTAACTTTCTTCTTTCACAAACCTCTTATTGTATCACTACTTCCTTCATGAATTTTATTAGATTGAATATAAACATCTTTTGACTTACCAAGTAAGGTGTTTTAGCTTCCCCACCAACATCTTTCTTTCCTTCTCATCCTGTATATGATTTTCCAAAAAATGAAAGGCAACACATTTTTCCCCATTTCTTTTATAAAGATTGCACCACATGTTTCACATAATACTTATGATTTATGAGAACTAAAAGATCAAAAAAACATTGAAATGTTTTTATTTGATTCAGGAAAACTCCGATGCAACACCTCATTTTGATCTTCTCTTCTATTCTGTATCCAAGGTGAGTCTGATGAACCTTTTTGACCAGAAAACACATTCCTAATCCGATGAATTTTATTAAAAATTGTGAGTCTGATTTTCTAAATATGTCAGTCAGTTTGATTTTCACCAATTACAAAGTGAGGTGATTTCTTTTATTTCTAAAATTTATTGAAAAAAATAAAATTCCTGAATATGATAGTCAGTCTTATCATATTGGTCTTAAAAATTTGATGGACACAAATGATACAGGATACCAGGGGTGGAGACTCATAGGACTTTGAGGCACCTTCTCATAGTGTATTCCCTTGGTAATATCCAATAAGATATTATGAGAATGAGATCCTCTAGTAGGAAATCCATGTGTCTATGTGTCATTGGATATTTATATCTTTGTATATGTGTATTGATCCTTATACTTTAAGATTACTATTAATGAATATTATGAGTCATGTACTTTTATGTACTATTTAAAAACATGACGACATATGTTCATGGGAAGGTAGGATTCGTTGGGTGTATCAGGATTAATAATGCATTAATGAATAATGAAAGAAATGATTTGGTCATTCTATTCTTTAATGGAAGTTGATATTTTAGGCCCTTTGATGGAAATGATATAGAATAAATAAATCCATGGCCATGGTGTTCTATAGGCAAGTTCAATTTCTGGGAAGTCAAGTAAAGATACATCAAGCACATTGGTTGATGGCACAAGCATGCAACCTGATTTATTTGAAATATCATGATAAATGAATTATATTACATAGTAAGCATTTGTATGAGGTATCATGTCATTGTGGCATTAAATTATTTCTCTATGGGTTCCTTAGCGTGTTGCTAGATGCTAACCTTAGACTTTAGACTACTTCACCTAATTCCAGTAAGAAAGAGGCCTAGAGGGTCCCACACTAAGTGTATCCAGAATCTTAGTTAAATAATATATTATTATTTATTATTTATTATTTAAAAATTTGAATAAATATTATTCCTAAACATGGTTTAATAATTATTCATGTATGCTTGATCTCATATATTTCATCACCAATTATTTGACAGAATATAATGTGAGTGGAATATTTAATAAATATTTATTTACTATTCAGTGAATATAATATTTATTTATTTATTCACAAATAATGTAGTGATATTTTTTTAATAAATGAATAGTCATTATTCAAGGCCTTGTAAATATTGTGGAGGAATGGATGACCGAGTTTAATGTCTTGGTAAGAAATAATAAATATTTAATATTATTTGATTAAATAATATTAAATTTTAATTCTCATGTTAAGTGCATGTCAGAAAATAATAATAGTATTATTATTATTTGACATGTGGTTTTCACAAGGATTAAATAAATAATTATGGGAACCTATGCAATTTTTTTAACCCTAGTGATATATAAACCCAGTTATGTTATTTTATCAATAAAGACAATTCATTTGTTTTGGTTGTGCACAAAGGATTTGGAGAATCCTCTCAAGAACTAGAGAGTTCCCTTCTCCAAGAATTCTCCCAAGAATAGAGAGAAACCTTCCACCAACAAATATAGGAGAACACTTTGGATTCGGTTCTCATAGCGTTCACAAATAGATGATGCAATCACAAGGATCTGCTGTGCTAACACTCGGAGATTCCTTCGACGATGTCTAGAGATTTGTTGAACACATGTGGATCACCGCTAAAGAGAATCTACACTCGATTCCTAAAAATCAATGATGCAACAACACAAATCTATTGTCATATCCATCAATGTAGAAATAATTCCATCAAGGAAATTCTTTAACTATTTAAATTAATTATAAATAATATTTGATAACCCTCCATTTGGTTCTGGTGTGATTTCCATTTTCTATATTCTTTGATTAAATTCTTTTGATCATGACATTTATCATTTTTTAAATCTCAGATTGATCATCGATCATGGAAAAAAGAAAAGCTAGGCACATCCCATCACACGCTTCCACTACACCCAGAACCTATAAATGGTATCAAAGTGGTCACATAATTATTTATAATTATTTAAAGATCATTTGTGATTTACACATTTTAATTTAGTTTTTTAATTCAAGTTTAATCATTATTTTAAATCGAATCATGAGATATAATTTTTACACCTTTGTTTATCGTAGATCTAATAAATATGATTAATTTTATGCACAAACTAAAATCGAAGATCTCATCTGATGGTGCCAAGGATTTTGGCTGGGTAACATAGGAGTAAAAATCATGTAATTTGAATTACCCACTGTGTAATTATGTTAAATGCATCATAATTAACTAAGAAATTAATTCAAACCATGTGTATTGATGTCACATGGTGTATTTATTACTTATTCCATGTTATGATTGGGATAGGGTGGCACACGACCAACCAGAGTACATGCTGTGTAGCCAACATACATAGTGTGCAGTCACTTTGAGTCATAGAAGGGATGTGTATTAACATACACAACCTACCTGACTGATGACTATATAATTCAGACATCACATGGTGTGTAGCCCATTGAACATGCCTTGTACTCTAATTTATGAGGCATGATTTACACACGAAGTCCCTAGGCATGTTCCTCAGATAGATAGTGAGAGCCATACACACCATGTACTCACTTTTACATGCCATTTACTTATACCAAATTACCCAGATTTAAATTTTATTAATTATACTATGTAAACCTTGAGACATGTACTTGCGTTTGTTCACAAATATAGGGCACATCATGTGATAGGTTTTAATATATATATATATATAAATGTTTAATTAATATATGCATAATGTTTAGATCTTTATATCATGTATGAGTCGTATTAAAATTTGTTACTCTACACACATTGAAGCATAACACATGACCAAAAAATCATATAATTTGTGTAATCATCCATGAGTTACATATCGTGAAATTACGTGATAAGTCGTGAATGCCAAATGTCACAAGAGTAAAATAATATACGAGAATAATACATTTTGGGTAGAATCAGATGGGTATTAACCATGATACCTATAAAGTAAATTTATTTACACAGTTAATTTTAAATGAATTCATTTAATTTGTTTAAAATTATGACGGATGATAATCTCAAGGAAATTTGGATGAGAATTAAGATAAAAGAATTGATCAATTAAAGTTAATAATTAATTGATTTAAGCACAATTTATCTTTAATAAGAATGATTAAGAATTGAATGATAGTTTTATTAAATGTGTAATTTGTTTCATGCATGTGGATGATCATGAGCATAGACGTTACCTTTTTATATGATTTGTTTCATTTAATTTATTATTAAATTAAATTTTGGTCATGTGTTCCTTATCTCCTCTTATTATATAAGGGCCTATGTTCCCATGGTTTCTTTTATGTAAACCCTTTTCCATCAGCTTCATGTGAGTAAAAACATATGTAATATATGGAGATCCCAAGCTAGTGGATGTAGTTCAAGTTTTGAGATGAGGTGAAACCAATCCAAGAGAAATACATTGGTGGACATGTGGAAAGATGAAACACAAACCTTAATTGGTTCAAGGTGTTTTTCTCCTAGTCCAATGATTAATTTATGAATAGATAGATAAACTAACCATTAGTAAAATATAATTATCACAATGCTTAATTTTTTTTTTCAAGTTTCATGGCTATTTCATTATGGATGTTTCTTCACGATCACATGAGTTAATGAAATTAATGAGCTTGTAAGATAGAACTAAAATAATTTAGATTATGCATAAATATTATCTAATAGATTTTAATTACTTAAGTAAATACACTTAATATTAACAAGCATGTAATAAAGATAATAATTAGAAATTTATGTATAAAAGGATAAAATCTTTCAATTATATATATTAAGTTGGTATACCCTTCCACTACTTTAGTTAAAATAGAACCATAGTTCAATGTTATTGACCAACCATAGTTGGGGTTATTTAAATTATCAAGGAATTATAACTTGATTTTTTGGGTTGAATTAACTTATTTCACATCAAGGGTTGACTATCAAAGAATAAATTGGTGTAATTAAGAGGAAAAGTTTGAGGAAATCCAATTTAAGGATTTCAAGATTGGGGAGTCCACTCAACAGATCAAGAAACTCTGAGTTAATGTGGTTGGAAATTAGAATGCCTACCTAATACCATTAAAGTTACTTAACCAACCAAATTTGGGTTAATGAGAAGGGGAATATGAATCCTTGCTACCAGAAGATCCAAGAAACATGATATTCTGAAGCCAATGGTAAGGGATATTGGGTTTTGATAAAATAGTGGGAGACGAATAAATATAATATTTATTTATTTGTCTAAATTTTATTAGATAAAGTAATAAAATTTAACTCATATTATTTTGTAGAAACAACATTAAAATGACTACAAACATATCACTATGATCCATACTTGATAAGGGAAAAATTATCACTGGCACAAATTTTCAAGAATGGAAAAGGAACCTATATGTCATCATTTTCCATGAAAGGAAATTATATGTGATGGGAGAACCTTTTCCTAAATCATATGGTAACTAGGAAAGTGATGAAGAGATATATATGTATGAGAAAAATCTGAATGATTCTATAGATGTTCAATGTTCCATGCTCTCATCCATGTCCAATGATATTTTGAAGCAACATGAGGATATGGATGCCTATATCATGATGACTCACCTTTAGGATATCTATCAAGAGAAGGCAAGACAAGAGAGTCATGAGATATCCAATGATTTGTTTACAACTATGATTTAAGAGTCTACGCCAACTTGGCCTCATGTAGTCAAGATTATCAACTACATTGAATGCTTGGACATCTTATGGATTAAATTCACAAATTAGTTGCATACAGATCTCATACTTTCATCACCACCCAAGACCTTCTATAGTTTTATTATTAATTACAATATGGAAATAATGATAAGAGACTTTTAGAACATTTTACTTTAATTCTCCTAGTGGATATGGACATGGGGCGTGATAAACTTGTGTTCTTTATAGTGAATAATAAAAGGAAGAACAAGTAAAAGGGGCCCAAGACCTATAAATAGTCCAAATCTTCTAAGCACCATCCTTCCAATAAGAGGAAGATCCATATATTGGGAAAGGAAAAGAGGGTTGTATGTTTTTCATGTGGCAAGTCAGACCATTGGAAGAGGAACTGAACCCAAAAGAAAGCGAAAACCAAAGGTTCATTTGTTATCAAGTGTAATATTTCAATATCTACACATTGTCTGTTAGATACAGATTTTGGTTCTCACATCTATATCCTAATACAAGAACTAAGTATATTTCCAAATATTTCTAGAGGATATGTGGATCTGAGAGTTGATAATAGTACATGGCTGGCTGCTCCATCCATTGGTGACTACAACCTCTCATTACCAACAAGAATGATTTTGGTTTTAAAAGAATTTTATTATGTACCTATGGTTACCAGGAACATAATTTCTATATCATACCTAGATACAAATGGGTTTATTTTCAAGTCTAGATGTAAAAGTTTCTACTTCTATAAGGAAAACATATGTTATAGTATCAAACATTTAAATAATAGTCTTTATATATTAAATTACAAAAAACAAGTGTTGGATATTGATAAAAAATCAGGTCCACATGACTCATATAACACCCAACTATGGCATCACCTTCTTGGTCATGTCAACGAGAGGCATTTGAAAAAGTTATGTCCATATTGTTTTTAGACTCATATGAGCTAAAACCACTTGAAATATGTCATGATTGTTTACAATAAAAAAATCCACCATTTGTTGTACAGAGTGAACAGGCAACGTAACTTCTAGAATTGGTACAAACTGATGTATGTGGACCATTTCTAGTAGAAACTAGAGGTGGATATTCTTACTTCATAAATTTTACTCACAAATTAAGTATATGTGGATATATCTACTTGATGAGGTATAAGTATGATTCCTTTAAGAAATTCATGAAATTCAAGAATGAAGTAGAGAATCAACTTGGTAAGAAGAAAAAGAAGCTTCGATCATATTGAGATAGTGAATATCTTAACCAGGAGTTCATTGAATTTCTGTGAGATTTTGGGATTTTGTCTCGACTCACTCTACCTTACACACCATAGTGTAATGGTGTTAGTGAAAGGAGAAACTGTACATTATTAGACATGTTAAGGTTTATAATGAGTTATAAAGATCTTCCATTATCATTTTGGGTACATGCATTACAAACTGTGTCATATATATTAAATAAAGTTCTGAATAAAGTGGAAAATGAAATTCCCTTTGAGTTATAGAGTGGAAAGAAAATTGTTTTTTCACATACACGTGTACGGGGTTGCGAGAAATTTGTTAAGGCCTTATCATAAAGAAAACTAGCACCTTGAGGCATAAAGTGTATCTTTATAGGGTATCTAAAGGAATCAAAGGGATACTACCTATACAACCCATTAGAAAATAAAGTGATTATCAACTAAAAAGTTGTATTTCTTAAGAGGGAGCACATCCTAAAAAAGGATAGTGGGAGAAATGTTGACTTATATGAAGTTGATGCTCAAGATACACAATAGTTGGAGTAGGAACATGTTTCATAGGTCCCCATGGAATAAGTAGTTCCGGAAACACAAGTACTAATTAGAAGAATAAGAGAGGTAATGGAACCAGAGAGATATGGTTTTCTAGTCACTGAAGATGGTGAATCATTATTGGTTGATAATGATGAACCTATCTCCTACAAAGAGGAAGTAGAGAGATCAGAAGCTAAAATATTGAAAGAATCCATTAATTCTGAAATGGATTCCATGTTTCATAGCCAAGTTTGGGTTTTGGTCGATGGTCCATTTGATGTAAATATCATTGGTTGCAAATGAGTATTTAAAATATAACTAGAAAAGGAAGGTAATGTAAATGCCTATAAATCAAGCCTAGTAGATAAAGGGTTTAAATAGAATCAAGGAATTGACTACAATGAAACCTTTTCACAAGTTTCCATTTTTAAATTCATCAGAATTATACTTGCTATAGAAGCTTACCATGACTATGAGATTTCACAGATGAATTTCAAAACTGCATTCCTTAATGGGAACCTTTGGGAAGATGTCTATATGACACAACTAGAAGGGTTTATGACTCTTGGTGATTCCAATAAAATTTTCAAGTTGTAGAGATCCATTTATGGATTAAAGAAAGAATCCATGTCATGGAACATTCAATTCGATGAATACATAAAAGAATTTGGTTTCATTTAGAAGGAATGTGAGCTATGTTTACAAGTGGTTTAGTAGGAATTCAGTCATTATCCTAGTAGTATATGTTGATGACATGAAACTTATTAGAAACAACATACTGGTTTTATAGTTAGTTAAGGACTCATTAAACAAATGTTTCTCCATAAAGAACTTAGGTGAAACAATATATATTATAGGGATCATGATCATTAATGATAAGTCTAAGAGGATACTTGGTATAAGTCAAAGTACATATATTGTCTAGATACTAAAGAGATTTAGTATAGAAATATCCAAGAGGGTATTGGTTCAAGTGTCACATGGTTTTCATCTTTATAAGAAAATGTATCCTTAGATACAACACTAGAAATAGAAAATGAGTAAAATCCCATACTCTTCAATGATATGATCAATCAAATATGCCATGTTATGTACTATAATTGATGTTTCCTATGAATTGATAATGGTAGGTAGATATCAAGATGATCTAGGAGAACAAAATTAGAATACTATTAAGGCCATCCTTAAGTTTCTAAGAAGAGATAAGGATATGTTCCTGATGTATGGAGGAGACCAGGAGCTGGTCATTAGGGGTTAAACTAATGCTAGTTTTTAGACATATTAGAATGATCTAAAGTCATAGTTAGGATATGTTTTCTGTATAAATAGAGGAGCTGTGAGCTGGAAGAGTTTAAAGTAACCATTTTTAACTAATTATACAGTGGATTCTGAGTATATAGTGGCTCCTGATGCAATCAAGGATTATGTTTGGATTTAAAAATTTGTCCAGGATTTTGATGTGGTGCCTAGAAATAAATACCCTATCATAGTGTATTATGATAATACAACAATGGTGGATCTTATAAAAGAGATAAGGTCACACTAACAGACAAAGTATATACTCCAGAAGTATCAACTCTTGATGGATTCTTATTAAAGAAGTGAAGTTGTAGTGAGAAGAGTACCTAATGAAAAGAATTTAGAAGACCCCTTGAATAAGGACCTATCTAAGCAGAATCATAAGTATTATTTGATAGTTAGAAAACCTAAGGTTGTTAGAAGTTGGCTCTAGTGCAAGTGAGAGTGTGTTGGAGTTGGTTCCCTAGAACCAACTTATTTTTACTTTATGATAACTTGTATTTATAGTTTTGTATATTAATAAACTCCTTATCACATAATGATCATTCTTTTTCATGAAATAGTATGTGATAATGTCCTATGTGTGGTAGTCACACTAAAAATTCCTAGCATTTCCCCACTATGATGAGAACCCATAAGTGCTACAACACTTTTCTTGAATATATGTTCTATATCCATATGATATAATTTTAGGGACACAAATGATACAATATATCAGGGGTGGATACTTATAGAACTTTTAGGCACCATCTTTTGGTGTACGCCTTTGGTAATATCCACTAGGATATTATGAGAATGAGACCTGCTAGTAGGAAATGTACATGTCTATGTGTCCTTGGATATTCCTATCTACAGATGTGTGTATTGATATTTAGACTTTATTATTATTATTAATGAATATTATGAGTCATTTACTTTGATGTATTGACAAAATCCATGATGACATATATTTTTGGCGAGGTTGGATAGGTTGCGTGCATCGCGATTAATATTGAATTAATAAATAACGTGAGTAAGGATATGACCCTTTTGTTCTTTTAAAAAAGTTTATATCTCAGTATCTTTGATTTAAATGATATAGTGTAAATAAATCCATGGTCATGATGTTCTATAGGCAAGTTTAATTTATGGAAATTCAAAGAAAGAGACATCGAGCACATAGGTTGATGGAACTAGAATACAACCATCTTGATTTGAGATATCATGATAAAGGGATTATATTACATAGTAAGCATTCGTATAGGGTATCATGTCATTGTGGAATTAACTTCTTTCCCAATGGGTTCTTTGGAATGTTTCTAGGTGATAAACTTGGACTTTAGGATTCTTCTCATAATGCCTCTAAGACAAAAGCCTAGAGGGTCACACACTAAGTGCATCCATAATCTTATTTAAATAACATATTATTATTTATTATTTAACAAGTCAAATAAATATTATTCCCCAATGTGGTTTAACAATTATTCATGTATTCTTGATCATATATATTCCATCAATAGTTATTTTAGAGAATATAATGTGAGTAGGATATTTAATAAATATTTAATTTCTATTTAGTGAATATAATGTTTATTTATTTATTGGAGAATAATGTAGTAATATTTATTTAATAAATAAATAGTCATTATTCAAGTCCTAATAAATATTGTAGAGGAATGGAGGATCATGTTTAATGGTTTGATGAGAAATAATAAATATCGAATATTATTTGATTAAATAATATTTGACTTTAATTCGCAAGTTAATCGCATGTCGTGAAATAATAATAGTATTATTATTATTTGACATGGGGTTTTCTCTAGGATTAAATAAATAATTAAAGGAACTTTTGTAATTATTTTATTTTAACCCTAGTGATATATAAACCCAGTTATATTATTTTCTCAATAGAGATAATTAATTTATTTTGGTTATTCACGTAGGATTTGGAGAATCCTATCAAGACCTAGAGAGCTCCCTTTTCCAAGAACACTCCCAAGAATAGAGAGAAACAATCCTCCACCAGATCAAAGAGAATGATTTGGAAGTGGTTCTCATAGTGATCATAGATGAATGACATAAGTGTAAGGATCTATTATGCTATCACCTGCAGATTCCTTCGACGACATATAGATATTCATTGAAAATGTGTGGATCACTGCTAGATGGAATATTCACTTGATTCCTATAATGAAATTATTCAATAACACAAATATGTAGTCATATCCATCAACAAAAAAATAATCCCTTTATGGTAATTATTTAATTAATTAAATTAATTATATATAATATGTGATGATCATCCCTATGGTTATAATGTGATTTCCCTTGTATACATTCTTTGATTCAATTCCATAGATCACAATGTCTATTGTTGTGTAAATCTCAGATTGATCATCGATCATGGAAAAAAGAAAAGTTGGACACTTCCCATCGCACACTTGCAATGTGCTCAGAATCTACACTCACACCTGCATGAATTTGGGAGTTCCTAAACACATGAAAACACTTTCTACCTTCTAAAGCCACTCCTCTACCTCTAATAGGCTTATATTAACCTATAAAATAGGTAAAAACTAGGAAGAACCTAAATCCACAATACTACTAGGTGTGTGGGTAGGGCTAATGACTATAAGATACTCGTTGGAAACCTTTGGGACCTTTCTGGGCAGCATAATCTAAATTACACAATAAACAAAAAACTGAATCAATATAATACAAAAATTCAACCAAAGGAACATTCCAAACCAAAACACCACACTCATGAACCAAACATCACAAAACAAAACCAATGATATAATTTGAAGAAAATTACCATTTCTATTCCCAAATTCAAAACCCCTTTAACCCAAGGCCACTTTTCAAATACCTAACCTGCTTCAAAATCCAATCTAAACACCCAATCCTATGTTTAAAATAAAGCAATGGCCTAAAATAATTTTCCTTTTGAAAATAATTTTTCCAAAAACCATTTTTCATTCCAAAATAAAATCACACTAACTAAAACCAATCCAAATATAATCCATGCTAAAACTGTTGAAATAGGGAACTAGTGTCCATGCATAACCTGGACACATGGTTTAGTAAACCATTCCCCAGGAAAGAACCAACCACTAGAAGTATCTTGTACTATGCACTCAAGCTCCACATGGGTTGATACTCCATGCAAGATCACCATGTATCACCAATGCACTTCCATTATCATTACACAAACCAAAAACCCAATATGAATCAATGACATAAACCCAAAAAAGACTCAAATATCAGAATACACTCAGTAACTCGAGGCTCAGGATGAATAATAGTTTTCAAATCTCTTCTCATACCTATATCTCGAGTCTCGATAGTCCTATCTCCAAAATACCTGATTCCCCAAATAAAAAAGGGATACCATGATACCATTTTTTCATGAAATATCCTAGGTCAACCTCAAATCTTTCACTCGAGTCGGCCTATGATAAGTCATGAGAGGCGTTCTCAATCCTCCTAGGCTAGAAACTAGTTCTGGACATCAATGATAATAGAATTGGGAATTATTTAACCCATAAAAAATAGTTATAAATTAAGATATATAGAGTACACATTATAAAAGGGAAATCCTTAAATCAATTAATAAAATGAATATATAAATATATATAGATACAGCTACAGTAGGACAAAATAGGAAAAAAAGCTGAAACCAAACCAGAACTTGACACAATCTCCATGTGACTTCTTGGTCAGAACCATCCATAAAACGAGTATTCTCTATAGGAAAACCTGAATAGAAACTAAACCTACAAAAAATCTCATGTCTACTGATGCCGAGTGAAACAAGTAGGGTGTGAGAATAAATAGATCAGTAGGTATTCACCTTAGAATCCATTCACATCCTTTCATGAAATAATACATAAACTCTAGTTTTAAATACATTTAGGAAATATAAGATTTTTATCATTTTGAAAATCAACCATAGATTTCCATTTTAAAACACAATTTGAAGCCAAATACCGAGTAGGTAACACAACCCAAATAATTTATATGGAAAAAAGGGAAAAGCTAAGCTAAGTATAATAGTAGGGTATAACCATCAAATCTAGAAACAAAGATAACTACACATGATCAAGAAAAAAAATTATATTAGAACTATCATGATTCAAATCACTGGGGTCTGACCTCTGACTACCCTAAGCTTGCCTCCAATAGGATAGGGGCTGATGACTAGTGCTGAGTAGGCTTATCCCAAAAATGGGAGGCATTATCCTAAAGTACCTAAACACACACACACAGACACACATCTTTAAGCCACACAATTCTAAAATGTATAACATTTAAAAGAATGAATGTATACAAATAAGAACCCGTAACTAGAGTACAACAAGAAGTAAAGGAAAAGTAAATAGGTCCAAATAAAATCCCACCACAATGAGTCTATAACACAAGTCTAGCTAAAATAATAGAAGTACAACCTCCACTAAGGGATAGGACTAAGTCAAAGGTATGCTCCCGGTAAACACTTTGGTTTGGACAACTCCATCTATGATTCACCTGCTCCCTATCATCCTAAGACACTGTAAAAAGGTCCTCTATCTGTACAAGACATGACACATGCAAGAAAAGTCCATGGAGGGGTGAGTATAACAATACTCAGTTGGACACCCCAAAAACACTAAACACGAAGCACCAAACATATCCATCTCAATACAAGATGTAATGATGTATCACAAATATAAGTTGTATAAAACCCATATATACTCATGAGAGACACCATGCCATCAGGTAGTCATAACCAACTGCCAACCACATGTTCTGTTCAAAGAAACTCTCGTTCCAAGAGATCCCACTCCAAAATCCATGCTATCATGGGAGACACTCACCAAATAGGTTTAACTCATTTGGTCCCCACCCAAAGAGAAATCATTGGTCTAAGAAGAATATGATACAAAGATAGGGGTCAAGCCCAGAACCACTACGGGACACCACAAACCTGATTTGGATCAAACTTGATATACATATAGGGGGTCACGACCAGAACCGTCAGGGGACACCATGAACCCAATCTAGATCAACCTGCTACATAATTGATCATATGGTAATGATTCTACAAACCCTAACAATGCGACCTAGTAGACAGAGGATCAAAACCCTTCTAGGGATGGTTACACTAATTCCACAAACTATACAAAGGATCATATAGGATTGCACTCCAGTCTCGCAGAGGGACACCAAAACTCTATCTGACACTCGAATTCTAGTGGGGATTAAAATCCAATGATGTGGACGTAATTCATCACTATACCCTCAAGGAAAAGGACCTAGGGAACACAATCAACCAATACTGGTCCAAAATAGGAAAACAAAGAGCCCAAGTACTCTTGATGGGAGTAAACAACATGTCCTAGGGGGTACATGATGTGTTATTCTATCCCAAGTCTTTCCCATGTGGAAATCCTCACATGAAATGTAGTCTCAAAATACATGGTGTGTAGGATGGGTACACAGTGTTTAGAGACCCACAATTTCTAGATTGGGTCTCGTGGTCATGTCCATGCACCAAATTAGTGTTCGTGTACCGGTCCATGTACACCAAGTTGTGTCCATGTGTGAGTACACGTCATGTCCATCCACCTATACCCCAACCTGTGTCTATGTACTTCCGAAGTACTCACCGAGTCATATGGGGAGGGTCACCGGCCATGTGATCCTTAACTCCAGACTAAACCTTAGCTCTATATCCAGGGGCCCCACATGGTGTGTAATTTCAAAATACATGTCGTGTTGCTTAGGAATTTCTATATCCATCAGGGATCTCCTCTACATCAATCTACATACCACTTAAACCTCTAATCTAGCCAGAATCTGTAGATCAAGGTTTATCCATGCCTCTAATCATCAGATCTATGCATTTTAGGTTCAAATATGTATCAAAATAACCACATTTGAGCCATAAATTCCATTCATCAAAAACCAACTTGAACAGATGACTCAAATCCATTCATATCTACATCTGGTCATCCACCACCATCATCGCATCTCGATCACATCACTGACCACGAGTCTCACCTACGGTATCAATCCATTGCGCCGAAGAACAGTTGTTCAATGGTTGATCACTGGGTATTTTTCAAATCAAGGGCCAAAAGGAAACCCCCCATGATGAACGTATGAAGAATGGAGGGAGAAATAAAAAAATCAAAAAAGTGAGGAAAGAACCTCGACCATTGTTTGTTTGGCCTCGATTCATTGTCGTAGAAGGATAATTGAAGAGGGATAATTAACAAACCATAAATAATCAATTTTCTCTAATTAAATCTACCAACGATGAATGGATCAATTATTGATCATTTAATTGACCTAAGCTCATTTTAGATTAATAATGGTATAAAAATAACATGATAAAACATCCTACTTGGAGTTTAGATCGATCATTGACAAATAACGATTGCGTTTCCACCTTTGACGAGATCCTCCAACTCCGCTGGCATAGAGATCCATGATTTGATCTTGACCCATTGTCATCTTCTGATAAAACTGTGTCCAAATGTAGTCTAGGTATCCAGGGTTTAGTAGAAAACATTAAGACAAAATATATAGCTATATAATTGTAGAGGAGAAAGTTGTTGCGTCGAAGAAAAAAAATCTTTCAATTATTTTATTTTATTAATTTCACACGCTCGACAAAGTTTTCACAAATGAACCACACCGACCAATGTTAGGATGTACCTAAGGTAAATATGCTATTCTATATTGAATGTTTACCTTATATTTCTGACCCAGGTACCCGTTTATGAGTTATTATACTTTTTTTGGAAAACCATTTGTGTGTGCTATTAAATATTTTAACATTTTTCAAACATTTATTCTGGGCACATTGACCCTTATAATCTCACTCTGTCTCAGCACCTGGTATAAAAAATAACCCATATAATATCTAAAATTAATACATGAAAAATATAATATGTTACATTCTCCCCATCTTGGGTCTTTACATCCCTGAAAATACAAAACACGGGCTACTCAAATAGATGATGGTACTGAGCAGAAATCTGAGCCTCCTGCTCCCATGTTCTCTCCTAGAGATTCCCGTACTTCCACCAAACATGTAACAAAGGAATCAATCTCTAATTAAGGATCATCTCCTATCGATACCCAATCTCCACTAGGTACTCAGCAAAATTCACTTCATCCTCAATGTTTAGATTTCCCTAGTCGATGACATACGATGGGTCATGCACACACCTCATCAGCCGCATCATGTGGAAGATGTTGTGTGCCTAGTCAAACTTCTGAGGGAGAGCCAAGTGGTATGCCACCTTGAAAAATCTATGAAATATTTGGAAAGGTATGATGAACCTCAGAGATATCTTGCTTCCCAAGTAAAATATTTGAAAATTGAGGTGAAACCCTAAGGAACACATGGTCTCTTTCCTTGAGCTCCAAAGGCCTCCATATCCTATTAGAAAAAGACTTCTGACAGCTCTATGCAGTCTTCATTTGCTCCTGAATTACCTTCACCTTCTCTATTGTATCTCACACAAACTCTAAGCCCACAAATACTGATTCTCCTAGGCTCGTCTAGAAAAGTATTGACCTACAGGGTTACCTGTACAAATCCTAGAGTGACACCATATCGATGGTGGAATTGTGTTTGTCATTTAATGAAAAATCCACTAGTGGTAGGTGATCTTCCAAACTACGACCAAAGTCTAACATGCAATATCATAGTATTTCCTCCAGAACCTAAATGGTATACTCAGTCTCACCATCAGTCTATGGGTGAAACATTGTACTCAAGCGTAACTGGGTCCCATATTCCCATGTAATACCTTCCACAACCAAGATGTAAAGCGAGCATCATGATCAGAAACAATCGTCTATGGAACTCCATAGAGCTGAACTATCTATTCAACAGATAGGCATCCCATGCTATCTACCAAACTTTGATCTCGGATAGCTAGGAAGTGGTTCAACTTGGTGAGTCAATGATCTTCTGGATAGAATCGTGTCCCCAAGACGTAAATTGAAATCCGATCACAAATTCCATAGATATCCCATACCACTTCCATTATGGAACCTCAAGGGGTTGAGATAAACCTACTGGAACCTGGTGCTTAGCCTTCACTTTTTGACAAGTGAGGCATCAAGAAACAAAATCTACAACTCCTTTCTTCATTAAAGGACACCAAAACTATTGTTGGAAGTCCTGGTACATCTTCAGTATGCTTGTATATACCGCTAAAGGGGATGTAGAAAAATCCCTCAGAACCTCTTCCTACAACATCACTAGTACCATCATACGTACTCTGAAAAGAATGGCGTGCTCCTCAAATATTGAATATCCATAAGGAGCATGACCTACAGATATCTGAGCACATAGGGTTTCATAGTCAGTATCCCCAAGCTATGACCCCATGACTCACAGTAAGAGTGGAGAGGTGAAAACCATCAACTAGAAATAAGATACTCTATCTCCATCCGCAAAGTATAAATTAAATGAGGCCAACTGATCAAAACTAGGAAGAGGCATATTTCTGGGTTATTGTAGTATTACTGTAGTAGTACTATAATAGGCACTAGAGCAGACACTATAGAAGACACTGTACACTGTGCGGGAACTACAAAAAACACTGTAGAAGGTACTCTTTAGTACTGTAGCAGCTAGAACTATTCACCTTGGGCCACCAGTTTGGGCTTGGAATCTTTAAGGAAATTGGGCCACCTAGGCCTTCAGGTCAGTAGGGATTTCGGGCCACATTTAAGGCCTTTAGGCCAACTCAAGTCCTTTGGTCCACATGCAGTTTCCCCAGATAGACTCTATAAAAAATAAGCAACCCTAGTGGAGGATTCACAGTAGGTGCACTCACTAGAGCAGAGCCAATGGATTTGGAAGAATAAGAGGGTATGGCCATGCCATCAGGACCAGCCTATGTTGACATAGGAAGCTTAGCTAGACAGCCATGCAAAATGGTGGAGAGATACTATCACAATGCAGATGCTGGGGAGGGGAAGTTCCTTGTAGTTATAGTCTGGTTGAATTCCCTAAGACCTTCGGGTCATGTAATGTCTCTTAAGCCTATGGGCCATGCAATATCTGAGCCTACGGGCCTTGTAAGGGTTCTCCCTCATCCCTTGAAAATGGGTTATCAAAAATCAATAAAAATGAAGGCCTTCGGGCCATTCAGGCCAACTAGATCTCCTACTGAGAGAATTTTCCACCACGATCCCCTTCTCAAGAGTATAAAAAATCTCAAAGTCATAGTCCTAGAGGAACTCTTTCCATTGCCTCTATCTGAAGTTTATATCCTTATTATAGAAGATATAATCGAGACTATTATGGTTAGAGTAGATGAAAAACCGCTCTCCCATGAGGTAGTGTCACCACATCTTCAAAGAGAAAAATACCACTGAAAACTCAAGATCATGGGTCGTGTAATTTTTTTCATGTGGTCTCAACTAGCATGAACCATAGGAAATCACCACTTGCCTCTACATCAGTACAAAACCAATCCTGGTTCCTGATGCTTTGATTAATACCACATACCTAACATCTTGTTCTGGTAACCTTAACATGGGAGTGCTGATCAATCTCCACCTCAGCTTCTAAAAGCACTGTTGACACTTTTCTATCCACATGAAAGGATAAGCCTTTAGTGTTTAAGATATCAAGGGTTCTTCCACTCTGGAGAAGCTGGTACAAACCTATGATATTACCCTAACAATATAAGGAAACTCCACACCTTGGTAATACTATTGGGCAGCTCCCAACCAAGCACTGCCTCAACTTTTGTTGGATCCACTACAACTCCATACTTTGAGATGATGTGTCCCAGAAAATGAACCTCTTGAATCCAAAATTGTAACTTCAAGAGATTCCCATAAATTTAGTGCTCCCTAAGTGTGTCTAGGACCATCCTCAAGTGTCTCTCATGTTCCTCCCCAGATGCTGAATACAGTATGTTGTCATCAATGAAGACTACTATGAATCGGTCTAAGAAAGGTTGAAAGATCTGGTTCATGAGTCCCATAAACACTGCTGGGGAGTTCATCACACTAAATTGAATCACCAAGTACTCATAGTGACCATAGAGATATCTAGATTTCATCTTCTATATATCCTCATCATGTACTCATAGTTGGTGAAAGCCTGATCTGAGTTAAATCATTGAGAACCATCACACCCCTTTCAAGTAATCAAAGAGGTCATCGATCCTCTGTAGTGGATACTTGTTCTTTAAGGTCACCTGGTTCAATTTCCAGAAATACACACATAACCTCAATATCCTGTGAACCTTCTTGAAAAATAAACTGGGGCTACCGAGGGTGAAACAATGGGTCTCATGAATCCATTCTTCTATAAGCCCACTAACTGCACCCTCAGTTCACGAAGCTCTGTGGGAGCTATCCAATATGCATGTGTCGATATTGGTACCATCCTAAGGTTTAGATCAATGAAGAATTCTATATCCCTATGAGGAGGTAAACCTGGAACATCTTTAGGAAAGATGATCTTATACTCCACCACCACTGTAAGAAACCGTGGACTCATATCATCTGTTGCAATATGGGTCAAGCTATCCAACTAATGAGTAATTGGATGCACCTTATATGCATGAGTTTTTCCTAATATTCTTGGTTTTAATTATCACTAATAAATTAAAACTTGGTTCCATCATTGTGGACACACCAAAATCATCACATAGAGTAGTCAATTTGAGTATGAAGTGTGGATAACTAGTCCATACCTATAATGACTTTTTAAGTCCTCAACGCCGCTAGCAAGATATCCCAACCAAAACTCTCACCTCAAAGAGTTAGGTAAAACTATCATCACCAGTGTGTGATCATCAAGTCTCCTCTCGTAGGAGTCTCCAAGAGTAATGCTTGAGTCAATAGTTCAATTGGAATCTCTGAGTCTCAAATGATATTCATGACAAGAAAAGAATGAATAATACCCGTGTCTATAAAAACTACATCTAAGGTGGAAAATACATAGATCGTACCTCGTATCATCCCTAGAGACTTAGGGTCATAGGCCTATATAGACTACAACCATCCTCATCCCTTCCCACCATATTCATGAGCTTGATGTGGACCACCTAGATATGGTTGTGGTAATAGGTCGAACCTCCAACCACCTCATGATTACCTACCTTCCTCTATTCCACATCTATCACCGTACAAACCACTCTGATCTTGTCACTATCTATATCTAGGAAGTCCCTTGACTACCTCTCGATAAGCTGTATGACGGGTCGAGCAATCTCATTCCAGATGTCCCCAACCATCACAAGAGAAACACCACCTATCCCTTATATGATTCGAGCCACCCTGAGAGCCTTGAACTATTGACCCTAAGTCTTGGGCTTTCCTTCTGAATCATCTGACACAATTTGATCCCTATTAATTCTATTATTTACCTACTATTGAAGTATTAGCTACCGGGTGCCCACTGCTAGATCCAATGACTGGTGTCTTCTTTTCCAAAAAAAATTCTACCAATAGGGCTCTGTTATGTGCCCCAAAATAGGTAGAAATACTAAGAGATACTAATAATGACCTGATGTCCCAACATAATCCATTATAAAAGGTTCAAGTACTAAATAACTGGTCATGTATCATATCCAAAGAGTAGCAGAAGAGATCTGTAAACTTAATTGAATACTCTTCCATGGTCATAATACCCTATTGTATATGTAGAATCTCTTGTATGTGTACTGATCACAATGTGGCCGGATAAAACTAATCTTTAAAGATACACTTAAAGTTTGTACATAAGAGGGATATCTCATCATGGGACTGGGTCACTAAGCTCCACGATTGCCCAAAATATCCCTAATTAAGTCTCACGGAAAGGAATTCTATATGATCAGAAGATGTCCTTACAAGGTGGGAAACATGGGTGACTACCTCTAGCCAATCCTCAGCTATCTGGTGGTCTGGATCACCCCAAAACCTAGGAGTTCACTACCTATGAAACTCATTCAATGCACTCATCCTGTGGGAATCCTCAGATAGTAATTCTAGTAGTAGAAACTGATCGATGGGTGTGGTATAGCTGGTAAACCACACAGATGTGCTATCTCTAGTACATTCCCCTGTACCGATACATAATCACTAGGTGAATCATCCTTATGGTCATGCAGTGAAATCATGGATGGCTGTCTACACAGAGGCATCTTGAAATAAAACAAGATGTCCCATGATCAATAGCGTATATATGGGGAGCTGACTCAAGAAGGACATGGAAAACACAATCATTCATATATGATGCATGTAACATTATTTTTCCCTACAACTAATGTCCTCATATATCAAGTTTGAAAGTAGGTGATCATAGTCCTGGTGTATGGATACATCAGCTTTCGCACTAACATTAGAGTACTCATCCTAAAAGTCAAACTCAAAACACATAACACTATTATCCCAAACCAATCTCATAGACTCCTAGTACTGAAGTAGAACTGACCCACTTATGACCCCAATATATCACGACCTGACCCGTTGGGATTTGACCCATGACTACCCCAAGCCCACCTCCAATAGGCCAGGGGCTGGCAACCAATGTCAAGTAGTCATATCCCAAAAATGGAAGACACTATCCTAAAGTACCTGCATGCACACACACATCTCCACGCCACACAATGAAAAAATATAAATAAAATAAAAGAATTAATGCGTACAACTAAGATACCCAACTAGAGTATGACATAGAGTAAATGAAAAAGTAAACAAGTTCAAATAAAATCCCACCACAAAGAGTCTGTAACACAAGTCTACCTAAAACTGTTTAAGTCCAACCTAATCCAAGGTTGAGGACTAAGTCAAAGGTATGCTCTCGATAAAAACCTAGGTCTTCCCATCTCCAACTATGGTCAACCCACTACCTATCCTCCTAGGACACTATAAAAAGGGTCCCCATCTGCACAAGACATGACACGTGCAGGAAAATCATGTGCATGGGTGAGTATGACAATACTCAGTAGGACACCCTGAAAACACTAAACACAGAACACTAAGTATAGACAGATCAATACAATATGTAAAAATTTATCACAAATGAAATTAGTACGAAAACCTAGATATACTCAGGAGAGAAACCATGCCATTGGGTGGTTATAACCAACTGCCAACCACAATATTCTGTTCGAAGCAATGCTCATTCCAGGAGATCCCACCCCATGAGCCATGATATCATCGAAGACACTTGAAGAATAGGTCTAACTCATTTGGTCCTTTCCAAAATAGAACATGTTTGTGTAAGAAAACTATGATACACAAATAGCTGGTCATGCCCAGGACCGTTGGGGGACAACATGAACCCGATCTGGATCAACCTTGATACAAATATAGGGGGTCAAACCTAGAACCATTGGGGGACACCAAGAACCCAATTTGGATCAACCCACTACATAGGGAATCATATTCTAATGATTCTAAAACCCTATCGATGTGGTTGACTAGATAAAGGATCAAATCCCTACTTAGGTAGGTTATGATGATTCCAAAAACTCCACTAGGGATGATAGAGGATCACACTTCGGTCTCATGAAGGTACACCACAACTCTATCTGATACTTAACCTCTAGAGGGGATTACAATCCAGTGATGTTGATGCGATTCTATATTGTACCCTTGTGGAAAAGGACCAAGGGAACACACGCAACCTACATTGGTCCAAACTAGGAAAATTAAGATCCCTAATAACTCTTGATGGGTGTACATGATGTGTACCAGGGGGTACAAGGTGTGTTCTACTATCCCAAGTCTTGACCATGTGGATATCCTCACATGACATGTAGTGTCAAAATACATGGCATGTAGGATGGGTACATGGTGTGTAGAGACGCACAGTTTCCTATGTGTTACACCTGTTCCTGTCCATGTACCAAAGTTGTGTCCATTTACTGGTCTGTATACGCCTAGACATGTCTGTTTGGGAGTACACGGTGTGTCTGTTCTTGTGTAATCCACCCCATGTCTGTGTACTTCCTAATTACACTCAGATTTATCTAGGGAGGTTCACATGCCATGTGACAGGGGTCACACATTGTGTGATCCTTAACTTCGTCCATAACCATAGAACCATCACCAGGGGGCCCACCCGACATGTAATTTCAAAATAAAAGATGTGTTTTTTTGGGAATTTCTAGATCCACTGGGGATATATTCCATGGTTATCCATATGCCACCAGAACCTCTGATCTGGTCCGAATATATAGATCAAGGTTCTTTAATGCCTCTGATGTTAGGTTTGAATCCACTCAGAAATCACCACCGCTAATCTATATGTGCTCTGTGTCAGAAAATGGATTGAATAGATGCCAACAATATACTAGTATCTACATACAGTCATCCAACCCCTTCATCACATCTTGATCGTGTCACCGATCCAAAGTCACACCTACGGTGTTGATCAATTGCACCAAAGAATAGTCACACAATGGTCGATCATTGGGTATTTGTCGAATCATGGGCCAAACAGAAACACCCATAATGAACATGTGAAGAACGAAGGGATAAATACAATATCATAAAATTGAGGAGCGAACCAAGTCCATTGTTCATTTGGCCTTGATTCACTATCACAGAAGGATAATCAAAGAGGTATAATCAACAAACCATAAATAATCAATTCTATCCAATTGAAATCTACCGATGATGTGCGGATCAATTCTTGTTCATTGAATTGACCCACGTTCGTTCAGGATTATGAATGGGGTGAAAATCACATGATAAATCATCCTATATAAAGTTTGGATCAATACTTGAAAATGAACGGTTTCATTACTACCATTGAAGAGATCCTCCAACTCCGTTGACATGATGATCTATGATCTGATCTTAATTCAGTGTCATCTTCCAAGAAAGATATCCCCAAATGACATCTAGGTGTCTAGGGTTTAGCAACCAACCTTGATATAATTATTATATACATATACTTATAGAGGAGTAAGTCGCTGCATCAAATAAAAATAAAATAAAGGTTTTAATTAATTTATTTTATTAATTTCACGCCCCTAATAATTTTTTCACAAAAACCCCACATTTACCAATGTTAGGTCACACCTAAGGTAAATCCGTTATTATGAATGAAAATGTGCCATAATATTTCTGATTTGGGAAGCCATTTATGTGTTATTCCACTTTTTTAGGAAAAACACGTGTGCATGTTATTAAATATTTTAACATTTTACAAAAAATTTATTCCGGGCAAAATGGGACTTGGAATGACACGCCTTCTCAGCACCAAGTCTCGAAATTAATCTATATAATATCTAAAAATAATATATGGAAAATCCATGTCATTACAAGAAAAAATAACCAAAGTGATTCAAAATAAAACAGAAATATATAGAAATGTAATCATGGGTATTTTCTAAACATCCATAGAAGAAATCCCTAGACCTAATTAGTTCGGACCCACCTATCGGCATATGGTGCTCCTCTATAGTCAATAAACAACCTATCTTCTCTAAACTATCCTCAACAGTGGAAAATCCAACTTGGATAATCCTCTATCTATAGGGTTCTAATTCGTCTAACTAGGACTAGAAAGTAACCATCACTCAACCCTCTATATGACATCCAAGAATCCCATAATAATAGTATAAAGGAGAATATGGAGGTTATCACATGATTGATATTAAACATGACTCACAGATGACACTTTTCATTCCTTTCATAATCCTTGACACCAACTATGTGAAGGCCCTATCATCGAATGGATGACTATTGGGGTTTCCATCATACACGAAATCATTCACAAGCGACAACCGAGCCTACACACAATATGGGTTCAAAACCAATTTCCAAAACTCAACCAAGGTAGAAATCAAGCCTTAACAATTTCAAAACCAAGATCCATTACTAATGGAAATACCTTTCATTCCAAAACTATTTCTAAACCCAAGGGAAAACAATGTTTAGGATCAGAATATGCAAAATAGTCATTTTTGTTTTGTGATTTCCAAACTACACTTCAAGGTTCCAAACAAGCCATGTTTTGGAAAAAAACCTTTGGAAACAACTTTATAAGTTATTTGGAAACCAAGTATCTATTTTGAAAACATTAGGATTTTTAAGAATACCATATGAGAGATATAGTGTATGAGAGAAAGGAATAGAAGAAGAATGTTTTGAAAATTGGGGTTTAAATGGACATTTTTATAGGATTCCATTTATATGTGCCTGTTTCTATCTATATGTGCACCCTGAGAACATATGGATATTACCAAATACAATAAAATATATATGGAAACCCATAAAAATACCCAAGGTCTCAATTAAAGGACCGAAAGTAGAACTATAACCCATCATAAGTATCCACACATAATACACCATACCATAAAAGGAAAAAAACCCACACACAAAGCTCAATTCCCAAGTAAAAAAATTACCAAGACCCAACTAAGGGAAACCATAATAAAAAACACTCAATTTAATTTTAAAATACCAATTAACATTTTATCAAAAATCTTGCATGCATATATATATATATGGATATAACTAAGAAAATCCCTTGAAACCCCATTTTCATCAAATTGGCCACATAAAAACACCATAATAAATCAAAATAAAACATCACAATCACGCTAAAAACATTTATAAATTACTTAGAAATAGTCAATAATCAAATTTAATGTTATGAAAAGGAAGTAGACCGAAACACCTACCTCAATGGAATGTGAATGTGATGAAACTCTAGGAGAATGAAGAAATAATACCAAGAGACAAACCAAACACCCTAACATCAAATAAATCAACCCACAATATCCAACCCACACTATAGGGTTCATCCAAAATGGAATCAAGCTAAGAAGAACCAAGAAACCAAGAGAGCTAGAAGAGAAGGGGAGAAAAATGACCAAAAATCAAGAATAAATAATCTAGATTTTATGGAGGAGAAACAATGGAGGAAGGAGATCCAAGAGAGGAGAATTTTTGGAGCCCCTAGTGTGCCTAGGTATATTAAGAGAGAGAGAGGGATTGAATTGGGGTTAAAACATAAGAGGGAAAAAATAATTTATAGTTTTTAAGAATCTGGGTAAGTTTAATAGTTTGTCCACATAGTTTTCTAAACCAAGTTCCAACCATGTGAACCCTAAAGGAAGGAGGGGAAACTTGCATGAGGTGGAAACATGGTTTGGGAAACCATGCACCAATCGTGAAAACCAGTTTTGTCAAAATGACATAGCCTCTCACATGATTTCCATATGGTTTATACTGACCATGCTCAAGCCGTGTGCCTTTACCTAGACACAACCTATAGGCTTCATGGATAATCCTTTTCCTCACACAGTTTGGAATAAATCTTGAAAAGTCCAATCTAGAAAAACCATAAAACAAAAAAAATGAACTAAAAATTACATCTTCCTCCATCAGCCACACAGTTTCTCCCCAAACCATGGACAGATCCAAAAACAACCCAAAACCTCCAAAAAATGAAAATTCTAATCAGGAACCCAACCCTAACCACATCCTAAATATCAAAAACTATCGAATGAATAAAAATAAAATAAATTAAAATAAAATTGGGATCGGGGTGTTACATTTAATGTACTATTCATACCAAAAAATATCATACTTGAAAAAAGTAATTTTTAGACAAAATATTTTTATTAGTTATTTGAATGCACTTGTTGAGTCGATATTTTGAGTGTTATTTATTTTTTATTTCTCCTTTTTAATATAAATTTTTATTTATATTTCAAAATTTAATTACCACTATTAATACCTTTCAATTCTATGGATTCCTTATAATACTCTATATTTTTTGGTCATTGGTATTGCAGAAAGTTATTGAACATGGTATTTATTTAAGGAATAATATTTTACTAAAACTTCAGTCATTAAATTATACCCCCTAAAAATAGTTTCATCCTAAAAATTATATTAAATAGAAGAAAAAATTGAGGGTAATTTTCTCTCATCATATCCTTAGGTTACCACATGGATTCCTTAAACATATGATTACTCCATAGAACTTTGACCAGATGAGTATTCTTGTTCCGTATAACCTTATCTATTATATCTATAATTTCCACTAGTTTTTTTCATAAGAGGGATTATATTCTAGTTTCATGAATTCCAAGTTTAGTTAATATAACAGGTCTTTTATATACTTTCTAAAAAGTTATACTTGTAACACATCATGCACTTGGGTGAAGTCAATATGGAGTTATAAGCGATAAAATATATCCATAATATGTTCAAGAATTATGAAGGGACCAATGTAACTAGGGTTTAACTTCCATTTCTTCCAAAATATCACGACCCACTTTTATAGAGATATCCGGAGGAATACCTTGTCAGCCACTTCAAACTCAAGATATCATACATGATTATCTCCATAAATATTCTATCAAATTTATGATGATTTCATATACCATAAAATGGTTTAAACATTCTTTGTCATTTATTAGACATGATATGGACCTATCTATTTCCTCTATCATACTTTATGCTAGCATTTTGGATTCCTACATTTCTTCCCATAAAGATCCCCATGTGGTTCCATCTGAATGATAGAATGAACACTTTTATCATATAAGAACTATACTAAGGGGAGGTGTTGATCCCAACATCCCCATAATTATAATGAATGATATGTCAATATATCCTATAGAGTTTAAATAGTTTTATTAGACTGACCATAAGTTTGAGGGTGATAAGAGGTGCTGAAATTAAACTCTATATCCAATGCTTTCTAAAGGAATCTCAAGAACCTCAGAGTAAGCCTTAGATCCTGATCAACTACAATGTAGATTGGTACTCCATGTAGACTTCAAAATTACATTATGTATATCTTGGTGAGTGGGTCAAGAGAGAAATCTTCTTTGATGAAAATTAAATGTGCTGAATTAGTAGGGAGGCCAACTACAACCCAAATAACATTACGAGCCTTAGATGTTTCTGGGAGTCCTATGATAAAACCATCACAATTATTTCCCATTTTCATAATAGTATGGGTAGTGGTTTCAACATACCCTTATATTTATATCATTAAACCTTAATTTTCTAGCATACCAATTATTGGAATGTGTATTTTATGACCTTAATCTTCATGTTATCCCACCAAAAGTTTTTATTTATATCTCTATACATATTTTTTCTTCGTGGATAGATAAATAAGGATGGGTTATGTACACCATCCTAAAGTTCCTTATTTAATTATATTTTTATGGAGTACATATCCAGGT
This sequence comes from Viscum album, assembly GCA_963277665.1. Lineage (NCBI taxonomy): Eukaryota > Viridiplantae > Streptophyta > Magnoliopsida > Santalales > Viscaceae > Viscum > Viscum album. Next base: position 2,055,599,799 of record OY728157.1, on the reverse strand, counting down.
TTCAAACCATAAAACTCCCACTTTATCAAATCTAAATTCCAGAATACTCACTAAATGTTTATATAGGTATGGATCATCTTTCTAGGATTCTTTTATATTTACATGAATGGATAGTTGATAATTTATTTGTGAAAGATATGATTTCTCTCATTTACTTACGATTTAAAGATTAATCTATTTAAAATCCTTGAGTATTGAGTCTTCTCAATCCTCATCATGTATAATATTGAAAGATATTTTATGCTTAGGGTATCGAACACATTGTTTTCACTCCCTGGGTGATAATATATTGAGTTGTAATAGTTCTTGGTTAGTTTTATCCACCTCCTTCGATACAAGTTCAACTCTTTTGTGTGAATATATACTTTAAGCTCTTATGGTCAGTATAAATATCATACTTTATCACTATAGAGATTATTATACCAAATTTTCAAGGAAAATAATATTGTTGCAGGATTCAGATAATGTGTTGGGTAGTTTAGTTCATGAGTCTTTAATTGATGTGATTTATATGATATTAACTTCAAATTCTGTATAAGAAAAAAATATAAATCCTTTCAAGGAATCATCATTGTATATCAAAACACCTTCTAAATTATAGGGTAGTGTAAGTACAAGTGTAGTGACCAATATCTTCTTAATCTCCCTACATATTTCCTCACATTCCACTATCTAGAGTAACTTTAGTCACTTCCATGTCAACTTGATTAGTGGATTTAATAATCATGAGAAGTCTCTCATAAAATGTTTGTGGTATACAATTAATCAAAGAAAACTCCATATTTTTATATTATATGTTTTATTATCCATTTTTTGATTACGTCTATCTTTTATGTGTCCCCAGATATACCCCCACTAGTGATAACTTGACATAATAAGGATACTTTTTATTTCCAAAATTCACAATTTATAAACTTTTCATATAATTGATCCTTTCATAATATCTTTAAAATAATTTTCAAATTCCCTTCATGTTCTTAATTTCTCTTATAATATATGAGAATATCATCAATAAAGACTACTATGAATTCGTAAAAGAAATCTCAAAAGATTCTATTCATCAAATCCATAAATACAGTAGGAAAATTTTTAAGTTCAAAAGGCATCACTAGAATTCGTAGTGTCTATGCGTTGTGCAGAAATTTTTCTTGGGTATATATTCTTTATTTACCCTTAATTATTGATACCGAAATCCAAGGCCAATATTCAAGAAATATTTATCTCCTCATAGTTTATTGAACAAATCATTAATATGGGGTAGATAATATTTGTTCTTGATCATGATCCTTTTAAGTTCGTGATATTCAATGTTGGGGTGCATTGATCTATCATTATTATTAACAAAAATAACTTTCACACCCAAAGGTGAATCACTTGGTATTACAAATCCTTTATCAAAGTTCTCTTGTAGTTTATTTTTTAATTATCCAAACTAAATGGGGACCATTCTATAAGGACACTTTGATATATGAATAGACCCATTCATGTGATCGATTAAAAACCCAACCTAACACTCTAGGGTAATAATAAGTTGTTCATTTAGAAATACGTCAGTATACTACTACATAATAGGTGTGTTATAAATTTTGAATTTATCCCCAATCATTTGTGCCAAGAGTCCCTTATTTCCATGTATCATAACCCATATTATATAATTTTATTCAAATGGGAGATATCCCATATCTTGATTCTTGAGATTAGGATGACATGGGATACAAAATGAGATATACTTCTCCAAATAATTTACATGGGTTCTATGTAGGGATATCAAATACATAAAAATTTTAGGTAAAATTCAACCACAGGGAGAAGAATTTGATCTCTAGGAAGTATCTTTTTTGAAATTCTGATCAGAGAGGATTTATATATATTAGATGTAATCATTATTCCACCACGTGTTTTCAAATATAAATAAATATCCAAAGTTTGAGTTGATGATTCAATAAAGAATCCACAGGTTTTTAATGGATAATAAGTGTACCTTTCATCACTTCATTACTGTGATCCACTTTAGCATTAGTGATTGCATTTGATCTCTCTTATTCACTTGGTTTTGAAAGACGCTGGGACCTATTATCTTCATTAGCTCTAGGGTTAGTGAATTGATTCACATAATTCCAAAACTCCTTGAATTTGAAACATTAAAGAGTGTGAAAAGAATTCATGGGGAACTTCTTATATTCTATTAGACTTTTTTGAATCCTTTCAGAATCTGTGAGAGTGATGGATAGATCTACCACATTTAAAACATCTTCTTGACCCTGTTAGAGAATTTACTGAGTGTTTATTCACACATCCATAACAAAAATTATGTTGAATATTATTTCCTTTATAATATTTTTATTCTAAGTTCCCCTAAAAATCCATCTTCCATTTCATGTCTGTAGACTAAGGATAGCCTATAGCTTCCATCTCTACAATAATTATACATCATTTTTTAAAAGTCCAGAACAATTTATTTAAAAGAAAAATATTACATGAGTCTAAAGGAAGAGACCATATTACAATCTTTATCATGAAGATGAAGAAGATCAGCAGGAAGATCGTCAAGCCACGTAATGTCTTGATATATTCCTTCGTTAAAAAGGTCATCAGTATCCGTATTAGCTTCACGATAAATATAAGTGATAATGTAGTTGATGTTGAGAATCGAGCGAGTTCAATCCATCTAGCGGGTAGTGATCAACCATGCAAGGTGTGTCACACTGTTCCAAATTGCTTGCACCATAGTAGTCAAATCGCTTTCAAACTAGAGATTGTTCTAACCATGATTCCTTGAAAATGAAACTGCATGTATCATACCCATCATTTCAGATTCCATAGAATAGACAATGCCATAGTTTCCAAGAAAGAATCCAAGGGTCTGACCAAGGTGATTCCTAAAGATAGCGCCACAACCTGTGGAACCTAGATTGACTTTCGAGGCACCATCCACATTGACTTTAATCCAACCAGAAAAGGGAGCATGCCAAAACACTTTAAATGTATAACACAGTTTACAAAAATTTCCTTCAATACAAAGATGTCACAGAATTGAAAAGTCCTCAATAGTGTTGTTGTAGTGACCCTTTTTCATCAATTTAGCTTTACATATGGAAATAAGAATCCACAACCTACCTGAATTATGATTGAGTGAGGATTTTTTATAAGTAACAGTATTTCTATCATACCTGATCACATGGTAGAGCTTAGCAACAACAGCAAGGAAGAGGTTCTTAATTTGATGAGAATTTTCAATTTCTGCACATCTCTTTAGTTGAGTGTTGATAGAGTCAAGAATCAACCATCTATAGTTAACAATTTCAAAAATATAGTTCCAAAGAGCAAAGGCTGTATCAAAAGAAATGAAAAGGTGGTTAGTATCTTCTCTGTGTTGATTGTAGTGCTTACATTTCGAGCAAATTTGAATACCAAACTATTGAAGGGATCTGTCTGTGGAAATTTTGTTGTGAGCAATGCGCCAAATAAGAGTGAATCTTGAAGGCGTTATCCAGGGGTTTTCAATAAATTTTATCCAACCAAATCACTTTAAGAACTATAGAAAAAATGATTATAAAAGTTTTTTTAATTAAGCATACCATTGTGAGAAGGTTTCCAAATTAAAAAAGTCATCAGTGTTTGAGAAAGGATAGTTGTTGATGATGGTCATAATGGCTTCAGGAAGATAATAATTTTGATAATTTAGCATATGTCTAATTGAGTAGGAGGTGTTTTTAGGGGTTTGGTCAGGATGAATCATAGATATAAGGTGGGTTCCGGTCCACATATCAGAACAAAAGTTTAAGGAGGAATCCTTGGTAACCATCCATCTAGAATCATTCATGATGGTGGAAAAGGATTACTTAATAGATATCTAGATAGAGGATCTGAGGAAGTTCAATTTTCCTTCCTTAAGTTTGGAAAGAAATCTCGTTTTGAGAAAATAGATAGAGTCCGAATTATTATAAAGAAGGTTCCAAGTGAGTCTAGCTTGAAGGGCCTCATTAAAGTACCTAAGATTTTTTATTCCAATCCCTCACTTATCATTAGGTTTGCAACAAGTCAACCAAGGGACAATCACAAGCTTCCTTTCTAGCGTGCTACTAGTCCAAATGATTTTTATTATTAAGGTATTCATTTTTTTGATAAGCCCAATAGGACATTTATAAACCATCATGGAATAAACCATGTTAGAAAAAAAGTGGATTTGACATGGCATAATCTTCCTACCAATGAGAGGGATTTTTCTTTCCAAGTAGATAGTTGGTTACAAACATGGCCAACAATTGTAAAAAAGTGAGAAGACTTGGGTTTACCGTAAAATAAGGGAACACAAAGGTAAGTGAAAGAAAAATTACTCTCTTTAATACCTAAGTCACTGAAAATGTTACCATTCCTACTGGGAGGGAAGTTTTTTCCAAAGAAGATAAAATATTTGTTCCAACAAATGGTTTGACCAGAAACCTATTCAAAGTGAGATAGAGAATTTTTGAGGTTTCGAATATTTTTTTATCACCTTACAAAAAAAGGATGATATCATCAGCATATAGAATATGTGTGGGAGTATTCAAATTCCTAGAAACATGAATGGGTTTGAGTTTGGTTTGATCCACAAGACAATTGAGGAGACGACTAAAATAATTGTCCGTAATGGAGAAAATAATGGCAGATAGAGGGTCACCTAGCCTTACACCTATGGTGCATTTAAGGTAGCCCTTGGGAGAACCATTGATCAGGATAGAAATAGAGGTCGAGTTGAAGAGGGTTTTGATTGTAGAAATGAAGGAGCAATTAAAAACAAAGCCTTGAAGAACCTTGAAGATGAATCTCTAGTCCATAGTATCAAAAGATTTTTTAATGTCAAGTTTAATGGAAATATTACCCCCTATTTTAACTTTGTTAAGAGTGTTGATGTACTCAAAGTCTAGAAAAATAAAATCTTGTATGGATCTACCCTTGATAAATCCAAATTGGTTTCAATAGACAATTTTTTCTATGATAGATGAAAGTCCATTATTAATGATTTTGTTGACTATTTTAAAGAGGATGTTAATGAGAGCAATAGGTCTACAAAGGTGGATCTCAGAAAAATTGTCCACTTTAGGAATCAAAGAAATAAATTGAGCATTTAGACCATGAGGAAGGACACCATTAGAGAAGAAATATTTGACAAGTTTGCAAACATCCAAATGGATAACGTCCTAATAATGTTTAAAGAATCCATTTTCAAAACCATTAGGACCCGAAGCACTATCAGGATTCAAAATAAAGACAATGTCTTTAATTTCACGATCAAGAGGTATGTTTAGATGGAAAGCATTATGCTCATCATTAACCACCTTCAGAAGGACCTCAGGTAAGAGGTCTTTGTTCTTGTCACGACCATTAAATACGGATTCAAAGTATGATACAATATGACTAGAAATATAATCCTCATTTTCTAAGAGGTTTGCCCAATATTTTAACCAAGATAGCGATTTGTAAGCTTTCCTAACTCTATGATGCGGGTTATAGAACTTAGTGTTTTTATCACCATCATATAGACATTTAAATTTAAAAGTATGCTTCCTCATGTTCTCTTTAAAGGTGAGAAAAGAATTTAATTTTATTAAAATATTGATTTCTTGATTTGGACCAGTGTTTAATTCGGAGCTAGTGTTATTGTTTTGAAGTTGACTAATCTCTTCCTCAAGAAGAAGGATGTCATTGCTAAACTTTTTGGCAGTATAACTACACCAACTTTTGAGAATCTGTTTGAGATTTTCTAACTTAATAGAACAGGAAAAGGTATCATTGAATTGTGACATAGAAGACCAAAACCTTTTGATGATATCAGTGCATTAATCATTAGAAAACCAAACATTGTTAAATATGAAAGGAAGTGAGAGTTTCTTATTTTGGTGGAGACATTGAAAAGAATGGTATGGTGGTTAGATTGTAGCTTTTGGAGGGAGATGTTGGAGATAGGTTCCCATTTATCCAAATTATGGACATCTGTGAAGGTTCTATCCAACTTGGAGTCAACCACCCTATTGTAGTGCCTTGTATACCAAGTAAACTTGGCACTAGTAAGATTTATTTCTAAAGGATTATTGTATTCAATAGAAGTTTTTAATTATCTCATGGAAATAGCAGCATGGGACGAACCAATTTTCTCACTTGAGTTTAGAATGGAATTAAAATCGCCAATCAAAAACCAAGGAGTATTGATAATGGTACCTAAATAAGAAAGGTCATTCCATAGGGGCCTCCTATATTGGTATCTATTTTTTAGCATAAATAAATAAGTAGAAGGTGTGACTTCCAAAAATTCTTAATTCAAAAGTGAATACTTACTCAGAAATATTAAAAACATTAACATTTTGAAGATAAGTGTGTGAAAAAACCCAATGGTTTTCAAATTTGGAGGAATTTTTAGTTTTAACTGCAAAAGAATAAGCATGTAAGAATAACTAGGAATACTTGATTTAAAAATTATTTTTGGGTTTAGCAATAGCAAAAAACATTGGGCATTGAATGTTGATTATTATTTTTAAGATGATAAGATTGTAGAGTTGGAAGTACCCTGACAGTTCTAGAAGAGAATCTTCATTTAGATATAGGTTTGGAGTTAGAACTCCCCCTTTTTTCCTGAGCCCTTTTACCTGGATTATATTGTAAGTTTCTTATCATTTCATGGGATAGTATTCTATTTTTTATTATTTTTAGAAGCATCCAAGGGGTTGTTTGTTGATATTTCTTTAGTATTATCTAGGGGAAAGGCATGCAAGGGTGCATTCACCTATGTTTCTACCGAGTTACTAATAGAGTTATTAGTTTCAATCACATCATGATTAGTAAATAGATTTTCAGAATTCACCGAAATAACATTATGATTGAAAGTATGAGAAACCCCTACAAAATAATTTATAAAGGTAGAAGAAATAGTACCTGAGCCTTTTGTAGCCATAGGTGTAGTATCACCCATTTTTGTGTTTGAAGGTGGAACCGATTGACTGTTTGAAGCAGTCAATGGTATCTCCTTCTGTCCAAATAGTTTGGTTTTTATTGTGGAAGTATTTGAAGTAGCAGTGAGGTGTGTGTTCTTTGTTCCATTAGTTACCTGCTCCTTTCCATGGTCAGAGCTAGAATTTAATGTGCTATAGCTACCTGAAACAACTAGATTAGTGAAATAGTCCTGCTCAGATTGTTTTTTACATATGGGTTTCTATACTACCGAGGTAGCAGTATTGGTAGTACTATTAGTAATAAAATTATATTCCCCATTCAGCATTGGTCTTGAGACATCAGTTTTGATCTTTTCATCAGATTACTTATCACTACAAGATTCCAAAATAATCAAGTTAGTAATGGAATTTTTAATATTAAATGTAGCAGAGGGAGGTCTGTTAAATTATGCTTGGACAGTATTGTGCACATGTTTATATTTTTCCTCACCGTGTGAGATTTTTAGGAGGTTGGAATTAAAATCATTCATGGTCCCAGTGGGTGACATTGAAGTATGTGATGTGTATTCCATCATTATAGGGGGGGGGGCATGCATGATAAAAATCCTTCACCTATTATCTAGGATAGCTAATATTGGATTCCAATGTTGTAGCTTCTGAATTAGATTGAGAGTGTTTAAGTATTTCTATAATAGTTGTTTTAATTTCATTAGTTATACATTGATCTTCAGTTTCATTTTCCTGTTCTTCCACTAAATCAGCCTAGTATTTTCCCACTTCAACCCCTACTGGATTCAGGGTCTTGGATTTGATAACCCAACTTTCAGTGTTCTTATTAGAAGTTTCAGGTTTATAAAAGGGACGACCTTTATCTTTCTTTGGTTTTTTGGTCTGAGTCCATTCAATACCACTTGGTTGTGAGGATTGTTTGTGAACTACCCTACAGTTTAGTATCAAGTGACCTATGATTTTATAGTACTCACAGAAAGGTGGATTTATCTCATATTCAACCATCACTTTAGCCTTATAATCCTTAGCATTAAAGGAAATAGAATGTGGCAGTTTAGTTTCTAGGTTCACTTCTACCATAACTCTTGAAAATAATCCTAACTCACCATTTGTGGTTCTTTGATCAATCCTCAGGGGGTACCAATACTAGAGGTTAAGTCATTTAAGATCTTTGGATGCAAAAAAAAAACAGTTGAGGTTATGTAGTCTAACCCAAACCTGTGACATATTGTTCCTATGAGTGTTCAAATTAAAATCGAAGTCACATTCAGAGATACACAACAAAGTAGGTTTGAGTTGTAGATTACCTATCCTCCATACCCAATCTAAGTCTTCCCGTGAGGTGAACAAAATATGAAAATAACCCTTACCCAGTAGGACTAGTTTCCAATTAGAAAATCCCATAAAGTGATCAATGTGAGGCTTAATATTAAGATACGAAAAGGGTTTTCCCCTTTAAAGTAAGCAATGTGACCCATGATAGAGAACTTACACATTTAAGTCTGCTGATGAATCGCTTTGGGATCGTCCTCCAAAGAGAATCCTCTATCATCTTTTTTTAACATGGGAGGTTTTGTCAATGTTGATTTGGGTAGATTGGATCCCTACAAAGCCTCAAGGAAGGAAATCCCCCTAGATTTTGTATTCTTCACTTGTCCTGAACCATTCTCATCAAGGATTTTTTTCTCTTTCATTTGAACAGCAGTGGAGACAAAGGAGCGCTCCCATTCCGGATCAAAGGAGGAAATGAGTCAGATGATTTAGCAATGAGAGATCCTAACATCTCTGATTTTCTATAGATTAGGGATTTAGGTTCAAGGGTTTACCGAGCTTCTCAGAGATACACCCCGCATCACATCCCCCTATATTATCTAATTTTAAATCATAAAATATCTTCGTATCTTCCAATGTTTTTTTATATATATTACCTTTGAATATTTGATTTTAGGAAACTAAATAATTGTTTGATATTCATCACAAGATCTATAATAAATCCGGAGGCATACCTCACTGGTCTTGTGAAGTTCACTTTGTAAGTGTCAATATATTCATTATACTTTTATTTTTAATTGAATAATTACCTCTACATATTCACTTCAAAATTTCAAGGAAAATACTTAGCAAAGAACGATTTCATAAACTATTCCCAAACTATAGAGTCAAATTCCTCCTTCATTTTATTCTTAATTAGATTCCCGCACTAGCCAGAATTTCCTTCTAACTGATTGATATCTAGAACCACCTTCTTATGTTTCAAGCACTATAAAATAAAAAATATCGTTACTATCACATTGATCCATTTCTCTATAATAATTATATTAGAAAATCCATTTAAAGAGGGTGGAAATTGATATATTAAAGACTCAACAATAATTTACTCCCTCCATAGGGAATTTGCGATCTCAAAATGATTTATGTTATTATTCATATATTATGAGAATTGGGTGAGAATTTCCAGAAGGTTTTGTACTCCAGTCACCATTGCATTTGGTTGTTCATTGGTACAATCATCACATTTTCCATCACACCCATTTTTAATTCAGTTTCTTTTAGTTCTAACCACCTTAAAAACCAAAAGGGTTTAACATGAGTGAAGAATATTTAACATCATAGGGGATTATCATAATGAATATCATAAATGGGATTAAAACTTAAAACCTTTTACCCTTTTACATCATCATGCTATCCAATAGTTCGTTTAGTTAATTTAAGTTGGGGTATCTTATAATTATCAACCTAATCCTTAAAAGTAACTAGAAAACAATCCTTCAAAATATTTTATAAAGAGAATATGATTAACCAAAACTTATCCCCTTGGATTGTCTATCCAAGTATGTAGTCTTAGTCACACTCATCATTTATCAGAGTGATGATTGGGTTAATGATCAACCAACCTTTTTTGGGGTGATTACCCCTTGGTGAATCTACACCACAACTGCATCCAATTTACAATATCCTTATAGGGATGTTTTTATAGGAAATCCACATACTCAAGTCTTTAATAATATTTTAGGATATCATTCTAAACCTAGACTCATATATTCTAGGTTTTCACTAAGGTTCTCTAACCCTAACACCAAAGGTAACTATACTAGTATCCAAAAATAACTAAAACATTGATCCAATACCAACTGATATAACCCAAGATAAACATGCCTTTATTTTAAACTATTTATATTATTTAAACATTACATTACATTACATAATAATCTTAATATCCTATAAATAAATAATTTTAGTGTATTTGTAGATTATCTATATAAACTATTTATTTTACAATTCTTGTGAACATTTCCCCATAATTTCATCATACTAGATCTTCTCTTAGATTCCTCATAAATTAAAATCATCCTCATGACTTGTAAAATGGAAGCCTGAGAAAGAGGTGCACTAAAACAATCAGTAAGGGAATAATAAACAAATCAACATGTCATTGAGGTCAAGATCATAATCATATGGTAAATCATAAGCAAGAGAAAAAATGTCTAATTAAAAGAACATAGAATCATAAAAACGTTTGATAGTACATAATAGGAGGAAAAAATAACCCCATATCATAAAAAACGTGACACGGAATAAATATTGTTAAAACATGAGACATAAAACTTGAGATATGGGTATAACATAGTCACAACTAAAAATAGTCTACAAAGAATATAATTGTAGAAACTGAACATTGTGGACCAGGAATCACCACTTATTTCTCATATTAGATCAAGTATCACAACCTATTTCCCATAGTAGATTAGGAATCACAACCAGTTTCCTATAGAAGATCAGGTATCACAACATGTTTCCCATTTTGGATTAAGCATCACTACTCGTTTCACGATTATTTCATGAGGTGTTAATATTTAACTAATGCGTTAGAGGGATATATAGGTTCCACCCATAAATTAAATATTAACTATACAAGAGTTTCATAATAAAAAAAATATATAATAATCACATCATTAAAACCCATGAATAATAATGGGTTTCACGTTACATTTTTTAAAGGTATCACATAGATAACCACATAAACCACATCAATCGTTAAAAAATTCAATCACCCAAAAGTGGAACTTTATAAATTTTTTTATATGGTGGTTTATAAATAATAATTTCATGGAAAACAACTTCTTTGAGATAAATAATAAAAAGGAATCCAAAGTTAGAATAATTTAATTTGAAATGAAAATCATTTTTTATATTTTGAAATACCATTTTGACAAACCCAAATTGAAAAAAGAGATAGTAAAAGTTATATTTTAAAAGTGGAAAAGAAAATTATAAAGATCAATTAAATTGATACATACTTGGATTTCAATACATGAAAGGAGAACATTGGTGGTATGTCAAAATATAGACTTGAAACAATGAGCCAATTATGATATTGAGGTTCATTCTTGATAACATTATACTTTTAGATGAGATAAAAATAAAGTAGTAATATTTGAATCAAATTATAAATTTTCCCTATAAATATAAAATAAAAAATCATATAAAATTGCAAATAAATTAATAAATATAATATTTAAGTTTTAATTTAAAAATAAACCATATAAATCAAAGAAAGAGATTTGAGTTACCATAGTTCTTTACCTTGAATCTTCACTTTTATAAAAGTGATTTAACTTTATGTATCATAAGGATAAAAATATTAATCACCTATCTCATGACCTTTCTTATAATAATTTCCATTTATACTTTTCATTTATAGTTATTCTGTACATTTATATTAGTTAACTATTTCCCCACATTAGGTGCTTATTGTTTTGACTATTTATATATGTTTCATAGGGGTTGTGTCAGTATTAGTTATTATATAAAATTTAATCCTTCCAATATTATTAATTTTTCTATAATTAATGATTTATAATTGTTTATTACATTAAAATTTTCTTTCATGAGTGTTTTAGTCTTTATCCTAGAAGACGAAATCGATAAAAAGAACATTTCAAGGTTTTTTAACTGATGAAAGGTGTTTTCTTACTTAATGTATTATATATTGATATAACAAATATAAACTAATAAAAAATATTTATTTAAATATTAAAATCATATTAAACCATTAATTATGTTTTTATTATCATTCATGATATAATTTCATAGAATTTTTCAAGTAGGTAGACAAACCGACCCAAATATGGACATACTGTGATTAATGGATAATTAATGGTTTATTTAGTTGAAATATCATTATAATAATAGAATAATGAGATCATTTTGTGATTATTAGTGTGTTATATAAGAATTATAAATAATTAAGGTTATAATTTATGGATAATAAACAATTACATAACATGAATAACTTATTTTTCTTCTTAGGTCACTTGTTTAAGACAGTTAATTTTATAACGATTGTTTATCGCTCATAACATTAATATTTTACTCAATTTTTATTATAAAAAACTTATAAGTATCATAAAATTTATATTTATACTTCAAACCCATTCTTATATTCATCTATTATAGGTGGTATTGAAAAATGGAATGCATCGTACTATGGAGGCGGTAGTATACACATACGCATGGATGATAATTTCATTTTTTGAGGAATGAGATAAATAATTAATATGTTTTAATATTACAAAATCATAAATAAGTTATAAATTTCACAATTATATATTAAATTCTCTTTTGGGAAATGTATGGTTAGGAGATGAAGGAAAACTAACTTGTTTATATGTGGAGGTGGTAGTCCACACAAACAAAAAATTTACATTTTTATTTTTATTAATGGAATAAGAAAAAGGTTTTTAATGATTATAAAATGATTATAATAACATATCATAATAATGATAATAATTTTATCACTTAAATATAATTTAATTAAATATTAAGAATAAGGTGTGCATAAAAACAAATAGATTTGATAAAGAGAGGTTAGAAACTTATACCTCACTTCTTGGATTATCTCTTTTGTGAGGAGGGTTAATCCTTTGAGGTATGATATTTTTAGAATGAAAAAACCTATTTAAGGAGGATATAAATTTTTATGAGATATTTTAGTATATTTTTTACTAAAATTATTGGGTTGTGGTGTGAGGGGAAGTGAAGAGAGGATAGCCCCTTTTATAAGTTAAAAGAGATGTGATTTTTGAAAATACCCAAAACTTTTGAATAATTGGAAGTCATTCTCATGGAAAGATTATAATTTTTTTTAAATAATGGGGTGGGGAAGAGATAATTTCAATAAAACCTCAAAAAATATTTTTCACACATGTTTTAAACATGTTTCAATCCCTTTACCACTTGAATTATTACTTTTACTGTTTTTTCTTTTACCGCGATAACTAGTTTATAGCTAAGGTAACTTAATATTATTTCCTAAAAATAAAGTGGTAATTATTAGATAATTTGTAACTAATGATTATAAATTCTAAATATATTTTTTATTCAATTTATAAAGGTTTTAAGAATTAATTTTAATATAACAAATGTATAATGTATTAAAACAATTTTGAGAAAAATGTTACTTAAGTTCTAAAATACCAAATATAGGTTTTTAAAAAATAATATATATTTTTAAATATATAATGAAAATTATAAAGTACATATTTTTTCAATAAAAACGTTTCATAAATTTCTATTTCATTTGTTTATAATAATAATTCCCTAAAATTTACAACATTAGTAAAAATAGTATACTGCACCATTAAAAAAATCAATTTTTTTTATAAATATATCAAAAATTTATCTTATGATAATATTATTATGATAAATCTAAAAATAAATTTAAAAATTTTAAATTAGAACATTAAAATTTATAAATTTAACTTTTAAATAAAATCTAAAATAATAGTGAAAAACCATTTTTATAAGAAAATAAATTTTGGTATATTATCTATTCTAATTCATTATTTCCAATAAATAATTAATTAAACTAGTGTTAATATACTATTCATACCAAAATATATCGTACTAAAAAAAGTATTTTTTAGAAAAATATTTTTATTAGTTGCTTAACTTCACTAGTTGAGTCAATATTTAAAGTGATATTTATTTTGTTTTGTTATATATATATATATTGTAATTTCACTGTTATTGTTTACACCATCCAATTCTATGACTACCTTACAATAGTCTATATTTTTTCTGTGTGGGATGAAGCTATGAAAAATAGTATTAATTTAAAGAGAAATATTTTACTAAAACTCAGGTCGTTAAAAATTTCAAAGTGAGTATATATTTATATCCTTAAATAATTTATGATATGTTTGAAAAATATTAATGTATAGTGTTACATTAGTCACCAAAATATTTCAAGAGAAACTTTTAGTGTAAGAGGTTCTAGGGATTACAATGATGATGAACTTAGAAAGAGTTCTAAGAAGACAAAAAAGGTTACTAACATACTAACATTGGATATTGTGAAGTTAAGGGGTTTAAATATTTTATTCAAGGATTTGAACATTCAAAATATGATTTCTATGTCTCACCATGATTAAAATAGTATTTCTTTATATATTTTACTCACTAATTATTTTGTGGTAGGATTTATCAAATGGTTACATAGTTATATGGATGGAATTACATATAGATTTAATGAGTTTAACAAAGATCTAAAAGAAAAACAAAAATAAGTCTAGTATGTTAGTCTATCATATATGATAAAATAAGATGGGAAATTATGTATAGTTTTGTTAAAATTATTAAAAGAGTTTAAGAATATAAAATTTATCATGTGATACAAAAGTAAATTTTAACTTTATCATTCGTTCACATTAGCTGTATATGTATATATATATCAGGAAGTGAAATAAAAATTGACATCTCAAAGTACAACTTTGAATTATCCTTAAAATGTAATATTCTGATATTTTAAAATAACACTATGTTTTATAGTTTATAGGAATATAACATTGAGTTTAATCGAACTGTGATATACTATTTTTAACACCCCAAAAAAATAAATTAAGAACACTATATTCAATAGCGTGTATGACACGTACACCAAACACATAAGGGAATACAATATTCTGAGAATTTATAATATATTTACTATTTTAAATAAATTCAATATATTTTACATTTTTCAATGCATGAGACACTGAGTTAGTGTACGTCACACACAACGATGAGTTTCTTCAATGGCTTGTATTACTCACAATACCGGGTTTTACCAAACATTAATATATTATTAAAATTTTATTATTTAATATAATAATATATAACCTAACTATAAGTTCTTCAATTATGAATAGTATTATCTAAATTAGAAAAATATATGGTTTACACAAAATATTAAATTAATTCATTGGTTACAAATGGATATAATAACTAATTGAATATTAGGGGAATGTTTTTATAAAAAACTATTTTTATGTTCACAAAGCTGTTTTATCCTAATAAATTAAATTAATTATAGTTAGTGAGTGATATTAATGTTATATATATATTTATATTATATTTAATCAAATATTTTTGATATTCACCTAGTATATTTGATAATAATAAGATAAGAACAAACCTAATATTACATATAAAACCTATATTTTTATTAAGGCACTTTTACCACCTTTTAATGGAGAACCTATTTTAAAACCAATTTTTGGAACTTTTATATATATTTTTTGGAAATTTTATGTATATTATATGTTTAATTTCAAAATACATGTCGTTTTGCTTCGGAAGTTCTATATCCATCAGGGATATCCTCTACATCGATCTGCATGCCACTGGAACCTCCAATCTAGCCAGAATATGCAGATCAAGATTTATCCATGCCTCTAATCATTAGATCTATGAATTTTAGGTTCAAATATGCATCAAAATAACCAACTTTGAGACATACATGCCATTCATCAAAAACCAACTTGAACTGATGACTCAAATCTATTCAGATCTACATCTGGTCATCCACCACCATCATCGCATCTCGATCACATCACTGTCCACGAGTCTCACCTATGGTATCAATCCATTACGACGAAGAATGGTTGTGCAATGGTTAATAATTGGGTATTTTTCAAATCAAGGGCCAAAAAGAAACCCCCATGATGAACGTATAAATAATGGAGGGATAAATACAAAAAACAAAAAATTGAGGAAAGAACCTCGACCATTGTTTGTTTGGCCTCGATTCATTATCATAGAAGGATAATTGAAGAGGGACAATAAACAAACCATAAATAATCAATTTTCTCTAATTAAAATCTACCAATGATGCATGGATAAATTATTGATCATTTAATTGACCTACATTAATTTAATATTAATAACGGGATGAAAATCACAAGATAAAATTTCCTACTTTAAGTTTGGATTGATCATTGACAAATAACGGTTGTGTTTCCACCTATGATGAGATCCTCAAACTACACTGGCATGGCGATCCACGATTTAATCTTGAACTATTGTCATATTTCGATAACACTCTGTTCAAATGTAGTCTAGGTATCCAGGGTTTAGTAGAAAACCTTAAGACAAAATCTATAGCTATATAATTATAGAGGAGCAAGTTGTTGCGTCGAAGAAAAAAAAATCATTCAATTATTTTATTTTATTAATTTCACACGCTCGACAGCTTTTTCACAAATGAACGACACTGACCACTGTTAGGATGTACCTAAGGTAAATATGCTATTCTAAATTTAATGGTTCCCTCATATTTCTGACCTAGGTACCCGTTTAAGAGTTATTACACTTTTTTTGGAAAACTGTGTGTGTGTCCTATAAAATATTTAACATTTTTCAAACATTTATTCCGGGCACATTGAGCCTCAGAATCTCACTCTGTATCAGCACCTGGTATAAAAAATAATCCATATAATATCTAAAAATAATACATGAAAAATATAATATGTTACATTCTCCCCATCTTGTGGACTTACATCCCTGAAAATTCAAAACATGGGATACTCAAATAGATGAGGGTACTGAGCACAAATCTGAGCCTCCTACTCCCATGTTCTCTCCTAGATATTCCCGTACTTCCACCCAACATGTACCAAAGGAATCAATCGCTCATGAAGGATCCTCTCCTGTCGATCCTCGATCTCCACTTGGTACTCAGCAAAATTCACTTCATCCTCGATGTCTAGATTTCCCTAGTCAATGACATACGATGGGTCGTGCACACACCTCATCAGCCGCATCATGTGGAAGATGTTGTGTGCCTAGTCAAACTTCAGAGGTAGAGCCAAGTGGTATGCCACCTTGAAAAATCTATGAAATATTTGGAAAGGTATGATGAACCTCCGAGATATCTTGCTTCCCCAGTAAAATATATGCAAATTGAGGTGAAACCCTAAGGAACACATGGTCTCCTTCCTCGAGCTCCAAAGGCCTCCATATCCTATTAGAAAAAGACTTCTGACAGCTCTATGCAGTCTTCATCTGCTCCTGAATTACCTTCACTTTCTCCATTGTATCTCGCACCAACTCTAGGCCCACAAATACTGATTCTCCTAGGCTAGTCTAGAAAAGTATTGACCTACAAGGTTACCTGTACAAATCCTAGAATGACACCATACCGATGGTGGAATTGTATTTGTTGTTGTATGAAAAATCTACCAGTGGTAGGTGATCTTCCAAACTACAACCAAAGTCTAACATGTAATATAGTAGTATTTCCTCCAGAACCTAAATTTTCTACTCAGTCTCACCATCATTCTATGGGTGAAACACTATTCTCAAGAGTAACTGGGTCCCATATGCCCCTGTAATCCCTTCCACAACCAAGATGTAAAGTGAGCATCATGATCAGAAAAAATCATATATGGAACTCTATAGAGTTGAACTATCTCCTCAACAAAAAGGCATCCCATGATATCTACTGAACTTTGATCTCAGATAGCTAGGAAGTGGTTCAGCTTGGTGAGTCCGTCAATGGTCTCCCAGTTAGAATCATGTCCCCTAGACATAAACGGAAATTCGATCACAAATTCCATAGATATCCCATACCACTTCCATTATGGAACCTCAAGGGGTTGAGCTAAACCTATTGGAACTTGGTGATTAGCCTTCACTTGTTGACAAGTGAGGCATCAAGACACAAAATATACAACTCCTTTCTTCATTCATGGACACCAAAACTAATGTTGGAGGTCCTGTTACATCTTTAGAATTCTTGTATGTACCACTAAAGGGGATGTAGAAAAATACCTCAGAACCTCTTCCTACAACATCACTGGTACCATCATACGTACTCTGAAAAGAATGGTGTGATCCCTAAATCTTAAATATCCATAAGGAGCATGACCTGTGGATATCTGAGCACATAGGATCTCGTAGTCAGTATCCCCAACCTATGACCCCAGGACTCACTATAAGAGTGGAGAAGTGACAACCATAAAATAGAAATAAGATACTCTATCTCCATCCACAAAGTATAAATGAAATGAGGCCAACTAATCAAAAATGGGTAGAGTCATATTTCTAGATTATTGTAGTAGTACTATAGCATTACTATAACAGGAACTGAAGTAGACACTATAGCATACACTGTAGCAGACATGGTACACTGTAACATGCACTGGAGAAAACACTGTAGTAGGTACTGTTCAGTACTGTTGCGACTAGAACTATTCACCTTGGGCCACCAATTTGGACATGGTGTCCTTAAGGCCTTTGGGCCACCCAGGCCTTCAGGTCAGTAGGGATTTCGGGCCACCTTTAAGGCCTTCAGGCCATCTCAAGGCCTTCGGCACACATGTAGTTTCCCCGGATAGACTCTACAAAAAAGAAGCAGTCCTAGAGGAGGATTGAGAGCAGAAGCACTCACTAGAGCAGAGCCAATGGATTTGGAAGAATAAGAGGGTATGTCCATGCCATTGGGACCAACTTGTGCTGGCATAGGAAGATTATCTAGAAAAACATGCAAAAAGGCGGAGAGCTATTATCACAATACAGATGCTAGGGAGGGGAAGTTCCTTGTAGTTATAGTCTGGTTGAATTCCCTAATACCTTTGGGTCATGTAATGTCTCTTAAGCCTATGGGCCATGCAATATCTGAGCCTACAGGCCTTGTAAGGGTTCTCCATCATCCCTTGAAAATGGGTTATCAAAAATCAATAAAAATGAAGGACTTCGGGCCATTCGGGCCAACTAGATATCCTACTGAGAGAATTTTCCACCACGATCCCCTTCCCAATAGTATAAAAAATCTCAAAGCCATAGTCCTAGAGGAACTCTTGCCATTTCCTCTATCTGAAGTTTATATCCTTCTTAGAGAAGATATACTTGAGACTATTATGGTTAGAGTAGATGACAAACCTCTCTCCCATCAGGTAGTGTCGCCACATCTTCAAATAGAAAAATACCACTGAAAACTCAAGATCATGGGTCATGTAATTTTGTTCATGTGGTCTCAACTAGAGTGAACTATAGGAAATCACCAATTTCCTCTAGATCAGTACAAAACCAATCCTGGTTCCTAATGCATTAAAGAATACCACATACCTAACATCTTGTTCTAGTAACCTTAAGATGGGAGTGCTGATCAATCTCTACCTCATCTCTTAAAAGCACTGTTGACACTTTTCTATCCACATGAAAGGATGAACCTTTTGTGTTTAAGATATCAAGGGTTATTCCACTCTAGAGAAGTTGGTACGAACCTCTGATAGTACCCTAACAATACAAGGAAACTCCACACCTTGGTAATACTATTGGGTAGCTCCCAACCAAGCACTGCCTCAACTTTTGTTGGATCCACTACAACTCCATCCATTGAGATGATATGTCCTAGATAATGAACCTCTTGAATCCAAAATTGTAACTTCAAGAGATTCCCATAAATTTAGTACTCTTTAAGTTTGTCTAGGACCATCGTCAAGTGTCTCTCATGTTCCTCCTCATACGCTGAATACACTATGTTTTCATCAATGAAGACTACCATGAATCGGTCTAAGAAAGGTTGAAAGATATGGTTCATAAGTCCCATGAACACTACTGGGGATTTCATCACACTAAACTGAATCACCAAGTACTCATAGTGACCATAGAGATATCTATACTTCATCTTCTATATATCCTCGTCCTATACTCATAGTTGGTGATAGCCTGATCTGAGTTAAATCATTGAGAACCATCGCACCCCTTTCATCTAATCAAAGAGGTCATCGATCCTCCATATCGGATACTTGTTCTTTAAGGTCACCTGGTTCATGTTCCAGAAATAAAAACATAACCTCATGATCCTGTGCACCTTCTTGAAAAAAACCAGGGCTACCCAGGGTGGAACAATGGGTCTCATGAAGCCATTCTTCTATAATCCCACTAACTTCACCCTTAGTTCATGAAGCTCTGTGGGAGCTATCCGATATGCATGTGTCGATATTGGTGCCATCCAAAGGTGTAGATCAATGAAGAAGTAGATATCCTTGCGAGGAGGTAAACCTGGAGCATCTTTAGGAAAGATAATCTTATACTCCACCACCACTGTAAGAAACTGTGGACTCATATCATCTACTGCACTATGGGTCAAGCTATACAACTGATGAGTAATTGGATGTACCCTCATATGAATGAGTTTTTCATAATATTATTGGTTTTAATTTTCAATAACAAAGTAAAACTTGGTTCCATCATTTTGGACACACCAAAATCTTCACATAGAGTAGTCAATTTGTGTATGAAGTGTGGATAACCAGTCCATATCTATAATGAATTTGTAAGGCCTCAACACTGCTAGAAAGATATCCCAACCGAAACTCTCACCTCAAAGAGTTTGGTAAAACTATCATCACCAGTGTGTGATCATCAAGTCTCCTCTCGTAGGAGTCTCCAAGAGTAAGTCTTGAGTCAACAGTTCAATTGGAATCTCTGAGTCTCAAACAATATTCATGACAAGAAAAGAATACCTAATACCTGTGTCTATAAAAACTCCATCTAAGGTGGAAAAAACATAGATCGTACCTCATATCATCCCTAGAGCCTTAGGTTTATATGCCTACATAGAATATAACCAGCCTCATCCCTTCCCACCATCTTCTTGAGCCTAATGTGGACCACCTAGAAGTGGTGGTGGTAATAGGTTGAATCTCCAACCACCTCATGATTCCCTACCTTCCTCTATTACACATCCACCACCCTATAGACCACCCCGATCTTGTCACTATCTATATCTAGGAAGTCCCTTGACTATAGTATCCTGACCTTTTCTTATAATTCTATTACATCATTTCAAAGATAAACAACATAATAGTATTACACATAGAGGATCCAAATGTTTAGTGTCTTGGGCAAACTAGGACCACACATAACAAATACAACATCAACCATAAACATTTATTTAATTTCTTCTTCACTAGCTTCTTAGTGGCACTTTTCCTCTCCATAGTACATGTAGCCACCTGAGGATATACATAAAAAGGGGTGAGATAGAAGCCCAGTAAGAGGATAGATTAGAACAAAATAGAATGGGGTGAGCATAATCATAATATAGGAAAAAGATCATGAACATGAGAGGAGCATAAATAATATACTTGAAATGTGGCAATGCATAAAAATGAAACATCATGTCTTAGTGGTTAACTACCACACATACTTGTGAACAAAGCTAGCATCTTGTTCACACATCATTTCACATTTACTCATGAGATTCATGACTTTACCCAATGCATTGGATTGCTGTATAATTCCGGGTGCACCCGTCACATTTAAACATTAATATTGCGCTATATAATTCCGAGCGCACCCGTCACATCATAACATTATCATTTTTAATGCTTGCCACAATGAACATATAACATAAATTAACATAATTAACCCCTAAAAAGGAATGGGTTTTATCTAATAATAACATATTCATAAGCTTTAGGATCCCAAAAGAAAGAGGGAATAACATCCATGTTACAAGAACCGTTCACAATGAGTGAGAAGTAAAAGGGGTGTTCTTAAAAGAAGAGTTCTTTTGGAAAAAAAATTTTCGGACATAAAAACCAGTGAAAAACATGTATATCCCAGAAAACTAAAGGAAATGATGAACAAATGATCTTTTAGGAGTAAACATATCAAAAATGGAGTGAAAGAGGAAGAACCCGAAGGATGAAAGTTAGGTTCGAGAATTTCCCCTTACCTTGTACCCGAATGCTTCCTTCTCTTTAATGTCCTATATAATGACATTATATTCATTAATTAGAAATCCAGAACCATGTTTACATTAATAGGGTTAATTCTGGTTTCATTATGTCATATTATGTTCCTTTTTATGACTTATAGAGTTTAAAAAACATTGTTCGGGGATGTTCGTTTTTATGGTTTTTCTTGGGTGATTCACTTGTATTCTTAAATTGAAGTTTGAGTAGAACATGAGTAAACATCCAAAAATGATATAACACGTTATTAGTGATATTAAAGGAGATTTAATGATTTTATAATGAATTATATTATATCCATGTGGGTGAATCATTATATAATAATTAAATGATGATTATTTGGGTTAATTTGAGCTGTTTTTGGATCACAATGAACTTGTTTTAACTTTTCACTTAGTAATATGGACATAGGTTATTTAAAGAACTTAAAATAGAACATAATACATATAAAATATTATGGTTTAACCATAAAAATGGTTTCATGACCATATATGAAGGTAGAAATGGAAGAAGAGAGCATGTCGTTTTTGAAGGTGATAAATTAACACCTCATGAACAACGTTCTCTTTAATAAAATAAAATGAAGATGGAAAGGGGGTGGGATGATATAATATCCCATTATCATCATAAAATTATAGTATATGTATAATACTGGAGTTAAAAAACAATTTGTATGAATATAGGCAGGGAGAGATCAAGAAAAGAACTTGAACTTGAAAGGGAATTAAAGGAGAAGAGGGAAGGAAATTACCTTTAGAATCCTCCTCTTGAGAACCTCCTTAAGGAAGATAGTCTTGGTCTTTTGAAGAGACCAACAACTTTTGGACATGGGGGAGGGGATAGGGATGGTGTTTGGGCAGAGTTTAGAGATGGCTTGGAGCTTGAGAGGTGTGAGGAAAAGAGGGAGTGAAGGGTGGCTCTTATAGTGGAGGGGAGAGGGGTTTCCTTAATATAAAATTCATTAGTTTATTATTTCCCCACAAGACAAGGAATAGTGAGTTTTGAAAGACCAAGAATAGTAATTTTATAATATAATCCCGAACCAAGTGGGCTTACATCAGCATAACATCATCGATGACTCAATTAATACATTATTTAGCATTTATTGTGAATTATTGTATTCTACTATTCAAAAAAATTCAAGTATCTCATAAAAATCCCAAAAATGTACCCCAAACATTTTTCGACGCGTATAATCCAAAAATTAATTCCATTTTTCAAAAATAATTTTCTTAATATTATTAATTTAATATTTAATTAAAATCATAATTTACTTAAAAAAAAGTTTTTAAGATTAAAACTGATTTTATAGTTCTTTAAAAAATTATGTAGGGTCTTATAAAATTATCTAAAAACTATTATAAATTGAATATATAATTTATGAATACATTTCAAGGAATTAAATATTCTTTTAAATTAATTAATTAATTATAATTAATTATTTATGACTTATAAAATACAAAAAACATTTACTAAGGTCAAATTGTCACTTTCTAAGATGTCTAAATTTTATTTAATTATTCATAGGTAATTTTACTCTTATGTTGGATGATTTACTATTCATAAGGGTCATATTACTATTCATAAGGGTATGTTACTATTCATAAGGGTATGCCACTATTCACAAAAAAATATTTTTGTTTCAATAGACTCCAAAAATCATCTTGAACACAACTGTGTGTGTCGGATTTTCAAAATTCAAACTTAGGAGTGACAAAATTATGTTTAAAGGTCACTTATCACTTAGTAGTTCATTATTTTGTGTTTTCATGTTATTTTATGACATAAATATAAGAAGGGAATTTTCCATTGAAAAACTTCTGGTCGTTACATTCTTCCCCCCTTAAGAAATTTCGCCCTTGAAATTTCACTTTACACAAATAGGTGAGGGTACTTCTCCTTCATTGCTTCTTCTGGTTCCCAACTTGCTTCCTCAAACTTATGGTTCCTCCACAACACTTTGAAAAGATGGGTTTTCTTGTTGCGTAGAACCTTATCACTTCGGTCCAGAATCTTTACCGGCTACTCCTTATAAGAGAGATCATCTTCCAGCTGCACCACCTCTGAGTTTAGTACATGTGAGGGGTCTAGTATGTACTTCCTCAGTAGTGATACATGAAACACATCATGAACTTGAGCCATATTCGGTGGAAGTTCTAGATGATAGGCCATGGCTCCTATGCAGTCAAGGATCTCAAATGGGCCAATATACCTTGGGCTTAGGTTCCCTTTCTTCCCGAATTGCATGACTCTCTTCCATGGAGATATTCGAAGGAAGAATTTATCTCTAACGTCGAACTCCAAGTCCCTTCAACGGTTGTCAGCATAGCTCTTTTGTCGACTTTGAGCAGCTTGGATGTGTTTCTGGATGACTTGAACCTTCTCTGTCATCTCTTGAACAAGATCGGGCCCAAGTAGCTTTCTTTCTCCAAGTTCATCCCAAAAGGTTGGAGTTATACACCGCTTCCCATAAATAGCTTCATACGGAGCCATCTGAATACTCGAGTGAAAGCTATTGTTGTATGATAACTCAACCAATGGGCGATGCTGATCCCAACCACCTTTGAATTGAAGAGAGCAGGCTCTTAGCATATCTTCAAGCATCTGAATAGTCCTTTCAGACTGGCCATCAGTTTGGGGATGATAGGTCATGCTGAAATTTAATTTAGTACTCAAATCATGTTGAAGGATCCTCCAGAATTTAGATGTGAACCTTGGATCATGGTCAGAGACAATTGAGAGTGGAACACCATGCAGTTTCACCACTTCCTTCACATATATCTTTGCAAGTTTTTCAAGCGAGAGGTCTTCCCAAATAGCGATAAAATGGGCAGTCTTGGTGAGTCGATCTACCACAACCCATATCGCATTATTTCCTTTTGACGTCTTCGGGAGACCCGTGACAAAGTCCATAGTAACATTTTCCCATTTCCACATGGGTATAGGTAATGGATGCATCATACCTTTGGACTTTTGCCGCTCAGCTTTAACTTGATGACATACCAAGCACCTTGAGATATATTCCACAATATCCTTCTTCATGTTATCCCACCAGAAGTGTTCTCGGAGATCACGATACATCTTGGTACTCCCAGGATGGATAGAGAAAGTTGAGCTATGTTCATTATCCAATCACTCCTTCTTTATCCCGGGTGATGAAGGTACACAAATCCGCGTTCCAAACCGAATCACACCATCATCGTCGATATGGAACTCTTGCAGCTTCCCTTCCTTTACTACATTCACCCTCTTTTGTATCTCCAAATCACCCCTTTGTGCTTCCTTAATCTTCTCTTGGATGGATGGTTGTGCAATCATTTTGGCAAGGTGGGATTTATCCCCTGCCATTATGATTTCCAAATCCATCCTTTGTATATCCAAGAAGATAGGGTCTTTCTCAATCTGCAACATGGATAGAGTAGCAGGTTCTTTTCTGCTTAGAGCATTATCTACCTTGTTCGCATTTCCAGGATGATAGTGAATAGAGAAATCGTAATCCTTGATTAGCTCTAACCATCTCCTTTGATGCATGTTGAGCTCCTTTTGTGTGAATATATATTTTAGGCTCTTGTGGTCGGTTTATATGTCACACTTCTCACCATAAAGGTAGTGCCACCAGATTTTCACGGCAAAAATCACGGCTGCCAGCTCTAGATCATGCGTCGGGTAGTTATGCTCATGGATCTTCAACTGTCGTGAGGCGTAGGCTATCACATTATCATTTTTCATGAGTACACAACCCAATCCTTTCTTTGAAGCATCACTGTATATCACAAAACTTTCTCCACTTTTCGATAGTGTGAGTAAAGGTGAAGTGATCAAACTTCTCTTTAGATCCTTGAAGCTTCCCTCACATTCTTTCGTCCAGACATACTTTACCCCTTTCCTTGTTAACTTAGTTAGTGGGCTTGACAATCGTGAGAAGTTTCTCACAAAACGTCAGTAGTACCCAGCTAATCCAAGAAAACTTTGGATTTCTGTGAGACTAGAGGGCCTGGGCCATTCCTCAATCACCTTTGTCTTGGAAGGATCCACAGAAATTCCCTCACTTGTTATCACATGTCCCAAGAACGTGACTTGATTCATCCAAAAGTCACACTTTCTGAACATGGCATACAACTTCTCCTTTCTTAATGTTGCCAACACAAGTCTTAGATGTTCTTCATGTTCCTCCTTGCTCTTGGAGTATATGAGAATATCATTGATAAACACTACCACAAATTTGTCGAGGTAATATCTAAAGACTCTATTCATCAAATCCATGGAGATTTCAGGGGCATTAGTAAGTCCAAAGGGCATCACCAAAAACTCATAGTGCACATACCTTGTACGGAAGACAGTCTTCTGAATATATTCCTTCTTCACCTTTACTTGATGATATCCAGAATGAATATCCACCTTTGAGAAGTATTGAGCTCCTCTTAACTGATCGAACAAGTCATCAATCCTTGGGAGAGGATACTTGTTCTTTATGGTGATATTGTTGAGTTCCCGATAATCGATACACAGCCGCATGGTTCCATCCTTCTTCTTCACAAAGAGCACTGGCGCACCCCAAGGTGATGCACTAGGGCGTATGAAACCTTTGTATAGATGCTCTTGTAGCTGCTTATTTAACTCCTCCAGTTTGATAGGAGCCATCCTATAGGGACATTTAGAGATAAGAGTAGCTCCGGGTATGAGTTCAATTGAGAACTCTACCTCACGATCCAGGGGAGTTCTGGGTAACTATTCGGGAAATACATCGTCGTATTCCCTCACGATGGGCATTTCCTCAAGGTTGGCACTTTCCTTCGACTCAACCATTTGGGCGATGTATGCTTATTCATAGGGAATCAACACCCACACCATTGAAGGATTTTTCAAAGGAGATTCATGATCTTCCTTGCATTTTTAGAGGAGTATGGGATGGTTCAGAATATGAAAAGATATTTCCTTTTCCCGACAGTTGATATGTGCTCTATATAATGAGAGCCAATCCATTCCCATTATAGTGTCGAATTCCACCATGGAAATTACTACGAGATTTTCCGGAAGATTCTTCCCACATATGCCAACAGGAGAAGAGTAAAACACCTGGGTTGCAATGATTGCACCACTTGGTGTTTTTACAGATATCTCTACTTCAAGGTTTTGGGGCTTCAATTCTATAGTTCTAGAAAACTTGCAAGATATAAAGGAATGCGTAAAACTAGAATCAATTACGAATTTTTCCATTCTTGAGTGAATATGAGGTGTACCTTGTACGACTTCATTATCATGCTCCACCTCCGCAGTAGTGATGGCATAAGCCTTCCCTTGTTCCTTTGGATTTGGTAGCTGCTAACGCTGATTACCCTCAAGAGCTCGAGGTTTAGTGCACTGGTTTGCATAGTGCCCTAGCTGCTTACAGTTGTAGCATTGAACCATGAGTGGTTCTCCCCTTTTATTGGATACATTATCCTTTATTTTCATGTCTTTTTGACACTCTTGAGCATGGTGTCCTTTTTTCCCACACTTGAATCATTTCCCTGTCCCTTTGAGGCAGTTCCCATGATGCAACTTCCCAAATTTTTGGCATGTGGGTCGTTGATTTTTCTTCCCACCTTTGTCATTAGATCCACCAGCTTGAAACTCTATCTTTCTTTTCTTATCAACAAAGGCATGAGACTATTATCCAAACTCCATATCCACTTTGAGAGCACACCTAAAAACTTCTTCATAACTCCCAAAGTCTCGAATTGCAATATCCTTTCGAAGGTGTGGTTTTAATCCACTAAAGAATCTATCAATTTTGCTATCATTGTTGATAACAAAACCCGAAGCATACCTTGCGATCCTTGTGAAATTCACTTCATAGGTTGTGACATATTCTCCTTCTTGTTTCTTGAGCTCTATAAATTCCCTCTCCATCTTCATGTGAAGAGTTCGTGGGAAGTACTTATTAAGAAACATTATCTTAAAGTCTTCCCATTCAATCTCTTCAATTTCCTCCCTTGGATTAGTGTTCTTAATCAAAGACCACCATTGATCAGCTTCTCCATCTAAACGATAAACTAATAGAGTCACCTTATCCGTCTTAGAACAGTGAATCACAAAAAATATATTCTCTATGGATTTGACCCACTCTTCTGCAACTAGTGGATCAGAAGATCCACAAAATGTCGGTGGTCATTGCCGCATAAAATATTTCATTTCCAGTTGTTCCATCTATGGTGAAGGAGGACATTCCCCATTATTATGGTTATTGTTCATAACCTGAGATAATTGGGTAAGCATTTCCATAAAGTTTTGAACTCCACCTCCCAAATCATTAGGGATGTCGTTCGGGCAATCGTTGCATTGGCCCTCGCATGAGTTGTTGGCCTGATTTCTCCTGGTTCCCACCATTTTCTAAAATAGAAAAGGTTAGAACAAAACATAAGTAAACAAGTCATGAATAACTTATTAATTTAAAAAATTATACCAAAAACATAACATATGGGATCCCTAGGTAAATATTCTTGTGTTCATTTTTGTACTTAGTCTCATACTATAGGTTTTCTTTAGGGTTCACCAATCCTAATTCTCAAATTAACTAAACCTTTCCTCTGATACCAACTATAGAATCCCAGAATTTTCTTACAATGCTATTACATCATTTCAAAGATAAAAAACATAATAGTATTACACATAGAGGATCCAAAGGTTTAGTTTCTTGGGAAAACTAGGACCACACATAACAAATACAACATCAAACATAAACATTTATTTAATTTCTTCTTCACTAGCTTCTTAGTGGCACTTGTCCCCTCCTTAGTACATGTAGCCACCTGAGGATATACATAAAAAGGGGTGAGCTAGAAGCCCAGTAAGAGGATATATAAGAACAACATAGCATGGGGTGAGCATAATCATAACATAGGCAAAAGATCATGAACATGAGAGGAGCATAAATAATAGACTTGAAATGTGGCAATGCATAAAAATGAAACATCATTTCTTAGTGGTTAACTACCACAAATACTTGTGAACCAACCTAGAATCTTGTTCAGACATCATTTCACATTTACTCATGAGATTCATAACTTTACCCAATGCATTGGAGAACTATATAATTCTAGGTTCACCCGTCACATTTAAACATTCATATTGCGCTATATAATTCCGGGCGCACCCGTCACATCATAACATTATCATTTATCATTCTTTCCACAATGAACATATAACATAAATTAAAATAATGAACCCATGAAAAAGAATGAGCTTTATCTAATAATAACATATTCATAAGCTTTAGGTTCCCAAAATAAAGAGGGAATAACATACATGTTACAAGAACCGTTCACAACGAGTGAGAAGTAAAAGGGGTGTTATTAAAAGAAGAGTTCTTTTGGAAAACATTTTTTTGGACATAGAAACCAGTGACAAACATTTATATTCCCAAAAATTAAAGTAAATGATGAACAAATGATATTTTAGGAGTAACCATATCAAAAATGGAGTGAAAGAGGAAGAACCCAAAGGATGAAAGTTAGGTTGGAGAATTTCCCCTTACCTTGTACCTGAATGCTTCCTTCTCTTTAATGTCCTGTACAATGACATTATATTCATTAAATAGAAATATATATCCATGTGTACATTAATAGGGTTCATTCTGGTTTCATTATGTCATATTATGTTCCTTTTTATGACTTATAGAGTTTAAAAAACATTGTTCAAGGATGTTCGTTTTATGGTTTTTCTTGGGTGATTCACTTGTATTCTTAAATTGAAGTTTGAGTAGAACATGAGTGAACATCCAGAAATGATATTACATTTTATTAGTGATATTACAGGAGCTTTAATGATTTTATAATGAATTATATTATATCCATGTGGGTGAATCATTATATAAGAATTAAATGATGATTATTTGGGTTAATTTGAGCTGTTTTTGGATCACAATGATCTTGTTTTAACTTTTCACTTAGTAATATGGACATAGGTTATTTACAGAACTTAATAGGACATAATAAATATAACATATTCTGGTTCAAACATAAAAATGGTTTCATGAACAGATCTGAAGGTTGAAATGGAAGAAGAGAGCATGTCGTTTTTGAAGGTGATAAATTAAAACCTCACGAACAACGATCTCTTTAATAAAATAAAAGGAAGAGGGAAAGGGGGTGGGGTGATATAATATCCCATTATCATCATAACATTACAGTATATGTATAATACTAGAGTTAAAAAACAATTTTTATGAATATAGGTGGGGAGAGATCAAGAAAAGAACTTGAACTTGAAAGGGAATTAAGGAGAAGAGGGAAGGAAATTACCTTTAGAATCCTCCTCTTGAGAACCTCCTTAAGGAATCCAGTCATGGTATTTTGATGAGACCAGCAGATTTTGGACATGGGGGTGGGGCTAGAGAAGGTTTTTGGGCAAAGTTTAGAGGAGGCTTGGAGCTTGAGAGGTGTGAGGAAAAGAGGGAGTGAAGGGTGGCTTTTATAGTGGAGGGGAGAGAGGTTTCCTTAATATAAAATTCATTAGTTTATTATTTCCCCACAAGACAAGGAATAGTGAGTCTTGAACGACCAAGAATATTAATTTTATAATTTAATCCCGAACCAATTGGGCTTACATCATCATAACATCATCGATGACTTAATTAATACATTATTTAGCATTTATTGTGAATTATCAGATTCTACTATTCATAAAAAATTCAAGTATCTCAGAAAAAAACCAAAAATTTACCCCTACCATTTTTCGACACATAGAATCCAAAAATGAAGTCCATTTTTCAAAAATAAGTTTCTAAATATTATTAATGTAATATTTAATTAAAATCATAATTTACTTTAAAAACAATTTTTAAGATTAAAACTGATTTTATAGTTCTTTCAAAAATTACGTAGGGTCTTATAAAATTATCTATAAACTATTAGAAATTGATTAAATAATTTATGAATAAATTTCAGGGAATTAAATATTCTTTTAAATAAATAAATTAATTAGAATTAATTATTTATGACTTATAAAATACAAAAAACGTTTACTAAGGTCAAATAGTCACTTTTTAAGATATCTAAATTTTATTTAATTATTCATAGGTAATGTTACTATTATGTTGGATGATTTACTATTCATAAAGGTCATATTACTCTTCATAAGGGTATGTTACTATTCATAAGGGTAGGTCAATATTCACCAAAAAATATTTTTGTTTCAATAGACTCCAAAAATCATCTTTAACACAACCGTGTGTGTCAGATTTTCAAAATTCCAAACATAGGAGTGATAAAATTATGTTTAAAGGTCACTTATCACTTAGTAGCTCATTGTTTTGTGTTTTCATGTTATTTTATGACATAAATATAATAAGGGAATTTTCACTTGAAAAACTTTGGGTCGTTACATTGACTACCTCCCGATAAGCTGTATGACGGGTCAGGCTATCTCATTCTAGATGTCCCCAACCATAACAAGAGAAACACCACTTATCCCTTATATGATTCGAGCCACCCTGAGAGCCTTTCACTATTGACCCTAAGTCCTATGATTGCCTTCTGAGTCAGCTGACACACTTGGATCCCTATTAATTCTATTGGTTACTTACTATCGAAGTATTAGCTACCAGATGCCCACTGCTAGCTCCCATGACTAGTGTCTTCTTTTCCAGAAATATTTCTACCAATAGGGATCTGTCATGTACCCCAATATATGTAGAAATACTAAGAGATACTACTGATGATCTGATTTCCCAATGTAATCCATTCTCAAAGGTTCAAGTCCCAAAGAACTGGTCATGTACCATATCCAAAGAGTAGCACGAGAGATCTATAAACTTAATTGAATACTCTTCCATGGTCATACTACCCTATTGTATATGTAGAATCTCTTGTATTCGTACTGATCACAATCTGTCTGGATAAAACTCATCTTTAAAGATACACTTGAAGTTTGTTCGGAAGAGGACTATCTCATCATGGGACTGGGTCACTAAGCTCCATCATTGAACAAAAGATCCCTAAATAAGTCTCATGGAATGGACTTCCATCTGATCAGAAGACATCCTTACAAGGTGGGAAACATGGGTGACTACCTCTAGCCAATCCTCAGCGATCTGGGGGTTTGGCTCACCCCAAAACCTAGGAGTTCACTACCTATGAAAATCATTCAATGAACCCATCCTATGGGAATCCTCAGATAGTAATGCTAGTAGTAGAAACTGATCGATGGGTGGTGGTATAGGTGGTAAACCACACAGATGTGCTATCTCTAGTACATTCTCCTGTGCTGATGCATAATCACAAGGCAGATCATCCTTATGGTCACACAGTGAAATCATGGATGGATGTCTACACAGAGGCATCTTGAAATAAAACAAGATGTTCCACGATCAATAGAGTATATATGGGGAGATGACTCAAGAAGGACATGGAAAACACAATCATTCATATATGATGCATGTAACATTATTTTTCCCTACAACTAATGTCCTCATATATCGAGTTGGAAAGTAGGTGATCAGATTCCTGGTGTATGGATACATCAACTTTCGCACCAACATTAGAGTACTTATCCTAAAAGTCGAACTCAAAACACTTAACACTATTACCCCAAACCAATATCATAGACTACTAGTACTAAACTAGAACTGACCCCCCTATGACCCCACTCTGTCCCGACCTGACCCATTGGGATTTGACCCATGACTACCCCAAGACCACCTCCAATAGGCCAAGGGCTGTCGGCCAATGTAAAGTAGTCATATCCCACAAATGGAAGACATTATCCTAAAGTACCTACACACACACACATCTCCAAGACACACAATGCAGAAATATAAAAAAAATAAAAGAATTAATGCGTACAACTAAGATCCCCAACTAGAGTATGACATAGAGTAAATGAAAAAGTAAACATGTTCAAATAAAATCCCACCACAAAGAGTATGTAACACAAGTCTACCTAAAACTGTATAAGTCCAACCTAACCCAAGGGTGAGGACTAAGTCAAAGGTACACTCTCAGTAAAAACAAAGGTCTTCCCAGCTCCATATATGCTCAACCCACTACCTATCCTCCTAGGACACTATAAAAAGGGTCCCCATCTGCACAAGACATGACACATGCAGGAAAATCCTATGCATGGGTGAGTATAACAATACTCAGTAGGACACCCTGAAAACACTAAACACAGAGAACTAAGTATAGCCAGATCAATACAATATGTAACAATTTATCACATATGCAATTAGTACAAAAAACTAGATATACTCAGGAGAGACACCATGTCATTGGGCAGTCATAACCAACTGCCAACCACAATATTATGTTCGAAGAAATGCTCATTCTGGGAGATCCCACCCCATGAGCCATGCTATAATCGAAGACACTTGATGAAGAGGTATAACTCATTTGAGCCTTTCCAAAAGAGAACATGTTTGTGTAAGAAAACTATGATACACAAATAGATGGTCATGCCTAGGACCGCTGAGGGATAACATGAACCCAATCTAGATCAAACTTGATACAAATATAGGGGTTCACACCCAGAACCGTTGGGGGACACCAAGAACCCAATATGGATCAACCCAATACATAGGGAATCATATTATAATGATTTTAAAACCCTATCGATGTGGATGACTAGATAAAGGATCAACAACCTACTTAGGTAGGTTGTGATGATTCCAAAAACTCCACTAGGAATGATAGAGGATCACAATCCAGTCTCACAAAGGTACACCAAAACTCTATCTGAGACTTGACCTCTATATAGGATTAATATCCTGTGATATTGATGCAATTATATATTGAAACCTTGAGTAAATGGACCAAGGGAACACACTCAACCTATGTTGGTCCAAACTAGGAAAATAAAGAGCCCTAAGAACTCTTGATGGGTGTACATGATGTGTACCAGGGAGTACAAGGTGTGTTCTACTATCCCAAGTCTTGACCATGTGGATATCCTCACATGAAATGTAGTGTCAAAATAAATGGCATGTAGGATGGGTACACGGTGTGTAGAGACATGCAGTTTCCTACTTGTTCCACCTGTTCCTGTCCATGTACCAAAGTCGTGTCCGTTTACTGGTCTGTATTCGCCAAGACGTGTCTGTTTGGGAGTACACAGTGTGTCTATTCTTGTGTAATCCACCCATGTCCATGTAATTCCTAATTACACTCGGATTTATCTAGGGAGGTTCACATGCTATGTGACAGGGGTCACACATCATGTTATCCTTAACTTCGTCCATAACCATAGAACCGTCACAAGGGGGCCCCACATGACATGTAATTTCAAAATTTAAGATGTGTTTTTTTGGGAATTTCTAGATCCATTGGGGATCTATTCTATAGTTATCCATATGCCACCAGAACCTCTGATCTGGTCGGAATATATAGATCAAGGTTCTTCCATGCCTCTGATGTTAGGTTTGAATCCACTCAGAAATCACCACCGCTAAGTCATATGTGTTGTGTGTCAAAAAATGCCTTCAATAGATGCCAAAAATCCATTATGATCTACATACAATCATCCAAATCCTTTATCACATCTTGATCATGTCACTGATCCCAAGTCACACCTATGGTGTTGATCCATTGCACCAAATAATAGTCACACAATGGTCGATCATTGGGTATTTGTCAAATCATGGGCCAAACAGAAACACCCATAATGAACATGCGAAGAACGGAGGGATAAATCAAATATCAAAAAATTGAGGAGCGAACCAATTCCATTGTTCTTTTGGCCTTGATTCATTATCGCAGAAGGATAATCAAAGAGGTATAGTTAACAAACTAGAAATAATCAATTTTTATCCAATTGAAATCTACCGATGAAGCGCAGATCAATTCTTGTTATTTTAATTGACCCACATTTGTTCAGGATTATGAATGGGATGAAAATCACATGATAAAACATCCTATCTAGAGTTTGGATCAATCATTGAAAATGAACGGTTTCATTACTACCATTGATGAGATCCTCCAACTCTGTTGACATGATGATCTGTGATCTGATTTCAATTCATTGTCTTATTCCATGAAACATATCCCCAAATGACATCTAGGTATCCAATGTTTAGCAACCAACCCTGATATAATTTTTATATCAATATACTTATAGAGGAGTAAGTCGCTGCATCGAATAAAAATAAAATAAATCTTTTAGTTAATTTATTTTATTAATTTCATGCCCCTAATAATGTTTTCACAAAACACCCACACTGACCAATGTTAGGTCACACCTAAGGTAAATCCATTATTATGAAAGAAAAGGTGCCATCATATTTATGATTTGGGAATACATTTAGGAGTTATTCCACTTTTTTAGAAAAAACACGTGTGCGTGTTATTAAATATTTTAACATTTTCCAAAAAATTTATTCCGGGAACACCCGGACTTGGAATAACACGCCTTCTTAGCACCAGGTCTTGAAATTAATCCATATAATATCAAAAAATATTATATGGAAAATCTGTGGCATTACAAGAAAAAATAACCAAAGTGATTCAAAATAAAACAGAAATATATAGATATGTAATCATGGGTATTTTATAAACATCCATAGAAGAAATACCTAGACCTAATTAGTTCGGACCCACCTATCGGCATATGGTGCTCCTCTATAGTCAATAAACAACCTATCTTCTCTAAACTATCATCAAAAGTGGAAAATCCAACCTGGCCAATCCTCTATCTATAGAGTTCTAATTCTTCTAACTTGGACTAGAAAGTAACCGTCACTCAACCCTCTATATGACATCCATGAATCCTATACTAATAGTATAAAAGAGAATGTGGAGGTTATCACATGATTGATATTAAACATGACTCACATATGACACTTTTCATTCCTTTCATAATCATTGAAACCAACTATGTGAAGGCCCTATCATCGAATGTACGAATATAGGGGTTCCCATCATACACGAAATCATTCAAAAGTGACAACCGAGCCTACACACAATATGGGTTCAAAACCAATTTCCAAAACTCAACCAAGGTAGCAATCGAGCATTAACAATTTCAAAACCAAGATCCATTCTTGATGGAAATACCTTTAATTCCAAAACTATTTCTAAACCCAAGGGAAAAACATTGTTTAGGATCAGAAGATGCAAAATAGTCATTTTTGTTTTGTGATTTCCAAACTACACTTCAAGGTTCCAAACGAGCCATGTTTTTGGAAAACACATTTGGAAACCACTTTATAAGTTATTTGGAAACCAAGTATCCATTTTGAAAACATTAGGATTTTTAGGAATACCATATGGGAGATATAGTGTATGAGAGAAAGGAATAGAAGAAGAATGTTTTGAAAATTGGGGTTTAAATGGACATTTTTATAGGATTCCATTTATATGTGCATGTTCCTGTCTATATGTGCACCCTCAGAACATATGGATATGACCAAATACAATAAAATATATATTCTAACCCATAAAAATACCCAAGGTCTCAATTAAAGGACCAAAAGTAGAACTATAACCCATCATAAGTATCCACACATAATAAACCATACCATAAAAGGAAAAAAACCCACACACAATGCTCAATTCACAAGTAAAACAAACTACCAAGACCCAACCAAGGGAAAGCATAATAAAAAAACACTCAATTTAATTTTAAAATACCAATTAAAATTTTATCAAAAAGCTTGCATGCATATATATATATATATATGGATATAACTAAGAAAATCCCTTGAAACCCCATTTTCATCAAATTGGACACATAAAAACACCATAATAAATCAAAATAAAACATCAAAAGCATGCTAAAAACATTTAAAATTACTTATAAATAGTCTAGAATAAAATTTAATGTTATGAAAAGGAAGTAGACCGAAACACCTACCTCCATAGAATGTGAATGTGATGAAACTCTTGGAGAAGGAAGAACTAATACCAAGAGACAAACCACACACCCTAACATCAAATAAATCAACCCACATTATCCAAACCACACTATAGGGTTCATCCAAAATGGAATCAAGCTAAGAAGAACCAAGAAACCAAGAGAGGGAGAAGAGGAGGGGAGGAAAATGACCAAAAATCAAGAAGAAATAAGCTAGATTTTATGGACGAGAATCAATGGAGGAAGGTGATCCAAGAGAGGAGAATTTTTGGATCCCCTAGTGTGCCTAGGTAGATTAAGAGAGAGGGATTGAATTGGGTTTAAAACATAAGAGGGGAAAAAATAATAATTTATAGTTTTTAAGAATCTGGGTAAGTTTAATAGTTTTTCCACATTGTTTCCAAACCATGTGCCAACCATGTGAACCCTAACGGAAGGAGGGGAAACTTGCATGAGGTGGAAACATGGTTTGGGAAACCATGCACCAACCGTGAAAACTAGTTTTATCAAAATGACATAGCCTCTCACATGCATTCCGTATGGTTTATACTAACCATGCACAAACTGTGTGCCTTTACCCACACACCACCTATATGCTTCATGGATACTCATTTTCCTCACAAAGTTTTGACTAAATCTTGCAAAGACCAATCTAGAATAACCATGAAACAAAAAAATGAACTAAAAATTATCTCTTCCTCTATCAGCCGCACAGTTTCTCCCCAAACCATGCACAAATCCAAAAACAACCCAAAACCTCCAAAAAATGAAAATTCTAATCAGGAGCCCAACCAGAACCTCATCCTAAATATCAAAAACTATTGAATGAATAAAAATAAACTAAATTAAAATAAAATTGGGGTCAGTGTGTGACATTTAATATACTATTCATACGAAAAATATATCATACTTGAAAAAAGTAATTTTTAGACAAAATATTTTTATTAGTTGTTTAAATGCACTTTTTGAGTCAATATTTTGAGTGTTATTTATTTTTTAATATTAATTTTTAATATAAGTTTATATATATATATTTCATAATTTAATTACCACTGTTAATACCTTTCAATTCTATAGATACCTTACAATACTCTATATTTTTTGGTCTTTGGTATTGGAGAAAGTTATTGAACATGGTATTTATTTAAGGAGGAATATTTTACTAAAGCTTCATTCATTAAATTATACCCCCCTAAAAATAATTTCATCCTAAAAATTATATTAAATAGAAGAAAAATTAGAGGGTAATTTTCTCTTATCATATCCTTAGGTTACCACATGGATTCCTTAAACATATGATTACTCCATAGAACTTTGACCAGATGAGTAGTCT
This sequence comes from Viscum album, assembly GCA_963277665.1. Classification (NCBI taxonomy): domain Eukaryota; kingdom Viridiplantae; phylum Streptophyta; class Magnoliopsida; order Santalales; family Viscaceae; genus Viscum; species Viscum album. The sequence goes on along the minus strand of OY728157.1, from coordinate 2,055,561,682 downwards.
TGTTTCGTATAACCTTATGACTTATATCTATAATTTCCACTAGTTTTTTTCATAAGAGGTATTATATTCTAGTTTCATGAATTCCATGTTTAGTTAATGTAAGAGTTCTTTTATGTACTTGCTAAAAAGTTATACTTGAAACACATCATGCACTTGGGTGAGGTCAGGATGGAGTTATAAGTGATAGAATATATCTATAATATGTTCAATAATTATGAAGGGACCAATGTAACTACGGTTTAACTTCCATTTATTCCAAAATATCACAACCCACTTCTATAGAGATATCCGTAGGAATACCTTGTCAGCAACTTCAAACTCAAGATATCATACATGATTATCTCCATAAATATTCGATCAAATTTATGACGATTTCATATACCATCAAATGGTTTAAACCTTCTTTATCATTTATTAGACATGATATGGACCTATCTATTTACTCTCTCATACTTTATGCTAGCATTTTGGATTCCTACATTTCTTCCCACAAATATCCCCATGTGGTTCCATCTGATTGATAGAATGAACACTTTTATCAAATAAGAACTCTACTAAGGGGAGGTGTTGATCCCAAAATCCCCATAATTTCAATGAATAATATCTAAATATATCCTACAGAGTTTAAATAGTCCTCTTAGACTGACCATAAGTTTGAGGGTGATAAGAGGTGCTGAAATTAAACTCTATATCCAATAGTTTCTAAAGGCATCTCAAGAACCTCAGAGTAAGCCTTAGATCCTGATCAGCTAAAATGGAGATTGGTACTCCATGTAGACTTGAAAATTATATTATGTATATCTTGGACAGTGGTTCAAGAGAGAAATCTTCTTTGATGAAAATTAAATGTGCTGAATTAGCAGGGAGGCCAACTAAAACCCAAATAACATTATGAGCCTTAGATGTTTCTGTGAGTCCTATGATAAAACCATTGCAATTATTTCCCATTTTCATAATAGTATGGGTAGTGGTTTCAACATACCCTTATATTTATATCATTCAACCTTAATTTTCTAGCATACCAATTATTGAGACATGTATTTTATGACCTTAATCTTCATGTTATCCCACCAAAAGTTTTTATTTATATCTCTATACATATTTTTTCTTCTTGGATAGATAAAGAAGGATGGGTTATGTGCATTATCCAAAAGTTCATTATTTAATTATATTTTTATGGGGTACATATCCAAATTTCAAACCTTAAAATTCCAACTTTATCAAATCTAAAATCCAGAATACTCACTAAATTTTTATATAGGTATGAATCATCTTTCTAGGATTATTTGATATTCACATGAATGGATAGTTGATAATTCATTTTTGAAAGATAGGATTTCTCTCATTTCCTTCTGATTTAAAGATTCATCTATTTAAAATCCTTGAGTATCGAGTCTTCTCAATCCTCATAATGTATAATATTGAAAGATATTTTATGATTAGGGTATCAACCACATTGTTTTCACTCCCTAGGTGATAATATATTGAGTAGTAATAGTTCTTGGTTAGTTTTATCCATCTCCTTCGATACAAGTTCAACTCTTTTTTGTGAATATATACTTTAAGCTCTTATGGTCAGTATAAATATCATACTTTATCACTATAGAGATTATTATACCAAATTTTCAAAGAAAAGAATATTTTTGCAGGATTCAGATAATGTGTTGGGTAGTTTGGTTCATGAGACTTTAATTGATGTGATTTATAATATATTAACTTCACATTCTGTATAAGAAAAAAATCTTAATCATTTCAAGGAATCATTATTGTATATCAAAACCCCTTCTCCATTATAGGGTAGTTTCAGTACAAGTGTGGTGACCAATATATTCTTAATCTCCCTACATATTTCCTCACATTCCACTATCTAGAGTAACTTTAGTCACTTCCATGTCAACTTGATTAGTGGATTTGATAATCATGAGAAGTCTCTCATAAAACGTTTGTGGTATCCAATTAATCAAAGAAAACTCTATATTCTTATTCTATAGGTTTTCTTATCCATTTTTTGATTACGTCTATCTTTTATGTGTCCCCAGATATACCCTTACTAGCGATAACTTGACATAATAAGGATACTTTTTATTTACAAAATTCACAATTTATGAAATTTTCATATAATTGATCCTTTCATAAGATCTTTAAAATAATTCTCAAATTCCATTCATGTTCTTCCTTTCTCTTATAATATACGAGAATGTCATAAATAAAGACTACTATGAATTTGTAAAGGAAATCTCTAAAGATTCTTTTCACCAAATCCATAAATACAGCAGGAGCATTTTTAAGTTCAAAAGGCATCACTAGAATTCATAGTGTCTATACCTCGTGCATAAATTTTTCTTGGGTATATATTCTTTATCTACCCTTAATTGTTGATACCGAAATTCAAGGCCAATCTTCAAGAAATATATATCTCCTTATAGTTTATCGAACAAATAATTAATATGGGGTAGATAATATTTGTTCTTGATCATGATCTTTTTAAGTTCATGATATTAAATGTTGGGGTGCATTGATATATCATTCTTATTAAGAAAAATAACTTTCACACCCAAAGGTGAATCACTTGGTATTACAAATCCATTATCAAAGTTCTCTTGTAGTTTATTTTTTAATTATCCAAACTAAATGTGGACCATTCTATAAGGAAACATTGATATATGAACAGACCCATGCATGTGATCGATTAAAAACCCAACCTCACACTCTAGGGGAAGACTAAGTAGTTCATTTGGAAATACATTAGTATACTAATACATAATAGGTGTGTTATGACTTTTGACTTTATCCCCAATAATTTGTGCCAAGATTCCCTTATTTCGATGTATCATAACCCATTTTATATAATTTTATTCAAAAGGTAGATCTCCCATATGTTGATACATGAGATTAGGATGAGATAGGATACAAAATGAGATATACTTCTCCAAATAATTGACATGGGTTCTATTTAGAGATATCAAATACATAAATTTTTTATGTAAAATTCAACCACAGGGAGAAGAATTTGATCTACATGAAGTATCTTTTTTGAAATTCTGATCAGAGAGGATTTATATATATTATATGTAATCATTATTCCACCATGTAGTTTCAAATATAGATAAATATCCAAAGTTTTATTTGATGATTCAATAAGGAATCCATAGGTTTTTAATGGATAATATGTGTACCTTGCATCACTTCATTACTATGATCCACCTTAGCATTAGTGATTGCATTTGATCTCTCTTATTCACTTGGTTTTGGAAGATGTTGGGACCTATTATATTCATTATCTCTAGGGTTAGTGAATTGGTTAACATAATTCCAAAACTCCTTGAATTTGAATCATTAAAGAGTGGGAAGAGAATTCATGGGGAACTTATTCTCTTCTATTGGACTTTTTTGAATCCTTTCGGAATCTGTGAGCATGATGGATAAATCTACCACATTTAAAACATCTTCTTGACCCTCTTAGAAAATTTACTGAGTGTTTATTCCCACATCCATAACAAAAATTATGTTGAATATTATTTCCTTTATAATATTTTTCATCTAAGTTCCCCTAAAAATCCATCTTCCATTTCTTGTCTCTAGACTAAGGATAGCCTATAGCTTCCATCTCTACCATAATTATACATCATTTTTTAAAAGGCCAGAACAATTTATTTAAAAGAAAAATATTACATGAGTCTAAAGGATGAGATCATATTACAATATTTATCATGAAGATGAAGAAGATCAGCATGAAGATCATCAATTTGGGTAATGTCTTGATTTAGTAGTTTTTTAGAAACGTCATAAATATCCATACTATCTTCATGATAAATATAAGTGATAATGTATTTGATGTCGAGAAGTGAGTGAGTTCAATCCATCCAGCGGGTAGTGATCGACCAAGAAAGGTATGTCACACTGTTCCAAATTGCTTGCACCATGGTAGTCAAATCGCTTTCAAACTAGAGATTGTTCCAACCATGATTCCTTGAAAAAGAAACTGCATCTATCTTACCCATAATTTCAGATTCCAAAGAATATGCAATGCCACAGTTGCCAAGAAAGAATCCAAGGGTCTGACCAAGGTGATTCCTGAAGATAGCGCCACAACCTATGGATCCTGGATTGAATTTGAGGCACCATCCACATTGAATTTAATCCAACCAGGAAAGGGATCACTCCAAAACTCTTCAAAGGTATGACACAATTGACAAAAATTTCCTTCAATACAAAGATGTCATATAATTGAAAAGTCCTCAACATTTTTGTTGCAATGACCCTTTTTCATCAATGTAGCTTTACGTATGGAAATAAGAATCCACAACCTACCTGCATTATGATTGAGTGATGATTTTTTATAAGTAATAGTATTTCTATCATACCAGATTACATGGTAGAGCTTAGAAACAATAGAAAGGAAGAGGTTCTTAATTTAATGAGAATTTTCCATTTCCGCACATCTCTTTAGTTGAGTGTTGATAGAGTCAAGAATCAACCATATATAGTTAACAATTTCAAAAATATAGTTCCAAAGAGCAAAAGTAGTATCACAAAAAATGAAAAGGTGGTTAGTATCTTCTCTGTGTTGATTGTAGTTCCTACATTTGAAGAAAATTTTAATACCAAACTATTGAAGGCATCTGTCTGTGGAAATTTTTTTGTGGGCAATGCGCCAAATAAGAGTAAATCTTGAAGGCTTTATCTAGTGTTTTTCAATGAATTTTAGCCAACCAAATCACTTTCAGAACTATAGAAAAAATGATTATAATTTTTTTTAATTAAGAATACCATTGTGAGAAGGTTTCCAAATTAAAAAAGTCATCAGTGTTTGAGAAAGGACAGCTGTTGATGATGGTCATAATAGCTTTAGGAAGATGATAATTTTGAGAATTTAGCATATCTCTAATTGAGTAGGTGGTGTTTTTAGGGGTTTGGTCAGGATGTATCATAGATATAAGGGGGGTTCCAGTCCACTTATCCAACTAAAAGTTTAAGGAGGAATCCTTGGTAACCATCCATCTGGAATAATTCATGATGGTGGAAAAGGATTTCTTAACAGATGTCTAGATAGAGGTGCTGAGGAAGTTCAATTGTTTTCCTTAAATTTTGCAAGAAATATCTTTTTTAGAAAATAGATAGAGTCTGAAATATTATAAAGAAGGTTCCAAGTGAGTCTAGATTAAAGGGCCTCATTAAAGTACCGAATATTTTTTATTCCAATCCCACCCTTATCATTAAGTTTGCAATAACTCAACCAAGGGACAATCAAAAGCTTTATTTATAGTGTGCTACTAGTCCAAATGATTTTTATTATTAAGGTATTCATTTTTTTGATAAGCCCAATAGGCCATTTATAAACCATCATGGAATAAACCATTTTAGAAACAAAAACTAGATTTTACAAGGCATAATATTCCTACCAATGAGAGGGATTTTTCTTTCTAAGAAGATAATTGGTTACAAACTCGGTAAACAATTTTAGAAAAGTGAGAAGACTTGGGTCTACTGAAAAAATAAGGGAACACCAAGTTAAGTGAAAGAAAAAGTACTCTCTTTAATACCTAAGTCACTGATAATGTTACCTTTCGTACTGGGAGGGAAGTTTTTTCCATTGAAGATCAAATAATTGTTTCAACTAATGGTTTGACCAGAAACCTCTTCACAGTGAGATAGAAAATTTTTTAGGTTTCAAATATTTTTTTATCACCTTAAAAAAAGGATGATATCATCAGCAAATAGAAGATGTGTGGGAGCATTCAAATTCCTAGAAACATGAATGGGTTTGAGTTTGGTTTGATCCATAAGACAATTGGGTATACGACTAAAATAATTCTCCACAATGGATAAAAGAATGGCAGTAGAGGGTCACCTAGCCTTACACCTATGGTGAATTTCAAGTATCCCTTGGGAGAACCATTGATCAGGATAGAAATTGAGGCCAAGTTGAAGAGGGTTTTGTTTATAGAAATTCAGGAGCCATTAAAATGAAAGCCATGAAGAACCTTGAAGATGAAGCTCTAGTCCATAGTATCAAAATATTTTTTAATGTCAAGTTTAATGGAAATATTACCACCAATTTTAACTTTGTTAAGAGTGTTGATGCACTAAGATTCAAGAAAAATACAATCTTTTATGGATCTACCCTTGATAAATCCAAATTAGTTTCAGGAGAAATTTTTTTCTGTGATAGTTAAAAGTCCATTATCAATGATTTTGTTGACTATTTTAAAGAGGGTGTTAATGAGAGAAACAGGTCTACAAAGGTGGATCTCAAAAAAATTGTCCACTTTAGGAATCAAAGAAATAAATTGAGCATTTAGAACATGAGGAATGACACCATTAGAGAAGAAATATTTGACAAGTTTGCAAACATCCAAATGGATAACATCCCAATAATGTTGAAAGAAACCATTTTCAAAACCATTAGTACCCAAAGCACTATCAGGATTAAAACTAAATACAATGTATTTAATTTCACGATCAAGAGGTATGTTTAGAAGGAAAGCGTTATCCTCATCATTAACCACCGTTGGAAGGACCTCAGGGAAGAGGTATTTTTTCTTATCAGGACCATTAAATACAGATTCAAAGTATGATACAATATGACTAGAAATATCATCCTCATTGTCTAAGAGGTTTTATATATCTTTTAAAAAATATAGTGATTTATAAACTTTCCTGACTCTATGATGTGAGTTATAGAACTTAGTGTTTTTATCACCATCAGATAGACATTTAACATTAAAAGTATGCTTCCTCGTGTTCTCTTTAAAGGTGAGAAAAGAATTTAATTTTATTAAAATATTGATTTCTTGATTTGGATCAGTGTTGAATTTAGAGCTAGTGTTATTGTTTTGAAGTTGACTAAGCTCTTCCTCAAGAATAAGGATGTCATTGTTAAACTGTTTGGCAGTATAACTACACCAAATTTTGAGAATCTTTTTGAGGTTTTTTAACTTAATATAACAGGAAAAGGTATCATTGAAGTGTGACATAGAATACCAATTTTTTTGATGATATTAGTGAATTCATCATTAGAAAACCATACATTGTTAAATCTAAAAGGAAGTGAGGGTTTCTTATTTTTGGTGGATACATTGAAAAGAATGGTACGGTGGTCAGATTGTAGCTTGTAGAAGGAGATGTTGGAGATAGTGTCCCATTTATGCAAATTATGGACATTCGTGAAGGCTGTATCAAACTTGGAGGCAACCAACCTATTGTAGTGCCTTCTATACCAAGTAAACTTGGAACCATTAAGATTAATTTCTAAAATATTTTTGTATTCAACAGAAGTTTTGAATTCTTTCATGGAAATAGCAGCATGAGACAGACCAATCTTCTCACTTGAGTTTAGAATGGAATTAAAGTCCCCAATCAAAAACCAAGGGGTATTGATAATGGTACCTAAATAAGAAAGGTCATTCCATAGGGGCCTCCTATATTAGTATCTATTTTTAGCATAAATAAGGGAGAAGAAGGTGTGAGTGTGATCAATTCTTAATTCACAAGTGAATACTTGCTCAGAAACATTAAAAACATTAACATTTTGAAGAGAAATGTGTGAAAAAACCCAAAGGTTTTCAACATTGGAGGAATTTTTAGTTTTAACTGCAAAAGAATAAGAATGTAAGAATAACTGGGAATAATTGATTAAAAAATTATTTTTGGGTTTAGCAATAGAAAACAACATTGGGAATTAAATGTTGATTATTATTTCTAAGATGATAATATTGCAGATTTGGAAGTACCCTGACAGTTCCAGAAGATAATATTCATTTAGACCTAGGTTTGGAGTTAGAACTCCCCCTTTTTTTCATGAAACCTTTTACTTGGATTATATTCTAAGTTTCTTATCATTTCATGGGATAGTATTCTGTTTTTTTTATTTTTTTTAGAAGCAGCCAAGGGGTTGTTTGTTGATATTTCCTTATCATTTTCCAAGGGAAAGGCATGAAAGGGGGCATTCACCTGTGTTTCTATAGAGTTACTAATAGAGTTATTAGTATGAATCACATCATGATTAGTAAATAGATTTTCATAATTCACCAAAATAACATTATGATTGATAGTATGATAAACACCTACAAAATAATTTATAAAGGTAGAAGCAAGAGTACCTGATCCTTTTGTATCCATAGGTGTAGTATCACCCATTTTTGTGTTTGAAGGTGGAACCGATTGACTGTTTGAAGCAGTCAATGGTATATCCTTCTATCCAAATAGTTTGGTTTTTATTGTGGAAGTATTTTAAGTAGCAGTGAGGTGTGTGTTATTTTTTCCATCAATTATCTGCTCCTTTCCATGGTAAGAGTTAGAATTTATTGTGCTATAGTTACCTGAAACAACTAGATCAGTAAAATAGTACTACTCAGATTGTTTTTTGCATATGGGTTTCTGTACCACTGAGGTATCAGTATAGGTAGCACTATTAGTAATAAAATTCGGTTCCCCATTCAGCATTGGTCTTGAGACAACAGTTTTTATCTTTTCATCAGATTACATATCACTAAAAGATTCCAAAATAATCATGTTAGTATTGTAATTTTCAATATTAAATGCAGCAGAGGGAGGTCTGTTGAATTCTGCTTGGATAGTATTGTCCACATGCTTATATTTTCCCCACCTTGTGAGATTTTTAGGAGGTCATAATTCAAATCATTCATGGTCCCAGTTGGTGAAATTGAAGTATGTGATGTGCATTCCATCATTATAGGGGGGGCATGCAGGATCAAAATCCTTCACCAGTTTTCTAGGATAGCTAATATTGGATTCCAATGTTGTAGCTTTTGAATCAGATTGAGAGTGTTTAAGTATTTCCATAATAGTTGTTTTAATTTCATTAGTTATACATTGATCTTCAGTTTCATTTTATTGTTCTTCCACTAAATCAGCCCAGGGTTTTCCCACTTCAACCCCTAATAGATTTAGGGTCTTGGATTTGATAACAAAAATTTCAGTGTTCTTATTAGAAGTTTCAGGTTTATAAAAGGGATGACCTTTATCTTTGTTTTTTTGGTCTCGGTCCATTCAATACCACATGGTTTTGAGGATTGTTTGTGCACTACCGTACAATTTAGTATCAAGTGACCTATGATTTTACAGTACTCACATAAAGGTGGATTTATCTCATATTCAATCATCACATTAGCCTTATAATCCTTATCATTAAAGGCAATAGAATGCGACAGTTTAGTTTCTAGGTTCACTTCTACCATAACTCTTGCAAATAATCCTAAATCACCATTCGAGGTTCTTTGATCAATCTTTAGGGGGGTACCAATACAAGAGGTTAAGTCATTTAAGATCTTTGGATGAAAAAAAACAAGTTGAGTTTATGCAGTCTAACACACACCTGTAGCATATTGTTCCTTTGAGTGTTTAAATTAAAATCAAAGTCCCATTCAGAGATACACAACAAACCAGGTTTGAGTTGTAGATAACCTATCCTCCGTACCCTATCTAAGTCTTCCTATGAGGAGAACAAAATATGAAAAAACCCTTACCCAGTGGGACTAGTTTGCAATTAGAAAATCTCCAACAGTGAGAAATATGAGGCTTAATATTAAGATACGAAAAGGGTTTGTCACCTTTCAAGTAAGAAATGCGACCCATGATAGAGAACTTAAACATTTAAGTCCGCTAATGAATCACTTCGGGATCGTCCTCCAAAGAGAATCCTCTATCATCTTTTTTAACATGGGAGGTTTTTTCAATGTTTATTTGTGAATATTCGATCCTTAAAGAGCCTAAAGAAAGGAAATCCCCCTGGATTTAGTATTCATCACTTGTCCCGAACCATTCTCATCAAGGATTTTTTTCTCTTTTGTTTGAACAACAGTAGAGACAAAGGAGCGCTCCCATTCCGGATGAAAGGAGGCCATGAGTCAGATGATTTAGCAATGAGAGATCCTAAGATCTATGATTTTCTATAGATTAGGGATTGAGGTTCAAGGGTTTGCCGAGCCGCTCGGAGATACACCCTACATCACGTCCCCCTCTATTATCTAATTGTACATCATAAAATATCTTCATATCTTCCAATGTTTTTTTATAGATATTACCTTTGAATATTTGGTTTAAGGAAACTAAATAATTTTTTGATATTCATCACGAGATCTATAATAAATCTAGAGTCATACCTCACTGGTCTTGTGAAGTTCACTTTGTAAGAACCAATAGATTCATTATACTTTTATTTTTAATTGAATAATTACCTCTACATATTCACTTAAAAATTTCAAGGAAAATACTTATCAAAGAACACTTTCATAAAATATTCCCAAACTATAGAGTCAACCTCCTCCTTCATTTTATTCTTAATTAAATTCCCACACTAGCCGGAATTTCCTTCTAACTGATTGAAATATAGAACATCCTTCTTATGTTTCAAGCACTGTAAAATAAAAAATATAGTTTATATCACATTGATCAATTTCTCTGTAATAATTATATTAGAAGAGCCATTGAAAGAGGGTGGAAAATGATGTATGAAAGACTCAACAATAATTTACTCCCTCCTTAGGGAACTTGGGATCTCAAAATGATTTATGTTATTATTCATATATTATGAGAATTGGGTGAGAATTTCCATAAGGTTTTATACTCCAGTCACCATTGCATTTGGTTGTTCATTGGGACAATCATCATATTGTCCATCACACCCATTTTTAATTCAGTTCATTTTAGTTCTAACCACCTTAAAAACCAAAAGGGTTTAACATTAGTGAAGAATATTTAACATCATAGGGTATTATCATAATGAATATCATAAATGGGATTAAACCTTAAAACATTTACCCCTTTTACATCACCATGCAAGCCAATAATTCCTTTAGTTACTTTAAGTTGGGGTATCTTATAGTTCTCAACCTAATCCTTAAAAGTAACTAGAAAAGCAACCCTTAACAATATTTTATAAATAGAATATGATTAACCAAAACTTATCCCCTTGGATTGTCTATCCAAGTATATAGTCTTAGTCACACTCATCTTGTATCAGAGTGATGATCGGGTTAATGATCAACCAACCTTTTTTGGGGTGATTATCCCTTGGTGAATCTACACCACAACTGCATCCAATTTACAATATCCTTATAGGGATGTTTTAATATGAAATCCGCATACTCAAGTCTTTAATAATATTTTAGGATATCATTCTATACCTAGACTCATATTCCAGGTTTTCACTAAGGTTCTCTAACCCTAACACCAAAGGTAACTATACTAGTATCCAAAAATAGCTAAAACTTTGATCCAATACCAACTGATGTAACCCAAGATAAACATGCCTTTATTTTAAACTATTTCTATTATTTAAACATTACATTACATTACATAATAATATTCATATCGCATTAATTAATAATTTTAGTGTATTTGTAGACTATCTATATAAACGACTTATTTTACAATTATTGTGAACATTTACCCATAATTTCATCATACTAGATCTTCTCTTAGATGCCTCATAAATTAAAATCATCCTCATGACTTGTAAAATGGAAGCAAAAGAAAGAGGTGCACTAAAACACTGAGTAAGGGAATAATAAACAAGTCAACATGTCACTAAGGTCAAGATCACAATCATATGGTAAAACATAACCAAGAGAAAAAATGTCTAATTAAAAGAACATGGAATCATAAAAACTTTTGATAGTACATAACAGGAGAAAAAAATAACCCCATATGATAAAAAATATGACATGGAATAAATATTGATAAAACACGAGACAAAAATCTAGAGATATGGTTATAACATAGTCACAACTAAAAATAGTCTACAATGAATATAATTATAGAAACTAAACATTGTGGACCAGGAATCACCACCTATTTCTTATATTAGATCAAGTATCGCAACCTATTTCCCATAGTAGATTAGGAATCACAACCAGTTTCCCATAGAAGACTAGGTATCACAACATGTTTTTCATTTTGGATTGAGCATCACTACTCGTTTCATGATTATTTCATAAGGTGTAAATCTTTATCTAATGCATTAGAGGGATATATAGGTTCCACCCATAACTTAAATATTAACTATACAAGAGTTTCATAATAAAAAAATATAATAATCACATCATTAAAACCCATGAATAATAATGGGTTTCACATTACATTTTTAAAGGTATCACATAGATAAGCACATAAACCACATCAATCGATAAAAAATTCAATCACCTAAAAGTGGAAATTCATAATTTTTTCTATATGGTGGTTTTTAAATAATAATTTCATGGAAAATAAATTTTTTGAGATAAAGAAGAAAAATTAATCCAAAGTTAAAAAAATTTATTTTGAAATGAAAATCATTTTTTTTATTTTGAAATACCATTTTAAAAAACCCAAATTGAAAAACGAGATAGTAAAAGTTATATTTTAAGACTGGAAAAGAAAATTATAAAGATCAATTAAATTGATACATACTTGGATTTCAATACATGAAAGGAGAACATTGGTGGTATGTCAAAATATAGACTTGAAACAATGAGCTAATTATGATATTGAGGTTCATTCTTGATAACATTATACTTTTAGGTGATATAAAAATAAAGTTGCAATATTTTAATCAAATTATAAAATTTCCCAATAAATATAAAATAAAAAATCATTTAAAATTGTAAATAAATTAATAAATATAATATTTAAGGTTGAACTTCAAAATAAACCATATAAATCAAATAAAGAGATTTGAGTTACCAAAGTTCCTTACCTTGACTCTTCACTTTTATAAAAGTGATTTAACTTTATGCATCATAATTATAAAAATATTAATCACCTATCTCATGACCTTTCTCATAATAATTTCCATTTATACTTTTCATTTATAGTTATTCTGTAAATTTATATTAGTTAATTATTTCCCCACATTAGGTGCTTATAGTTTTGACTATTTATATTAGTTTCACAGGGGTTGTGTTAGTATTCATTATTATTTAAAATTTAATCCTTCCAATATTATTAATTTTTCTATAATGAATGATTTATAATTATTTATTAAATTAAAATTTTCTTTCATGAGTGTTTTAGTCTTTATCCTAGAAGAAGAAATTGATAAAAAGAATATTTCAAGGTTTTTTAACCGATGAAAGGTGTTTTCTTAATTAATGTATTATATATTGATATAACCCATATAAACTAATAAAAAATATTTATTTAAATATTAAAATCATATTAAAGCATTAATTATGTTTTAATAATCATTCATGATATAATTTCATAGCATTTTCAAGTAGGTAGACAAACCAACCCAAATATGGACATACTATGATTAATGGATAATTAATGGTTTATTTAGTTACAATATCATTATAATAATAGAATAATGAGATCATTTTGTGCTTATTAGTGTGATATATAATAATTATAAATAAATAAGGTTAGAATTTAAGGATAAAAAACAATTACATAACATGAATAAATTATTTTTCCTCTTAGTTCACTTGTTTAAGACCGTTAATTTTATAACGATTATTTATCACTCATAACATTAAGAGTTTACTAAATTTTTATTATAAAAAAGTTATAAGTATCATAAAGTTTATATTTATACTTCAAAACCATTCTTATATTCATCTATTATAGGTGGTATTGAAAAATGGAATGCATCGTACTATAGAGGCGGTAGTATACACATACGCATGGATGATGATTTAATTTTTTTGAGGAATGAGATAAATAATTAATATGTTTTACTATTACAGAATCATAAATAAGTTATAAATTTCACAATTATATATTAAATTATCTTTTGGGACAATTATGGTTAGGCGATGAAGGAAAACTAACTCATTTATATGTGGATGTGGTAGTCCACACAAACAAAAAATTTACATTTTTATTTTTATTAATGGAAAAGGAAAAAGGTTTTTAATGATTAGAAAATTATTATAATAACATATCATAATAATGATAATAATTTTATCATTTAAATATCATTTAATTAAATATTTAGAATAAGTTGTGCACAAAAACAAATAGATTTGAGAAAGAGAGGTTAACAACTTATACCTCACTTCTTGGATTATCTCTTTTGCGAGGAGGGTTAATACTTTGAGGTATGGTATTTTTAGTATGAAAAAACCTATTTAAAGTGGATAGAAAGTTTTATGAGAGATTTATTATAATTTTTACTAAAATTATTGGGTTGTGGTGAGAGGGGAAGTGAGGAGAGGAGAGCCCCTTTTATAAGTGAAAAGAGATGCGTTTTTTGAAAATACCCAAAACTTTTCAATAATTGGAAGTCATTATCATGGAAAGATTATAGTTTTTTAAATAATGAGTTGGGGAAGAGATAATTTCAATAAAACCTCAAAAAATATTTTTCACACATGTTTCAATCCCTATACTACTTGAATTATTACTTTTTCCATTTTTTCTTTTACCGCGGTAACTAGTTTATACCTAAGGTAACTTAATATTATTGCCTAAAAATAAAGTGGTAATTATTAGATAATTTGGAATTAATGATTATAAATTCTAAATATATTTTTTATTCAATTTATAAAGGTTTTAAAAATTAATTTTAATATAACAAATGTATAATGTATTAGAACAATTTTGAGAAAAATGTTACTTGAGTTATAAAATACCAAATATAGGTTTGTAAAAAATAATATATATTTTTAAATACATAATGAAAATTATAAAGTAAATATTTTATTAATAAAAATGTTTCATAAATTTCTATTTCATTAGTTTATAATAATAATTCCCTAAAATTTACAACATTAGTAAAAATAGTATATTCCACCATTCAAAAAAATCAATTTTTTTTATAAAAATATCAAAAATTTATTTTATGATAATATTATTATGATAAATAAAAATATGAATTTAATTTGTTTAAATTATAATTTTAAAATTTATAAGTTTAACTTTTAAATAAAATCTTAAATAATAGTGAAAAACCATTTTTATAGGAAAATAAATTTTGGTATATTATCTATTCTAATTAATTATTTCCAATAAATTATTAATTAAACTAGTGTTAATATACTATTCATACCAAAATATATCATACTAAAAAAAGCAATTTTTAGAAAAATAGTTTTATTAGTTTCTTAACTTCACTAGTTGAGTCAATATTTAAAGTGATATTTATTTTGTTTATATATATATATATATTGTAATTCCATTTTTATTGTTTACACCTTCCAATTCTATGAATACCTTACAATAGTCTATATTTTTTCTGTGTGGGGTCAAGCTATGTAACATAGTATTAATTTAAAGAGAAATATTTTACTAAAACTCGGGTCGTTACAAATTTCAAAGTGAGTATAAATTTATATCCTTAAATAATTTATGATATGTTTGAAAAATAATAATGTATAGTGTTACATTAGTCACCAAAATATTTCAAGGTAAACTTTCAGTGTAATAGGTTCTAGGGATTACAATGATGATGAACTTAGAAAGAGTTCCAAGAAGACAAAATTGGTTACAAACATCATAACATTGGATATTGTGAAGTTAAGGAGTTTAAATATTTTATTCAAGGATTTGTTTTTTTGGAATATGATTCCTAAGTCTCACCATGATTAAAATAGGATTTCTTTATAGATTTTACTCACTAATTATTTTGTGGTAGGTTTTTATCAAATGGTTACATAATTATATGGATGGAATTACATAGAGATGTAATGAGTTTAACAAAGTTCTAAAAGCGAAACAAAAATAAGGCTAGTATGGTAGTCTATCATATATGATAAAATAAGATGGGAAATTATTTCTAGTTTTGTTAAAATTATTAAAATAGTTTAAGAATATAAAATTTATCATGTTATACAAAAGTAAATATTAACTTTATCATTCGTTCACATTAGCTGTATATATATATATATCAGGAAGTGAAATAATAATTAACATCTCAAAGTACAACGTTGAATTATCCATAAAATGTATTATTTTGATATTTTAAAATAATACTATGTTTTATAGTGTATAGGAATATAACATTTATTTTAATATAATTGTGATATACTATTTTTAACACCCCAAAAATATAAATTAAGAACACTATATTCAATAGCGTGTATGACACGCTACACCAAACACATAAGGGAATATAATATTATGAGAATTTATAATATATTTACTATTTTAAATAAATTAAATATATTTTATAGATTTAAATGCATGAGAAAATTAGTTAGTGTACTTCGCACATGACGATGAGTTTCTTCAATGGCTTGTATTACTCACAATACCGGGTTTTACCAAACAATAATATATTATTAAAATATTATTATTTAATATAATAAGATATAACCTAACTGTAAAATCTTAAATTAATAATAGTATTTACTAAATTAGAAAAATATGTGGTTTACACAAAATATTAAATGAATTTATTGGTTACAAATGGATATAAGAACCAATTGAATATTAGGGGAATGTTTTTATAAAAAACTATTTTTATGCTCACAAAGCTGTTTTATCCTAATAAATTAAATTAATTACAGTTAGTGAGTGATATTAATGTTATATATATTTTTATATTATATGAAATCAAATATTTTTGATATTCACCTATTATATTTGATAATAATAAGACAAGAACAAACCTAATATTACACGTAAAACCAATATTTTTATTAAGGCACTTTTACCACCTTTTAATGGAGAACCTATTTTAAAACCAATTTTTGGAACTTTTATATATATTATATGAAAAAATAAAATTCATATTTAAAATCTAAACATATAAATTTACTTATGGTGATATTTTCTGTATTTTTCTGTGAAGTTTCATTATTTAATGAATAGTGAGAAATACTAAATTTTAATTTAAAACCACTTTTTCTTATCATTTATTTACTATGTTATATTATATTTTAATTAGGTTTTAAATCCACATTATATAAATTATTTATCAATTAATCCAATTTAGGACATTGAAATCCATTTCACTTTGAAATTGGGCATAAAACCTCCACAAACTTTTGAACATTTTTACATTAAAAACCCGCTTTGTCGTCCCGTCTATAAGATTAAATTTATATTACTTTTTACCCCTTATATGATTAGAATTTGAAAAAATGGATTTTATATTTAGAATAAAAATTACTTATAATTTATAATCAGTTAAAATTATTTTTTTACAAAAAATATTAGTTAAAGTAATTAAAATTAATTACAACAATTAAGGTGATTTAAGTTTAACAAGAGACTAAACCTTAAACTTAAGAGCCAAAATGACCTCTAAAATTGTCCAAAATCCATTGGATGTCCATATTTAGACCTTATAATCAATTGTATCTGATTTTGTTTATTATTGGAGCCACATTCCATGGAAAAACGTGGGTTGAATTCCCTTTTTGAAAATTTACAAGAGTGTCACTCCTCCTCCACCATAAGAAGCCATCCTATCCTCCCACCTCCTAAAACCTATCAAGACTCTTTGGATAGAACAATATCTGAAAAAATATCTCATAAAAATAAAAAAACTCATCTATTAATCCTCACCTTGGGTATAAATCCATCCAAGGAGTCCCTTTGACGCAAACCAAAAGGAGTTACCCAAAGAAGAGGTAAC
Organism: Viscum album; assembly: GCA_963277665.1. Taxonomy (NCBI): domain Eukaryota; kingdom Viridiplantae; phylum Streptophyta; class Magnoliopsida; order Santalales; family Viscaceae; genus Viscum; species Viscum album. Next base: position 2,055,544,158 of record OY728157.1, on the reverse strand, counting down.
ATCTTTCATCAAGATTTTTAGTTTTATTTCCATTCTCCACCACCTAAACCATCATTATTCCATGATTATATAAAAACAAAATTATTCTCAATATACTGATATTTTTTTATGATTATATTTCAACCTATACTTACACACACTTCCATTTATCGGGTAACGAACATACTGTTTATTTGTGCGGGGAACTACCACCTCACGAAATGATGATTGTTTTTTTCCTTTACCACATTTATTGGTTGGGTATTATGATGAAAACTATGATTATATAAATTATATATGATAATTATTATGTCTTTATTATTATTTAATTATTTTATAGCACATACCCTTATACTTTTCATTTTGTGTAAATATGATAACATCCTTTGTGGAAGTGTGGACTACCACCTCCTCAAAGCAATTTGATCCATTCACGCTATACATGGAATATATAATGGATAGTTTTAATTAAACATATGTTAAATACAGAACATATATATTATATTCATGACATAATTAAATTTCTATAAATAAAATATATCATTTTATTTATTACCATTTTCACACACTTAAAAAGTGATAAGGTCGTTCGTGGACGTATTGACTACCAACTCCTTAACAAGATATGATTGATTTTACATCAAAATAATTTTATATAAAGTATATATGATTAAATAATAAGGTATTTATGATATAATTATCAATATTGAATTATTAATGTTACTTACCTTCTTTCCATAACGATCATTAAAAATTGAAACGTTACTCATGCATACGTTCGACCTACCATCTTCATGATTATAATGTTGGTTTATTTTTAATAACCATATTTAATGATCGGTTTTAAGAGTATAATTTATGTATAAATATGAAATTTATTTAATTATCATTATTCTTTATATGTTATGTAATGAAACCTTTGACCACAGTTTACCAACCAATTTTTTTTGACACATAAACTGAATTTGGTCAAAACAATCGACGAAAATTTAATTGTTTAAGTAGTTGTATACAACATGGTAATAAGTGAAATAAAAGTAATGATAAAAATTAAAATGGTTCTAAAGTAGGTAAATAATTAACATATGTATATTATTAAAGAATATGAAGACACACAATACAAGTTTGACTCTAGGTAAAATATTTTCATCTCACATTTTACATTTGTGAGCTAAATGTCATATTCACCACTTAATTATTTTGTGTGGTGTATATACTATCAATTTTAATATATTATATCATGATTTATTTTATCTTCATGGTATTTAAAAGTTTCATTTAATGTTATTATTTCATGATTCTTATGATTCAAATGTTTGGTATGTGACACATTGGAATGTTTAAAGATTATTTTCCTCAAGAATAATTTTAATGATATTTTAATAATATTTTCATTCGAGGAAATAATATAACCATTTTTCAATAAAACCTTTCATTTTTCTCTCCTATGGTTATAAATTACCTTTTTCAAGTATTAGTTACATTTTTCCACTCTTTGGTACTCAAAGCCTTTTAAAAAATGTTTTTAAGAAAACCCAACTTCATTTCTCTCTTTACTCAGAGAACCCATTTTCTTCAAAAAACCATGTTTTATTAAAATGTTTTTAAAATTTTCAAAATTATTTTTGTAAATAATTTTTTAACGTTTTTTTCTTTTACCCATATTTTCAAATAAATCTTCTTATCGATTTCCGAATAAAGAATTTTTCTAACCTTTTACCATGAAAAAAGAATTTTATTTTTACATCATATAAAATTTACTAATTTACCCACATTCATTTCTTAAAAGCTTACTTTGAAAGTTTAAAAGTTTATTTTTTTAAAAAAAATTTAAAAAGTGATTTTCAAAATATTTTTCAAAATTGAAAGGGTATTTTTCTCAAGAATATTTTTAAGATATCATTTATAGTATTTCTATTCATCAATGAAAAAAACCATTTATTTATACCATACTTGGGATATGTTTTATTAATACCATCCTTATTTTTTACTTTGGATAGTATACGATTAAATTGTACAAGGATAGTATTCAAATTCACTTCCTTGATTCCTTTTAGTCCCCTTGGAATATTAAATTTCATAATATCATTTGGAATTGAATTTCCCCTATGTATCTATATCATTTTCCATGGATATGATTATTTCTTAAACTATATACCATTTTCCATATGGTGTTCACTTTGAAATTTATTTGATTATTTGAGGAAATATTGATAAATATGTATCTTCTATTTAATATGGATATTTGATAAGTCATATTATTTATTTCAATTATTCGATATGAGAATTACTTTAGACAGGTAGGACACGGGTGGGGCCCAGTTATAGATAGCCCCTAGATGCATTAGTAGTATCATGAGATGAATTAGTTTTGAAAATTAGATGGGTTTCTACCTGATATGATAAACCATCTTGTGAAAGGTCTTGATGGTAATGGTTCTATGTACGTAGGAAACATGTCATCCAATAATTAAAAATTTCCATCATTTAGTTTCAGTTATTATTCTTCTATCAGATTTTTCATCTATATATCTATGTAAACATTTCATTTTTATTTCATTGATGGAATTGAATGTGTTTCAGTTTCTTACCTTTCCATATTGATTTTTCCTTATCTATTTATTTTAATTGAATGCGTTTCTAGATATTTCCTTGCCATATTTTTATGCACTTTCTTATCAGTTTTTTGATTATATGGTATGCATGATTCATTATTTACCATTCCAAAATTATTATTCTCATTGATTCATTATTTATTCATCTATACATTACCCTTACCGAGCATTTGAGATCACCCTTATATTTTTCCATTCCCTAGGAATCCAATAAGCATACTATGAAATATATGTATTGATATACTAGATGGAATAAAGTTATTCTAGAAAGGAAAAAAGATGTTATAATTCATGTATTCAATTGCAATACAAGACTTATGTATGTATTTGGTTTATCAAGTATACTAAACTAACCAGTCCTTTAGGATTTGATTCGTTGGAATCATGAAAATATAATAGTATTATACACTTACTTCAGGCTTTCTGGGGTCGGGTTGCTACAGATGGTGTCAAAGGAAGTTTAGTAGGAACCTTGAGAACTATATTTATGAAAAAATAGATTAGAGAACATAGAAATAAGGTATAATTTGAGGATAAGTATAGAATAAAATTCTATAATTTTTCTAAGATGGAGATTATGTAGTTTTCCTAGAAATACATCCATGTTTGGATACTATAAGTGGACATGGTTTTGGAAAATATGTACATAGGAGTAAAAAATATAACAAGTTGTGTTGGGTCTGACTTGGCGTAACCTGGTACACGACAATGATCCTTACTATGCACTTGGTTTGAAACTCCCTAGAGATATACTTAGGATAATTCAAATTTTATTTACAAACTATTATGAAGGATTTTAACAATGAATAACCTAGGTTAAACCTAAGGTGTTTTAGATTGAAGATAAGGTGTCATAATTTAGAAATCATGTAAATGATATTATAGATAATCCCTAGACCAAGGAAGGACCTATGTAGAAATAAATGGATGAAGTATTTATGTATTAGGGTTGTGTTGAAAACTATAAGATATTTAATGATTAAATTTCAAGGATGTACATCATATTTATTTTTGAAATTGTATCATTGTGGTTTTTGAAAAGGAAAACCTATGTTATAGGTGAAAACCCATAAATTTCAAAAATTCCACAGGACTTGAACCCATGGCTGAAGGATGATAAGGGATTCACACCTACCAATAGACAACACAATTTCCTAGTTAATATATTAGTGTTTTTAGTTGAATAATTTGAGGAATAAATATTTATAATAAACCAATAGTAATTATTTTTTTGGTTTAAAGATTAATTACCTTACCAAATTAGTTTTTTAAAATAGTTAGAGACAAATAGTAAGACTTTTTACTCTTTTATGGGCCTTAAGATACTTTAGAAATGTATTTTAGTGCTTTAGGCAATAAAATTAATTTTTGGATGAATTGGAAAACTAATTTAATCACAATAAAATAAAAAAATTGTGTTTATAGAAATATACCAAGTTAGTATATTTCATTATATTATTAGTTATTAAAATAATTAACCATCAATAGAAAAATGACTTAGAAATAAAATGTTTTCATAATACCTTAATTTTTTTAAAGTGATTGTCTTCTAAATCATAGCAGATTTATAGATTTGAGGACCTCAAGTTTCTATGGATCATTATCTTTTTTGTGATATTTGACCTCAATCACTCCCTATAAATATTTAAAATTTTCCTCCATTTAAGTTTCTCTACTTTCTACTAAGGTTCTATTACTTAGATACCTAGTCATATGTTAATCCACGTGACCTTTGTACTTCCCATTCTCTCTTTTCTAAAGGATTTTTTACAAACCCTTCTCATGATGTGGAATTTAAAAAGAGAAAATATCAAACAATATATTACCAATATAGAGTTTAAATTGTTAGGAAACAATTTAATTAAGGTGGGGAGAATATAATTCCATGAAAATCTAAAGTAAGAACATTATATTTAATAGCGTGTATGATACACAACACCAAGCACATAATAGAATATAATATCCTAATAATTTATAATATATTTACTATTTAAAATAATTTAAATATATTTTATTGCATTCAATGTATGAGTAATTGAGTTAGAGTATTTCGCATGCAACAACAATTTTCTTCAATGGCTTGCGTTAAACACATGACCGAGTTTTACCTAACAACAATATATTATTAAAATATTTTTACTTAATATAATTAGATATAACCTAACTGTTAAATTATTGGTTATTAATAGTATTAAATCAATTATGAAAATATGTTGTTTATACAAAATATAAAACAAATTCATTGGTTACAAATTAAGTTAAAATGGATATAAGAACCAATTTAATATAGCAGGACTGTTTTTATATGAAACTATTTTTATGCTCACAAAGTTGTTTAATCCTAAAACATTAAACTAATTACATTTAGTGAGTGATATTAATATTATATATATATATATATATTATTTAATAAAATATTTTTCATATTCAAACAATATATTTTATCATCATAAGATAAGAACAAACCCAATATTATATATATAAACCTATATTTTTATTAAGGCACTTTTACCGCCTTTTAATGAAGAACCTATTTTAAATATAATTTTTAGAAAATTTATAAATACTATATGTAAAAATAAAATTCATATTTGAAATATATTTATAATAATTAGCTTGGGGTAAATATTTGGTATTTTTCTATGCAATTTCATTTTTTAATGAATAGTGAAAAATACTGAATGTTAATTCAAAACAACATTTTTTCTAATTTATTCATAGCGATAAGTTATATTTTCATTTGGTTTTAACGTAAAATTATAAAAATTATTTATCAATTAACCCAATTTAGTAAATTGGAATCCATTTCACTTTTAAATTGGGTATAAAAACTTAGAAAACTTTTGAACGTTTTTTACTTTAAAAACCCACATTTTCGTCTTGTCTGAGGGATTAAATTTAAATTAGTTTTTGACACTTATGTAATTGGAATTTGTAAAAATGGATTAAATATTTTAAATAAAAATAATTTATAACTTATTATATGTTCAAATTAGTTTTTGATCAAAAATATCAGTGAAATTAATTAAAATTAATTACAACGATTAAGGTGAAATTAAGCTTAAAAAGGGAATAAACCTTAAGATTAAGGGAAAACATGACCTAAAAAATTATCCAAAATCCATTTTATATCCATATTTAGACCCTATCCTAACTTTTATCTAATTTTTTCCATTATCGGAGCTACTTGCAATGGAAAAAACATTGGTTGAATTCCCTTTACCAAAATTTACAAGAGTGTCACTCCTCCTCGACTATAAAAAGGCCTCCTATCCTCCCACTTCATCACAACTCTCAAGACACTTTGGATCGACCAAAATCTGCCAAAATATCTCCTCAAAATCTCTACCATAATCTTATAAGCCTCCCCTCATGAATAAATCTATCTAAGGAGGCCCTTTTGGGGAAAACCAAAAGGAGTTACTCAAAAAAGATGTAACATCTTTCCTCAAACTCTTTAGTTTTATTTTCATTATATGAACCTAAGATCTCCTTATTGAATTATTATATTACAAAAATAGTATTATAAATATTCTGATATTTTTTTATGCTAAGGTTTCTACCTACACTTATAGAAATGTCCCTCTGATGGGTAAGGAATATAATGTTTATGTGTACGATGAACTACCACCTCATGAAGTGATGATTGTTCATTTTTTTTACTTTACCACCATTCATGATTGGGAATTATGATCGATATTATATTTACATATGTTATATATTATATTTATTATGTATTTATTATTCTTTAATTATTATATAACACATACCCTTATACTTTATATTTTTTGTAAATACGATAACATCGTTTGTGGAAGTGTGGACTACCGCCTCCTCAAAGCGATGTGATCCCTTCATGCTATACATGGATTGTATAATGGATGGTTTTAATAAAAAATATGAAACATAAACAAAAAACACACACACACATATATTATATTCAAGACATAATTAAATTTCTAAAAATACAATATTTTATTTTCTTTATTACCCTTTCACACACTTAAAAAGTGATAACGTCATTTGTGGACATGTGGACTACTGCCACTTCAACACGACGAGATTCCTTTTACATCACAAGAATTTTGTATACAAGTATATATGATTAAATAAGTTTTTATTTATTATTTAATTATAATTATATAATGATTAATTTTACTTACCTCATTTCCATAACAATCATTGAAACTTGGGGATGTTACTCATTCATACGTACGACCTACCGTCTCCCTGATTGTAACGTTACTTTATTTTTCATAATAATATTTAATTATTGATTTTAAAAGAATAATTGATATATAAATATGATAATTATGTAATTATTATTATTATGGATATGTTATGTAATGACCCCTTTGACCATAGTTGACCTACCAAATTATTTTTGACACATAATCTGAATTTGGTCAAAACACCTCACATAAACTTATTTGTTTAAGTAGTTGAGTAAAACATGGTAATAAGTGAAATAAAAATAATTATAAACATTAAAAAGGTTCTTAATTATGTAAATAATTAACATAAGTTTTTTATTTAGGAATATAAATACACATGATACAAGACAAACTCAAGGTAAGGGGTTTTCATCTCACTTTTTACATCTGGGAGATAAATGTCATATTCACCACATAGTTATTTTCTATGGTGTATCTAATATACATTTGGATATATTATATAATGAATTATTTTATATGGTATTAAAAACTTTAATTTAATGTTATTACTTCATGAGTCTTATGATTCAAATGTATCAAAGTAGTATGAGACACATTGAAATGTATAAAGATTATATTCCTTAAGAATAATTTTACTGTTATTTCAATGGTATTTACATCTAAGGAAACAATATGAAAATTGTTAAATAAAGCCTTTAATTTTCCTATCCTACATTTATTCATGACTTTTTCAAGTATTAGTAACATTTTCCCACTCTTTGGTCCTCAAAAGTTTTTAGAAAATATTTTTAAGGAAAACTGACTTCATTTCCCTTTTTAGTTGGAGAACCCATTTTCTTCTATAAACTATGTTTTATTAAAATGTTTTAAAAAAGGTTTTTAACCTTTTAAAAATGATTTATTAAAGGAATTTTTACCCTTGTTTTCTTTTACCCATGTTTTCATAGGAATATTCTTATCGCTTTTGCGAACACGGCATTTTTCTAAACTTTTACCATGAAAATGGAATGTACTTTTTACCTCTCATGACATGTATAGATTTACACACCATAATTTATTTGAATCTTACTTTTAATTTTTGAAAGGTTAATTTTTAAATAATCTTTTTCTAAAAAGTTCTTTTAAAAAAAATATTTTTAATTTTTTTTCAAAATAGAAAGGATATTATCCTCAAGAATTTTTAGGAGAACTTTTATAGTATTTCTATTCATCGGTGACAAAAACACATTATTTCTACTCCATTTGGGATATGTTATATTGATACTATACTTATTCTTCCTCTGGATAGTCCATGGTTGATTTATCCAAGGATAGTATTTATATTCAATTCCTTGATTCCTTTTAGTCCCCTTAAAATATTCAATTTCCTATGATCATTGGACATTGAATTTCCCCTAAGTATCTATATAATATTTTATGGATATGATCACTTCCTAAACTTTATACTTTTTTTCATATGGTTTTTACTTTTAAATTTATTTGATTATTGGGAGAAATATTTATAAATCTGTATCTTCTATTCAATATGGATATTTGATAAGGCATATTATTTGTTTCAATTATTCACTATAAGGATTTATTTGGACAGGTACAACATGTGTGGGGCCTGATTATAGATATCCCCTTACACTACAAAAAATGGGAACATTAGAGGGGGTTATTTTTGACATTAGAAGGGGTTATAACCCCTTCTAAATCCATTAGCGGCGGTTGTGACTAACCGCCACTAATGTGGCCACCTACTTACTTTAGTGGCGGTTTTTAGTAAGCGCTGCTAAAGTCATGTTGAATTTAGTGGCGGTTACATTAGAGGGCGTTTAAACCCCCTATAATGTTCACGTAAACTCACCAGACTGACCACAACCGCCACTAGTTCGAATGCTTTAGGGGCGGTTCAAACCGCCCCTAATAAAGGTGTTACTTTAGGGGTGGATGTGAAAACCACCCATAAAGCTTTTTACAATTTTTTAATGATATCCTGTTATATCTCTCTCCCTCCGATTCACTTATCCACTAAGGTTCCCCTCACCTTCATCCAACATCCCCCTTTGGTTCCCACCGACCTCCTCTGCCTCCCCTCTGGTTCACTACGCCCTCACCCTCATCCTCAGCCCGCCTCCCCTCCGGTTCCCCGCGCCCTCATCCTCCTGGTTACTACCTACCACCTCCCCTCCTGTTCACCGCGCCCTCACCGTCATCCCCCTGCATCCTATACCGGAACCCTCAGCCTGATCCGGTTCCCAGCTGCGCGCAGCGGCCCCGGCCTCCCCCGCTCCGCATCTGCAAAGAACAATGAATGCGCTTGGTTTTAAACCGGTACCACCCAAGAAAGACTTTTTCTAGAACACCTCCTGCGCACCACTAGTCCAACTATTTTTTTGATATGTATATTACACATTCTAATATTTATATATATATTTGACTATTTATTATAACAAATATTATTAGCATAATATATTTACATACATTTAAATAATAATAATATATATTTTTTACTATATTTATTTGTATATGCAGTTATATATATTTATATAATTATATATTTATATATCACCTAAATATATTACACAAGTATATATGTATATATTATACTTATGTGTGTGTTCACACTTGATAATAATAATATTATTAATTATTATTATTCTTATAAAACCTATTTTTTAATCTATAAAAATTATATGTTGGTTTTATAAATACTATATATTTAGTTTTTGATTTATATCAAATATATATTATATTAAATACATTTATATTATATATTTATGTAAATTATGTATATACAAAAATAAATATTTATATTATATATATAAGTATTTACCTAATATATTTATATAAGGTCTTTAAAAATATATTTATATAATGTATTTCAATACATATATTTATTACTATTTATACTAATAAATATACTTATTTGTATAAACTGTATAATATTATATGAAATTAATATATTATTATTATTATATGAAATACAATCTATACAAATATTAATATTATATGTAATTAATATTATATGATATGTAATTAATATTATATTATATGTAATTAATATTATATTATATATAATTAATATTATATCATATATTATTAATATTATATTATATATTATTAATATTATGTTATATATAATTAATATATATATTATATATAATAAATATTATATGCAATACAATTTTATATTATATATAATTTATATGTATATTATATATAATAAATATTATATAAAATGCAATTTATAGAAAAATATACTTAATATTATATGAAATACAATTTTATATTATATAAAATTAATATTATATGAAATAAAATTTATAAAAATATTTATATAATGTATTTAAATACATATATTTATTATTATGTACATTAATATATATATAAGTATTTCAATAAATATACATTAATATAAAGTTATGTCTATGAATTCTATTTCATATAAAATTAATTATATATAATATAAAGGCATAAACCTATTAGATAAAATATATTTATTAATATCATAATATAATTTATGAAAACTACAAGCTTGGGTTTTTATATGATATATTTTTTAGATAAATTATATTTACGTATATATTTAATTATGGAAGTTTTTTTTAAATAGTGGCAGTTCACAACCCCTTTAATCTCTTAAATTAGAGGGGGTTTTAAACCTCCTCTAAATTAAAGACATTAGAGGGGGGGGGGGTTTCAAACCCCTTCTAAATTAATGACATTAGAGGGGGTTTTGAACCCCCTCTAATTTAAAGACATTAGAGGGGGTTTTTCACCCCCTCTAATTTAAAGACATTAAAAGGGGTTTTGAATGCCCTCTAATTTAAGAAATTAGGGGGGGGGGGGGGTTAAACCCCCTCTAAAATCTATCTAGGTATTAAAAAAATAATGTTAAAAAATTTAGAGGGGGTTCAAAACCCCCTCTAAATAAAGAAATTAAGGGGCTCTATAACCCCCTCTAAATTCTATGTTTAGAGAGGGTTGAATATAATCCCTCTATAATTTTTATAGAAAATTAATTTAGAGGGGGTTCATAACCCCCTCTAAATTCGATGATTAGAGGGGGTTGTGCAGAACCCCCTCTAATGTTATAGAAAATGAATTTAGAGGGGGTTGTTCATAACCCCCTCAAAATAACCCCCTCTAATGTACTGTTTTTTTGTAGTGTTAATGCATCAATAGTCTCATGAGATGAATTAGTTGTGAACATTAGATGGGTTTTTACCTGATATGCTAAACCTTATTGTGAAATGTCTTGATTATAACGGTTACATTTACCTACAAAACATGACATCCAATAATTAAGCATTTACCTAATTTAGTTTTAGTTATTATTAATCCATGCTATTTTTCATTGACATATCTATGGATACATTTCATTTTTAGTTCATTGATTATATGGAATGTGTTTTAGTTTCTTACCTTTCCATATTTATTTTTCCTTATCTAGTTTTTTTAATGTTAAGTGTTTCCATTTATTAACTTTCCATAATTTTTTATACACTTCCTTTTAATTTTATTGATTATATGGTATGCGTGTTTAGTTATTTACCATGCCAAAAATATTATTCTCGTTGATTCATTATTGATTCCTCTATACTTTAACCTTAATGAGCGTTTGAGATCACCATTATTTTTTTTCCATTTCCCTAGTAATCCACGAAGTGTACTATGAAAGATATATAGGGATATACTAGTTTGAATAAAGTTATCCTTGAAAGAAAAAAATTATGTTGTAATACAAGACTACTAAAATATAATTATTTATGGTAATTATTATCACATAACCATTTAATTGGTGGGTATGAATATTATTAACTAAACTATGAAATATATATATATATATATATATTACATAATCAATATAAATTCATGGATTATTAGGAAATAAGTACTCAATTTTAATTAAAGTTATTTTATGCTTTTGAAATACATTTTATTTAAAAATATTTTTATTATTTTTGGGAGAAAATATTATTATTAATTTATGAAAATTAAGTTAATTTTATTTTATGAAAATTAATTTAATTTAATTTTATAAAAATAATATCATTTTTCAAAACATAATATAAAAATTATCTTCAGGTGAAATGTTTTAATTTTTCTAAAATGATTGATTTTTTTAGTGAATAGTGAAAAATACCGATTTTTATTTAAAACTGTATTTTTGTTTCAAGAATTTTAAAAGTTCCATTTAAAAAAAATTAATTAAAAATTAATTTTATTAATATTATATTATTAATAATTCAATTATGTTTATTGGAATCAATTTTATGATTGAATTTGGTATAAAAGCATTCTTATACATAAAAGACATTTTTCTGAAAAAATGTTTTTCATTGTGTTTTGAATTTTTATATTACATTAATTAATTTCAAATATATAAATTTAATATTAAAAAATGTATTCCATATTTTTGAATCATGAGGTAATTTTTTTTAAATAGATCCCTTTTATTTTTGGTCATTATGAATAGTAACCGTAATAAAAAAATTATCATCACGGTAAGGATAAATTGGGCCAATAAGGTTAGAAATATTATGATAAGAACAGGAAAATGACTCAAAAACTTGAATCAATTTAATTTTATGAACCAATTTTATCCATACTCATCCAATATTTTAATATATGTGTTTTTGTTTCCATTTGGATATGACTTTGACCTTTATATTATTATATTAAATAAAAGTCAAAAACATGATTCTTTTTGTTTTATTATATTTAAATATTTTACATTAGGATAAACAGAGGAAATGTTTTCTTATAAACATTTATTTTAAATTTTAATATTTTTTTCATGGTAATTTATTTCTAATTTTTAGTTACGAATTAATTACCTTAAATTCTTACGCAACACCGACACAATATTTATCAAATTAATAGAAAAATAAAATAAATGATTTTAATTAATTAATGGGTCCCATGAATTTTATAGATATATATGAGTTGATTGTGAATTTTAAAAATATTATATTCAAATTCACCATTTTTTATTTATGTTTTTAATTTCATATTAAAATAATAGTTTCAAAAATGACATTAATAATATTTTATAATAAATAATATTTTATTAAATGATTTAAAATTCATGAAAAAATTAAATTCATCCAAATGAATGTTATATGGTTGAAAAAATCAACCATGGTCCATTTATGGTATGTTATTCCTTTTATGGTAACATTTTTTACCATTAAAGGGTAGAAACTTTTATTATTGTGATAATTGTTAAAAGGGTTAATGTGGGGAGGGGGTTAAAATTAAAAGATAAGGGTGAAAATATGACAAAAAAATGTTCAAATTTTATTATATTAGAGTATTTATAAAAATTAAAATTATATATTTTTATTATTTCAATTGGGATCTATTTTAACAAGAAAAATAATTTATATGAAAAATAATTTATATTATTTTAATATTTTATGAAATATTAAGAATACCCCTCCCCTCACTTATAAATGGATACCCCTTCCCTCTTTTATTTACACCACTTTGTGCCTTAAATATCAACCATAAACTACCAAATTATATTCTAAAAATCTTTAAACAAATGATAGAGATGATTTATTTCCCAAAAGACTAACCCTAGAATCCTTAAGAGGATATCTAAAGGAGTTCTTTCAAAGAAAAGGCAGTCACATTAACCGATCACATTCTTTTTTTACTTATTATTTTATCTCTTATAAATCTTTAGTATTTATAATATAATATTAAATTAAATATAATAAATGTACTTAAATGTTATTGTGATTATGAAACCACCATTATATTCACTTTTTTCTATCAAATGGTAAGTGAAAGTATTCCTAGTGCGTACGTATCGCTTACCGTCTCTACGTAGAGATACAATTCATTTTTCACCACGATTTTTTATGAATGGGTATTGTGATGGGTTTAATTTTTATATATGATATTAATAAAATAATTATTTTTCTATAATTATAATATCATATCTACCATTTTACCTTATAATCTATTTGAAAATAATAATGTCGCTCATGCGCACATGTGGACTACAACCTCCACAAAATAATGCGATTCATTTTTCATTTCTTATTTACATGGATGGTAATAAAGATAGATTTAATGAATATATATTATATATAAGAAATAAAAATTGTTATATAGAGGTAAATTATTATTTAAACTTCTCTCATACCATCTGTCGAAAAGTGAATACAAAATTTATGTATATGTATAACCTACCATCTTCATGAACAGTGTAATTAATTTTTCTATCTCTAAATTTTATAGATGAATATAAATATAAATATATTGGATATATATATATATATTATATTTATATCATTAATAAAATTATATATATGATATAACCATAATCAAATTGTATGGAGTAAAACTATCAAATCGAAACATACATGGAAGATGAAGTAGTTATCACCCGGAACAATGATTTTAATAAATAGTTATTAAAAAATGGGTGATAAAAGGTCATAAGTGAATCATATATGGTATTTATATATTATTATGGTTATAAAATATATTTATAATAAATCTATATTTATTATACAGGAGTTTCAAACATGTATGAAAGAAGTCAAACCAGAGGTATGAGTTTATCGTTTCACTTTTACTTCTATAAGGCATATGACATAATAACCAATTATTTATTTTTTGTGTTGTGTATAATTCCATTTGATATGTTATATCCTGAATATTTTATATTCTTGTAATTTAATGATTCATTTAAAGTTATTATTTCATGTGGAATATGATTCAGAAGTTACCAAAGTTGTAAGAGTTTATTTCACAATCTCATTATTATAGATTCCTTTTAATTTTTTTAAAGTAAAAAATGGGTAAAAATGTATTTAATAAATCATGGGAGAATATTAAAAAAGTTTATTTTCCTCAGTAATGTTTTTAATGGAATTTTTATGGTATTTTTATTCATCAATGACATCAACCCTTTATTTTAATGGTGACCTATTAAGGATTTTTTAGAATGATACCGTCCTTATTCTTTATCTGGATGGTTTATAATCGTTTGGATTTGGGGAAATATTAACATTTCATATGATATTTCTTCATTAATAATTTTTATTTTTATTATATATTAAATTTTTATTCACCCCTTTAATATGATGAATGCATTGAACTTAGTAAGTGATGGGAAGAGCTCGCTATAGCCCCTCGATGCATTAGTAGTTCTCATGAGACAAACTAGTTTGGGTATTTGGATAAGGCCTTATTAATTTATATAGGATATCTTGGCACGAGTCATTGATGATAATTTTATGATGTATGAAATTATGAATTCCCTAATTATGAGATTAGTTATTGATTTAAATGTGATTTTTTAAATAGTTATGATATTCATGGATAAGTTTCAAGATCATGTGATTAGTTACATGGAATTATTTTATCATCATTTATTCCTACCATATTATTACTTGTGCTCAAGTTATTGACTAAATGGAATGTGTTTTCAGTTATTTTTCTTTTCATATTAGTTATGAATTATTTACTCTTGATATATTCCATTGTACATAACCCTTACTAACCATCTAAGATCACCCTTATTTTGTTTCCTTTCCCTAGGATATGAAGAAGGAATATTTTAATGATTTCAAGGATGTATAATATTTAATTTCAATATTTTATGTATTTTATGTTTGTAAATGTAATGTGAGATTCAAGTATGTATCTAGTTTTCCAAGACTAATAATCTATTCACTCCACTGGGCGGCAATTAATTGTATCTAGTTCCATTGTAATAAGTAACCCTTGAATCTAGGCTACTAGGGTTAGGGTCTTTACAGTTGGTATTAGAGAAAGTTTAGTAGAAAACATGAGAACAAGATTTACGATATCATAAATTAGGGAACATAACCCTGTGGTTATCTTTGATCATAAGTTTGAGTATAAGATAATATCCTAAAGTATTGGTAAGGTAGTGATTATGTAGTTTTCTCATCTCATGTTTGCTGATGACATGCTTTTCTTCATTAATGGAAGGAAATAATCATTGGATGACTTACTAATTAATATCATGTCAATCTATGGGGTTTTGAGTGGGAAATGGGTCAAATTCATGACAATTAATGTCTTTATATACAATAAATGTTATTGGAGGCGTTGTAGGGACATTCAAGATAGACTGGGTATGCAACAACGACAATTGCCCATGATCTTCCTCTGTGCTCCAATTTCCAATGGCAGAATCAAGAAGGATCTTTTTTATGACATCTTAAATAGGATCACTGGGTGGATATGTAATTAGAAAAGTAAATTACTTTTATTTTGTGGGAGGATAATGTGGATCAACATGCTTCTGGAATCGATCCCAATGCATGTTATCTCCATTATCAAACCCCCCAAAGGTATTATCATCAAGATAGAGAATATCATGAACTCCTTTCTATGGGATGAAAATCAGGTAGGATGATGTCATTGGGCATCATGGAAATGGCTATCCAAAATAATTTATGAGGGTGGTATTGGGATGCAGATTGTGGTTGAAACCATAAAGGCCATGCAGACCCGATTGGAATGGGAGGTGATTAATGGAACTTCATTATTGGAAAAGTTCATTAAAAATAGGTATGCAGATGACTGGAGGGGATGGGATAACCACAACAGAAAGATGTATAACCTTGGTTTATGCATTAGTGATCATATGGATGTCTTTTAGGACTATTTAAGATGGATTTTTAGACATAGATACATCAAACTGTGGATGGAAAACTGTGTAGAAAATGGGCTATTTTTCTAGGGTTTCTAGCTCCGAACATCACATTCAAAGAGGCCACCTGGTATCCATCTTTTATTAATTCTATATTAAGTTATAAGAAGAAGGAGGTCCAAAATTACATTAGGATGGTAGAGGAAACAAATCATTGTGTGTTTTTGAGATCAAGATTAGGCTGTTTCTACGGACGTGACTTCAAGAAATTGATGCATGTGTGGGACAATGGTGATGAGTAGAATAGAAAACACTGGTGAAAACCGATTACTAGAAAATTAAAATTTCTAGTTTTGAGACTTATATTTAAGGACATTTCTATGAAGGATAGAATTCATAAGAAGGGAGTGAAACTTTCATCTCCGTTCTAGTGTTTCACCTATCCTCAAAATGAATCAGTTGAACACGTGTTTTCATGAGGGATTGGGTGAGAGTGATCTAGGACTTCTTGTGGAAGTTTATGAAAAATAGTGGGAGCTGGGTCTCAATACAAAATTTCCTATAGGATTGGTTTTTGGGTGCTGAACAGGTGGAGGATGAACTCAAGTTATGTGGTATGATTTTTTCGGTGGCTTGCTGGACTCTTTGGGATGTAAGGAAAAAGGATAGAGAAGGCATAAAACGATCTCGAATATTTCTTCAAATGCAGGTTAAGCTGATAGTGGAGGATTTGGGGGTTCTTATTAAAGGGGGGGGGGACATATACCGATTCTTTTAGGAAGACCATTTTATGGGTTCACATGCAAATAGGTGTAGTGATTTACCAGGGGAGATAGGTATGCTGGAATGCACCTCACTCAAGTTTTAAATTGAATGTGGACGAATCTTGTATAGTTGGTGTTATCATGGGGGGGGGGGGGATTATAAGGGAAAATATGAGATCTGTTATTTTTTTGTTTAGTTCTTTTTACAGTACAGGAACGTCTATTTGAGTCGAAGCACGTACCATGGACACCGAGATGTCGCTTTGCAGGAGCTTCAACATTTAGATATCTGAAGTGGAGTTTGATTCAGTAGTTCTAGTCAGGTTGTTACATAAAGAGGGTAAGGTACCATGGTAAATAATTTATATTTTCAAGAAATGTAGGAATCTCTTAATTCAGGGCACTTCTCTTCATCACACGTTGATGGAGGGGAATAGTGCAGCTGACACTCATTCCAACAAAGGTATGCCAGGGAAAAGGTTAATTTTGTACACTAGCTCGAGTTCCATACCTAATTATTGTAGGCTTATTTATAATGGAGATTCCCTAGGTCATCATCATTTTCTACCTCCTTAATGTGGTCTTGTACTTGATCAGATTTCAATAAAAAATTAACTTTCATCCAATGAAGGATGACATAGTTTAAATATAAGGTTTCATAGAGTAAAAAGAAGGTGTCGTGATTTATACATCCCATGAATGATATTTCAAGATTTACCACTATGATTATTTTATCTCATGCCATGATTTTTATTTTTATATAATGGTTGAAATAATAAGGAACCATGTTAACATAAAATTTGATGGAAAATGTGGTGATCATGGGAAACCAAATGGGATAATAACTAGAGTGAAAGATATTTTGATTATGTCTAATTAGTTATAAAGGTATACCATTAAAAAATTACACCATAAAAAACTCTCAAAATCACCAAATAAGATAAGTATAGAGTCCATTGAGATCTTGGGTGGTGTAGACTATGGTGGAAAGAATGATCAATTTACTTCATGTTAAAAATGTGGAGAGAGACAACCAATAAAATGACTCAATGTAAGGATAAAATGTTTTATGTGTGTAATTAAGGGCATAAATTAATGAATTATTGAGGGAAAATAAATATTTCAATATAAGGAAATAAATTTCCTCATACGACACTATTTATAGTTTAATGTATTATGTGTGGGGAATATGGGAATTATCTGATCGAATTCCCTAATCCATGGGTTAATCTTAAGATAAGGAAGAACCTATGCTATGAAAATCATTGAAGTGTAAGGATTAAATAATCTATGTATTGGTATTCAATAACTATTTTTTTGAAGTATAATATTAATGATAATATAGATATAAGAATAATGAAACATATAAATATTGTTCCACAATAGTTTTAAGTATTTTAAAAGATATCGTACTGATATCCATGAAAAATGATTTAGTGTTAAGGTGATGATTGGAATTGATGAAGTAAATGGGGTAGTATTTGTGACCTAGAAATTGGTTAGTTATTTTATGATAAAGTGATTTAGGTAATATTTGATGAAGTCTATTGCATTTTTTGGATTTATGGAAATAGTATGTGATTTAATTTAAGGAATAAGAGCTGTGTTAATTTTTGAAGCATATATGTTTTTATATGGGGTTAACATAAGAGTTATGGATACAATCACGGGTTTATATATTTAAGTTTATCATTAGTTCAATGGAATATATACCCATTTTGAGGTTTTATGTGATGGGGTTTTGAGGTGATTTGAAACTTTTACTTTGTTTTAGTAAGGATTCTCTATTTAGGTTTAAATAACTCATTGTTTTAGTATATTATTTTAGGTTAGGTTAATTATTGTATATTAGATAGTGGGATATAGATAAAATTGATGCTTAAAACACGATTCATTGACAATGTGATATTTTCAAAAATATTTATGTCCAGGAAAATGATTACCTTTTAGGTTACTATTTATAATTGATTCATGATATTTTTGTGAATTTCATAACCTTATAAGAATATCCAATTTTTTATCGTTGTGATTAATGATATTTTTGGGATGAATAATTAGGTTGAGGTATATGTAACCATTAGATTTAATATGTAGTTTAACATGAATTATTATTTAGGAAGAATGTAATTAAAATTTTGGGGACATAATTTAAAAAACATAAGACCTTATTTGAGCTTAAACCATTCTTTAATGTTGAGTTTATTGAGGTTAATTGGGATGTGGGGTTAATTATTTGTGAAAAAATCTAAGATGAAACTTTGGTGTTATTGTATAAATTTTGAGGTAAAATACATTATTTATTCATATGAAGGTTTATAAATTTTTTATATTATCTTACCTTATGGTAGCCATTTTTGTTATTGTTAATATTTAAATATTGGAGGAATATCTTTCTATCCTTTTATGGATTATGTGATCCATTAGAAGTTGATTTTTGTGCTCCAGGCATGAAAAATACATCCTGAATACTCGTTTTCTATGAAAAAAACATGATATTGTGGTGAAAATTGATTAAAATAAGAAATTATACTTTTTAAGTTAGTGTATTTCCTTATTTTATTAGTTTATTTGGTAAATTAATCCCTCAACCTTAGGAAATAAATATTGAAATTAATTTTTTTTCTCTTAACATTAATTTACAATGAATTGATTGTCACTTCACCCCTCACTGATTTAGGGTTTTATAGTCCTTAAATATATCTTTAATAGGTTCTATATCATTCTCAATTATTCATCACATATTTGTCTTCTCTTAATGTTCCCCTATCTAGGTACTTGAATACATGATATTTAAGGAAAACTTTATGTTTATCACACTTTTTTTAAAGTTTTATTATCCCTCTATATGATGTTGGTTTTAGAAAGGTGTTAAACCTTTGATGACCAAGATAAAATTTTTAGGGAACAATTTATTTAAGGGGGTATAATGTAATATCTCAAGATTTTAAAATATTATTATTTAACATAATACTTATTGCCTAATAATTTAATTAGTGGGCGTGAACAATTTTTACCAAATTATGAAATATATATAAAGGTTTTACTCAATAATAATTCATTTATTATTCATAAATAAGTACTCAATTTTTAGTAAAGTTATTTTATGCTTCAAAAATACGTTTTCATCAAAAATATTTTTTATTAATTTTCATGAGAAAATATTATAATTAATCTCTATAACTTATATATATATATATATAAATTATTATATAAAAATAATATAATTTTTAAAATAAGAATATTTAAAATTATCTTAGGGTGAAATTTTTGGATTTTACTGAAAAGATTGATTTTTTAGTTAATAGTAAAAAATACCAATTTTTATTGTAAATACTATATTTTTCAAGAATTTAAAATGTTAAATTTTGTTTTAATATTATTTAAAACTAAAATGTGTCCTATTATATTATGAATAATTCAATTAAGATAATTTAAATCAATTTTATGATTTAATTTGTTATAAAAACATTTTTAAACATAAAAGTCATTTAAAAAAACAGTTTTTCATTATGTTTTTCATTTTGATTTTATATTAATCACTTCAAAAAATAGAAATTAAATATTAAAAAATGGATTCCATATTTCTAATTATGAGGTTAAATTTTTTTAAATATTCCCCTTTCATTTTTAGTCATTATGCATAGCAACCATAGTAAATAATTTTCCCCATGATATGGTTAAATTAGGTAATTAAGGTTAGAAATAATATGATAAGGACTAGAAAATAACCCCAACACTTGACTGAATTTAATTATATGAAACTATTTGTTATATAATAATACAATATTCTAATATATAGGTTTTTACTATTTGAATGTTATTTTTACCTTCATATTAATTTATTTAATGAAAAGTAAAAAAACGCGATTCTTTTGTTTTATTTCTTTAAATTTTTGACATTAGGATAAACAAAAGATTTTTTTAGTTAAATTTTTTATTATATATATATATATATATATATATATATTCATTGTAATTTATTTCTAATTTTTAGTGATGAAATAATTACTTTTTATTGTTATGCAACACTGACACAATATTTATTTAATTAATAGAAAAAAAATAAATGATTTCAATGAATTTGTGTATCCCATGAATTTTATATATCTTTATGAAATTTTAAGGAATCATTAAAGGATTATATTCTAATTTCCTTAATATATATAATATTTTAAAAAATATTCATATGTTATTAAATGAGTTAATCCATCCCAATTAATCAATTTGAGCTTATTTGCCTCATTTTAATATTTTTGGTGTTTTTTGGGATTAATTGTGAAAATGGCTAAATTTTGGAGATTTAATAGTTTTAAACAGTTTCTCTATTTCGAGCATAAAATTTAAAATGTCACTCAAATTGATGAGTTTTTTTTATTATTTCTATGGTAATGGGATTAAACTTTCTATTTTGTCTTTAGATCCAATTCAACCGTGTATAGGCCCAAAAAAATCAGTCATGTTGGATAATTATTCTGGACGACCTTGTGGACCCCACCTACATAATTAGAGTATAAATCAAGATACACACCTCCAATTTATATTATTATACCTATAATTTAATGAGAACTCATATATGTGTTTCACAAATAATTTTCATAGAGTTATTAAATCATTAATGTAGCCATTGAATGATATACATTAAAGAAAAATTTCAAGAATTATCATCCAGAAAAACCTCATACTGAATATAAATTCCATAACTTCTACTAGACACATAAAATTAATGATAATTTTGGAGGTTAGGTATGAAATGAAATTTGGAACAACATATTATAAGGTTTCTTGGGTCAATTCTAAGATATGGTGGATGAAACATGATCCAAATTTCGAAAGACATATTCAAGAGGGGACACTACAACACCTGATTCTTTTATTATTTTATTATTTATTACTTATTTTTTTAATTTATTTTTATTTAAAATTTAATTTAAATTTAGTTTAATTTAATTAAAATCTAATTCATTAATTTTTTTATTTTTTTTTATCTTCTTCACCCATATTTTTCTTTCATTATTCTTCTTATTTTCTTTTCTTCTTCTAATCTTACCACCATAATTCTTATACTCATAATTATGAGTAAATGACCCCAGAAATATCTCAGGGGAGTAAACTCATTCTTGAACATGATTCCATGTTTTTTTCTTATTTGAGTTAATTCTATGGATAATTTATAGTGGGTACAATCCTCACTGTGGTTGTCTAAAGTTTAAGATCTTGATCTGCATCCATTTTCCCTCTATTAAGGAGGTGGATGTAGGGTGTTCTTAGAGATCTCTCAGTATAATTTTCATTCATAACTGGGGTATATTTAGGTATTCACACATAAAATTGTGTGTGTTCACTAAGTATATTTGAAGCTGGTCAATAAAGTTACTCCCTAAAACTTCTCTCTGGATAACTTCCTTTCTTCTCTAATTCCATTGTGTTTAGGAACACATGGTAATTTAGAACTGAATGTTAGTTTCATATTATTTTCTTTATTTAATTTATTTTTTTTAAATTAAATATCTTTAATAAAACATAATACAAAAAACTAATTATTTCTTAGGTTAATTATATTAAGTAAGTGAACACACTGAGAAAACCCCTCAAGAGAGATGACCCTAGTTAGCCTTTGTGCTGCATTAAGAGAATAAATTTTCTTTTTCCACCCCCTATGATAGGCGTGCATCAATGCTAGAATAGTTTATGAGGATAAAATAATATATTAATTTACCTATTCTTTTTTCACATCTTATATAGATTTCATTACTTTTGTTATAAAAATAAATAAAAACTAAAAAACTTATTCCATGATGTTTTCATATAACAATTTTTTCAATTCACAGAACAACAAATAATCTCAGGTTCTAAAAACAGTAGTTCATAATTATGAATAGTTGGATCTCCTAAAAATCTTGATGAAGTCATTGACCATGATAAATGGATGATAAAACAGAAAGACAATGAAATTTCATTTCAAGAACTGGCTAAAATGGTTGATAAAGTCAAACTTAATTATCATAGATTGAAGACCAAGAAGTAAGTGCCACCGGAGTTCCCCAATTTTACTCAGGACATCAACAAGTTTGAGGCCCAGCATGAGGTGGAGGCCAAACCAGTGATGAAATTTTAATAATGGATGTAAGAGACCGACTACCTACTTCTATCCATATAGAATCAGTTTCAAGAGGCACTTATCACTAAATAAGTGATTGAACTAGAACCTGCTTAGGGAGATGATCCTTTATTAAACTCTAACTTTTTTGATTTCATTCAATATTATTTGAGTATCACTCCTTATGGTTTTGAATTTTGAGATTTGATAAATCCTTTATTTTTATTAAAAGGATATGAAGAAACTATACTTGCACCTATTGAAGAACATATTGAACTCCTTGGACTTATTTAATATTTATTGGAGGAAGTTCATAAGAAGATACAAGTGGATTTTCCTAATTAAACCAAGCCAAAATATACTTAATTTGACAAGGAATAATTTTGTATTGATACTTCATGTTTTAATTTAACCAAATAGAATTACACTATGACTTTCCTTTTGACTATTATTTTGATGTAACATACCTTGAGAAACCATTGGACATAAAAGAAGATGTTTCAAAAGTAGAAACCAAAGAGGAGGAGGTTCCATACTTCATCCTACCCCTATCATGAAAACTATACCTCATTGAGAAGGGATCATATCTGTTATACTCTATATATTTATTTCTCCTCAACAAAAAAAAGAGAAATGAAAGTTGGGAAAATCCACATATAGTGGTTTAAGTCCATAAAAATCCACATAACATCTGATTATGGACAATAGAAGGTACTTCCCTCTAGAGACAATAAAAATTCAAGGCCCACTAGGGGGATCATACACAGATATATCATTTACTTTATTTCTAGTAGTTTCGGTTTCAGTCTTAGGAATTTAGATTTCAATTTCATTTTTAGGATTATTCTATCATGCATCTCACTCACTCTAATCTTTTTGATCTTTAATGACATGATCCATATGCTTAATTGAGTAATTTTCTCTCATAGGACCACGATTGGACAAGAAATACCCCAAATAGTGGATGAGAAGACCAAATATTCATTTCAAAAGGGAGTTCACTTTTAATTTTTATCTTTTAAACTCATTAAATTTTTTTCCAACAACATGATTCAAGATTTAAAACTGTAAATTGCATTTCCATACTAAAATTAGGATTTAATTTAATTATCTAGGAGACATGAGTTTCTTAGTAATCCTGTGATTACACGTTTTAGATTTCAATGTTAATAAAATTAAATGATTAAAATAGATAATTTCATGATTAAAGATAAACATGTATATTAAAATGATAACTAATGATTTGAGGGAATTAATTGATTCATGTAAATGAAATTTCCCTATCATTTTTATGCTGTGAATTTTTTAAATTCATGTGTATTAATTTATTATTATTAATAATTCCATGATTTATTGTCCCAAATCATACTTCCCTATACCTAGATATTGCTAGAACAAATACATCCTATTTTATCTTCAGTATATTTCTTGAGTGAACTTGGGACATGTCACCAACTAGAACTTCCATTTTTACTTTTCAAAGCTATAATTGTAAAAAAACAATTAAAATGATTGAGTTATATTTTGATAAAAAACTTATCTATAAAATTCCAACTCTTTATCAATCATTATTTATCCCATAGAGGTCATGAATGGACTTTATAGGGATGAGCCATGTTTCAATCCATTTTTATCCATTCCTACCCTACTCTTTGTATTTGTGTGATATTTTAAAGTTGAAGTGTGTGGTTAAAGGGAATCATGGTCGAAGAGATGATATAATTTTTAAGGAAGAAGTTTGGGGGTACTATTTTGGGTAATCATAAATTTTATTTGATTCATTTGTTGTACTCTTTATTATTTTCCCCCTCATGAATAAAAAAATATAAAAAAAACCAAAAAAATGAAATAAAAATGGGTTGTGATTTGGGAAAAAATCATCATTACTAGACCAATTATTTTTATCATATGTGTTTAGGTGATAGATGTGAGGTTTGTTTCAATCATAAATTTCAAAAAAAGGAAAAAATAAAAATAAAAATTTGAAAAAAAATACAAGAGGGTGCGCAAATCATTCATTATGAATAATTTGATAATGACCTTACTTTGATTTTAGGGGAAGTGGGAGTTGATAATTTAAAAGGGAGAATTTATTTATAATTTTATTTTTGATACCATTCATTGTACTTAATAGATAAACCTCTTACTTGATCCTTACTTTTTAAAGCATCAAATCTTACCAGCCTTGTGCCTCAGAGTCATTTGAACCTTTATTGCAAGTCCTCAAAACTCTATGTGACTTTTGTCTTTACAAGGTGTATAAGTTGTTCATTTACAAGACTATCAATAAATAACATCTTCTCATGATATCAGCATAACTATAGTTGATTTTTATCACAAGCGATGAGATAAAAGATTCAAAAGTGAGGTAAATCCTGATCTGGCATGTTTATTAATAATGAATTGAGGAGTAAGAATAAATGCAAAGAGATGTTTTTCTATTTTTCAAAGGGGAAAAGTAAAATAAATAAATATATTGATTATTTTAAATATTTATAATTAAATTTATATTTTAGGTGTAATTTAAAATGTTGTTTTGACATTGATTTTTTTTTATTTTATTACTATGAAATTTGAATATTTGTAACATTGTTGCCCTTGAATTCCATGTTTAGATTTTATGCTTGAGGATACAAATGATTTAAGTGTGGGGGAATTTATAGAGATAATATTTTCATAAATATTTATATACTATTAAATGGTTTAATCCTTTAAAATTAATAAATTTGAGCTTATTTTCATCAGTTTAGTATTTTTGGTCATTTTTGGGCTTAGTTGTGAAAATGGATTAATTCTGGAAATTTTATATTTTTATGGAGCTTCTGTATTTTGTGCCTAAAATATAAAATATCAATCCAATTAAGGTGATTATTTTTTTTAGGATTTATATGTTAGTGTTATTAAAATTTAACTTTTTCTCCAGATCCAATTCGACCATCTATGGGCCCGAAAAAATCAATCTTCTTGGAAAATTATTCTCATCGACCATCTGAAACCCAGCTCCACATATGAATAATAAATAAATATAAAAACCTCAAAATAAGGTTATTATAACTATAATTGAACAAATACTCATAGACATGTTTCATTAGTAAATTTTTAGAGTAATTAAAACATTAAGGTTTCCATTGGATGATATACACTGAAGACAAATTTTTAGAATTCTTTTCCAGAAAAATTAATACTCAATATAAATTCCATAAATTAAGTTATATATATCCAATTAATGTGAACTTTGGAGGGGATATATATAATTAAATTTTGAATAACCTATAAGAAGGGACCTTTGGGTGATTCGAAGATATTTTGGAAAAAAGGGGACAACTTTTGGAAGATAGATTCTGGATGGGATTCTACTACACTCGTTTATTTTCTTCTATTATTTTATTTTTATTTTTTACTTTAGTTTTCATTTATATGTATTTTCAATTTAGTTTTATATAAGTAAAATCTAATTCATGATTTTGTTTTATTTTTTTTTCATGTTATTCACCGTTATTTTTCTTCCATTCTTCTTGTCATTTTCTTTTCATATTCTCATATTACAACCATGAAATCTTATACTCATGATTCTGAGTAACTAACCCAAGGAATATCTCATGGGAGTAATTTGGTGCATGAATCTGAGGACATGTTTTAGTTCTACTTTAAGTTAATTATAAATACAATTTATAGTGTGTGTAATCCTCACTGTGGTTGTCTAAAGATTAACTTCTTGATCTACAACCATTTTCCCTCGATAGAGGATGTGGATGGAGGGTGTTCTTGGTGATCACTAGGTACACTTTGCATTCATAACCAGGGTATATTGAGGTGTAAACACATAAAATGGAGTGTGTTCACTAAGTAGATTTAAATCCGATCAATGAAGGTTCTCCCTCAAAATTCTCTCGAGAGAACTTTCTTTTTTCTCTAATTCCATTTTTTATAGCATCACATGGTAATTTAGAATTTAATGTTAGTTTTACCTTATTTTATGCATTTAATTTATTTTATTAAATTCAATTTCTTTAATAAAACATAAAAATAGAAAAATAATTTTTTTAGGTGAATTAGATTAGGTAGGTGAAAAAGCTGAGAAAGCTCCTCAAGAGAGACGACCATGGTCTACCTTTGTACTGCATTAGGAGAATAAATTTTCTTTTTTCACACCTTAAGATAGGCATGTGTCACCCCCTTTTTTCTTTATGTATTTAAATTCATATTAAATAAATAGTTTTAAAAAAAACATTAATAGTATTTTTTAATAAATAATATTCTATTAAATGTTTTTAAATTCATAAAAATATTAAAATCAATGAAATTAATATGATACAATTGAAAAAATAACGGAAATAAAGATCCATGTTCTTAAAACAACCCCTCTAAAGACATTAGTGGTGGTTGTCAAAAACCACTGCTAATGTGCATGTAACATCTTGTTAGAGGAGGTTGTAGTAATCTATTGTTAAGGTATGTGTAATATTAGAAGTTTTTATGTTAGAGGGGGTTATAACCACCTCTAGTTTCACATAAAAATGCCACAAGTAGCTCAATTAGATGAGGTTCGAACCACCTCTAAGTTTTTTACAATTTTAGAGGGGGTTTAAATCATATCTAATTTTAGATGAAAATTATAGATTGTAAAATTTAGGGGTGGTTATAACTGCCTATAAATTAGGACAATTTTAGGTGTGATTGGATAAAACTTCTCCTAAAATTATTTATTTTAGGTATTTTCTCAGAAATCCTGGTAACTTCCCCCTATACTCCCTGATATCCACCCTTTCTCTCCAGTTCCACACCCCCTCTTATCTGGGACTAGTATTAGGTCCCCCTTAAAGGCCCAGACCTCTCTGGTCCTTTGTGAAAATATGGTGTCTGAGGTGTTCTGGGAGGTCAAGATAACTTATTCCCAACACTTTGAAAAATTTACAGTTCTGTGAATAGTGCATCGATAGCCTTAGGTGAACAGTGCATCGGTAGCCTTATGTGAACAGTGTCATCGGTAGCCTTAGGTGACCAGTGCATAGGTACCCTTAGGTGAATAGTGTCATTGGTAGCCTTAAGTGAACCGTGTCATCAGTAGCCTTAGGTGAATAGTGAATCAGTAGCCTTAGGTGAACAGTGCATTGATAGCCTTAGGTGAACAGTGTCATCGGTGGCCTTAGGTAAATAGTTTCATCAGTAGCCTTAGGTGAACAGTGTCATCGGTAGCCTTAGGTAAACAGTGCATCAGTAGCCATAGGTGAACAGTGCATCGACATCTTTAGGTGAACAGTCTCATCGGTAGCCTTAGGCGAATAGTTTCATCAGTAGCCTTAGGTGAACAGTTTCATCTGTAGCCTTAGGTGAATAGTTCATCAGTAGCCTTAGGTGAATAGTTTCATCGGTATCCTTAGGTGAACAATGCAATGGTAACCTTAGGTGAACAATGCAACGATAACCTTAGGTGAACAGTGCAACGATGACCTTATGTGAACAGTGTCATCAACAACCTTAGGTGAACATTGCAATGGTGACCTTATGTGAACAATGTCATTAGTAGCCTTATGTGAACAGTGAAACGGTGAGGTTCCAATGGGGGGTTCTAATGGTGACCACTTTCCTTTTCCAAATTTTGAGTTCATGAACATTGTTTCCAGAACTGTGAGGTTCCAAGGGTGGCCTATATTTACTTTACCAAATTTTGAGTTCATGAATAGTGTTTGAACGGTGAGGTTCCAACGGTAGCTTATATTTTTTTTCCAAATTTTGAGTTCATGAATAGTGTTTCCAGAATGGTGAGGTTTCAATAGTATCCTATATTTCCTTTCCCAAAATTTGAGTTCATGAATAGTGTTTCCAAAAAGGTGAGGTCCAACGGTAGCCTCTATTTTCTTTGCCAAATTTTTAGTTCATGAACTGTGTTTCCAGAACAGTGAGGTCTAATAGTAGCCTCTATTTCCTTTTCCAAATTTCGTGTTCATGAACAGTGTTCCCAACTTCCTATAGTTTCACCCCTTTGAGGTTTCCTTTGACGTAAAATGCATTTAAAGCCTTGTTTTAAGGACTATAAGGACGATTCAAAGGTAATAAATACTATATTAATTCCCCTAAGTCCCATGATTCTTTTACATGGTCAAACAGTGTGGTTTAATGTGATCTATTTTTAATAGAAAATCCAGCGTATCTTAAACTGCTACTCAGTTAAATCTTCTAAAGGGATGATATATCTTTCTCCTTGTTCTCGAGTGTGAGATGGTTGAACATTTCAATTCATCCCGTCGGAGTAGTGCAATCAAACATTCCTCTTTGGATTGGTTCCCCTCTGTTTTTGGTGCAACGAAGCAGTATCGATCGATCTCCGATATAAGGTATGTTCTATTGTCATTATTTTGGGTTCATCTCCTTCTGCTTCCCCCCACCCTTTTATAGAATTTAATTTCCATGTTCCTAATGGACTTTTATTGGGTGTTTAAGTGTGTGGTGGTGTCTCTACATACTCGGGTGGATATAGTAGTCATGGGGGGAGGAGATCATAACCTGTTGTGTGGCTTGTTCTCATATAAATAACGTCAAGAACCTTTTGAGGTAGGTGATTCGTTGCTTATCTTTTCTTTTATGTCAAACTGCATATTTAGCATGATTTATTCCAATGGATCACAATGGAATTGACATAATAAATATTTGAACCAGATAAATAAATTGATATCGATCATATGTTATTTCCTCTTGTTTTTCTAGATTGTGTGATATCTATGCTTTCTTTTTTTAGCTTTTTGTTCTTGATGGAAATTGGTAAAGAACGTAAAGACGGAATTAATCGATAATTGTTTGTCTAATGATAAAGAGGCATGTAAATGAATATGGTTCTTCTTGTTGCAATTTGATGTTAATCAAATTGGTTTAGTAAGCATGGTTAATTATTTGTGATAGCTTACTGGTTAGGTTTCCTGAATTTGGATCCTATGAAATATAAATTGGTTAATACAAGATGGATTAAAGAACTGGTTTTTTGATAAAAGATAATTCCTTGTAGGGTTCTTAGTTACCCTCTTTCTTGTTTAAGGTCCAAGAGCCTAATTAATATGATGGTTGTTTTCCTACTGCTTGTGTTCTGATGTGATCCTGGATGGATGTTGTGATATGTGGGGGCAGGGAGGCCTACTGGTTGTGGAAGAAATTAACACCTAGAGTGGAGAGATGCATTGGTTTATGCATATGGGAGTCAGGGAGGACTTTGAGGATGATGAAATGGGTTAGATTTGAATATTTGTATTCTTTATGATTCGTATTGGTTGTTTATCTACTTTAGATTCCCCACTTCTCAAGGTAGCTGGTCATTATTATCCTTCTTCCGAAAGGGGTGAAGACGTGCGAGGTACGCCATGTGCTTTCTGTGTTTATATTTTCATGGGAGGATGGGTCTACGCCATTTCTATAGGTGGGAAAGAGTAGAAAAGTAGTTCATATACTCACCGTGTTGAGCCCCCTTATTTTTAGTACCATAGAATGTTTTCTAGAATTCCAAGGAATATGAGAAAGTAATGTTGTAAATAAATAATTGAATAAATGATGTTAACCAATGGGGTTGGAGCTTGCTGGGACGCATGGCTGAGGTTTCAATTTTGTAAAGGGACAGTGGACTTTGGGTTTGATGCTAATGAAATATAATGTGGAAATTATTGATGTTTA
Source organism: Viscum album (assembly GCA_963277665.1). Lineage (NCBI taxonomy): Eukaryota > Viridiplantae > Streptophyta > Magnoliopsida > Santalales > Viscaceae > Viscum > Viscum album. The sequence continues at coordinate 2,055,513,241 of OY728157.1, read as the reverse complement.
ATTAATTTTTAAATAATTAATTAATGTAAAGTGAAACTGATAAAAAGGGAATGAAGTAATGTAACAAATCTCTTTAAAAGGTTGTGTGATTATAGTATACCTAGTCTTAGAAGTGCCAGCTGGGATTCCAAGAGGCGTTAGCTGTAGTTGAGTCTAAGACTAGGTTATTCCCATAGTGTGGTTGTGAGCTATAGTATATTCTGTACTTTTTGTGTTTCTATACACTAATCCACCCCTTCAGTTAGGGAAACTGACACCCTGAGGATTCTGAACCTTGGGGGGGGGGGTGATGTTTTCCCCAACATTCCAGTGGGAGGATGGATGACTGACTACCCACTTTGTCCCTACTCTATTCTCTTGGTAGTTACTTGTGATGGTAGGCATAACAGTTAGTTTTCCCCATATATGTGTGTATAGGGATGTAATGGATTGTGGTTATTTATACACATATATTCTAGATATAGTTTCCTATGGACTACTATAGGTGTAACTTGTATAGGCTATGATGTCCTGAGGATCCTTACTCAGTGTATGGGCTATAATGGATTGAGGATTAATACCTGAAGTATGATACATGTTATGAGATCTGTGGTGGCTCCCAGAAACTACCTGGTTACTTTGCTTATGTGGATATGGTGGTTTTGTTGCACGAGGTGCATGTTGTGGTGCTTCGCCCAGGTGTCTGTGGGCAAGCTTTTTGGAGAGAGATACTTAGGACGTGCGGTGTTGGAGAAAAGCAACAAACCAGTGGGGAAGTACTAGAGGGGTACCCTTGATATTCTTTATTATATTATATAATCTTGTATGTGTTACTTGTTGAGAGTATCCATGGTGAGGTTGAGAACTTAGTATACCTATTTCGGTGATGAGTTAGTTTCACTTGTTGTTCACTATGATTTATCATGCTTTCTTTACTTTTGCACGAGAGGCTTCAGGGAGGATCCTACTGAGTATACTGTTATAATCACCCGATGTTTATATAAACTGTTTTTTCAGGTCACTTGGAGTAGGTTGGAGATCAAGCTGGTTTCTACTAGCTTGGGGTTTCAGGCGCTTTTTGGGATTCGTGGTCGCTGTTGTTTTTACTTTTTTTGGGTACTTGCAGTTTTCCCATTCCAGTTATAGTAGTTTGCATGACATTACATATGTGAACTTGGGATTTCTTTTATATTTATTCTTGAAATGGAGTTGGTTGGTGTCTATCTTATCTCTCTCTTCCGCATGTGTTATCTTAGAGGGTAATGCCTCCCATATGTGTGTTTATTATACCCTCGATGCTAGTCTCTACCCCGGGGTCTACTGGATGCGGGACTCAGGGGTTATTATCTCCCTTCTCACATTGCCGGCCCAAGAGGGGTACACTTTGTAAGGATGGTGTAGTAACAAAGTGGAATTAGAGGAAGTTTGAGAGATAGGATGGAGTTTGGAGTTAGGCATAGGTGATCTTACATGGGTTGGTTGGGCAATGATGTCGTTCAGGTTTAGAAAGTGATGTAAACACTGGAGACCGAATAATACATTAGAATTTTGGGCCCACTATGATCTGATGCACAGACCTTTATGTTTATAATGGCTACTAAATGAGGTGATACAAGTTGTAGTGTAGAGACCTAGAAAAGGATCATGCATCATTCTTCCTTTTTCCTGTGTTTGAATGGGTAGACCTTGGTATAGGGTAACCTAAAATGAAGAAAAGAAAAAAATTAATTAATTAATGCTGAGTCTTCCTTATTCCAAGTTTAGGAGATCTAATTATTTGTTATTTTATAGGTATGGCTCCAGGTCGACATCCTCATCAGGATCACATAGAATATGTATAGAAGGTTGTGCCACTAGATCGCCGCAAGGTTGAGGTTGATGACGATGACATTTGGAAAAGGACACTCCAAGAGTTTCAGCGCTATAGTATATAGAAGTATGAGGGCTCTGTTTCAGATGCAGTCCCAGAAGACAGGTTGGATAATGTCGAGATAGGATTCAGTTCGATCCGTGCTCAGAAGGAGCACTAGGTGTCCTTGGTTGTGACGATGCTGTGTGGAGCAGTGAGGCAGTTGTGTTTGTTGTTCCTTAGGGATCGCGAGGAGTCAGTGATCTCATGGGAGGACTTTTGAGACATGTTTAGAGTCTTGTTTCTTTCTCTGACCGTGAAGGAATCCAGTCACCAAGAGCTTCTTACCCTTCGACAGGGCAGCTATAGTGTTCGATATTTTTGGAATCCGTTTCAGGAACCTTTTACGATATACTTCAGATTGATTTCCAGATGAGGAGGCTAGGGCAAGACAATTCGAGGAGGCTTTGCATCTAGAGATACAGTGCTAGGTCACCCAATTTATGCTAAAGACATATATTGAGGTGATGGAGAGGGAAGAGGTCATCGAGAGGAAATTTCTCATAACTGGATCATCATGAGAGGGGAGTCTTCATGATTCCTCATGAAGCAGAGATGGGGTCCAGTGTTCCCAATTTTTAGGAAAGAGTTTCTGTTCAGACGGGGATAGGTCCCAACCCTCAGCAACTCATATCTTCTATGACAGTAGCTCTCAGGCCTATTCCAAGGGATAAGGCACTTGTTTTTATTTTGGTGGTCGAGGTCATCATCAGTGAGAGTTCTCGACCTTTCAGATCCATCATCGTACACCATGTTTTCCATTCCAGGTTCCTCCTTTGAGGCAGTTCCATCCTAGGTAGTAGCAGTAGGTTGCACCGACTTTAGATCAGCAGAGGGTAGATGGGGCAGGTAGAGGATAGCCCCGTGACCCTCCTCATCCTCAGAGAGTAGAGCACTACTATGGTGGTGGTCGTCATCAGGGTTAGAGAGGTTGTGGAGGAGGTCCTGGTCAACTTCTTGCGTTAGAGTTGTCGGCGCTAGGTGAGCTAGACGTCGTTTGAGGTACCCTTTATTGGTTTTCTACCGTGGTGTATTCCTTTTTTGATTCAAGAGAAACACACTCCTTCATATCAGCTACCCTTGTCCATGCTTTGGGACTTGAGGTAGAGAGGCTTCCAGTTCCCTTGGTATTGACTATGCCAGTTGGAGGTTGAGCTGACTTGTTTGAATTATGTAGAGACTATGAGCTAGTGTTGGGGCAACACCACTCTTGGGGAGATTTCCTATTCTTACGAATAAAACCATATGATGTCATCCCTAGCATGGATTGGTTTTATTCGATGCAGGATATCGTGGATTGCTTCAAGAGGCAAGTTGTGTTCATAGCTGCAGACGGAGAGCTAGTGGTGTTCATTGGAAAGCGAGACCCTTTGATGGGTCAGAGGTGTGTTCCATCCTTATCATTCATGATGGCTGAGCTAATGATGATTTCTTTAGAGGTTTAGTAGCTGGTGTTTTCTAGGGTCATAGAAGTGTACCCTAATGTCTTTCTAGAAGAGGTTGTAGCCTTACCCCCTCGACGAGAGATTGAGTTTTAGATCGAGCTGCAACCAGAAGCATCTTCTATATCTATGTATCCATATAGGATTCCCCCATCTGACTTACGAGAGATGCGTATGCAGCTTGATGGTTTGTTATAGTGTGGTTTTGTTTGGCTGAGTGTGTCACCATGGGGTGCACCAGTTTTGTTCATGAAGAAGGCTGACGATAGTTTGTGGTTGTGTGTGGATTATCATCTCTTAAACAAAGTGAAAGTGAAGAATCACTATCCTATTCCACGGATTGATGATTTATTTGATCAACTGAAGTGTGAAAGTTAGTTCTCAAAGATCGAATTGTGGACAGGATATCATAAAATTCATGTGAAGGAAGAGGATATCCCGAAGATTGCTTTCCGTTGTCATCATGGGCATTATGAGTTAATTGTAATTCCGTTCGGCATGAAAAATTCTCCAACTGTGTTCATGGGATTGATGAACGCTATGTTCCTTGAGTTCTTGGACAAGTTCATGGTGGTTTTCATCAACTAAATCCCTGTGTACTCCAAGTATGAGGAGGAGAATGCAGAGCATCTACACGCTGTTTTGGGAGTTCTTCATCAACATCAGCTGTTTGGGAAGTTTTCGAAGTGTGAGTTTTGGGATCAAGAAGTCTATTTCTTGGGGAATGTTGAGTCCCATAAGGGAGTAGTTGTGGATCCATCGAAGATAGAAGCAGTTGTGTCCTGGGAAACCCCCAAGATAGTGTCAGAGGTGCGAAGTTTCCTTCGTCTCGTAGGCTAATAGAGGAGGTTCATAGATGATTTCTCTTGAGTTGTGACTCCTCTGATATCTTTGACCCGAAAGGATCAGGCGTTCATATGGACTAATCAGTGTTAGGAAACTTTCAAGTATCTAAAGTAGAGGTTAGTAATTTCTATAGTTCTTTATCTCCCAGTTGAGGGAGTTCAATTTGATGTTTTCTGCAATGCTTCGCATATGAGGTTAGGCTATGTTCTGATGTAGCAAAGATCAATTGTTTCTTATGAGTCTCGGAAATTATGTCCCCATGAACGTTACTATTCCACCCATGATCTTGATTTGGAAGTCGTGGTGTTTTATCTGATGTTGTGGAGACATTACCTCATTGATGAGCACTTTGTGGTATTCACCGATCATAAGATCTTAAGTTTTGTTTTCTCCTAGCATGACTTGAACTTATGACAACATAAATAGATGGAGTTATTACTATAATACGACTTATAAATATTGTATATACTTGTAAAGGGTAATCTTGTAGCTGATGCACTGAGTCGGAAGTCACGTAGTGATGCTGGGCATGAATTTGGAGACTCCTGGAGGGTAATGGAAGAACTGTTAGCATTACATCTTGATATGGGAGAATTTGGGGGTAGAGGTTTTATTTTTCAGATGATGGTGCAGTCATCTCTAGTGTAGCAGGTGGAAGAGTCCCAATTAGAGGATCTTGAGGTGGAGGTCTAGAGTGACCGAGTTGTTTATGGCGAGGCCCCTGATGGTTGGACTGAGGATGAACAAGACCGAGTGTTTTATCATGGAAGGCTTTTTGTTCCTCTGATGATGCGCATGACATTTCTCAAAGAGTTCCATAGTTCACCTTTAGTGGTGCATCCTGGCATGAAAAAGATTTATCGAGCCTTGAGGGGTGAGTTTTGGTGGCCTGGGCTAAAGTGTGCAGTTTCAGAGTTTGTGTCTCGATGTTTGGTCTACCAGAAGGTGAAGGCCGAACACTGGGTTCCTGGTGGTCTGCTCCAGCCTTTAGATGTTCCTCAGTGGAAGTGGGAGGACATCTCAATGGAATTTGTGACTGTTTTACCTCAAAATTCGGGAGGACATGATGCTATTTGGGTGGTAGTGTATCATCTAATGAAATCGGCCCACTTCATAGCGATCATAGAGTCGAGCTCAGTGGAAGTTTTTTCAAGGCATTATCAGGAGGTGGTGGTGAAACTTCATGGAGTCCTAAGGATGATCATTTCTGATTGAGATCCTCATTTTACCTCTAGGGTATGGAGATGTATCCAACATGATTTCGGTTCTCAAATATTCCTTTGCACTTATTTTCATCCTCAGATGGATGGTCAGTCAAAGCGAACTATCCAGACTCTTGAAGACATATTACGCTATTGTGTCTTGTATTTTGGAGGTTTTTGGATGAGGAACTTACCCTTAGTTTATTTCTCTTACAACAATATTTTTCACTCCACCATATGTATGGCGCCATTGTAAGCCTTGTATGGCCGGCCTTTCCGTTCTCCGTTGTGCTGGACTGGGGTCAGAGAGTCAGTAATTCTCAGACCGGAACTAGTGTTGAATACAACAGAGATGGTTCAGATGATTCTTGAGAGGATAAAGATAGCACATGATTGTCAGAAATCATATGTCGATCAAAGGAGGATACCCTTAGAGTTTGATATTGGGGATCACATGTTCTTGAAGGTGACTCCCCATTGTGGGCAGTGGAAGTTTGGTCAGGGTAGTAAGCTTTCTCCCCGGTTTGTTGGGCCTTTCGAGGTGTTAGCTCATGTTGGAGCTTTGGCGTATTGAGAAGCACTTCCCCCATAGATGAGCCAAATACATGATGTTTTTCATGTATCACAGCTCCATCGTTATCTTCATGATGACTCTTACGTCATCGATTGGGGAGAGATCGATGTTTATGGTGATGCGACCTTTGAGGAGCGACCTGTGGAGATCCAAGACCGCAATGAGAAGATGTTGTGCGAGCATTCTATTCCATTGGTTTGTGTATTGTGGAGACACTGTGGCATATATGAGAGTACCTGGGAATGTGAGTCACAGATATGTGCTTAGTACCCACAGTTGTTTGATGTTTAAATATTTTCATGTAATGATGCCCCCTTTGTGGTTATAGACCTTTTGTGTTTATGAGATGGATTTCTTTGGTAGCTTCTTGTGGATTGATCTCTTTTGAGAGGTATCTTGATGGGTGGTTGTTTATACTTATTTTCTGTTCCTTTTTAGGTTGGTTTTGAATTATCGGGGATGAGAATGTTTTGAGAGGTATCTGATGTAATGTCCTGGACCTCTCTGATCCATTTCTTTGTGGAAATCCAGTGTTTGAGATGTTTTGGGAGGTCAAGGTGACTTATTCCCAACACTTTTAAAAATTTCTAGTTTTGTGAACAGTGCATCGGTAGCCTTAGGTGAATAGTGCATTGGTAGCCTTAGGTGAACAGTGTCATCGGTAGCCTTAGGTGGATAGTGCCATCGGTATCCTTAGGTGAACAGTGTCATTGGTAGCCTTAGGTGAACAGTGCATCAATAGCCTTAGGTGAACAGTGCATCAGTAGCCATAGGTGAATAGTGTCATCGGTAGTCTTAGGTGAACAGTGTCATCAGTAGCCTTAGGTGAACAGTGCATCGGTAGCTTTAGGTGAAGAGTGAATTGGTAGCCTTAGGTGAACAATTTCATTAGTATCCTTAGGTGAATAGTGTCACCGGTAGCCTTAGGTGAATAGTGCAACAATAATCTTATGTGAGCAATGCAACAATGACCTTATGTGAACAGTGTAATTGGTAGCCTTAGGTGAACAGTGAAGTAGTGACCTTATGTGAACAGTGTCATCAGTAGCCTTATGTGAACAGTGCAACGGTGAGGTTCCAATAGTGACCACTTTCATTTGCCAAATTTTTAGTTCATGAACAATGTTTCCAGAATGGTGAGGTTTCAACGGCAACCTATATTCCCATTGACAAATTTTGAGTTCATGAATAGTGTTCCAGAACGGCGAGGTTCCAACGATAGACTATATTTCCTTTTCCAAATTTTGAGTCATGAATAGTGTTTCCAGAATGGTGAGGTTCCAACGGTAGCCTATATTTCCTTTGCCAAATTTTGAGTTCATGAACAGTGTTTCTAGAATAGTGAGGTCCAACAGTAGCCTCTATTTCCTTTTCCAAATTTTGAGTTCATGAACAGTGTTTCCAGAACGGTGAGGTCCAATGGTAGCCTCTATTTCCTTTTCCAAATTTCGTGTTCATGAACAATGTTTCCAGCTTCCTAAAGTTTCTCCCCTTTGACGTTTCCTTAGACGTAAAATGCATTTAAAGCCTTGTTTTAAGGACTCTAAGGCCAATTTAAAGGTCATAACTCCTATATGAATTTCCCTAAGGCTCAGGATGCATTTACTTGGTCAAACCATGTGGTTTAAAGTAATCCGGTTTTAATGGATAATCAAGTGTATCTTAAACCACTACTCTGTTAAATATTCTAAAGGGATGATATATCTTCCTCCTTATTTCTTCCTCCTTGTTCTTAAGTGTGAGATGCTCGAACATTTCATTCCATCTTGTAGGAGTTGTGCAATAAAACATTCTTCCTTGGATTAGTTCCCCTCTATTTTTCGTGCAACCAAGAAGTATTGATCAATCTACGATATAAGGTATGCTCTATCGTCATTCTTTTGGGTTCATCTCCTTCTGTTTCCCCTCACCCCTTTATATAATTCAATCTCTATGCTCCTAATGGTGTTTTCATGGGTGTTGACTGGTGTGGTTGTGTCTCTGCATCCTCAGGTGGATACAGTAGTCACAAGGGGAGGAGATCATAACCTGTTGGGTGGATCATTCTCATATAAAGAACGCCAAAACCATTTGAGGTAGGGGATTCATTGTTTATATTTTCTTTTACGTGCAATTGTATAGTTAGCACATTTTATCCCACTGGTTCACAATTAAATTTAAATAATAAATATTTGAACTGGATAAATAAATTTATATCGATTGTATGTTATTACCTCTTGATTTGATAGATAGTGTGATATCTATGCTTTCTTTGTTTAGATTTTTGTTCTTGATGGAAATTGGTAAAGAACGTGAAGACGGAATTAATTGATAATTGTTTGGCTAAAGATAAAGAGGTATGTAAATTAATCTGGTTCTTCTTGTTGTAAATTTATGTTCATAAAATCGGTTTAGTAAGCATGTTTAATTTTTTTATGATAGTTTACTAGTTAGGTTTCCCAAATTTGGAACCTAAAAAATATAAATCAGTTAATCCAACATGGATTAAAGAACTGGCTGTTTGATAAAAGATAATTCCTTATAGGGTTCTAAGTTACCCTCTTTATTGTTTAAGGGCCAAGAGGCCAATTGATATGATGGTTGATTTCCAGCTACTTGTGTTCTGATGTGAGTTCAGACGACTATTGTGATATGTGGGGGTAGGGAGGCCTACTGGTTGTGGCAGCAGTTGACACATAGAGTGGTGAGATGCATCAGTTTATGCATATGGGTGTTGGGAAGGACACCAGGGATGATGAAATGGGATGGATGTGAATGTTTGGATTCTTGCTGATTCTTATCGGTTGTTTATCTTCTTTACGTTCCCCACTTCTCAAGGGATCTGGTCTTTGGTACCCTTCTTTTGAAAGGGGCGAAGACACAAAGGGTATTCCATGTGCTTTCCGTGTTTAGCTTCTCAAGGGAGGATGGGTCTACGCTCTTTCTATAGGCAACAAAGACTCGACGAGTAGTTCATCTACTCACCGTGTTGTGCCTCCTTGTGTTTAGTTTCATAGAATGTTTTCTAGAGTGACTGGGAATATGAGAAAGTAATGTTGTAAATATATAACTGAATAAATGATGCTAACCCAAGGGGTTGGAGCCTGCGGGGATGCAATGCTGGGGTTATGATTTGTTAAAGGAACAATGGACTTTGGGTGTGATTCTAATGAAATATAATGTGGAAATTATTGATGGTTAATTAATTGACATAAAGTGAAACTGATAAAAAGGGAATGAATTAATGTAAAAACTTTTTAAATGGTTGTGTGCTTATAGGATACCTAGTCTTGAAGTGGCACCCTAAAGTCTGAGAGGCATTACCTGTAGTTGAGTCTAAGACTAGGTTATGCCCATAGTGTGGTTGTGAGATATAGTATATTCTGTACTTTTTGTGCTTTTATACACTACTATACCCCACCATTTTGGGAAACTGAAACCCCAGGGATTCTGAGCCCTGGGGGTGTTTTCTGCAACATTTTGGTGTGAGGATGGATGGATGACTACCCCCTTTGGCACCGTTCTATTCTCTTGTTAGTTACTTGTGTTGGTAGGAAAAATGGTTAGTTTTCCCCATATATGTGTGTAGAGGGCTGTAATGGCTTGTGGTTATTCACACACATATATTCTGGATATATTTTTCTATGGACTACTATAGGTGTAACGTGTATAGTCTACGATGGCCTGAAGATCCTTACTCAGTGTATGGGCTATAATGGCTTGAGGATTAATACTCTACGTATGATACACATTATGCGAGCTGTGGTGGATCCCAGAAACTACCTGGTTACTTTTATTACATGGATGTGGTGGTTTTTTTGCACGAGGTGCATGTTGTGGTGCTTCACCCAGGTGTCTGCGGGAAAGCCTTTTTGGAGAGAGATGCTTAGGATGTGCGATGTTGGGGAAAAGTGGAAAACCAGTGGGGAAGTAGTAGTGGGGTACCCTTGATATTCTTTATTATATTATATACTCTTTTATGTGTTACTTAGTGAGAGTAGAAATGGTGAGGTTGGGAACTTAGTATACATGTTTAGGTGATGAGTTAGTTTCAGTTGTTGTTCATTGTGCTTTATCAAAGTTTCTTTACTTTTGCACAAGAGGCTTCGGGGAGGATCCTACTGAGTATACTGTTATACTCACCCTATGTCTATATAAACTGTTTTTAGGTCACTTAGAGTAGGTTGAAGATCAAGATGGTTTCTACTAGCTTGGGGATGTAGGAGCTATTCGGGCTTCAGGGTCTCTGTTGTTTTTACTTTTTTTGGGTACTTGCAGTTTTTCCATTTCAGTTGTAGTAGTTTTCATGACATTACATATCTGTACTTTGGATTTCTTTTATATTTATGTTTGACATGGAGTTAGTTGATTTCTATCTTATCTATCTCTTACACATGTGTTATCTTAGAGGGTAATGCCTCCCATCTGTGTGTTTACTATACCCTCAGTGCTAGTCGACAACCTGGGGCCTGCTGGAGGCGGGACTCAGGGGTCATTATCTCCCTTCTCACATTGTCGGCCCAAGAGGGGTACACTTTGTGGGGAGGGGGTTGTGACACCCCCGCTCCCTCCTGTACCCCCCGAGAACCACCCCCTTTTCTGTACACCCTAAGATCCACCATTTCCCTCTGGTCCTACACTCTCTCCCATGCATGTTTTCAAATAAGAAACCCTATACCCATACAAGACTTCCCTGAAACGAAATCAAACCCCCACCAATCCACAATCAGTGTCTGCTACGCTACTAACCCTTACCAATATGCCATATTTGATTTCAAATTATATTATACCCATGAATATATTTATGTATATTCTATTGTTTATGCAAATAAATGTCATTTGTATAATATATTTAAATTCATTTAAATATATAACCAATATATATATTTATATAAATAATTTATTCATGTTTTTATTATGTATTTATTTTATAATATATTTAAATCTCATAGGTATATATATATATATCATGCTATATATTCAAATAAATAAATAAATATATATATATATTGATGAAATATATATTTACAGATAAAATTATACTTATACGTATACAACTCAAAAATACACACACACACATATATATATATCATATATATATATACATATATATAATATTTATATACATTATTTACTATATTTATATGTATATACAATGATATATATTCTATATTATATATTTATATGTATTACGCAAATATAATATACAAATATATATATATATATCATATTTATATATAAAAAATTAAAATAATAATAATATATATACATTACATATTTATATGAATACAAATTTATATTATATATTTTATAAATAAATTTATATGCATACAAATATATATTATATATTTATATATTTATATAGTTTAATATATTTTTATTATATTATATTTAACATAAATACAATTAATAAAATATATGTTTAAATTAATTATCATATATATAATACTATATTACATATATTTATATAATATAATATTTCTATATAGATTAAATTTTATGTATATTTATATATAAATATATTTTTCATATTAAATATATTTATACTTATATATATAGTTATATTATGTATACAAATATATATTTAATATATTTATATATATATATTTATAAATATAAATATATTTGTGTGTATGTCTATTTATGTATTTATATAATATTTATAGATTTAATATAATTATAATATATATATTTGTATAATTATTTTTATATAGTTATATGTGTGTGTGTGTGTAACAATAATATTATTAATCATTATTATTATTATTACTCCTATTTTTTGAACTGTAAAAATTATATATTGGTTTTATAAATGCTATGTTTATATATATTATGATTTATATTATACATATACTATATTAAAGACATTTATATTATCTCATGTACACACACACACACACAAAATTAAATACATTCATATAATTGGAAACATATAATATAATTAAATGATATATATATATATATATTTACTAAATTATTTTTTTCTTAATATGGTATAAAAAATATATAAAATAATTTTATAATATATATAATTTTATATATTATAAAATATTTATAATATATATATATATATTTATTTAATTTTAATTTTTTCTTTATTATATATATCTATACATATTATAATATAAATGTATTTATACATAAATATACAATACAAATGTATTTAATATAATATATGTTTAATATAAATCATAATATAAATGTATAATATTTATAAAACTATATATAAATTTTATATATTTAAATATATATATATATATGTTTATAATGAATTTAAATATTTTTATATAATGTGTTTATGTAATATATATATACACACACATGTGAAAAAACACACACACATATTATGAAATTTGAATTGATATGATATTTATTCAAAAAAATGAGGGGGTAGAAACCCCTTCCAATCCAAGTGATTAACAGTGGTTCATGAACACCTCTAATGTCATAAATTAGAGGGGGTTAAAACCCCCTATAATCAAATGGATTAGTTGTGGTTATTGAACCCCCACTAATGTCATAAATTAGAGGGGGCTAAAACCCCACTCTAATATAAGGGATTAACAACAGTTCATGAACCCCCTACATTGTCATAAATTAGAGGGAGTTCAAAACCCCCTCTAATTTAAGAGATTAGTGGGGCTGTATATAAACCCTTCTAATTTATATAGAAAATGAATTTAGAGGAGGTCGTACATAACCATCTCTAACCCCCCTCTAATCACCCTATTTTTTTGTAGTGAAAATACATAGTGTATGACATTAATTGTGGTATACTTGGGGGGTCATCCAACACACAAAACATATTTTGTGCCTCATAAGAATATTCCATATCCTGATACCAGAACCATACTCACACTAACAATAACATCTCATAAAAACCTATAATACTCCATGATGAACATTAGTTAAGGATAACTCAAAGACATACTTTTAGATGTCAATTCATGTCACATATACCGTTAACATGAAAAATTAGAGATTTCCATTTTCATTAACATGAAACATTTTATATTCTTAAAATACATAAGTAATATTTACAAAACTATTCATAAGTATCATTCTAATCATATCACATATGATAAAACACCAGATTAGCCTCACATTTTCTACACTTTTAAGGTTTTGTTAATCTTATTATATATTTATGTAATTATTTCCACATCTTTATGTGACCATATGATAAAAACCTCCAAAAAACTACCTTTATTAGTAATATCAATAAATTAATCCAAATTGAATAATGTATAGACTTAGGAATAATATTCCTAATTTTTAATTCATTGAACAAGTATTGAAACTTTTTAACCTCACAACATAAAATGTTATTATGTTAATAAATTCTATTTTATACTTAGATCTTTTTCTATGTTCATCGTCATCACCATCCTTAGAACCTATTTCAATAAAATTTCACTTGAGATACTTTTGGTATCAATATACAAGTCTTTACAATTTAATTTATCAACACATCCTAAACTCCTTTAGGATATAAAGTTATATTCACATTACTATGGTGACTAAATTTAACTCTTTACATTTATATTTATCGATATATCCTAAAATTATTTAGGATATTAAGTGACATTTACTTCGAATTTTGACTGAAATAATCCATTATTTGTTAGATTTGAACTTTTATATTTCCAAATATACCCAAAATATCTTCTTAGATACTATATTAACTTTATAATATCTTGCTAAGATACATAAGATTCTTTTGTGTTAAGAAATAACTCTTTTTTCCTTGGAAATTTTAATTAATGAAGTATGGTTTCTATATCAAATATAGTATTCTATTTGTACAGATCAATGAAAAAAATAAAATATTTTATTCTTTAAAATATGTGTTGTTACCAATATAATTTTTAAGAGGTTTTGAGATCTTGAATGATATTTTTACTTAGGGGGGATTCGTGAGACCTGAGTAGAAGATTCCATGTTTTTTTAATTGAATAGGATTATTATAGCATTTATAATTATGTCCAAAAAAGAATAATCAGAGGTTTTGAAGTGTATATGTTTATTGTGTTGTATTTTTTTATCGACATATAAATTATATTCAAAATCATATAAAATAAATTATAATATATGAGGTTAAATATTTATAGAAGATTAGAGGATTTAGGAATAAAACAAGAGGTGTTTTGAAGTATTCAAGAATTTTAGAATTGAAATTTGAAAATTTTATATTCCCTAAATTTTTTTGGAAGAGTCATCTAATGTAGAGGACATTGAAAGTATGATAAAGGAATTACTTCAAAAGACTAAATTATAACTTTAGATGAGTAACTAGTTACTTCAGAAGAGATTCTATAACTTAATAAGAGTAATTATAGACCTTGAAAGAGTAGTCTCAGAGTTAATAAGTGCAATCATAGACATTATAAAAGTAAATTATCACTTTATAAGAGAACACTATTACATTGTAATTGTAAATGAAATAATTCATAAGAGTAATTGAATTCAGAAGAGTGAGTTTATGACTTCATAAGAGTAAAATTTGTACTTAGAAAGAGTATTCTACCACTTTGGAAGAGTATTTTCCTACTTCAAATGAGTAATTTCTTACTTCATAAGAGTGAGTAAAGACTTTGTAATAGTTAGTCCTTTTTTGGGAATTATGTGCTTTCCCTACTTTAGAAGATTAAGTACAAACATCATAAATTTTAGTTTGTGAAATTATTAGTTTTATGATGAATGAAAAATATGAAAAATAACATGATGAATAATTTAAAGAAAATAATATATTAGGATAATGAAGTTAAGATTTCATGATTTTGAATATCAGAAATTTGATTTTTGATTCAAGAAAAGGTATAATAAGTTTCACTCTATGGAGAAGTATGTTTCATTATAAAGGAGAGAATCTATTATGAAATAAATGATCAATCATGCTAAAACATGTGTTTCTACACTATGATGACTTGGAAAATATTTGAAACCAAAGAAAAATAAATAATAGGGAAGAAAAAGAATAAGTTGAGAGTAGGTACAAAAATTATTTTATCTGAATTTTGAATTTGAAATTCAAAATTAAATAAGAAGTTAATGTTGATGAAATGTATTATTAATAAGTAGTGTGGTAGATGATGTGTTTTGATTTTGAATAAATATTTTTTAGCATAGAAGGAGGAGGAATGGATAGTGTTGTGAGTAATTTTTTTGATTGGAAGATAGAAGAGGAAGAGATTACTTACAAGAAGTGCAAGTAGAAAAAGAAAAAGAAGAGAAAGAAGAGAACAATATTAGTTTATTGTGTGTTTTTAGAAATAGTGAAATTTGGTGAGGAAGAAAGAAACAATTCACACCAATTATAATAGTGAATAAGAATCATAGGAGCACAATTATATTATTGGGATACAATCATTATAGGATAAGGATAATCCCTACCTCAAAAACACAATAGAGAAGTTCCTTTTCTTAGGTTACCTTTCAGGATATAGTATAACTAACTATTATTTTATCATGAGTAAAGGATATACCCTGATTTTTATAACCATGATT
The DNA here is from genome assembly GCA_963277665.1 of Viscum album. Classification (NCBI taxonomy): domain Eukaryota; kingdom Viridiplantae; phylum Streptophyta; class Magnoliopsida; order Santalales; family Viscaceae; genus Viscum; species Viscum album. The sequence goes on along the minus strand of OY728157.1, from coordinate 2,055,497,803 downwards.
GTGATTATAGATCATCATATGGTCTCAAGAGAGTCTAGATCATGCTAATGTAAACAAATTATTTTGAGTAGTAATCCTTGTACATAGAGTGTCCCAGTTTATTAATTTCCTCAGTGTGTGTATGTTAAGTAGTGATATACCTCACTCTAAAGAGTGAAAGTGGTTTATTTTGAATGAAATTATAAAAATAAAAATAGACCTATTTTTATTGATTCAAATCCCTCTTAGGGAATCTATACCTTTCTTAGGGTACACAAATTGGTATTAGAATAACCATGTTTTATTATGAAGATCAAAAGTTTAAATATTGTTTCTATAAAGTTTCATTGAACTCAGTTGGTTTTTCAGTTCTTTAAAAAAATTCTCTCTATTTAATTAGTTTTTTTTCATTTAATTTATGGTGTTAATATGGATAACATAAATTTAGTGAAAATAAGGGGATTTATACTTTTCATGGGAGGAATTACTATATTTGAAAAGATTGTATGCAACCATATTTTATATCAATCATTTTAAATTCTTTTTTGGGTGATATATATAGATTTATTCATCATGTTGAAGGTACTACTATGAAAAAAATTGATAAAAGTAATTTATAGACTGATAGTAATTCTCATAATTCTATCTTGTTATCTTTCCATGTGAAGGAATTTATCATTGTTAAGGGAATCAAGGAAAAAATGGTAATTTGGGATAAACTGGAAACATTTATAAAGATAATATAAAAGATTTTTAATAAATAAATATTGATATTGAGATATGGATATATGAATATGTAAGGTAATGAATCAATATATGAATTATTTACTAAAGTAAATGAAATTGTGAGTACCATTAGATGTTTTGGTGAGGAGTTGAAAGACACTATGATTATTGAGAAGATACAAAGTATATTTCTAGGTATATTTGATGTAATAGTTTCGAAACATGAAGACCATGATCTAGGTATTCTTCATTTATAGTATTTTCATATAATTATTATTTAATTCAAAATGAAAAATGGAAGTGAGTTCAAGAAGAATACCAAGGATGATTTAAAAATTTCTTTACAGGATTTTAAGAAAGAAAAGATAAAAATCAAGCAGGTTTGAAAGAATATGACTCTTTTGATAAAGAATATATTGAATTTAAAATTTAAAAACATTTTTTTTCATTTCAATAAGTGTGGAAAGCGGTAAAGGTAAATATCATGAGAGGGTACCATTTAATTGTTTTAGTTGTGGTGGTATTGGAATTTTTTTCATTAACTTCCCAATATTGGAAGATGATAAAGATGAATAGAGAGAAGATATAGATGAGAGTCAGATTATTTACTTGATAAAGAAATAATAAAAACATTATTATAATTTTAAAGGTAATAATTAACAAAAAATAAAAGAAGATATTTTTTAATTTATGCTTTATGATAATGATAATCATAAGGATAATGAATAAGTAGAATCATCAAGTTAATATGGTGAAAGGTTTCTTATAAAAAACATGAATGAAGAATAATTCAAAATTGAATATAGTAGTAGTGATAAAAGTGAATAAGGGAAAAAATGAAGTTAACTTTAAAATAGAAAAATCAAATAGTGTTTCTTGAAGATTTATCAATTAGATAAGAATAAGAAGAATATAGAGAAGGGTTTTAAATTATTAGTCAATAAAATAGTTCTCATTATAAAAAATTGTTTTGTTTAACTAATGATATAGATAGTTTAAATAATTTTATGGATGATGAGAAGAATATGAATATTGAATTGGAAATAAAAGTCAATGAAAATGAGAAAAATCATGAGATTATTCAATAGATATTTATCAAGGAATAAAAATAAGTGGAAAAGTTTAAATATAATTTTTTAAGAATTCAATTCATGAAGTTGGAGAAAGATCAAGGAAGAAAACAAAAAAAGATTTAATTATTCCAAAAAATAAAATTTTCAATGATTGAAAAATGTCTTGAAAACATTAGTTAAAATAATAATTCAAGGTCGGTCGGTATGTCCCGAAGGCCTTAATTTTTTTTTATTTTTGATAATCCACCTTTCAAGTGGTGAGGTGGAACCCTTAAAAGTCTTGAAGGCATATAAACAATTACCTGACCCGTAGGTCATAGAGGGAATCACCCAGACAAGACAACTTGGAACTGCTCCTCCCCAGTATTTGTCATGATATCAACACTCCACCTTTGCAGGGCAGGTCGACTAGCTGTCCTATGCAAAGTAGCATATGCCCGATATCGATGGAAAAGCCATACTCTCTCATTATTCAAATTCCGGTTAGCTCTGCTCCAGTGAATGCACCTGTATTGAATCCTCCTATGAAGCCTTGTCCCTTGTAGTCTGACTTGTACATCTGAAATTTCATGTGGCCCGAAGGCCTTGGGGTGGCCTAAACGCCTTAATGTGTCCTGAAGACCTTGAGAATCAACTGTCCCGAAGGCCTTGGGTGGCCCGAAAGCCTTACAGGACCCGAGTACCAAACTAGTGGCCCAAAGGCCTAGATGGATGAATAGTTCTAGCTACTACATTACCAAATAGTACATGCTACAGTACTACTACAATGCCTACTACAGTGCCTTCTATAGTAATGCGATAGTACCGGAAAATAGTCCTCCACCCGGATTTGATCTCAGGTCGCTGATATGCACCACCGAGTCCTCACCAACTGGGCTGAGGCTCACATGCATAATAATTCAAGGAAATAAGTTAAAATGTTAAATAAGTCATAAAACAAGATGATTATTAGAAATATAGAAATTCTAGGAGTACTAATTTGAAAGAAAAAATACTATATATATTGTTTTCTAAAAGTTTAAAAATAAATATAAAGTGAACAAGAAAGTGTTAGCAGTCACCAAAATTTTTGTTCATAAAAATAATTAAAGATTGATGGAGAGAGGATAAAAGAAGAGCATGTTCAACATTTTGAAAAAAACCAATTTTAAAGGTAATTATGAATTTTATAGTTATTGTGGGAAATGTGGATGTTTTGGTAAATTTGAAATAAGATATTGGTTTAATTACCAATATCTCTATTATTCCATAGGTTATGGAAGAAAATTTTTGAAGGGGGATTCAACCAATTCAGAATGTAAATTCTTAGAAGAAGTTTGAGAATTCGGGATTAAAGGTTAGGAATAAATTACAATCATCAAAAGAGGTTTGTGGAATATGTGACTAGTTTGGTAACTTTAAGAAGATTTTTTGATATTATACCTTACCAATTGAGTATGAATAATAATATTAAAAAATAGTAGAGGAAGAAATTGAAAAAAGGATATGTCTTTGATTGTTGAAGTTTCACACAACACATCACAATGGGAATATCCATGAATATTTAAAAATGCATTATCATCACATATAACATGAGATTAGAAGGTCTTGGAAGATGCTTAAAACTAAATTAGAACAGTGATAACCATTGATAATGGTGGGTCACTCAAAATTAGATGTATTTATTGAATAATCATTACAAAAGACAAGATGAAATTGTAGAACACATTCTTTATGGAAGGGTTAAAACACACTTTAATAAGTATATGTCAACTCTATGATGATGAACATTAAGTGGTATTTTAAAATAATAAATGGTTTTTTGATGAATATGAAATATGGGACTCTTATGATGAGAGTACAATGCTCTTAAGGTAACTGATTTCTAGTTTGTGAAGAATTGAAGAATAAAATTCCAAGTATGATGGATAAGAATGATTTTATAAAGCTAGTGGAGATTGTTGAATACATAATGGGTGAAAAAACCGATCTAATAAATAATATTGATAGATAAGTGATATCAAGATGAAAATATTGGAGAAAGTGTGAAGAAGAAGGTGATTCCATTTTAGGACATCAATGTTAATGTTCAAAAAATAAATAATTCAAGGGTAGTAATAATGAAGATGATTTAGCATGGAACTTTTCTCAATTTAAAAAAATATGTGTAATTTTAATATAAAATGGGATTCAAAGAATAAATTTTATAATCAAAGTGGTTTTCAGTCAAAGGTGGAGTTGATTAACTAACCATGGAGGTTGAAAAATAATTCTCATCCTTCATTCATCATGGTATAAGTTATGAAGTTTTGATCACCTCTCTCATATTGTTCTTTGGAAATTATTGTATAATGGAGATAAAAATGAAAACATAAATCTCTTTTATATTTATTATTTTATGAATTTACAAAATGTTTTTATAGAAGGTTTTAGGGAACAAAGAAAGCATGTCGGTTCACTACCCAACAATAGAAATATGTCATTTTATTTAGATAAACCCTCATAACTGGAAAAAAGAAACCTAAAAGAATTTTAATAGAGGATATTTTTATATATAATATAAAATAAATTTATATGATATATAATTATATTCACTTTAAAGTCTTTCTTCATTGTAAAATAAGTTTACAACTATTATTATATTTTCATTATGATGAAGGATCAAAGGGTATAACCCCTCTAGCGGGATATAAATTTTCTCTACGAGCCATATAATTTCACTATAAAATATCTAGTTTCCAATTTAGATTATTCTTACAAACTTCACCATTAACTATTTATTACAACAAGAACACATTTTGATCTTTAAAGACTGTATCTGGTTCTCCCAAAGTCTCGAGAAGGAGGATAAGGATCAATTCTCTCTATTTGTAAGAGAGTTTTAGAGAAATTTATATCTAGGCTTGAGAGAATTATCTAGATAGGATTTTTTTTGTATATAACGGTCCCTAACCCTTGAAATAATATAGTCATATTTATATACTTAGGTCAGAGAATAAGTTATTACATAAAATCCCTGAACCAATATCTTAATTCTAATTGATCCCCAAGATGAATAGTAATAATAATAATATTTCCTTAATATGTGAAAAATGAAAAATATTTAAATATTATTTCTTACAGACCCTTAGCTAAGTACGTCAATCCACCTCGACATTTTTAAATCCTTTAATAATAAATATTTATTTAAATAAATAAAAATCACATTACTATTCATTTGAAAAATATGTTTATAATATTTTCACTAATCTATATAATAAATATTTATTTAATATTCCACCCACATATATATTCTTTAGAATAACTTGTGACTGAATATATGTGACCAATGTAACCAAGATAATTATCAATTCTCAAAACATGAGAATAAAATTTATTCTAATATTAAATTCAAATAGAATGTAATTGAATGTCCTGGATACACAATTAATCTTTAGGCCTCTTTCTTTGTTTCATTAGTCTAAATAGATTATATTCAAAGACAACATCTAAAAATACCTCAAGATACCCATTGAGAAATATATTAATGTCATAATGAATATAACCTCCTATGAATTCTCACAATTAAATATAATCAATTTGTCTCAATATCTCATCAATTGGGTTACAAATTATATTCTATAAACCTATATTTTTGTTATTTATATTTTCTTTGACTTTCATAAAATGAAATCATTGATAAATTTACATGGGTATAAAATTAATATAAGAGTTTCACTCTAATTAAATATCCAGAGATATCTACTTCTACTAACTTGGAAGGGACAAGTCCATTATTTACTTATTCATTAATTCCATATCATTCATTATTCACCCAACATATCTTGACTCTATATGAGTATATTTCATCATTATTTTCATCAATATATTTAATTATGTAACACATGATATGAATTGATAATAATCCCAAGTATAAGGACCAATACACACTTATGTAGATAAGAATATTTAATGACACATATAATATGTGGAATGTCTATGGGAAGAACTATTCTCATAACCTCCTATCTTAATATTACTAAGTAAAAAATTTATGAGAAGAAGTATAAATTCCTTATGACCCTCCAACACATGAAATACTACATTATCTATGTACCATCATATGAATGTAATTCAACTATATAATATATATTTAAGAATATTTTCATGGTACTTTATGGTTATTATTTTAGTGAGGAATTTCAATAACCTTTTTATGTGAAAAATTCTACAAGGATAGTTTCACATTAATTTTATGAAGAAGAACACTCAACATGTGATAAGACATGTATTAATATTCTATACTTTTAATATACTGACAATCCAAAGTATAAAGTAGTTGGTTCTTGGTTACCAAATCTAATATAATCCCACTTTCATCAGATACAACTACTAATGAATTTTAGTATATTGTAATTCATATGATATTAATGATTATTTAGGATAAGGCTTTAGTTTATAGGTATTACATGTTCTCCAATATAGAAACTCTACTTACCACAACAACAACCATTTAAGATAAATCCCTAATGATGTGGTACTTATAAAGTATATGATTCATCCATTATGGTGACCTTTGATCCACAGCGAGGGCTAATACTACAGTATAGTCATAATAAAATATTATAGGCTCTTTATTGTTAGTAAACACATAAAGATATTATATGGAGTTACGTATACAAACTGCTTCTTTAGATTCACAAAAATTCATAATATACTTCGAATATCCTGTAGAATCAGTGCCCACTGGCTAATTTTAGCTCTTACATCTCACAAATCCCCCTTAAGATAGAATACATATCCCAAATGATATTTCAAATCATTCTAACCTATATGGAAACTATCATATGTATATCCCATGATGTCTAGTTCATCATCTCCTATATAAACTAATAACATAACCTTTATATGACTCAAATACTTTAGGAGAGTCTTCACATTGGTATAATACCAGCCGCTTAGATCTTATTGATATACCTACCATTCTCAAGGAATAAGTAACATATTTCCCGATACATAGCATATAATCTATGATAAATATTATCACAAAATCAATTGATATTCTACCGATACTCTCTGTCCTCTACTATGTCTAAGGAAACATTTTATTAGAGAAATGTTTACTATGTGACTCTATCAACAATATCCTCTTGGATTGACCCATATTTAATCTCATTAGTATTTGGTGGATTTATATACACTGAATTACATTATAAAGTCTCTTAGATCTATCACAAATTATCTTGATCCCAAGAATATAATCTACTTCACCTAAGTCCTTCATAGAGATTCACTTGTTCAACCACATATTAACTGTCTCTAATACTTGTATTTTATTTCCCATTAATAATATGTTATCAATATATACCACTAGGAAAACAACTACACTCCCACTAAGCCTCTATAAATATATGGATAACATTCATTCTTTATGAAACCCAAATCCCTTATGGATACATCAAACAAAATATTATATGATTTGGATGGTTAATTTAATCTATAAATGTATCTATATAACTTTTAATCCTTATTATCATTTTTTGGAGAAAAAAACTTCTAATTGTGTCATATAGACAACATTAATAAGGTTACCATTAAGGAAAGTTGTTTTGATATCAATTTTTGAAATTTCATAATCACATAAAGTTTTTATGGAAACTAGAATTCTAATAGATTATAGTATAGAAACTGGTGAAAAATTTTCATCATAGTCTATGACCTGATGTTTTCTAAACCCTTGAATAACAACCCATTCCTTATAGTAACTAACTTTACCTTCAATGTGTAGATTCTTCTTGAATACCCATTATCGGCCAACAAGATTTACATTTACTAGAGGATCTACTAGAATCCAGACTTGGTTATGATACATGGAATCCATATTATAATTCATAGCCTCTTTGTATCTTGTAACTTTTTAGCTTCTTACTTCCTCCATGTACTATAGGGATTCATCATTATCAACTAATAATGAGTCATCATCCTCGGTTACTAGAATACCTTATCTCTTTGGTTTTCTAAACTATCTAGTGATCTTATGTAGTACTGGTATTGAAGTTACAAAGGATCAAATAACAATTGATAATGGGGGGGGGTGAATCACTTGTTAAATTTTTATAAGTTTCAACACTTTTTGAAACATAACCCTTGTAACCTATTAAAGTTTAGTTCCTTATCGTCTTTTAGCAAAAAACCATTCATGGAAAATGTAGGAAAGAAAATAAGGCACATGATATTTATAGGGTTTGAACTTAGTGTGAGAACCTACATCTTTCCCATAGACACTCCCATGGGTCTATGAAAATTTGGTATAATTAAGAAGTGAATTAAACTTGTTTCAAATCCTACTATACAACTTCTATATCCTCATAGGAATGATTATATTTACTCTTATTAGTTTAAAATATTTTATTATAAAAAAGTGATCCAAAACAAAAGTATAAAGTCTTTGTTCAATCTTATCCACATTTTTTTGAGTTTGATAACCCTGAGTCTGATGAACAGAATCTGATTAACTCTATTTGATCGACACTATACAATGCTCCCTTTATCAATATAAACTTTTCAAACTCTACTCAATCTCTAAGTATGATATTCCTCATTTCTATATTCTCAGTATGGTAAACAAAAAATTTCAGGTGTAAGACCTTCTTCTAAGATCTTAGTCTAGAAAGAACACTTGACAAGAATTATGTAGTGCTCCACCTTTTCTGCACAAGAAAAAGTTGAAAAGTATGAAAATAATCAACTTTTATTTATAATCATCCCAAAATGGAAAATGTGGGAAACCAAAAAAAATTCCCACTTACTCAATGTAAAAAACTCCAAGATTTATGTATATTCGAATTGGAGGTTTAACCACCTCAACTATTCAAAAATATTCTAGAGTTTTCTTGATTATTCTCCATAATCAGGATTCTTAGACTTCCTAAGTTTTATTATGTAAGATGAAACCTCATTATATCATTATGATAAACTTCTTCATCTCATTATGATGAAATTCCTCAGCTCATTTCTAAAAAACATCCTAGGGTTATTATGCTAAAACCTCCTCTACTCATTAAGATATGACTATATTTATCTAATCATTATTATTTGACCATATTTCTATACTAATTATGATTTGGATATATTTATTTACTCATTACGATCTGAATATCATCTTCCAATAATTACAATCTAGTCATCTTCCTCTTCTAATTATGATATGACTATCTTCGTTTAAGTCATTCTGGATGAATTTCCTCATCAAATTCAATTTGTTGGAATCCTCACAATGATGGTATTATCATTACGATGGAATTATAATAAAGATGGAATCTCAATTATTCAACTTTTAAATTCTTCAAGCTCATTATCCATAACTCATTTAAACTTCTGAAATCTTTTCTGTTAGGTACTTATGGATCCAATGAGGAGTTTTTCTTGATTTAAGGAATCAAATAAATATTTTTGATTCCTTTATTTCTTCAAAATATTTTATCATGAGAGTTTTTAGGATTTATGAGAACTTAAAGATTAGTTAATCAACATTATACATTAGGATAGAATGTATGAAAACTTTTTAACCATTGTCTTCACCTTATTAAAATGTCCTCTTCAGTAACATTTTGGCTTCTTCACTCAGAAACTTTTGAATTTCTTACCAAAACTGAGTCTGACGAATCTTGAACTTCATGTAGATAGATATAAGTCCAATGCTGAATCTAATTACCAACCTTATTAAAATTCTATCTTTCATATTCCTTACACCTTCTAAATCTATTTTTGATCAGCCTGAAGGCCTTGGTCGGAAAAAAACTTTATAAAGGATAAAAACATTTATCCCCCATTTTGTTTGGGTTCAAACATTCAAAAAAATTAAATTTCTTACAAAAACTCATTAAAATGGATTAGATCTGATATTTATGAACAAAAACATTCATTTTCAAAAAAGTTTAGTTGTCAAAAAATAAAAAAAGGTTAAAAAAAACATTACAAAGGTTCTTCAATATCCCCTTTTGGATTTACTGACAACACACATTAACAACTTGTTTAACTCTCATAAAATCTTCACAACTCATGTTTGTTTAATTTTACCAAAACACAATCTTTCTCAAATGAGAGTTCCTTGAAACCACACTACTAGATAAATTAATGAATTTTAAGTAATTACATCCCTTAGTAACAAGAATATGTTTCATCCATGTAAAGATAAAATCCCCCACTTTTATCTTTTCTCACTTTTATTTTTTTACTCACTATTATTTTTCTCTATTCCATTCTATGATAACCATATCTTAATATTCATAAAATAAAGATAAGTAGAAACTTCTTTAAATGTTTAAAGTTGTTACTTTCTCTCCCCCTTTATCAAAAAAATCCAAAACACATTGGGTGGTCTTCTTTATTAAATTTAGGAAGTCATTAGAGGAGGATGAACATGAAGTTGTAGCATCAACTCAATAAACCTTTATTTTGGGATTGACTTTCTAAAGATATCACCAATTTGATACTTCATTGAGATATATTACAGAAAAAAATCCCTAATAGTAAATTTCTATTTTATAAAGTGAAAATTTATATAAATGTGTTTTGATCTTGAATATCATTCATTATTTTTATAAATATCAAATTTACTCTGATTATCACAAAGTATCTTTAATGGTTTAAAATATTTTACTTTGAAACATTATAGCTGAACATTCATTCACTACATCTAAGTACGTTCTTGAGTAGAGGAAACATATTCTGATTCTATTGTGCTCGATGTTATTGATTTTTTTTTACTATGCCAACTTACACAATATTCTCCCAAGAAAAATGTTCCTCTTGAGATTGGTTTTTTTCATTACAATATCCAGTACAATCAGCAATAGTAAAACAATAAAAGTTTATCTCAAAATTTCTTTTTTATAGAAACAAAAGTGAAGTTATTACTTTGACATATCACAAAATTATCTTTACTACCAATATATATGATTATTTTGGATTAATTTGATAACCGGAACCCAAAGTAACAACATAAAAAATATCATATCTTGTGGCTGTAAAGTAAATTATACTTCCTCTCAGCTGTTGAAAGTATTTTTGATTCACACTTTTTATAAACTAATCTTTACTCAACTTCTTTCCCATTGAGATATGAGTAGAAACTTCTTTGGATTCTGCCTTACCATGCTATTGTAACAATTCCCTAACATACATACATTAATATTAGAAAATGTAATTTTCATTTTTTTGAACTTGTAAACCAAGGAAAAAAGTTAATTCTCCAAACATTGAATTTTCAAAATTCTTCTTCATTTATTCAGTAAATGTTTTAAAAACACATTCTCTATCACCAGAAAAAATTATATCATCTATACAAACAATTACAATTAGAGTTATAGAGTCAAATGCTTTCACATTTAGGTTTCTATCAACTTTTCATTTAGAAAAAATTAACACCCTCAAGCAATTTTCAATCTTAGAATACCATGCACGTGGAGTTTGTTTCAGACCATAAAAATGTGTTTTTCAATTGATTTTTTTATCTTCATCAAGTATAACCCCACAAGGTTTTTCAATGTAAACTTCTTCTTCAATTTATATATTGAGAACTGAAGAATTTATGTCTATCTGATATAATTTGTAATTCCAGTGAGCATCCACTACTAGAAACATTTTGATAGTTTCTATCCTTGTAATGGGGGTAAAAATTTCATCAAAATCCACACCTTCCTCTGGTTTATTGTCTTTATAAATAAGTATGGCTTTGTTTCTTGAAACTAATCTATGTTTATTCAACTTGTTTCTATAAAACCACTTTTTGATAACTAGTTAACCTTTTGGATGTGGAACAAGTTTCCTTGTTTCATTTTTCTCAATTTGATCAAACTCTTTATTCATAGCATTCACCCATTCTTTTTATAGAATAACTTTTGAAACTGATTCTGTTTTGACTTTTGAAATGATTGAAGTTTCATTTTATAATCTCAATATCCTTTTGGTTTGAATTGGAGCCTTATTATTATCAATAATATTTTTGGTCTTAACATATTTTTATAAATTAGGAAATTTTAGAGTTACTCTTCCTAAATCACTTTCTTCATCACATGAGTCTTCTAAATATTCATACAAATTACTTCTCTCAATTTCATTTTCATTGGAAACTTTATATTTTTATTCCTTATCATTACTACAAAAATTTGTTTAGGAATTGATATTTTCAATAACTTTTTCATCATATGGGTCCACCAAATTATTTAAACATTTGTTCTAACATTTTTAACTTCTTCCATTGTGTGAATAATCCATAAATATTTTTCTCAGCTTTCTCATCAAACTTTTAAGGATCCAAATTTTTGATTTTAAGTAAACATAGACTTCCAGAAACTTCGAAGTACTGTAATGAAGGTTTTTTATACCACATTTAATAATATGTCATGTTGGATTCAAACCTTGACAAACATATATTATGAACATATACAACAATACTAATAGATTACCTCCAATAGAACTTGGAAGGTTTGAATTCTGCTAACATACTTATTCCAAGTTACACTAAACTTCTATTATTTATTTCTACTAATCCATTTTTTGTGGATTTTAGGGAGAGATATAATGATTTTTGATAGCATTATTTCTTAGATAAGTTTTAAAAGTATTTATTGTGAATTTAGAACCATTATATATTCTCATATTCTTTATATAAGCCCACATTTCTCTTTCAACTTCTTTTTTGAAAAACATGAACAACCCCATATCCTCTAACTTATGTGTCATAAACATGATGTTTTTCATCCAAGTGAAATCATAAATAAAAGTTATAAATTATAAATATCATTTTTTTATTTATATCTCATCAGACCACATAAATCAGAAAAAATAAGTTTAAGAGGTTTGGTAGACTGAATGCCAAATTTCTTATGAATTTTGATAGTCATATTCCATTTTTGAAGAGTAATAGAAAAATCTTCATCCCTTATATTAAATTCTACAAAATAATAGAAAATATCAACTTTATAATGTTTTTTTATGTTTTTCTTTCCATGTTTCCCAAGTCTTCGACACCATAATTTATTTTCATCTTCATCTCCTAATTAATAGGAGTTGTTGAATTCTCATACATGGAAGAGATTCCCACTGGTTATTTCTCCTTTTGTAATAGAATTTCTATATTTCAAATTTTTTGATAAAACAATAATATTTTGGGAAGATTAATTTTTTCCATCATTACAATGTTGACTTACACTATTTTATTTAGGTTTTAATCCATCCAAAAAAATTATTCCTTAGATTTTAACTTTTCAACTTTAATCTCAACCATTCCAATTACTTTGATTTATAGAGAACTATAATTCCCAAATGTAACATCACCTCCATAATGATTTTAAACATGATTAAAGATTTTTAAATTGCATATCTTGTGTGAAGAACCACTAATATCAAGTATCAATGGTTTTTCCTTTTCCTTACATTCAAGGTAGTCATAATAGAAAATGCTATTTCTTCGACTATATTCTTTACAACTTCTTTTTATTTTTTCCCATAAGAAAATTGTTCCAGAAAGAGTCACATATATATTTTGGCATGATTACTATCTTGATCACATATTCGAAAAAATTATTCTATAAATTCAAATTGTTTTTTGTTGGAATGATTCTAATATCTTGATATTTTTCTTTTCTAACTTCTTGTGGATTAGGAAAGTTACTCATATTTCTTTAACCATTTTCCCTTTGTTCAAACCTTATTTTGGGAAGTGATAATTTATGCCAATAACTATAAGCTCTTTGACCATAGATTCCACAACACAATAAATAACCATAAAATCTTTATTTTATACTAAATTAAGGTCTTTCTTTGTAGAAAATTCGTTGAGGTTGATAACATCTTTTTTATCTATCATACTTAGGGTGAGGAACATATTTTCTACCAAGGAAGTTTTCAAATTTTGTAAATGTGATAGGTTTCTTAAATCCATTCTCAATCCAAACTTTCCTATAAGTTTTCTTATCACTTGAAATGTTAGAAAGATCATATGAAACATTATTTTTGACGGGTGATAATTTCACCTGATTCTTGATTTTTGTTTTCTCAAAAACTTTATAAGTATTAGATTTTAATGCAAAGGATTTGTTGAAGTTTTCATTAATCTTACTCAAGGTGATTTCAGAATCAAAAAGTTTTTATTAAAACTTGATAAATTATCCTTCCTTAGGTTCCAAATTCTTACAGAGATCTTTAACCATATTTCCCTATTCAACAATTCTTAGTTTGTAACTTAAGATCTCATAAATTTATTATTCTTCTTTATTGTCAACATCTTTGTCACATTTGGAAAATTTTACCACATATTTATTTATCATTCTTATAACTTTTTTGAGAGACTTATTTTTATCAATACATGCAAGAAGTTCTATTCTAAGTTGATACTCTTTGTAAGATTCGTAACCTCTTTATTATTCACTATTTGAGGAGTCTTCAATTTTATCAACATTTTCATTTAATTTTATAACAATTTATAAAATTTCAACTTTTGAAGAATTGTTTCCAGTTTAGTCTGATTTAGCTTTTTGACTCAACATACTTATCTTGTTCTCAATAAATGCTTCCCAATAAACTTTTTATATTTATTGGATGAATTTTCTTCTTTTTCATTTTTGTTCCACTACTTCCATAAAGGTATTTCATCAGATCATCTTGATATTTACCAATATTCTTCTTGGGTAAATTCATAGAAACATGTCTAATTCCACCATATTTAAAACATTTGAGAGAAATTTTACCTCCATATTTCCTCTTACTCTTTGATAGTTCCTGAATATAAGAGATATGATTTTTTTCATTCAACTCATCATCCTCTTTATCTTTTAATTCACAATGATCAACATCTTCAACATCTTGAATTTTCATTTTTCTAATAGATTCAAAATCCATTTAATCCTTTATCTTCTTTTTGAACATTGGATATTTTCTCATTTTATAAGAAGTAATGAATTTATGAAATTCATCAAGAGATAAATCATCCTTATCTTATAAATAGAAAATTTTAGAATCAAACATGTCCAAAATGTTTCTCACTAGTTTCTTCACAATTTTAGAATCTTCTAGGACATCACTGAATCCTATGATATTGCAACAAATTTTATTTACACTAGTGAAGTATTCATCAATAGTTTTTTTATCTCTCATTCTTATGTCTTGAAACTTAATATGCTATATTTATAGATTTTCTTCCTTTACTTTTGTATTCCATTCAAAAATACTTTCAAGCTTATCCCACAAACTCTTTGAATTTTTGAGACCCATCTCTTTCTTATAATCATTTTCTAATAAGGACATAAGGATATCATTTCTATCCTTTATATGAAATTCTATATTTCTGTTATCAACAAACATAATAGGAGGATATTTATTAATAGGTAGAAAACCAATTGTAGTAGCATCAAAAAATTCCAGGACATGAGATTATAGATAAGGAATCATCTTATTTTTCCATCCATAATAATTTTTTCCTAAAATGTAGGAATTCTAATAATACTGATAAAATTGATATTATCCATGATAAAGATTCAACAAAGGGACATTTTTTCTAATACCAATTGAAGTTCCAAAAGGATCGAATAATTATTTTGAAGGGGGGTGGGTTTGGGGGTGGGGTTGAATCAATTTTTATCTTTTTATAAGTTTCAAAACTTTTAGAAACTTAACCCTTGAAACCTATTAAAGTTCATTTCCTTATCATCTTTTAGTAAAAACTCATGTATGAAAAAGGTAGGAAAAAAGTAAATCCCACAAGATTTACAAGGTTTATCCTTAGTGTGTGAAGTTAAATGCTTTCCATAGCCACTCCCATGGGTCAATGAAAATTCACTACAATAAAGAAGTCAATAAAACATGTGTAAACTCCCATTACACACCTTATATCTCCTAATAAGAAGATTATATTTATTCTCGTTAGTTTAAAAAATTTTCATATAGACAACTGATCTTGAAAAACTATAAATAGTTTTTCCAATATGATCTAAAAAATTTCCTGAGTCTGATGACCCTGAGTATGATGGCCTTCAGTCTGATCAAATCAATACAATTATCCCTTTATTAATCCACACTTCTCAAACTCTACTCAATTTCTCAGTACAATATTCCCCAGTCTAATCTTCTCTATACATTAAAAAAAACATTCCGGTGTCCAACCTTTTTATGAGATATCAGTCCAGAAATAAAACATCATAATAATTATGCAGCTCTTTTCCTTTTCTATACAATAAAATGTTACAAAGTATGAATTAAATCTAATTCTATTTATAAGAATCCTAGAATGGAAAAGGAAGGAAACCAAAAAACTCTTCTTTCTTACTCAAATTCAAAAAACTATGAGATATATGCATATTTTAATTTCAAGTTTGACCACTTGAAACATTCACAAATATTATTGAGTCTTCTCCATAATCAAGCTTCCCAGACTTCCTAAAAAATATTTGGTATGATGAAACTTCCTTAGTTTATTATGATAAACTTCCTCAGCTCATTATGATAAACTTTCTCATCTCATTTTGATACAAATTCCTTATCTTATTATGAATAAAATTCCTCTACTCATTATGATATTTCTGTCTTCCTCTACTCATTTTGATCTGACTAGCTTCCTCTACTCATTATTATCTGGATATATTTATCTTCTCATTATGACCTGACTATCTTCTGCTACTCATTATGACCAGGATATCTTCCTCTTCTCATTATGATCTGACGATTTCCCTCTAAGTCAGTCTAGATGAATTTTCTTATCAGATTTAGTCTGATGGAATCCACGTAATGATGGAATTCTCATTACGATGGAATTCTTATTACGATTGAATATAAATTATGTAACTTTGAAATTATTCAAAAATCATCATCCATAACTCATTCTAACTTCAAAAAACATTTGTGTCCGATACTTCTGGATTCTATAGAGACTTTGTCTAGATTTATAGAATCGATGAAATTTTTATGATTCCTCTATTTTGTGAAAATATTTTGTCATGAGAGTTTTCATGATTTATGAGAACTAAAATATTGGTAAAGAATCTCCTGGATTTAGGTTATAAAGTATGAAAAATTTCTAAATTCTGAATTCACTATCTTAAAACATTCTCTTCAGAAATACTACAACTTCTTCACTCGACAACTTAATACTTTTTAACCAACGGTGAGTTTGACGATTCTTGATCTTCATGCCGATGGATCTGAGTCTGATGCTTCATGTGATCAAAAAATTTATATAACTTCCATCTTATATATTCCTTACACCTTATGAATCTAGTTCTTCCCAGTCTGAAGGCATGAGTCTAGAAAACAACTTTCTCAAAGATAAAACTTCCCCCCTTTATGTTTGGGTTCAAACATTCATCAACTTTACACTTTCTTACAAAAACTCATCATAATAGACAGGGTCTGATCCTGAAGAAAAAAAACATTATTAAGAAAAGGTTAATTTTCAAAAAATATATTTTTTGTTAAAACAAAACATCACAATGGTTCTTCAGGTATCTTTATAACAACCTCTTCTATGGGGTTTAATGGGATTTGTTCTTGTGAAAACTCCTATATATCTCGAGCATCAATTTCATCAAAGTTAATATTTCTCCCTCTATCTCTTTTGGAGATATTCTACCTCTCAAAGTATATATCCAGTCTTTCCATGATTACTTTATTGTTTGATGGGTCATATAGATAATATCCCCTTACTTACTTGGTATATACTATAATTATACACTTTTCACTTTAAGGTTACAATTTCTTTTTAAAGATAGTCTTAACAAATTACTTAAAAACCCATACATGAGTATGTGATGTCACACACTGAATCTTTAATTTATTTTATTTTATTTTATTATCAAGATTTAAATTTTTTTTCGTGCTTTGGGAAAAGTCCAAGTTGGATTTTTTTTTTCTGATAAATGAATGTTTTGGAATGGATAACATCTAACGCATGAGCATAACATGGTTAATGCCATCCGAAATCACCTAGGTCATCGTGTGTCCTACACAGTGTAAGAAAAACAAATTAATTAATTAAACGAATAATAAAATAAAAAATAGGAAAAATAAAATGAATTAAGAACTGTTTTAATAATAATAATAATAATATTTATTATCATTATTATTATTAATGTTTTAATGAAGAATATTATTATTTATAATTTTACTATAAATTTGTTGTTGTTATAATTATTATTATAAAAATTATTATTACCATTAATAATAAAAGTAATGATAACTATCATTAATTATTATTATTATTATTATTTTTGTATTTCTATTTTAGTTTATAGGGTTTCTTTTTCCCCTTATTTCCTTTTTCCCTTTCCATTTCCTTTTTTCTATTTCTTTTCTCTTTTTCCCCTCTCTATCCTTCTCTCCTCCTTCCCCTCTCTATTCCACTTCACCCCTCTACGTCGAACCCTTCCCTACACATCCCTCTCCATCCCCTTGGATGGCTCCTCTAGTGAACTCACTTCGATGCTCCTTTCTCCCTTATGTGACCTCGCTCCGAGGTCCCAACCTGTATTTCACTACCCTTCTCCACTCAAGCCACCCCCTTGTCATCTAGAACCCTCTAGAAACCCCCTTAACACATGAATCCCCTCCAAAAACACCCTCCTCATGCAACCAGCCTTCTAGACCCCTCACCACTCCGCCTCTCCCTCCACCATAGGTACATTCTACCCTGGGTAAGTTTATTCCCTCTTTCCTTAGGGTTTCTATTTCTCCGCACTAGGGTTCCATTTTTTTATGGTTTGATATTAAATTTATTGGTTCAACCTCTTAAATTAGGATTCGACTCAGTTTCCTCATGGCGCGGTTGAAGATTCACAACAATTTTTGTGGATTTCAACACCAAAGGTAGGTGGTTCTGCATATGAACATTATATAGTGATTTAGTTTGCTTGATTAATTAATTTAATATGTTATTTGATTAATATCTGTGGTGAGAAATTGGTTTTTGAAAGAGTTTAGTATGCATTTGATTTTTAAGTAGCATGTTTATATGAAATGGGGTGTGTTTTTGGTGTAAAACCATATTATGTCACTTGATAGTGTTTTATAAATTGTGCAATTAGATTATTAAATCATGAAAAGGATGTGAATTGTGTTTTGAGGTAGTGTTGGTGTGTGTTTGATCATGAAAGAGGATTTTGAGTGGGGTTTTGGGTCTAAAGACATGTGATACTTCTTGAAATTTCATTATAAACTTTTGTAAATGATTTATTAAATTATATTGAAGGTGAAAAACTTTTTTTCCAAATTATTTTGGTGTGATTATGATTTTCAAATGGAACTTAGATGTCAAAGTGGTGTTATGTGACATGTGGAACTTGACTGAGCACAAAATGGAAGCCCATATATCTAGGTGGAAAGACTAGGACTAATATTTTAGGGATTTTAAAGTTGATGCACCCTGGTTTCACTTAGTAGGATTGAAGATGACAACACTAACTAAATAATGATAATTGATTAGTGACCACTAGATTATGGGTGTTTTCCCTACTAGTGGATCGGGCATGAGGACAAAGTTGTTCATGGGTTATAATCCAATTTCACCAAGATATCATATACATAGTTTCCCATGTTATCTAGTGCCTAGGGGTGTTTCCCATGACTAGAGATCATTGGTTATGTTGAACTTACAGTCATCATATGGTATGTTTGCTTGGAAATTTCAGCATAAAGTGTTATTTCTTTAAATTTGTTTCTTCTTTAAAGTTTCCTTCCAAAAAAAATTTTCTCAGTAAAAGTTTATTTCATTAAAATTGTTACTAGAATTTCCTTTTTATGAAAACTTGAAAGCTATTTGTATTATAATTTTTATAACATAAAATATTTTCTTGGGTGGCATTGTGATGGGTGTTATCTCACACCCTACTTACACCTTTGGGTGTATGTATATTTGGTAATGTTTGAAAGATTCAAGGTTAAAGCTTATAGAGATGGTTGTTTGGGTTTCTTGGTATTTTTCTTGGTAACGTGTTTGCAAAGGTGGATTGGGGGTGATGCCCCTTGCCATGTGGTGTTTTTTGAGTTAGTCTTGTGGTTCCTTTTTTCTATAACCTTTTAGAGTTTTAGTTTAAACTATGTAACTCAATTCAAATTTTTTTACGGGTTGTTTGGTTTGAATTTTCATATTTGGTGTATTAGTTATTGTTGGTTGTTTTATACTTATAAAATTCAGTTAAATCATTCCCAAGATTTATTTATGATACTTGGGCACTTGTTCTAGCCTGTGGGGATAGGGAACGCCCTTTGGGCCTTTCCACGAACCAGGTCGGGCGCCGGTATAGATGATAACTCGACTTGGTTCATGGAAAAATGGTATCATAGGAGGTTAATTACTTTGAGTAATTTTATTTTGGATGAGTTTGGTTAGACAAGATCTAGGACTATCGGGGCTCATAGTTCTGGTTGCGAGTAGGGTGTGTGACCATTAGACCTCATGACAGACCTCAAGTCTCCATGGGATGTTGCTATCTCTGTTTGACTTATCTTCTAGGTTGGACATGCAGGCTCCAAGCTACACGTGGAAAATGGATGGAGGTGAAGTGGATTGGTCATTTCGTTTTTGTGAAATGTTTGAGTTATTTACATTTGAACCAATTTTTGATATTTTTAAAACTTTTTGTACTAATGATTTTTTTCTTTTGACTGTTGCTTTTTGTAGCAACATGACTCCCTGAAGAGATACCTTGCTCCCATGGGAGGAAGCTGAAAATATTTCTCCCTCACCACTTGATTAGATATTGGTGGAAGTTGTGGTCTGGTCTATTTATGCTCTAATACATGGAGAAAATCTATCTCCTGTTATAGTTCGAGAAGTTGAATCTGGTCCTAGGATGGATAAATCCTAGGAGTTTCTCAAGGGAAAAACCCCTTTATTCCATGGTATCACAGAGCCTCAAGAAGCATATGGTTGGATTGATATTACCAAGAAAATGTTTGAGTTTCTTGACACCCCTAAGGAAGTTAGAGTAATGTGAACTTCTTTTCTGCTAGAGAGTCTCAGTTGAAGGTGGCGAGACTCACGGATTTAAGCTGGAAAGCATGAGAAAACGAGCTAGAAAGACTTCAAGGCTATCTTTAATGACCAATACTATCCTGAGGTATTGCCACATTCAAATCCCAGGAGCTTATAGATCTTGTTTAGGGGGACCAATCAGTGATGGAGTATGCTAAATGCTTTTCCGAGATAGTCTGATATGCACCTAAAATAGTCTACAATGAGGAGATGAAGTCTTAGAGGTTCGAAAGGGTTTTATAATTGGAGATATATTATCAGGTATTCCTGTTCAAGATGAATACATATGCTGAGGTAGTTGGCCAACCTTGTATGGTTGTGAATGACCATAATGGAAAGTCTAGTTCCTTTGGGGCTATGTCAGTATTGGGTAGCAGCAGTTCATCCGATAAGAGGAAGATAAAGGATGGGAAGTGGAATAAAGGAGGAGATAGTTTAGGACATTCTTCCAGGAATATTTATTCTGTGGCTTCTGGTGTATGGTCTATTGTGTGACATCAGTGTGGAGAGGCATGGAACATCTGAACTGCATGTACATCTACTCCTAAGCCCTATCATGGATGTGGAGTTATAAAAAATCTATAGAGTTTTTGCAAGGTGGAATGAACATATCAGAGTGGGGTAAGATCTGTGGCTTCTAGGGGAGTTCCAGTTTATTCAGATCCAACCAAGACATTGGGATCTTGGTTTGGAGGTTATGGCGGCAGGACCAGATCATCTTCTGGGTAGAGCCAGATCAGGGAAGATCCGTAGGTGAGTGGCCATTCTTAGGTAGGGATCAGGAATCTGCATGATATGTATTAGGCTCTAGTGGGATGAAATATAGGACCTTTTATAGTTCAAGGTAACATCATAATTGCATATTCTATAATAATAGTTTTATTTGATATTGGTGCGTTTGTTTCCTTCATATCTTCCAATCTTTTGAATCTTCTAAACTTACCAACCGAGCTGATGTATTTTGAAATGGATTTGGTAACACCGTTGGGTAAGAAGAAGGATGGAGGTCTTTGATGCCCATATTGTATGCTCTTCATGTTAGGGGTTGAGATATAGTGGGACTTCCTGGTCTTGGATATAAACCTTTTCAATGTAATTATCAGCATGGATATGCTGTTGTGATTTCTAGCACACATCGATTACTACAGGCAACATCTAAGTTTCATGGTACCCTATGGGAGTCCTCATGTATTTCTTTGAGAATGGGATCATTGATCAGGTCGTGCAGTACCTCCACTCCCAGAGTTGGGAAGTCTTGATTTTCATTTTTCATTACTCGCATTAGAGGATGATGGTGGTGCTTCTAAGGCTGAATTACTAACTATAGTGGATGAGTTCCCAAAGGTATTTCTCGATGATTTTTCAAGCATACCCCCAGAGTGGTATGTGGAGTTCTCAATTTAATTGGCACAAGGAACACAACTGATATCTCTTCCCTCATATCGTATGGACCACACTAAATTGATGGAATTAAATACACAACTAGATGATATAGAATCAAAAGGATTCATTGGACTGATCATCTATCCTTGGGATGATCCTGTTCTTTTTGCGAAGATGGATGACAGATATCTCTAGTTGTGCATTGATTAACAGAAGATGAACATTAATAATAAATACCCTTTCCCACGAATAAATGATTTTTTTGATCAGTTGAAGGGGGAAAAAGTGGTTTTCCAAGATATACTTGTGTTCGGGTTACCACTAAGTCAGGGTGAGAAAAGAAGACATCCCAAAAATGGATTTCCTAAGCAAGTAAAACCACTTTGAGTATTTGTTCATGCCTTTGGATTTCAAAATTGCTTTAATGGGTTTTATGGTGCTCATGAATAGGGTGTACCACCAGTATCTCGACTCCTTTGTTGTGGTATTCATGGAGGACATCCTATTTTACTCTAGATTTGAGGAATAACACGAGCTTAATTTTCAGTTCATGTTAGGTGCCATGCGAGAACATCGCCTTTATGAGAAGCTTTAAAAGTGTACCCTCTAGATTAGGGAAGCGAAATTTCTGGGCCACATGATTTTATATAAAGGGGTTTCAGTGGACCCCGAGAAGATCAATGAAGTTATGTCATAGGAATATCCAAAGAATCTGTTCGAGGTTCGGAGTTTTCTTGTCTTGGAAGGTTATTATAGTTGATTTTTTTGGGATTTCTCACAACTTTCCTCATCTATGACCACAGTCACGCAGAAAGGGGTGAAGTTTGAATGGATCCCATAGTGCTAGGTATCCTTAGAGGAGTTAAATAATGGGTTGAATACCGCACCTATGTTGATCTTTCCGGGTATGGGAAGGGCTAAGTGATTTATTGAGATGCTTCAGGTATGGACCTTAGAAGTGTGATCAATAAATATAATAATGTAGTGGCTTATGGTTCTAACCAAATATGACCACATGAGAAGAATAACCTGACCCATGAATTGGAGTTAGCAACAGTGATTAATGAACTGCATACATGGCATCATTATATTTTTGGGAAGAAATATGTTGTCAATTATGACCATAAAATCATAACCTACATCTTATCCCAAAACTATTTTAACTTGAGGTAGCACCGTTAGATCAAGTATTTGCAGGGGTTAGACATTAAAATCATTTATACCCTTGGTAAGGTTAATGTTGTGGATGACTGCTTGAGAAGAAATGTTTCAGTGCTGGCTTTGAGGAATTCCAGTGATGAATGGACCTTGATGGGGCTCTTTTCCCAGATGCACATGGTGACCAATGAGCACAATGGAGTTGCGTTCTTAGCGAGTGTTTAGTTGATTTCCTCT
Source organism: Viscum album (assembly GCA_963277665.1). Taxonomy (NCBI): domain Eukaryota; kingdom Viridiplantae; phylum Streptophyta; class Magnoliopsida; order Santalales; family Viscaceae; genus Viscum; species Viscum album. Next base: position 2,055,474,265 of record OY728157.1, on the reverse strand, counting down.
CTGTTGGGGTTGATTCAGTGGGAGGAGCCTAGGGATGAGCTGTGCTAGCATTCCATGAAGTTTCTTCATGGTCGGGAGACATATTGGGATTGGTCTTTGTCTCTTAAAGGGACCCTGTGCTTTAAGGTCTGTGTAGTGGTGTCGTTGTCTCTGAGGAAGGTGATGATGCAGGATAGCCACAAATATTATAGTTTCATACATCCTAGAGCTACAAAAATTTATTATTATATTTTATTGTAGTTTTGGAAGCCAGGATTGAGGCTGGACATAAATCAATTCATATCATGGTGTTATATATTTTAGTAGGTAAAAGTTGAGCATTAGAGGCCCTCTAGTTTGATTTATTTGTTACCCATTCCTACCTAGAAGTGGGATGAGGTCTCCATGTACTTCATTGATTTCTTAATCCATACACCTCGAGGAAGGAATTATATTTGGTTAGTGATTGAACATTTGAACAAATAAACCCACTTTATTCTGATTTGATATTCATTAATGGTGGACGAGTTGGGTTGACTGTATGTTCATGAAGTGGTCAGATTTTATTGTGTGCCATCAATGATTGTTTCTGATAGAGACCCCTAATTTTCCTCTCAGTTCTGGGTAGGCCTTCAAAGAGAATTAAGGTTGTAGATCAAAATGAGCACGACATACCATCCTTAAATGGATGGCCCTATGGAGTGGGAAAATCAAATTATGAAGGAAATGCTTCATGCATGTGATTTATATTTCAGAGGATTGTGGGATATCCATTTGGGATTGTTCTAATTTTCTTATAAAAATAGTTAACAACAATCAATTTTCATGGCTCAGTTTTATGAATTTCATGGATGTATATTCTAATCTTCTTTATGATGGGATGAGGTAGGCGATACCTCACTTTTGGGGCCGAGTCTTGTGCAAGAGAAGTTTGAGGAAGTTAAGTTGACCAAGCAATGATTATTGAAAACTCTGAGTCACCAAAAATATTATATTCATCAGAGGCATCGATGACAAGAGTTTTTCATGGGTGATCGGGTGTTCATGAATGTGGCCCCTCATTTGTGCCATTGTCGTTTGGGAAAATAGGGAAAGATGACTATGAGGTATGTCAAACCTTTCGAGATCGCTGAATGTATTGGAAATGTGGAATAAAGGTAAGATTTACCTTCTCAGTTAACATAAATTCACGAATTATTTCATGTATCACAATTGAAGAAGTATAATATGGATCCGTCCCAAGTGTTGAATTAGGAAGAATTGGAGATATAGCTCGATTTATTAGTGTTTGAACGACCAGTGTGAATAGTGGATTCCCAGGAGAAGGTGCTTTGTGAGAATTATATTATATTAGTATATATCCTTTGGCAGTATGGGAATGATATGCATGAGACTTGGGAGAAAAATTCATGGGCTGAGCAAGAGTATATGTTTTTATTATCTAATTATGTTTCTTGTTGAATTTTCAAGGGTGAAAAGTTTTCATGGTGGGGAGAATTGTCACATATTGACTCTTGAAATTTTTTTATTATATTATTTTATCATTTGAATTTTTTTTTCTGTGTTTTGGGCTGAGTATCGATTGGTATTTTGGGTTTTTGCTGATAAATTAATGTTTTCCATGGGACAATGTCTGGCGCACGGGCAGAGAACAATCGAAGCTGTGCGGCTTTTCCCAGGTCACCGTGTAGCCTGATCAGTGTAAAAAAACTAAATAATTAATAAGATGAATAGTAAATTGATAAAATAAAGTAGGAAAATAAAATGAATTAATAATTTCCTAAATAATAATAATAATGACAATATAATTTAACAACAACAACAACAATAATAATAATAATATTAATATTTTAATTAAGAATGATAATAATAATAATAATATTATTATTATTGATAATATTATTATTAAGATTTTGTTGTTGTTATTATTATTATTATTATAAAAATTATTATTACCATTAATAATTATCATCATTATTATTATCACTAATTATTATTGTAATTAGTGTATTTATATTTTAGATTTTAGGGTTTCTTTTTCCCCTTCATTTTTTTCTTATTCTTTTTTATTTTTTTCCTCTCCCTCCTTCTCCTCTATATTCCATCACACCCCTATGCGTCTAAGCCTACCCTACATTCCACTCCCCTTCGCCTTTTCTGGATCCTCCGACGACCTCACTTCGGTGTCTCTTTCTCCCTATAAAGACCTCGCTCTAGCACCCCAACCTGCATTGTGCCGCCCTTCTCCCCTCGCGCTGCCCTCATACCACCCCCTTCTCGGCCAGAACCCTCCGATGACCCCTAGCGTGTGTCTCCCCTCCGGCAACCTACATCCTCATGTGGCCAGCTTCTCAGACCCCTCTCCGCTCCTCTCTGTCCGTCGTAGGTGTGTTCAACCCTAGGTAAGCTTCTTCCCTCTTTCCTTTGGGTTTTAGTTTCTCCATGATAGGGTCTGTCTTGTTTAGGGTTTGATCTTAACTTTATTGGTTTGGTCTCATGAATTAGGGTTCAATTCAGTTTCATCATTGTGTAGTTCAAGATTTGCACCAATTTTTAGGGATTTCGACACCAATGGTAAGTGGTTCCATGTATAAACATTATTTAGTGAATTATTTTTCTTTATTAATTAATTAAATACATTCTTTGATTAATATGTGTCATAAGAAATTGGATTTTGAAAGAGTTTAGTATGGGTTTGATTTTTAAGTAGCATTTTTATACGAAATGGGGTGGGTTTTTGGTGTAAACCCATATTGTGTCACTTGGTAGTGTTTTATAAATTGTGAAATTAGTTTATTAAAATATGCAAGGGAAACAAAATTGTGTTCGGAGGTGGTGTTGGTGTGCGTTTGATCGTAAAAGAGGATTTTGAGTGGGTTTTTATGTGTGAAGCCATGTGATACTTCTTGAAATTTTCTTATAAACTATTTTTAATGATTTATTAAATTTTATGGAAGGTTCAAAACATGTTTTCAAATTGTTTTGGTGTGATTATTCATTTCAAATGGAAGTTGGGTGTGCATGTTGTGTTATGTGACATATGAAACTTGACTGAGCACAAAAGGGAATCCCATGTATCTAGGTGGGCAGACTAGGACTAGTATGCTAGTGATTAAGAAGTGGTTGTGGTCTGATTTCACATAGAAGGATTGATGATGACAACACTAACTAAATAATGACAATTTATTGGATACCACTAGGTTATTTGCGTGTTCCCTACTAGTGGCTCATGCATGAGAACACATTATTTCATGGTTTTATTCCACATTTCACCGAGATACGATGTACCTAGTGTCCCATTTGTAGCTAGTGCATTGGGGTGTTTCCTGTGACTAGTGATCATTGATTATGTCTCACTTACCGTCATTATATGATTTTTTTTTGTTTAGTAATTTTATCATCAAGTGTCCATTCTTTAAATTTGTTTCTTCTTTAAAGGTACCTTCTTAAAAACGTTTTCGGATTCAAAGTTTCTTTCCATAAAATTGTTAACAGAATTTCATTTTTCTGATAAATTGCAATATATTTGTATTATAATGTTTATATCATGGTATATCTTCTTGGGTGGAATCCTACTAGGTGTTAGATCACACCCTACATACACCATTGGGTGTAAGTATATTTGGTAGTGTTTGATATAGGAAAGGGTAAATCATATGGAGATGGAATTTCAGGTTGCAATCTATCTTTCTTGGTGCGGGGTTGTGGAGGTGGTTTGAGGGTGTAACCCTTGCTATGTGGTAGTTTTTGAGTTAGCCTTGTGGTTCCTTTTTTCTATAACCTTTTCGGGTTTTAGTTTAAACTATGTAACTCAATTCTGGAATATTGTTAAAGATTATTTGGTTTAAATTTTCATATTTGGTTTATTAGTTAATATTGGTTGTTTTATGCTAATAAAATTTGTAAAAATCCTTCCCATGATTTAGTTATGATACTCGAGAACTTGTACCAGTCCGTGAGGATAGGGAATTCCCTTTAGGACTTGCCAAAAACAATTTCAGGCACCAGTTCAGATAATGACCTGACTTGGTTTGTGACTTTTGACAAAATAATTTTCCTCCAATACATTAACTCTTATGAAATTCCATTTTCCTCTTTAGTTGGAAATCAATTTAGTATGTTTTCCATATAATTTAATCAATACCCCCAAAAGAATAATATAAGGTCTAGATGAATCATCATTGACCTCACCATTATTTCTCATTTCACTGAAAACACTATACTATGGTGTGTAAGGAATATTGAGTTAAGATTTAATCCCAAACTCTCTTGGATAGTCAATTAACTTTTGGTTAACATATTTTCCACATTGATCCTATTAAAGCTTCATTAACTTATTTCCAAGATGATTCTCTACTCCATTCCTTAATACCTTAAATTTATCAAAGGATTTAGACTTATACCTCATTAAGTTTACACATTCATGTATACTAAAGTCATCGATAAAAGTAATGAAGTAAGTGAATCTACCTCTTGATTGAAATATAAATATCCTAGACACTTCTGTATGAAATGATTGTAGAATATTTGTGGACCTTTCACCATTTCCACTAAATAGAAGTTAGGTCATATTTTTGAAAACAAAAATTACACATACTATGTGTTTTTAGTATAAAAGTATCTAAATACCCATATTTATATAGTTTTATCAAGTGCTTATCATTTACGTGACTAAGTTGGTGATACGACAACTTGGTGTGAACTGATTCACGTAAACTTAATTCTTTATCAATTGTGAACACTTGGTTTTTATATTATTCTACATAAAGTCCATTATTAAGATATTCCATACTATAACATATGATATCTTTATAAATAGTGTAGTTTTTATTCCCAAAATTGAATAAAAATTCCTCCATGTATAAACTAGACACATATATAATTGTTTATTAACATTATTCATATAATAAAATTTCATTAAGCCTAAAATAAACCCTATTGAAATATTATGGTGGTAGTGTGTTGTAGCCAGTGCAGTTGTTCTAGCTCCATTGGAAACTCAAAGATCCACCAAACCTCTGGAAACATTCCCAAATATAATTTTTTCATGTCTTTGGATAAAAATGTGAGAACCAAAAGCTTTATATAATACCGAATTGGTATAAATGTAGAGGTTACATATGATATTAAATATACCTAAATCACCCCTTTACTTCTTTATTAAGGTGGAATTATTTTCCTAGTGGACCCTCTTTCCACATGTAAATCATTTTTTATCTTATTCCTTAGCCCGATTATAGATCCTCATCCCATTAGTTAGGAAATTCAAAGAATAATTTGACTTAGGATTATTATTTATGCCCTTTTCCTTTCCCTTTCTCTTATTTACTATCAGGACTACATTATTTATTCCTCATGGCCTTATCTTCTTGGAAAATAATAGTACGGAGTTTTGGGACGGAATTCTAAATATTTTTCATATTATAATTAATAATAAAACTAGAGAAGATTTTTGGTAGTGAGGAAATCATGAGGCTAGTTTGAAATTAATTTGGTAAAGTAAAACCCTAAATTTTCAAATTCTCAATATAGCCAATCATATTGACTACATGATTTCCATTTGGAAATCCTTCTCTCAAATTTCACATGAAAAGTTCCTTAGAGATATTTTATTTCTCTTATATTTCCTTTTCTTGATAATGATCATAGAGATGTGATAACATATCGTATGCATCCATTTACTTGTAAAAATTTGTGAGATTAATGGACATGGATTTTAACACGAGGAATGGGGTATCTAATGCATCATCTACATGCTTCCAAAATATATCATGCTCTTCCTTGCTAGCTTCCTTGGATGGATCTTTCTCTAGAACAAGGGATTATAAAACATATAATTTCCACTCTTGGAATAGTATGATACAAAAGATACTACACCACTCTTAGAAATTCATACAAGCGAGGTGATTATATTTCTCTAATATCAATCACAACTATAATGTCATGGTCATATTACATTCCATTTTCTACAAAAAATCAAAGTATGTTTTAGTACTTTATCTTGATTATAGAAATGAGACATAATAAATTTTATTTATTACTCTCCCACAATTTTATCAAATACTAATATCCCTCACCATTTGATTCAAAATATCTTTCCACATTGATATTCTAGTAGAAATGATTCATATTTACCTTTTCATAATCCAAAAAGGGGCTCAATATGTTATATAAAGGTATGTAGGTAGGTGGTCTTTCCAAATACATTAACTCATAGTTCCTTGATATGTTGAGTGGCCACCTCAATCCCAAAATCTTGGATTATATTTCCTCAATACATTTCTCCTAGTTACACCAAGTCTTGTGTAATAAATCAACCCTTGATACCAACTTGATTATGTTATCCCAAAACCTTTGATAAAACACCGCTAAATTGAATGAATCAAGATAAATGCAAGAAAAGTACTTTGAACTATGGTTTAATTTTAACTCAAGTGAGGATGGATTTATAGACTTAATATTTTTATTGATTATTTTTTATCTTTTATATAGATATTATTTATGTTATACTTTTATATTCAAGTTAATATTATATAGATTTTAGATAATTAATTAACAATGTCTCAATAAAATAATTTATGCATAATCCATTTATTTTGTTCCATGTTTCAATGTTGTTAATTTATTTATTTTAATTGATCACATTTAGAAATCAAATAAACATGAATAAATAACCATGAAATAGAAAAAATAAAATAAATGTTTGTGGAATTATCATGATATTTACTTCTAGTTAGTTTATAAAGCATAGTATACACCAACCCTTGACCCTTGGGGGATAAATCTTGAAATCAACTTGGTTTGAGTTGCAATATTCAACCTATGACCTATGTATCTACTTGGTTTGATTCACCTTTTCTCCATACTAAATCATCTTCACTCAGTTGAGAGCTCCATATTTTATATATTCATACTCAAACATAGGTGAGGGGAATCAGGGGTATGAGGTTACATTAAAGAAACCATATACATGCATGCCCATATATAATAAAGACAAGGGTATGATTCACTGATTATCAATTTAATGTAATTATAATTATCAAAAAATCCAATGAAATAATAATTAAATTAAAATAAACCCAACATATACATAGTTCAACCAGACTCATGATCATCCAAAAATATAATGTTTTTGAATTTAAAAATCGTTAGCATTCATTTAAAATAATTTTTTCTTAAGATAAAATTTCTAAATTAATAAATAAATTAATTTACGTTAATTATCCATAAAAAATGTTTTAAAGATTACCATCCACTATAATTTTTAATAAATTGAACAATTTAGTTTAATTTAAATTAATTAATACATGTAATAAATTGATTGGGCATATGACGTGTACCCATCTGGATATTCTTAAATTATGCCTTGAATTTAACATGTCAAGTAAAAGAGGAAACATGGAAAGTACCCTTTCTACTCTATATGGAGTTTACTATAACTCACATGGAGTGTGACTAATTATTTGTATTCACTACTGGAAAAATACCCTATACCAACGGTTTGGAACCGTTGGTATAGGCCCCCAAACCGTTGGTATAGGCTATACCAACGGTTTGGAGGACCGTTGGCAAGTAAGCCGTTGCAATAGGTCTATACCAACAGTTTTCCCAAAACCATTGGTACAGACCTGTCCCAACGGTTTTGAAAACCGTTTGTATAAGTAATATGAATATCTATACCAGCGGTTATAAAACCGTTGGTATATGTATTTCAAAAAAAAACATTCGGTGTGGTATTTGATCCCAGAACCCCCTGTTTATAATTGAACGACTTAACCACTAAGCTAACATCGCTTTTGTAAACATAATTTCAAAAATATATATATGTATTATCATAATTATTTAAAATTTTGATTTATATAATGTTCTCGGTTAGTAGATCTGGAAAAAATTTAAAGAACCTATCCCAACGGTTTTGAAAACCGTTGGGATAGCCCTATCCCAACGGGTTTCACAACCGTTGGGATAAGTTAGGGGTGGGTTGAGTTTTTAGGCCGAAGGTTGGATTTTTGGGTGTTTTTTCCCAACAGTTTTGGTGAACCATTGGGAAAGGTCACTCTTTCCCAATGGTTTTGGTGAACCATTGGGAAAGAGGCTCAAAACACACCCTTTCCCAACGGTTTTCCAAACTGTTGGGAAAGGTGGGGAAATATATGGCTTTCCCAATGGTTTTGGTGAACCATTGGGAAATGGTAGCTATACCAACGGTTTTTACAAACCATTGGTATAGAAGTGTTGGGAAAGATCATCTTTCCAGTAGTGATTGTAATTTTCATGTACTGTGTAGCTTTACAACATGTAGTTTACATGACATGTTTTGATATTGTACAATGTTTTGTTTTGTTAGTCAAACTATATAGTCAACATAATGTCAATGACTACACAACATGAGATTAATATATATTTTTTGTACCAATGGAAATGAACATGAATTACACAGTGTTTATGATAACCATTCATGATATGTAGCACCCCAAATAACATAAAAAACATTTAATTAAGAATTTAATTTCTTGGATAACATGATGAAATCACTCAGCATGCAATCCATATGTTAAACCTTACCACGCAGTGCATACCCCATTTACATGATATGTAGTTTCGTTGAATATTATAATTAATATCTATTATATATAATTAACTAACATGGTGTACAACCAAGATTATTTCATAGTCCATGTGAATGGGTATGAGTTACATGGAATATAAAACCTACAATACATTGTGTACTCCATTATCAGGCCATCAGCACTAAACACCTAGGGACTCAACATGTTTTCTTCATGGAAATTTATGTGTTACATAATGTGTATGTGTGTTACCTTATATTTAATCACATTATTCCTATGTTTCTTAGATGGTAATCAATACATGATTTGCAATTAATATTTACCATATACTTTGACCACATGGTTTCTGTGATTCCCATGGGGCCAATCCATGTGGGGTTACATGATGTGTACACTAACTAAAATTAATTTAATATTTAAAGTTATATTTTATCTAGTCCATTCAATATGTGCTATGTAATGGTACTACATACTATTACCCCATACGATTTTCCACAATTTTCACAACTCATCGTGGTGAAGTACTAGACATGGATACATGTCATATAATTTTCAATTAAATTCCATGTTTCCATGTAATATTGATATAATCTAAGGAACCTATGTATGATTTATTTGAACATTTTTATATGTTCTTGGACTATTATTGGTTTTATAAAAGAAAAAAAAGATCTTATCATGGCATTCAAACTATGAATGAATAAATAGTAAATGAAAAAACTAATAAAAAAATGTGTAATTAGATAAAAAATTGTAAAAAATTGTAAATTAATATGTTATTTCTCTAATACTAATTTATGGTTTCAAATGGAAATGAAAGTGGTCTAATACACTAACCAAAAAAAGTAAATTCATCATTTTCTTCAGATAAATACTAAGAACTGGATAAACGAAACCTCAAAAGATTCAAATGGAGTATCTTTTCACATATAATTAATTTAAATAATTAATAACTTCGTATGATTTTGATTCCTTTTTAATGTTTTAAATTAGTCTAACACCCTTGTTTTTCCATCATTGTGATAAATTATCCATGGGAATAAATCTATCTAGTGGTATCTACACATGCTCCACATGCCTTGAAATCTCTCTTTAGAATATCTAAGTGCTAGTACAAATGATTCTAGCCCCTTGTTTCATTTTCCATTGATCTCAATAAGAATATATTCCAAGCTTGAAACATTTTATTTGGTTATATTCAAGACTTGAGAAGGAGGTTAATTCATGCTCTATGTTCTTAAGAGTGTTCTTGGGAAATTTCTCTCTAGGGTTGATAAAAATCTCAAGAGGGGATTTGTTGCACAAAATAATCCCTAACCCTAGAAATGATATAACTAGGGTTATATACTTAGGTCAGAGAATAAATTATTTCATAATACCCTTAACTAATCCATTAATTCTAATTGAACCCCATATTCAATAATAATAGTAATAATAACATTATTAAATCTTTAATGTGCACATAAATTTTGGTTATTTAAATATTATTTCTTCCAGACCATTAACTCGGTCTATCAATCCTCCTTGAAAATTATCAAAGCTTGAATAATAACTAAATATTTAAATAAGTAAATATCATTTTGTTATTCATTCAATAAATAAATAAATAAATATTATATTCAATAAACTGGTGAGTAAATATTTATTTGAAATTCAAATCACATAAATATTATTTTGAATAAAGGGTTGCATAATATATATGATCAACATAACCTAAATAATTATCATCACTTGAAACTAAAGAATAATATTTATTCTAACATAAATTCAAATATAATTTAACTGAGGTACCGGATACACTTTTTGTGTGAACCTCTAGGTCTATTTTTCAGTGACATTAGACTAACTGGACTAAAGTAAAAGACGAGTATCTAGCAACACGTCAAGAAACCTATAGATAAATATATTAATGTCACAATAAAAAAACCTCCTATGGACAATCATTGTAAAATATAATCCTATTATCTCAATATCACATCAATTAATTTACATCGCATGTGTCATCAATGTATATATTTGGTGTTTATATTTTATTTGACTCTCCTGAAAGGAAATAATTAATAAAACACCATTTCCATGTACTTAATATGACTATTTCATTATAATTAAAGGGTTAAAGATATCTAATTTCATTAACTTAGAAGGGAAAATCCTTTATTGAATTATTTATTAACTCTATATCACTAGATACACACTCAACACATCCTATATATCCATGAGAATATATCTCTATGGTTTTCATAAATACATCTATGTACATGACTCATTATATGCATCAATAATAATCTCAAGTCTCAGCATAAACACACACTTTATAAATAGTAATATCCAACGACACATGTAAAATGTGGAGTTCCTATAGGCTAAACAATTCTCATAACCTTTTCTCTTAGGGATTAACAAGTGTGATCTTCGTGATAAAAAATTTAAATGCCTCATGAGCATCCAACACCTAATACCCTACATAATCTGTATCTCTTCAGATTAATGTCATCTAGACATAGAACATAAATTTAAGAATACTGTCAGGGAACTTCAAGGTTATAATTATATCAAGGAACTACAATAAAATTTTGGTTTTAGGGAACAAATTCCTAAATTTATAAAAGGGTATAAAATTATTTTAGAGAATATACATTGATATGTGTTTTAAATAAAGGAATAGTTCTATAATTTAAGGGAATCATGTATTTAGAGATAGTTTTTAAAAGGGGTAAGATGTGACGTTATCTCATGGGTGAAAGTCCTGTGTGATTTGTGAACTATTTTAACATGTAATAATCCAATATTTATTTGTTTTAATGATAGATGTATTAATTTGAAGAATAATTCATTCTCAATTGATCTCAAGTGGTATAATTAAAGTGGTATTCAAGTTCATCTACTCTATTAGTATCAAGGTAATAAAGAGCTATTAATATTTGAATATAATTCACTTTTTATGGGAAAAATGACATTATTATTCAATGTTATTGTTTCCTACATCGATTTAACTCAAGTAGGATTAGTGTGATGCCCCACCATAGAACCACCATTTGATTCATAGTGAAACATGTCCTCAAGTATGTCTCCCTATACACTAGAGGGTGTAGAATAGCTATGAGGGTATATGGTGTGATCATGGGGAGAGTATACCCTCAAATTAGAGTAGAAATTAAATAAAAATAACCAAAAACTATCCATAGAAAACATCAAGGTGTGTATAAATTAATAAAAAAAATCAATAATAAATTAGAAACCATCATACAGACCCATAGTCATACAATAAACACCAATTGATCTCTCACTAAGATGATCATACAAAAAAATAAACAAAAAAACTAAATACACATACTAGACCTACTCCTATTCTCAAGTCACAGAACCCACCCTATCTCCACATTCATATTGATATGCTCAGTCAGATCCAATGCATGTTATATATTCAACCTGAAAGAATACATAAAGTCTGCATGCACACCAGAGTTTCTGTGTAGGGTGTAATAAATACATCTTATTAGGGTCCCACAAAGTGACCGTAGTATACACCATCATATATGTGTATTCACAAGGAAAATAAAAATGTCACAAAAAAGTGTCAGATGTTGTGTTCAAGAAATGCCACTATAAATAGACAAAAATTAGGTCATCATGTGATAACTAGGACACCTTAACACCCAATAATACCTTCTTTGGTTCCATGATTGAATCCACCTCATCACCTCACCTCGTGCCATCATATTTGATGTCCAACACGTACCTAGATACGTAGGGTTAGGAATTTTCCAAACCTCAAACCACTACCTGAGGAAACATGGAATGTTTATATATCAAAATCTTTACCTACTACCCTATCACTGAAAGTAGGTTCCACCATCTATGTCTCACATCACATCATGACTTATCCCTTCATGGGTGGTCAACTATCATGACCAAATCCTCTCAGGGTAAGGCTTAACACCACAACCAATCCCACTCAAGGAAAGGTCCAATACCAGGATCCAAGACTACTAAAGAAAAGTTATATGACCCAAGCCTTCTCAATCAATGAAAGGTCCAATTCATGTACACTGGGATCCCATCGCACCCATATAGGTCTTTCTATCCATCTCACTCATGGTGAGGCCATGTCTCAGGATCCATTCCCCCACCAAAATCTATCATCTATCATAAGTACGAGCATGCACATGGAACAAAAAATAGGTCATGCAGTTCATTATGAATGCTCTACATCTTATCATCCGTACAATATTCACTCATGTCTAAACCCTCATCTTGAACATGAATTAGAGTCCATGCACAATGTACTTGTCCTCACACTATTCACATTCCACTTATTATGTAATCTAATAGGGGTCCTCCAGAACTATCTCAGACTCTACTCATCGATACCATATCACACCCATAACCCCATGAAAACACCAAAAACCATAGGATCTCCATATCTTAGATCTCAAGAGGTTGGTTCAACCTCATTAAAATACCATAACACTCTAGGTCCTACTACATAGGGTCCATCCCAAGATATATCATTAAAAGTCACGTTGGTAACATCATTCTAAGTCCTTAAGCAATTCCCATGGCCCAAACTATGTATTATGACAAACCATATCTCTTATAAATTTTATTTCTTGTTTTTTAACATAAATATTCATATAATAAAATCCCAAATAATTGAGAGGCCTAGTGTATTTGGGAATTTATATACATATACCATTAGATAAAAAATAATAATTACATCATTGTTTAAAATCTCTATATTATGCACCTAGATTCCTTCACCTTCTAATACTAAGTGGATAAACCGAGGAAAATTTAAAAAATGGGTGAGATATAAATCACAATAAGGGATAAATTACAATAATCAAGACACCTATGAGATAAAAGTCATAACAATATTATGTAAAAGAGAATAATATCTTTGAATCATGGCATGAAAAGGATGATAATATAACACCATGGCATAAAAATAATGTGGAAATAACATAAAACATGACATCATAATCATAAGCTAAGGATAACCACTGTGAAATAGAAACATAGTGTGCTAGTATAATAATACATTCACTATACTTGGTATCTCATGAGATAATAAAATTACCAAATTCATTAGAGATATATCAGAGAGCACCCTTTATATGTCAAACATTATGTGTTCCACATCGATCATATAACATAAGAATGTATTTAATCATTTTAATACCATGATTAAGGAATACAAATTTCATAAATATAACCCCTTTATAAATTAAGGATATTTATATCTAGGTGGATTCCCAGAAAATGAAAAATATGGTTGGGTATTCACAACACCAAATTTATGGCATAAAATTAAAGAGATAATTTAAGTGTCTTTACAAGTATACATAAAAGTTTAATAAATGAATTAATGATAGAGGAAGGTAGTATATAATTATTTGGGAATCATTTGGATATTAAAGTAATGATTATAAACAAAAGAAAACATAATCATTTAATAATAAAAAGGCATGTTACAAAGGAAGTACTAAAATTAAAAATTGGAGGGAGAGAACCCATTACCTTGAGATGTCAATTTTTAAATATTCAGAGGAGATCCTTAGAAACTTATAAACTCATTGGTAAGGATATTGAGATAAATAATTAAGGGAAATTCCTAATAAAAGGATATGTAGTTAAGAATAATGGGATAATTGGTGGGTATTTATAGCAAGGGAGGGGGAATTATTCATTAATTTATAAACTTAATCCTTTGATATCTAGTTAAAAAAATGAAAAACCATTGGAATTACCATGATTTTCCATGATAATTTTACAAGGGGGAGTGGTTTTTTAATATTTCAGTATATTAAGGAACGAAATTATTTAATTAATAATATTTTAGAGGTGTAATGGATTATTATTCAAAAATAAATGTTTTTAATACCTTTAAAATATACTTTAGGTTTTGGAAGATTCATTATCAGTTTGAAAAATAAATCTTATTACTTAAAAAAATCATTTTAATTAATAATAACATTTTTTTCTAGAAATAAATTTATATTATTTATTACATTATTTTAAGTAATTATGATGACACTTATTGTATATTTATACCAAATTTATTTTCTACTAAAAAAATCATCTTTATTAGAAAATTATGAAAATAATCACCATTGGATAATATCATTGTGATTATTTCAAAAATGAAATTTATTTTATCAATTTCTATAAATATGATAAATTTAATTTTTAAATAAAAATTATTATTTATTTAAAAATACTAGTGTTTATGATATATTCAACTTTTCGACCCTTATAAAAATAACATGGAACTTAATAAAATTATATTATCATTAATATTCAAATAAATAGTATTTTATAAAACCATTTCAAGAAAATATATTTTTTAAAATTCATTAACTTATCATAAAAGTGTATTTAAATTTTAATCATACATTTTCCAAAAAAATAATTTTATTTTATTTGTATAAAAAATATGTTTATCATATTCATATTATATTTATACGAATTTTAAACCATAATGAAAATGGGGTAAAAGTAACCATGATTTAATTTCTAACCTTTTTACACCTTTATACTATTAAGGTCAAGACATAACCCCTTATTACCCCAACATACAACCTAAGGGTAAAGTGCGTGATTTTAGTACTTTTATGTGGTAGTTTAGTGATCATTGATTGGGTGTAACCTCTATAAATTTTAACTTCTCCCATAATCACTTTCATTCAAGTCTCATTCTTTGAATCGCAACTTGAGCTTAGTTAAGGGTGAACCTTAGTTATTCTATCTACCTTGGAAGATCTGATAAATTAGCTTCATAAGGGACAATCTTATTGGTTGAGGCCATTCATTTTTCCTTATACATCAATTAGACTTTGTTTTTGTCCTTAATATATTATAATATTAAATTTAACTTTATAATGACCATATCACATATGGTTGTAATGTTTAGTGGTAATAATGCAAAACTGTCACATTGTGTCTTTATTTTATAATAATGATAATGTGTTGTTGATTTTCATTATGTGATACATGTGTTCTAAATTATACTTCATTACTAAATGAGAAATATATTCATTTAGAAGGGAAAATTTATTTATAAATGTTTGGATAATTACATTCTTCCAAGCTTCATAAATTTCTCCCTTGAAAGTTTATTTCATTACAAAAAATAGATGAGGGTACTTTTGTTTTATTGGTTCATTGGGTTCCCATGTTTCCTCTTCATAATTATGGTACTATACCAATATTTTAATTGGGTGACATTTATTTTTTCAAAGAACTTTTTCTCTATGATCTAAGATCATAACCAAATACTCTTTATAAGAAAGATCATTCTCTAATTATGCCAATTATAGATTTTGTACTTGTGAGAGATTTGATATATACTTCTTCAAGAAGGATACATGGAACACATCATATACTTAATATATGATAGGAATTAGTGCTAGTTGAAAGGATAAAATTCTAATGTGATAAATAATCTAAAAGGGAACAATGTATCTAGAAATTATATTTAACTTATTCCCAAACCTCATGTCTTTCATCAATGGTGATATGTGAAGGAATACTTTATCTCCAATGTAAATATCTAGGTCTCTTCAAATATTGTTAATATTTATTTTCTATCAATTTTTTACTGTTTTTTATATGATAATGAATGATTTGAACCCTCTCTATCATATATTGGACAAGAGTATATCCAATTACCTTCCTTTCTCTAACTTCATAATAATATGTTAAAGTCTAGTATCTATTCCTATACATATATTTATAAGGTGATATTTGAATAATATAATTAAAATTATTGTTATATGATAACTCTAATAAATGGAGGTGTTAATACAAACATCCTAGAAAATCCATTGAACATGATATTAGAATATCCTCTATAGTTTGAATGGTTCTTTTAGACAAATTCTCTTTTTTAGGGTGACATGCAATGTTAAAACTCAGCTTCATATCCAATGTTTTCTAAATACTTCTCTAGAACCTCAAGGTAAACCTTGGATGTAATGAACTAAAATTTTATCAATGGAAATTCCATTCTCATAATTATTTCATATAGTATAATCACATAAAATCACATTAAGAAAATAATAAAAACCTTATAAATAAAGAATAATTGAAATAAGAAGTATTTCTAGAAGTTAAAGAACGTATACGAATGAAATAATAACATGAACTTTGGAATAGTAATGTGACCCTTATGAATAGTAAACCAGAAAATTGAATTGTAACTACACCAATGAAAGTATAAATAAAATATATGAATCTTATAAGTGAAAATATGATATAATTATATTATAGTATAAGTAAATAAAAGTTTAAGAAATCATTATTTTAGGGTTGATATTTTTATAAAACATAAGCGTTTATTTTCAATTTTACAATTAATATAGTGTTTCCATGAAATGTTTTAATAGACCAATATTTTTTCATATTATGATTATAAGATAATTTTATGAGACCTTAATTAATTGTTCAAATTGTCATAAAATCAGTTTTAACTTTAAAATTGGTATTTTCCAAGTAAATGATGATTTTAATTAAAAATTCAATTTATCCTATTTGGAATTTTTTTATAAAATGGTGTTCTTTTTTGTATTATACATGTCCAATAATGGTTAGTTTTATTTTTTGGGATTTTTCTAAAATACTTGAATTTTTTGTGAATAGTGAAATACGATAATCTACAATATTTATACATTATATGTTAAATACAATATTAATTGATTTTTTGCTGTTCCAAGAACCAAAATCCTGAACTAAGCTTAATTATTTTAATATTTGTTATTATAATTATAAAATTATTCATATTTTTGAGCCAAAATAATAAACTAATGATTAAAATAATAAGAAAACCCCCTCTCCCCCACTATTAATACCACCCTCACCACCTCTTATTCTCACACATCTCAAGCATTGAGACTTGTAAAAATTATGCTCAAATATCATAACAATACCTTCCCCACGTCTATTATATTTTTTAATTAACAAAGGACCCAAAAAATCCCCTATGGAGGTTCTCAAGAAGAAGGAATTAAGAGGTAAAACCCTCTTCTGTTTCTTTTAATTTCTTTTCAAGTTCCTTTATTTTCTTTTTACTCTTCTCACCTCCCATAATACAAATGGTATGATAACTAAATTACCTTAAATATAATTTAATATTATTATTCTAATGTAATAATTCATCACCATCTATATTTCCCCTCCCATCATACTAAAAATGAAAACATCATCTATGATGTGTTAATTTATCGCATTCAAGGATTATGAAGTTTTAAATATATATTACCATATTCAAGGCTGGTAATGAAACCATTTTTATGGTTGAAAAAGATTATAATATATGTATTTTATCTTATTTAATGCTCTATAACCATTATATAAACATGATACTAAATAATATAGAAAAACTCATTCATTATGATCGAAAAAACAGCTAAAATTAATCTAAACAATTATCATTAATACATTAGTTAATGATTCATCCCCATATCTGGAAAAAATAATATATATGAAAAATTAAGTTTATCTTTTTAATTAACAACATATAGTTTCAATTTTTTTGAATTATACCCATTCTACATGAACTTCCATACTCATTTTCAAGCGAACTAATCATGGAAACTAAGAAAATGAACACTTCCAAATGATGAAATTAAAACTAGTAATCATCCAAAAAGACATGAATGAACTTAATAAAATTATAATAAATCATTTAAATGTATAAAAGGTTATTGAATTATTAATTAATGAATCCAATTTTGTTATTAAGGACATTAAGATCAAGTGAATAACACCTTCAGACAAAAGGTAAGGGATTCTACCCAACCCTCTATTATTCCTTCAGGTTACTCTTCCCTTATTTTTAACCAAATGAAATTATATTTTACTATTTTTTTAAATATTATAAATTCTATTCATATGTTCCCAAATAATTTATCAATATCCTTTTATATTTATTTTTTGTGGATATACATGTTTTTAAAAGGTTCCCTACTCAATTCTTCCCAACAAGCAAGCCTGATTTAAGAGAACTTCCCAAATTCTTACCCATTTTTAAGTTCAATATATAATATGTTATTAGCCACCATTTTTTATAAAATCACTCATTTTATTATGAAAATATATCATGGTTAACTTCTGGTTTTATAAAAACAATTATTCATTTTCAATTTTAATGAATCTTTAATATTTTCCTTAAACCACACTAAATTGTTTTATATCTAAAGCCTCTTAAACACTATTTTTATATGTATTAACTTCCATTTGACCTAACATATCATGATCTATGTATATTTTAACTTATTAATTTCCATTTATTTTTTTAATCCATTCTTTCATGGACACATTTATGATATGTTGATTTGTAATTCCTTATGACATGATTATGATACCCATTTGTTTCCATGGATAACCCTTATGTTTGTTATTAATATGGAACACATATTCATAAATATGTTATGATGGGTGAACCCATATAGAACTATAATTCATTGCGAAATTTTTAGTCTCATGATATGTCATTTTGGTATAGGGAGTGAACATGATTTATTTATGGGATTTTGTCCACCATGTTATATAGTTTTGGCGGTTGGACTTGAACCATGTTTATGTCATGTTATATATTGTTTCAAAATTCCTATGATGCCATGATTATATGTTCCCTTGTTATACATGTTATTATTCATTATGTTTATTCATGTTCCCTAACTTTATATCATCAGGTTATGCTTTATAACCAATATGCTTTGTTTTATTCCTATGCTCATTCCCTTAATATGATTTTTAGCTCATTCATTTTGTTCATGTTATCCCCAGGCTATCATATGAAAATGTAAGGTCTCAAAGGAATTTAAAATATCATATTAGATGATAAATAAATAATTATTGTATTTAGACCCATGTTTTTAGTTTTATGTGGTAGTCTTCCAATGACACTAGACTTTATGATCATAAACTTGTAATTTGATAGTTAATCATGTTTTAAATCATGTAATAATATTTGAAAAAGGATAGGGTTTCTATAGTTAGTATCATAGAAAGGTCTAGTTATTTTTAGAAATTAGGACTATAGTACTTTAGTAAAAACCTTAGGTATAAGTATAAGTCTAAGAAAACATACCTAAATTTTGGTAAGTATAGAGTTAGTGGTTTATAATGAAAATACATTCCTGTCTAGATTCTACAAAGTAGAAGTGGTTCTGGAATAGATGTACCTAAGAGTAACAACTTCGAAATTGTTTTCTGGGCCTGAATTGGATTACCTGGTACATGAAAATGGGCATTACTGTTCACATGGTTTAACAGTCTTGGGGGATATGCTTTGGTAAATTCATAAGTTCATTACGAACCATTATTAAGGGAAAACAATTCTAATAAGAATATATGTTATGAAATAGATCATGGATAACCTAGATTAAAACCTAGGGAAGTAAATGTTAGGATATACTTTTCCTTTACAAGTTTATCCCTTTAAGCTTAAATATTACTTTTATTATACTTATTATCTAATTATTGAAGCCCCCTATTGGTAATTTATTTTTCTTAGTTAATGGATGGAAATAAAAGGACCCACTCCAACAATAAATGTGATAAGCAATCTGACAATTTCCCCAATGATATGCCCAACATGATGGGAATGGGTGCCCAAACCTTTATGAAAATACATTATCATTTGGCCCAAGTTATGAATAATAACATGAATCATGTGGAACTCATTCCTTCTCTTATTAAATATCATGTTTATGTCAAATTCTTCATGCGGAAAAGGCCTCCCATGTTTAATGGATATTCTGATCCCCTCCTTATAGAACAGTGGATTAAATCCATTGAAATGATATTCTGTATCTACAGTGCTCTGATGAAGAGAAAATTGTGATGGTAGTTTATCATTTTGATGGGGAAACATATCAGTGGTGGAAACTAATCATGAATAAAAAGCCTTAGTAGGAAATTGATTCCATGGAATGGGAATATTTTAAGTAAATATTTTTCAATAATTATTTTCACCAAACCCTTCATCTCAAGATTGAAAAGAAATACATCGAACTGAAGAAAAGGTAAGATGAGTCTATCATGGTGTATGAAGAAAACATCACAAGGTTTGTAAGATATACCCACGACTTTTTCGTGAACATTGATAGCAAGGTGGATCACTTCTTTAGTAGACAAAGTCTGAGTCTACGAAAAGCATTGGTGATTAAAGGCTTTGACAACTATAATGAGATTGTATGTTATTCACTTAAGGTTGAAAATAGATATCAGAGACTCTTATTAGTCTCACAGTCTTCGTGATAAAAATTAAAAAGTGGAGGTTAATATGGGTGATAAATCCCATGATAGAAATAAGTCCCAACATCCCATGTGTCAAAAGTGTCAGAAGAATCATCCTTGAAACTTCTTAAAGGGAACTAAAAGATACTTAAAATGTGGAAGATAAGGGAACATTGATAATAAATTCTTAAGGGATATGAATAATCCCACTAATTTGGAAGAATAGAAGAAGGTTCATATCAACACTCATCCAGTAATGTAGTGTTTCCACTTCATGGAACATGGGCATTTTTTAAACCAATTCCCTAATCCCATGGTTTTCAAAGGAAATAAAAAAACATCCAAGTCAGTAAGAATGGGAATATACTATCATTACTGTTGAGGTGGACCCTAAAAATGATTTGGTGATAGGTACACTGGTTATTCATTCAATAACAATGAACTTACTATTTGATTATGTTTCTATGAATTCTTTAATATCTTACTAGTTTAGTATAACTATTAAACCACCACCTCAAAATTTTGAGGTTGAGTTATCTATGAGTACAATGAATGGGGGAATTATTACATATAAAGTTCATAACTTATCCCTATTTTTCATTTGTGGACTGAACCTCCTATAAAATATTATCATACTCCCTTTAGTATAGTTTTATGCTATTTTGGGAACAGATTGGATATCTTTATATAAATCCAACATCAACTGGCATGATAGGTAGATCACTCTTCACATATTGAAGCATCCTATAATTCTGTACAAGTGTAAGGAGGAAGATCAATCTCCTTCAGAATAATCATCTCAATTATGGATATTATTTCCTTATGAGAAATAATATCCATCTCAAATAATTGAGACAAAGGAGAAAATCATTCTCGAAGACATTACCATCATGAGAGATTACACTGATGTATTCCCTAAAGAATTTTCTAGTATTACTCCAAATCAAGAGGTTGATTTCTCAATTAAACCTATTCCTAGAACTCTGTCTACATCAAATACACCTTATATAATGTCCACCATTGAGCTGGAAGAACTAAAGAAGTAGATATAGGAGAATCTAGAAAAGGGATTTATATGCTCGAGTGCTTCACCATAGGGTGTTCTGGTCCTCTTATTTAAGAAGAAGAATGGTTTAATACACCTATGCATTGATTATCATGAGTTCAAAAAATCACGATAATGAACAAATATCCTCTACCATAGATAGATGATTTGTTGGACCGGCCACATGGGGACAATTATTTCTCTAAGGTGGACCATCAGTAAGGATATCACCAATTAAAGGTGAGGTAGAAGGATATTTCCAAAAATTCATTTCGAATGAGGTGTGGACACTATGAGTTCATAGTGATTCACTTTGAACTCACTAATTCTCCAATAATTTTCAAGGACTTAAGGAATGGAGTATTTAGAGATTACTATAACCAATTTCTGGTAGTCTTTATTAACTATATTCTGATATACTCTAAGAGCAAGGAGAAACATGTGGAGCATTTTAATACTATATTGAAGACTTTTTTAAGGGATACACTATATTAAATGTATTGTAAATGTGATTTGTGGATGGAGGAAGTATAATTCTTGGGGCATGTAATCACCAGCAAAGGGATATCTGTGGTCTCCTCCAAGATAAAGGCAATCGAAGAGTGGACCAATCCAATATCTGTAATAGAGATCCACGTATTCCTTGGTCTAGTTGGGTAATACAATCAATTTGTGAAGAAATTATCAGGATTATCAAACCCAATAACCAAGATAACTCAAAAGGGAGAAAAGTTTGGTGAAGAATCCTTTAAAGAGTTGAAAAATAGGCTTATCACTACACCAATTCTGACACTACCAAAAAGTGGTGAACTATTTATGGTATAAAAATATGCTTAAAATAAGGGATTAGGATGTGTACTGATGAAAAATGATAAATTGATATCCTACTACTCATGTTAGTTGAAAATTTACGAGTAAAACCATCCCACACTTGATCTGGAGTTAGTAGATGTGATTTTTGTAGTAAAAATCTGGCGACATTATCTCTATGGGGAGAAGTGTGAGATATACTAATAAAAAGAGTCTCAAATATATATTAACATATAAGGAGATTAATATGTGTTAGTGAAGATGGTTAGATCTCATCAAGGATTGCGACTGGTCAATCCACTTCCATTCTGGTAAGGAAAATAAGGCAGTGAATGCTCTAAGTAGAAAAGATCTTATATCTTTATCAATGATGGGTATTGAGAAGGATCTAATCTTAATATACCTACAAAGGATGGGAATAAGAATAATTATTTAATAAATATCATCGATCCTTCCTCAAATTATTGCTCAACTATCCCTTATGGAGAAAATAAAGGATGCTCAATGAAATGAGGTGGAAATTCAAAAGAAGGTGGAAGTAATGAGAAATGGAAAATCTTCAGAGTTAAAAATGGATGAGGAAGGAGTCATGAGATTTGGGTCATGAATATGTTTACCATATAATCCAGAGATAAAGAAGGAGCTTCTGAATGATGCACATAGATCAAACATCCCAATTCACCTAGGAACACAAAGATGGATCGAGATCTCTAAGGGAACTTCTAATGGGACAATATCAAGAAGGAGATCTCTAAATATACATCAAAGTGACTAGTATGTCAGAAAGTGAATCCTAAAACACTAAAGTATAAGAGGGTGATGAAACCATTACCCATACCAACATAGAAGTGGCAGAACATTACTGTGACTTTTTAGATGGACTTCCAAAGGCATCCAGAGGGAAAAATTCTATATGGGTTATTGTGGATCATTTTACAATCACATCTCACTTTATTGTAATTTGAGAGGAATTATCACTGGATCAAATTTCATACATATAAATTAATGAAGTGGTATAGATACATGTAGTTCCACTATAAATTGTTTCTGATCGAGATCCAAGATTCACCTCCAAGTTCGAGAAAATTATCCAATATAATATGAACATTGTGTTGAACTTCAGTACAACCAATCATTCTCAAACTGATAGACAATCTAAGTGAACTATTCAAACACTATAAAACATGTTGAGAGTGTGTTCTATGGAATTTAAGGTATGATAGGACTAACATCTTCTACGGGTCGAATTATCCAAAAAAAAACTGTTTCCACTTGAGAATCCAAATAGCTCTATATAGTGACCTCAATGGGAAAAGATGCAGAACACCAGTGTGTTGGGATGAAGTCTGTGAACATAAGTTGGTTGGACCTGAAATGGGAAAATAAATAGTGGATAAGGTGAAAACCATTTATTATCACATCAAGGTAGCCCAAAGTCAATAAAAGTGCTACAAATAGAATTGTCGATGAGACCTTGAGTTTAAGGTTGGAGACATTGTATTCCTCCACAAATCTTTATGGAAGAGAATCAGGAAAATTAGGAAGAAAGGAGAGCTAAGTACCAGGTATATCAGCCCATTTTATATTATTGATCATGTTGGAGATATGGACTATCAACTATCATTTACACCTACCATGTCGCAATTACACAATCTATTCCATGTATCCTTCTGGAAGAATTAAATGCCAAATACTTCAGATGTAATGAAATCAGAGGTGATATAGTTGGAAAATGATCTCTTATATGGGGAGCATCCAGTGAAAATCATGGATCGTAGAGATAAATTTATACATAATAAAACTACTCACATGGTCAATGTACTATGGTGGAACCATAAGTATGAAAAGGTAACATGGTAACCAAAGGAAGAGATGAAGGAGAAGTTCCCACACCCATTTTAAATATAAAATGAAAAAACATGAAATTTAGAGGGTAAAATTTCATGGGGGGGGGGAGAATGTAACAACCCAAAAATTAATCAATGTAAATTCCCTTCTAATAATTATTTCATTTAGTATATTCACATAAAATCACATTAATAACACAATACAAACTTTATAAATAAATAATTAATGAAATAAAAAGTATTTCTAGAAGTTAAGGAACATATACCGATAAAATATTAACTTGATATTTGGAATATTAATGTGACCCTTATGAATAGTAAATCAACCAATTTCATAGCAACCTATCCAATTAAAGTATAAATAAAAATTATAATTTTTATAATTTACAATATGATATAATTATATCATAGTATAAGTAAATAAACGTTTTAGAAATTATTAATTTAGTGTTGATATTTTTATAAAATATAGTTGTTTATTTTAAATTTTATAATTAATATATAATTTCCATAAAATATGTTCATAAGTCAATATTTTGTTATTTTATTATTATAATATAATTTTATGAGACCAAAACTAATTTCTCATTGTGTTACAAAATTAGTTTTAATTTTAAAATTGGTATCTTCCAAGTAAATGATGATTTTAATTTAAAATTAATTTTCTCATATTTAAAAAATTATTTTCATAAAATGAATTTCATTTTTGAATCCTACACATCAAAAAATGGTTAGGTTGAATTTTTTGGATTTTTATGAAATTCATGAATTTTTGGTGAATAGTGAAATACAATAATTTACAGTATGTATACATTATAAGTTAAATACACTATTTCTTGAGTAATCGATGATGTAAGAACCATAATATAGTACTCCCCTTAATTATTTTATTATTTTGGATAATAATTCTCAAACTATACATAGTTTCGATCCAAAATAATAATCTAATGATTAAAATAATGAGAAAACACCCCTCTCCTCCACTATAAATTCTTCACCTCACCACCTCTTTTCTTCACACCTCTATAGCCTTTATCACATTCCGAATTCTACTAAACTCTCCCCCAAATACCCTCACCACATCAAGGAGATTTTGGTATTAATAAAAATACCAAAACCAATCCCCTATGGAGGTTCTCATGAAGAAGGAATCAAGAGGTAAAACACTCTTCCATTTCTTCCAATTTATTTTTTAGTTCTTTTCTTTTCTTTTTCCTATAATCACCTCCCCTCATAAAAATTGTATTATAAATATAGTAACTTAAATACACTATAATTTTATTATTTTTATGGAATAATTCATCATCATTTATCTTTTCCCCCCTTTTATACTAAAAATAAAAACACTATTCGTGATGTTTTAATTCAACGCATTCAAGGATGATGAACTTTTCAATTTCGATTACGATTTTCAAGGCTGGTCATGAAACCATTTTTATGGTTTAAATATATTATAATATATATCTTATATCTTATTTAATTTTATGGAACCATTATATATACATGATACTAAATAATAGAACAAAACTAGTTCGTTGTGATCAAAAAACCACTAATATTAATCTAAACAATTATCATTAATAGGTTATCTAATGATTTATACTCATATCTAGAAATAGAATAATATATATGAAAAATTACAATTAAGTTTTTCATTAATAAATTATAATTT
Organism: Viscum album; assembly: GCA_963277665.1. NCBI lineage: Eukaryota > Viridiplantae > Streptophyta > Magnoliopsida > Santalales > Viscaceae > Viscum > Viscum album. Next base: position 2,055,448,099 of record OY728157.1, on the reverse strand, counting down.
CAATTTCGGATAATTATACCCATTCTATATGAACTTCCATACTCATTTACAAGCGAACTGATCATGAAAACTAAGAAAACGAACACTCCAAACCAATGAAATTGAACACTATAACTCATCAAAAATGCCATGAATAAACATAATAAAATTATAATAAATAAATTATATGTAAATTTTTTATGTCATTATTAATTAATGTATCTAATTTTTTATTCATTATATTAATATCAAATGAAGAACACCTTCAGACAAATGGTAAGGGATTATACTCAAACCTCCATTATTCTTTCGAATTACTTTTACTCTATTTTTACCAAATTGAAATTATTTTTTACATTATATGTACATATTCTAAATTATGTGTATATTTTTAAAACTCATGTATCATGATCAATTCATCCTTCTTTTTTATGGATTTACATGTTTTTAAAAGGTTCCCTACTCAATTCTTCCAGATAAGTAAGCCGGATTTTAGGGAACTTCCCAAATTTTTACCCATTTTCAACTGAACTCTATAATCTATTTTCATCCACAATTATTTTTATAAAATCACTCATTTTTTTCATGAAAAACTATCATGTTTTTTTTATTTTACACAAAAAATTATTCCTTTTCCTTTTTAAGGAATCTTTAATATTTTCCTTAAAGCACAGTAACATATTTTATTTCAAAATTATCTTAAACACATTTTTTACATATATTCACTTCAGTTTCATCTCAATTATCATTATATATGTCTATTTTACCTTTTTAATGTCCATGTATGTTTTTAATGCATTATTTCATTGAAACCTGTTTTTATATGCTCATTTGTTATGCCTTGTGACATGATTATGATACCCATTTCTTTCCATGGGAAACCCTTATGTTTATTATTCATGTGGCACACATATTCATGAAAATGTTATGATGGGTGTTCTTAGATAGTGATCCAATTAATTGGTTAATTTTTAGTCTCATGAGACTTCATGTTGGGATATGGAGTGAACCAGATTCATTTATGGGATGTTTTCCACTATGTTATATAGTCTTGGTGGTTAACCTTGAATCATATATATATCATGTTATATATTGTTTCCACATTCGTATGATGCTATGATTATATGTTCCCATGTTATTTAGGTTACCATTCCTTATATTTATTCATTTTCCATTCCTTTACGTCATCATGTTATGCCTTCTAACCCATATGATATGTTTTATTCCTATTATCACTCCTTTACTGGGGTTTTCAGCTCATCCCTTTTGTTCATGTTGTCCCTAGGTTATCCTATGAATATTTAAGGTATTAAAGGAAGTTAGGTTCACATATTGGATGATAAAAAAATAAAATTTTCTTTAGTCCCTTGTTTTCAGTTTTATATACATAGTCTTCTAAATACAACAGACTTTACTATCCTTGGATTGTAATTTGATATTTAATCATGTTTGAAATATTTTAATAATATGAAAAAAATATTAGGGTCCCTATATTGGATCTCAATCATATAGAATGGAAAGTGGTACTCCATATAGTCTTACCACTTATATTATGTATTTCTTTTTGAGTTAGTTAATAGAAAAATAATATTTTATGGTAATGAAATGTGCTGACTTAATAAGGAAATTGACCATAAACAAACTTGAATTATGGAATTTAAATATAAATTCACCTATCTCCCTATTCAAGTTATCACAATATAAAATTTTCAACAGATCTTTATACATATCTGTGATCCTTGGATGAATAGATAAGGATGAAAAATGTGCAATATCTAAAATCTCCCTCTTTAGTTATAGTTTTTATGGGACACATATCTATGTTTAAAACCTTTCAACTCAATATTTATCAAAAGAAAAGTTTAAAAATATTCACTACATTTCTCTATATATTAATATTATCTCTCTTATCCTATTTAATCTACACATGGATGGATAGTTGAGAAGTCATTTGAGAAAGGTAATGTGGCATTCCTTCCATTATGATTCCCATGTCCATTCTTTTCATGTTTAATAATATTGGATCCTTCTCAAAAATTATCATGGATAATGTTACATGATCCTTTTGACTAAGATTATCTACCACTTTATTCACCTTACTAGGATAGTAATGGATTAAACAGTCATAATCCTCAATCAGCTCTAACCACATTCATATGCGCATATTGATATACTTTTATATGAATATTTACTTGAGGATCTTATGATATGTATATATGTCATACTTATCTCCATAGAGATAATGATTTAAAATATTCAATGTGAAGATTACATTAAAAAAGTCTAGATCATGAATTAAATATTTTATCTCATGGATCTTCAATTTCTGAGAGGCATATGTTTTCAACTTATCATTTTTCACGAGTACACAAACCAATACTTTTTGGATGCATCGTTATAGATCAAAAATCCTTCCACACTAGTGGGTAGTGTGAGTTTAAGATAAATTATTAACCTCTTATTTAACTCTTAAAATATATCTTCACATTCATATTTCTAGAAAATCCTCACTCCATTCGGAGTTATCTTGGTTAACAGGTTTGAAAATTGTGAGAAGGTACTTAAAAATCACTGATAAAACCCAACTAATCTAAGAATATTACAAATCTCTATTATATATATTGGTATGGGATATTCCCCAATAACCTATTTCATTTAAGGATATATAAATATCCATTTATTTGTGTTAACATACCCTAATAATGTTACATTATTCATATAAAACTCATATTTACTTTACTTTGTATATAACTTATACTTTATCAATGTCTTCAGTACAATAATCAAATGCTCATCATTTTCTTCATTTATTTTAGAGTAGATACGAATATAATATATAAATACTACAAAAAATTTCTAGGTAACCTATAAATAATCTATTTATCTTGTCTATAAATATTTCTAGAACATTAGTGAGTATGAATGGAATCACTATGAATTCATAGTTTCCATACCTTGTTCAAAATGCGGTATTAGGAATATCCTCTTCCTTCACCTTTAATTTATAATGTCCCAACTGATGGTCCACTTTAGAGAAGTACTATGATCCAAAAATATATTAAAATAATCTATCACTCCTTGGTAAGGGATACATTTTCTTTATCATGATCTTGTTGAGTTTAAGATAATCATTGTAGAGATTCATTGGCCAATAATTTTTCTTGAAAAAGAGGAATGGTTCACCCCATGTTGAATCACTTGGATTTATAAATCCTATTTTTTGATTATCTTGTAGTTTATTATTTATTTATTCTAGTTTAATAGTATGTATTATATTTATATTTTTATATATTAGTATAGATATTGGTATAAGTTTGATTGAGAGATCAACCTTCTGGTCTAGATGAAGATCAAGAAACTCCTCAGGGAATACATCAACATATTCTCTCATGATGGGCATGCAATTAATGACAATCCTTTACTTTGTATCAATCATTTTATCTAGATATTATTTATCATAGGGAAATAATATCCATGATTGATATCAAGAATTAAAAGGATATTTATCATCTTCTTTACACTCAAATAGAATTGGTGGGAAATTCAGTATATGAAAAGTTATTTCATTTTATTGACAGTTTATGTTGGCGCTATACAAGGATAAACAATACCTTCCTAGTATGGTATATAATTACACTTAAAGGAGCATGGTAAGGTTTTATGGGAGATTAGGCCCACAAATACAGACTTGGGAGGTGCGATACACCTGATATGGAATAAGTTACCCATTTTCTATTTTCACCAATAACTCAACCTGCATGTTTTAAGGTGGTGTTTGAATAGTTATAGTAAACTAGTATTATTTGAAAGAATTCATAGAACCAGAACCAAATATTTCTTTCTATTCATGAATAAATAATCATCATACCTATCACCACTTTGATTTCAGGATTCAACTTAATATTTTTTATAACATTTCCACATCCTTACTCTCTATGACATAAAGGTTGTTGTCATTTATTATATTCAGAAACATTGTCTTAGGGAACTAGTTTTAATAGTTTCTATATTAATTAAAATTGAAACATTAGAATATAGGATGAGGATTGACTATAAAATTATTTTCTTTCAACATATTAGTGGTCATCTTAATCTTCATTCGATATTCATTAGCTTGATGCTCTTATTTTCTATACTTGATTTATCTCCTTATTCCCTTGAGGAAAATTTCAGGATGTTTATTTCTAAACTTTTGAAAAGTGGTTAGTAGAATTTTCTTTCCTACATGATATTTATTCATTTATCCCCTATAATTGATAATCATTATCTACTACTTATAACATGTCCCAGGAGACTATTTATAATTTCAAATCACTATTTTAACTTTAAGGTTACAATAACCAATTTCATTAAAGATAAAAAGTATAGAATCCATTTTTTCATAGAATCATCTTTACCCCCACTAAATAAGTATTACAATTTATTTTTAGTGTCTATGAAAATGTCAGTGTCATACCATGAAAGCCATCTAAAGTTTTTTTTGTACAACCTAACTGATTATTCCTTATTTTGTTTGAGTTAAAATAACTACCTCTCCATTTTAATAAGTGGATAAAATAAAAATATATATTGAAAAATATTTTTCTGAATCTTTCCCTCTCTATTTATTAAATTTCATCTTGGGGATTCACATTCTGGACCAGTTACCACCACTGATCGACTTATCCCTCTAAGATATAAATAGCCCGTATGAATTTCTCTTGACCAAATAATTTTTATAAAAATAATATTTTTTCAATAGAGTTAATCCATTATGTTGTGATTAGGGATTTCAAGATCCAATAAAATTTAGAGGCCTTTATCACATAAAATCCTCTACCACAAATTTCACTTTCCTAGGAGAAGGAGATAATTCTAGAAGAATCAAGTTACTATTCCTAACTTGAGTCAGTTAAGCAACTAATACCATGATTTTTTAAATAATTATCCCATTATATTAGGATCATCATTCAAAAAATCCTCTCATTTCTCATTACCTTGGTTTTTGGTATGATTCATCATATTTCCATCTGTTATCAAAAATAAAGGAAAAATAATGGATGAGAGTTTACAGACTAATAAGAATAAAAAAGGTTATCTATTAACATAACATGAATAAATCATAAATGATATATGTAACCCATCATATAACTTTATAGGTCTTAATCTAGGCTATTCATTATATATTTCATATTATTTTATATATCCTAAAATTATATTCAAATCCTTTATAATGGTTTGTAAAGGCCATATGAATTATCTAAATCATATCCCCTGGGAGTGTTTATCCATGTGTGTAGCCTTAGTCCCACTCAACATGCACTGAATGAAGATTGGTTCAACATTAAACTAACCTTTTTAGGGTGATAACCCCTAGGTTCATATGTAACACAACCAAATCCACTTTCCAATATCAAGATAGGGATGTAATTACTAGGAAACTACACACTCTATACTTTACCAAAATTTTAGGATGATTTTATTAAAATTATCCACATGGTTTTCTATAATTATTTTTAGTCATAATTCCCAAGAATAATTAGACCTTGGATTTAAAACCAACTTTAAGAACCCATATCACTTATTTATTTTATTTCATGATTTTTAATTTTAAGTTCCATATAATACAACCACAAAGAGTCGAGAGGCCTAGTGCCTTTTTGAAATTAGAAACATATACTATCAAATAAAAAATAAAAAAATAAATCATTATTTAAAAATTTTAAAATGTGTTCTTATATTCCCTTGAACTTATAATAATGTATAGAATAACCTAAGGAAAATATAATAAAGGTGTGATCTATAAATACTAGTAATGGATCAATTAGAGTAGGAATGATATATAAGAGACAAAATGCATATCATGATTTTATAAAAGATAATAATTTCATGGAATCATGGAATATAAAAGATGATATCATGAGATCATGTCATTAAAGGAATATGGAAACAACATAAAACATGACATCATAAATAAAAGTCAAGGATCACCACCTAGACATTATAGCATAGTGTGCTAGGCTAATTGCCCATGCACCATACATGACATCTCATGAGATGAAAACATTATCCAATGAATTGGATAAGTATTAGGGGGAACTCTTTATATGTATAACTTTATGTGTGCATAGGTGAATTACCATGAATGAAAAATAGGGTTAGGTATTCAGAATATAAAATTTATTTCCTGAAAAATTAATTAATAATTTTAGCAATACAACAGGTATACATAATAGTTTATGGAAGTGATTAATGAGATATTAAAGCAGTTTCACATTAGTAGGGAATTATTTTGACATTAAAAAATGATCATAAACAAAAGATAACATAATAAAATGAGAATAAAAGTCTCACAACCCGTCCTCGGGAGCCGTGCCGTGACTACCCCAAGCCCGCCTTCCATAGGCCAGGGGCTGGCGACTAGCACCAAAGGCGTAAATCCGGATAAAGAGGGAAGGAATTTCCTTTATAAAGTAAACAAAAACGACAGAGTAAGCAAGCTGAAATAAACACTAAGTAAACTGGGTATAACTGTAAGTGCTGGAAAGTAAATGGGCCAGAATACAAACCCAACTAAAGTAAAGTACAACTGAAAAGAAAGTACAACAACTGAAAGTAAAGCAGCAATGCCGAGCCGTCCACTGGAAATCCCACCTAAAGGGTGGGTACAGATAGCCTCCCCAGCTCCTCGGGTCCAGCTTTCTGCTTCGTGTATGTCCCGCCCAGTGGTCCGCCTCCAGGTACCGACTTACTCCACAAGCCTCAACCACGATCAGCGCTGTCCGTCATCTGCATCCAACAAAATGTAGTGCGGGCATAGCCCGTGTAGGGGTGAGTATACTCTACTCAGTAGGGACCTCGAGACCCCCGAAGGTCTCCCAGAATCCACAAAGGATAATCCACAAAGAAAAGATACAATCACGAAGTAACAACCAACTCTACTTAGGTATATGCCCATACATATACCTAAGTCATCAATTCCAGTTCGGCTCCAACATCCAAGCCCAAGTTCGATCTATTCCACACAAGATAGCACAATCCAATCTACACAGGATAACACAACCCAATCCTCTTAGGAAATGAAGTCAATCATATTGAAGATAATGATTGAAAAGTCAAGACTCAGCTCACACAGGTATACTTCTTCGTAAGAAGATAGCAATGATCAGATGTATCCACTGATTCATCTAAGCTGTCGGACCCACATAGGATATAAGACCAGCTAAGCTGTCGGACCCACAAAGGATACAAGACCAGCTACTCTGCTGGACCCACGAAGGATACAATTATAGAGTCAAATACTGCCCAACCCACGTAGGATACAAGAATAGTAGTCACGTACTTCCGGACCCACAAAGGATAAAAGAACAGTAGTCATCTCCATAAAACCCAAGGAGGATTCTAGTATGGTCGTCGTCGCTACCGAACCCACAGAGGATTTCAGTACAGTCGTCATCGTCGTCGCAGTCGCAACCAGCTCTAGGGTTCACACACACAACATGCTCGATTCTGAGAGGGTCTGCTCCATGATCCAAGGGGGTTGATACATCAACTGACACGTAGTCTAGAGTTGATGTATCCCAAAGTTCCGTCTTGACAAAAGGAACTCAACGCGATAGACGACGTGTCAATCAGACACCCGGTCTGAGAGTTATTGGCTTTTCCGTCCCAGTGGCCCGGTTGGTTTTTCTGTAAAAACCAACCCGACCGTACTCCAACTACGTACAAACCTCAAGTGGAGTAAGACAAAAGGTCCGTCTCACTATGAGGAAACCAACAAAGTCGATGACACATCAATCGGACGTCTGGTGCTCAAGTTATAAGCGTCTCCGCTCCGAGGGCCCGGTTGGTTTCGTGTTCGAACCAACCCGGCCATACCCAACGTTCTCCAAAACCTTGAGTGTAATATATTGAAAAGAAAATATCAATCTAAGGATCGCATCATAACTTACGGTGCGTCAATCGGAGGTCTGTATCCCTAGTTACGGGCCTTTGAACGAACATGTCTGATTTAGGGGGGTTTGGGCCCGGACCGACCCGACCCAGAACCCCCTGGGTCAGCCAAAACCGGGTCGACCCGACCAGTGTTCGGATTCGGCCCTCTAGGACGCGGCCCGGCCCGGCCGGGGTGGCTCGGCGCTGGCCGAGCGGGGTGGCTCGGCGTTGGCCGAGCGGACGAGGAAAGGGGGGGGGGGGAACGCTGCCCCCTTGTTTTGTAACGGAGGCCCCCACGTGGAGGCCCTCTCCTTTTCCAGCTGAGGGTTATGACCCCCGAATCTTCTGAAAAACGGCCTGTCAAGTTAGCCGGCTGGTGTTCCACCGCGGGTCCTGCCTTCTATGTGCTGGCGGCCAGCAGTTCCAGCCTCCCCTCTCAGCACTTCCGCGGCCTAAAGTCGCGGCCTTGTCCAACCGGTGCGGCATGACGGCGTCGCACCCCTCTTCAGTGGTCCGCCCCGGCCGTGTCCCTTAATGATTCTCCGTCGTGGTGCGATGGCACCGCGCTCCTCCATCGCGGCCCGTCCTTGGCCGCAGCTTTCTATGGCTTCGCCGGCGCGGCACGACGGCATCCCACACTTTCTCCGTGTTCATCCTTGTTTCCGCGCGGTGCCCTTGCACCGCGCCACCTCCGTTCCAAACCATTTCGATGATCAACAACATGGGGAGGAGGGTTGGCCGTGTTCGTGCGATCCGGGCCCCTCCTAGTAATTCGATAACAAGCGGCTAAAGAATTTAACGTTGGATGGAAAAAGAATATTCAGGAACACAAAACCAAACCCCTACCTCGAAGAAGTCATCGAAAGAATATTGTCATGGAAAACGGTGTCACAAGGGTGGTTTGTTGATGGCGTTGGCGAGTGTCCAAGAAGAGGATGTCATCTCACACCGGCTGCAGAGAAGGGAGAGATCGGCACGTCATCTCTCCTTAGTGCTCCGGTGTTCTTCGCGTTCTTCAACAAGGAAGAAGATGTTCTTCAAGACCGCAAGAGTTCTCTCCTCTTTTCCACACAACGAATCCACCATCAATAAAATAAGACCTTGTATTATTTTATTCACACACACACATGCCAACATTAATTTGAAAATCAAAAGATCTCATTCAATTAATTGACTTAATTGAAGAGCGTTTAACCATAAAATTAATTGCGAGAGTTGACATGCCATTAAATTGGGGGAGTGGGTGAGTTACAAATTAAATTGCAAGAGGGAGGTTAAATGGAAATGAAGGGGTGGGGATCATGTGGGCCCCACTTCACTAATATCCTACCTAGTGGAGTTAGGATGTAGTGGGTCCCACTCCAACTTCCATGCATAGGTTATAACTACTTAGAATAGAAATAAAAATTGTAGCACAAATTTTGATTTCACTCATCAGTTAACCCATTTATTTAATAACCTCACCCGAGTAAACGCAACTCCAGAAAAGATATTCCTAAGCAATTACTAGCATTGCGGTTTCACCGGTGCCCTTGAATTTCGATTCTGAGCATCGGTTCAAAAGTTAGGAAAACCCACTCGTTCGTTCTCTGAAAGTACCCGAGCTAAACTTCGGAAAAAAGATTTCAGGCACACTGGGCCTCAGAATCAGGTGCCGTCAGAAACAACATACTCATAATATCCCAATGAAATTAAGAAAAAAATTCCCTTGAAATTTACGGGTCTTTACATTACTCAAATCTCAGGGTTTTACGTCCCCGTAAAGATACATCACAAACTAGGGGAATAAATGAGGGTACTGAGCACGCATCTGAGCCTCCCGCTCCCAAGTGATCTCCTGGAGGTTCCCGTACTTCCACCTGATGCGCACTAGAGGAATCGACCGCCCACGTAGGACCCGCTCCTGTCAATCCTCGATCTCCACTGGGACCTCTACAAAACTCACTTCGCCATCAATGTCCAGCTCCCCATGGTTGATGATATGTGTCGGGTCATGCACGTACCTCCTCACCTGAGATACGTGGAAGACGTCGTGCACCCGGTGAAACTGAGGTGGAAGACCCAGACGATAAGCCACCTCGCCTATTCTGATGAGAACCTATAATGGTCCGATGAAGCGTGGAGATAAATTGCCGCCCCAGCCAAATCTCCGTAATCCACATCGAGGTGATACCCGCAAGAAGACGTGGTCACTATCCTCGAACTCTAGTGGTCTCTGCCTCCTGTCAGCATAAGAATTCTATCGGTTCTGAGCTGTCCTCATCCGCTCCTGGATGACCTGGACCTTCTCTGTCATGGACTGGACTATCTCTGGTCCCATAAGTGCGGACTCCCCAGGGTCTATCCAGCACAGAGGTGATCTGAAAGGTCAGTCGTACAATGCCTCGTATGGTTCCATCCCGATGGTGGAGTGGTAGCTATTGTTGTACGCAAACTCCACCAAGGGTAGGTGATCCTCCCAGCTGCTACCAAAGTCGAGGACACATGAACGGAGCATGTCCTCAAGAGTCTGAATGGTCCTCTCTGTCTGACCATCCGTCTGAGGGTGAAAGGTGGTGCTCAGACATCGTTGTGTCTCGAATGCCACCTGCAACCCCTTCCAAAGCTGGGAAGTAAAGAGAGCATCTCGATTGGAGAGGATAGATGATAGCATGCCATGAAGCCGTACAATATCCTGAACATAGAGTCATCCCAATCTCTCTACTGAGCCCTGCTCTCTAATGGGTAAGAAGTGGGCAGACTTGGGGAGTCGGTCGACAATCACCCAAATGGAGTCGTGACCTCTGGAAGTACATGGAAGTCCAGTCACTAAATCTATAGATATCCAATCCCAATTCCACTCCGGGACCTCCAAGTTCTGTACCAAACCTTCTTGTACCTAGTGATCCACCTTTATCTGCTGGCAGGTGAGGCATCGAGAAACGAACTCTGCTACAACCTTCTTCATAACCGGCCACCAGTGTTGTCGTCTGAGATCCTGGTACATCTTCGCCACTCCTAGATGTACCTCTAAAGGGGAGGTGTGAAACTCTCTCAGCACCTCCTCTTTTAAAGCTACTGGTACCATGGTACATCCTCTGAAAAGGACAATGTGCTCTCCTCCCACATATAATCCATCATGTATCTGTCCTGAGGATATCTGTGCACACTGCGTCTCACAGTCAACGTCCCCACACCGTGACTCTCTGACCCGCTGTAGTAGTGGAGGAGTGACTGTGAGTGACTGAAGAAAGGCTACTCCATCTCTATCCATGAAGGATATCTGCAAAGCATCTAGCTATTCTGTCACCTCCCCAAGTAGCTGAATTCCTATCCTCCTACTGAGAGCATCAGCTACTACGTTCCCCTTTCCAGGAGTATAGACTATCTCAAATTCATAGTCCTGGAGGAACTCAAGCCATCGCCACTGTCTCAAGTTCAAGTCCTTATGCGAGAAGATGTAGCTTAGACTCTGGTTGTCAGAGTAGACTGTAAAATGATCGCCCATCAGATAGTGCCACCACATCTTCAGAGCGAAGACCACTGCTGCTAACTCTAGGTCATGGGTAGCGTAGTGTTGCTCATGCTTCCTCAACTGTCGTGATCCATAGGCGATCACTGCCCGATCCTGCATCAGGAAACATATGAGTCTGGTCCCGGATGAATCTTAGTAGACTACGTACACTACTCCCTCCTCCGGTAGCCTCAAGATTGGTGAGCTGGTCAATCTCTATCTCAGCTCCTAGAAGCTCTGCTGACATCTATCTGACCACACGAAGGGTTTCCCCTTTTTCGTAAAATCTGAGAGTGATGCCACAAATCTGGTGAAGTCTGGCATGAACCTCCAGTAGTATCCAGCTAGTGCTAGGAAACTCAGTACCTTTGTCATGGTCCTGGGTGGATCCCAAGCAAGCACTGCCTCGATATTTTCCAGATCCACCGCAACTCCAACCTCAGAGATGACATGTCCCAAGAAGTGGACCTCACGTATCCAGAACTGACACTTCGAGAGCTTACCATAAAGCTGGTGCTCTCGGAGTGTGTCTAGTGCAACCCGCAAGTGGTAGGTGTGCTCCTTCTCAGTGGTCGAGTAAATCAAAATGTCGTCGATGAAGACCATGAACAATCGATCGAGGTAAGGATGAAAGATCCTGTTCATGAGACTCATGAACACTGCTGGAGCATTGGTTACGCCAAAAGGCATAACCAAAAACTCATAGTGGCTATAACGACATCTGAAGGCCATCTTCTTCACGTCCTCATCCCAAACTTTGAGCTGATGATAGCCTGACTTGAGGTCTATCTTCGAGAACCACCATGGTCCCTTGATCTGATCGAAGAGGTCGTCAATCCTTGGTAGCGGGTACTTGTTCCTCATGGTCACCTGGTTTAGGCGATGATATTCGACACACCGTCGCAAGCTCCTGTCCGCCTTATTGGTGAACAAAATCGGGGGAGCCCAGGGTGAAACACTGGGTCGGACGAATCCCTTGCTCTGCAAGTCCTCCAGCTATACCCGTAGCTCTTGAAGATCAGCGGGAGCCATAAGATATGCTGGAGAGGATATCGTGGTTGTCCCGGGGTATAGGTCAATATAGAAGTCTACCTCTTTGTGAGGAGGTAGTCCTGGAACGTCGTCAGGAAAAACGTCCGCATACTGATCCACCACTATAGGAAAACTCGGACTTCGCATGTCAACTGCTCCTAGGATGAGGTTAGCCAACTGATGAGTGATCGGATGTCCTCTCCTCTGCATGAGTCTATCCTGCACTGCAAAGGCTCCCTTCTCTCTAATGAAGGTGAACCTACTCGCATCAGTGCGGTCACACCGCACCTTGCGCCTAATATAGTCGATCTGAGCATGGACTGTAGATAACCAATCCATGCCCAAGATGATGTCTTAAGGCCTCGACGCTGCTATAAGAAGATCCAAACTGAAGCTCTCATCTCCTAGAGTAAGTTCACACTACCGGAACCAGTGTGTAACCGTCGAGTCTACTCTTGTAAGAGTCTCTAGCCGTAAGGATCGAGCCAACGACTCCGTCAGAATCTCTGAGCTCCAAACAAGGGAAGCATCATTGAAAGAATGAATCTCTCCCATGTCTATAATAACTGCAACAAGGGTGGAGTAGACACAGATAGTACCTCGAATCATCTGTGGTGCGCTGTGGTCATAGGCCTACGCTACCTGAAGCTGAGCCTGGCTCTGTCCTCCAGCTCCATGTGGTCGGGGTGGACCTCCTGGTTGTGGTGGTGGTAGAACCTCAAAGCGTCGCCCACCACCTACAACTCGGCTAGCTCCTCTGCCTCATCCGCCTGCTCCCTGCAGACCACCACGGTCAACCCTCTTCCTCTGCCTGGGTGGTCCCTCAACCGTCTGCTGCTCCTCTACACGGCGGGTTGGGCAGTCACGAGCCATATGGCCCTGCCCGCCGCATGCGTAGCACTCTCTACTCCTCGGAAGGATGGCTCTGTGCTGTGTGCCCCGCACCTCTAAGCCAGTGTCCTGAGGTCATCCACCTGATAGTCTGGTCCACCTGGACCCCTGTGACATCCATCAACCACCAGTTGCAGAAGACTCAGCTACGTGCCGCCCTACGGTAGGTCTCGTTGCTGGTGTAGGCTCAGCAAGAAAGCTCTATATGAGAAGGGCTCGTTCCAGTACTCCTGCCTGCGTCGGAATGCTGAGGGAGATCTTTGATGCCCTGATCTCATGGATTAGTCCCTGCTTGATGGTGTGGGCCCAGAAGAATGGGTCTCGTACCATGTTCGTCGAATAGCACGAGAGATAGGTAAATCTCACCGAGTACTGGGCTACCATCTTGCTGCCCTGCCGCAGCTGTAATAGCTTCTAAATTCACACCACTCGTAGGGTGGTTGGGATGAACTCTGAGGGGAAGAGGATCTTAAAGTCCATCCAAAGGAGAGATGCCTCATCGTGCACCTGGAGCATCATGCTCCACCATCTGCCTGCTGCTGCATGTAGGAGACTCACTGCAAGGATCACTATGAGGTCAGCTGGTGTCCCCACTAACCTCAAAACTCGAACAACAACCTCCAACCAATCCTTGGCCGCCTAAGGGTCCGTCTCCCCACGGAACCTAGGTGGTCTCTGACGCTGAAACTCGTGAAGTGCACTAAGGTGACGTGCACTCTCAGTGGCTGGGGATGGTGGCATCGTTGGCTCGGTGGGTAGAGGTACCGCTGGTGCCTCCACTGTAAAAGGGATCTACACTGAGGCCTCGTCGCTCGGTGGGCTGTCATCTCGCACAAAGCTCGGAACCCTAACTGGCTGGCGTCTTGGGGCCATCCTGAAGAGAAACAGGTGCGCCATGGTCAAAACAGTATACCTGGTGAGCTGACACAAAGTAATCACAAAGAAAACTTTTGAAACATGCATGCAATCAATGTTTTAGTGCACTGAGTTAGAAATCAGAAGTCAGGGTCCTGGTGTACGGACACACCGACCGCCACACCAACACTGGACTCCCTAGATTGATAACCAAACACAATACCATTAATACTATTACTTCACATAGAAGAAAGATCAGATTCCTGAGTTATGCGGTAGAACCGAACTCCTATGATACCAATTTGTCACGAACCGTCCTCAGGACCCGTGCCGTGACTACCCCAAGCCCGCCTTCCATAGGCCAGGGACTGGCGACTAGCACCAAAGACATAAATCTCGATAAAAAGGGGAGGCATTGCCTTTATAAAGTAAACAAACACCACTGAGTAAGAAATCTGAAGTAAACACTAAGTAAACTGGGTACAATTGTAAGTGCTGGAAAGTTAATGGGCCAAAATACAAACCCAACTAAAGTAAAGTACAAATGAAAAGAAAGTATAGCAACTGAAAGTAAAGTAGAAACGTCAAGCCATCCAATGGAAATCCCACCTGAAGGGCAGGTACAGATAGCCTCCTCAGCTCCTTAGGTCTAGCCGTCCCCTTCGTGTACGTCCCACCCAATGGTCCGCCTCCAGGTACCGACTTACTCCACAAGCCTCAACCACGATCAGAGTTGTTCGTCATCTGCATCCATCACAACGTAGTGCAGGCATAGCCCATGCATGGGTGAGTATATGCTACTCAGTAGGGACCCTGAGACCCTTGAAGGTCTCCTAGGATCCACAAAGGATAATCCACAAAGGAAAGATACAATCACGAAGAAACAACCAAATCTACTTAGGTATATACCCATACATATACCTAAGTTATCAATTCCAGTTCGGCTCCAACATCCGAGCCCATGTTCGATCTATTCCACATAGGATATCACAATCCAATCCACATAGGCTAACACAACCCAATCCACTTAGGAAAGCAAGTTAATCATATCAAAGATAATGATTGAAAATTCAAGACTCAGCTCACACAGGTATACTTCTTCGTAAGATGATAGAGATGATCAGATGTAGCCACTGATTCATCTAAGCTATCGGACCCACGTAGGATACAAGACCAGCTAAGCTGTCGGAACTACAAAGGATACAAGACCATATACTCTGCTGGACCCACGTAGAATACAAGTACAGAGTCAAATACTGCCGGACCCATGTAAGATACAAGAACATTAGTCACGTACTGCCAGACCCACAAAAGATACAATAATAGTAGTCATTGCTGTCGAACCCATGGAGGATTCCAGTATGGTCGTCGTCGCTGTCGAACCCATGGAGGATTTCAGTACAGTTGTCATGGTCGTCGTAGTCGCAGCCAGCTCTAGGGTTCCCGCACACAGCATGCTCGATTCTGAGAGGGTTCTCTCCACGAGCCAAGGGGGTCGATGCATCAATTGACACATAGTCCGTATTTGATGTATCCCAATGTTCCATCTTGACAAAAGGAACTCAACGCGACAGACGGCGAGTCAATCGGACGCCCGGTCTGAGAGTTATTAGTTTTTCTGTCCCAGGGGCCCGGTTGGTTTTTAAGTCAAAACCAACCCGACCGTACTCCAACTACTTCCAAACCTTGAGTGTAGTAAGACAAAAGGTCCGTCTCACTAAGAGGAAACCAACAAAGTTTATGGCATGTCAATCGGACGTCTGGAGCTCAAGTTATAAGCGTTTCCACTCCGAGGGCCCGATTGGTTTCATGTTCGAACCAACCTGGACATATCCAAAATTCTCCTAAACCTTAAGTGTAATATATCAAAACGACCATCTCGATCCAAGGATCGCATCGCAATTTACGGCGCATCAATTGGAGGTTCTTAGCCCTAGTTACGGGCATTTGAACGAACTTTTCCGATTTAGGGGGGTTTGGGCCCGGACCGACCCGGCCCTGAACCCCCTGGGTCGGCCCGAACCGGGTCGACCCGACCCAGGTCCGTGTCCGGCCCTCTAGGACGTGGCCCGGCCCGGTGTGGCCGGTCCGGCATGGGCGGCTCGGCACTGGCTAAGCGGGGCGGCTCGGCGCTGGCTGAGTGGACGCGGAAAGGGGGGGCACGATGTCCCCCTTGTTTTGTAACAGTGCCCCCCACACGGGGGCCCGCACCTTTTCCAGCCGGGGGATATGACTCCTCGGATCTTCCAAAACATTGCCAGCCGAGTTGTCCTGCCGTTGTGCCACCACGGGACCCCCCGCGGGTCCCTCCTTCCATGCGCCAGCGGCCGGCGGTTCCGGCCGCCCCTCCCTGCACTGCCGCGACCTTAAGCCGCGGCCTTGTCCGACCGGCACAGCGCGATGGCGCCGCGGCCCACCCCGGCCACAGCCCTTTGTGATCCTCCGGTGCGGCGCAATGGTTCCGCGCTCCTCCACCGCGGTCCGTCCTTGGCCGTGGCTTCCTAAGGCTTCACCAGCACGGCGCGACGGCGCCACACACTTTCACCGCGTTCATCCTCATTTTCGCGTGGTGCCGTTGCACCGCGCCGCCTCCGTTCCAAACCACATCGATGATCAACAACAAAGGGAGGAGGGTCGGCCGTGTTCGTGCGGTCCGGCCCCCTCCCATTAATTTGATAACAAGCGGCTAAATAATTTAACGTTGGATGGAAAAAGAATATTCATGAACACAAAACAAAACCCCTACCTCGAAGAAGTCGTCGAAAGAAGATTGTCATGGAAAACGGCGTCGCGAGGGTGATTTGTTGACGGCGTTGGTGAGCGTCCAAGAAGAGGATGTCGTCTCACACCATCTGCAGAGAAGGGGGAGATCAGAACGTCGTCTCTCCTTGGTGCTCCGAGGTTCTTCAACGAGGAAGAAGATGTTCTTCAAGACCGCAAGAGTTCTCTCCTCTTTCCCACACAACAAATCCACCAACAATAAAATAAGACCTTGTCTTATTTTATTCACACACACACATGCCAACATTAATTTGAAAATCAAAAGATCTAATTCAATTAATTGACTTAATTGAAGAGCGTTTACCAATCAAATTAATTATGAGAGTTGACATGTCATTAAATTGGGGGAGTGGGTGAGTTAGAAATTAAATTGTGAGAGGGAGGTTAAATGGAAATGAAGGGGTGGGGCTCGTGTGGTCCCCACTTCACTAATATCCTACCTAGTGGAGTTAGGATGTAGTGGGTCCCACTCCAACTTCCATTCATAGGTTATAACTACTTAGAATATAAATAAAAATTGTAGCAAAATTTTTTATTTCACTCATCAGTTTACCCATTTATTTAATAACCTCACCCGAGCAAACTCAACTCCAGAAAAGGTGTTTCTAAGCAATTATCGGTGCTACGGTTTCATCGGTGCCCTCGGATTTCGATTCCGAGCACAGGTTCAAATGTTTGGAAAACCCGCTCATTCGTTCACTGAACGTACCCGAGTTAAACTTCGGAAAAATGATTCCGGGCACACCGGGCCTCAGAATTAGGTGCCGTTAGAAACAACGTACTCTTAAAATCCCAAAGAAATTAAGAAAAAATTTTCCTTGAAATTTACGAGTCTTTACAAAAAGGATCATTACAAAGAATGTTATTCAATAGAAAAGAGGAGGGAGAGAACCCATTACCCTAAGAGGTTTCTTCTGAAAGCTTAGGTTGAGCTCCTTTGAACCTTATAATTTTTTTTGGAGTGATTTTGAGAGAGAAAATGAGAGAAACTTAATTATAAAAAATATTTTAAGTGAAGATTACTGGAAGAATAGGTGGGTATTTAAATTAAGAGATGTTTATTTTTTAAAACTTGGGCCTTGTACATCTATTTAATAAAAAATGAAAAACCATTGGCCTTCCCATGGTATTTTCCAAGGGGGAGTGGTTTTTAATCTTTTAATATATTAATGAATAAACTGGTTTCACCCCATCCCCTTTGGTACCTCTCTTAGGCTATTAGAGATGATGGGGAATAATCCCTCGAAGACCACACCCAATAGGCCATAGGCTTATGACTAGCACCGAGGGTATAAACTCAAATAGATAGAAGGAATTTATCTCAATATAAGTTTAGTGATAATTGATAAGAAGAAATCCACCAACAAAACTCTTATGATAAATAATGTACCCTAGTATAATGTATGATAAATCAAATACTATAATTTAATATCTTGAAATACTGATATAACAATAGCTAATTAAATACTAATATAATTCTTTTGCAGTGACCATGAAGCCCCAATAGATCATGAACAAATCATTGAACTAGTAATTTTACTCTAGATCTTTAACCAGATCCTGTAGACTTGAAAAAAATTTTATATTTATATATATATATGATGAGAATACATGTATTCTTAGTAGGATCCTCCTAGAAACCTCACCTGAAAATATGGAAAAAGCATACTAAATCCCCAATAAATAAATAGAGAAACCAACTTGTCACCTAATTAGGTAGTCTAATTTTTAAACCTCACAAAGGACGTATCACTAAGTAGTGCATAGAAGATAGTAATACAATATCAGGAATATATATAAATAAGGGTACCCCAATATAACATTCCCACCAAACTTGTCACCCAAAACCCCAACATATCACTCCCTAGTGCTCCCATATCCTCTTAAGTCATTTTATCCATCCATGAAATCACATCATCTGCATATCCTACACCCCATGTAGCTCATAACATCTATATCTCATCTTTCACCACATGTAGCTCATTACATCCTCATCTCACCATCACATCTCATAAATAGGTAGTAATTTTGAAGTCCACCACATCTCAGATACCCTTCACTATACCTCAATCCATTATAGATCGTGTATGATTATGACTTTAATAACCATATCTATTACAGCAGAAATACAAGTATATGTTACAACATTAAGCTACTATAACCCATATATAAAAGTATAGAATAACCAAGATCCATAAAACCCCACATGAACACATTTCCTATAATAGCAAGCCACTACAACATGGTTATGTCTATATACATAGTCTTCCTAGGGGAGAGAGTAGAGTAGAGGAATTATTCAATTATATCTCCCCACTATAACCTAGATACTGGAAAAGACCCATGACTTAAGGCTAACATGGGTGTCAGTAACCCCAACTAAATCAAGTGGTGGAGTATAAAAAATAACAAAATATGATGAATTAGATATCACACAACTACACTAGGGAAGAATACCTACTCTAGAATCAAGCTATAACTGTAGTCTTATATGACATCCTAATTACCGTCTCTAGTACTAGAATGATAAAATCTCTAAGAACAAAAGAATCAAGTATATCATTATAATCATTAATTAATTAATTCATTTGTATTTTCTTTATAATAATATCATAAATTAAGGTTTAAACAATCTATAATTCACTTAAATCCAATGATTTACTAATCAATATTCAATTATAGATTTTATAACCATGCTTTAGAAGCATTACTAAACTTCCCCGTAGTTCTATTTAATCATGTTATTACCATAACTAACTCACATAACCATGGTTTTATTTATATGAAGTTATAATCCAATATCCTAGGTATTCCTAGACTTGACCTGAATAATATCAAGGGGATATATACCAAAAGTTAATAAGAAATTGCATTAGCAGAATCAACACAAATCCAAGAATCATGAAAAATATGCAAACAAGAAAGGATAAATCTCATCCGGAACTATCAATCTCATCCCATCAAAGGAATTAGATAAGTCCCACTCTTAACAGACACCATCAATTCCGATTTCATATCTAACACCTTAATCACTTCCAAGACATAAGAAATCCAAACCTTCCCTCAATGAACAAATAAACCGCACAAAGTTCTCATAAAACACATAAATGGCCCTATCACATCAAGATATTGTGACAAGAATGATTAAAAATAATAAAAAAGGGGATAATATGAGCAAATATAATATTTACCAAAGAATGCTAAAATATATTACGGTATTACAAAACCCCAAACATCTTATTCCAGCAAATAAGCATCATTTTCCTTTTACCATCTTTGATAACTGATTCATTATGTAATGCTCAAAAAGAAATAACAAAAATAAATTGTATATAATAATGGATAATAAATTCAATTAAGATAATCTATAGAGATTTAATATTACTTAACAATTACAAGTAATATAAATATACAAACTACATCAGTTATTTAATTCCCTATCTTTATTAATTTACCAATTTTAATATATCATTTAATTTCACACATATTCTAGAAATCGTCTTATAACTTAAAACTTTGGTTATATCACATTACTTTACTATATTAATTATTCAGTTTACTAAAAAATATTTTACCATTCAAAAAATATTTAATAGTACTAAAATAATAGTAAATATCCTAATACTATGAACAAGATACACTTATCATTTTTAAATCATCAAACTAGTTTAAACTTATCCATTTTCTTAAACAATGCCCATGCAGTAATGATAATTTAAATAAAATTCCCCAAAAACCCTTAAATATTAATTTATAGAATAAATTTTTTAATTCAATATTTATTTAATCTCTTAAAATTAGATTCCATCCATCAAAAACTTATTTACTTTTAAAGTTCTAAAAACAACACTCAACATTCTAATAATATACAAAATAAATAGTCAACACCATTAATACTACATGCATGCAAAATATTGTCCTTATATTTAGTAACTTCCATAACGTTTCTTCTTGAATTAGTTATCAATATTTAGATAATAATTTTTAGAAGGAAGTTATAACAAAAAATATCACATTGATAATAAATAAAATATTCAACATTAGAAAAATATATACAGACATTACTCTTTTCCCTTCCCATTTATAGTTCCACATTATTCCATATTTTATCTAATTAAAGTAAATTTGAACCATTTATTTAGTGAAGATCCAATCATAATATACCCACTATAACATGAATAAAATAGAGACATTTATAGATACCATACCTGGATTAACGACAAAAAGAAAATTAATATGATTTCTATAAATCCTAGGACTCACTACACATAGGAGGAAGATAATAGGGGATAATTCATATTTGTAGGACTCTCAAGAGAATCACAATATGTGATTTATTGATACTGAGGGAGTGGAAATTGACCAAGGGGTTCTTATAAATCCAACAGAGCACTTATGGTTATGCAGTGATCAAAGAGAAAATAGGAGGGCAAAAGAAATGGTAGGGATGAAATAATAGAACATATATTAAAATACACACACATAAAACACCCCATATCTCTAATAACTTCTATATCCCCCACATAACTTGATACAATCAGTGGAATGGTCAACACCACATATGTAGTTAACTTATTCACACATTTCAACCCAATCTCTAGTTATGTATGTATACCAAGAATGATATATATATATATATATATGTATATATATATATGTATATATATATATATATATATATATTCAATTCTCTTATAGTTTTAATACTTGAGACTCCCATTATTTCTTATTCTTAAATTATTTAAACATATTATGATTATTCCATGACAAAAAATATTTATTTCACATGATTTATCCTTTTAAAAACTCATTTCCCCTTAAATAATTGTGTTTTAGGTATTACTAGGAGGAAGAATAAGAAAAAATGGGTAAAATGATACCATCATGTGAGACATTGATTCCATGTAAGGGTAAACATATTTACCTTTACATAGATCAAAATACTCAGTTGAACATTAACAAACCTTTTGAAAATTCCTCTTACCTTTACATAATTGTAAAACTTCAACATACCCTAACACAAACATAAGGATTTATAGATGATTATTACATAAGAAGAAGAAAATAGGGATGAATTTATGCAAGTCTTGAAATTAAAAGGCTACCTTTATATAGCCTTAATAAAGCTATTAATATCCTTTTAGGAGTCTTTATAATAATGGATTACTATTATGAAGATATAGATAAACACTTCTTACCTTTAAATAATATATAGAAAATTTTTATGACCTTTACATAGACTGTAGAAATCAGATTTTACCTTTTATACAACTTCCTAAAATTTAAGCTATGGAATGTAAACATGTTTTACTCTTACGTCTGGATGGGGTCCTACATAAGGGTAAAATGAGACATAAAATTATTAATTTTTTTATTAAAATAACTTTTGAATAATAAAAAAATCATTTATTATTACTTCAAAAACTACCAAATAAATTATAAAATATTTTAATCACTTTAAAAAAATAGGATTAATTCCAAAATAGATATTTGAAACATTAAAATGACTTTAATAAATTACAAAATCCATTTTTATGAAACTCATAAAATATAAAAATTCTCCCTATCCACTGAATGTTCCAAAATGAAAAAGATACAACTTAGGGAAAATATAGGTCATTACATTAGACATCACTCAAATTATTCTCATACTTGATAATCAAAATCAAACATAAGAATAAAATAAAAGGGATCTAAACAACTGCTCTGTGACATACTTATCAAGGAACTCACCATATCTTGAGCATAACTATTATTTGAAAGAAATAATGCACATAAAAATGTGATATCAATATCCAAAACACTATATTGGGGGAGATAGATCTCAAAAACTGATAGTGATGAAAATAAAACACAAGGAAAGATGATAAATAGATAATCTCATAAATTAATTCCAAAAAATAATTACAAATATCAATAAAAAAGGAACAATTGAAGGTCCACAACTGAAGGATTTCATAAAAATCCAAAACAATTCCCTAATTAAAAAAAACTCAAATCATAACAAGGCTACTCAAACTTCTATAGTAACCCAACCAACAATAAATATCAGTAAATAAACCTTTTCATTATCAAGTAAAAATTATTAACTTTTTGTAAAAGGGTTACAAAAATTTAACATAACAAAAACATGCAATCACAAAAAAATAACATCATTAGAAAAAGTCACTTTATAATAATGAAACTAATGGGAATAAAAAAATAATTTAAGAGAAATTATAATACCTTAAACTTCAACAATTTTACTAGTCATTCTCTCAAATGTTAATTTATATACAATTTATCCTCATTTATCACTCAAATATTTCTCACATCATAATTATTTATTCATATTACTTTTTTATTAATGTATTTGCATGTTATTAATTTATCACTTAATTTATACATACCCCATTTTAGGATTTATGTTTAATTAGAACATGGTATAATAAAGCACCTGGTAAATTTAATTCTTAACATTCAGATCCTATCTCTTTTAACAAATAAACTAATAATTATCTCATTAATTAAATTGTAATTAACTTGGACCATATTTAATCATGTTCTCATAAAAAGTTACAAATAATCTTAGACATGAAACTCACAACAAATTTTGATGTATACTATATAATATTCTCATTTTATATTTCACATTTTTGATTTTATTTAATTACATACTAGAAATGTACAACAACATTTCATTAATTCATTCTAGTAAAAGAGTTTAAAAATTTAACTTGTATTTTTTATTATTTTTCTCATGTATTAAATTCCAATATATTTTTAATTTTACTGATGATATTAACTATTTATGTAACATTTTATATTAATATTTTTTAAAATTATAAAATATTCCAATAAAAAATTTTCACTAAGAAATTTTCATCTAAAATCCAATGTATTGGAAAACCTTTAATGAAAACTATTTAACCCTTACTCATAACATGGAATCCTAAAACCCATTTTTATAAAATAGTCTTAGTTAATTTGGAAGAACACATATTTTCAAATAAATGTAAGTTTCATCAAAGGAATGTTTTTTTATTTAAGAAAATATGTTACAAAAAAGTAAAAAAATTGGTCGAGTGAGTTTCATTGATTATTACTACATGTAACAAAATGACTCCGATAACATAGATCTCGTGGTTATTTTACTACATTAGAAAAATTTAAAAGGGGTCACATCATATAGGATAAAATAGTTTTGTAGTCTTGGGAGACTATATATATACATGAATCTCAAATTACACTTGAAAACATGAAATAAAACCTAAAATTCTTCTAATAAATTTTTTATTTCCTCCAGTATATCATTGAAATCATTTATAAAACCCTTATTGGTATTCAAGGGAATGAAAAACATAATAAAGTATGATCATAGATGCTCAGTAGGGGAAATTGTACAATAGAATATATAATTGGATAAATAAATCATGAATAATATTGTATATATAAACAATAATCAAATATTCCATATAAATAATATCTTAAAAATGGATTAAATCCATTTATGGAATTATAACATAAATAATCACATGGATAACAAAATATAGTTTCATAATATTAAAATGAATAATTCTAGACATCATAATCTCACCGTTAAGGACTCATTCCAAGACATCATATATAAATAGGTAATGTGTATGCCCAATATCCAAATAAGTTTATCTCACGAGACCTACCGATTTATCGAGGGGCTATAACGGGACCCAACCATAACTTAATAAGTATAATGCATTCATCATATAAAGGAAATGGATAATAATTCAATACATAATAAAACTAAACATTCATATTCAAAAACTATCATATGAAATGTTAATATTTTACCCAATTAATTATTAGAAAAACATGATCATAATCCAACTAGAGTAATATGGTGAATGGTATCAATATTGTATATCCCCAGTAAATAATAATATTTTTCAAGAGATGTTCACATAGATGCACATACTTTTAAAAAATCACTGGAATATATCTTCAGGAAAAATACCAATTTCTTTTGAAATAACTTATTTAAAATCTAAAAATCTCCATAATATTGGGAAAACAAATTCATTGAAAAGAACCTTATAAAATTTAAAATGATTACTCCAGGAAAAAATAGTCATGATAGTGTGAAAGTTAATTTTTTTTTTAAAATTAATATTCCATTCACACCTTTGGTAAAAATAAATCATTCATAAATTGATAAGAAGATTATTTTAAACCTTTTTATATAAATTAAAATGTAACACCCCAACCTGAACAATGAGGTCAAAGTTGAAGAGTCATATGAACTCATTCACACCTCTTTGTATGAAGGAGGTTGTTTACTAGTAGTGAGGGTTTGAGTCTATCAATGGGGAGACTATACCTTCAATATCATGTCATAGAGAAAATAAAAATAATACAAAATTAGAGTATTCATGAAGAATTTAAATGGACAAAAGAGTTAACATGTCATATAGATAATTAAAGTGATCCTATAGTGGAAACCCAAAACAAAGTATACAGTGAAACATATAAATAAATAAATAAAACTGTGTTGATTCCCATAGTCTGTCCTTATCCCAACTCTAGAACATTCTCTAGAGCTCAACCATCTTCCATGGACCCCATGCCATTCTTCGGATCCTTAATTATGAATTCTACAAGCATAATGAAATACTGATAAGGGTGTGAGTACAAGGGTCATTAAGAAACCACTAATTCATCCTTAACCAAGTTTTATCATGTATAATAGGTGTATTATAGGATAATAATAAATTTTTAACAAACATAACAATCCAAAACTGAGAGCTTATGCTCTAACCAAGCCTCCATAGACCCCCATCTATACCAACTTTGGTTCCATGCTAAAAGGATATTGAGAATATTTAGGAAGTAACTAAAATATCCACCATGATAGTGAATATATTTCTTGAATACCTCATGGAATCATGTGTATATGAAAATAGGTTTTTACCCAGACTCAAGTATAACATTCTATTCACAAAACAACTAGTAATAAAGGGAATCCTAAACATGACATGATACTTAGAAACCAACTATGCATCGATTAGCCCAATACTTAAGAAATGAGTGCATCCCCCATACCATGTTCCATGGTACCATTATATCTACACTCTATGATCATGTTCATCATATTCATCTTCACAAGTCAATCATACACCACCTCTAATTGATAATCATGTCATAAAGGTTTACTTTTTCAAAGAAAAAGAATAATACCTCAAAAAAGGTAATATACATTACAAGCTACAACATAGAAGGCAATAATGCCATCATGAGAATAGATTAGTCATACATAAAAACATGTAATCACAATCAAACATGGAAACAATATACTTTATAAATAATCATGGAATCAAAAACCATAACGGGTCTCATGGTCTACACACACCCACACACCCACATGCAATAATAATAAATCACGACAAATCAATGTATTCCAACATAAGAATCATATTTTGGAATCATGTGTAAACAATCACCCCTAATGGTATGGAACAACCCACTTAAATTTTTTAATCTAAGTGTGAAGGATGAAACAACCCATGTCTATAGTCAATAACCCATCCTCATGGGCCTTATTATCATAGTTTTCAACACATTTAAACTCAATAATCATCAAGGGTTCCTATCACCAATTTCTATTATTTTATTTCCAAAAGAAAATAAAATATCACATCAGATAACTAATTCTATCTCATAGATAATTTTCAAATGATCCAAAATAATCTAAATCATGTGTTAGTAATATCTTACTCAAACAATAATACCGCCACATGTGATAATACTCTATCTCTATAGAATAATATGCATGTGATAATCCTTTATTATTATTCATTGATATTCCAGGATAATAATTAGATTATCATATTTGATAATAAAGGGTAAGTATTATATTATCATTATATGAATAATTCCCATTTTATCCTCATTTATGAGTTATTTATCCCTAACTTTCTAGAAAAAATCAATACGACTAAATTTTTCCAAAGACATATAAATTTAATACCTGAAAAAGTTAACCTTGTACAGCACAACTCCAATAGTGGAATTGGGAGAGAGTGAATCTAATTTACTAGGAAACCTGAAGAAATTCTTAGTTAAATTAAGGAGGACTTCATAGATATCACATAAGGAATTTCCGGGAAGCTCTATAACACCCAAATTTTTTAATATATATGTTTCTCTTAAAATAAAAAATTTTCAATAACCTGTGAGACATGAAACCCCAATTCAAAATGAACTATAATATAATATACCATTATAACCAAGAGATTGAATTTGTGATTATGAGTCGGAAAAACTAAATTATGAAAAATTTATTTATATAATAAATTCCTTGGTTATCAATTGACTATAAGTTAACATATAAATCATTTTAAAGTAAAAGAGACGAGTTTCTGAAAAACAGTTTTTTAAGTGAAATGTGTTTTTATATTAATAAATTAAATTAATCACTACTGGTGAATAATTTTAATGAAATATATATATATATATATTCAATAAAATGTTTTAACTTTTATATAATATTTTTTAAACATGGGATATGAATAAATTATTTTTTTATTCTTAAAAATACATTTTTCTAAAAAACAATTTCGTCACATTTTATACACTTATTTTGACATGAATTTATACCAATTATATAAATTGAATCTTGAAAAATGAATTACATATATGTAATTATGATGGTAAAATTTGGTAAATAGGTCCCTTTTCTTTGGTCAATTTGAATAATAACCTTAACAAATTTTTGTAACCTCGGTAAGGGTAAAATTTATAAAATAGGGTTAAAACGTTGGGATATGGATTTAAAATTTATCTAACACATTGCTTTATCTTATTGGATGAGTGAAGTTCTTAAATTTATATCCATTTATCGAATATATGGCCCCTTGGGTCTATATTTATTTGAATATAAACCTTAATAAAATATAAAAGGAAAAATAATAAATGTCACTCTCTTACTTTTAAATATCTATTATGTGTTCTCATAGGGATAAAATAAAGTTTAGAATGAATATTAACGTTTAGTTTGATAATAATCAAATTATTTTCATGATTTTAATTTATTTATAAATTTTAGTAGCTATATAATTACCTTAAATTTTTAAGCAACACCGATAAAATATTTCTTTAATTAATAGAAAAATAAAATAAATGATTTTACAAATATTAAAAGTAATATAATTTGAGTGAGTTATAGTGTTGAAATATTTTTAGATATATATGACATATTATAGATGTTTTAAAATATTATATTCTAATTAAATCTTCATCTTGGTGTCTTTAAAGTCAAATTAAATGAGTAGTTCTAAAATTGACATTAATGATATTTTATAATAAATAATATTTTTTTTAAATGATTTAAAATTTATTAAAAAAAATATTCATAAAATTGAATTGAATAAGGTTTAAAATATCAACCATGGTCCATTTATGATTCATTTTTCCATTTATGGTAACATTATTAACCCTTTAATACTAAAATAATTATTATCGTGGGTAAGTTAAAAAATGGCCAACAAAGGGGTTAATAAAAAATATAAGTATTAAAATGACACCAAAACCAATATAAATTTAATTATATTATTTTACATATACATTATCCTATTTATGTTTTTATTATTTTCCATTTTGAATAATTTTTCTTGATAATGACTTTATTATATTTTAATCTTGTAAGAAATTCCAAGTGTGTCCTCTCCCCCATTATAAAAGAACTCCCCTAATATCTATTATTTACACCACTTTGAGACATTTATATAGACCAAACCATAGAAAATTATTTTATAAATTTTGATTTTCACGATATATAGGTGATGGTATCCCCAAAATACCTACCCTAGGGTCCTTAAGAGGAGATCCAAAGGAGTTTTTTTAGAGAAGAGGTAATCACTTTAACCGATCACTTTATTTTATTACTTCTTATTTTACCTCCAATAATTATATGGTATTAATTTTAAAATAATAACTTAAATATCCTAAATATACATAAATTTTATTATGGTTATTAAAACACCATTATTCACCTTTTTTCCTTCAAATGATAAGTGAAAGTATCACTTAAACGTACATACAACTTACCATATCCATGTAGTAATACAATTCATTTTCCATCACCGTCTTTCATAGATGGTAATTATGATGGTTATAATGTTTATATATGATATTTATAACATTTTTATACTTCTTTAATTATTATATCACATCTACCTTCTTACCTTCTAGTATGTCAGATAATGTTAATGTTGCTCGTGTGTATATGTGGACTACCACCTCCATGAAGTGATGTGATTAATTTTTTATTTAATATTTATATGGATAAAAGTAAAGATGGATTTTATGAATATATATTATTTATATGGTATAATAATTAATTTTTAATGGTAAATTATTGCTTACCTTTCATTCATTCTATCTTTTGAAAAGTAAAAACAACATTCATGCCTACGTACGGTCTATCGTCTTAATGAACAATGTAATTCATTTTTCCATATCTACATTTTATGGATGAATATATATTATAATTACATAATGATTAAAATTATAGTTATGATGTAACTATGATTAAATTAAAGTGACCGTGACTACTAAACTGAAACATGTATAAAAAAACAAAACAGCTATCACCCAGAATAATGATTTTAAAAAGAAATTATTAATAAATGGGAGATAATATGTAATAACTAAATCCTAAATGATATGATAGGGATAATTATGGGTTTTTAATACATGTAATATTAATCTATATTTATTATATAATAGGTTATAGAGTGTATGATGAAAGACAAGACTTGAGGTAAGGGATTTATGTTTTAATCCTATTTTTAGTCAAGATTGTTTATGCTTGAATTTACCTTGAGAAAATAATATAAACATTATATGATTGATAATTTTTATTTCTCTTTTCCTCTGGTAACTTATTGATAATATATTTTTTTATTTCATTTTATTCACTTTAAATACTCAAGATATCAAAATACCATTTTAAGTAAAACCCACTTAATTTCCCTCTTTCGTCAAAAATAATTTTTCTTCTATACCGATGTTTAAAAAAATGTTTCAAAAATGTTTTTTATATTATATTATAATTTTTTAAATTAATTTTTACCCATTATTTACTATTTAAAAATGGTTTTAAAAGTAATATTCTTGTCATTTTCCTAACCCGATACCTTTGGAATTTTTACAAAATCGTGAAAGGAATGTTTACTTTTAACTTATACAACATGAAAATAATTTCCCTTCATCATGACCAATAAATGATTTGAATTTTCTTATAAAATTTTATAAGTTTAGTTTAAAATAGAATATATTCCGTTTTATTAAGAAAATTTTTAGATTTAAATATGTGATTTCAAGGTAAAAGGTTATTTTCCTTAGGAAATATCCTAATGATTTTTTAAAGTCATTTTCTTCAATGATAACATCATTCAGTGTTAATTATATTTTACATGAGGTATGTTCCAGTGATTACATCCTTATGCCTTATATATTTGGTTTATGACTATGATTATAACATTTTTATAAAACCAATTTATTTTTCAAGGGAAATTCTATGATGAAATAATGAAGTATTTATGAAACCCATTTTATTTTCTTGAGTTATGATATGATAAAATGATGAACTTTTATGATATTGTGAAACACATATGTATGGTATTCATTATTTTATGAGTGGGACCAAAATTATATATCCATACAATTCATTTGGTGATGTTTTATATCTCATGAGATACTATGGTAAACCAATTGATGTGCTTGATTCATTATAGGATACAAGTTGATGTTCATGATTCACTATGGGAAACACATGATGATTCATAGTCTACTTTGATTTGATGGTGTTGGAAGTTAACCTTGACATATGAAATGATTTCTATACCAATTATTGTACTCATCTTGTGTAATCATACTTTTAATTCCCCCAAATCATGTATCATGTTTAACATATCACAAATCATGTTTGTAGATTGTTGGTTTCCTTATGGTTAATTCCTACAACTTGTGATCTCAACTCTCAAAATATCATGATTCTGAATCTCCAAAATCATGTTTGAATCCTATAAACCATGTTTTATCTTGTTCCATTATGTTTTATTATATTAATTCTTATGTACAATATATTATGTGAATATTACTTATTAATATAGTTTACATATATTTGGCTAAGTCTGAGAAACCGTAAGTCTACCACCAGTTCCAGATTTTGGAAAAGTCTCTAACACCGTAACCCAGATATCGTGACTTAGATGTCGTAACCCAGACATCGTGACTTAGACACCATAACCCATACACTGTGACTTTAACACCGTCAACAAGACATCGTGACTTAGACACCATAACCCCAAACCTATGACTCCGACACCGTAACCAGTTCTAGATTTTATAAAGTTTGTGACACCAGTTTCTTGCCACTGTGATCCTAACACCACATCTATGCTATCAGTTCTAGATCTCAATGAAAATGTGGAACTGTGACCATCTCACTGTGATAGTTTCACTGTGACTATCTCACCACTCAAAGGAAAAGGATAAGACACCATTCCAAGTGACACCATTTCAAGAAAAAATGTGACACCATTCCTTAATAACTTTTCTTTCTTTTTTATTTAATTTAAATGTTTTTTATAATGGTCATATTTGAGTCATTTAATGACACTGACATAATTAATGTTTGTTTTTAGATATTTCAACTGAAAGTATGAGGTAAGAGGTGTAGAAATCATGCTTCCTATCAGCTCTAACACATGCACCTCAAAATAAAAGAAAAGCATGGATTTAGAGAAACTGAGACAAGAGTTGAAGAAGTGAAAAACATGGAAGATATTAAGAGATCCATACACTGATGAACTCATGAATAATTATAGATTACTTATAGATAAACTAATATTGATCACAATCTCACAACAAAATATTTAAGAAGAAAAAGATATACAAAGCACATATCTTCCAACTGGAAACTAGAGCAAAAGACTCATGATAATATATTTTCACAAGAGGACTCGAAAATCACATCTCCTATATCCTACAAGTCTAGAGTTGCAAAGAACAACACTCAGAGCATTTCTAACCCTTTATCATCATCTTTTTTCTGTTGTCTACTATTTTTATTACTTTTTGAGAAGTGTGTGTATCAGTATTAAAACACACATTGTATCCTACATTAAACTAGAGGATATAAGATATCCTCACTCAAATATCTTTTTAAGATTTTTTTTTCTAAATATAACTTTGGGAGATGTCCCGTGTGACCTAGTTGTTTGTTTTTCCACATAGAATAGTGAAATAAGTCTTGTGACCTAGAAAGTTCTGTGTACAATTGTTAACCTCGATCCAGGTTGTGTATCAAGTTTATTAATATAAAATTCTTGGTGGTAGGTGATCAACAAGTGTATTGGATTAGGTCTCATCTTGAGACTGAACCACTTGTTTTATCCGCTGTGTGTTTCTATTCTATCTTTATCTATTTTCATTTATATTTCAAAAAATATATTTTACTTTGATATTTTGTATTGGACAGTAGTTATAACTATTTCCATATTATAATAGTTTCAAAAGTGGTATCAATATCCCATATTGATATTACTAATAATTAATCAATCTTTTGATAAGCTATTTTAATCGTCAAAAAATTATTATTTTATTAACATGATTAACTAGAATATTTTTTTAAATTGGTGGAAATCATTGAAATAAAATATTAAATATAAATTTTTATAGGAACTAAAATCACCCCCTCTTGAGTGTCATACTCCGAAAAAATTTTTGTATCAGAAGAGTTTTTAATATCCATGTTCTCAAAATTTTAAATTATCAATCTCTATTTAACATATTTTCTAACTATTATTTTAGTTGCGTTCTAAAGATATTAAAATTTATTTTAGTTCTAATTTTGTATTTCATTAAAAAAAATTCTACAAATTATTATTTAAGTATGGAAATAGATTGGAAGGTGCTGCTACCAATAGACCTCCATTCTTTAATGGAACAAATTATGAACAATATAAAATTAAAGTGATGATTCACTTAGAAAGTATGGGTTTTGGGATTTGGTATTTAATTATAGAAGAATATAAGATTCCTAATACTTCTAGAACTACTTGGGATGACCCAAATAAGGTATATTATAATAATAATTGAAAATACATTAATTCCTTATACTTTTATTTAGAAGATGAAAAGGTTAATATAATTTGTACATGTAAAAACCCCAATGAAATTTGGGATACTTTGTCTATTTCACACGAATGAACTTATATTTTTAAGAAAATTAGACTTAAAACAAATAATATTAAGTATCATAACTTTAAAATGAAGCATTATGATCCTATTTCTGACATATATCTTAGGCTTAATGAAATTGTGAACACTATGATCTCTCTAGGAAGACATGTTACAACCAAAGAGAAAATTATGAGAATACTCAGATGATTACCAGATATATGGAGATGGACTTCTATCTCAATTAGAGAATCTTGTGATATTATAAAGCTTCCAGTCAGGGAGATGATAAGAAAGTTGATGATGTATGATTAATAATTAAAAGTGAACAATGAAGAGGAAGATGAACCAAAGAGAAATTTAGTGTCCTTCAAAACAACTACTACCTCTAAAAACAAGGTAAAAGAGAAATTAAAATCCCCTAAAAAAGTTACAACAGTGAACAATCATCATCATACAATGATGAGTAAATGGATCAATTATATAGACTATTTATGAATTTTTATAAAATAAATAATTTTTTTAGAAAACCAAACTTCAAAGGAAGATATGATCACAAGGGAAACTGGAAGAAGTATTAGAAAGGAAGTAATAAATTTGATGAAATAATCAGCTATGAATGCAAAATAAAGAGACATGTAATGGCTGATTTTCCCAAACTAAAATACAATAAGAGATATGAGGACAAAGATAAAATTATAGAAAGGCCATGAGGGAAACATGGAGTGATTATGAGAAAAATTCAAGTCACTCAGAGTATTCACCTGATGAGAAGTCTAACAAGGCCAATATGTGTTTTATTAAAAACACCAGTGAGGTAATTCTTGAGTCTCATGTACAAAATTTCTATTATTATGGAGATTACAACGATTCTAAAAATATGACTAGTGAATAATTATTTGAATACAGTAACATGATTGAAGATACTTTCAGTGAACAAAAAGATAAATACATATATATAAAGAAATAACATTCCTTGAACACTGCTGTCAAATATAAACCTGTTTTAGAGAGAGGTAAAAATGTTCAATTACTCTGAGAGAACAATGAACTTAAGTTATCTAATGAGAAATTTAAAAGGGACCCAGAGAAATTTACCAATGAAAAAATACTATTACTCAGATTCTTGGTATTTTTTTCCCTAGATACACTACTTATATAAGATACCAACCTAGGAAAATAAATCTCACCAAAAACAAGTTTATAATGAAATCTATAAAATCTATTTTTCTACCAAAAAGTGAAAATTCTACTGCTAGTTCCTACTCTGGAAAATCATTTACTACCTCTAGTTTTTCTAGACCAAATAGGGTTTATTTTTCAAATATGTTATATAATTCTTATAGGAAACCAATGAAATAGATGTGGGTTCCTAAATCACTAATTACTAATGTTATTGGACCCAAACAAATTAGGGTACCAAAATCTGTTTTTTGTTTGATTATTTTGTAGGAAAGATGTCTAAAGAGATCCTATAAAATCTTATGGTACTTGGAAAATGGATTTTGAAGAAACATGATAGGATATTACTCATTCTTCAATAATTTAATAAAGATTTATGGTGGGCATGTCACCTTTGGTGACAATGATAAATTAAAAATAATTGGATTAGGCTAGATTAGTAACTCTAACTAAGTTTTAATTTATAAAGTACTTTTTGTAGATGGACTAAACTATAATTTGATTAGTATTTATCAACTATGTGATGATGGTTTTCATGTTAAATTTGATAATGAGCTCTTTAATGTTCTTAACTCTATAAATGGACTAATATTTTATGCTTTTATAAATGAAAATGTTTTTTCTGTTAACTAAGATTCTTTAGTTTCTCAAAATGTTTCATGCTTAATTGTATTTCAAAAAGAGTCTTGTATTTGGAATAGAATATTAGGACACTTCAATATACAATCCCTTAGAAAGCATACAAAAAAAGGTTTAGTCAAGGACCTACCCAAACTTGAGTATCCCAATGACAATGTATGTAATATTTGTCAAAAGGGTAAAAAACACAAAATATGTTTCAAACCAAAGAAATAAGTTTTAACTTCCCAGCCTATCGAGTTGGTTCGCATGGATTTTTTTCGAACATCTATAGTTTCTAGTTTAAATGGGAATCACTTTGTCTATGTTCTTGTAGATGACTATTATAGGTATACTTGGACCATATTATTGGCTCACAGAAGTAGAGCCTACTCTCATTTTACCAGGTATGCTAGGAATAGAGAACATCTTAGTGTAATTAGAATTAAATATCTAAGAAGGGACCATGTCTGTGAGTTTGAAAACCAAGAGTTTAAATCCTTTAACTCACAAAATGGATATAGTCATAACTTCTCTGCCCCGAGTACACCGAAAAAAAATAGAGTTTTAGAAATAATAAATAGAACCTTACAAGAAATAGCTAGAACATTACTTAGTGATTATGACTTACCAATTTATTTTTGGACTGAAGTTATTAATACAACATGCTATATTATTAATAACGTGTTAACCATACCTATTCTTAAAAGTACTACTTATGAGTTGTGGAACAATAGAAAACCCATAGTTAATTACTTCAATGTTTTTGGTTCTGAATTCTATATTTTTAATACTAAGGATAATCTTTACATGTTTGCATCTAGAAGTGACGAAGGAATTTTTCTAGGATATTCAATCTCCAGTAAAGACAATATAGTCATTAGAAAAAGTACAAAATTTGTGGAAGAATTTTTACATGTAAAATTTGATGAAACATATCCATATGAACCTAAGACCTCCTTAGAGAATATTTAGAATGACATGTAAAATCTGAACATTACTGATAAATCTTTTGATCATATTATAATAGAATTTGTTAAAAATTCTAGCTCTTGAAATTCTCCAGATTCAAGCCATAAAGAACCTGAACCTATTGAAGAACCTGAAATTACTAGTCCTTATTTTTCTAAAGCTATTATAACTCTTAATATATATCCTTTAGATACTGTCATTGTATATTTAGATAAAGTAACATTGATTAGAGATTATCTTAGAAATCAGGTTGAACATCAATCTTTCTTGTCACAACTTGAACCTAAAAACATTAATGATATTATCCAAGATGAATTTCGGGTGATGGCTATGCAAGAGGAGCTAAACTAGTTTGAAAGAAAAAATGTTTGGAAACTTGTGAATAATCCCAAAGACACCTTGACCATAGGAACTAAATGGGTGTTCAAGAAAAAAGTAGATGAAGCAGGTAATATAGTTAGAAATAAATCTAAATTGGTTGCATAAGGTTATAGTCAAGAAGAAGGAATTTAATATGAAGAAAACATAACACCTGTTTCTAGAATTGAAGCCATTAGAATCTTTCTTATATATAAATCATATCTAAATTTAAAACTATATCAAATGGATATCAAGATCACATTCATAAATGGTTATATAGTTGAGGATGTTTTTTGAACAACCCCTAGTTTTACAAACCCTCACATTCTAAATCATGTTTTTAAATTAGAAAAAATATTTATATGGTTTAAATCCAGTTCCAAGAGCTTGGTATGATAGATTAAGTAGTTTTCTTATTTCCAATGGTTTTAAAAAAGGTATTGATGATCCTACTCTTTTTATGAAATTAATTTCTAAGGATTTTTTAGTTGATAAAATATATGTTGATGATATTATTTTTGGATCTTTATGAAATTCTTTATATACTAATTTTTCAAAGATGATGAAAAATGAATTTGAAATGAGTTTGATGGGTGAACTAAAATTCTTTCTTAGATTCCAAATATTTCAAAATAAATAATGTATTATTTTAAATCAAATAAAATATACAAAAGATTTTAAAAAATGATTTGGATTGGATAGCATTAAAAGTAGTGATACTCCAATGAGTCCTACCTGTAAGTTAGATCTTGATGCAAATGGAAATTATGTTGATAAAACCACTTATAGAGGATTGATTGAAAGTTTATTCTACTTAACTTTTAGTCAGCCTAATATTATATTTAGTGTTTTCATGTGTTCATGTTTTCAAGTAAATCCCGAAGATTCAGATCTCCTTTCTGTTAAAAGAATTTTCCAATACCTCAAACATACAACCAATTTAGGACCGTTCTATCTTAAAGGACAATCATTTGACTTAGTTAGATATTCAGATGTTTATTTTTGTGGTTGTAAATTAGATATAAAAAGAACCTCTAGAACATGTCTCCATTTAGTCAAGTATCTAGTATCATGGTGTAGTAAGAAATAAAATTTTTTGGTATTATCTACTGACGAGGCTAAATACATAGCTGTTGGTAGTTTTTGTACACAAATTTTGTGGATGAAACACACATTAATAGACTGCGTATATTAATTCAGACATGTACCTATAAATTGTGGCAATAAAAGTTCTATTTAAATTTCAAAGAATCTTGTTTCACACTCCAGAAAAAAATATATTGATGTAAGGCATCAATTTTTGGAGAGGTCATTATCAAAAAGGTGATATCACTTTGGGATTCATTGGAACTGAACATCATCTCACTAATATATTCACTAAACCATTAAATTCTGAAAGGAAAAATTACATCATACATGAATTAAGGATGATAAGTCTTAAGTGAAAGTTTTACGGTCTCAAAGTTACTGTCTTACACTTACTATTTCACATTTTATGGTTTCATGATTCATGGTTTCACAAGTTACTGTCTAGGAATTACTATCTCGTGTTTACAGTCTCACTATTACTGTCTCTTACTTGCTGTCTCAAATGATACCGTCATATAATTTGGATTCACACTATAATTATGACACTATGATGACCAATTCCTATTACACTGTAACGGCTTAGATTTATATTTTTATGAAATTTATTTCCCATATTGGTTTATCGATTATTTTATTATTTTTATGCCTCGTATTTGTGTTTGTGATTTTTGGAATACGTAAATGATAAAAACTCTATATTTTTACTTCTCTTCACTTGAGTCATCTACCCTTGAAATCAAAATCTCCTTCTCTAAAACCTCCTACCCTCCTTCAACTCATTCTTCTTCTCGAACATATGTTTGAATTCCCAGAATGAAGTGACCTTCTTCATCGACTCTGAAGAAGTAAAGGTCTCCGAAGAAAGTAAAAAGGGATTCCAAAATAATTCCTAAAGGACTGCTGATTTCCGGTCTTGCTGATCGAACTGTAGTGCCAA
Source organism: Viscum album (assembly GCA_963277665.1). NCBI lineage: Eukaryota > Viridiplantae > Streptophyta > Magnoliopsida > Santalales > Viscaceae > Viscum > Viscum album. The sequence continues at coordinate 2,055,409,796 of OY728157.1, read as the reverse complement.
AGAAATAATTATGTCTGAATTGGTTTCTTACAAGTAAGTTTTTGATTTGGAAAGTTTTGGATGAACAAGGCTAGTTGAAATAGATCACTAAAGAGATGTGACCCATCTATCAGAAGCTTGTTTCCTAGTTTTATCAGTATATTCAGTTCTTCTGTGAGTTGACAGATGATTTCATTGTTAGAAGTTTGATAGATAGACAAAGGTGTACCTTTTCATTCAGGTTGTGGGATACCTATCATGAAATACATCATGAGGGAATTTATGATGATCATAAATGAGGACCTACCCCTCCTAGTGATGTTTTTAACCTAAAAGAGGTGTTGAGAATCCTAATTGGAAATAAGAAGAGAAGAAGGCCAGTTACAGTAGAGTTAGATAGAGAGACAAGGATACTATTCAAGTTTATTAAAAATATTATTTTTCCAAGGAAGGGATATTTCTCTACCCTGAAGTGTAAATAAGTATTTCTGATACATCTTATAAAAAATGGCCACAAGATCAACTTATGTAAGTACATCATTCTGCACATTAGTGATATGATCAAGACTACTTTAAAATAAACCTCCCCTTTTTATTCAAGATTTATTTTTACAATGTTGTTTTCCAAAGGATTATTTGTCCCAAATGAAGAATTTATTGAGGATTATGAGTTTTTTATCTCAAAGGATACACTGAGAAGGATGAAAATTAACTAAAATCCTTGGAAACAATCTTTGGTGGAAGATAATGAAAGACTGTATGAGAAGTTCAATACAATTCATAATACTTTAAGTCCTAAGAACAAATCTGTCCCTGATTTGGAACTAGATTAATTAGTTGAATACTCAAGTGAAGAAGTAGTAGAGGAATAATCTACACCGAATGACAAAACTTTCTTAGAGGAAGAAGAAAATAGCATACCCGACACACAAGTTGTTGAAGAAGTAGTTGAAAAAGATGTACCTACTACTAAAGTAAGTGTTAGTGTTGAAAAATAACCTACAATTGAGGAACATTTTTTGATGAGGAAGAACCTTTTGTTGAGGAAGGCCCTACTGCTGTGGAATAGTCAAAATAAAAAGATGAACCTAAAGTTATTCTTTCTATTGTGGAAAGGATGGAGTAAGATTTTTAGTTAGCTAAAAAATTTCTTGAACCTACTAGAATAGGAGAGATCGAATAAGGCTGAGTGACTGAGTCTCTTAGTCACAACTGAGGATCACCCATTTAGGGGGAGAAAAATCTCATTTTAGAAAGTCCTAATGTGCAAGGTTCTGTTGAGACAAGCCCTAAAAACACCTTGTATAAATTCCCCATCTACTTTGATGTATCTGATTCTTAGTTGAATTTAGTGAGGGGAATTAATCTTACAAGAACTTTTAAATTGAAAACCATTTATGTACCAGAAGTCATACCTGCCAAGGAACTAGAGGTTTTGTCAGTTTCGTCATCTGAAGTTGCACAAGAAGCTCCTAGATTTGCGAGCCATGAGGATTTAAAAGTTTTTGGTGAATGTATGATGGCTGGTTTGAAAATATTTTGAAATCTAGACCTTATCTTGTAACTCGTCTCAGGGAACATGTTGCTGGAATGATATTGGAGAAGCATATATGAAAATCCCAACCAAGTATACTGTATGAAATTTAATAAGTGAGGATTGAAAATCAACAAATAAGTGAGGAAGAAAAATCTTTAAAATTTTTTATTGAGGAAATGAAGAAGGATTTTCAAACTGCAGAACCCCATGTTGCTCGTTTTAGCATAAAAGATGTTAACAAATTTTCCAAAAATGTTGTGACTATGATCCAACCAAATTTGGTCTCTATTGTTGAGAAGGTAGTTTCAAACAATTCTCTATTGGATAATGAAGTTTGAGGATTGGTATCCTCAATCAATGAGTTTCCTAGTGTTTTTAAGATATATTTTGAGACTATTCTCAAGAGCCTTCTTGAACCCTCTACAGTCATCTTAGCTCATTCATCCTCTACTAAACTTGGTCAACTATCTCAACTATTAGACTATGCGTTATTTATATTGGTGATTTAATAAGATCTTCATTCTTTAAATGTTCTGTCTATTTAGAAGATCCTCTACAAAATTGAACAAAACAGAGAGCATGCACATGACATGGTTTGACTGTATTCAAAATAATCCTCTATGGCCTATTATGAAATTAATAAAAAGGTTGATTTCTACATCAAGAGGATCTATACAAAGAACCAACTGGCTATTCATTTCATGTACCTTGTGGAAAATCTCAGAATACCTCCTATTACTCATCTTTTTAAAGACCAAGTGTAGAAAATAAAAGCGTTCATGCCTACTTTGGAAAATATTATTGAGAATAATGATTATTTTGAAAAGGCTATGCAATATGGTCGTGAAGTCATCACTGACCTTATAAAATTGTTGAAGCCTTATATCCATGTGAAAAGCACTGCAATAGTGACTCCTAAAGAATCCCCTTTGCAGCCTGGTTCAACCCCTTACTCCTCCACTTCCTTTTCCCGTACTTTCATGTATGTATCTCAGGCTATGAGCCAATTTAGACCTATCATTATTGAGTAATCCTTATCTACATCATCTAACATACCAAGTCTTTCCCATTCTATTATTGAAGGAGTGCCTCTTTCTTCTCTCTTAATTGGATCAATCTCTTCTACCACTACTATTTTTTCTCCTATGGTTTTTACTAATGATTCTACGAAGGGAAAATAGGAGACTACTAACCCTGATGTGAAGTGAAGGATGTCTTTTTTGATAGGGATGTTTTGTATTTTTCCTTTGGCTTGTAATGAAATTAAAATTTCTATCCAATACAATGTGCATTATTGTTATTTATTTTCATACTTACCTTAATTCAGACTTTATTTTTATTTTTCATCTTCTATTTTTTATAATCCAAAAAGTGGTATAAATAAGAAAAGGCATTTATGGAAATAGAAAAGGCATTTATGGAAACCAAATATTCTTGGAAGCAACACCATTTTTTATATGCTCAATATATTCTCATTATTAAAATATATGGCTAATAAATTCCATGATTTTTTATTCTAAAAAAGGGGGAGATTATTGGAAAACTCATGTTTAATAATACTTTTAATTTTTACAAATCATGTATCATGTTTAACATATCACAAATCATGTTTGGAGATTGTTGGTTTTGTTATGGTTTACTACCTACAACTTGTGATCTCAACTCTCACAAGATCCTAATTCTGAATCTATAAAATCATGTTTGAATCCTGTAAACCATGTTTTATCTTGTTCCATTATGTTTTATTATGCTAATTATTATGTATAATCCATTCAATTAATATTAATTCTTAAGATAGTTTATAAATATTTGGCTAAGTTTGGGAAACCGTGAGTCTTCCACTGGTTTTGGATTTTGGAAAAGTCTCTGACATCGTAACTCAGACACCGTGACATAGAAACCGTAACCAAGACACCATGTCTTAGAAACCGTAACCCAGACACCATGACTTAGACATTGTAACCCATACACCTTGACTTAGACACTGTGACTCTGACACGAAAACCAGTTCTAGATTTCATAAAGCCTATGACACCGGTTCCTTACCATCGTGATCCTGACACTGTATCCGTGCTATTGGTTCCAGATCTCAATGCAAATGTGGTACTGTGACCATCTCACCATGAAAGTGGAACCATGACTGTCTCACCACTTAGAGGCAAAGAAGAAAACACCGTTCTAAGGGACATCATTCTAAGAAAAACTATGACACCATTACTTAATCACTTTTATATATTTCTTATTTAATTTAAATGTTATTTCTAACGGTCATATTTGAGTCATTTAATGAAACTAACATAATTAATGTTTATTTTAAGACATTTCACCTTATAGTACAAGGTACGAGGTGCAAAAATCATGCTTCTTATTGGCCCCAACACATTCCCCATGAAATAAAATAAAAGCGTGGCTTTGGAGCAACTGAGACAAGAGTCTGTGAAGTAAACTGCATTCAAGATAATAGAACATCCATACGCTGAACAACACATGAAGAACTCTCAATTCATGTTTTCTGAAATATTTTGGATCACAACCTCACAAAAAAATCATTAAGAAGAACAAGAGCTAAAAATCACTTCTCATCCAACTAGAAACCAGAGCACGAGACTCACAATAATCTGTTTTCACAAGAGGACTCAAAAATAACATTTGCTAAATCATACTAGTCTAGAGTTGAAATGAACAACACTCAGAGCATTTATAACCCTTTCTCATCATCTTTGCTCTGTTGTGTACTATTTTTATTACTTTTTGAGGAGTGTGTGTATCTATATTAAAACACACACTGTCTCCTGCATTAAACTGGTAGATTCAAGATATCCTCACTAAAATATCTTTTTACACTTTTCCCATGTATAACTATGGAAGTGGTCCTATGGGACCTGGTTTTTTGTTTTCCCACATAGAACTATGGAAGATGTCTTGTGACCTGGATAGTTCTGTGTATTGTTCTTAACCCTAATCCAGGGTGTGGATCAGGTTTATTAATATAAACTGCTTGGTGGTAGGTGATCACCAACTAGAGTGGATTGGGTCTTAGCTTCAGACCAAACCACTTGTTTTATCTATTGTGTTTTTCTATTTAGTCTTTCTATATTTTAATTTATATCTTAGAAAACTAAATTTTACTATGATAATAAGTCTTGGATAATAGTTATAACCATTTTACCTATTATAATAGTTTCAAAAGTGGTATAAATATCCCATATTGATATTATTGAGAATTAATTAATCTTCTGAGAATATATTTGAATATGTAAACTATTATAATTTTATTAACTTGATTAACTAGCCTATTTTATTTAAAATTGGGGGAAATATTTGAAATAAAATTTTTAACAGAAATTTTTATAGGAACTCAATTCACCCCCTCGTGAGTGTCCTACTTCGACCAACACCTTGGACAGTGACACACTTTTATGACATGCAATAATGATTCATGAATAATTTATAAAGTTTTCTCACTCTTATGATTCATGTCTTTTGAAAGGATAATGATTTATGACGTGAATCATGTTAATGATCTTTGAAAGATTGTGAATGGACTTTTTATGTTATTGCCATTATATTATACCGTTATTCTTATATTATGATTTACTCATCAATTGTTATTACCCATATTTACCCTTACTGAGCATCTAAGCTCAGAATTTATTACATTTTATTTCCCCATGTTATGAAGAAATGTTTAAGTAGGGTTTGTTAAGAAGTGTATAAAGTGTGAAAAACCTCATGGGAGATGATTAATAATGTATAATATGTTTATGTATCTAGTATAAAAATACACTAAACCTTTATGGTTCTGACATGGATTAAAATTTTATATAAGGAATATTCATCTAAAATGTTGTAGTATTTATTTATAAAATTACTAGTCCTTTATTATTGGTATTAGATCAAGATTTAGTTAATGTTTGGTGATTATTATAAAATAACTTTTTTGAGAAACCATGGGGATAAGTATAAGTATAGGATAACATTCTAATGTGTTGGTAGTGACCACAGATAACCCATGTTAAACATAAGGTTTAATAGATTTAGAATAATTTGTCATTATTTACACATCCTACAAATGATGTCTCATGATTTTTTGATATCTCACTTTGATTATTGTATCTTGATTCCTACAGTTTTAATTTTGGGTTTACTGAATGGTTTGAATAAGAATACATCATGATAACAATGAATGTGATGGAAATTGTAATGATTTTGCACACGAGAAACAAAATTCTATAGGAGATGGAATGAAAAATATTATTTATATACTCACATGGCTTTATTATGCCATGAATTATACCAATCTTCCAAATTATAAATGGATGGAACAATGTACCATTGAATATTTTATGTGGAAACATCCAATTTTTTAGCGGGTCCTCTGATCCACTAGTATAAGAGTGATGGATCAATAACATTAAAGAAATATTTTTGATTCTCCAATGCTCACAACATGAAAAGTTAATCCTATCCATTTATTATTTAGAAGGAAAAGAAGATCAATGGTGGAATATTATTAATAATATGAGTCAAGAGGAATAAATTGACTCCCTGGAAAGTGATAAGTTTAAGATGATATTTTTTAGTAAGTAATTCCCATGTATTCAACATACAAAGAAGTAGTGGGAACTTTTTAAGCTAAAGAAAAAGGAGGATGCATCCATTGGTACTTATGGGGAAAATTTTACAAGACTTGTAAGGTATGATTCTAGTTTAATCATTATAACTAAAATAAAAACTGATTGATTATTTAGTGGAATAAAACCAATTATCTAAATGATGTTATCTATATGATAATTTAATATATATGATGAAATCATTCGATGTGAACTCAATGTAGAAATGAATATTGAATATTCTAATGGTTTAAAAAAAAGAAGATGGATTCTAATGAAAACTTTAATAAATCACATGTTAGAAGAAAATTTTAGACATCTACATGTAAAAAATGTGGGAAGAAATATTAAGGGAATTTATTTAAATGAATATAGAGGTTCTTTGAATTTGTAAAGGTGATTCATAAAGCCTATGAATTTAAAAAGGTAATGAATGGGCTGGTTCATGCAATGGAGGAGAAGAATATGGTAACTAATGCACCACCCACACTCCAATTCTTCAAATAAAAGGAATACGGGAATTACACCAAACATTGAAAAAAAATCAAAGATTTTTGATGATCAACATCATCAACCTCTTAAACCTAATGTAAAAGGGAAATTTCATGCAATCATGGCTTCCCAAGTGGGTTATGATAATTATATGGTAAAAGTTACACTTTCCATCCACTCTATAACATATAATGTCTTATTTTATTATAGATATACCCACTATATTATATATAATGTATTTTATAAGGATATCAAGTCACCACCTCAATTATTAGATATTGATTTAGTGGTAAAAAATACTATTGATATGATGGTCACATATCAAGTCTATAGTTCCTATCTAATTGATGTTTTTGGAAATGTTATTCTTGTAAATCATGTGATTATCCCTTTAGTATAATTTTATTTGATTACAGGCATGGATTTTATTTATTTATATTTATCCAATATTAATTTTCAAATAATTTATGTCACATTTCAAATTCCTTATCAACTTATGATCATTTATAGGTGTAAGGATAAATATGAACTTCTAATGGAAATTACTTTTATCTTGTGGGTATTAATTCCTATTTATGAAGGGTATCTATCTTAGATTGTTGGGGATATATTAAACAATGAGTATATGACTAAAATGGAAGTTATTTAGATGTATTTATAGAATAATTTCCTATTCTAAATTCAAATCAAGAAGTTTAGTTTTCAATAGAAATCATACCTAGTACTACACCTATTTCAAAGGCTCATTATAAAATGACCTCGATTGAGTTGCAAAAATTAAAGAAGAAACTCCAAAAGAATGCTGATAAGGGATTCATACTCACTAGTGTATCACCATAGTGTGAACTTATTCTCTTTGTTAAAAAGAAATATGGGTCAGTGTATATTGTTATTAATTATCGGGAACTTAACTATATTATTATCAAGAACAAGTTTCATATACCCAATATCAATGTTTTTTGGATAAATTACATAGATATCAAGACTTTTATTAGAGTGTCCTTCATTTTGGATATCCTAAATATAGGGTTAATGAGGTTGATATACCGTAGAAATCCTTTCGTATGTGGTATGGGAATTAATAATTTATAGTGATTCCATTTGGACTTACTAATTACTCTTCTACCTTCTTGGATTTAATTTATAGAGTCTTTATATATTACCTTAATAATTTTGTTATAGTCTTTATTTATGATATTAAAATATATTCAAAGAGAAAATAATATCACAAATATCATTTGATAATTATGATAAAGACCCTGAGAAAGGATAAGTTGTATGAAAAATTTACCAAGTGTGAATTTTGGATTCATTATGTTTCACTGTTGGGTCATATAATATCATGTGATGGTGTATTAATGGTTCATTCAGTGATTTTTTTTGTGAAGTGAAATAAAACAACCATTGTACCTAGAATCTATAGTTTTCTTGGGTTTATTAGATATTGATTTCGGTATGTGAGATATTTATAAGGAATATCTAATCCACTCACCATGTTGACTCCAAAGTCGGTTGAGTTCTTATGGATATATGAATATAAATATAATTTCAAGGAGATGAAAAGAAGGTTGGTTAGTTCACTTATACTCACATTAACCTATATTAGATAAGGGTTTTCAATCTTTATTAATACATCAAAGAAGGGGTTGATTTTCATCCTCATGAAAAATCATATAGTGATAGCATATGCCTCATTCCAATAAAAAACACATGATAAAAACTACTTGAATCAAGATTTAGAGTTGGAAATGATAACTTTTAATTAAATATATAGAATCATTATATTTACATATATATGTGTGATGTATATAATAATCATAAAATTTTGAAGTATATTTTTACATAGAAAGAGTTGAATATGCACCAGAGAAGTTGGTTTTAGCTAATTAAATACCATGACTGGTCAATACATTACAACCCTAGGAAAGCCAACATGGTGGAAGATTCTCTAATTGAAAAGCATTAGGATAGATTATCTATGATGAGGATAAAACAAGATGATATATATATATATATATATATGTATGTATTTTCAAAGGATGGATATGGTGATCTTTAAGGAAGGGGATAAATCTTATTTATATCAAATGAGTGTCCAACCATCTATCCAAGTGAAGATTAAAGAGGTGCAAAAGGAATATGTGGAGTTGTAGAAGAAGGTGAGAAATATTCCTAATTTTAACCCTGATTATGATGGAATGGTATGTATTAGAAACTATATATGTGTCCCATCCATACAATATTTTATTATGGAGTTGTTGTAAGAATCTAATAGTTCATCATTCTCTATTAATCATAGAAGTAAACATTGTATAGAGATATTAAAGTGTGTTTCTTGTGGGAAAACATAAGAAATTGATATTTTAGAATATGTATATCAGTGTCTGGTATGTATATAAGTTAATGTTAAGAGAAAAAAGTATAAAGGGATGCTACAACCACTACCCATTCTAGAATATAAATGAGAAACCATCACAATGGATTTTGTTATTATACCCCCCAAAACATCTAAAGGGAATAATGCAATCTGGGTTATATTCGATCAACATAAAGATTCAGCACACTTAATTTCCCTTAGAGAATATTTCTCTCTTGATCAGTTTTCCAGGATATACATTAATGAAGTGGTAAGGTAGAATGGAGTACCGCATTCTATTTCATTTATTTTGAATATGAGGTTTACATTGATGTTCTAGAGAATTATTCATTAGGATCTAGATAAAGATTTTAGTTTTAGTGATAATTATCACCCTAAATAACATGGCTAGACTTATAAAACCATTCAAACTTTGGAGGAAAGTTTGAGATATTTTTCCCTAGTTTTCAAAGGTGTTTGGAATTTAAACCTTCCAATAGTTGAGTTTTCTCACAACTATATCTTTAACTTAAGAATTTTGATGGTTATATATGAATACCTATATGGTAGAAAGTGTAAAACTTCAAAGTTTTTTTTAATGATTTTGTAGAAATAAAGATATTTGGAAATGATATAGCTGAGGAAATGGTAAATAAGGTCATAGAAATTCAACAACACTTAAGGGAAGCTCAATGTATCCAAAAAGTTAGGTTGATAATTATTAGTTAAATATTTAATTAAAAGTATGTGAAAAGTTATTTCTAATAATTTATCCATATAATATTGTAATGTGATCTTGAAGGAAAAGAAATGTGACCCCTTTGTATATTGTCCACTTTAAGATTCTTGATCGAGTAGGGATGATATATTTTCACTTGAATATTCCAGTAAATCTCCCTCAATTTCATGATGTGTTCCAGATATCTCTCCTAAGGATGTCCATAATTGATCCTTCACATGTAATTGTAACTTTAAAGATATTTGGAGTGGGTTGAAATACTCACCCATTTTGAATTTTTAATGTTTAGTGGGTATGTTAACTTCTTTATCATTGATCAAAACCTAATTCCTAGTTTTTATTTAAGTAAAAAAAATAGATGGGTTTAGAGGTTTGGAAAATTAATTAGGTGTTTGAATGGGTTTCAGGTGTGTCAGAGTCCCAAAGGACCATTTTTGGAGAAGTGCAGGGTGATGTGCATGGTTAGATCAAACCGTGAAGCCTCTTAGTGAAAAATGTTCGCCCTCATTTCGAACTAAGCACAATTTGGTAAACTGTGCAAGTTGAGGTGAATTAACATGTGTTAACCTCTATAGTTTTTTCATAGGTATCTCTCATGGATTGCACATGGTTGGGGAAAACCGTGCATAAGCCACACTATTAGTGCTAGTTGGGAATTACCTATGCACTGTTACTACATAGTTTGCACACAGTTATGCCTAATCATGTAGGCTATCCATGTAGGAATTGGATTATAATCAGTAGAAGACCCATAGATGCGGCTTGATTCGGAAAACCGTGCAAATTAACCGTGCATTCTCTTGAAGGTTTGAAATGAACAAAATTTCCATCTCTCCTTAAACCTAATTTCTTCACCCATATCCTCCCATTTGAGCCAGACACACAGGGAGTGGGGTATCTTCTTCCTCCTCCTCTTGGTTTTGATACCACTCCTTTATCTTAACTCTGTTATTCAAGCCATTGAAATAATTTTATCTATCTTGGTAACACTATCCTTCCTCTTGATTCATTTATTATTTATTATTGCCTCACAAACCGCTAAATCCATTCAATTCATTTTCCCTATTTTCTGGATATTCATCTAAAATGTCGATTTCTCCCAAATCAGTTAGAGTTAGAGGTTAATATTGGACATGACTATATCTACGACTATAAGGTAGGTGGTACATAATTTTCAATGTGATTTCATGAGTGTTTTAAGTTCATGAATTCCGGCGTGCCATTGTGTTGACCGAGCAAGACCATATAACTAAAAAGGTTGCCTTTAATTAATTAAATTGATCCTTGCAAGATGACAATGGTCATGCTTTCAAGAGTCTACAAGTGGTTGAGTCGTGCGAGGGGCTTCGACCTTGGAAAATGAGGCTGGGGTGTTTTCTTTACTTTAAGTTGGATTTTTTATTTAATTTGATTTGTTAAATTCAATTACATTGAATGGACTATTTAATTTGAATTGAATTATATGTATCTGAAATGCTTGTGATTATCTACTAAGATCCATAAGATCGTGACAGGCTCAACCCAAGGATTGAGATAATGATGACCATCTAGTTTGAGTTCATATGATCATCATGTTGGTTGTGGCACGTTATATATATATATATATATATATATATATATATATATTATTTGAGTAATGTTGATAAATGGTTGGATGAATCCGTTATCATTTGATTTGACAAGTTCATAAGGTATGGGAATGACTCATGTGATGATGGATGGAATATCCATCAGATTAGTGTGACATGGGTGTAGGGGCATGAGGTTCCAAGATTAGTGTGGCATAGGTTCTATTTTTAGATTTCTACTCACATGTATTGGCCAATGTGTCGTTTGGAGTCATGTACACAAAGGTTGACTCAATGATGAGGTGGTTTTGACCACTAAGGTGGGTAGTGGACACCGATATTGCATCTTAGGTAAACTTTTGTGGGTGATTCCCGTAGAAATCCACAAATATGGCGAGGAGAAATCAGCTGACAACATTGAGGCTATCAGTTGGGGGTTGAGGCTTACTGTATTTGAGGCCATTGAGCCTGGATCAATTTGGAAATGGGTATCAACATTCATTGGGATGTCAGTTATTGAGTTGACAATGATATTATTTGAGTACATATATCATTGTACCACCAGACATCAAGCATCGAGTTGATGAATTCTTTTGATCAGGGGTCTGAGGAAGCATGTTCTTGGATTGGGCATGCCTTCAGGATGTTGGTTAATTGGTTCATAGCATGAGGTGCTAGGTAACATTTTTGAGGTGGAAACTAAGGCTTCGCCTGGGCTATTAATAATAGGGAATTCCATGAGCCATGGTCTAAAGATACTATCCTCTTCAGTTATTCCAGCGATGGCCAAAGAAAGTGGTAGCTTCATGGTGGTTATTGAGCACCAAAGAAGCTTGAGTTTATTTTAAATTCATACGTTGTTTTTATTTTTATTCACTATTTAATTTCTAAATAACAAATGTAAGGTACACACACATTGGTGGGGGCCTACTGAGAATCAAACCCACACCCTACATGGGCCCTTTGAGAAATTTGTAGACTTTATTCTCTTGTATTTAGGGAAAGTTATGGGCTCATGAGCTAGATCATAGTGGATGTTTTTCCTAGGATAGAAGGAAAACGACAATTGGTTAATGCCTCAACCGGAGTTTACCTTTTTAGTTTTAACTTTCTATTTGTACATTATTGTATATATATATGTATTGAGGTTATACATTGGCGACCCTCCTGTTTATTGATATGTATGACCTGGTATGTATGCATGCTATGTTTTTAATTTCTATAATTGGTATGATGACTTGGTTATTTATTTAACACTGCTGTTATTGATTTTTCTTCTGCCATTGGTGGGTTACTAGTTCAAGTATGTTAGTCTTTAATTCCTTTTAATTATAGACATATACTTAGACCATTATATCATCCTCACCAAAGGGTATAGTCTCCCCACTATCACTCTTTTACACCCTCACTGCTAGTTAGTGTCCTTTGGAATATGGGGAGCCACACCAATGGCTAGTGGAACTCGGTCTGAAAGAGCTGTTCAAGTGGTTAATTAGGTCATGGCACTACAAATGGCATCAGAGGAGTTCTTGACTGGGAATTAGTAGCAGCGTTCAACCAGCTACCAATGGTACCAAATGATTTTTTTCTTTCTGTCTTACTGTATCAGATATGGTATTAATAATATTGGGATATTGTTGTAACTAGGTTTGGAACTCATGTGTGGGTTCCTGTAACCCATTTTATAGGGAAAATACCAAGTTTCCAAGGGTGGGTATTCCTGTTATGCTTTTCTCTTTTGAGATTTTATATGATTTCCACATATAGTGGCTAACATGGATGTAAATTTTTATCTATAATGCTATGTTATACTTGGAATGCTATGAAAAAGAAGGTGTTTTGGATCCTTATCATGGTATGGAAAGGGGTTTTTGATATGAATGTTTATACATTTTATTAGGCACATAGGATGTTTAAATTATATATACATCTGTGCCCATGATTTGAATTTCTTGTGATATGTGATACTTATACATAAGGGCATGGATATTATAGGAACAGGTAGGTGAGATGAAATGGGGTGATGTTGATCACTATGTTGTGTGATGAGGTCATCCTATTGAGGCAACATGGATAGTAAGGATGGGGATGGCCCAGGGTATATGTGATACTTGGTTCTTGTATGGGCGGGTAAGGAGGTCATGAGGTCGGGATTCCATGTGACATGATTGTGATGGAGGAGAGTTAGGGTAGGGAGTTTACACTACCATTTAATTATTTTACTATCTACATGATATATATATATATATATGTTATTCGAGATGTCTAACCGTGTAGTTGTATTTAGTGGGTTTCCACCTGGATGGGATTCAAGGGAGCATTATGTAGGTGAGGACAGGGTACCGTTGGACCAGGCACAAGGTAAGGCCCTAGAGGGTCTGACAGATCATGAGCTAAGGTACAAGATCAGGTACATGATCAGGTGTAGCTACAAGATTTTATATCTTTTGGGATGTGACTTTATGAGAAACTCAGATCGATCCTGATACATGTCATCTATGGTATCAATAGAAGATCTTAGGGAGAAGAGCATTCTATGGCATATCTAACTCAAGAGTTGCAGTTGCAGCACCCACTACTGTTTTATGGTGAGGGTGGACCAAAAGTGGCTGCGAATTGGATATAATATATGAAAATGATTTTCAATTATCATGGGATAAATCCAGTGAATATGGTGAATTTTAAAACCTATATTATAATAGGAACAACTAAACATTGGTAGGACATTCCAGTTTAGGGAGGCAAACATGATGGACATTCCTAGACAAACTTTGAGGCATCGTTATTTGAGAACTTCTTCCCAGGGATGTTGAGGGAATAGAGATATCAGGATTTCTTGAGCATAAATAATGGTGACATGTTCATCATGGACTATGAAATGATGGTCACTGAATTTTCTTGCTTCACACCCAACATAGTGAGTGATGAAACATCGAGGGTGAGGTGTTTCGAGGATGGTTTATATAACATACCTTCTCCTTATTTCACAATAATACACGATTTATTATATAAGAATTCACTTAATAAAACCTAGAAGATTTATAAGACTAGTGTCTTTTGGAATTAGTTACATATAAAAACATCTTGAACAAGGTATATAATAACATTAATGAAAACCACCTTAGCATTATTATAAAATTCCATGGATTTTAAAACTACATAAGATAACCTGGGGACATACATAAGAAATGGGTGATATATAAAGCCTAGTAAGGGAATATGCATGTCATTGGTTAATAATGTTATTAAATAGGCATTTAAATGGGTAATAAAAGGATTGATAATCATGAAAAATAATAATAAAGCATGATATAACATGATAATCATAAAGGTAACATGGGAAATGTGGAAACAAATTAAAACACTCTATCATAAATATAGGTCAAGTGTAATTACCAAGAAAACATGATGGAAAAAATCCCATAAAGGAATCAGGTTCACTCACTATACTGAAATGATGTCCCTTGGGACTAAACATTACCAAATGAATTGGAGAACTATATAATTCTAGGATCACTTGTCACTTTCATTTCATTCTCATGCTTATGAGTGCCACATAGATCATCAAAAATGGAATCATTTGTCATAAAATTTTATTCCATGATAATAGAGTGTGGAATAGATACTTTTAATTCCCAAATAAATAAGAATATGTTTATTATGGTGAACATACTTGATAGGAAATGGGTACAGGTATTCACTACATAATTTGTTGTCATGAAAAATCATGGTGGAATTTCAGAAGCATAACGTCATCACATAAAAATTTATAAAAAGTTTTGATGAGATAGAAAAGTGTATTTAATAATTTGAACATAAAATAGGTAGTAATAGGGACTTGTAAAGATGTATCCCAACATTAGTAATTGAATATATAAGGCATATGATAACAAAGAAACTTCAATAAAGAAGAGGTGGTGAGGATCCCTTACTTGAGTGTGTGACTCAAAATGATTTGGAGGAGTTTCATGGGAGATTGGGGAAAGTTGGTTAGACTCTAAAGAGGGGATGTAAGAGTAATTATATTCTCAATGTATTCTGAGTGAAGATAAATGGGTGTTTTTTGTGGGTTTATATTGAAAAACACTGGATTTTTTTATTTCTCAGACTTAGGTTTTTGAATTTATATAATAAAATAACAAAAACAACAAACCTTCTCATATTTTTTCCCCATGTTTTCTAAAAAAAGATGGTTATTTTTATCATTTTACAAGTAAAAGGGGATAAATTGATAAAATAATTACCTTAACCATGTTTTGGTGAGTTATACTCTTAAATAAATGATTTTAAAACCTTAAAACATCAATGGTTTTGGAGAATTCATAATGGATTTATAAAATTGATCAAATAAACTTAAAATGTTATTATTTTAAGTATAAAACATTTATTTGGTCTTTTATACCTTTTATATTATTTATTAAATCACTTTAGAGTCATCATGATGTAATAATTCACAACGTATATTTATACCGTATTTAATTTTATACTTGAAAATTAAACTCTCTTAGAAAATTATGAAAAATTCACCATTGGATAATTTAGACGATTTTATTCCAAAAAAAATTAAAATTTATCTAAATAATTTTTTAAATATGTGAATTTTTACTTTTAAAATAAAATCAACATTTCTTTAGAAATGATGGGTTTTTTTGACAATAATAATTTTTGAACCCTTATAAAAATTACATTTTACTTTATAAAAATTATATGATAATTTATATTAAAAAAATATTTCATATTTATATTTTATTAAAATATAAGTTTTTATAAATCCATTAATTAATCAAAATAAATTCTTTAATTTAATTTAAATATTATTTGTGTTTTATCGTATCAAAATAAAAATCATTTATAAAGTAACAATAATAGTATGAAACAATATTATTTATTCTATAAAAAATAGTCTACATAATAATATTTCTAGGGTATTGATACATATCCCTTTAATACACCCACAAACACTCTAAGATTAAGGTGAGCGATGATGAGACTTTCATGGGGTGGTTTAGCATACATAGTTTGGGTTGTGATCTCGTTGAGCATGAACTTTTCCTGTAAATGGTTTCACTTATGCTAAAGTTGTTGGATATCATCTTGGTCTTGGTCAAAGGAAACTCCTAGAGATTCTATCTCCCTTAGAAGCTCAGATAAATGGAATTTATAGTGTACGATCCTAATGGTTAAGGGCATCACCTCCTTTGTATATGTAAATTGGATTTGTTAAAACCCCATATTTATAGTAATCATGTAATCACTGTCCAATGAATATATTATCAATTGTAATGATTATTATTAGTATTTTAAATTTGATATAATATAATAAAACCAATGAAGTGAACATGGTTTCTATTTCTATATTACGTAATAACACATTTAATAAAATTCGAAGAAATTTTTTATTTATAATAGTTCGAGTTGTTAAAATATTCCTCATTAAAAAATTTCTCCCTCAAAATTTTATTTTACAACACTAAAATAGATGTGGGTAACTTTGTTTCATCGCTTTCTATGGTTCCCACTTCATTTCCTAAAACTTGTGGTTTCTCCATAGCACATTGACAATGTGTATTGTCTTATTTCATGGAACTTTGTCTCTATAATATAATATGTTCACATGATTCTACTCACATGAGAGATAATTCTCTAATAGTACCACCTCTGGATTGAGTACATGTGAGGGATTTGGTATGTACTTTCTCAAGAGGGATACATGTAATACATCATGTACTTGAGGTAGGTTAGTCGAGAGTGCTAGTTGGTAGGCCACCACTCTTATGCGATCAAGAATATAAAAGGGGATGATGTCTCTAGGACTAATATTTACCTTCTTCTCAAATATAATTACTTTATTCAATAGTGATAAATAGAGGAATACCATGTATCTAGCATCAAACTTATAATACCCCGAGACTTTGTGAATTTATTTTTTTCGAATTAATATAATATTTTGATATATGAACTTTACGAAAAAATGAATATAGAATTTTTTTCATGATATAAAATAACTAAATTTGGATTATATTACATTCCACAACAAGGGAAGCTTTAACTAAATGCAACACTGACTTGTCATGCGTTACATGTAACACCGAGTTTCTGTGAAACAAAAATTTACTGTTACAATTATTTAAATGAGATAGTTATAACAAATAAATTAAACACAATAATATGAATAATTATAACTAATTTTTAAATGTTTTAACATAAATAAAACATATTTATAATGAAGTTTTTATTTTTTAGTGAAGCCTTTATATGTTTTGATATACTATTTTCTTAAACGAAATACATTTTATGTTTTTTTGTGAATAGTAATACAATTAATTTTAGATAATCCAAGAAAATGAAATTGGTAAAATAAACATCATTTTTTGAATTTATAATGTAAAAATTAACTTAGGGTGATTTTTTAGTATTTTTTTCGTGAAGTTTCATCGTTTGATGAATAATGAAAAATACTATATCGTAGTTAAACACGGTGTTTTTTGTTTAAATAATTATTAGTTATTTTAAAGTAACAATAGATCAATTATTCATATATTAATCCAATGTATTTTTTTAATATTTTTTAGATTAAAATTATATATAAAAACTTGTTGAACTTTTGAACTTTCATTTTACCTGCCTTCTTGCCATGTTAGTGGGATTAACATTAAACTTAATTTTGTCTCTTATTTGAATTGAATTTAGAAACATGGACATAAATGGTTGAAATAAGTTTAATATTTAGAGTCTAATGGGATGAAATTAAATTTTTTGGGAATAGTAAATTTTGGAATTTTTTTATTCACCGCGGTTAAGGATAAATCAGGTAATTAAAGGTAAAAATAATTTTATAATATTATAAAATTACCCTAGAAATTGTCCTCAATTCCTCAGATATATTATATTCGACTAAAAATAACCCTAGGATGAAAATATAACCTTTTAAAGCCACTTATATAAGAATATGATATTTATTATAATTTATTTAAAGATAAGTTAAAAATGTCATACTCATAGTTTTAAAAGTAAATAATTTTTAATATTGTGTTATAAATATGGTAAATTAGACTATAAATAGTCATTTTAAATATAATAAATTTATATTCATCATAAAATTTTATTATTAATTTTTATATATTAAATAATTTAATTAAAGTATTGTATAATAATGATGTAGTAATTTTTTAATTAATGGAAAAATCAAGTAAATGATATTAAAAATATTAAAATAAATATAATTTGATATAAGTAATGACAAATAATAATTTTATACAAAACTATACATTTTATATATTTATTAAATGTATTAGTTTGAGGTTATCATGTTGTTAAGTTATTTATAAAAAGAAAAATTATAAATAGTATCAAAATTCATAGAAATGATACTTTAAAATAAATAATATTTTATTAAATGATATAAAATTTAAGAAAATATATAATTTTTCCAACTAACTAGAATAATGTTAAATATGTCATCGATGATCAACTTGGGATTCTTTTATAATTTTAAAGTAGTTATATTAACCCTAAAGGGTAAAAAGATAAGTTATCATGGTAAGAGTTAAAGGATTTAACTAATGGTTAAAACCAAAATATAAGGTCAGTAATGTTACCTAAACCTATCTAAAAATAATATGTTGAAATTATTTTGACCCATTATCATCATAGATTCTAAATAAATCACTTTTGAGATATCTTAAAAAAATCAATTTATATTAATATAATATAATAAGAGTTTCCTAGAGTGACCATCCCCTATCTTATAAAAGAGAACCTCCTCCCCCACTCCATCACACCTCCTGGAGCCTTTTATCTTGACAAACCACTTCCAATTTTCCTCTCAACTAACAAAGTTTTTTTATTCAAAAGGATCAGCAAAGGCCATCCAAGATCACAACTGAACACCTTTGGGAGGTCTGAAATGATAAAGCCGAAGGGTATCCCCTTGGACAAAGTTCTTGAATTCAATAGGAACAGAACCCAAAATACTAAAAATGATGAGATAATCCTCAAAACTTCTAATCTAAAAAATTGAATCTGCTACAAAGTTTGATTCCCTTGAAACAATATCACCATGTGTGCATATGTATGACTTACCATCTCCACGCCCTGGTATAATCTGTTTTTCACCACCATATTTTATGCTTGAGAATTATGATCCGTTTAATGATTATATATTATATTTATAATACTATTATACTTTTGTAATAATAATATCATTTCTACCTTTTTACTATCTAATATTTTGGGAAAACGATAACGTCTCTCGTGTGTACATACAGATTACCATCTACACGATGAGATGTGAATTGTTATTCGATTATATTTTACATGTATGGTAATAAAGATGAATTTTATGGGACATCCATATCTTTTCTTTTATCCATCCTATGAAAAAATATCACCATGTGTGCGTATGTACGACTTACCATCTCCATGCCAGGGTGTAATCTATTTTTCATCACCATCTTTTATGACGGAGAATTATGATGATTTTAATGATTATATGTGATATTTATATTATAATTATACCTCTTAAATAATAATCTCAAATCTACCATTTTACTATCTAATATTTTGGGAAAATGATAACGTCGCTCGTGCGTATGTATGACTTACCATATTCACAATGTGATGTGACTTGTTATTCGCCTATATTTCACATGGATGGTAATAAGGATGAATTTTATGAATATATATGTTATATATGACATTAAAATTATTCTGTAATAATAATACATCATATAATTTTTTTAACATGACAAGAAAATGAAAATATCATTCATGAGTATGTAGGACTTACCGTCTCCATGAACAATGTTTTTTTTATCAATAAAGATTATTATAAATAATTATATACTGAATATATAAGATATTTATATCATGGTATATATTATAGAAATATTTAAATCATGATCTAAGTATGAGAATCAAGAATACCAAGTCAAATGATCAATGATTAACAAGGCAGTTGTTACCCAAAACATTACTTTAACTTGGAATTGTTAATAAATGGATAATATAAGGCCATAAATTAATCATATATGATATAATAAATATTATTATGATTATGGTATAATTTAATAATATGTTTAAAACCACTATATAGGTTTTTTATACACTTACGGAGTGAATCATACCTAAGGTAATGGATATTTGTCTCACCTTTACATTTGTGAGACACATGCCTCACACACTACTTGTTTCTTATACATGGTGTATATACTACCCATGAATTCCATTTATGAGTCTTGGCCACAATATTATGGTATTTTCATATCCATAAAATTTTAATTCTTTCACAGGGCATACGAGTCTACTGATCATAATTTTTTAAGGGTTAATTTCACAATCTTTTTATTATTAGAGATTCTCTATACATAAGTATTTGATGGGGTATATTTATCTTCCATGTCTATGTTTACTAAAAATGTATTCCAAAATATTTTTACTATTTCCTATAGTTTTTTAATTTCATTTTTACCCATGTATGAATTTTTATTAAATGGTTGTAAATGAATCTTTTGTTGATTTCCAAATGAGGTACTTTTTGATTTTTTTCAACAAAAGTATGATAAGACTGTTTTGTTTTATCTTATACAACATGAATGAATTTTTACAATTTCATGGCACCTTATTATCTTGAAGATTATATTATAATATTAAAAGATTATTTTCAAATAAATTGTTTTATTTTAAAATTGCATGGAATTATAAGAAAAGAAAACGATATCATTGAAGAAATGATATTTTCCTCAAGAAATGTTTTAAATGAATTTTCATTTTTCCTTTATATGTTTTCAAAGTGATTCAAAGGAAATGATTTTGACTGTGTTTTATGTTTTTAAAAGTGATTCTTATAAAAATTTCATGTTCCAAGTAATCTTTAAAAATACTTCCCCATTTAATATGGCATACTTTATTATAGTTCAAGAATACCATTCATATTATTTCTCCAAATGATTTATGTTTTGAAGGATTTATGTTTAATAAACCCACTTCTTTTCATGAATTATGGTTTTGATGGAATGATTATGAAACCTGTGTATTTTCTATAGGTTATGATATGATTTCAAGTTTATTATTCCCATTTCATTTCATGGGTTTTGATATGATTTTTTAATGATATTGTGGAACATGTATGTATGATTTTATTATGATATGGGTGGGACCTATATCACCCTCCAATGCATTGGGTAAATGTTTATATCTCATGAGATAGAAATTAAGGACCTTGTTTATCAAGATGGTTATGGGAGTGAAACATGACTACTAAGATGGTTATGAGAGTGAACCATGACTACAAAGATGGTATGGGAAGTGAATACATACTACTAAGATGTCCTTGGTAGTGATGCCTTGATTACTATGGAAATAATTTTCTATACTTATGTGTCTGCCAACAATTTGATTCCTATTGTTATGTTATGATTTCATGGATTATGTTATTTATTTTCATAGGATTCATGCATTATGAACTGCCAATAATTATTCCATGACTCAAACATATGATAATTTGATATTAAGGGTCTGACATTCAAATGTTATTCTCATGTTTTCATACCCTTATGTTCTTATTATGCTGATATATCTTCTAGGTTCTCCCTTACTGATCATATGAGCTCACCATTTCTTAGGTTTATTTTCCCTTGGATATGAAGAAAGGTAATAATTATGATATGTCTAAAAGTGGTATAGTTATAAAGAAATTGGTGGAAGAAGAAATAGATGTGTTATGAACTAGTTGTTTATGTTCCCAGGATTCCAAACGCACTATACTAATATGGTCTTTTGAGAGTTTGTTTGTGTAATGTATTATGTATTCCACAAAAGTGATTTAATGTACATGTATGAAAAGAGAGGGTTACGATAGTTGGTACCAGAGGAAAATGTTAGTTACCCTTTAGAAACTAGGACAAGAAAACCTTAGTGATAACCCTAAGGACATGTCTAAGGATAAGTATAAGTATAAATAAAAGTATAGGAAAATGTAATGGAATTTTGTAAAAGGATAGAGTGAGTGGTTTCCTAGAAATAAATCCCCATAAGGATACTACAAGTGGATGTGGCTCTGAAAAATATATATCTACGAGTAACAACTCCTGCAAGGTGCATATGGCCAGACCTAGTGTAACCTAGTACACAACAACAGGCCTTGCTGGACACCTAGTTTGAAACTCCCGAGGGATATGATTTGGGAATTCAAAAACTCTTCCAAAAACATTATAAAGGAGTTAAATATAAGTTGGATATGAATAACCTTGGATAAAATTGAGGTGTCATGGATTAAAGAAGGTGTCAAAAGTTATACATCCTATATGTAACTTATCATGATATGTGGTTCTTGATTATGATAACTGTTTCTTACTCTATGATTTTTGTTTTAGCCAATGGTTGGAACCTAAATGAACCATGTTAATGGCAATTTTGATGGAAAATTAAATGAATATCCTTCTGAGTGACCAAATGATATGGGAGTTGGAATGAAAATCTCAATTCTATGTTCATCCATATCTCTAATGATATGATTCATGCTAGACTTCCAAATGAGCAATAGAGGAAACCAAATTCGATTAAGTCATTCATGAATAAAAAACCACCTTATTTTTGTGGATATTATTATCAAATTATTTTAGAACAATGGATTAGTACCAATGAAAAGATATTCTCCATTATCCAATGTTTAGAGCATGAAAAGTTTTTATGGCTGTTTATCAGTAACAAGGTGAAGAAGATGAGTGGTGGTCTCTAATTAAATATACTAGGCAACAAGATGAAATTGAATCCATGGATTGTGATGATTTTAAGAACTTATTTTCCAATAATTACATTCCTAAGATTATTCTTATCAATCTGGGGAAAGAGTTTTTTGTGTTTAAGAAATGATATGATGAATCTTTCGGTAATGATAGGGTTTCATTCATGAGACATTAAATGTACACTTTAGGAATTATCATCTAACATGAAATTAAATTTGATAGGTTATTCAGTGGATTAAATATAAGTCTTATAAGGGAGTTGGACATAAGAGACTTTAGTATCTATGAATATATTTTTTTCTATGAAATCAAGGTTGAAATGGAGGTTGGAGTCACGTACCAATCTCATGGTTTTGACAAGAAGAGGAAGTTAAAGTTTAAAGGAAAATCTAAAAACCCTGAAGAGAAAAATAGGATCATTCCTTTAAGCTCTATGTGTGGTTAGAATCATGGCGTAAATTGTTATAAGGGGAAAAATAAATTTATTAAGTGCATAAAGGAGGGTTATCAGGCTTCTGAGTGCCAAAGTGACAGGAATAAGATATCTAACAATTCAAATAGAGAGAATGATGCATAGAATGAACCTCTCTTTATATAGTGCTATAAGTGTAACCATAATGAGAATTATGCTAACCAGTTCCCTAATTCAGGGGTTATCAATGATTATCGATATCAGCAACCTCTTCCGGATAATGAAAATGGAAAATCTCATGGGATCACTATTAGAGATGTGGGGTACAAAAAAAAAGTTATGGAATGATTGAGTGTTTATATATTTGAATTCTGGAAAAATGTTGTTGAAGTACTTTTATGGTATTATAAAATAATGAAACATATATTTATTAGCCCACTATAGTTTTTAATTAAGGATTTAAGATAATATTTTGAATGATACTGATAACAATGAATTTTTTTTGAGGTAATAAGGTGTTATTTTTTTTGGAAAGCACGTGATTAAGGGAAGGATAATTACTAATATGAGTGTGGTGTTTATATAATTATATTTGGATAAATATATGTTTGATATGAAAAAGTAAATTGGATGATACTAGTTACCTTGTAACTGATTGAGGATTTATTAACATGTGGGTTAAGCTACCATGGATGAAGTTTACAACTTTTTGGACTAAATAATAAAGAAAAATGCATGTTTTCAATAAGGATCTTTGGTAATTTATGATTATTACCATGTTTCAAGAGATTACTTGATGAAGGTATTCACATGTTTGGAATGTGACAACCAGAAATTTCCTTTTGATATATGGGAGATAAATTTTAAGATGATTTAGTGCACCTATTTCTAATGTTTTAGATTTTCCTATTTTCAAAATATTGTAGGTTTATCTGTTTTTTTTAAATTTTAAGTTAAACATCATATAAGTTTTTGAGATTAAAGTATTATCTCATCATAGGTGGATTTACACAAATTTTATAACATGTGCTAACCTTTTTATTGACAATAGATAGAATGACCTATCATTTTTCTCATAATTTTCTAATGCTTCAAGAATGAAAAATTCAACTTAATTTCTTAGAATATGAGATGAAGTGGAATTTGATCTTGGAACACAAAAGGGTGAAGTTATGCTGAAATCTAAGTATATATTCTCTTGAAAATTCATCACCATTGTTAAATGAATCTTGATGTAAAAGGTTTCCCAGTTATCATCATTATTAATGATATCAATGGCCTCTTTTAGGTTTCTTTAGTTTATGGTTTTGTGATTTTTAAATTTCTATGTATTTCTCACTTTCTTTTGACCAGTGATTGTTATCAATCTCTATGATTATTTATGCTTTTCCTCCATGCCCAAATATTCAAATATGTTCTCATATACGGAAACCTAGTTATGAGTTACTTTGCATAATCTTTATGTTTATAACATTTATTTTTAAGTGGATGTTTTATTATTTAGTTTTATTATGTGGTATTATAGGAATAGAACTTTCAAGTATTAATCCTTTTATAACGAAGACAAATTTCGAGGGCGAAATTCATTTTAAGGGGGGTGGAATGGAACAACCCAAGATTTTGTGAATTTATTTTTTTGAATTAATTTATTCTTTTCATATTTTCACATTAATGAACACTGTATATATATATATATATTTAATATTAAATCACTATGTTTGTATTATGTTATACACAACAACAAGGGATGATAGCACTACACGCAACACTAACTTGGCTTGCGTTACATGCAACACAGAGTTTCTTTGAAACAATACATTAATATTATAATTATTTAAATGAGATATTTATAAACTTTGCATTCAATAGAGTAATATGAATAATAATAACTAATTTTTAAATTTTTTC
Source organism: Viscum album (assembly GCA_963277665.1). Lineage (NCBI taxonomy): Eukaryota > Viridiplantae > Streptophyta > Magnoliopsida > Santalales > Viscaceae > Viscum > Viscum album. The sequence continues at coordinate 2,055,384,448 of OY728157.1, read as the reverse complement.
ACATAAATAAAACATATATCCGTCTAAGTTTTTAATTTTTGGTAATTCCTTTATATGTTTAGAAATACTATTTTCTTAAAGGAATTAATTTTTATGTCCTTCTATGAACAATAATAAAAGTAAGTTTAGAAACTATTAGAAAATAAAATTGATAAAAAAACAAATAATTTTTGAATTCATATTGTCAAAATTAACTTATGGTGAATATTTAGTATTGTTCTTGTGAAGTTTCATTTTTTTATGAATTATGAAAAATACTACATTGTAGTTAAAAACTATATTTTTTCATTTAAATAATTATTATAATTTAAATTTATTTTAAAGTAACAATAGATCAATTATACATATATTAATATAGTATAGGTCAATGTAAGATTTTTTATGATAAAATTTTATATAAAAACTTACTGAACTTTTGGACGTTCAATTTACCCGCCTTCTTGCCATGTTTGCAGGATTAGCATTAAAATTAATTTTTCCACTTTTGTGAATTTAATTTAGAAAAATGTACATCTATGGTTGAAATTAGTATTATATTAAGAGTCTAATGGTATCAAATTAATTTTTTTATGAATATTAATTTCTGTAATTTTTTATTTTTATTTACAGCGGTTAAGGGTAAATCAAGTAATTAAAGGTAAAAATAATATTATAATATTATAAAATTACCCTAGAAATTGTCCTAATTTCATTGGATAAGTGGGATAATACTAAAATAAAACTTATTCCTAAATTATAAGATTATAAAGCCACTTGGATAATAATATGTAATTCATTATATGTTATTTAAAGATATGATAAAAATGCCATACTCATAATTTTAATAAGTAAATAATTTTTAATATAAGGTTATACGTAAGATAAAGAAGCCTATAAATAATAATTTAAAATATAATAGATTATCCTTCATTATGAAAATTTATATTTAATTTTTATATAATAAATAATTCAATTAAAGGTTTGTATAATAGTGAGGCAGCAATTGTTCAATTAATGAAAAAATCAAGTAAATAATATTAAAAATATTAAGATGAATATAAATTGAAATAATTAATTAAAACTATTTTTTTATAAACCTTAGATATGATATAGATATATTATATGTATTTTTTATAGTTTATCACGTTTTTAAGATATTTTTAAAAAGAAATATTATAAATAGTATAAAAATTGACATAAATGATACTTTAAAATAAATAATATTTTATTAAATGATATAAAATTTATAAAAAAACTATAATTATTCCAACTAACTAGAATAAGGTTAAATATGTCATAAATTACCCACTTGGGGTTCTTTTTTCATTTTACAGTAATTATATTAGCCATAACGTGTAAAAAGATAAGTTGTCATGGTAAGAGTTAAAGGGTTAAACAAAGGGTTAAAACAAAAATATAAGGTTAATAATGTTACCTTTACCAATCTAAAAACTATTTTTTGAGATTATTTAGACCCATAATCATCTTATATTAAAAAAACTCACTTTTTATCTTTTTGAAATTGGAAATAAATTTATATTAATTTAACATTTTAAGAGTTTCCTAGAGTCCCCCTCCCTCTCTTATAAAATGGAACCTCCTCCCTCACATCCTCACAACTCCTGGGGCCTTCAGCTAGACCAAAACCTACCCAATACACCTTAAAAAGTTCTTATTTAAGTTATATAAGTCCTGATATTCCAAAAATACTAACCCTGGTGTCCCTAAGAAGAGATCCAATGCAAGTCTACCGAAGAAGAGGTAATTGTTTTACAAATCCAATTCAATTTCTTTTCTTCTTTTAATTGATCTTATTAGGTTGTTTCTATACAAAAGTAATAAATCTAGTATCATATATATACAGATATGTTATTATTATTATGGTAAAATCATATGCCTTCTTTTATACATCCTACAAAAAAATATCACAATGTGTGCGTACATACGGCTTACCGTCTCCACGTTGCGCTGTAATCTATTTTTCATTACCATATTTTTTGAATGATAATTATGATGAGTTTAATGATTATATTTTATATTTACAATATAATTATACCTATTTTAAAAATAATATCATTCCTACCTTTTTAGCCTCTACTGTTTTGAGAAAATGATAACGCCGCTCATACGTACATATGGCTAGCCATTTCCACGATGCGACGTGAGTCGTTATTAACCTATATTTCACATTGATGATAATAAGGTTGAATTTTATGAATATATATGTTATATATGACATTAAAAATATTTTTTTTAATAATAATACATCATAGTCTTTTTTTAACCCTATAAGAAAATGAAAACAACGTTCATGCGTACGTACAACCTTCTGTCTCCATGAACGATGTATTTTGTTTATCATTAATGATTATTATAAATACTTATATACTGAATATATATGATATTTAAATCTTGTTTTATATTTTTAAAATATTTAAATCATGATCTCAGTATGAGAATCAAGAATACCAAGTCAAATCACATATGATTAACAAGGTAGTTATTAACCAAAACGTTACTTTAACTTGGAATTGTTAATAAATGGGTAATATAAAGTCATAAATGAATCATATATGATATCATAAATATTATTATTATTTTATAATTTAATAATATATTTAAAACCACTATAAAAGTGTTTCAAGCACGAATGGAGGGAATCCGACCTACGGTAATGGATTTTTGTCTCACTTTTACTTTTGTGAGACACATGCCTCATACAGTACCAGTTTATTATACGTGGTGTATATAATGACCATGTATTCATTTTATGAGTATTAAATATAATATTATTGTATTTTAATATCTATATAATTTTATTTATTTCATGTATAATATTATTCTACTGATTAAAAAGTTGTAAGGGTTAATTTCACAATCTATTTATTATCTGAGATTATTTATACATAAGTATTTATGGAGGTATATTTTTCATCCATGTCTATGTTTCCTAAAAATATATTCCAAAATATTTTTACTATTCTCCTATAAATTTTTAAAGTCATTTTTACCCATGTATATTTTTTTATTAAATGGTTGGAAAATAATATATTTTTTCCTAATGAGTTACTTTTTTTGAATTTTTTGAAAAAAGTATGAGAAGAATGCTTCATTTTAACTTATACGACATGAAAATATTTTTATAGTTTCATGAATACTTATTAACTTGAATATTACCTTAAATTATTTCATGTTTATTTTCAAATAAAAATTTTTTCTTTTAAAATTTCATGGATTTTTAATAAAAGAAAACAATTTTAATGAATAAAGGATATTTTCCTCAAGAAATGTTTGAAATTATTTTTCATTATTCCTTTATATGTTTTCAAAGTGGATTCAAAGAAAAGGGTTTTGAAAGTGTTTTATCTTTTAAAATTTGATTTTTAATAAAATTTAATGTTCCAAGTGATCTTTAAATTACTTCACCATCTAAGATGAAATACTTTTTTATATTTCCAGAATACCATTCATATTATTTCATTCAATGGTTTATGTTTTTATAGAATGATGTTTAAGAATCCCACTTATTTTAAGAGGTTATTCTTTTGATGAATTGATTATGAAACCTTTATCTTTTCCAAAGGTTATTATATGATTACATTTTTATGATTCCAATTTCATTTCATGGGTTACAATGTGACTTTTTATGATCTTGTGGAACATGTATGTATGATTTCATTATGATATGGGTGGGACCTATTACTCTCTCTAATGAATTGGGTAAATATTTATATCTCATGAGATAGACATGAAGGAAATTTTACTCCAAGATAGTTATGTGAGTGAACCATGACTACCTAGATAGTTATGGGAGTGAACCATGACTACCAAGATTGTATGGGAAGTGAACCCATACTACTAAGATGGCCTTCTAAGTAATGCCTTAACTACCATGGAAATAATTTTATATGCTTATGTGTCTACCACAAACTCAATGAGTTTTTATTATGTTATGATTTCATGGATTATGTTGTTTATTTCCTTATGATTAATATTTTATGAATTTACAATATTTATGTCATGAATCATTTATATGATATTTTGATATATAGGGTATTATATTTAAATGTTATGCTCATGTTTTAATACCCTTATGTTCTTATTATGCTTACATGTCTTCCATGATTACCCTTATTGGGCATATAAGAACAACCTTTGTTTGTTTAATGAATTATATATTCCAAAAAATGATGTAATCTCCATATATAAAAAGAGAGGGACACTATAAAACTCTAGGTCTCATCAATAATTGTTATCATAGCTCTTCTATCAGCCTTGAGAAACCTTGATATACTGCTAAATGGTCTTATCATTTTCCACAATTTCCTTGACCATTTTAGAACCTATCTGTTTTTGTTCCCCAACTTCATCCCAAAATCTAGGTGTTATTCACCTCTTATGATAAAGGGATTCATAGAGATCCATTTGAATGATTGAGTGTAAACTATTGTTGTAAGAGAACCTGACCAGAATAATATGTTAATTCCATCCTCATTTGATGTCAATTGAGAATGCCCCCAACATTTCTTCAAGTGTATGTATATTCCTCTTGGATTGGAAATTAGTTTGAAGGTGATAAGCTTTGATAAAGTTCAACTCAGTATTTAGAACATGTTGGATATTTTTTCAAAACATAGAGGTGAATCTAGAATCTCGATCAAATATATTCAATTGTGGTAATCCACCCAGAGTTACCACTTTTTTAGTGTATATTTGTGCAAGTTGAACCAATGAGAAATCATATAGAATCACAATGAAGTGTGCAGTATTTGTAAGAAAATCCACCATAACCTAGACATCATTATTCACTCTTTATATCTTCAAAATACTGATGACAAATTCTATGATGATGGTTTTCCATTTCTATGTAGGTATGGGTAATGATTTCATCATCCCCTTGGAGTTTTTCCTTTCCACTTTCACTTGATTATATACAAGAAATCATGATGTATAATCCATTATCTCCTTCTTCATATTGTCCTATAAATAGTTCTCTCATAGATCTCAATACATATTTGTGCTTCCAAGATGGATAGAGACGTTAGAACTATGGTAATTATTAAACAACTCATTATTCAACTCAGTATTTGATGGTACACATAGTCAAGAGCCAAATTATACAACTCCTTCTTCATTAACATTGAACTGCAAGGATTTACCTTTTCTTATATTTTCCACGTTTCTCTAAATTACCACATCATCTCTTTGATCATCCTTTAACCTTTCCATAAGAGACAGTTGATAAATTATTTGAGAAAGGATTGATGATGTGTCTTCCTTTATGATTCCCATGACCATCCTCTTCAAATCTATGAAGATCATATCCTTATCAATGATAAAATTGATAGATTCCTTTAACATAGAGATTCTATCACTTTATTTGCTTTCCCATGATGGTAGTGAATTGATTATTCACAATCCTAGATCAACTCTTACCATGTTTTTTGGCGCATATTCATATATTTTTGTGTGAATATATACTTGAGGTTTTTGTGATTTGTATATATTTCACGCTTCTCCCCAAAGAGATAATTCTTTTATATTTTCAAAGAGAATATCACTACATCCAACTAAAAATCATGTGTTGGGTATTTATATTTGTGAACATTAAACTAAATTGAAGCATATGATATGAATTTATAATTATCCATTAAAAAACATCTAATTCCCTTCTAAGCATTAATGAATACCACAAAAAATCTCTCCACCTATGGGTACTATGAGCACATGTGCAGTGATAAACCTTCTTTTCAACTCCATGAAGCTCTCTTCGCATTATCATGCCAAGGAAACTAGAATATCTTCTGAGTTATATTGGTTATAGGGTTTTAAAATCAAGATAAAGATTTCACAAATCCATGATAATACCCAGATAATTCCATGAAAATATGGATATATATCATAAATATTAGACTCATCTACCTATAAATTGATTATGACTTTGAAGGGTCCATAGATATCCCATTTATTGTAATAATATTCCCCAGGAATGAGACTTCCTTCCACCAAAACTCAAATTTTCCGCACTTTCCATAACACTTTTCCTTTTTCATGGTATTTAGAACAGTACTCATATGCCCCTAATACTCCTTTATTTTGGAGTATATTAGAATATCATATTTAAGGACTACCAAACAAATTTCCTAGTAATCTCTAAAGACTCTATTCATCAAGACCATGAAGATTACTGGAGAATTAGTGAGTCTGAATTGCATTACTATGAACTCATAGTGCATGTTCATTGTATGAACAATAGTCGTATGGATGTCCTCCTTCTTTACCCAAACTTAGTAATATTTTGATCGTAGATCCACCTTAGAGAAGTATTATACTCCACCTAGCTGTAAGAACTGAGTTCTTATTATTGAGGCATGAGTTTCTTATTTCCCTTTTTCTTTAAGTGTTTTTGAGAAAATGAGGAAAATGGGGGAAAATCCCAAATTTTGTGACTGCATGCCGTGTACTTTTCCACATGCTGTGTACTTTGTCAATGTGGGATGGGTACACAAGGCATGTAGGCCTGTCAGCAATGAAGGGTGTAAAAACTGACTACACGCCGTGTATAGGGTATTTACACATCGTGTATTCAATCAGCAAGTAAACAGTAAGGTAGTGGAGGTTGCTGCTAGCGGAGTGACAATACATGCCATGTAATCATGAAAACACGTTGTGTAATCATGTCGACGGATGAACAGTGTCATGGGGGAAAGTATCCTCCAGAGGAACAGTTCAAATATGAAAAGTACAAATTGTGTACTTGAGAGTACATGCCGTGTAGTTTATTTATTTTGCTTAAAATGGGTAGTAGCCTCCTCTGTTTACATAGGAATCTTAGAACACTGGAGGAGCTCGGGAGGACGGCTGGAGCTTCAGAGATCTCCCGATCGCACACCGGGAATCCGTTTCCGCTTCCTCCGATCACGTTGGGACCGTACGAGTAAGTTCTCCCTTCTCCTTGCACTATTCCTACCAATTCTTCCTCTAATATAAGTTATTTACATTTGAATGTGAATTATTTTATCCTAGATCTACGTCATTCTTGGACAAATCAGGAGGCGTTGTTCGCGTATACCGATCAGAGATGATCGTGGTAGGTGGTCTGATGTTTATTTCCAACTGTGGTGTTGAAATTGTGTACCGTTGTGCTATGAACCCATGTTAGTGGTGTCGTGTGGCTGAGGCCTTGGATATTTTAAATACTTAGGACTATATAGGTAATTGAATGTAACTATAAACTACTGTTTGGGATCACTGCTTTGATCCACGATGACCCTGTGGGTGCATCCCTCTGTTTAGCCATTTGCCTAGGATACCTAAGGGTACGCCGTGATTATGATGTTTATTTAATTTCCTTGATAGTAATTGTATATAAATTTCTTGTTTATGCTTTGGGCTCAGCCCGGTTACTTGCGCCTAAGGGTAGTGTTCTTTTTATCCTGAGGGCATTGTTTGTTTAGCCTAAAGACAAGGTACTGTTTATCCTGGGGGAAATGTTCTATTTTTCCTGAGGGAAACTCTTATTATTCCTGAGGGTAGTGACTTCTGTTCCTGAGGGTAATATCTTGTACGCCTGAAGGCAATATTCGATAGCCTGAGGGTGTGGTTTTATTATATTAGCATGAGGGAAAGGTTCTGTTCGGCCTGAGGGATTGGTTCTGATGAGAACATAATGTTATTAAATTGAATGGTTAAAATGGATATCAAAATGGAAATGAAACTGGTAGTGATATTTACTTTTGAGTACTTACTAGTTTACTGCATTTACTTTTGCACACTTCTGTTGCATATTTTCACTAACAATTGGGCACGGGCCTTCGGTGGGTGCCTAATGGGATTTATTTCTCACACCCTGTTTGGTTCATGTCTTCAGCCTAAATAGACTATATTTCTATAGGTGTCAATAGGGTCAAGGGTCCCTATACAGGTACATGATTGTAGTAGAGGAGTATGAGAGCATGTGATCGAGCTTTGGCTTGCGATGCTGCTGCATTTTGTTTACTCCGCTTGTTTTGTCTGCCTGTAGCTTTTATTCTGAGTTGTATTATATTGTATTGCAGTGTATCTTTTTTGGGTTTCTTTCATAGAAATAGAGACATGCTGATTCATTATATATAATTGTTGGTTATCTTTTACTGCAGTTGTTCATTTTTAGTTCATATTGGTTACCGCATCCGTTGTTGTATATTATTTATCTTTTCCGTTGCGCTACACTTTGAAAAATGAGGGCATAGTTTCCCCACTATTAGACCTGGGCCCTCACTACTAGTCGAAAGCCTCTGGAGTTTGGGAAAATGCTCTTGAGGTCATGTGACCAACCGGGTTCGGGGCACCCGTTGAGTGGCACCCAGATCCGGGACATTAAAAAGTGGTATCAGAGTAGTTCTTTTCTTTGACTTACTATTTGGAGCATTAGTTAGGGATAAGAAAGAAATTGTAGTTGGTAACAAGTTTTTCTCAGGAGTAGTTGACCCGTGTACAGGGAAAATCCAGTCTACCTTGGTTATTGCAATTATTACTGGTTTTTCAATTTTACAGTTGATTTGATTTTCACCATTGGGTGACGCACTTGTAGTGTACTATTTATATGTTATACTTGGGTTCTATTTGGTTGCAACCAGATGAGATTAGGTTATGCCATCTCATGAATCATTTAGGCACATGCTAGAAATCACATGTCATGCATTCCTTCCATGCTATGTAGGTGCATTAGAAATTGCATGTTATTGTGATAGGTGTTGTACTAGAAACGCATGTTTTTGTGATAACTACTTTGATAAATACATGCTATTTGATAGGGTATTTTTGTGTGAGGTTTTGATAGAATGAATTCCAAACTTTGGTTTTTGGGGAGTATGGGCCCTCAATAATCAGAATTTGGTGGATCATTGATGTGTTTACCTTGTTATGACATGTGTAAGATGCCAAACTTTGATTCACAGGGAGTATGGGCCCTCAAGGATCAGAATTTGGCACTTAGATGTTTGTTTCAGTGTTTTTATGGGCTCCAGAGAAGTTTTTGAGGCTTAATTTCTGGAAAACCCAGCATACACGCCATGTAGTTCTATGAACACACGCCATGTGTTCTTCTGTTCGAAGAGAAATAAAAACTTTTTAAATACACGCCGTGTAACCTTAGTACATGTCGTTTAGTCTCTTCCTGTGTCATAGATCATGGGGGTGTGGACACGGGGTAGGGAATGGATTGGGGAAACACTTTGTGTACTGGTAGTACGCGCCATGTAGTGTTGACCCGGTGTTCGCCTGTGTAACTAACAACACGGACGAAGGGAACCTTAAGACATACACACCGTGTCGACCTTGAACATGTTGTGTAGTCTGGCCCAGGTACCCGACCATGTCACGAACAACACGGGCTGGTGTTATCTTTCCTAGTACACGCTGTGTCCTCTTAGAACATGCCGTGTAGTGTCAACCATGTAGTCAGCTGTGTAGCGAGCAACACAGGTCAGTCTAAGGCTTTTTTGAACATGTCGTGTCTTTTTGGAACACGCCCTGTAATGTGACCTGGGTACAGAGATCGTGTCATGAACAACACAGGCCGGTAAAAACTTGTCGAGTACATGCCGTTTACCTATTGGACACGCCATGTATTTTTGTTTTGGAAGAGCCGTGTGGCTCAGACATGTAGAAGGACTCAGGCAGGGAAGGAAGATTCAAGTACATGCCGTGTATTTGGGGTGTTACACAACCAGTTTAAACTGGAGTACACGCCCATGTGAATGGATTGTTAGAACACGCCATGTAGTATTTATACATGTCGTGTAGTCAAGTTTTTTAACACTTGAATTCTTTATTTTTCATGTTCCCTTATTGGTATCCTAGTTTTCAGTCTTTGATAAATTTTTATCTAAGGTGTGCTTTGAAATTGAGGAGTCATGTCATCGAGGCGACCACCAGTTGTTTTCCAAGAGAGCGGTGACGAGTATACCCCAGATATGGTTGGCCACGAGCTACCGATGGATCCTCCAGCCAAGCCAGATACAGTGCCATCCATTATACCAAACACAGGAACGAAGGTGCAGTTCCGTGAAGGCTTCGTGTGGTTCATGCAGACCTTCTAGGGAGCACTGCCGGCTGCCACATCTATGATAGAGTTGACACGTATATTCCAGCAGTAGCATCCTTCTACGTTTTCAGGGGATGGCGGACCATAGGCTGCGGATTCATGGCTGGATTCGATGCAGATGATATTCGAGCATCTTGAGACACCTCCAGGGCGGAGGGTCAAGCTCGCTACATACATGCTGCATGATTCTTCCAAGAGGTGGTGGGATGTTACCACCCAGTCTGAGCATCACCATGACGTGGCATGGGAATATTTTCAGTTAGTCTTATATGAATTCTTCATCCCGGAGACACTGAGGGAAGATCGAGGTCGAGAGTTCATGAATCTGTAGTAGGGCACCATGTCAGTGATGGATTATTCTTCTCACTTCACCGAGCTTCATAATTTTCCACCCATTCTGGTGGGTGATGAGGTGTTGAGGGCTCGATGCTTTGAGGATGGTCTTCAGTATGACATCCGAGTGCTGGTGAATGTTTTCAGGTTTCCTACAATGCATGTAATTGTGAACTAGACACTAATTACTGAGCAGAACCTGTGGGAAGCTAGTGGTGTGGGCCAGGGTGGTTCGACACTAGTTTTTGTACTATTTCTACCGGTAAGAGGAAGAGGTAGATGGACTTATCTCATGGTGGAAGTACTAGCCGGAAGAATCTTTCTAGTGGCCAGATCATTTGCTATCAGTGTGGTAGAGAGGGGCACAAGAGACCTCAGTGTCCTCGAGACCCAGTGGAGTGCCAAGCTTGTGGAAAGATGGGTTATCTGTAGTGCTTTTGCAGGGAATTTCCACCAGTGGCTAGTGATAGGGGTTCTGTGCAGACTCCGCGTGCGGGAGCAGGACTAGCAACTTCTTACCAGTTAGGCAATTGGAATACATCGGGGCATGCATGCAGACATGGTGGTCGTGGCCATGGTAGCAAGACACCATGATCTCAGAGGCAGCAGGGCAGATCCGCTCAGGGTATCCAGGCTGTGTCATAGGGTCGCGGCACTCGACAGGCATATGCAGTGCAACAGACCCAACACGAGCAGGATCTCGGACCTTCTACTATCATAGGTAATATTCTAGTTGCTTCTGTTTTATCTTCAGTGCTTTTCAATATGGGTTCTACACATAGATTTATATATGTTCCCATTGTGGAGAGCCTTGGGCTCTGTGTTTCTTCTTCTTCTTCTTCTTCTTCTTCTTCTGTGACCACGCTAGACACTCTGTTGGGGATTAAAACGGCTGGTGTGCGTCAGTGCAAGGAGTTCCTCTTGAGGTTGGTGAGTGTCACTTTTTATGGGACCTATTTGTCTTAGAGATGACGAGCTATGACGTCATTCTCAGGATGGACTGGTTGGTAACCTTTCGAGCCTTTGTATATTTCTATCATCGTAGGGTGAGTTTCATGTCACCAGAGGGTGGAGCGTTTCTATACAAGGGTGAGTGGGATGTCCAGGCGAGCTGAGCTGGACCCGAGCATCGTGGGTGAGGTGGTGTGACAGCCCAGATTGTGAGTTTATATCTGGATGATCAGGGGACTTGTCAGCAGGATTTCCCTCCAGTAGTTGATCGTTTTAGGAATGTCTTCCTGGATGACTTTTCTGGTCTACCTTTAGAGCGAGAGGTGGATTTTTTTTATTTAGCTTGTGCCAGGAGTAGCACCGGTGTCTATTCCTTCTTATAGGATGGCTAAACCAGAGTTGCAGGATCTCAAGAGACAGTTGGAGGAGCTACAGGCAAAGGGTTTCATCCGACCCAGTACTTCTCCTTGGGTTTTGCCTGTCCGGTTTTCTATGAAGGAAGATGGTACCCTCAGACTTTGTGTGGATTATCAGAAGCTGAACCAGTTGATGGCCAAGAACCGATATACCTTGCCAAGTATTGATGATATTTTTGATCAACTTCGGGGAGCACAATTGTTATCGAAGATTGAATTGAGATCCAGATATCATCAGTTACGAATTAGACCATCCAATATACTGCTTACAGATTTTCGAAGCAGGTATGGTCTATAGGAGTACTTGGTTATGCCGTTCGTACTCACAAACATGCCAATAGTTTTCATGGATCTGATGAATCATGTGTTCCACCCTTATCTGGATTCTTTTGTGGTAGTCTTCGTGGACGATATCTTGGTGTACTCTCACACTCAACACGACCATGCCACCCTTATTGAGATCGTATTGAGTACACTGAGAGAGCATCATCTATATGCTAAGCTCTCAATGTCACACTTTTGGATGGACCAGATACACTTGTTGGGTCATATCATATCAGAGGAAGGAGTTGCTGTGGACCCAGAGAAAGTGAGAGCAGTAGTTTTCTAGGATCATCATAAGAACGTGTTTGAAATATGGAGTTTCTTGGGGATGGATGGTTACTACATGTGCTTTATACAGGACTTCTCCTGCTTAGCAGCACCGTTGATGGGTTTGACTAAGAAGGGCATGAAGTTCGTTTGGTCACAAGCTTGCGAGACAGCCTTTCAGGAGCTAAAGGGGAGGTTGACATCAACACCAATCCTAATACTTCTAGAGCAAGGGAAGAGCTATACAATTTACTGTGATGCATATGGTATTAGGCTGGGAGCAGTGTTGATACAAGGAGATTGAGTTGTTGCATACGGGTCACGACAGTTGAGGGCATATGAGAGGAATTACCCGACACATGATCTCGAGTTGGCTGTAGTTGTTCATGCGTTACGCTGTTTAAGACATTATCTATTTGGAGAGAATTTTGTGGTGTTTATGGACCACAAAAGTCTCAAGTATATCTTTACCCAGCATGACCTGAATTTGAGATAGTGAATGTGGGTTGAATACCTTCAGTCCTTCGAATTTGGGATTGCCTATAATCCTGATAAGGGTAACGCAGTTGCTGATGCACTGAGAAGAAAAACTCAGATACAAGCAGTTCATGAGGCCAGTGGTGAGTGGCAGCTTATGGATTTGTTCTCTAATATGCATTTGGAGGTGCACAATAGTTAGGGGAAAACCTATATTTTACCCTTAGTTGTGACTTCTACCCTTTAGGATAGAGTGAGGATGAGACAGCTAGTAGATTTAGAAAGCCTAGTTCTACGGGAGTCGGTGGCAAGTGAGGACCCTCCTCCTGGATGGACGATAGGAGATGAGGAGGTACTGTGTATCCATGGAAGAGCGTGGGTTCTAGGGGATATACGCGGGGAGTTGATGTGGGAGTTTCACGCTTCAGCTTGGGCAGTTCATCCCGGAGTTACCAAAATGTACCGTGACTTGAGACGTCAGTATTGGTGGCCGGGTATGAAGAGAGAGGTTGCTAGTTTTGTTACTAGATGTTCCACCTGTCAGCAGGTGAATGTGGAGCATCAGAGGCCAGCTGGACTGTTACAACAGTTACCCATCCTAGAGTAGAAATGGGATGATGTCGTGATGGATTTTGTGACTGGGTTGCCGAGGTCACCTCGAGGCAATGACGCCGCGTGAGTTGTTGTGGACAGAATCACAAAGGTAGCTCAATTTTTTCTGATCAAGGAGACTTTCATTGTTAATGAGCTCGAGAATTTGTATATCCGAGAGATAGTGCATCTTCATGGGGTCCCTCGTTCTATCATTTCAGATAGGGACACCCACTTTACGTCTCATTTCTGGCAGAGTTTTCAGAGGGCACTAGGTACAAAGGAGCTTCTGAGTACAGCTTACCACCCTCAGACCGATGGCCAGTCAGAGCATACGATTCAGGTGCTTGAGGAAATGCTACGTGCATGCGTCCTAGACTTTGGGGGATCATGGGAGAAGCACATACCCCTAGTCGAGTTTGCCTACAATAACAGTTTTTAGAAAACTATTCAGATGGTACCTTACGAGGCTTTATATGGTAGTCCATTCCGATCACCCTTGTGTTGGTTAGAGGCAGGTGATGCAGCTTTGATGGGACCATGTCTTGTGCAAGAGAAATCAGAGCAGGTCCAGTTGATTTAGAATCAAATGGCTGCCGCACAGTCTTTTTAGAAATCTTATGCTGCTCGACGCATACAACCCTTAGAGTTCATGGTCAGGGATCAGCTTTTCTTGCGTGTTTCACTGAGGTTGGGACACAGGAGGATCAGAAGACAGGGTAAAATTTCACCGAGGTATGTGGGGCCGTTTTAGATTCTAGAGAGAGTCGGGCTAGTTGCCTATAGGTTGCAGTTACCACAGAGGTTCCAATCCATGCACGATGTCTTCCATGTATCTCATCTGCGCCGTTATTACTCAGACCCGTCTCATGACTTTCAGCCCGAAGAGGTTGAGCTTAGGGTCGATGAATCCTTTGAGGAGCATCCAATTCGTATTGTTGATAGGAGCATGAAGGTTCTCTGAGGCTGGTTAGTTCCTCTCGTAAGGGTGCTATGGCCGCATGGCCGAGTGCAGGATGAAACCTGGGAGCAGGAGACCAATGTATGTGCTCAGTGTCCAGAGTTGTTCATAGCATTATCTTCACCACCATTGGAAGGGAAATTTGGGGACGAATTTTTTTAAGGGGGGAAGTTTGTAAGAACCCAATTCTTATTCTTGAGGTATGGGTTTCTTCTTTTCCTTTTTCCTTAAGTGTTTTTCAAAAAATAAGGAAAGTGGGGAAAAATCCCAAATTTTGTGACTACATGCCGTGTACTTTTCCACACGCCCTATACTTTGGCCGTGTGGGATGGGTACACAGGGCGTGCAGGCCTTTCTGCAATGAAGGGTGTAAAAACTGACAACATGCCATGTATAGGGTATTTACACGCCGTGTATTCAGTCAGCTGGTAAACAGTAAGGTGGTGAAGGCAGTCGCCAGCAGAGCGACATTACACACCGTGTAATCATGAAAACACGCCGTGTACTCATGTCGACGGATGAACATTGTCGCGGTGGAAAGTAGCCACCAGAGGAACAGTTAAAAAAATGAAAATTACATGACGTGTACTTGAGAGTTCATGCCGTGTAGTTTTTTTTGCTTAAAACGGGCAGTAGCCTCCTCTGTTCATAGAATAAGCTTAGAACTCTGGAGGAGCTCAGGAGGACGGCCAGAGCTTCAGAGATCTCCTTACCGCGCACCAGGAATCTGTTTCAGCTTCCACTGATCACATTGGGACCATACATGTAAGCTCTCCCATCTCCTTGTGTTGTTCTTACCAATTCTTCCTCTAAGGGAAGTTATTTAAATTTGAACGGGAATTATTTTATCCCAGATCTATGTCATTCTTGGATGATTCAGGAGGCGTCGTTCGTGTATACCAATCAGAGATGATCGAGGTAGGTGGTCTGATGTTTATTTCAAACTGTGGTGTTGAAATTATGTATCGTTATTCTACGAACCCATGTTAGGGGTGTCGTGTGGCTGAGGCCTTGGATATTTTAAATACCTAGGACTGTATAGGTAATTGAATGTAACTATAAACTACTATTTGGGATCACTTCTTGGATACAAGACCACCCCGTGGGTGCATTCCTCTGTTTAGCCATTTGGCCAGGATACCCAAGGGTATGAAATGATTATAATGTGTTTTCAAATTGACTTGAGAGTAATTTTATATAAATTTCTTTTTTATGCTTTGGGCTCAGCCCGGTTACTTGCGCCTAAGGGCAGTGTTCTTTTTCTATTGAGGGCATTGTTTGTTTAGCCTGAGGGCAAGGTACTTCTTAGCCTGAGGGAAATGTTCTATTTCACCTGAGGGAATCTCTTCTTATGCCTGAGGGAAGTGACTTATGTTCCTAATAGAAATATATCGTACGCCTGAGGGTGATATTCTATAGCCTAAGGGAAAGCCTGAGGGCATGGTTTTATTATATTAGCATGAGGGCAAGGTTCTGTTTGGCCCGAGGGCTTGGTTCTGATGAGAACAGAATGTTATTAAATTTAATGGTTAAAATGGATCTCAAAATGGCAATGAAATTGGTAGTGATAGTTATTTTTGAGTACTTACTAGTTTACTGTATTTAATTTTGCACATTGTTGTTGCATATTTTCACTGACAGTTGGGCACGAGCCTTTGGTGGGTGCCCACTAGGATTTATTTCTCACACCCTGTTTGGGTCATGTCTTAGGACTAAACATACTATATTTCTGCCAGTGTCGATAGGGGAAAGGGTCCCTATATAGGTACATGATTATAGTAGAGGAGTAAGAGAGCATGGGACAGAGCTTTGGCTTGTGATGCTGCTACGTTTTGTTTACTCTGCTTGTTTTGTCTGCATGTATCTTATATTCTGAGTTGTATTGTATTGTATTGCAGTGTATCCTGTTTTGGATGCTTTCATAGAAATAGAGACATGCTGCATCATTATATATAACTGTCGGTTTTCTTTTACTGGAGTTGTTCATTTTTAGTTCATATTGG
This sequence comes from Viscum album, assembly GCA_963277665.1. Taxonomy (NCBI): domain Eukaryota; kingdom Viridiplantae; phylum Streptophyta; class Magnoliopsida; order Santalales; family Viscaceae; genus Viscum; species Viscum album. Next base: position 2,055,368,059 of record OY728157.1, on the reverse strand, counting down.
TTACTACTTCCATTGTTGTATGTTATTTATCTTTTCCGCTGCGCTACACTTAGAAAAATGAGGGAAATAGTTTCCACACTATCGGACCTGGGCCCTCACTGCTAGTCGACAACCTCTGCTGTTTGGGGAAATGCGCTTGAGGTCATGTGACCAACCGGGTTCAGGGCACCTGTTGAGTGGCAACCAGATCCATGACGTTACACTAGCTGATCTAACAAGTCATCAATCCATGACAGGGGATACTTTTTATTTATCATGATATTTTTGAGATTTTGATAATCAATGAAAAGGCACATTGAACCATCATTCTTATTGATGATGATGACATGTTCACCCCTTGTTGAAGCACTTGGTAATATGAACCCTTTATCCAGATTCTCTAGTATTTATTTCCTTAGCTCCTCATGTTTTACAAAAACCATTATATACAGATTCTTGGATAATAGAAATGCCCTAGGTATAAACATGATTGAAAATTAAACCTCTCAGCCAGGAGGAAGACCAGAAAATTACTCTGGAAACACATTAGCATATTCCCTAACAATAGGCATGTCTTCAAGGATGGTTCATTACTTAGACTCAATCAATTTTTATATATATGGTTTCTTATAGGGAAATAATATCTATGATTGATATGTTGGTGCTAAAGAAGATGCATCCTCCTCCTTTCATGTGTACATAATCAGGGGTTCAATTCACAATATGAAAAGTGATTTACTTCTCACAGAAATTTATGTTGTATTTATACAGGTAAAGCTAATACATACCTAAAATTGCATCAAATTCTACTTAAGGAAGTATGAAAACGTTTCTAAGAAGCTCATCCCCCTAATTGTGATAGAAGAGGAGTTATATACTTGGGATGTAATAATTTTTCCATTTTCCATTTTCATTCTCATCTTTACTTCCATGATTTGTGGTGGCGTTTTAATAGTTATGTTAAATTTTCATGATATAAGGGAATACATAAAACCAGAATAAGAAGGTATGTTCTCTATTATTGAATGAATAACTAGCATACATATCACCACTTTGTTTTCAAGATCCATCTCATTGGTTGTGTTGTAAAAAGATCTCCCTTTCTTCATTGGAGTCTGTTGGTTTTCTCTTAAATCCCTTGGATTAGTACATTGGTTTGAAAATTGTCTTGGTTCTTTGAATTTGTATTAATGAACAATGTGTGGAGCATTCCTTTCCTCCATCACAATGGTGTGTTTCTACTACCAATAATTTTTAGCTATGTGTCCTTCCTTCCCACAACTAAATCTTTTCCTCACCCCTTATGCAATTTTTGGGGTGTTTCCTTCCACACCCTTGAAAAGTGGGATGTGGAAATTTCTTGGCACCATTATATTTATCCATTAGAATAAAAAAATTAAAATCTAATTTCCAATTCTTATCCCCATGATACCCTTGAAATTCATTAATATTTATTTCGACTTTGAGAGAACATCAAAAAATTTCCTCATTTCTATCAAAGACTCAGATCAACCAAGATTTTTATACACTAGGTTTTAGACCACTAAAGAAGTGTTAATCCTTGAATTTCGTGGTAATGAAAAAGAAATAGGCATATTGTGAATGTCTTGTGAAGTTTTCCTCATGTTCCTTGATAGATTTTTCATCTTTCTTAAAGGCAAGGAAATCTTTTTCCATTTTTATTTGGAGAGTGTGAGAAAAATATTAATCGTAGAAAATTTTCTGAAATTCCTTCCACCCCATATCTTAGATATCTTCCTCAATCTTCTTATTCTTGATCAATGTACACCATTGATTATATTATCCCTCCTTAGGATAAAAAACTATTATAACCTTATCTGGATTATAATATTAAAGGATGGAGAAGATCATCTCAATGGAGTTGATCCTTTATTCTATGATTAAGGGATCATATGATCCATTGAAATTCGAGGGCCTTTATTGGATAAAAATCTAAATTGTAACTTGTTATCTCTAAGGGGTATTTTGGTGATCCTATAAATCTAGAATCTATTCAGAACCCGAGTTATCTGAGAGGGTTTTGTCACAATGTTTTCAATTCCTTCTCCCACTGGGTTGGGCATCTCGTTGGGACAATCATAACATTTCCCTTCACATTGATTGTTTACCTGATTCCTCTTATTTCCGACCATTGGATAGAATAATGTGAAAATTAGGGATGATTATTTTTAAACAATTAAACACATTAAAAAAATTATATGACATTAAATAGATGAATTATAAACTACAAGTATTTACTTAACATATTAATTTCTAGGATTCAATATATGTTATCCACAATCTATTTTCTAACACTTATTCTTATGTGTATTTTTTTATTCCCTTAATAGTGGTTTATAATGTGCTTATGAATTTACCAAAGAATATCTCTAGGGAGTGTCAAAACTGGTGTATAGTAAGGCTTATTTTTGTGTACTGGGTTATGCTGAGTCAGGCCCAACACACATTTTTTGAAGTTTTTACCCCTAGGTACATCTATGCCAGAACCATGTACACTTGTAGTATCAAGAAAAAGATGTTTTTTATTTTGAAAAAAAACTTACTTTATAATTAAAAAAATTTGGGGATGTTTCTTATACTTAGTTTTATCCCGAAGGCTTTTAATAGAGTTTTCTAATCCTCATCCAAAAAAATACTAAACTTGTCCTTTGATACTAACTATAGAAATAACTCTCTTTATTTCACATTAATAAATGATTTATTACATAATATTTTACTTAATAAAACCCAAAATATTGATAAGTATTATGTATTTGGGAATTAGGTACACAACATAACATCTATAACATGGTATAAAACAACATATTTGAAAACATCCTTAACATGGTTGTAAAATTCCATGGATTTTAAAACTGCATGGGATAACCTGGGGACATACATAAGAAATGGGTGAGTCTTAAATACCGGTAATGGAATAAGAATGGAATAATGTAACAAATTTTATAAAATATAAATATCAATGGGGAATAAAAGGAGTGAGAATCATAAAAATGAATAATAAGGCATGATATATCATGATAATCATAATGGAAACATGGGAAATGTGGAAATAACATAAAACAATGCATCATAAACATAAGTTAATACTAACTACCACAAAATCATGATGTAAAAAGTATCATAAAGGAATTAGGTTCACTACCTATCCCAACATGATTCTTCATGAGACTAAACATTAACCAATGCATTAGAGCATTGTATAATTCTAGGCTCATCCATCACTTTCATTTCATTCTCATGCTTAAGTGTTCCACATAGATAATAAAACATGGAATCATTTATCATCATATTTTATTCCATGATAATGAAGTGTATAATAAATACATGTATGTACTAAATAAATAAGTATATGTTCATTAAGGTGAACACCCTTGACAGTAAATGGGTACAAGAATTCACTACACAATTGTTTGGCATAGAAAATCGTGATAGAATTTGGGTAGGATAACGACGTCGCATAAAAATTCATAAAATGGGATGATGTTAGTGAAAGGGGTATCTAATAATTTGACCATAAAATTTTCAATAGTATTGAAATGTAAATATATATCCCAACATTAGTAATTGGAAATAAAATGCAAAAGATAATAAATAAACATGAATAAAAAATAGAAGGTGAGGATCCCTTACTTGAGTGTGTGACTCCAAATTCTAAGGATGATTTTATTGAGAGATTGGGGGAACCTTGGGAGTACTATAGAAATAGGATTGATAATTTAGTATGTTCTCCAAGTATTTTTACTAAAAATAAATCGGTTATTTCATGGGTTTATATAGGAAAAGAGTGGGGATTTATTTATTATTTCTCAAACATAGGTTTGGGACTCTATATAATAAAATAACCAAAACCACAAACCATACCTTAGTTTTTGGCCCCAGATTATTCTAAATTGGATAGGTTTTCATTATTTTATAAGTAAAATTTCATAACATAATAAAATACTTCCCTTTCTTATGTGTATGTGAGTCATACTCTTAAAGAAATAATTTTAAAACCTTAAAATATGTTAATAGTTTTGTAGGATTCGTAATGGATTTATAAAATTAATAAATAAAGTAAAAATATAATTATTTTAAATATAAAAAATATATATGGTCATTTAAAACTTTTATAGTATTTATTACATCACTTTTGGGTTATTGTGATGTCATAATACACAAATTATATTAACACGGTATTTAATTTTTTACCAGAACATTCGTCTGTCTCAGAAAAGTATGAAAAATGCACTATTAGATAATTTTGACATTATGATTCATAAATTAATTTTCATTTTACCTAAATATTTTTCTAAATATGTTAATTTTCACTTTAAAAAAACTCAACATTAAGAAATGTTGGGTTTGTTTTTGACAATAACAGTTTTCAAACCCTTATAAAAATTACATTTGACTTCATAAAAATTATATGATCATTTATATTTAATAAAAATTATTTAAAAATAAAATTATATGATAATATTATTTATTTCAAAAATCCATTAATTCATTAAAATAATTTTCTTAATTTAATTTGAATATTTCCAAAAAATACTTTTTCTTATTTTATTGTATAAAAACAATAATAATTTATAAAGTAATAATAATAGGATGACAATATATTCATTATTCTATAAAAACTAATTTAAATAATAATATTTCTAGGGTCTTGATATATATACCTTTATTGCACCCACAATTACCCAAAGAGTACAGTGCGTGATGATGATACTTTCATGGGGTGGTTCAACATACATGGTTTAGGTCATGATCTTGATGATGTTAAACTTCCATAAAAAGTTTCAATCATGCTTAAGTTGGATCTCAGATTGGGATTGGTGAATGGAAAACCCTATAGATTCTATATTAGGAAATAGTCTTTATAGGTTATGATCCTACAGGTTGAGGCCATCACTTCATTTGTTTGTGTCAATTGGATTTGTTGAAACCCTATATTTATAATATTATTTTGATCACTATCCAAAAACAATATTATCAATGGTAATGATGTTTAATGGCCTTATAAATATGATAAAATATAATAAAACCAAATAAGTGCATGGGTTTTCTATATTCATATTAAAAATAATAAATTTAATTAAATCACTAGAGGAATTTTATTTATAATAGTTTAGGTCATTACATTTTACATCACACTATTTGGGTGTAGGTGAACATCTTTAGGTTGGCCTCATTCTCTGAGGAGGTGAATATGGTTATCATAGTAGAAGGAAACTTGTCGGACTGGTCTTATTCGAGATGGGTGATTGTGTCAGGTGATTTTAGTGGCGATGCTTCATATAGTAGGAAGAAAGGCCCATCGGAGTTCCAACAGGGTAGTCAGGAAAATGATTCAGCCAAACCACATAGGAGTGGGTCTTTGATGGGGTGATTCTAGTTTTGGTGTATAGAATAGGTTCAAACTTAGTACGACTATACTTTAAAAGAGTGTCAATCATGTGGATAAGTCAACAATCTTAACAGGTTCTATAGGCAGCCCTCTAGGATAGATGGAATTTAGGGACTGGTGAAGACTCAAGGTTCTGAGGTCAGACTAAGAGTGGTATAGGGTGATCATGTCTGAGTTTCAGCTACACATGGAGGTTGTGGAAGAAGTTGTGGGACCCATAAATTGGGCCAATGGCCGATGGATGGTGCAACACCATAGGGAGGTCAGGCATCAGTTAATTAGGATTTATTCTATGATCATGATGTTGAGCTTATAGGTCCTGAGTAGGCTGGTGATCTGATGTTGGTCAGAGGCATTCCATGGGCGTGGTCGGGTTTCTCTTTTTCCATATTTTGACATGGCCTTTTAAGGCCTGTTTTTTGGGTGAACGATGTTCGTGAGAGGTAATTTTGGACTAACTAGATGCTGGTGAGTAGGTTGGAACTGGATCGGGTGTTATATATATATGAGGTTTGTGGCACTGAGATTATTGAGATGTGTTATAATTGAGGTATCGAGGAGATGCAAGATACTTGAGGTGAATTGGAATCTGGTAATTGTTAAAATGTGAGACTTGATTGAGGCGAGAGGCACTAAGATTAATTTGAGCATATTATGAGATGTGAGACCTCTTTGGTTCCATGTGTGACATGGACATGAGGTGGGAACTAATGCAATGCGGCATTATTGTCGATTTTGGGTATGACACATGAGAACCTAATAAGGTGTGAGAGTGACAATACGTCACAGGAGGAAATAAATTCCAAGGGTGGTTGATGACAACCATTTTTATTTTAATTCTGGGTTAGGATGCAACCAAGGTAGGTAACTCCTATGGTGGGGAGCCCCCTTAAGGTAGTTTCCCTGTGCCCTTTTGATCGGGGTAGTGTGGGTTAATTTTAAAGGAATGGGAATGTTTGGTACCATATCTTATTTTTGTTTTATAGCTTAAGGATGAGATTTGTTAAGGTGGGGATATTGTAACATAACAGTCATTTGGAGTAGGTTGAAATCCTTAAATATTTCAAATTTTTGAAGCCTGGTGGGTACGACAACTTCTTCCTCATTGATCAAAACCCAATTCTATGTTTTTATTTAATTCAAAACATTATTTTTAGATGGGTTTAGAGGTTTAGAGAATTCTTTAGGTGTTTATATGGGTTTTAGGTGCATCATAGGCCCAAAGTACTAGTTTTGGATATGTTTAGGTTGAGGAGCACTATTAGATCAAACCGTGTGGACACTTAGTGCAAGCCATGTGCTCTCATTTTTCAATAAGCACAGTTTGGTAAACTGTACCAGATGAGGTTCACAAAAGTGTGTTAACCTTGGCATTTTTTCTTAGGTATTTCACATGGATTGCAGATGGTTAAGGAAAATTATGCATAAGTTGTACGATTAGTGAAAGTTGGGATGTACCTATGCACTGTAGCCACATGATCTGTATACAGCTAGGCCAAACTATACGGGCTAACCATGTAGTTCTTGGATCTAAACATGAGGATCCGCATGGTTTCTACAGGGTTTGGAAAACTATGTAAGCTAACCCTTCGACCTCTTAATGGAATGAAATGACCAAGATGGACCTACATCCTTAAACCTAATTTGTATCTATTTCTCCTCTCATTTGATCAATATATATGGGGGGGGGGGTCTCCTCCTTTCCCCCCTCTGCTCGATTTTGACCCCCTCCTTCATCCGACCTCCATTCTTCAAGCTGTTTGTGGCATTGGATCTGTCGCTATAAGGATATCTTTCATCTTAATCCATTTTCTAATTTCTCTCACACCAAGAACCAATAAATACATGCAATTTGTTTTGACCAATTTTCAAAAAGTTCATCAAAAATGTTGATTTCTCTCAAATCAGTCCAAGTTAGAGGCTATGATCAGATGTGCATATGTTTAAAAATCCAAGGTAGGTGGTTCATACTTTTTTTTGTGTTTTCATGACTATTTTTAGGGTGTGACTTTTGGAATGCTGTTGTGTTGACCAAGTGAGACCCCATAATTTAAATGGTTCCCTTTAATTAATTAAATTGAAATTTGTGAGTGGCCAATGGGCATGCTTGTATAAGACAACAAGTGGTTGAGCCATGTGAGGGTCTTTGACATTGGGAAATTTGATTGGGGTGTGCTATTTAATTTAAATTGGATATTTTATATAATTATAGCTGTTCAATTAAATTATATTTAATTTACTTTTTAGTTTGAATCAAATTATTTGTATGTGAAATTCGTTTGATGCTCTACTGAGATCCATGGGATCATGATGGGCTCTACCCGTGGTTTGAAATAGCGATGACTATATGTTTTGAGGTGATATGATCATCATGCTAGGTATGGCCCATTTTATATGTTATATGAGTGATGTTGATCCCTGCTTGGATGACTCCGTCATCATTTATGGTGACAAGGTTGTTAGGTATGTGCATGAATCATGTGATGATAGATGGCATGTCCATAGGATTTGAGCAATATGGTCGTAGGGTAACACAATTGTGAGATTGGTGTGGCTTAGGTTCTATTTGGTGATTTTTTCTCACCCATATTGGCCAAATAACTCTTTAGAGTCATGTACACATAGGTTGACTTAGTGATGAGGTGGTTTTGACCACTCATGTGGGTAGAGGCCCTCGATAGTGTATATTAGGTAAAAGGTTCGAGGTTCTTTCCAAAAAAAGACATGGGGATAGTGAGGATCCTTCCGATGAAAATGTTGAGGCTATAGGTTGGGGGATGACAATCATAGTATTTTTGGCTATTGGGCCCTGATCATTTTGGGGGATGGGTATCTCCATTCCTAGGGACATTTTCTATAGAGGTGACAATGATATTGTTTGAGGATATATATCATTGTTCCTCTGGGTTTCTATTATCATGTCAATGGGTGATTTTGAGTAGGGCTCTAAGGGACTAGGTTCTTGTATTGGTCATGCCTTCAGGACATCTATTACTTGGATGATGGAACAAGGTGTTGGGTGATATTTTTAGGTGGAACCTGAGGGTTCACCTGGGATATTGACATTAAGGGATTCCTTGAGACATGGGTTAATGATCCTCTTATCCTTATTTATTCTAGTGATGGAAGAATAATTTGGTATCTTCTTGGTGGTTGTTGAGCACTAGATAAGCTTGTGTTTATTTTAAATGCATACACTATTTTTATTTTTCATTTGTTATAAACCTACTAAATCATAAAATTTAAGGTATGAACATGTTGGTGGTGGTCTATCGTGACTTATTCTCACAGCCTACATGGTTCCCTTGAGATTCTTGTAGAATTTATTCTCTTTTGTTCTGGTAAAGGTCCGAGATCATGTGATGGATCTTACTGGTTGTTTGGATAGGGAATAAAGGAGAAGGACCACTGGTTCTTACCTCAGCTAGAGCTTATCATTTTATTTTTTCCTTTATATTTCATTATTCTTATATGTATACATGTACTAACACAAGTCATTAGTGACCCTTTTATTTATTGATATGTATGACCTGATATTTATCTGTGATCTATTTTTAATTTTTACAAATACATGTTTACTTTATTATTTATTTTACAATTTTGTGGTTTCTTTTTCATTTTTTATTGTCTATGATTGCTTGTTCTTCTTCCATTGGTGGGTTATTAGTTGTAATCTGTTAGTCTTTACTTCCACTACTTATTATACATATAATTGGACCATTATATCATCATGAATAGAAGGTTTATCCTCCCAAATATCACTTCTATATACCCTCATTGATAGATGACCACCTTTGGCATGTGGGGAGGCGTGCTTAAGGCTAGTGGAGCTTTGTCTAAAAGCACTATTCAGATGGCTAATCAAGTCGGGGTGTTATAGTAATAAAATCATAGGTCATACCACTAGAACAATATCTATCTTATGAGGAATAACTGGTGGATATTTTTCAATGTATAGGGAATACGTTATGAAAAAGACCACTCACTTGGTCAATGATTTGTGGAAACCCGTAAATTAAATGAAGCTACTTGGGAAACCAAGGATGTGATAAAATAAATATATCCTATTTTTTATATTAGAGTGATTAAAATTTATGGGTGAAATACATTTTAAGTGGGATATAATGATACACCCCAATATATATATATATTTCTCTTCAAATAAAAAATTTTCAATAGCTTTCAAGACACACAACCCCTAATCTAAATAAACCACAATATAATGTACCATTATAAACTAGCCATTAAATTGGAGGGTATGATTAGGAAAAACTAAATAAGGGAAAATTAATATGTAATTTTTTTGTTATCAATTGATTATAAATGAAAAAATAATAATTTTAAAGTTAGAGGGATGTTTTCTAAAAAAATGTTTTTATATTTGCAATGTGTTTTTATCTTAATAAATTAAACTTATCACTATTAATAAATTATTTTACTGAAATTTATATATTATATATCTGTTTCCCCTTAGGAATTTGTGTTCATGTTAGGAATAATTATTTCTGAATGGTTTCTAATGGGTCTGTTCATGGAATCAGAAACACCAAATCATTCTATATCTATAGGTACCTACTTTCCAAAGGCAGAAACATGTTAGGGATTTTATCCTATGATTCTTAATAACTCACATTAGTCGAGAGGATAGAAGGTTGGGATCATCACACCCTTTTGAGGGAAATTTTTCGTACTCTAAGACCCTCTTATATATTTAAGATATGTTCACTAACCCTTCATTAATTACCAAGTATAACATAGGCTTACCTTGAAATTAGAAATCAATTATTATCATCTATAGAATTTAGAATCATCTATATGTATCTGAGGTTATTCATAAATGGAGATATCAGTATGAATATGAGGTTCTCTATCATTGGTATCCTCTTATATAATTTGTAGAAATTATTTAGTCATTATAACAACTATACTGGTTTCCTAGAAACATATTTGGGCACTCTGGAGTTTATTTTCATCTAGTGAGGATGAGGTTACTCTAGAGTTTATTTTCTTTTAGGAATACGGGTGTTGTTTTGATGTTGTAATCAAGCCCATAGATGGGTTTCCAATGTATCCTTCAGAAAATAATTAGAACCCATGTTGTTTATTGCCACTTAATGGGGAACATTGTACCTTTTAGGGTCATGTGATAAGTACATAACCACATAGTTTATAATTATTTTACAAGGAAATCTATGTGGAAGATTCTTAGTCATATTTTGGTTTTGGACTTATGCCGAAGCATCCCAAGGAACCTAGAAGGCATATGAATTCTCAATTTTAATTAGAACATATTGGGAATATGGCCTAGAGAGAACACATTTTATTTGGGGTGTTGGGTTTGAACCTCATGGATGCTTCTCACATATCCTATTTGGATGGAAATCACAGCCCATGTAATTATATCTGTCTCATAGGGGTGTATATCCCTTTGATTGGATTGAGTTAAGGCTTACTCCAAAAGAGAATGCCATGTAAAGGGACCACGGGGGATGATTTAAATCATGGTGGATTGGAGGTTTACATTAGGGCCTAATGATGAGGAGGATTCTCAGATTAAGGGTATTATAATTGAGGCTAACTAATGGAGTATTCCCATTGATCTCGGGCCTTAGGTAGGCATCCGAAATATCCTGGTTCGAGCAGGAATAAGAGTTATTATAGTTTAATAAGTCTGGTATGGATCTTGTAGAAGTCATGATTACCATTAACCTCTCACCCCATGTCAGTAATGCTCAATTTGAGAAATAAGAGGAACTATGAGATCTAGAAATCCACAAAATTTTCCTTCTCTTATAGTGGAAGTGGACGGTGATACAAATCTTCCCCTCTTCACATTACATCAGACATGAGTCAAAGGCATGAAGACTGAGGAAAGATTGAAGGTGAAGGAATAATGGTAGAGTGAAGAAAGACTTCAACCTCCTATATGAAAGGATATGTGATTATTCTAGGATGGATGCCCTAAAATTGGTTCCATAGTGGGTGAAGGATTTAATTAAATTTTAACTGTAAAATTAAGCGTAATCCTCACACTCCACACTGGGAACTAGAGGCTTAGAGTATTAGAGATGGAAAGGGAAGGGAATGGTCCTAAACCTAATGTTGAAGACCAGGAACTCCCCAAATCTATCCCTTGGGCAAGGGTCCTTATGACCATAGAGATACATACTCACATGAACCGTAAGAACCCCGATCGGACAACCGAACAAGTGCGGGGAACCTTTGACCATAAGAATACATACCCAAATGGAGTACATACTAATGTTCCAATTTCCATGTTTGTGTATGTTTGGAGGTCTTAGTGGAGGTTTTATCTTATTCCCTTCTAGACAAGGGAACCAAGGAAGAAGGGGTCATACCATAGGTTACTTGGAATTGGGCCTAAAGGGTGACTCACATCAGTCCTGGGCGCAAGTGTAATACATAGGTCCTGGAAGGAACTGAAAATGCTTTATGTAGGTTGAAATAAGCCTACACAAGATGTATATTACTTTGAAAATGGATCACCAGGGAAATAAAACTTGGGTGAGGCCTTATCCAAGTCACCTTGGATCTCCTTAGGTGTCCTGGAAGGGTTTTTTGTTGGTCCTTGTTTATGTAAGGGGCCTCGCAAAGGTGACTTCCTATTATGGAAGAAGTGTCATTTAATGGGTGTCTTATATTTTATACCCTAAAGGGAATTTTATCTTACTTATCCCCGTTAATTTTATCTTCTATCAGGTCTTTGATACCTACCTAAGAAATTTCAGGGGACTAGGGGGAAAGTGATTCACCATCAGAGCTTTGGGGTTCTTCCAATTTTTCAGTCTATCAAATAGGGAGCCTAAGGGTCCTATTTATAGGAAAATATGGGACCATGAGTGATGAAGGTTCTTAGAACAGTTCTATAGTGTAGGTCCGCAACATAGTCATCTAGTGTAGGTGTGTTCTTCTCCTTTGGACCATACAGGGTAGCTGCATGACCATTGAGAAGTGCAGTGGTATGTGTGCATATGCTGCTTTGGGAATATCTCTTGGTTACCCTTAAGATTCTTTAGCACCTTAACATGCACAAGGTTATCTTCATAAAAATTTCATGGTCATTTGCTAAAATAGAGTGTATAAAAAATACCCCCCTCAGGATTTGGTTGGAAAGAAAGAGGATGTTTGAGTCATGAGTTAAAAAATAGGGAAAATATTATGAAGGGGTGAAATGCTGGATCACAAAGATTTTCCTTGCAGGATGTTCACATAGGTTTTTCATTTAGGATTTTTATTAGAGGACTTACACACAAGTTTTGGGTGTAGGGAATCAGCTTAGGCACACAAAACATTCCATTCGTATCTATAAATACCGCTTTGTTGTTTTCCTCACATTCAGAGTTTCTAATTTTCACTTTCGCCACATAGGACATATGCCCTGCTCCATCACGATTTTCATTTGGGAAGGTCTCCTAAAGGTTCTATCAAGTTATAAACACCCAAGTGATGGGGTTTCATAGAGTCCCCTTGATGAAGAGTCTTGTTGAGGCATCTCATAGAGGTAATTTCAAGAGATATTTGGTCGAAAGTGTGGAGCGATGGTGCTTGTTAAGGGACCTACGTGAGTGCTTCCCATTTCCATTTTTTGGAATTTTTTAAGTTAAAATTGGAACTTTCTTAATTCAATATTTCAATTTAATGAGAAAACATGATTCCTTATTATAGTCTCACAATGGATTCTTTAATTACTACAACTGATTAAGCTACTATGATTCAAGTTTAATTGATCAAAGCTATAGGGCTTGATTATTATGATGTCATTGAATCAACTCTTTCTAATTTGTTGAAGTGTTTGATACCATATCACTGTGAGTACCCACAAAGTGACTACTTACCTCTATAAAGGCACAATATTCTAAGGGACACCCATATTCTGATGTTTAAGAAATACTTCATAGTATCTTGGTTCATAGAGCACATCAACCACCATTCTTTTAACATATCCTCTAAGGGTGGTTTTATCAAGGAAGTAATGGTCTCCATCAGTTGTACTATACATAATGGATATTGAAACCAAGATATGAATCTTCATATCAAATATTATATGCCTCATTGTTATGACTCAACCTTCCATGCTTCAGATAAATATCAAACCCTTTGTTGGAAGGAAGAATGGGACTTTTTCTCTAGAGGGGGAGTCAGGCCTGAGTGTATGTTGGGGTTTTGGGTGCGTCAAAATTGAACTAAATTCAAGAAAGAGCTATATAGTGTTTATATTTATGATGTTATTTGGGTAGAATAGAACTATTTTTATAATAACGTAGACATAATTCCCAAATTATTGAGCTGATGGAGTCTGAAGAAAAATTTCATTCACTAGAAACATGGTGAATTTGGCATTAGCTTGTGAGATGTATACCAAATATTTGGGGTACCTATTCTTAGGGAAACGTATGATCATTTTATCCCACCAAAGAAAATGTGGGATGATACTAATATGACTTCACCATTGGAACATGAAATCTTCAAGATAAAGAAGAAATTGTAGAAATACATAGATCCTCGCCCTAGGGCTAACATCCATGTAGGGACATGGATGAGAAGATTTCTCGGAATTGGTAGTCTAGGGTCCTCCTTATAGGAAGCCTATTATTTTCCCTACTATAGATAATTAGGGTACTTCAGGCATGTTATGGACTACATTGGAGAAGGGAGAGTATAAGTGTTGGGGTTATAAGGTTAACCCCAAGATCAATGCGAAGATTAGCCTAGAAAGCTTCCTTGTTATGTGGATAATAATTTAATTGCTTCTAGATCGTGAGTCCAGTGCAGGTGTGAGGCCATGTACCTTTTTTATCATTGAAAAAATTAGAAGAGGGGAAGTATATAGGGATGGATTCCCCTATTTCGACAAGTATCAATCTTTTTTTTGTTGCAATAATACACTAAGAAGGCCCCATTTAGAATAGTAAGTCCATTTAATGTGCTATGGGGGTGGATTGCATCATATTTTAGCTCATATTCAGTTTTGAGTTTAGTTAAAATCCCTAATAGTTGATTCCACCCATTCGTTTAGATAGTCTCTAGGATTTATCTTCTAAACTTGACACCTGATGATATACTAAAGGCGATGATTGGATATGGAGAATTTAATTTCTTTACTCATCATAAACCACCAATCAGAATGGTTACCGATATTGGTAAAGAGAAGAGTTACGATCTATGGTCATACATGATGGAACTAAGGGACAATGTATTGGTAGCTCGTATTGACAGTGATATTATATATGAGTATTACACTCCATATCGTTTTTCTCTCTAGTTTAAATGCATTCAATAATTTATCACCTTTCCTATGATGTGTGTAAGGCATGAGAAGAACCCAATGGTAACCAGAAAATTATGGATCCAGATGGATATGGAGGCATCCAAAATGTTGATCATGATACCTATGTCAGGGTTATCAATCTAAATGGAGGTAAAATATACATAGTCATAGATATCTTCATACCCTAAGGGTGTTTTGAAAAAAGGAATTCATTAAGTGGAGCCCACTACAAATTCTGGTAGTGGTATGCATGGTAAAAATTCTCGAGCCAAAGATGATGCAGAGGCCCCAAAGCCCTCAAAACTTTCTTGGGAAAAGACAACTTAGCATGATAGGGTTGAGAAGATAACGCCTCTGATACCAGGGTAGTCTAGTCATCATATTCAATAGTAGGTCCATGTTTATTCCCCTAATTATTTTGAAAGATAAAAGAGACCTAAAGAGGCTTCCCAATTGAAGGGCATCGAGTATTCTTTATGATCATCCATATCGAATCCAAACTACATGTGACACTTAGAAATCCAATTTTGGGAGAGCATTAATCTCAATGTTAGGGATTAATTAGAGTTTATTTAGGATGGGATATGAATCCTAGAGTTTGGAGATATTATATCACCATTCAGTATCTATCCTTAAAATAATTTTGCTATGAAGTAATTAATTATATCTAGGAGTTGAAGTATTTTGTATATGAAATTGATGATCAAGTCCCAAATTCAGAGTGAGTGTTCACTATGTTGGATTGTGGAGTTCTTGAAGGGGTAACCATTCATCTAGTGGAAGAATGTGATAGTTACATCAAACCTAAAAATGTATTTCTCCTTTCTTATTTCCCTATTCCATTCTCTCATCCACCATCATTAATATTTAGGGGATTTTATTTTGCATCTTGGAACAGGAGAAGGAAGAGAAGGAGTAACAGCAAAGGCATATGGATCATCAAATTACGGGCCCACATAAACCCCTATTGAGGTAGTGGAATAGGCCCTTGGTTCCCCAAAACACTCCCTAGGTCAGAGTACCAAGATAAATGTGATGGAAATGGGAATTATTTAGCTGTTACCTCGTGTCTCCATTTCCAGGAAGAGTGGTACATTTTCTTCACTATCCCATGATAAGAAGTGAAGGTGGGAATTGAAGTTGGCCTAAAAAATACATCATGGTATGACTTTGGGCCATAATTTTATATCATGAATTTCTCAACACACTACCTCTGACTATAATCATTTTTTAAAGATTTGTGTCACTTTCCTCGCTAAAGGGGTTTAGTATCGATCCTTTAAGGATTGAGGAAGATGCTTTAGTGGAGGTACAAATTAATACTGATAAAACCATTAACCTAACAGTTGAAGTATCAAAGGATGTGACTACATTTAACCCCACTTTTGCAGAGAAAGGATAGGGTTTGGGTAATGTTAGATGCAGTCATTTTGCGTGTTATGTGATATCTCTAAATTTTACCCATTTCAGGATATTACAGATCTATTTTTCAAAAAATAGGATCTTTCAATAGTAAAGGTTGATCCTATTGTCACCTCAGAAGGGGATGAAAGGGATATTAGATGGTTTGATGGAGATATTGATGTCGACCCTAACTCTAAAGGGGAAGAAGACAAAGTTCTTGTGGATAAATCAGTATATGGGATCATCAGTGGATCCAATTTAGGTTCTAAGAATTCTCCCTCAAATACTATTACTAGTGAGGATTCTACAAGGTTTAAATCCATTTATCTTGATAGGATGTATGTAATAAATACAGACATTTATATTCCTATTTCACTCAAGGTGTTTTGGGATTTCTATAAGGAATATGAAGGGAGCGAGTTTAATCATCCTTGAATTTTCGAACATAGTTTATTTTTATTTCACATGGTGATACACATCAAGGCCCAACATGTGAAGCTTTGTATGTATAAAATGTTTCCAAGTTGCTTAAAGAATAGGGAATTCAAATATTCCCTAACTCTGCTATCAATGGAGAAAAATTTTGAATCCCAAAGTCAGGAATTATAAGGGGTCTTGGATTTTGGTTCCTGAGAAAACTCAAATGGATTCTCTTTTTTAGGAGGTCCTGGACCCTAGATTTGAATATAGGGGCACTGGAGAGGTATTATTTTTTCTAGTTGATCCAGTGATGGTTGAGTGTCACCAACTATTTTTGTTGTTTTACCGCCCCTTCTACTTGCTGATCATATGATGTTAACAAAAAAACATCATTTTCTCAACAGTGTCATCAACTTAAGAAACTGGTCTTGAGATGGGGGATTCAATGACAGATCCACCAACATTGGTAGGTGGGGCTGGAATTAAGGCTATTTACAAGGGACTGAAATAAGGAATATTTCTGAGTACAGTAATTCTAGATTGTGTCTCTCCCCCAGAGAATGACTTTGAATCTATCTTGGAGACGCATGATACTTTTCTCCCTACAATCCTTATAATTTTGTGGGATATCTGGAAGATAATTGGGGATACATATCTTGAGTAAATGATGGCTTGAATCTCTCAACTCTTGTTCAAGATCTCCATGCTAGGATATGATGAATTTAAGTATCGTGAGATCCATGATATTGTGAATGGAATTATCTATCAAAGGGAAGATAAGTGATAGTGTTAGCAGGCTGAGACGCAGCAGGAAGGCTAGTTTAAGGAACTCAGATCTTCCATAATTCAAGCTGATGTCAGCCACTCAATAAAGGTGGAGGATTACTAGGATTACCTCTATTCAAGAAATTTCCTAATAAGGTTCCTTGAATATGAATTAAATTCTCCAAGGTAATATGTAGTTCATCTTCACTGATCCCTGAAAGAGGCTTCATCACAAAGAAGTGAAACCATTTGCATTGAGCAGGAGAGACTTCGTAAAGATGAGGAGGCCACCACTACATAAACGACTAAACTTCAGCAGGTTTTGGGATTTTCTAGAGGTAAAATTCAACTTTACAAATATTTTGTTGAGTATAAACTATAAAAATTTATTAGAGAGGCTCCGACTATAGAACTTCATCTGTGTTTAAAAATATAAATGATAAGGATTCCTTTCTTCCAAATCATTCACGTCTTACTCTCTATTCTCTATATGTGATAATAGCATAACATTGAAACTAGTTTTCACTAAAAAAACATCATTGTGCTAGCTAGTTTTAATCACAATGACAAAGATAGGGAACATGGTCTCTTTTTTGCCTAAACCATGGGATATAGAAAGCATAGTTTGACTATTTCCAATATCATATGGAAAAAACTATAAACTTGATATCTTTTTATTCTATCATACTAATTTTTCGATATGCTCAATATGAAGTAGAATTACTAGGAGAGAATTTTATTTTCATTTGACCACCCTTTTGTCAGTTTTTGACCTAAAAAGTTTTGTGCCTTTTATCTTTCAATTCCTTAATTTCTACCAAAATAATACAGATTGTAGATCTACTAGGAAGAGACTATATATTTTTTCAAGATTTCCCCTTTTGGGTTTTAAATATGGTGAGTACTGTATCTCTTTTCATGGTCCATTTAAAGTCATGAAAGGTAGACAAATAAGACAAGTGTTTTAGGTCGAACCACTTTGGCCATAAGTCTTGAGATAATGACCCAAATAAGGATTGTGGAGAAAGAATGTTCTAAAATTATTTAGATATCTATTGGGGAATCTGGATCCATGATTTTGTGATTCCTGAATCTAAAACATGATATTGGAGAATATAAGAGGTCTCTCCTGAGGATGAAGTTACCAATGGTTTACAAGACCATTATGAGGGTTATTATATGCATGGAAAATTGTGGCACATATTACATGGTTAGATAGAGGCATCCTTAGAATGACAGACTTGTTATGTGGGATACTTATGCAAGGACAACTGGGGAATGCATTGCATAGTCATGAAAAAGAGTTATCAAGAATTCCAATATTCTATTGCTGATTTTCGAAGTTTAAGATTCAGATTTCTCAAGACCACAATGGGTGGTTTTTCCAAATGATGGTGTTTGGGAATGAATAAAATATCATTATTTGTACTATCCTTGAATTGAAAAACACTCCTACACAAATTTTTCTTGAGTGAAGGAGGGTGCATTTTAGATGTCAATGTTAGGGGGTAGGCCCCTTTCTGACAAATGTAAAAGAATAATTTGATTTAATTCCATATGATTAGGACATTAGCCATGTATTTTAACATCATATAGTGAAGAAGTTATACCACATAGTTTAAATTCATGTAGTAAGAAAATTATGCTATGAATTTTAAATTCATATGATAAGGATATTAGGGGGGCTATAATTTAGGATCTTTCGCATTGACTGAAATGGTAGTTGATTCACCCTTTCTTGGTAATTTTTCTAGATATGGGATATCATATTCAAGTGTAAGAGTAGAAAATTGTAATATTTAACCTAAGTATCAAAGAATCCAAAGAGTTGTATGTGGAGATGGATTATGGCATTAGAGGAGGTCTCTATCGAGGATGAAGGCACCGCTAATTTAAAAACCCATTTTGTGGGATTTTTATGTAATTCTAACTAGGGCGCATACTACATAGTCAAATAGTGGAATCCTTTGGCTGAAAAACATGTTTTGTGGGCTCTTTTATGAAAACACAACTGGGTAATGTTATAGAATAGTTTGAAAAATAAGTCTTCAATAATTCTGAAACTCTATCAATAAAATTCGATGGAAGTTTATGGATATTCATATTTCCTTAGGCATAGAGTTTGGTTTGTGGGAGGAAAGTATATGAACATTGAAAGATCATTTCAAGTCAAAATTTTCAAAGAATCAAGGGAATAGGTTCTTTATGTAGGTCTGAACCAAATTCATAATGTATGGGGTCTTTATTTTTAGTTTATATGACTAGGATCGTAATATCATGGAAACAATAGGTGATATGTGGCCTTATCTGATCAAGGTTGTTTCTGTATACTTTGGACATGAGGGTGAAAATTGTAAACCACAGTCGTAGAGGTTTCCAAATCGAGAGAGAGGACATGGGAAAAATTTGAAAGTGATGACCACTAATTTTAAATCATAGGTTCCAACATATTATAGTCAATGATTATGGGTACATAAGAGGCTTCTCCCAAGGAAGAAGTTACCTCTAATTAAGAAACCTATTTTGTGGGCTATTTTATGAAATCCCCACTAGAACGTGTACTGTATTTTCAAAAAAAGGAATCCCTTAGCTGATCAACCCGTTATAAGTGTCATTTTATGTAATAAAAACCATGGCATATTAAAACATAGTCAGGTAATGAATTCCTTAGGTTTAAAACATTCCTCCACTAGAGGCCGATGAATGAATATGAAGATTTTAAAGTGTTCAAGATTAGGAGTATTGAATAAAAAATAGGCATTATTCAATGCATAAAGGAAGTGTTTGGAATGATATTTTACCTTTGTTTGGAGTCCCCTGCATAGATCTCACTCATACGCAGAAGGGGGAAAACCTATTTCCTTGGTGGCCCCCTTAATGAGGGGACCCATATTAAAATCTCCTGCATGGACCTTTTGTTAGTATGTAGGAGTGGGGGAATTTTATTTACCCTATGGCTTGGACTAGGATCTAAGTCCTAGTATCCACTACATATCCCACTAGGATGATAACCAAGCCACATGTATTTGTAGATGTTTCAGGTAGTTTAACGTCATTCAATGAAGATGTGGGTTATTCTGATGTGAAAATAAATATTACAGTTAGACCAAGGTGTTGGAACTCTGCATCACTATATATATTTCTTGGGAAATAATCATGCAAAAAATAGTTCTCATTGAGATCTTGTAGTTTATTATCATGTGGAAAGGACAACTGGTGTGGATTTTAAGGTGTTACATATAATCTCATTGATATCCCCAATGGGAATTGATACCCCTAATTTATGCAAGGAACTCCTTTACCAAACTCCTATAACCATGTGAGTTTTTCTCAGTGTTATAAATAAAGAGTGATAAAGGTTTCTAATATATACCAATGGTAACACTGGTGAAGGATATGGACATTGAGACTCTATGGAAACTGGGTTGTGATGTATAACTCATGGGTCGCTACATATCTCATTAGGATGAGAATCAAGCTATACATAGCTCTTGAGATTCCATGACGTTTTACATAAAGTGGTATAGAAAAATATGAACTGACATGGAAGGAAAAAAATTGCAACTAGGATAGGGTATATGACCCATGAGTCACTACGTATCCGGATAGGGAAAGAATCAATCCATACGTAGTTCTTGAAAATGTTCCCTGTGCAGGTTTGATCCATACACATAAGAAGTGAATGGGATTTTTATTTTATTGTGGTGGTATCTAGACCCATGATCTGGTCATCACTACGTATTTCATTGGAATGATAATAAAGCTACATGTAGTTCTTGAAGATGGTTCCCCAAAGCAATTGGGTTTTTATGTGGGGAAGTGGTCCTTATTTTTGGTTGTTACTGGACCCAAGATTGGAGATATGGGCATCATTACGTATCTCATTGGTATGAGAATCAAGACACATGTAGTTCATGAGGAACCATGCAGTTTACATAAAATAGTAAATATTTGGGTCACTTTACATAAAAAAATCATTGTGGCTAGACCATGGAATATGACCCATGTGTCACTATGTATCTTTCTAGAGTAAGAATAAACCCACACGTAGTTCTTGAAATCCCATGCAGTTTAACATCGTGTGGCAAGGATGATATAATTATGGGATTGATACCTACAAAAAGATACATAAGTGACACTATGAAGTGGCAGTGATGTGAGTGGGGATTACACATGGGAGACTCCCATATTTTGAGGGACCACAAAGAGTATTAACTCGTGGTATTTTTGAGGGTTTCTTAATATCAAATGTGGGAGACATTAATTGTACAGTTTAATGTCTTATGGTGAAAAAATGTTGTTTTTTAGTTTTAGGTCTTGCAACTAGGACCTCATATCAGGCAGTTTATCATTGTGTGATAAAGAAGATTATGATAGACAATTTAATGTTGTGTAGTATTAATGTATATGGTGCAATGCAGTTTAATGTATTATATCTAAGATGAACTGTATATGATTAAAAAAAGTAAGACTTAAGGAACCCTACATTCGTTGGAGTCATAATGGGTTCTTCATCCATTAAGATAAAGGAATAAGCTCCATTAGAGTGGACCTTGTGTATGGAGTAAGGTGCCTAAAACTTTTACCCAAGATTTGGATACTTCTTTCCTAGTATCATGGGAGTCCTAAGGGAAAATAACTATTCTACTTGGAGGAATGAATAGATGTGGAACTTCATGTTAAAATCTCATGTTATCTGATTTTGATAAACTTATAAGTGGGGCAAGGTATGAAATCTCTTTTCATCTAGTTAGTCTAACTCATACAATAATTTTTTGGGATTTCCCATATATGGATAGATGATCGAAGATGGAAACTCAGAGTGATGGTAATTGAACCTCAAATGGAAGAACTATTTTTTTCCCATATAGTAGGGAATATGGGGTTTCTTTTGTAGCATTATAGGGAATAGTTTGGTAATCCCTTAATAAATACAATATCTTGTCAGGATAATACTTCTTATCTTTATCCACCATTTTCTAGAGTATGTTGGAAAGGGCCTTGTTGAAAGCCTATATCTGTCCATTGGACATTGCATAATAGGAGGATAAATAGGTTGATTTAATATTGTATTCCTGATATAGCTTCTCTTCCTCAGCTTAATAGAAATTGGTGCCATTTTTTATTAATATGTTACGGGGAAACAAAATCTAGTGATGATGTTGGCTTTGACGAAGCTGATAATGCTTTTGGCCTTGAATTATTTGAGTGGTATTTCCTTAGAACATTTGGAGAATAAATCAGTAGCTATAAATATATACTTGAATTTCTTGGCTGTAGCTAGGGGATAAAGCCCCACTATATCCATTCCCTGTGTGGAAAATGTCCAGGAGTATTTGGTTGTATGTAGATACTCGAGGGGTTGATTAATTAAGTTGGAATGAACTTGGTAGGGATAAAATTTTTAGTGAATTTTGTGCAATCCTTCATCATAATAGGATATAATCCATGCTTGTGGAGGACTTTCTGGTGATTTAGACCATCATAAAGGGTTAAATTAACCAATCTCCACTAGATTTTATCTTTCCCAGTTTATTAGGTGGAAGTATTCCATTATGGGTTTCATCCATCATGTGGTAGGACCATATGGATCGAGGATGGGTATGACTTCATTAATATCCTATATTTTGATTTAAACAAAAGGTTTCACCATGAAATGAATGGAAATGTTGATAATTGTTTTATCCTAGTTTGGATCTGATAGGGCTCTAGCTGCATTTTCCAATGCATCAACCTGGGTATTTTGTGATCATGAGACATGCGTCAATGATGAATGTGAGGGAAATTATACCATAAACCCTCATAAATAATCATAAATGGGGGATTTATCCTCAATCTAATGGCTTAATACCTATTGATCTGTTTGATTATGAACTCTGATTCACCATTAACCTCCAAGTGGTTTACTCGTATATCGAGTGACAATTCCAGGCCTACAATGAGCCCCCAATAGTCCACCTAATTGTCGGTACATCCTTTTAATAATAGGAAAGAGTGTGAAAAAACTACTTTTTCTGGGGATATACACACAATGCCTAACCCAAATTTTTTAGGCATAGGGTCTCCCATTCACTTCCCCATTATACTTCTAGATGCACCGTTAAAAAGAATTTCCCATGTTTTGGTGTTTTCTTGAATATAGATTATCTCTTCATTGAGAAATTTAGTATTTAATGATTTTTCTTCTGAATTTGGGTGTTCAACAAGGAAATATAACAAAGATGGTCATTTCACTACCTTATGAAGCATAAACTATATATTAATCTGATGTAGAATAACTACCCACCATTTGACTCCATGTTAACATAGGATGACTGAGGATGAATTTGAGTGGGTTTTTTACGAGAAACCAAGTGGAAATCATGGTGCTGTATATAGTGCCTCAACTTTTGAACAACAAATATTAATCCCAAGGAGATCTTCTTGATATCTAAATAATTATTCTTAGTTTCATTCATGGTTTTACTAAGATAATAAAGGCTATTTTCATTCCCAACATCATTATTTTGTGCAAGTAAGACACCCTATGATCATTCCAAGGCTATCACATAAAGAATGAGTAGCTTCGCCTCTATAGGTGGAATTAATACATGTGTACTCAAGAAGTAATCATTGAGGGTATCAAATGATCCTTAACACTTGTTGGTCCACTAATATGTGACTCCCTTCCTATTTAGTTTGGTGAAGGGAAATAACTTTCCTACAAGGTTGGATATGAGGCGCCAGATGTTCTCCAAGTTTCCTTGGATTCCTCTAAATTTGTTTATGGTTCGAGGAGGTGACATACCAAGGATAGATTTAGTCTTCTCACGATAAACTTTGATGTTGTAATGGAATACAATGAAGCCCTGAAATTTCCCCAAGGATAACATGAAATCTCATTTAAAGGGGTTCATATTCATGTTATGTTGTTACATATTGTTAAAGACTGTATCGAAGACATCTAGGTGATTGTAATGTTACTGAGGCTTTACTACTAGATCATCAATGTTGAGTTTGAAAAAATTCCTCCTAAAGGGTTTGAAGATGCACTTCATGGAATGTTGGTATGTCTCATCGACATTATTTATGTCGAAGGGTATTACCTGATAGAAAAAATACCCCATGGAAAGATCTAAATGCAGCAGATTATTCATCTTCTGGGGCCATCCAGATTTGGTTATATATATATTTTCCATACATGAAAGAGAGGGATCGGTAACTAGCCATTGCATCAATAAAGAGTTCAATGATTGGAACCGGGAAGTCATATTTGGGAAAATACTGGTTGAGATATCTAAAATCAAAGAAAACACTAATTTTTAAATTATTATTTTTCACTAGGACAATATTGGATAGCCATTTTGGATACCAAAACTCCTAGATAAAGTCTTCCTTGATGACCTTCTCCACTTTGGTCTCAATTTTGAAGGCATGAGTCGGGTGTGTCCTACTAGCTGCATGCTTGTATCCTCGATGCTCTTATGGAAAACCCAAATGATTAGTGGACACCTCGGGGTCAAGGGCTGGAATCTCTATGGAATTTCAGGTGAATACAACCATATGTTTCTTCAAAAATGAAGTATATACCCCATGTTCTTTAGGAGTCATGTATGCACTAATCCGAGTGGACCATGGATCTTCTTATATACCAAGATTTATCTCTTGGAGTTCATCCACAGTGGTGGAGACACATTTTTAAAATGCCATAGGGGTGTCTCTATGGTATTTCTATTCTTCATCTTTCTCAAGTTTTACTTATTCTACCTCTTCTTAGAGGGTAGGTGATGAAGGGTGAATCTTAGAGCTAGTGTAGGAGTCATTATTTGGACATCATGAATAGGAAGCAACTATTTTCGTCCCATCTAACAATAAATGACCTTTTTAAATATTTTAAGGGAAGAAAAAGAGTTGTGAATTAGCATCCATGTATTTTTCCATTAGTTTGGAAACTTCTTCCATCATAGGTGATGGAGTAGATATTTAATATAGCTCAGGGGATGGAATGAATCTATTTTCATCCTGAATTTCATTACATTTTGGAGAGTTAAAAACTTCTCCTATGTCGTTAGGTACACCTGCTATGACTGACATTACGGAAACTAATAAATGAGTTCTTGAATTTGGGATCAACCTTTCAGTTTGATTGATGGGAATCATGTAATATTCAATGATATTCTTAAAATGGTTAGCTGGGATATTCTCAAAACCATTAGGGTCATTTTTTCTCATAACATCATCCTCTATGGACCATGTTCATCCTTTATGATAGAACCCTAGGTAAATGTATTGATAATCACCTGATTTTAATGGGGGTATTGTCACCATGAAATGTATAAATTTGACCATTGAAAAATATTTAAGAGATTGGTGGTATGAAAATGGAATGGTCACATGATGATGTAGCCAAGGTCTTCCCAGTAGAATATTGAAATCAGTTTCCTACTGAAAAACCCTGAGAAATGAATTAGAGATAAGATCCCCGAACTGAGTTCTGAGTGTAATTTCATTAATTGGTTATTGATCATTATTTTCATAACCTTGTAAGATTAGAGTGGAGAGATACAAGTGAGATTTAGTAAGACTTAGTTGGCGAAGATTCTAGACTGGAATGAGGTTGTCCCCTGAGCCACTGTAAATAAATGATTTTCAGATACCAGTTTCATTTAACCTACTGGATATGTAAAAGGGCCTAATGTGTCCATGTTAGATAAAAAAATCATCCTATTACATAAAAGAGATAAAATCATGGCATTAGATAGGATAATTATTTTCATGATAAACATCATTAGTAGCAACCAACACTTAAAACTCTCTTGGACTTGACAATACCCATACGATTGCTTCCTGAAGGTCTTTTGATAGACTCAGGAATTCCAGGATTGATATCATGGCTAGTACTTGGGATAGTTACTTCAAAACATCATATTTCTGATCTAAATATCTACACTTCCAATCATGGAGATTCTATTTTTCATTTTACCTTGGAGCTAATATTTCTAGTATGGATGGACCGTCCCTTAGAGTAGCTGTTGGAAGTTCTTTTTCTCTCATTAGATTAGGCCATCTAGGTCTATGTACTCACCGAGGATATTATGGTGTATCCTCTAACTAGTATTCCTAGATGATCATGTTAAGGAATACCCTATCATGTTTGGGTGAGATACCTTGTTACTATTGAGCTCACTAGAGGGATATCTTATGAGTTTCGGCCATGTAAAAGGTTTGAACTTGGGTGTGGTTGATGTATTTAATATTGGAATGATCAGGCCTTCCCTCATAAACTCAACTTTGATTAACTCTCCCTCCAGTTATCCTATCAAGTATAGGGAATTCAGGTTCATAATTAAAATCATCATCTACGAAGGGATGCATTATGTAAATGACATTAATGGAACCAAATATCAACTCTTCATCTAATAAAGATTCATCATAGCGGGATGATTCTTGTTGTACCATTTGATGGGGCAGTTCTCATGATTTTGGGACTGTTGGTATAAATTCATCTAAGGCCAAGGATAACTTTTTCCTTTACATGATATCAACTTCTAGCTTTTCATTCTCATATTTTAGGCCATGTCTCTTTTTTAGGATTTTTCTTTAGAGGATTTGGATTTTGATGAAGATAGATTTGATGTAGTGGAAGTGGTTAAGGGCACAATGTGTTGTTTTAACTATGCTTAGAGAATAGCATGAGTCTATCTGATCATTTTTCTAACCATCCTATTACCAAACATCTCTATACCCTATCTTTTAACTTCTTTTAACTCACTATCTTTTCCTCCAGATTAGTAGATGAAACAAATACTACATGAGATGGATAAGTTTTTAGTTTCCCTTGCCCAGAGTCCATCATCTTTTGTATGAGGTCTTTGAAAACAAAACAGTCCAAGATGGGGTATGCCAACATTCAATAGAAGGGGTATTAGTTTGAGAGATCTTCATCACCTTCTTTGTTGGAATTCCTAGGATTTGGAAACATGACTATGTTTTTTTCCAATACCTAGATGAAGTAGTTGGGGAATTGGCCATTTAAAAAAGAATATACCTTGTTTTTCATCTCCTCAAACTATTTCTGCCTTTGATCTCTCTAATCATCTTGACTATCTGGTCATTATTGCTGATGCTTGAGAGGTGGAGCCCTACGATATGGTGTGGTGTTTGAAGTAGGAGTGGGTACAAGGGCCTACTTAAGTGTAACTATAGTGGAATTTGATTTCCTATTATCATTCCCTGAGATGATAGAATTACTCAAGACTCGAATTTAGTCTATATGATGGATTTCTATACCTTTTGAGGAATTGAGGCAAGGTCCTGAATCCCGTCTGTGTATTTCATAGGGATCAATGGTGTGCACAACTCGTCGTGAAGGTTCACTACATAGATGAGCAAGAAATCTTCTTTAAGGGGTGGTAGGTTCAATGAGTTTGTCAATCCTTTCCACTGAGCAGTGAAATACGAGACTCCTTCATTCTCCTTATGCTTACAGTTCATGAGATTGAAGACTGTGGTATTCAAAAACATTGAGCTGAACTAGAAGAGTAATTTATGATAGAGATCTTTCCATCTAGTGATTAAATAAGATTGAAAACCTGTTTACCATAAAAAGATTGGTTTTTCTTGTGATTGCACAAAGAACTTGAGTTTCACCACCTCCTTTTATTCAAGGGTCCCCATCATGAGATCACAGTGAGAGAGAAAATGAATCAAATGATACTATGGGTGTCATAATCCATTGAATATTGAAAATATAGGGTTCTCTAAGTTTTTTGAGGGAATATTTGGATCTACCCATTTAGTATAAAGCTTCTTTTCTATCTATATTAGTGTGCACCATTTATACATAGATTCCAATAGAGTTGTTAGTGACTCAATAGTATTCATATGAATTTGAGGAATGTATGGATAATTCAGGACTTGAGTAGGTGTAGTGGATGGAGCCTAAATGGGTGCAACAACATATAGGTCCATTGGTGGCCGCACTACTAGTACTTTATGTGGATACCAAATAAGGGAAGGCCTGTGAGGATGTTCAAGATCCTATTCTGGAAGCACACCCAGTGGAGGGAACTCTCAATATGCTTATACAGGATCCAAATATATGGGTTGATACCACACATTTAGCATATGGTCCAATTCTGCCTAAGTTGCTATGGAAACTGTCTTTGTTGATGTTCTCCAACTAGAAGTGTGAGTTGACAATTTTCGTATAGAATGTATCTAGTAGGAAATATTCTGTAGAGTAGTTCTGGGTTGATTTTCCTCAATTATCTCATCTACTCCTCTTGTTGAGTGAACTTTTCCTTCAGATAAAGGGAATTACCATGTTCATAAGAGAGGTGATGTTAAATTTTACACTTGAAGTTTTTTCTTCTTTGATGGAGTTGGAGGATGATTGTTCGAGGGAGTACAAAAATTTCAAGAAAACCTCTAGTTCTGGGTACATACACCTCCTTTATTCATTTTTATGGACAAAATCATGAACTAGACCCTCCTTTTATGACTCTTATGAACTAGACTCATGTTATGAAGGATTTTCAGTTATAGTATTGATGACGTTCACTAATGCATAATGAATTGTAAGAATTTTGTCAGTATATTTTTGAGACCACCTTCTTCTTCATCCTCCAAGATGCCTTTCCCTATCCTTTGTTGATTTTTTGGGAGATTATTAGTGGAAAGTAATCCTAAGGTAATCTTCAAATTGTTCATTCATGTGTGTTTCAAGTGAAGGAAATGGATCATAGTATGACTTGATCTATGAGGATCCACTTTGTAGAATTTTCCTCAATCAGGAAAAGACTAATTCCCATGGGGGAGGGGATTATTGAGGTGAAAAATCCCCTATACCTAAAGGATGGGGTTGTTCATGTTCTTATTTCATAATCCTTTGGGGTTGGTTTTTTTACCTGAGGTTTGGGTTAAAAATTTCCCCAACCCTGTAGGATGATGTTTCTATTGAACTATTTTGGATGATATTACCTTGGGCCATTATTCTGATTTTATGGAGTATTGTCAGAACATTGGATGGGTGCCTTATGACAACCGTTCTTTTTATTACACAATTAAACCTAATTTATTACATAAACTTCACTTGATACAACATAGAAGATCGAGAGGTCTAGTGTCATTGGGGATTAGGATAATTACATAAAAAATTAAAACATGAAATATAACATCTTTATTGAAATCTTCCTTTACATGACCACTATATTCCCTCGTACTTAGCATAGCATGGGATAACCTAAGGACATGCATAAGAAAAGGGTGATCTATAAAGCTGACTAAGGGAATAATCATGGAATAACATGAGGAATACAATACATGTCAGAAAATAGGCATATCAATAGAGCACAATAGAATAATAAACTTAAAGTCATGATAAAGCATGATAATTATAACATGGAAATGTGGCAACAACACTTAACATGGAATTAGCATGAGCCAAGGCTCATTTCACATGAAGTATGAGTAAACACTCATTGCACATGAAGCACAAGTAAACCCTCATTGCACTATAATTATCATGAGTAAACACTCATTTCACATAACGTATCATGATATTATACTTTACCCAATGCATTAGAGCACTATAAGGGCGCACCCTTCTTAAACATTTCATTTCATGCATAAGTGTGGCACATGGATCATATAACACGGATTCATAGAACATCATAATTTATTCAACAATAAAGGAATATTGAATTTATACACGAAACGTTATAATCAATAAATAAATGTGCATGAAGGTGAATACCCTTGATAGAGAAATGAGAATGGTACTCACTACACAATGACATTGTCTTGGAAAATCGGTGCAATTTCGGCAGCGTAACGACATGACGTAAGTTTTCATAAAAATGGGTGATGATAGAGAAAGTGGTGTCTCATAATATGTACATGAAATTGACCGTAAGAGGGTAATATAGATACATGTCCCAATAATTGTAATGGAATTTAGATTCATGATACAAATTAATTGCTTGAATGTAAGTGAGGAGAGATAAATTCCTTCCGTAATTTCGACATAGTAACAGGTGTACATGGGAGGCATTTATTGATAGAGAAAGGGGTATCTAATAATTCAAAAATAAAGAGGGAATAATGGGGGAGGTTCAAAACCATACCCAAACATTTATAATTGAAATTAAAAGGGCATAACAATTTAAAGAATATTGGACCAAAATGAGAATGGAAGAAAAACCCTTACTCGGAAGCGTGCTTCCAAAGGCTTGAGAGAGGCTTGATAGAGGCTTCTTGGGAACTTGGGGAAACTTGGGAGGATTATAGAGAGAGGATGGAAGAGGTTGGATGAACTCCAAAGGCTTTGAGTGAGGAGGAGGTGGGAGATTGGGGGGGTTTATATAGGAAAGGAGAGGGAATTATTTATTATTTAGGTTTGGGACACCTCATATTAAACTAATCAAAACCAAAAACCAGCGCATGGTTTATTCCAATGGGTTTTTAAAAATGGGAGTGGAAAAAAATAATTTATAATGAAAAATTCCAAACATCTTAAAATAATGGGGTTGATTATGTGGAGGTGAGTCACACTCCCAAGGAAAACATTTTAAAAAGAAAAGATGTTTAATAAGTCTTGAAGGGTCCACTAAAGATTTGTATACAAACAAACCCAAAATCACATTATTTTAATGGTAAAAAATATATTGTCCGAACAAAAAGTTTATAGTATTTTATTACATCACTATTGGGTCATTATGATGTTATAAAACACATTATATATTTAAACAGTATTTAATTTTTACCCAAAAATTTGACTGTCTTAGAAAATTATGAAAAATTCACCATTGGATAATTTTGACATCCTAATTCCAGAAATAGTGTTCATTTTATCTAAATAATTTTATAAATATTTTAATTTTCACTTTTAAAATAAAAATCTACATTTACCGAAAATTCAAGGGTTTTGACAAAAATAGCTTTCAAACCTTAATAAAAATTAAAATTGCATTCATAAAATTATATGATCATTAATATTTAATAAAAATTAATTTAATAATAATAATAATAATATTGTATTAAAATATTATTTAATTAAAAAATCCATTAATTCATCAAAATATATTTCTAAGTTGAACATTAACTAAAAATACTATTTGTGCCTTAAAAACTTTTTATAAGGTAACAATAATAAAATGAAAGTATATTAATTATTATATACAAAATTAATGTACATAACCATAGTGCTGAGGTCTTGTTACATAACCCCTTATAACACCCTTATAAGTCCGAAGAGTAAGGTGTGCGATGGTGACAGACTCTTGGGGTCGCTCAGATAACATTGCTCAGGTGGTAATCTCTATCAACTTCCACTTCTCTCAGAGGTGGTCCAGCTTGAGCTTAGCATATCCAAGCTCGGCTTGGGCTTGGTCAAGAGTGAAGCACAAAGATGCAACCTACTTTCCAAGCTCTGAAAAATGGTCTTCGCATGGGGCACGTCTACAGGATGAGGCCATCACTTCCTTTGTTTGAGTAAATTGGATTTGTTAAAGCCCTATATTTATACTAATCATGTGATCACTATTCAATGGATATATTAGCAACGATCACAATTCTTAACATAAAACCAAAGAAGTTGACATTTTATATAAAAATATTACATAAATATACATTTAATTAGATCAAGAGGGATTTCCATTTTTGAAATTTTGAGTTGTTACAATCTTCCCCCCTTAATAAATTTCACCCTCGAAATATCCTTTTCCCACACTAAAACAGATTTGGGTAACTCTGCTTCATCATTTCCTCTGATTCCCATGTCGCTTCTTCAAACTTGTGGTTATGCCACAACACCATGATGAGGGGCATTGTCTTATTTCGTAGAACTTTTTCTCTATGATCTAATATCTTGACTAGTTTCTCCTCATAAAAAAGATCATCCTTTAACTACACCACCTCTAAAGAGAGTACATGTGAAGGGTCCAATATGTACTTCCTTAAGAGGGATACATGAAATACATCATGTACTTTGGCCATGGTAGGTGGAAGTGTAAGTCGATAGGCCACATCCCCAACATGATCAAGAATCTCGAAGGGGCTGATGTACCTTGGACTTAACTTCCCTTTATTTCCAAACCTCATGACATTCTTCCATAGAGATATGCGTAGAAATACCATGTCTCCAACATTAAACTCAAGGTCTCATCGACGGTTATCTGCATAACTCTTCTATCAACTCTGGGCTGCCTTGATATTCTACTAAATGGTTTTCACCTTATCTACAATTTCTTCAACCATTTCTGGTCGAAGCAGCTTATGATCACTAACCTCATCCCAACACGCTGGTGTTCTACACCTTTTCCCATAAAGGTCTTCATATGGTGCCATTTGGATGCTCGAGTGGAAACTATTATTATAAAAGAACTCAACTAGAGGAAGATGTTGATCCCATCCTCCATTAAACTCCATTGATCATGCTCTCAACATGTCCTCAAGTTTTTGGATAGTCTGCTTGGATTGGCCATCAGTTTGAGGATGATAGGTCGTACTGAAGTTTAGTTTAGTATTCAGAGCATGTTGAAGACTCCTCCAAAACTTATAGGTGAATCTTGGAACTCAATCGGGCATAATAGATAGTGGTACTCCATGCAGCCTTACCACTTCCCTGATATATATCTGTGCCAGTTGATCCAATGATAAATCCTCCTGAATAGAAATGAAGTGTGTAGCCTTTGTAAGATGATCCATAATATCCTAGATTGCATTGTTGCCTTTGGATGTCTTCGGAAGTCTGGTGACAAAGTCCATAGTGATGTTCTCCCATTTCCATTCCGGTATGGGCAATGGTTACATCATCCCTTTAGACATCTGCCTCTCTACCTTCACTTTATGACACACCAGGCACTTTGATGTATATTCATCAATCTCCTTCTTCATATTACCCCACCAATAATGATCTCTGAGATCTCGATACATTTTTGTGTTTCCTGGGTGAATAGAGAAATTTGAACTATATGCATCTTCCAAAGGTTCCATCTTCAGCTATGGACTTGATGGAACACATAGTCTTTTCCTAAATATCACAATTCTTTCTTCATTAACATTAAACTTTGAGGATTTCCCTTTTCTGAAAGATTCCACTTTTTCCTAAATTCCCACATCATCCTTTTGAGTATCCTTTAACATTTCCAAAAGTGACAGTTGAGCAATTAGTTGTGAAAGGATTGATGATGTTCCCTTATTTATGATTCACATGTCCATCGTCATCAAATCTAATAATATTGGATCCTTTTCTATTCTCATCAATGATTGAATCATTGGGTCCTTTCTACTTAGGGAATCTGCCACCTTGTTCGCTTTCCTAGGGTGATAATGGATTGAGAAGTCATAGTATTTGATCAACTCTAACCATCTTCATTGGCGCATGTTCAACTCTTTCTGTGTGAATATATACTTGAGGCTTTTGTGGTTCATTTATATTTCACACTTCTCACTAAAGAGATAATACTGCCATGTTTTCAAAGCGAAGATCACTACAACCAACATGAGGTCATGTGTTGGATAGTTCTATTCATGAAATTTCAATTTCCTTGAAGCATAGGAAATGAATTTTTCATTCTTGATCAACACACATCTCAGGCCCTTCTTCGAAGCATCACTGAATACCAAAAAAAGTTCTCCACTTGTGGGTAAAGTGAGCACGGGCACAGTGATA
This sequence comes from Viscum album, assembly GCA_963277665.1. Taxonomy (NCBI): domain Eukaryota; kingdom Viridiplantae; phylum Streptophyta; class Magnoliopsida; order Santalales; family Viscaceae; genus Viscum; species Viscum album. The sequence goes on along the minus strand of OY728157.1, from coordinate 2,055,334,138 downwards.
AGCCTCCTTTTCAACTCCTTGAAGCTTTCTTCACATTAATCACTCCAAGAAAACTTTAATACCTTTTGAGTTATCTTGGTAAGAGGGTTGGAAAATCATGAAAAATTTCACACAAATTGTCGATAATATCCAGATAACCCCAAGAATCTACAGATATTCGTTACCGATGTTGGCCTAATCCATCTTTCAATTGCATATATTTTGTAGGTATCCAAAGATATCCCATTTCTTCTGATGATATATCCCAAGAATGAGACCTCCTTCAAACAGAACTCACACTTACTATACTTTTCATAGAGCTTCTCCTTCCGCAAGGTCTCTAGTATAGTTCTTAGATGCTCCTCATGATCCTCCTTGGTTTTGGAGTATATCAGAATATCATCTATAAATACTACCAAAAATTTGTCGAGTTAATCTCTAAAGACACTATTCATCATGTCCATGAAGATTACAGGAGCATTAGTGAGTCCGAAAGGCATTATTATGAATTCATAGTTCCCGTATCTTGTACGAAAAGTGGCCTTGGGGATATCTTCCTTCTTCACCCTTACATGATAATATCCCAACCGCAAATCCACCTTGGAGATGTATTGTGCTTCACACAACTGATCAAACAAGTCATCAATTTGTGGGAGAGGATACTTGTTCTTTATCATGATTTTTTTGAGTTCATGATAATTAATTCAAAGGCGCATTTACCTATTCTTCTTGTTGATGAAGTGGACTAGTACACCCCATGGTGAAGCACTTGGGCGTATAAACCCATTACCAGATTCTCTTGTAGTTGTTTCTCTAGCTCCTAAAGATCCACAACAACCATTCTATACAGAGTCTTGGATATTGGAAACGCCCTAGGTATAGAATCAATTGAGAATTCAACATCTCTTATAGGGGAAGACCAGGGAATTCCTCGGGAAACACTTCAACAAATTTCCTCATAATATGAATTTCTTCAAGGATGGTTGCCTCCTTAGACTCAATCATCTAAGACAAATATGTGTTCTCATAGGGCAGTAATATCCATGCTTGAGATGATGGAGCTAAAGAAGATTCATCTTCCTCCTTTCACTTGATTAGAATCAGGGGTCGATTATCCACATGGAGAGTGATTTCCCACTCACGGAAATTTATGTTGGCTCTATATAAGGAAATCCAATCTATTCCAATAATTGCATCAAATTCTACTAGAGGGAGTATGACGAGGTTCGCTGGGAAATCCAGTCCACAGATTATGATAGGGGAGGAGTTATATTCATGGGATACAATGATTTCCCTATTTGTCGTACTCACCGACATCTTTACTTCCATGATTTGTGGTGGTGTTGAGATTGTTCTACTAAACTTTTGGGATATAAAAGAATGCGTAGAACCTGAATAAAAAAGTAATTTTGCTATTATTGAATGAATAACTAACATACCTATCACCACTTCATTGTTGGGGTTCACTTCGGTAGTACTGATGGAAAAATCTCACCCTTGCTACGTTGGAGGTTCTTGGTTGCCTCCGAAAACCCTTGGCTTAGGGAACTGATTTACAAGATTCCCTGGTTCTTTGAAATTGTAGCAATGAACCATGAATTGAGGTTCTAACAGAGTGTTCCTCTCCTCTATCGCAGCCATGGGTCTTTCTTGCTGATAGTTATTAGCCAGGTTCCCTTCTCTTCCACACCTAAATCATTTCCTCATCCCCTTTTGGAAATTTCTGGGGTTCTTCTTTTCCGATCCTTTGGCAAGTTGGGTGCTGTATATTCTTAGCACCGTTGGATTTATCCATCAGAACACCATCATTGAAGTCTACCTTACACTTCTTATCCCCATGATACCCCTAAGATTCTCCAATTTCCATTTGGACCTTGAGGGCACATTTGACACTTTTCTCATTGTTGTCGATGTCATAGATTTCCAGTGATTTCCACAGGCTAGGTTTTGGCCCACTAAAGAAGCGTTCAACCTTTCATTAAGGGTAACGAAAAAGATAGAGGCGTATCATCCAAGACTGGTGAAGTTTTCCTCATACGCTCTGATAGATTCGTCGTTTTTTTTCTTAAGTGCAAGGAAGTCCCTTTCCATCTTAAGCTAGAGGGTGCGTGAAAAATAATTATCAAAAATCATCTTCTGAAAATCATTAAATTCCAATGCCTTGATCTATTCCTTAGGCTTCATATTTTTTATCAACATCCACCATTGATCAAATTAACCCTCCATATGATAAACATCTAGGAGGACATTCTTATATTCAGAACATTGAAGGATGGAGAAGATATTTTCAATGGAGTTGATCCATTGTTCAGCGATTGAGGGATGAGATGATCCATTAAAAGTAGGAGGACTTTGTCTCATGAAGCTCTAGATAGCGACTTGTTCTTTCTTGGGGGGGGGGGGGGGGTTGAACGTTCCTCTTGACCCATGTTTTTATTCAAATCTTGAGTTAGCTGAGAGAGAAGTGTGACAAATTTCGTGATTCCCGCTCCCATTGGATTGGGCATCTCAGTAGTACAGTCCTCACAGTGATCTTCACATTAGTTTTTATCCCAAGTCCTCCTATTACCGGCCATTGGCTGGAATAAAAGGAAAGTTAGGGGTAATACAAGGACAAAACTGATGAGTTATAAAAAACTTTTATTTCCTTAACATATGAATCTATTGGCTTCAGTTTATGTTATCCATGATATACTTTCTAACATATATTCTTAGGGAATTTTTTAGTCCCTTAATAATGGTTCATACTAAGCTTGTGAATTTACCAAAGCATATCCCCCAGGAGTGTTGTAACCAAGAGTGTATCAATTCCAGTTTTCATGCACCAGTTCTCATTCGAGTCTAGCTCAAAGCGCTGTTTTAGGGTTTTACCCCTAGAATACATATGTGCCAGAGCCACCTCTACCTGTTCGTATCCAGACAGGGATTTATTTTCTTGATAAACCACTTACTTAATACCCACAAAATATTAGGGATTTTTTTTATTTTACTTAGTCTTGTCTCTAAGGATTTACTAGGGTTTTCTAATCCTAATCCCCAAAATAACTAATCCTCCCTCTGATACCAACTATGACGACCCTGCTTTTTATTACACAATTAAACATAATTTATTACATAAACTCAACTTGATACAACATAGAATATCAAGAGGTCTAGTGTATTTGGGGCTTAGGATCATTACATAACTACTTAAAACATGAAATACAACATCTTTATTGAAAACATCCATTAAATAACCACTAAATTCCCTTGTACTTAGCATTTCATGGGTTAACCTGAGGACATGCATAAGAAAAGGGTGAGATATAAAGCCTATTAAGGAAATAATAATGTAATAACATGAGGAATAAAATACATTTTAGACAATAGGCATATCAATTGAGCACAAGAGAAGCATAAACATAAAGGCATGATAAATCATGATAATCATAACATGGAAATGTGGCAACAACACTTAACATGGAATTAGCATGAGCCAAGGCTCATTGCACATGGAGCATGAGTAAACCCTCATTGCACAGGAAGCACGAGTAAACCCTCATTGCACATGATGTATCATTATACTCTAATTTACCCAATGCATTGGAGCACTATAAGGGAGCACCCTTCTTAAACATTTCATTTCATGTATAAGTGTGCCACATGGATCATATAACATGGATTCATAAAACATCATAATTTATTCCATGATAAATGAATGTGGAATTAATACATAAAACTTTATAATCAATAAGTAAATGTGCATAAAGGTGAATACCCTTGATAGAGAAATGATCATGGTATTCACTACACAATGTCATTGTCTTGGAAAATCAGTGCAATTTCGACAGCGTAACGGCGTGACGTAAGAATTCATAAAAATGGTTGATGAGATAGAAAGGGGTGTCTCATAATATGTACTTGAAATGGAAAGTAAGGGGTTCATATAGATACATGTCCCAACAATTTTAATGGAATTTAGATTTATGATACAAAAGAATTTCTTTAATTTATGTGAGGAGAGATAAATTCCTTTCGGAATTTCGGCATAGTAACAGGTGTACATAGGAGGAATTTATTAAGAGAGAAATGGGTCTCTAATAATTCAAACATAAAGATAGAAGTATTTGGGAGGTGATAAACCATACCCTAAAATTTGTAATTGAAATTAAAAGGGTATAAATATTTAATAAATATTGGACAAAAATGAGAAAGGAAGAAAAACCCTTACATGGAAGTGTGCTTCCAATGGCTTGATAGAGGCTTGAGAGAGGCTTCTTAAGAGATTGGGGAACCTTGGGAGGATTCTAGAGAGAGGAGGTTAGAGTTTTGACTAACTCAAAAGGCTTTTAGTGAAGAGGAAGTGGGAGCTTGGGTGGGTTTATATTGGTAAGGAGAGGGAATTGTTTATTATTTAGGTTTGGGACACCTCACATTAAACTAATCAAAACCACAAATCAGCCCATGATTTTTTCACATGGTTTTTTCCGAAGTGTAGTGGAAAAAATATTTTATAAGTCCAAATTCCAAACTTTTGAAAATTATGGGGTTGCTTATTTGGAGTGAGTCCCACTCCCAAGGAAAACAATTTAAAAAGGGAAAATGTTTAATAAGTCTTGAAGGGTCCACTAAAGATTTGTAAAATAAATCAAACAAACCAAAAATCACATTATTTTAATGGTAAAACATATATTGGACGATCATAAAGTTTATATTATTTTATTAAATCACTATTGGGTCATTATGATGTCATAAAACACATTATATATTTAAACGGTATTTAATTTTTACCCAAAAATTTGACTATCTCAGAAAATTATGAAAAATTCACCATTAAATAATTTCGACGTCCTGATTCCAGAAATAATATTCAGTTTATCTAAATAATTTTCTTAATATTTTAATTTTCAGCTTTAAAATAAAAACCAATATTTATCGAAAATTCATGGGTTTTGACAAAAAAATGGATTTCAAACCATAATAAAAATTACAATTGCATTCATAAAATTATACATTAATTTATATTTAATAAAAATTAATTTAATAAAAATAACAATATTTTATTAAAATATTATTTAATTCAAAAATCCATTAATTCATCAAAATAGGTTTCTTAGTTGACCATTAACTAAAAATACTATCTGTGTTTTAAAAACTATTTACAAGGTAAAAATAATAAAATGAAAGTATATTGATTATTATATAAAAAATAATGTACATAACTATAGTGCTAACGTCTTGTTACATAACCCCTTATAACACCCGCATAAGACCGAAGAGTAAGGTGTGCGATGGTGACAGACTCTTGGGGTGGCTCAGATAACATTTCTTGGGTGGTAATCTCTATCAACTTCCACTTCTCTCGTAGGTGGCCCTGCTCGAGCTTAACATATTCAAGCTCGGATTGGGCTTGGTCAAGAGTGAATCCCAATTATGCAACCTCATTTCTGAGCTCTGAAAAATGGGCTTCGTATAAGGAACGTCTACTACATGAGGCCATCGCATCCTTTGTCTGAGTAAATTGTTTTTGTTAAAGCCCTATATTTATACTAATCATGTGATCATTGTTCAACGACTATATTAGGAACAATCACAATTCTTAACATAAAACCAAAGAAGATGAAATTTTATATAAATATTTTACATAAATATATATTTAATTAGATCAAGTGGGATTTACATTAATGAAAGTTTGGGTCATTACATACATCATTCAGTGTTCACTTGGATCAACCATTTCTGAAGATCACTTTACTATTTTTGATAATTGTTCAATCTGACGAACATCATCCTCTAATATGAAATCTTTCTCGATATTCTTACATGCTTGATGCAATAGTTTTTATATAGTTTACTCTCTTTTTGACCGATGTCAATGAGATCTAGTCTATCCTGTTCTTATTGTGCATATCTTCGCTCATGGATAGGGTCTATTTGTTGGATCTAGACTAAGGTTATAACATTTCATGATACAACCTTTGGTGGGATTTTCTGATTAGGGAGAATAGTGATGTGTAATTATTCTTGTGCACCCCATCTTCTGATACTAACACTAGATGTGGTATCTATGATCAACTATTGTAACATCATTAATTCTTCGAGGCTTTCACATTGAAGAGATCCTTGCTATTTCTTAATCTTTAGATGTCATGAATCTAAGAGGGATTCCAAGTCAATTTGGTGTTTCAACCCTTCTATTACCTTGAAGTAACTTTGATACTCATTATTGGGTAATACATTAACTTTCAAGTGACGAAGCGTTTTCCATTTTTTGAGGAAGATGCCACACATAAAATCTTCCAAAAACTCTTTTGGAATGATATATTGAGTAGTTTCTAAAGGCTATAACATTTCTAGTATGTCATCTTTAACCAAATATTTTCTCATATTTAGTATATCTACATCATCTTTCAATAGAGGTTCTTCAACCTCATATGACCAGAAAAGATTCTTTCCAGTTTCCTTATCATAATAAATGAGATTAGTAGGGGATTCTTATATTGTACTGGAAGTAAAGTGACCCAAGGGTGGTTTGGAGAATGAATGTCACCTTGGACTGTCTTATGGTTGAGAAAGGAATTCACCTGTCAATAATAAGGTATCAGACATGACTGACCTTCTGTTCGAATGTTCCTTGTGGTTGGAAGGCTTTATCATCACTACATTTCAAATTGGAGAATTATCTTAACAATGTGAAATTATATTATGGAAAAAACTTTCATAGGAAATTCCATTATGGGGAGGACCACCATGATGGATTACAGAAAAGGGAAGACCCTCTTTCTCCTTGTTCTTCTAACAACATTGAGGGTTTCCATGGATCTCATCAAGAGATAATCTCTCTAGATCGACCATATTGTTTTCATGAAGTAAGATTTCATGGTGATGTGTCAAAAAAGGTCCTTCATAATTACTTCTAATGCTCCCATATTTTTTTAATGGGAGAGTAGGATCTTGATTTTCCATAGGTAAACATCTAAGGGATTCTAGAACTCTGTCATTAAGAAGGTGCAGATTTTAGATCAGCTCTTGATCTTCGAATAATATTTATTGAGGCTAATTTTTGGGTGCCTTTTTTTTGAGAGGTTGCGGAAACTTTCAGGGAGAATTGGTTTTCATGGGAAGGTATTTGTTCCTACTTTAGAGTGTCCATTAGGATATTTTAGTTATCTCAAGTTGGTGTGGGTGTATGTTCCTGATCCGGTTGTCTGTATAATATGGGGTTGTCTGTTGTATGACCCTCCTGTATAGAAGAAGAGGTATGTATCTACTATGGGTGACATGATGATGAGCCACCAAACTTATGGGGACAAAGTTATGTGTCCGTCCCTTGGGTACTTCTATCATCACTCTTATGATGTTCTAGAAAGCCTCTAGGATATGAGAATGAATTTGATTCTTCTCATTCACCAATACCAGAATTTGTTTTGTGATGTTAGTGATTGTAAAATGGATATAACTCCATTTAGTATCTATATTGGGTGTATGATCCTACTCCTTTTCTCCCTTTCCTACTAGTGGATACTGATATTACTCATGTATGGGGGAAGAGGGTTGAATCTCCCCCCAACTTATCATCAGGGATTTCTGACACACTCCTTAGGGTGATTCCAAACAAGGCTTTTGGAAATCTTGGTGGGTTAAGGTAGGTGCATGTTCCTTATTTTATGTTTACAAAATATTTGGTTGTAGGTATTCTTTGAATTCTACTAAACTAGTCTGGCAGATGGTTGAAGGAAGGATGGTGGGTGTTTGTGCCCGCTTTCAATTTTCCACCAAATAGGATTGGTGGAATTTTCCGGAGGGGTAAGAGGTGTGACCTTGATCTCTTTTGATCATTCATTACCATTGATAGGCCATCTTTCATGTCTATATATGGATTACCTGGGACATTCCACCAAGTACAACACCCTCATCATGTTGAGGGCTCACTACTGCACGACATTGGGGGCAGTGATTGTTGGAAAGAGTCCTTGAGAAGGAACCCCATGTTTTTGAGATGATTCCATTTACAATCACTTGATCCACCTCCCAATGGTAAGGGATAGACTGATTGTTGTGTAATGGGGAAAAAATCCTTAAATGGTTGAAGATGACGGTTGGCGTCGTCTACTTTAGGACAACTGTTCATTGCTTACCGGATGATCGGGGGTGATTGTTGAGCTGGAGGGCATGTCAAGAGGCCTCCAAGGTTAGGATTGTACCATTATGATAGTACCCTTGGACCAATACATTTGATACCCAACATTGAATATATTGTGTTGGTGATGGTGTCCTTCACATGGATGAAGACCGAAACTGAACGGCTGTTGGGGAATTAATCGATGAAATCTTGAATGGTACCACTAGATTGAAGGGATCTATGAGAGTAAGTGACTGGAATATATGATAGATAGTAAAAAACCATTTTAAAGAAACTTCTTTTTGGATGAACACATGAATGATTGATTTCATTATCTAGACATATTTTATCAATTAAAAGGGGTCTGGAAGATTAGTAACATCGTCATCTTGGTTAAGGATTCATGTCGAGTTCACCATTTTTTGTTTCCCCTATATAATGTGTGTTATGGTTAGGAATAATTATTTTAGAATCATTTATAATGGGTTTTTAATGGAATAAGAAAAACCAAATAGTTCAATATTCATATGGACTTGCTTTCTAAAGGTATGCACTCATAAGTGATTTTGAACTACATTGCATAAGAACTCACATTGGTCAATAAGTTGAGAGGTCGGGCTCATCACACCGTTTTGGGGGGAATTAATTTCTACTCCATAGATATATTATATATTTATGACATGTTCATGAATCCTTAATTATTTGCCATGTATTACGCGGTTTTCCCTTGAAATTAACAATCAATTATTAGCATGTATAGAATTTAGAATCATCAGTATGTATCTGAGGTTTCTTGTCAATGGATATATCAGTATGTATCTATGGTTCTCAATAAATGGTATCCTATTATATAATTCTAAGAGATTATTTGGTTGTTTTTAAGACGATGTTAGTTTTCTAGCCACATAGTGGGGTACTCTGGAGTTTATTGTCATCCAGGGTGACTGAGGTTACTCGGGAGTTTATTTTCATCGAGGGAGATGAGAGTTGTTTTGATGTTGGGATCGAACCCATAGATGGTCTTCCTATATATCCTTGTGAAAGGAATAAAAAATCACATAGTTTGGGGCCGCTTAATGGGCACATCATACCTTTTATGGTCATGTGATAAGGACATAACCATACAGTTTAATATCATGTTGAAGGATGTCTAAGTGGAAAATTCCTAGTCAATGTTTTGTGTGGGAATTATGCTAAAGTAGCCCAAGGAACCTGGAAGGGATAATAATTTCATTGTTGAATTATACCCTACTAGAATATGGCCTAGAGAGAACAAGGTTGATTTGGGGTGTTGGGTTTTAACCTCATGGAGGATTCCTATATATCCCATTTCGACGGAAATCCCACGTAATTTATTTTTTCTCACAAGGGAGTATGTCCCTTCGAGAGTATTATGTTGAGGATTAATCCTGAAGAGGATTCCATATACAGGGACTATGAAGGATTCTTTAACTCAGAGTGGATAGGAGGTTTACTTTAGAGATTACTCTTGATGAGGATGTCCAGATTAGGGGGATTATTATTAGAGCTTACTCTCGAAGAGAATTCCTATTGAGTTCGGGCCTTAGGTTGGTGTCTTATGTATCCTGTTGAGAGCAGGAATCATATTCCTTGCAGTTCAATAAGTTTTTTACGGATCATATAGAAGTAATGATTATTATTAACCTCTCTGCCCCCCAGATTCATGCTCCGCGTGACAAATAAGAGGAAATAAAAGATCTGGAAAACAACACATTTTTCCTTCTCTTCTAGTGGATGAGGCTGGGGATACAACACTAACCCCTCTTCAATTAAATTGGAAATGATTCCAAGTCATGGAGATTGAGTAAATAATGAAGGTGAATGATGTGAAGGTAGAGAGGAGAAAGACTGTAAACTCCTACAAGAAAGGCTAGGGATTACTCTAGGAGGGATTAACTAAAATTGGTTCCACAATAGGAGTATGATCTAATTCCATGTTGAATGGAAAATCAAGCGTAGTCCTCACCCTCCATGATAGGATACAGAGGCTCAGAGTCTTAGATATGACAAAGTTATGGTATGATCCTAACTCTAATGCCCAAGATAGGGAACTCCCTAACACTATCCCTAGGGTAAAGTTCCTCATGACCATGGCGATACATACTCACATGCAACTTGAGAACCCTGACCAGTTGACCATACAGGTGTGAGGAACCGATAACCATTGGAATATATACCCAAATGGAGGGCACACTAATGTTCCACCCGCTATGGTTGTGTAAGTCCAGAGGCATAATGACCCTTATTTTTATTTCATTACTATTGCATAATTTTAAATACAAACATAAACTCATTTCAGAATGAGGATCCAAAGGTTTAATGTCTTGGGAAAACTAGTATCATACATAAATTTTATAATATATAACAAAAAAAATTTATTTAAATTCATCTTCTTTAGATTCTTATTGGCCCTTGAAAGCTCTTTAGTACATGTAGTCACCTAAGGATATACATCAAACATGTGTGATCTAAAATCCCCAAAAGTGGATAGATAAGAACATGAAATAATATAACATGGGGTTAGCATAATGATAACATACACATAGGGTCACAATATTGAGAAGAATCATTATTAAAAGGCATGAAATTTGGAAATGCATAAAAATAAAACATCATGTCTTAGTGGTTAACTACCACACATATTTGTGAAAAAAGATAGAATCATGTTCATGTATAACTCAGTTTAATAATGAGATACATAACATTAACTAATTCATTGGAGTGCTATATAATTCCTAATGCACCCGTCATATCATAACATTTACATTGCGGTATATAATTCCCTGTACACCCGTCACATCACAACATTTACATTATCATGCATACTACATAGAACATATATCAATATTGAACATATAATAACCCATGGAAAGGAATGGGTTTCATTTAATATGGATACATTCATAATCTTTTAGTTCCAAAATTAAATATGGAATAACATAATTGATATAATAATCATCAACCTTGAGTGATGGAAACAATCTTGAAAAGTAAAAGGTGTGTTTTTTTGAAAGAAGGGTTATTTTAGAAGACATTGTGTTTGTCATAAAATAAATAAGAAAACATGTATATCCCATAAAATGTAATATAATTATGAAGAAAATATTTTTAAGGAATAACCATACTGAAAATGTTGTGAAATAGGGAAAACCCAAAGAAAGAGACTTGGGCTTGAGAATTCCCCTTACCTTGTGTCCAATCACTTTCCTCACATTAATGTCTTATATAATCACATTAGATTCATTAATTAACGATTATAGAACCTTTTATATAGAAATTTAATTAATTATGGTTTTATTAAGTTCTTTAAAGGAGATATAGAGATTAATTTCTTTGTTTGGGTGTGTTCATTTTCATAGTTTTCATGACCGGTTCGTTTGTATACATGAATGGAAGTTAATTTTAAATGAGGATGAACATCCATAATTGTTATAATAAGTTATTATTGATATTATATAATCTTATATTATCTTAAAAAATAATTTTTTATATATCTTGAGGATGATTCATTAGGAAAAATATAATGAAGATTGTTTCAGGTTAATTTTGGTGGTTTTCAAACACAACGAGTTCATTTTGTTTTATCTTTTTGTATTATGAGTATAAGTTATTTAAAGAAAACAAAAAGGGGTTATAAGATAAAAATTAAAATCTATTTTAAACGTTTTAATTATTTTGTTAACATCTTTCAAGGTGTTAAAGGAATATGAATGTGCATTGCCGATGATGTCGGTAAATTGATACATCACAGGCGACAATTTCATTTTTAGAATAAAAGTGGGAGAGGGACACATTTAATGTTGCATCTCCCATGAAGATGATATAATTCCATCATATGTAAGTTATTGGAGTAATCGTTCTATTTGGATTATGTGAGGTTATAATATAATAAGAAAAGAAATTTATATTGAATGGAAATTAAAAGAAAAAGAGAGAGGATTTACCTCTTGAATTCTCCTCTTGAGATCCTTATCAAGGAACCTAGGCTTGGTCTTTTGATGATACCAAGAGATCCTAGAAGTAGGGGAGGGGATATGGAAGAGTATTGGGTAGAAATTATGCATGTATCAAATCTTTAAAGGTGTGAGGAGAAGTTGGTGTGAGGGGTGGTATTTATACTAGATGAGAGGGGTGTTTTCTCGTTACTTAATTCATTAGTTTATTATTTTTCTGAAGAAAAGAAATAATGTTGATTATTGAGACTAAATAAAATAATTAGATGATTTGGGTTACAAAAAATTGGGCTTAAATCATCCAAGACTCATGAGTAGTGTATTTTAATTATAATGTATATATATACCGTAAATTATCATATTTTACTATTCAAAAGAAATTCAAGCATTTCAGAAAATCCCAAAAAATCACCCTAACCATTTTTCAATGTGTAGAATACAAAAATTAAATCAATTTTATTAAAATAAGTTTTTCTAAATATATGTAATTTAATTTTTATTTAAAATCATCATTTACATGGAAAATAAAAATTTTAAAATTATAACTGATTTTATAACACTTTGAAAAAATACTTAAGTTCTCATTAAATTATATTAAAATCCCAAGAAATCAAAATATTAATTTTAGAATACATTTTATGAAAATTAATTTTCTTTTAAATTATTAAATTAATCATAAAATTGTAATTAAATATTTATGACATACAAAAATACCAACAATTAATTAATAATTTTTAAATTATTTATTTAATTATAATATGATATAATTATATCATATTTTCACATATATTATTGATAAAGTCTATTTATTTTTTCATTGGTGAGGTTACTATTCAATTGCCCGATTTACTATTCATAAGGGTCATATTACTATTCCAAGGTCAAGTTATTATTTCATTGGTTTTGGTTCCCTAAATTCTATAAATACTTATTATTTAATTAATTTTTAAATTTTACAGTTTTTATTATGGTATCTAATTGATTTTATGTGATTTATACTATGTGAAATAACTATAAGAAGGTAGAAATTCCTTTTATAAGAGTTTTAGTCATTACATCCCCCCTTTTGAAAATTCACCCTCAAAATTTTGTTTTACATAAATAGGTGAGGGTACTTCTCTTTCATTTCCTCCTATGGTTCCCAAGTTACTTCTCCATACTTATGTTTTCTCCAAAACACATTGACAAGGTGGGTTGTCTTGTGGAATGGAACCTTATCATTCTAGTCCAGAATCTTTATTGGATTCTCCTTATAAGAGAGATCATATTCTATCTCTACCACCTTTATGTTCAATACATGTGAGGGGTCTGGTATATACATCCTTAGGAGTGATATGTGGATCACGTCATGAAATTGATCCATATTCGATGGACGTGTAAGCTGATATCCCACAAATCTGATGCGATCAAGGATCTCAAAGGGTCCAATGTACCTTGGGCTTTGATTCCATTTCTTTACAAACCTCATTACTCTCTTCCATGGAGATATTAAAAGGAAGACTTTATCTCCAACGTCAAACTCCATGTCCCTTCAATGATTGTCAGCAGACCTCTTTTTCCGACTCTGAGTAGCTTTGATATGTTGTTGGTTGTCATGAACGTTTTTTATAATCTCTTGTATAAGATCGTTCCAAGTGGATTTATTTTTCCAACTTCATCCCAACAGGTTGGAGTTCCACATTTCTTTCCATATAGTGCTTCATATGGAGTCATATGAATACTCGAGTGGAAGATATTGTTGTATGTGAACTCAACCAATGAAAGATTTTGATCCCATCCACCTTTGAATTCTAAAGAGTAGGTTCTTATCATATCTTCTAGCATTTTATTTGTAATTTCATATTATCCATAAGTTTTTGGGTATTAGGACATTTTAAAATTTAATTCAGTGGCCAAAGAAGGTTAAAGACTCCTCCAGAATTTAGATGTGAACATGGGATCAGAATCTGGTACAATTAAAAGTGGAAGCCCCTAAAATATCATCGCTTCCTTCATATATATCATTGAATGTTTTTCAAGAGAGATATATTATCAAATATATATAAAGTGGGTAGTCTTGGTGAGTCGGTCCACCACAACTCATATCGTATTATTTCCTTTCAATGTCTTCAGGAGACCCGTAACAAAGTCCATGGTGACATTCTTGCATTTCCATAAGGGTATAGAAAATGGTTGCATAATCCCTTTGGAACTTTTCACTCTGATTTAACATGCTGACATATTAAGCACCATGAGATATAATCCATAATATCCATCTTCATTTTATCCCTCCATAAGTGTTCTCATAGATCACGGTACATCTTGGTACTCCCAGGATTAATAGAGAAAGTTGAGCTATGTGAATTGTAAAATAGCTCCTTCTTTATCCCTGGCGATGAAGGCACACAGAACCTCATTCCAAACCAAATCACTCCATCATCATTGATATAGAAATATTGTATCTTCCTTTTCTTTACAACATTCACCCTCTTTTGCAACTCTGTATCAACCCTTCGTCCCTCCTTAATCTTATCTTGGATAAATGGTTAGGAAACAATTTGGAAAATATAGGATGTATTATCTAACCTTATGATTTCCAAATCCATGCTTTTCATATCAATAAAGATAGGGTGTTTCTTAATCTGCAACATGGATAATTATCATGTTATTTTCTACTTAGATCATTAGCTACCCTGCTTTCCTTTCTAAGATGATTTTGAATAGAGAAATCATAGTCTTTTATTATCTCTAACCATCTCTTTTGATGCATGATGAGATCTTTTTGTGTGAATATATACTTTAGGATCTTGTGATAGGTATATATATATATATATCACACTTCTCACCATAGAGGTAGTGCCACTAGATTTTGAAGGAAAAAATCATAACTGCTAGCTCTAGATCATGTGTAAGGTAGTTAGGATCAAGGATCTTCAACTGATGTGAGTCCTAGGCTATCACATTATCATTTTACATGAGTAAAATACCCAATCATTTCTTGTAAGAATCAATGTATATCACAAGAATTCTCTATTTTGGGTAATGTGAGTATAAGTGTAGTGATCAACATTCTATTTAGCTCCTTAAATCATTTTCACATTCTTTCGTCCAGACATAATCTACCCATTTTCTTGTTAACTTATTTAGCGGGCTTGAAAATCATGAGAAATTTCTCACAAAATGTTGATTGTACCCTACTAATCCAATAAAACTATGGATTTATATGACACTAGAGGGTCTAGTCCATTCCTAAATTGCCTTTGTTTTTTAGGGTTCTATATAAATTCCCTCACTTGTGATCATGTGTCCCAAGAACATGACTTATTGCATCCAAAAGTCACACTTGATGAAATTTGTGTACAACTTCTCCTTCTTTAATATCACCAACACAATCCTTATATGTGATTCATGTTCCTCTTTTCTCTTGGAGTATATGTGAATATTATAAAAAAACACTATCAGAAATTTGTCGAGGCAATGGCTAAGTACTCTATTAATTAAATCCATGAAGACTACAGGGGCATTAGTAAGTACAAAGTTAATCAATAGGTACTCATTGTGCCCATACCTTGTACAGAAGGTAGTATTCTATATACCATCCTTCTTCACCTTTTACAAATAATATCCATAATGGAGATCCACCTTTAAGAAGTACTAGGATCCTTGTAACTGATCGAACAAGTCTCCAATCCTTGGAAGAGGATACTTATTCTTTAGGGAGATCTTGTTGAGTTCTCAATAATCAATACACAACGGCATTGTTCCATCATTCTTCCTGACATAGAGCACTAAAGCACCCTAAGGTGATGCACTAGGTAATATGAACCCTTTATCCAAAAGCTCTTGAAGTTTCTTATTTAACTCCTTTATTTTGATAGGATCAATCCTCTATAGACACTTTGAGATAGGAGTAGATCTAGGTATATGTTCTATTGATAATTATACCTCATGATCCAGGGGTAGTCTGGGTAACTCTTCAAAAAATACATCACTATATTCCCTCACAATGGTAATTTCTTCAAGGTTGATACATTCCTTTGGACCAACCATTTGAGTGAGGTATTCTTATTTACAAGTAATCAACACCCTTACCATTGAAGGATTTTCCAAATGATATTAATGATCTTCCTCAAATTTGTAGAGGATAATGGGATGGTTTGGAATAGGAAAAGATATTTACTTTTCCTGATATTTTATATGTTATCTATATAATGAGAGACAATCCAGTCCCAACATAGCAACAAATTACACCAATGTAAGTATCAAGAGATTTTTTGGAAGAATCTTCCCACATACCCCAATAGGAGAAGAGTCCAAAACTTGGATTGTAATGATTTCACTACTTGGTGTTTTAATAGATATCTCTACTTCAATGTTATGTGGATTTTATTAAATAGTTCTATAAATATGTCTAGATATAAAGGAATGTGTATAACTAGAATCAACTAAGAATTTATTCATTCTTCAGTGAATTAGAAGTGTACCCTGTACGTCATCATTATCTTACTACACTTCTATATTAGTGGTGGCATAAGACTTACATTTCTCAGTTTATCTTGGTGGATGATGATTCTAATTACCATAAAGGATTTAAAGTTTAGTGCACTGGATTTCATAGTTCCCTTCCTCCCTATAATTGAAGCATTGGACCATGGGTGGTGCTCTAATTTCCTCCACCACATTTTATAGCCTTTTCATGTCTTTTCGACATTCATGTTCTTGGTGGCATTCTCTCCCACACTTTAATCATTTCCCTATCCCTTTAAGGAAATTCCCATGATTCTTCTTACCACATTTTTGACATGTGAGTAGTTGAGTTTTCGTTCCACCATTCTCATTAGATCCACAAGTTTGAAACTCAATCTTTTGTTTCTTATCACTATAGAAATGATACCATTATCCAAACTCCATCTCCACTTTTAGAGAACATCGAAAAACATATTAAAAACTTCAAAAATATAAAATTGAAAGGTCCTTTTGAAGGTGTGGTTTTAAACCACTAAAGAATCTATCAATTTTTCTATCATTGTTGATAAAAAAACGTGAAGCGTACCTTTGAAGCCTTGTGAAATTTTCTTCATATGCTATGATGGATTCTACATCCTATTTCTTCATCTCTATGAATTATCTATACATATTTTTCTGAAGATTTTGAGGGAAATATTTATTGAGAAACATTATCTTAAAGTCTTCCAACTTGATCTATTCAATTTCGTTCCTCATATTGGTGTTTTTAATAAGCTCCCAACATTGGCCAACCTCTCCATATTGACGATTAATGACCAGAGTCACATTCTCAATCTCAGAATAGTAAAGAACAAAAAATATATTCTACATTGAGTTAAACCACTGTTCCAAATCTACTGTATTATAAGATACTCTAAATGTTGGTGAACATTTCCGTATAAAACACTTCATAGTCAGATACTCCATCTTAAGTGAAATAAGACATTCTAGATTATTTTTTTATTATTCATAGCCTAAGATAGTTGGGTAAGCATCCCCATAAAATTTTTAAATCCACCTACCAAAGCATTGGGGATGTCGTTAGGGAAATCACTTGCATTTTCCCTAACATAGGTTGTTGGCCAACATTCTCAAGGTTCTTAATATTTTCTAAAATAGAAAAGGTTAAAAGAAAATAGAAGTCAACAAGTAATGAATAAATAATTTATTCCTTTATGAAATTAAGTCTAAATTCATATATTTTGGTATTCCTATGTTTATAATTTTATAAAAAAACATTCTTGTGTGGTCACTTATACTTAGTCTCATACTAATGGCTTTCACTAAGGTTCTCTAATCTTAATTCCCAAATTAACTAAACCATCCTCTGATACCAACTATAGAGATATTTCTTTTTCTTTCATTACTGTTACATAATTTTAAATACATACATTAATTAATTTCATAACAAGGATCCAAAGGTTTAGTGTCTTAGGAAAAATATGACCTTACACAACTTTTAAAATATAAAACATAAACATTTATTTAATTCCTTCTTCTCTAGCTTCTTATTGGCCCTTGAAATCTCTTTAGTATAAGTAATCACCAGAGGATATACATCAAAAAGGGGTGCAACAAAAGCCTAGAAAGAAGATAGATAATAACATAAAATAATATAACAATGTTTGATCATAACGATAACATAGGCATAGGGTCATAATCATGAGAATAAGCATTGTGAAAAGGATTGAAATGTGGCAATGCATAAAAATGAAACATTGTGTCTTAGTGGTTAACTACCACACATAGTTGTGAAGAAATCTAGTGTAATGTTCACAGATACTTAAGATAACTCATGATATACATCACATTATCCAATACATTGGAGAACTATATAATTTTTTGTGCACCTATTACATCATAACATTTACACTACACTATATAATTCTTGGTGCACATGTCACATCACAACATTTACATTATCATGCATTCCACATAGAACATATAAAATTATTGAACATATAATAACCCATGGAATGGAATGGGTATAATTTCATAAGAATAAATTCATAAACATTGTTTTTCCAAAATAAAGAGTGAATAACATACTTGATATAAGAATCATCAACCTTGAGTGATGGAAAAAATCTTGAGGAGTAAAAGGTGTGTTTTTTTAAGAAGAGTTCCTTCAGAAAACACCGTGTTTGTCATAAACTCATGTAGAAAAAAATTATACCATAGAAAAGTTATGATAACTATAAATAAATAAATTTTAAGTAATAACCATATGGAAAATTGGGTGAAAGAGGGAAACCCCAAAGAAAGAGAGTTGGGTTTGAGAAATCCCCTTACCATGTGTCTGAAGGCTATCTTCACTTTAATGTCCTATATAATCACATTAGATTCATTAATTAACAATTAAAAAAACTTTTATACATGAATATAATTAATTATTGTTTTATTAAGTTCTTTTATTGTTATTTTGATGAGTTATAGAGTTTAATTTTTCGTTCGAGAGTGTTTGTTTTCATAGTTTTCATGATCAGTTCATTTGTATACATGAATGGAAGTTCGTTTAAAATAAGGATGAACATACAGATTTTTTTTATATGTTATTAATGATTCACTGAAATTTTAAATGATCTTATAAAGGAAATGGTTATATACCCTGAGGATGATTCATTAGATAAATGTTAATGATGATCATTTTAGGTTAATTTTGGCGGTTTTTCAAACACAACAAATTTGTTTTGTTTCATCATTTAGTATTACGAGAATAAGTTATTTATATAAAATAAAAAGGGTTATAAAATAAAACATAAAATATGTTTTCAACTTATTAATGATTTTATTAACATCCTTGAAGGCTTTAATGGAAAATGGAAGTGCATCTCCCATGATGTCGGTAAATTGACCCATCACAGGAAACAATTTCATTTTTTAGAATAAAAGTGGGAGAGGGAGGATTTTAATGTTGAATATTTCATTAAAATGATATAATTAAAGTATATTTAAAGTACCAGAGTTATCATTACATTTTGATGAAGGAAGGTGAGTATAGAATAAGAAAATAAATTGAAATTGAATGGAAATTAAAAGAAAAAGAGAGAGGATTTGCCTCTTGAATTCTTCTCTTGAGATCCTCTCAAGGAACCTAGGCTCGGTTTTTTGAAAAGACCAAGAGCTCCAAGATGTGGGGTAGGGGATAGGTAAGAGTATTGGTCAGAATTTAGGCAAGGATCAAAGAATTAAATATGTTATGAGAAGAGGGTGTGAGGGGAGGTATTTATTGTGGATGAGAGGGATATTTTACCATTATTTAATTCATTAGATTATTATTTTTCTAAAAAAAATATTGTTGATTATTGAGACTAAATAAAGTAATTAGATCATGTGAGTTTGAACCAATTGTGATTACATCATCCATGACACAATTAATAGTTTATTTTAATTATAATGTATATATATACCTTAAATTACCATATTTTACTATTCACAAAAATTTAAGTATTTCAGAAAATATAAAAAATTAACCCTAACTATTTTTTGACATGTAGAATCCAAAGATTGAATATATTTTATTAAAATAAATTTATAACTATGGGTAATTTAATTTTTAATTAAAATCGCTCTTTACTTGGAAAATGAAAATTTTTAAAATTATAACTGATTTTATAACACTTGAAAAAATTACATAAGGTCTCCTAATTTTTTTTAAAATCATAAGATATAAAAATATTAATTTATGAATACATTTTATGAAAATAAATTTTCTTTTTTATTATTAAATTAATCATAAAATCGTAATTAAATATTTTTGAATTACAAAATTACCAACACTTAATTAATATTTTTTAAATTATTTATTTACTTATACTATGATATAATTATATCATATTTTCAATTATATGATGGATAGATTTTATTTATACTATCATTGGTGAGTTTACTATTCAATTGGCCGGTTTACTATTAATAAGGATCATACTACTATTCTTAAGGTTAAGTTATTTTTTTTGTTCCTTAACTTCTAGAAATACATATTGTTTCAATAATTCCATATTTATAAACTTTTTAATATGTTATCTATGGGAATTTATATAATTTATACTATGTTACATTATTATAAGAAGGGATAAATTACTTTGATAAGAGTTTGTGTCATTATAAATGGTCTTTTGGATGTCATAACTTGGTACATTTGAAAAAAAGGGATCCAAGGAAGAAGGGTCTCTACAATGGGTGGTTTGGAAGAGGGATTAAAGTGTGACTTGCATAGGTCCTAGGTGCAGGTCTATCAGGCAGGGCCTGGGAGGAATTGAAAATGCTTCGCATAGGGGGAAATAGGCCTGCACGAGAAGGATATGCCTCAGGAAATTGATCATCAGGGTAACAAAACTAGGGTAAGGCATTATTATAGGCACCTTATATCTCCTCAGGTGTCCTAGAAGGGTTTTGTGTATGTCATTTTTTAAGGAAGGTGCCTCTCACTGGTGGAATACTATTATGAAAGAAGGGTCCTTGAATAGGTGTCTTGTATATTAGACCACAAAGGGGATTAGATCTTGCTTATACACTTTAATTTTATTTTATCTCAAGTCTTGGAGAGATACCTGAGAAATTTTGGGGGACCTGGGTAAAAGTTCCGCACAATCAGAACTCTAGGGTTCTTCCAATTTTTCAGTGTATCAAATAAGGATCCCAAGGGTTCTATTTATAGGCAAATATGGGAACCTTGGAAAATAAGGATGTTGGTGTTGGTCCATGGAATAGGTACATGGAGAAGTTCTTCGACGAAGGAGTGGCCTGCCCCTTTGGTCCATATTGGGTAGATGTGCAGCCTTTGAGGTGCATAGGGGTATTTGTGTATAGGCTGATTGGGACAAATCCCTTGGTTTTCCATAATGTTCTTAGGAACCTTAACATTCCCAAGGTTCTCTTCATAAAATTTTCATCCTCCTTTGTTAAAATTGTGTCTCTATAATATGAAATAATATTTTTATAATTTCATCTAATATTTTCTTAAACAAGGGATAAGAATAATTCCTTTTTTATTCTTAAAAATTTATACTTTTAAAAAATTTCTTTTATCTCTTTTTATTAACTTATTTTAAAATTAATTTTTTCGCTTAAGGAAATTGAATGTTGAAAAATATATTCCATATTTGTAATTAAGAGGATAAAATTTGGTTTGTAATTCCCTTTTTTAGTCATTTGTAATTTAATGATAGTAACTTTTTTCACCATGGTATGGGTAAAACTTGTATAATAGGGTTAAAAATTGGGATAAGGGTTTAAATTTTTTTCTAAAACATGAATTTATATTATTTTGTGAGTGGAGTTTCTAAATTTTAATCAAAGAATCAAATATATGGTCACTTGGTGTTATATTTAATTTAATATAACCTTTATATTAATTTAGGGAAAGAAAAATACAGAATGTCACTCACTTATTTTTAAATATATATTGGGTGTTCACATAGGGGAAAAAGAAAGTTTTTGAATGGATTTTAATGTTTTTCTTGATAATAATGAAATTATTTTTTTTGGTAATTTATTTATAATTTTTATTAAATATCAAATAATCTTAAATTCTTATCTAACACCGAATTTATAATTTTTAATTAATAGAAAAAATAAAAAATTATTTAAAAAAATATTAAAATTAATCTAATTTTAGTGAGTTATAATGTTAAAGTTTTTTTTAGATATATATGGAATATTAGTGATGTGTGAAAATATTATATTCTAATTCCATATTTGTATTGGTTTCTTTAAATTCAAATCAAATGAATAGTTCCAAAATTAATATTAACTATATTTTATAATAAATTATATTTTCTTAAATTATTTAAAATTCATAAAAATATTATCTTCAACTAAGTTAAAGTAATTTTATATAAAATATAAACCAAAGTCCATTTATGAGTCATTTATTATTTTATGGTAATATTTTTAACCCTATAAGATTGAGATCGTTGTTATTGTCGTTATGGTCAAAAAATGATTAATGAACGGGTTTAAAAAATATAAGGATTAAAATAGCATGAAAACAATTATCAATTTAATTTAATGATGTTATTTTGAACCTAGAATCTTTTTATTCTAATTCATTTCCATCTGGAATCATTTTTCATAAGAATTAATTTATTATATTTTAATCATTTAGGAAATTCTATGTGTGTTCTCTCCACCTCTTATAATGGACACCCATCTTACATCTTCATTACATAAGTTTGAGCCTTATACATTGACCAAAATGGGAAAAATAAATTCTAAACGTACGACTACATTTTATATAGGTATTTTTCTCTCCAAATTACAAACCCAAGGGTTCTAAAGTGGAGATCAAAATGAATTAATTCATTGAAGAAGTAATCACTTTAAAAAATAAATTTTATTCATCACTTATTCTTTTAACTACTAAAATTATACGGTATTAATAAAAAAATAATAACTCGTGTATCCTAAAAATAATTAAATATTATTATTATTATTATTAAAACACAATTATTAACCCTATTTTCAATCAAATGTTAAGTGAAAGTTTTGCTCGTGTACAATTAGAACTTTCTATATCTACTTAGCAATACAATTCATTGTACATCACCATATTTGATGGATGTTCATTATTATGGAAAAAATGTTTTTATAAAATTTTTATGACCAAATTATAATTTTTAAATTATAAAGTCACATCTACATTATTACCTTCCAATCCATTGTAAAATGTTAACGTTGATCATGTGTTTGTTTGGACGACAACCTCCATGTAGTGATGTGATTAATTTTTCATTTCCTATTTACATTGATAGTAATAAGGATTAATTTATTGAATATATATGACTTATATGATAATATAATTATTATGGTATGGTTTATTATTATTTACCATTTTTTCCATCCGTTGAAAAGTGAAAATAATGTTCATGCGCACGTACGACCTATTGTCTCCATTAAAGATTTACCACATTTTTATATCTCTAACTTTTATGGATGAATATAAATATATTTATATTGATTATATACGATATTTATATAATTATTAACATTATTTAAATTATTTATCTATGATTAAAGTACAAATATTGGAACTTATGAACCGAAACATGCATAAAAAATGGAGCTGTTATCTCCCCAAACAATGATTTTATTAAAACATTGTTAATAAATAGGTGATATGATGTTAAGTAAATAATACATGGAATGATATATATTAGTATATTTTGGGAATGAATTTACTATAAATCTACATTTATTATACAAATGGTTTAAATGTTTATGAATAAATATGATACTTTAGGTAAGGGATCTATGGTTTAATCGAATTTTTAATTGGGATTGTTCATGATTGAATTTCCATTCAGGAAATTATATGATCATTATCTGATAAATAAATTTTTTTATTATTCTCATATATTTATTTATTAATAACACATGCTTTACCTTATTCTTTTTCACTTTAAGAACTCAAGAGATCCAAAGAATTTTTTTAAGGAAAACCCACTTTTTTTCTCTCTTCGATCAAAAATCATGTTTCTTCCAAACACATTTTAAAAAAAATGTTTTCATGTATGTTTTTAATATTATATTATTATTTTTTAAGTTAATTTTTACCCATGATTGAGTTTTAAAAAAAATTAAATTAATATTCTGATCATTTTCTAGATGTGGTAGGTTTTGACATTTTACGAATGTATGAAAGGAAGGTTTTCTTTTTACTTATATGACATGAATAGAATTTCTTTCCACCATGAACACTAATTTTTTTGAATTTTCAATTTCATGTTTCTAAGGCTATATTAAACAAAATCTCTATAATATTTGAATAAATTTTAGATTTAAATAAGCGATTTAAAAGTAAAAAAATCAAATTTTACTCCAAAAATATTACAATGATTATTTTAAAAGAATTTTCATTTTGATAGCATTATTTGATGTTAATTATGTTTTAATGGGGCTATGATACATTGATATCATCCATATTCTTTATCTGGATGTTTTATGAGTATACTGATGTGATGTTTACAAAACCCTTTTATTTTCCACAAGTTATCCTATGAGGAAATTATGAAATGGTTATGAAAAATATTTTCCTGGAAAGGGTTATGATTTGATGATATGATAATTTTTTTCAATATTGTTTCATTCATATATATGGATTTTATTATATTATAGGTGGTATTGTAATTATATATCCCCTTATTTCATTGGGTAAAGTTTTATAACTCATCAGATAGTTGCGAGAAACAAGTCGATGTTCTTGATCTATTACAGGAAATATGTCGATGTGATTAATCCACTCTGAGAAATAAGTGATGATTCCAGATCTATTATGATTTAATATTCTCAGTAGATAACCTTTACTTATTAAATTATTTCTATACATATTATAGTGCCACAATTTTATGACATGAACTTATGGTTCATGATTGAATTATAAATATTTCTCTATCTTATGATTCATGTATTTTGAAATAATAATACTTTGTTCCATGACTCATGTTTTTGATCTTTGGACGATTGAGTATGAACTTTTTAAGTTATGTTTATGATCTTATACACTTACGATTATCTTATGATTTCTTCATCAATTAATATCTCCTATTTTTACCTTTACTGAGATTCTGAGCACACCATTTCTTATGTCCCCTTTCCCTAGGTTATGAAGAAATGTTTATGTATGGTATATTAAGAAGGCTAAAAAGTGGTAATAACATTATGAGAGATGATGATGAATGTATCTAAATAATATTTTTATGTATATAGTCTCAAAGTCACTGAAACTTCATAATTATGGCATGGATCAGAATTTTATATATTGAATATTCATCTAAAATGATGTAATGTTTGTGTATAAAAATACTGGGCCTTTACATGTTCATAAGATTAATGATCAACCAAAATGAAGGTTGTAAGGGTTAAATTTTTTTTGAAATAAGAATACATGTATAAGGCCATAGAATTAAAGCCAAAATTATGTTAATGATTTAATTTTTCATCCAAACCGATTATTAAATATGGTGAAATCATATGTTCAAAAAAAATACTTTATGGATAAAGAATCAAAGGAATTAAAGTCAAGGATTTTTTGAATTTAAATCCATTAAAATTATTTATAGGGTAGAGTTAGAAAAGAAATAACTTTTAAAGGGATTATAAAAACATAATTTTCCCAATCATAATTCTAAATATGGGTAACATGGTTTTACCCTTATACATATCTATCCTAACATGAGCTACCCTTATATGAGCTTTGAAATGTGTTGGTACCTATACAAAACTCCAATTTACCCTTATAAAATACCTCATTACCTTTATGTTGAACTTTAATACCCTTATGCAACCTCAATTATGCATACAAAAACTATCTTTATGTGGTTGACTACCCTTACAAACACTCTAGTTTAATTTTACATGAGTAGAGGAAATCCTAGGTTACCCTTACATACAGGCCAACTTACCCTCACACAAGTCGTACATAGCCTTTCATTGTAGTAGGTACGCTTATGAAACACCTAGATAACCTCATATAGTGTCTTGGTACCCTTGAAAAACTTTTAAAAACCTATATTTCCATTAAAAACACTATGATTGCCCTTATAGAGTGTTGTATTACCCTTACATAGTGCTAGATGGCCCTTACATAGAATTAGATGACCCTTATGCAGTGCTTATATTAAAGGATTACCCTTACACAACATGTCATTTCACTACAAAACACATGGTACAAGGATTTTACCCTTATGAAATCCTAGTAAAGGTCATAATACCTTTACATAAAGCATTTAAAACCCATTTTATCCATACTTTATGCCTTAAAATCAATTATATGGTGTTTTTTTAGAAATATTAAATTTTTACATAAAAATACTTATAAATTACCAAATTATGGGTTTTTTATTATTTAAAAATATTAGGAATATTAAAATTATCCCCCTATAACAAATTATTATCCCTGATAAGTAACTCCAGTGGTCCTGCTCGAACAACTTAGGACACTAAACTCGAACATCAGACTCTAATTCCCATATATCCTATTGGATTTGTCCATGCTACCATAAAATATGAACAAGTTGTACTGGCTCCCCTTAAAGGAATTTCTCACTCTAATCTATAATCTATGCCAGAAGCTCGTCATATGATGAACTAGGATCCACCTCAACATCCTCATAGTAGATTAAGTTTATAGGATTAGAAACGATCCTCTGTAGATGGGACACATGAAACACATTGTGAATATATTTATATTGAGATGGAATATCCAAATGGTATGCCACTTTCATAACCCATTCAATAATATGAAAATGTCCAAAAATTTATGGGGATTGATTACTCTATTTTCTTATATGTTAATGGTCTAACCAGACAATCACTCATAAGAAAAATATATCATCTACAGTGAATTCCAAAGATCTTCTCCTATAGATAGAATACAATATTTGTCTTATCTGAGTGGCGATCAACCTCTTCTAGATCAGTTCCACTCTCTCAGAGGTCTTCTAAACCATAATGGGTCCCATAACTGCTGCCTCACCTATTTCATACCAATAGAGTGATGAACAACATGAACTCCTATAAAGAGCCTTATATGGTTCCATATAAGTCAAATCCTAGAATTTTTGGTTGTATTTGAACTCATACAGGTCTATATGATCATCCCATACTCCATTTAATCCTATAATGAAATCAATCTTGAATCATATCCTTCAGTATGCACATTATCCACTTAGAGGTTGTCCATTAATCTGAGGATGGTACATTGTGCTCAATATAAATTTATTCCATTAGGATATCTGTAATCCCTAACAAAATAAAAATGTAAAATGTATTCCACTATCAAATATGATTCTCAATCTAACTCCTTGAAATAATAAAATCTCATATATGAATAGTCTTCCTAGCCCATTTACTCAGTGAGTCTATTGGATCAGTATAAAGAAGGAAACATTCTTTAACAAATCAATAATAACCTAGATAGTGTCAATACTTATTGGGGTGCTTTATAATAGCATCAAAAAGTCATTTTTAATGTCCTCTCACATCAACATGGGCACTAGAAGTGACTATGTCAAACCACCAAGACTCTAGTTCTAGAAATTCACCCTTTGGAAGGTAAGGCAGTGACAAAAAAACCCTATGATGTCCCTCTTCATCTCTAAACACAATAACCATATCCTAAAGTCATTGTATATCTTGATAGAACTAGGATAAACTACCTATCTAGAGGTATGTAATTCCCTCATATGATCCTCTCTAATGGATGAATTAACTTCTACTATCCCATGCTCAAGGACCACATCGTCTTCACCCAATGACCACTCATGTGTTAGGTAACCTCCAACTAGCTGTTCTTGTATCACTAAACACTCTAGGTATAAATCCTATCAATCCTTTACCAAGTATAAAAGAGGATATGTGACCATGAGGGTATAAACATCCATTGGTCCCTACTCCATATAAGAATCCATCCTCCACAAGTTCAACAATCTCATCAAGCACCACTGATCCTATGAAGGCTGATAACCAACCTATTATTTATCTTGAATCTTTCAAATGAGGGCATCTACAAAAAAGTTACCTTTTTTAGTTCATAATCCTTCTCAATGTTGAACATCTGAAAACAATCTTATCAGTTTCTCTACCATAGGGTTAATTCCCACATTGAGAAGATATATTGAATGATATTTTCATCAGTGTATACCACAAACCTATCTCAAAATATATTGTGTATCCAACACATAAAATAAAGAACCAAGGATGCCAACTTTAAGTCATGAGTAGGTTAGTTCCACTCATGGGGATATAGGTGGCATGACCCATAAGCTACTTCCTTCTCTAACTATGATTGTTATGCTCCAAAAAAATACATGATGCATCACATTTTATTGAATATGTGATCATATACTAAGGAAGTATCAGTACTGAAGATTTAGTCAACATCCTCTTCAACCCATGAAACATATATTAATATTGGTCCATACCCTGAAACTTCACTCCATTCTCCATCAGCAGAGTCATAAGTGATAATAATTTTGATAATTCTTGGATAAAATAAAGGTACTTTTCAATTAATTCATGAAATATCTTAATCATAAACTTGTTCCAAGGTAGTCTTCAGGAAATCACTACCTCCACATTCTCCGGGTCTAAGTATATACCTATCTTTTACACAAATTTCTCTAATAACTTCACCTATTAAATCTATATGTTATAATTTTCCTCTTATAATAAATTACATGTGCTCAAAGCTTATTCATGACTATCTCAAGATGTCTGCCCTACTCCTCCAGTGTGGGTGAGTAGATGTGGATGTCATCAAAAAATACCATGATGAATGATTCCAAATAAGGGTGAGATATCTTGTTCATGAGTTCCAGGAACACTACTATCACATTGATCAACCCAAATTGAATCACCAAATACTCATACAAACTACAACTACTCCAAAATTCCATCTTTAATATTTCATCATCTTTAAAACCATAGTTGGTGATATCCTAATAGAAGATCATTCTTGGAGAACCATCAGGATCCCTGCAACTAATAAAAAAGATCATCAATATTGTTAAAAGTTATATATTCTTCAATATCACCTAGTTCAGCTTCTATTAATCTATGTATAGTCAAAGACTACTATCCCACTTCTTGGAAGTAAACAAAGGTTCACCACACAGTGAATTACTCTACCTAAGAAATCCCTTCTTCTCCAAGTTTCCAAGTTTCACCTTGATCCTCTTTATCTCAAATAGCACCATAGAATACATGGGTATCAAAATGGGATGCATATCCAAAATGATCTCTATATAAAATTTAACTCCTATATAATGAGTAATTACTGTGAAATAATCTAGAAATACATCCTTATAGGGATCCATGATTGGAAGAAAAGTTAAGGGGGATGTCATAGATCTCACTGAAAGAGTCAAGCATGCCATCTATACTGCGATCATCCTAATCTGACTCAATTCTAGACCAACTCTTCCCACTCCTAGTTCCCATTATCTAGTTATTAAGAACCTCTATCCCTTTAGTGAAAATAATATAACACTTATCTAATAGAAATTAATGTGATATTGGAAGTTAGTTGGCCAGTCTATGTCGTGAATCACATATAAGGTCTTCATCACCAATACCATGTATTTCTATAGATTTCCATAGATGTTGATTACTATAGGAAACTATGTGAATCACTAAGGCGGTATAATTTTAAGCGCAATGAAATATCAAGGGAAATTTATTTAGAGGTTAACATGAATGGTAAGTCGAGTCTAGACACATCTTGTGCAGATAGGAAGGAAAGAAAAACACCAGTGTCAAATATTGTAGTAGATTAAGTAGATGTGGTCAAGAACATACCTTGTACAATTGATTGACCCTCACCACTATCTTTTGGAGTCAAATTTACCATGTAAAAATTACTTTCCTTAGCTCCGTGACACTATCCTTACAACAAATGACCAATATAATTCATCATTTGAGTCTACTACTGAGGAACCCATCTAGATCCTTGGTACCATTACTACAACCACCTCAACCTTCTATGGAAGCTTAAACTCATATATCTAGAGAGAAAATACATAGGATTCCTCTTATTTCCAAATTATCAACACTATCTCCAAGGATCAATACAGATTCAATGTCAGTGACTGATCCTTCCATACTTGAAACACCAAAGACCACTATATTTCAAAAAATTTGTTGAAAACCCCTTGCTCCACCCTAACTATCTACCACCACTATGGAACAAAACCTCTTCCTTCCTCTTCCTTCTTTAAAAATTATCACTGGAATGATTAGTAGTAACTATAAGAAGACCCACAACTCTATTATTCTCCTGACCATTCTTGTTAATCATGTATTTCAAAGAACTTACATGAGTCATGTACCATAAGCATACAATTCCATTAATATTTATCTAAGATCAATGAGTTCCCAAGAACTATTCGACTCTAGGATACCCATAATAAACTCCTCAAATAAAATTTCTTTAAGGGTCATCCAAGTTATACAATCATAACATCCAAAAGGTTCACTACACACAACCACCACTTGTAGTGTCCTTATTGTATGAATTATGCTGACTTCATCTTACTACCATATGGGGTCTCTACCAAGTCATAAATCCTCTAGACAATCTGAATTCAATATTTATATTTCTAATGGAAACCAGCTCCCTATAAAGATAGAGGATGATGGAGCTAGACGTATCAAGTTTAGCTAACCCTAAATCTTGGTGGAATGACTCCTGGATAGAGTGGGCCTACTGGCTACACCATTGTGGAAGGTATGGGAATATTATCTATATCACCCTTCTACTTCGCTAGTAGTGCCACCACATATTTATGGGATGAAATATTTTGTAACACAAAAGAATATTATGAATATAAATAGATCCTAACTATTTTAGGGGATTACACATATTTATCCTAGGAGTATACCCATAACCCAAGGTATACCCCTCCTAGTAATAAACAAGGTCTCCTCCCATCACATTAATCATAATCATCATATATACACTAACATAACCATATTTTATGTTCAACTAATTAATTCCAACATAGATATATCATAACATCATATATAAACAAATATATCATGAAATCAAAGAAATGATCCTGAATAAATATCACAATTCAAGGATTTTAGTTAAGGAACTACTAATACAATAAAAAATCAAGTTTATATATGGAATATGAAACCACTTTCCAAATCATTATGTATGAACACACCCAAAATCTCATTAAAATAGTAACATAACTCATATCAATAGTAACTTGGAGTTCTGTTACACTTGTACTAGATAGACACATAGAAATTACCATACTCAAGCCTAACACAACTGTCTCCCTTCTGCCATGTCCCAGGTTTTTCAAACAGTAATGAAAAAAATTGGTTCTTAGATATAAATTTATAACACCTCAACCCAAACCATTAGGTCTGAGACAGATACTCACATAACCTCATGTGATCCACCCCATATGTAGGAGGCTAAAAACTAGAAGTGAGGCTCTGATTTGGTAAATGGTGAGTCCATACCCTCAGTATCATGTCATTGAGAAAATAATAATAATAGACAATTAGAATAATCGTGTGAAAACTAAAAAACAAAAATATTACACATGTCATACAAATAATCAACTGGATCCTATAGTGGATATCCAAATGAAAGTTTAAAGTATGGAATATAAATAAATAAATAAAATTTTGGTGATCCCAAAAGTCTATATGGGTCTCACATCCATATCCACTCTCCACAACTCAAAAATATTTCATGGCCCCCTTTCCCTGCACTAGATCTTTATTCATGAAATCTATGAGCATATTCAAATGCCTAAGTAGGGTGTGAGTAAAAGAATAAGTAGGAAACCTATAATGCATTTTAACCATGTGTGATTAAGTATAGCATGATTATTCCATGTTTATAATAAATTCATAAAAAGAAAATAAAAATAAAAAAATAGTGGTCATGCACTAACCAAGAATCCACAAACCCCTAACTATAACTAATCTGACTCCATTCTAGAAGGATATTAAGAAGGTGTTGGAAGTAACCAAAATTTCCATAGATCTAGTGAATCGTCCTCTTGAAAACCTCATGGAATCATGTATACATGAAACTAATTTTATTCTAAGATTAAATAATGAATAGATGGTCAAAAATGAACCAGGAATTGAGTGTGAACTCTACCTGACATGCTACTCAAAAATAAATTTGCAATCTAGAAGCTTGATACATTGGAAATGAGTTTATCCCTGACATGTCACTCCATGGTATCATTATATCTATACCTTGTTCTTGAGTTCTATCATCTCTATCATCTCAAGTCAAGCACACACCCTTTATAAGGTATAATCATGTCATGATTATCAACCTATTCCGAGCACCAATAATAGTTCCTTAAAGTAAGGTAACATACATAAAGAGGTAGAGCATATAAGGAAATCAATTCATCATGAGAATAAATTAGAAATACAAACCAACATGCAATCACAATCAAACATGAAAAAATATACTCTACTAATACTCATGGAATCAATACCATAATTGGTCTCACAGGATATACACAGACCGAAATGAAATCACAATAAAGAACAATGAATCAAAGTATTTCGAAAAAAGAATCATATCAAGAAACAATGTGTAAATAAGATCCCCAAATAGTAGGGAACTTCCCACATCATGTAATCAATATAAAAATCATGGATAAACTAGAATATGTAAATGTTTTAGAACACATCCTCCGAGACATTATTATAATAGTTATAAACACACAAATGTTCAAATTTCATCAAGGGTTCCTAAAACCAATTTTATTTATTTTATTTCCAAAATATAAAAAATACCACATTTGATAGATGATTCTCTCATCTAGATAATATCCTAATTATTAAAAATACTCCAAACAATGTGCTAGAAGATTATTCCCAAAATAATAATACAATAACTCATGATAATACTCTATATTTATAGAATAATATGCATGTGATAATCCTTTATTATTATTCTTTGTTATTTCAAGATAATAACTGGATTATTATCTTTGATAATCTAGGGTAAATATTATTTGATCATTCTTTGAATAATTCCCCTCTTATCGTTTTTAGGAATTATTTATCCCAGAATTACATAAAGTTATAAGAAGGAATCAATTTGAAAAAGCACATAAATTGAATACCCTAATGAATTACCCCTTTATAATGAAACACCAATAGTGGAAGAGATAGGGATAGAAACAGCTACACCTAGAAACTAGAATAAAGGCTTGATTAGATCAAGGAAGACTACATAATTATCACAAAAGGAATTTATATGATTTTTAGAAGCTACATGATCAACCAAAATAAATACTGAAGGGGTTAAATATTTTAAAAATGAGAATACTCATAGAGGGACATATTATTAAAGACACAATTAAATTAACAATTTCTTTTTACTGCCTAATAGATTTTTAAAGGTAGAGTGTTCAAATATTCAAAAATGAAAATAAATCAAGGGAAAAGGAATCAAAGAAATTAAATTACATTATTTTTGACATTAAAGGCCATTGAAACTGGTCACATGGTTGATTTAGAGAAGATGGAACATGTGAAGGGATTAAAAAACATAATGTTTTTCAAAAACAACACTTATTAATGGTAACATGGTTGTACCCTTATGTAGCTCAACCCTTACACGAACTACCCTTAAACGAGCTTTGGAAAAGCACTTGTACCCTTATATAGCTCCAATTTACCCTTATGCAGACCCTACTTACCTATTCTCAACACTTTAATACCCTTATGTAACCTCAATTACCCCTATCAAGACTAACCTTATTTAGTCTAAAATCCTTACACACACCCTATTTTACCCTTACGTGAGAAGATAAAATCCTAGGTTACTCATATGTATAGTCCAAATTACCCTTATAAAAGTCATAACTACCATTACATAGTGGTAGGTACCCATACACATTTCTTTTATAAGCTTACGTAGCACCCTGGTACCATTACACAACCTTAAGAAAAACCTGGACTACCCATACGTAGGGATATAGTTACCCTTATATAGTTCTAGATGGCCCTTACAAAGCACTGGATGACCCATACACAATATTGAATGACCTTTAAAAAACACTAATATTGATGTCCCACCCAACAATAGTGTATCTTTACCCTTACACAAGATTGAATTACCCTTACATAGCATACGGTACATGGATTTTACTCCTACACAAGCCATGGAAATTCCCATTTACCATTACAAATGTACTTAAAAAACCATTTTAACCTTATATGATGACTAAAATGTTACAACCTGGCCCCATAATCCTGAATCTGGTGCATTATTTTAATACATTAGAATGATTACAAGGAATCAAGTCT
The DNA here is from genome assembly GCA_963277665.1 of Viscum album. Lineage (NCBI taxonomy): Eukaryota > Viridiplantae > Streptophyta > Magnoliopsida > Santalales > Viscaceae > Viscum > Viscum album. The sequence goes on along the minus strand of OY728157.1, from coordinate 2,055,299,791 downwards.
CGAAGGAATGACCAGTTTATCAGTCCATAAAAATAGATTTCATTCACCAACCTTACATTAAAATTTATAATATAAAACACAACATAGATAATCCATTTGAGAGTGATATTATTCCCCAATCTTAACCCTGTATATCAATCATAAAACACTTATTGTATTCCTAGGAAAATAAAACATACGAAATGGGTGATCTCAAATTCTTAGTAAGGATAAAAAATATAGTAGAAGCTATAAAAAATAAGCATACACTTTTAAGGAATAGTATAAAATTAAAAAAAATCCTTTTAAAACATTATCTTCATATGAATGTTTCAATAATAACTCAAATAATTTCATTTGAAAATTTATATAGAGATTATACTAGTTGAATAATCACATGTAAAATGAATAAATAATCTCATAACGGGGGAATGCATAATATGGGACATATTAAACATACTGTCAAAGATTCGACCAAGACACCATACCTAATTGGATAAGAAATTAGACAAAACCCAAAAAAATTGTCTCATTTGACTATGGATTCATCGAGGGGATATAATGGGTCCCACCCGACACTTACAAAGTTCAATGCAATCCTCTTATGAAAATGGAGAAACATAACATAAACATTCGTATTAAAACTATCATACAAAATGCCAATACATTAACCATAAACCATGAATGGTTTAAAAAATTGCAAATTCATAGTAAATAATATCTTAACTTATTCAATACAATATGGAAGACTGTATTATAATAAATCAACCTCAATCAATAAAAGATGTTTATGTAGTTGAAAATAATTAGTAAAACTTATTGAGAGAAATATCCATTTTCATGAAATCATTTAAAAGTCGCACAATTTATAAAGGAAGTCATTTAAATATTCCCTTCCCTAAAACCTTAAAAAATTAATTTTGATTATTTTTGAAACATGGATATGGATGATAAATATATCCCAGAAAATTCTTACACATAAACAATCTCGGATAATAATAAGATTGGGGAATTAAGCTTTACCATAGGTCTGATACTCTATGTATGTTTCCAAAACTCCAATATAATGTTTTTTAAAATTTTATTAACTTATATAATAATCATAATAATATTTATGATATCCTATATGATTCATTCATGACTTTATATTACCCGTTTATTAACAATTCTAAGTTAATGCAACATTTTTGGGTAATAATCGATTTGTTTATCATACTTGTCATGACTTTTTATTCTTGATAATAATACTTAGATCATGATTCACTTACTTTAAGAATGTATAATATGATTTATATATCATATATATTCATAATATAAATATATATGATATATATATGAAATGGAATACACCGTTTATAGTGACAGTAGGTCGTACGTACGCATGAACGTTGTTTCAATTTTCTTATCGCACGGAAGTAAGTGAACAACATATATGTGTATATATGTATATATATATTATTATAGTAGCCTTATTATGTCATATATTTCATAATTATTCATAATATATATATATATTTTATAATCATTCTTGAATGGTTAATGTGAAGAATGAAACTCATCGCATCATGGAGATGGTGGGCCGTACGTACGCATGAGTGACGATATCATTACTTTAATGTTTAAATGATATAGAACTGGATGTTATATTAATTATAAAGAACAATAATCAAGTAAAATTCATTATTTATGTTTATTATACTCATAATTATACACATTAAAATAAATTAATGTGGAATAACAAATTACCCCACGGCGTGGAGATGGTAAGACGTACGTACGCACGCTTGGTTATATTTTTATTTGTAGGATGGATAAAATGATGAATATAGTTTTACCATTATTATAATAACATATAAGTATATGGATGATACTGGATTTATTACTTTGGTATTGAAACATTAAATAAAGAGGAAGTAGAAGAAGAAAAAAACTTTGAAAGAAGGGATAAAACGATTACATCTTCTTCGAGTGTCTGCTTTTGATTTGAAAAAAAGGACTCCTTAAGTTGATTTTTTGCCCAAAGAGTGGACACTAGGATGAATTAAAGGAATTTTTATGGAGATTTGGGCTAGGATTGGCTAGTAAAAAGGGCTTTGGGGGTGTGAATAAAATAGAAGGAGAAGTGCCACATTATAAGAGAGGTGAGGGGCACTTTAGCCAAAGATTGAAATATTAATTTATTATAAATTTATTTTCAGTTTCTAATAGTTAAAAAGTGATTTATTTAGAGGATGAAATGAGGATGGTTAGAAATCCTCTCATCCAATAATTTTTAGACATGTTTAGGTCATGAAAGTTACCTTATATTATGGGATTAATCCTTAGTTAAATAAGTTAACTCTTACCATGTCTTCTTGTATTTTTATAATATATGGTTAATATAGTTATTATAAAATACCAGAAAAACACCAAGTGGATAATTAATAAAAATTTTAACACTATATAGGTCATTTAGATAAATATTATATTTTTAGGACTATTATATCATTTAATAAAATAGTATTTGTTTTCAAAACTCATTTATGCCAATTGTTTACACTATTTAGTAACTGATTTTTATAAAAGTAATAAAAAGTTTATTAATTCGAAAGAAATGTATTAAATAAAATATAACATGTCATATTAAGACATAAAATTATTTTATGGCATAAAATTCTTAAATTATATTTATTTTACATTTATAATATCATTTATTTGATTCGTTCATTAATAAGAAAAATATTGCATTATTATTATGTCATAAATAAATTTAATTATTTATAGTATAAAAATTAAAAATAAAATACCATGATATAGGAAATATTTTGATATTTCCAATTACTATTTATTTTTGAATATATAAATTATTTAAATTGAACTAAAATTGTTTTAGTAATAAGATACATGTTTATGTTATATTTCTATTTGCTTTAAATTAATTATTAAAACATGATATTTTCACCCCCAAGAGGATCCATGGGATCCTAATATGGTACTAAGGATTATCATGTTTTTCCATGTATCTTCTAATATGATTTGGATACGTGTTAGGGTTGTTTTATATTATTATAATATTATTTTTTACCCATATTTAACTGATTTACCCTTTAACCATGGAAAATAAAAGTAATTACTAAAGTTACTATTAATAATTTCAAAAAATAAATGGTACCTATTTACACAATTTATACCTTATGATTCATAATATGGAATCCATTTTTCCAAATTTAAAGCAAAAAATTGGCAGAAATTAATTTAAAATTAATTCTCAGTGTCAAAACCAGAAAGCTGATTTTTAAGAAGTTAAAACTTTCAAAAGATTGACATGTGTTCATATCCAATTTTAATGTGAAATTAATTAAAATGACAAAAATTGGATTAATTTATAATAAAATAATCCAATTAATCTTTAAAACCAATTAAAAATATTATCTAAAAATATAAATAATTTTGATGAAAAAGTAGTTTTGATTTAAAATGAAGTATTTTTCAATATTCATTAAAATATGAATGTTATCAGAAAAACACAAAAAAAAAATCAAAAGTACATTTTTATGTCCATATTATAAAAAATAATTTAATCTCATCAAATTGAATATATAAAAGTGTCAAATATTAGATTTAAAAATGGTTCTCCATTAAAAGGTGGAAGAACTACATTTTTTTGAAAAATACTTATTTTATCAGAAAAATAGATTTTTTTCCTTATATTATGTCTAAGAAACACATAATATGAATTTTAAAATTATACGATATATATAAAATTCACAATTTGGTTAATACTCTTCATAACTACTTTTTTAAATGGCTAGTTTGATAGGCCATGGTGCGCTTGAACTCGGTGTTGCGTACATCACACACGATTGAATTATTTAAAAAGGAATCATATCATGGAAGCTTGGGGTATTACGTTGTCCCCTCCTTCAATATATTTTATCCATAGAATTTAATCTCAAGATTAAAAAATATGGGTTTGACATTTCAAAATATCTTAGTTCAAATCCCATAATGATAAATGGATTAATGAGACCTCTATTTTAAAATAAATAAAGGTAAGTATGAAGGTTACTAGAAATAAAAAATACTAGGGTTCCATGTAAAAAAACATGGACATGATAGAAAAGTCTAACCAGCATGTTCTGATGGAGTGTGATAGAGGATATTATTATTTAGAGAATGTTAGCAATCTGAAACCCATAAATCTACGATGATCCAAGGGACATTTTGATTTATCACAAAAAAATGTACAAGTAAATCATTTTTGGTGTTATGATATTTTTGTTAGAGTTAATGAATTACTTCATATACTAATAACACAAAAAAGTATACTTAATTTACATGTAAACTTTTATACATTAACTAATTTCTACATCTTTCTCTTCAAATGATAATAAAACTCAAAAAAATATATTATTTATCTTAATCGTATAAGGTTCCAAATATAAAATTATACTATTTAAATAAATATACCTATGTTATACTAACCAAGGACTTCCTATAGGTTAATGGTTGGCAACAAATCCTTATCTCACTTCGGTTGTGGGTTCAATTCCTGATGCCTTGTTCAACGCAATGGGTTCTGGTCCGGCCTGAAGGTTGTCTTTTTTCTCAAACTATATTGTTATAACATTCTAGAAATAACCTTAAAAATACTATCTGAAGTTCAATTTAATCCATTCCAACAATTAGAGTAATCTAAAATACTTCTGTCCAAACTCTATCAAAAAGGTCTCTAAATTTCCAAAAATCAATTGTAACATCATATTACCCAAAAAAAGTAATGTTTCTCTTATCATCAAATGATAAATATATGATTAACATAATCAAATTAAAGCCTTAATGAAAACCAAAATTACTGTAGTATAATCCTTATATATATATATCACATTCTTCTTATAAACAGAATATAATTATTGAATCCAAAAACACAAATACATTAATTATTCTACTTCGACCATAGTAACAACATAAGCCTGACCTTGATCAATTTTATTCTTCTGAGCTATAATTTTTTATGCTCATGAAATTCATGTGAATAGTGTCCCATATCCTTGCAATTAAAGCACTTCAAATTACCAAATTATTTCTTTCCCTAACATTCACGAGCACGGTGGCCTTTTTATCCACACTTACAACAGGATCTTGATCCTAATAAGCATGTTCCAGGATGTTTCTCTACACATTTATTACAGAATGTAAAATCAATATTTCCATTTTCCCCTAAACTTTGTTTCTTTATCGGAATTCTTAGTATCCCTCTTCTTCTCCTGATTCCCTTTAAAGTCATAAGATTTAGAGAATTTATTCCCTATCATGATGACACATATGATTATATCTTCATAAAATTAGAATGTCTGGGAGACCAATTCCCTTTAAAGGAATGGTTTCAACCTATCAAAGAAATAATCAATATTACTTATTAGATTACGTATGTAGTCTGCATCATATCTTTCTATCCTTGTGAAGTTATCTACATACTTTGTAACATTCTCATCCACCTTATCTCTGAGACTCAAAAATTTTATTTCCATATCACATGTTATTCATGAGGAGATTATTTCTCTAGGAATTTTTTAAAACACCATCCATTCCATATTTTCTACTTTATCCTCATTCATATTTTGAACTGATGACCACCATTGATCTGCATCTCCAAATAGATAGTAAATTTCCATGAAAACTTTCTCCCTCTTGTTACTTCCCAAAGCATGAAATATTTTCCCTAAGGAAATTATCCATTTCTCAACCAAAAATGGATTTGTATCCTTATTTAATGTTAGATTTTGTTGTCTCATAAACCAGTATAAAATTTTTCCTCTATGTTTTAGATTAGGGTGCTCTACACGTGTAAGGTTTTTATTCATAACCTAAGTATGTTGTCCTGGTATAGTTACAAGTCGTTCAACACTAGTTGCATCACAAACTCCACTATAATTATCTTGTATAGGAGGGAAATCCCCACATGGATTATGTGCATTGAAATTGTTTCCATTCCTTCCACTAGGGTCTATTTCTAAACAATATAATATATTAGATTAGGTTTTGAATCATAATGAATAATTCCAAACTAATAAAATACATAACATAAATTAAAAAATATATGCATATCTAATTCTTAATAATAAATATGGTTCTTTTGAGGACATATTTACTCATAAATCCTTCATAATGGTTTGTAAAAAAAATAAGAACTATCCTAAGAATATCCATTGAGAGTGTCAAACCAGGTGCGCAGTTAGACCCATTTCCATGTACCATGTTATCTCAAGTCAATCCCAAAACACACATTCAAAGTTTTCACCCCAAGGTACATTTATTCCAAAACCATCTCCACTTGTAGTATCCATACAAGGATGTATTTCGTGGAATATCAATGTAATACCTACTTTACAAAATTTCTAGGTAGTCCTTCTATACATATCCTCAATGTCTATCTTATGGTTATCATCCCTAATATAAGTTTTCTAATATAATTTCCAAAGTTGTTTCTAGATTTCCTCTGATACCAACTGTAATGCCCCGACACCAAAATCCTGGAGCCAGTGCATTATTTTAATACATTGTCATGATAACAAGGAATCAAGTCCCAAAACACCAATTAGTTTAGCAGTCCTGGAAAATAGATTTCACACACCAACCTTACTTTAAAATTTTTAACATAAAACACAACATAAATAATCCTTTGGATAATGACATTATTACCCTATCTTAACCCTTAATATCAATCATATGACACTTCTTGGAGTCCTAGGAAAATAAAACCTACAAATGGGGTGAGATCTGATGCTTAGTAAAGATAAATAATAAAGCATAAGATATCATAAATTAGTATAAACATTTAAGGTAAGGTATAAAATTAAAAAAATCCTTTTAAAACATTATCTTTAGAATAACATGGAAAGAATAAATCCAATAATTCCATTTTAACATTCACATGGATATTATACTAGTTGAATAATCACATTTAAAATCAATAAATAATCTCATAATGAGGGAATGCATAATAAGGGACATCTTAATAATACCTTCCAGGCTTCGACCGAAACACCATACCTAATTGGGTAAGACATTAGCCAAAACCCAAAAATAATTATCTCATGAGACTAAAAATTAATCTAGGGGCTATATAAGTCCCCAACTAACACATATAATGATGAATGAATTCCTCTTATGAAAATGGTGAAACATAACATAAACAATTATATTAAAACTAGCATAGGAAATACCAATACTTTAACCATAAACCATGAATAGTATAAAAAATAGATCATCTAAAGTCAAACATATAATAACTCATTCAACACAATATGGAATACTGTATTATAATAAATCAACCTTAATCAATATGGGATGTTGAAATAGTTGAAAATAATTAGTAAAACTCTTTGAGAGAAATATCTATTTTTCATGAAATAATTTAAAAGTCACACAATTTATAAAAAAAGTCATTTAAAATATATTTTTGAATAAAAGTGTCCCATAAAACATTGAAAAATTTGAAAGGAATTAAAATTTTAAAACAATCATGTCGATATCAATAACTCCTTAAAAGAATTTTGAATACATAGAATTTAATTAAATGGATTTACAAAAATAAATCTTTAAAAAATTTAAAATGATGATCTAGTTTAAGAGTAACTTACATAAAAATTTAAAATATTCATTTTGAAAAAAATTTATGAAACATGTACATTGATGGTAAATATATCCCATTAAATACTTACACATAAACAATCTCGGATAAAAATGAGATTGAGGAATTAACCCTTACCTAAGGTTTGATACTCTCCGTACATGTCTGAAACTCTTGTATATTGTTTTTAAATATATTATTAACTTATATTAGAATCATAATAATAATTATGATATTCTATATGATTCTTTTACGACTTTTTATTACCCATTTATTAATAATTCCAAGTTAATGCAACATTTTCTGGTAATAATCGTTTTATTTATCGTACATGTTTTGACTTGTTATTCTTGATCATATTACATAGATCATGATTTAATTACTTTAATAATGTGTAATATGATTTAGATATAATATATATTAATAATATAAATATATTTAATAGATATATGAAATAGAATATACCGTTCATAGAGATAGTAGGTCATATGTACACATGAACACTGATTCCATTTTCTTATTGTATGGATGTTAGTGAATGACACACACACACACACAAACACAAACACACACACACACACAGATATATATTATTTAAGTATCTTTATTATGTCATATATTTCATAATTATTCATAATATATATATATATATATTATTATCATTATTAAATGGATAATGTGGAGAATGAATGTCATCATGTCGTGTAGACAATAGGTCGTACGTATTCATGAGTGACGATATCATTACTTTAATAGTTAAATGATATGTAAATGGATGGTATATTAATTATATAGAATCATAATAATGTCATATTCATTATTTTTGTATATTATACTCATCATTATACCCATCTAAATAAAGTAATGTGGAATAACAGATTACACCACAATGTGGTGACGATAAGTTGTATGTACGCATGCATGGTAATATTATTATTTGTAGGATGGATAAAATGATGAATATAGTTGTACCATGATTATAATAACATCTCATTATATGTATGATAGTGGATTTATTATTTTGGTATGGAAACAACATAGAAATAAGAAGTAGAAGAAGAAAAGAACTTTTAAAAAAGGGATAAAACAATTACCTCTTCTTTGGGTGTCTCCTTTTGATTTGCACAAAAGGACTCTTTAAGTTGATTTTCATCCCTAAGGGTAGCCCCTATGATGAATTTAGGGAAATTTGGAGGATATTTGGTCAGGTTTTGGCCTGCCAAAGGGCTTTGTAGGTGTGAATAAAAGATACAGAGTAGTTCCCTTTTATAAGAGAGGTGAGGGGCGGTTTAGGGAAATCTTGAAATTTTGATTTATTATAAATTTATTTTCAGTTTATAAAAGATAAAGATTGATTTATTTTGATTATGGGATGATTATAGGTTGAATACTCTTAGAAAAGGATTTCTAGAAATTTTTAAATCATGAAATTAACATTATATTTTCATATTAACCCTTAGTTAAATAAGTTAACTCTTACCATGTCTTATGGTTTTTTGTATTATACAGTTAATATAGTTACAATAAAATGAAAAAAGAAACCCAAGTGTATCATTAATGAAATTATTAACACTATATAATTCATTTGGATGAATCTTATATTTTTAGGACTATTATATCGTTTAATAAAATAGTATTTGTTTTGAAAACTCATTTATGTCATTTTTTGACACTATGTAGTAATTGACTTTTCTAAAGTCACAACAACTTGATTACTTCTTAAAAAATAAATTAAATCAAATATATCATGTTATAATCATCTATAAAATTATTTTATGTCATAAAAACCATCAAATTACATTTATTTTAATATTTATAATATCATTTATTTGATCCTATCATTAATAAGGAAAACATTGCATCATTATTGTGTCACAAATAAATTTAATTATTTAATTTATAAAAATTAAAAATAAAATACCATGATGTATGAAATATTTTTATATTTTCAATGAATATTTATTGTTTAAGATATCACTTTTATAACTCAAATTAAAGTAGTTTTAGTAATAAGATACATGTTTATGTTATATTTCCCATTACTTTAAATTAATTAATATAACTTGTCATTTTCACATCCAAGTGGATCGATGGGATCCTAAAATCATACTAAGGATTATCATGGTCATCAATATATTATAATATAGTATTTGGACACATGTTATGGTAGTTTTATATTATTATAATATTATTTTTTACCCTTATTTACCAGATTTACTTTTTAACCATGGTAAATAAAAATAATTACGGAAGTAACTATTCATAATGTCCACAAATAAAAGGTATATATTTAAAATATTTGGAACTCTTGATTCCAAATGTGGAATCCATTTTTTCAAATTCAAAAAATATAATTGGCAAAAATTAATTTAAAATTAATGCCCTTTGTTAAAACCAGAAAGAGAGTTTTTAAGAAGTAAAAACTATCAAAAGATTGACAAGTGTTTATGTACAATTTCAACGTGATAATTACTTACAATGACAAAAATTGGATTGAATTATAAAAAAATAAACCAATTACACTTTAAAACCAATTAAAAAGATAATCTATCAATATAAATAATTTAGATGAAAAAGTTGTTTTGAATTAAAATGCAGTATTTTTCATTGTTCAATAAAATATGAAAGTTATCAAAAAAACACTAAAAATATATCCAAAATAATTTTTTATGTCCAGATTATAAATAATACATTCATTTAATCTTATTAAATATATAAATGTGTCAAATATTATATTTAAAATAGGTGCATCCTTAAAATGTGGAAATACTGAATTTTTTGAAAAATACATCTTTTATTTAAAAAATTGAATTTCTCATTATATTATGTCTAAGAAAAACATAATATGAATTTTTAAATTATTTAGGATATATAAAATTAAAAATGTGGTAAATATTATTTATAACCACTTTTAAAATGACTTGTTTGATAGGTCATGGTGTGCTTGAACTCGGTGTTGAATACATCGCACACTATTTAATTATTTAAAATGGAAGCATACCGTGGAATATTGGAGTGTTACATAAAATCAACAATAAAGTGTTTTTATTGAAAAAAATTCTCATAAAAAACATAAAAAGCACAAATAAAATGGGGTTTTATTGTTTTTTAATAAAATGAGGTATATTACATCATACATGGTTACAAATTAATTCAATAAATCAATTTATAATATTATCAAAATTATTGAAAACATACTCAAGAAAATATGGACAAATAAGAAATGGATTCTCGATCGAAGAAAAAAATAAAGTAAGTTTTTCTTAAAAACGTTATTTCGGAATTTTGAGTAATTAAATAGAGAAAAATGAAAGCAAAATATATAATTTAAAAAACCACAAGAGTGGAAGATATATTGGTTTTAATATATAAATATCATAAAATTCCCCAAATGGAATCTTAAATATAAATAATCACGAATGAGGATGAGCTTTTGGAATAAAACCTTACCTCAGGTATGACTTTCTTCATAAGTTATTTAAAACTTCTCTATAGTGAATTTTAATTTATTATAATTTAATAACAGAATCATATAAATAATTTTAATATAATATATGATATACTTATTACATTTTAACACCCATTTAATAAAAATTATTTATTATAATCATCATTTTTAAGTGTTAAATGTTTCATTTTTCTTGTAAATTTCATTTTGGTAGTTTCGATCCTTGCATATAAATCATGTTTAAATAATATATAAAATATTAATCATGTCCAAAATATCATATTTAAAAAATATATACACTTTTATAACTATTAATATAAAGCAGTGATGAAAAAAATCACATCACTTCGTGAAGGTGGTGGTCCACACTTATGCACATGCGACATTATCATTTCCCAATAAGTGAGAAAGTAAAAAGGAAGATATGTTATTATAATTATAGAATCATAATTATATCATAAATATCATCTATAAATATTAAATCCATTATAATAACCAACCAATAAACATGGTTATGTAAAATGAATCATGTCGCTACGTGGAGGAGGTAACCCACATGTTCAAACGAGCGATATATTCATTTCTCATTTGATGGAATGGTTGCGGAAATTAAATATACCATAATAATAATAACATTTTAGTATAATTTTTATACTGTATTCATTATTTTAGTTTGAATATAACATATTTATTGGTAGTAAAATAATAAATAAACATTGAAAGATCTGGTAAAGATTATCACCTCTTCTTTGAGAGAAAACTTTTAGATTAAACATTAATTATTCTTTAGATTGTCTTAGTATAATACCAGAAGATCAATAATAAATTTGAGGAATATGGGATGGTTTTTTATTAGGGATTTTCAAATATAGAGTGCTCAAAGTATGTGAATAAGGGAGGAGATGAGGTTCACTTTTATAAGTGAGGGGAGACACACATGGAATTACTTAAAATATTTAAATAATATAATGTAATTTTCTCATTAAAATGGAACCAAATGTTAATGAATTATAAGGTAAGATAATATAGCATCTAAATATATTCAAAAAATAATATTTATAAAAGTTTATGTGACATTTTTACCCTCGTCTCTTAGTATAACCCCCAGTAAAAAAATTTAACCTGAATCCTGGTCACAAATTTTTTTCTATTTTTACTATTTATTCTAGGAAAAAATTAATTTGTAATTATTAACTAATATTAATGATACGGATTCCAAATATGGATTCATTTTAAAATATTCAATTTTTAAAATAGGTATAAATTAATTTTAATATAATTTTACAAAGCGTAATGAAATGATTTTTTGGAAGAATGTTTATTTTAAGCATAAAAATGATTTATTTTATAATGTTGATTCCAATAGTATTAATTGTATTATTTTAATTAAAAGAAGTCTTATTTTTATTTTAAACCAAAATAAAAATAAAATTAAACTAATATATACTATATTAATATAGAGGAACTAAAAATAGATCTTATTTAAACAAAAACATTTATTAGGTTTCCAGACCTTTATGTATGTATTTATATGTCCAAAAATATATTTTTATATTTATTATATTAATTCTAAAATAATTTTTTTCTATAAATTTTTTTTCATAAACTTTCAATTTATAATTATATGATTATAATTTCATAAAATTTATAATTTTTGTAAAATAGAAATGTTTCACTATTTGCCAAAAAAATCAATCATTTCAGAAAATTATCAAGAATTAACCCTAAGCTAAATTGGTCAAGATGAATTTAAAATTGAAATTATTTTTTAAAAATTGAATTTATAATAACTTGAAGTTCATATTTTAATCATATTATTTAATAAAGGTTTTTTCATTGTGTTATTGTTTTCTAAAAAGTAAAACTTATAATAATTTAAGCTCAGTTGTTATATTCTTCCCTCTTCCTAAAATTTCATCCTCAAAATTTCTAGAATGTAATCTCATGAAAAAATGTCGGTATGTCTTTATTATAACTTATTAATGTTCCAACATCACCTATTTTATCATATTATATATCCAATTTACCTTTATCATCTGATTCATCTATTTCCTCAACACTTGTTCTCTAGTCTCAAGAATCTGGATAGGCGTTTCACAGTAAGATAAATTTGTTTCTAATTATTTTTTACATATAGGTGATAACATGGGTTAGTTATATAATTAATTCCGAAATAATGATAGATGGAACACATAATAATATTTATATATGATATGTGACATTTCCAAATGGTAATCTACATCTCCAATTCATTTCAAAATCTCAAAAGGCCCAATGCACATAGGAGTTAGTTTCCCTTTATTATTGAACATTATAACATACTTCCATAGTGATACATTTAATTAACATGATCTTCCTCTGGAAATTATAAATACTTTCTTACACTATCAACATAATATTTTTTTTCCAATTTGAGCCACCTTAAAATGATTATGAATAGTCTTGAATTTCACTCTTGCCTCCTCCATGAGATTAGACCTATAAATTTACTTTCACCATATTCATCCCAACAATTTGGATTAAAAAGTATCTTACCATACAACACTTTATATGGTTCCATTTAAATTTTTAAATGTAAGCTATTATTATTTGAAAATTACACCAAAGTTAAAAAATGATCCCACATACCATGAAAGTCAAGTGAACATGAACTCAACATGTCTTAAAATGTTTGATTATTCCTTCCAGACCACCCATCAGTTTGAGGATGAAGTGCTTAAATGTATCTTTGTGTCTATATATTTTTGAAGAATCATCCTGGATTTTTATGTAAACCATAAATCATGATTGGATAAAATAGAGATAGCTGAACCGTATAGACTTAAAAAATCATTAATATAGATCGGTGTTAGGAACTAAAGAGGTATATCATCCCTTGTTGTAAGGAAATGTGTAGAATTGATAAGACAATCCAAAATAACCCATATGAAATTATTCTTTTTATGAGTATTTGGAAGTCCATTGAAAAATTCCATAATAATATCATCTAATTTCAATAAAAAAATACGTATAGGTTATATGGATCCTTTAGGATTTTTCCTCTTAGCCTTTAACCATTAAAAAAATAGTCATCTGGATACATATTATGCAATTTACCATTTTATATTATCCTTAAATAATTTTCCTCCAAATCCCAATAAATTTTGGTACTACTAGGGTTTATAGGAAGATTTTATCTATGAGTTTCATCTAATAATTCTATTTTTATCTCAGTGATGGATGAAACAAACAAATTCTTTCAAAATTTCAAAATAACATCTTTATCACTGAAGTTGACCAACTTATCATCATTCAAGAGTTCAATATTCATTGTAATATTCTTATCATTATGTTTATAATTTTTTATTTTCTCCAAGAAGGATAGTTTTGAAATTATTTTGAATATATGTGATGTTTCCAATTCCTTAATGAATCCCATGTACAGATTTTTTAAAATACATGAATATAGAAACTTTGATAATCTTCATTTTAATGAATAATCAATGATTATTTCTACTCAATACATCAGCTGTCTTATTTTCCATTCTATGGTGACAGTTTATTGAGAAATCATAATCTTTGTGTAAATCTAACCATCACTGTTTCCTCATGTTGAGATCTTTGTATGAGAAGACACATTTCAAAATTTTGTGATCCATATATATTTCAGATAATTGAAAATAAATGAAATGTATTCATATCTTCAATGAAAAGATTATGAATACAAAGTCATCATAATGGATGAGATAATTATATTCATGAATAATTAATTTCCATGATGCATAAGAAAAACTCTATCATTTTGTATAAGGTAACATCCAAGTACTTTATTTGATGCATCGGTAAATATCAAAAATATATACCTTACCAATGATAAAGTCAATATTGATTCATTGAACAATGTTCTCTTTGATTATTCAAAAAATTCCTTACATTCTGTTGTCTATAAAAATTTAACCCCTTTACATGTCAACTTAGCTAATGGGTTATATAATCAAGAATTTTTTTGAACAAATCATCAATTATAAACTGTTAATCCAAAGAAATGACATACCTTAGTTATATTCATTATCATTGGAAATTATATCAATGCATTTGTCTTTAAATAATCAATTGATATTAATTTCATAGAGACAATATGGCCATGAAAATAAACTTACTAAATCCATAATTCATATTTTCTAAATTTTACATATAAATCATTTTCTATAAAAGTCTTAAGAATGATTCATAAATGTATCTATTTCTTATTATAAAATTTAGAGTATATAATGATATCATCTATAAATACCACAATGAAATGATTGATATTATCGTAGAATATTTTGTTCATTAGATCCATAAAAATAAAGGATGCATTATTTAATCCAATGGGAATTATATTAATTTCATAGTTTCTATACCTTGAATAAAATTCCATCATTGGAATATCTTCCTTAATTACTTTTAGATGGTAATACCCAGAACAAAGATCAATCTTTTAAAAATATTGAGATCCTTCCGGTTCATCAAAAAATTCATTAACGTAGAGAATATATACTTATTCATTATTGTAATAATTTTTATTTCTCTATAATCAACCCACAACCTCATAGACCCATCTTTCAGATTAAAAAAAGAATAGGGGATCCCCAAGGTGAAAAAGTAGGTCATATAAATCACATAGCACACAACACCTACAATTTTATCTTCAGTTCCACTAATTCTACTATCATTATCCTATAGGGAGCCTTAGATATAGATTTTTCATTATATTTGAGATTAATAATAAAATTAAATTTATACTCAGGTGGGTTTATAGGTAGTTATTTAGGAAATACATCAATATATTTCTTCAAAATAGGCACATAATTTATTATAAGGACACCATTCCTATTAATAGGTGGTGCCTACTATTCTTCTCAAATAATTTCATTAAGTGGAGCTACTGGAGGCAGACACAAACTTGATTTTGATAATGCAGTCCCCCCTATGAAGTTAAGAGATTCCATTCTACATCAATTATTATAATATACTCCTATATAAATAAAAGTTTTTGAATTATAATTTGAAGGAAAATATATACCAAGGTTATTATCAAAGTCAACTATTGGTATAATAATCAGTTTTTCAAATAGGGTAAGCATATATGTCATAACGGAGACTGACTGTGATATCCTTATTGTTGCAAGATTTAAATTATATGTATTTATTGACAAATCACTTATTATGGTACTAGGTATATATATAAATTTATTGGAAAACATGGAATATATAAAAGAGTATGAAGATACATAATCATATAAATCATTAGCTAAATTTTTTGCTACGATCAATGTACCTACAACTATCTCTTTAGGAACTTCATGCACATCTATAGTGATCACATAATCTTTGACTTTATCCCTTGACCTCTTTTAAGGAAAATTCTCTTGAATCATGGGTAATTCATTCAAATAGTTTCCCATATCCTAACAATTGAAGCATCAAACATTGATATCTTATTTTTTACCCTTTTAATCGAAATACTGATGGACTTTCTCTACATACATACAAAAACATTCCCATCAGTCATGTTCCATGGTATTTCTTTACATAATTATTACAAGTTATAAATTCTAACATTCCCTTATTCTCCTTTTACATAATTCATTTTACAATGTGATTTTATACCTATTTATATTATTATTTTCCACGAAAAAAAATAATTAAAGAATTTTTTCCCTATCTTTGTGGAACTTGTTACTATATTCTCTAATACCAAAAATGTTTTAAAGACTAATTAACTAAGAAGGATAGAATTTATTTCATAAGATAAATTCTTAATATTATTCTTTATATTATGTACAAAATCCATAGCATTGGTTTCTTACCTTGTAAATTAACTTCATATTTAACTATATTTTATCTTTCTATATTCCCTTAGTTTGAGCAATTTACTCTCTATATAATCTGACTTCCCACGAGGAAATTATTTTGTGAAGAATATAATCTCGAATTTATTTCACCACATACTATTTATTTCATATGTATCCCTTGTTATTTGGATCAACAACCATTATTGATCAGTGTCTCTTTTAAGATGATAAATTTCTATGATAAATTTTTCTCTTTCACTACTTCCCCAAGAATGATGTATCTTCTCTAAGGACTTGATAAATTGTTAATATACTAATGGATTAATATTACCATTGAATTATAGAGGTTTTTATCACATTAAGTGGTCCAAAATTATTACACCTTTATAAGGATTAGTAGGTAAATCCATATGGGAAATGATATAGGTCATAACCTGATTCATCTTCCCCAATATAGTTATAATTTTTTCAGAACTAGCTTCATTATCTTCTCTAGAATGGAAATATATATATATATATATATATATATATATATATTACATTAATTTATATGTTTGCATTAATTCTTTTATACCCTATTTATAAACAATGGAATATACTAAATTATTTTTTAAAATTGTGAATTATAATTCAAAATATGGTGTAACACTTAGTATAAATTATGTGTTTATGCGTAGATAATCTCAGAATCATAAGCTTATTATCTTTGAGAATATATTAAAATCATAAAAAATAATCAAATATTTCATAATGGATTTTTAATTACATTTAAATAAAACAAAGAATAACCCTGGAATTTTATAGCCAAGTGTGTAGTCTTAAGTCCACTCATCATGCACTGGTGATGATTGGGTTAATACCTAATCCCCCCCTTTTAGATTTGTTACCCCTAGGTTCATCTATTCCACAATCAAAACCACTTTTCAGTATCTATAGAGGGATTTATTTTCTAGGTACACCACACAATATCTACTTACCAATACTTTATGATATTACCCTATTCTTAAACTTATCCCTAGATTCTATCATTGGGTTATATTTTCTAATATATGTTTCCCTAAATCTAGTTTCCTAGGTTTATACTAAAATTTCTATGATACAAAATATAATACCATAACTCCAATAACTTAAAACTTATGGTTATTTTACTACATTGGCATAAGATACAATGGATCACATCCTAAAGGATCAAATAGTTTAGTAGTCTTTGGTGACTAGATACATACAAAAATCTTAAATTATACCCAAAATTAGGAAATGCATCTTAATATTTTTATGATAAATTCATTTTATCTCCTATTATATCCATGAAATCATTCATAAATACTTCTTAGTATCCCAGGTAAAGTAAAAAATAATAAAGGTTAATCTCATATGCTCACTAAGGAAAAGTGTACAATATAATCTATCGTAGGATAAATAAAGAATGAATTATATGATATAGATAAACAATAATAAAATATTCAATATAACTAATATCATAAAAGGGTACTAATCCATGGATGAAATCGAAACATAAATAATAACATGGATAACAAAAATCAGTTTCATAATGATAGAATTCATAATATCAGAAATCATAATATTACCATCAAAGCCTTGTCCCAAGACATCATACATAAATAGGTATGGGATAAACCAAATAACCAAACTTATTTTTTTCATGAGACCCACTGATGCATCAACGGGCTATAACAGGTTCCCATCCATCACTTACTAATTCTAGTTCATTCATTATATAAAGTAAATGTATAAAAATTCAATACACAATGAACATATACATTCATATTAAAAAACAAGCATATGAAATGTTAATATTTTCCCCTATAAATAACTAGAAAAAAATTATCATAATTCACTCAAAGTAATATGGTTTATAGTATCATTATATTATATTCACACTAAATGATAATATTCATCAATGGATATATACATAGATGTGGATACTTTTAAAAGATCATTAGAACATTTCTTGAGGACAAATACCCTTTTCATTTCAAAATAACTTATTTAAAATCTGAAAATTTCCAGAATATTTGGAAAATTATTTTATTTCAATAGATAAATGTAAAATTTTAAATGAATATTCAAGGAAAATAGTAATCATGATTGTGGAAAATTCTATTTTTCTAGTAAACATTAAATCAAATATTTTTTTCACACCTTTGGTAAACGTAACTCAATCAAAAAATGATAATAATATTCCTTTTAAATATTATTTTAGAAATTAAAATATGAGTAAATATTAATTTAATAAATACTTGGATAATAGTAAAAACATTCCTGAAAAATATTAATGAAAATATAGACATGGAAGAAAAATATTCCTGACCGAAAAGAAAAAAAGTCAGTTTTTATTAAAAACATTATTTTAGACTTTTGAGTACTTAGAGAGAGGAGAATGATAGGAAAGATTTTAATTTATGGAACTAACCATAGTATAAGAAAATATATGGGGTTTAATATCTAAATATCATATAATTAACCCAACGGAAACTTGAACATGAATAATATTAAATAAAGATGAGATTATGAAATAAACCCTTACATCTGGTCTAAATTTATTCATAGGTTATTTTAACATCATATATAATAAATTTAAATTTATTATAATTATATATTAGAATAATATAAATTCTTATAATATCATATAAAACCCACTTATACAATTTCTAGACTTTTTTATTAATAATTCTTTATTAAAATCATCATTTTCAAGTGTTAATGGTTTTGTTTTTTCATGTAAATTTCATTTTAGTAGTTTCATTTCTAGAATATCTAATATGGTCATATTATAATAAGAAGATTAATAATTTAATAAATATAATATTTAATCATTATATCCACTTTTATAACAATTCATATAAAGCGGTGGTGAAAAATGAATCACATCATTTAGGGGAGGAGGTAGTCCACACGTACGTAGAAGTGTAGATATCATTTCCCAATATATGGAAGGGTAAGAAGGTAGATCATATATTATAATTACAGAAGAATAATTATTTCATAAATATAATATATAAATATTAAATATATCATAATAACCAACCATGAAATATAGTGATGTAAAATGAATCATATTACTATGTGGAGGTGGTGGTCCACACGTACGTATAAGTGCTACTTTTTTTCCAACATGATGAAACAGAGGTGAAAAAATGTCTTTGAAATAATTATAATAACATATCAGTATATTTATTATAATTTATTAAATATTTTAGTATGGATATAACATATTTATAATAATTATAAGAATATATAAATTTTTAAAAATACGGTAATGACGATTACAACTTATTTGAGAGACCTTGTTTGGGTTACACAGTAATCCTTCTTAGGATGGTCTTCAGAGAAGAAAATAAGCTCAATAATGAAGTTAAGTAAGATTTAAAGGTTTTTGGGTAGTTATTTTATTATATATAGTGATTAATATTTTGGAATTGGTGAGGAGAAGAGGTTCCCTTTTATAAGTGAGGGGTGGGACACAGATGGAATCACTTAAAAGATTAAAATAATATAATGTCATTTTCTTGTCAAATTGAAACAAAATGAAGAATAATTAAATGTTTAGATAATATAGTTATAATATCTTAAAATAATAATATTTATACAATATTAAGTCGTATATTTACCCTTATCTTTTAGTTTAACCCCCCCACTCTGGTAAACTCTTTTTAACCCTAAATACGGTAACAGAGTTTTACTATTCATTATGAAAAAAATTATTTAAACTTGTTACCTAATATTTATTATTCTAATTTAAAATATGAAATAAATTTTATAATATTAAATCTGTTAATGTTTATGGAAATTAATTTTAATACAAGTGCACAAAACTCAATGAAGAACATGTTTAGAAAAATGATTGTTTTAAGAATAAAATTGATTTTACAGTATAATAATGATTCTAATGAAATTATTTAGATTATTTTAAATAAAATTAAACTTATTTTTATTTCAAATCAAAATTAAACTTTAGGTGACCTTATACATATTTTATTAATATGGAAGAACTAAAAAAAAATTATTTGAAGAAAAACATTGCTTTGGTTTCAAAACTTTTAAGAATATATTTCTAAGTTCACCAACATTTTTTATATGAATTATATGAATTATTTACAAATATATATATTCTAAAAAAATGGTTTTATAAACATTCAAGTTATTATTATATCATTATAAGTTTATGAAAGTGACACTTTTTGTAAAACCAGTATTTTTTACTATTCACCCAAAAAAATCAACTATTTCTAAAAAATAGGAAAAATTAACCCAAAGATAATTTTGACATAATATATTTTAAAATAAAAGTTATTTCATCAAATTAAATTTGTAAAAATTTGGAATTTAGTTTTTAATCACATTCTTGAAAAAAGATGTGATAAATGTGTTATTAATTCTCTATAAAGAAAATATTACTATAATTGAAGTTTGGGTGTTACTATATAGGTGATTTTAATTAATTTTGTGAGTGTTAATTTGACACCACATTTTATTTATTTAATGAAACAAGTACCAACATTAGAAAAAATAGAGTTTCCAAAATCATACAAATCAAAGAAATATATCCACCACACCATTATATTATCTACTTTAGGTAACCCCAACCCACCCACGTCGTTTTAAAATGAATTTTGAAATATAATTCATCATGATGGGTGATGTGTACCCATTTTCATATGTTTTATTCCATAATATACATTACCAATAAAAGAGTAATCCAGCCAGAAATATGAGTATATAAAATCACTGAAACGTGATAAGCCTGATCACATGCACTACTTATATCATATAAAATTTTACTCATATCATAGATTAAAATGATATAATACCAAGAAAAAAAAAATACCATATAGTATTCCCTTACCCTAGGATAAAATTATAATATAATAGGCTCGATAGATTAGAAACATAATTCACAATAAATAGAAACCCCTCTCCCCTATGATCAAATAAGGGTTCAAGAGAAGAGTAAGGTAACAAACTCATAAATAAATGGAAACCCATCCAACCGGACTAAATCATATCCAATTATCCCAAGGATATATTAATAACTTACCATCCCTAAAAGATATTTTGGTATAGATTGGAAACTAATGATTGGAGAGGTATAATAGTCATAGCTCATGGATTCAATAGGTGGGCTTCAATCGAGTGAATGATGTTGTTTCCCTATACTCATTCTAAATGACTATCAATTGAGTGTAAATGATGTTATTTCCCATCATTTGATTACAGAGAATGATAAATGAAAGGTTTTATGTTTAAAATAGTAACTATGAGGTCTTAAAAAATATCAAGAAACATATAACCATGATATTGAAGTATTCTCAAAACCCCAAGGAGAAAGAATATTTTACTAAACATACACATTTGCTGTCAAAGAGAGAAACTCAACTGGAATCTGATCATATAACTTCTCTCACAAATATAACAACTCCTTGGGATCCTTTAGGAACAAATATAACCATTTTTTAGGACCCCCCACAAAATATACTCATAACTAATGAAACTCAATGATTCTTTTCAGCATGAATCAAACAAAAGTCTATCCCAACCTCCTTCAACCAAGCCTCACTCTCATGATAAAAAAGGACCCCACATACTTATATTGGATATGGTATTGAAAATTATAGAGACACATACTCCAATATATATTATCTTCAACCTACAAACTATAATAATTTTTCTAGCACATCTTTATGAATAACATTTTCTTGAACCAGATAGGGACACCAACCTAGAGACATCCATGAAAAAGAAAAAATTTTATGGACTTATAATATTGGGTTAATGATTATTTAATGTTAATTAATTAATTTAATATAAAATAATTCCAATTTAATACCAAATTCAAACACATTTACAAAAAATCATGATGCAAGATCCTCACCAAGGCCTCTACCCTATAAGAAACATCACATCACATAACACATTTTTTAAATATAAGGCCCTTGCATCATATCACAAAGTACACTAAAATACAATTCCTTAGTTGGTATACCTTGTTTAAATAATGTGAAAAAATTATTTGATATGATTTCCCTAAAAAATATGTCATCCTCAGTAGTACCTATCTTCATGATCCATCGTATCTATCAATGAAAATATTTTATACTGCTTTTTGACAACCCACCCTCAGTGGAATCCCATATGGGATGACAGTGATGATGGGTAGTGATCCCTCAAATCCCACCTCTAATAATCCACAAGATAGTGACTACTACCATGGGTATAAACAAACATATTTAGGAGTCATTTCACTTAATATAAGTTTATTAATTAGAGATAATATTAAAGGCACCAACCAACTTATTAACATAATTAAAATATCCTTTTATAGTAAATTATAAACCCAATAAATGAATGAAATTTCATACCAAACTAATACAAATTCAACTAATGAAATACTAAAATAAAAAATTAGAATAAACCAAAAAGCCCTATTATCTCTTGAACAACTCATCAATCTATTATTTCTCAACGTGATCTCCATCCATCTTCAGTAGACCTAAAAAATAGTTTTAATATATAGGGTGATCATACATGTGTACTCAGTAGGATCCTCCAAACAAATCCCACAAAAATATAGAAGAATAATACTAAATCCCCAATGAATAAATAGAGAAACCAACTTGAAACCTGATTAGGTATACTAATATCCAAACCTCACTATGGCCTGCTTACCAAGTATCACATAGATGACAATAACATTTTATCATGAGTATATATAAATAAGTATACCCCACTACCACATTCAAACCAAATTGTTTTCTTATACCCTAATTTTTCATTTTATGGTCCTCCCATGTCCACCTAAGGCATCCTACCCATATGGGGAATCACATCATATGCATGTATTGCATCATATGTAGCTCATCACATCCACACCTATTCCTGAGATCGATGCATCTCATCACATCCACAACTCATCATCCCATCATATAACAAGGTAGTAAGTTCAAAGTACACTAAGACTTCCCATAACTTTCACTATACATCAAGACATTATATCCTATGCCTGAGTATGTCTGTAATAACCAAAACTATTATATACAAAATACAGCTATATGCTATAAACTCAAGCCTCTACAAGCCATATATACAAGGGAAAAATAACTGAGAGTAATCACAACCCATATGAACACATACCCAATAAAAAAAGGCCATTATAACCATGGTATGTCTCATACATAGTCTTCCTAGGGGAGAGAGAGTATTAGGGGGAGTAGTCTTCTATATATTCCCTCAATAACCTAGATTCTAGGAAACACCTAGAACTAAAGTCCAATATGGGCATCATCTTCCCCAAATGGCTTGGGTGGTGGTTAATAATAAATCAAAAATAATAATAAAATAGATATTTCACAACCACACATTTGGAAACTACATAATCTATACTCAATATATAACTATTATCCCTCATGAAATCCTGATTTCAATATTTAGGACTAACCTTCTAAAAGATCTAAGCACATAAGAATCAAATTTCTCATTATGATCATTATGGAATTCATAAATTGCCATTTATTTATAACCCCATCATAAATTCTAGTTTTAATATTTCATAATTATATTAAATCCATTTCTTTACTAATCAATTTTTAATTCTAAATTTTATAACCATTATCTTGAATAATTTCCAAACTATCCCATAGTTCTATTTAATCATGTAATTAATATAACCAAATCCCATCCCAATGTGTTCATTTATATTAATTTATAATTCCACATGTCAAGTAATCTAATCCTTAACATGAATAATATCAAGGGAATATATTCCTAATAGTAACAAAATATTGCATTTGCACAATCAATATAATAGAAATAATATAGCCAAAAAAGTTAACATGCATGCCCAACTCTCAACTCTAACTATCAATCTCATCACATTAAAAGTAGTAGGAAATTCCTACTCTTAACCTATTCCATCAATATCAGTGTCATCCATAACACACTAATCACTATGAAAACCCTTATAATTTATATATTCTCTCACTAAACAAATCAATTAAATCTAACTCTCATAAAATACAACAAGGTCTCTATCACATCAGGACATGGCAACAAGCATAATTCAGCACAACAAAACAAGGGGTAACTATGACCATATTAATAACGAACCCAAGAACACAATAATCTTATCTAGTCTTATAATATCTCTAAACATGTTATTCCAATAAAAAAACATCCTTATCATGTTTACCATCTTTGATAAATGATTCATTATGAATGGTTTAATAAGAAAGAATCTAAATAAATAGTGGATAAAAATGACTAATAAATTCAATTAACATACTCTAGAAAATATTTCTATTTCGTAACAATTACAAGGAAGATAGAGATATCAATTACATAAATTATTTTATTTTATATCTTCAATAATTTACTAATTTTATTATACACTTCTATTTTAAACATATTCTAGAAATCATCTTATAAATCACTATAGTGGTTATATTATGTTACTCACTATAGTAATAATTTAGTTTACCACAAGTAGATTTTATTATTCATAAAATAATTAAAATTACTAAAATGTTCTAAAATATCCTAATGATATAAAAAATTACAATTGTCTCTTTTAAATCACTAAACCAGTTTAAACATGTCAATTAATATAAAAAATCCCATGTAGTAAAAATATTTTAAATGAAATTCCCAAACAATGATTATATCTCATTTTATAGCATCATTAGTCTATTATAATATTTATTTAATATTTTATAATTAAATTTCATATATCAAAATCTTATTTACTTTTATAGTGATAAAATACAGTCAATATTCTAATAATATGAACAAGAAATACTTAACACCAGTAATTCTACACACATGTAGTGTGTCATGATTCTATTTAGAATCATTATTATATTGTCTTATTGAATTAATTATAATTATTTATATAATAGATTCAATAATGAATTTATAACACCAAATATCCCTAGATAAAAATTATCAGCTTCAACATCATGAAAATAATAGCAGGCATTACTTATGTCCCTTCCCACTTCATGTTTTTTATTTTTACCTATTTTATCTAATTGTAGTTAATTAAAACCATTTATACAGAGCATAGCTGAACTAGATAATCCCATACTCACATGAAAAAAAGAGATAGGTATGACCTCTTTCCTGTATTAATAAAAAATAGAAGATGAATGTGATCTCAAAAAATTATGGGAGTCACTACACATAGGATGAGGAAGATATTGGACAGTTTAGCCATCTGGGACTCTCTATAGAATCTCATCAGGTGATCACTTTAAGAGGAGGGAGTGTAACATGACCTAGGAGTGCTCATAACTCTAGGAGGGAACTTCTGGACATGTAGTGTTTGAAGGGGAAATAAGAGGTAGAAAGAAATGGGTAAGGGGAAAGAGTAACACATATACTAAAATGTACACACACAACAACACCCAAAATCTCTCTTAAATTCTATATCTCCCAACTAACTTGATACAAAAAAATTAAAATTAGGAATCACACAATTAGTTTATGTATTCATGAATTTAAACTCACTCACTAGTACTAGATTAATACTAGATGTGATATATATATATATATATTCAATGATCCAATAGTTTTAATAATTAATACTACCATTACTTAGTGCGTTTATTTTATTTAAAGCATATCATAATTATTGCATAATTTAAAATATTCATTTCACTTGATTTCAACTTTTAAAAGCCTAAGTTCCCTTTAAAAATTTATATTATAGGAATTACACAGAGTAGGGAGGAGAAAAACTTGGTAAAATGATACTCTCACATGATCCATAGTTCCTATATAATGATAAACATGTTTAGATATATGTAACTCAAAATCTCGGGGCGACCATTATATAGCCTTTAGAATATTCTTCTTACCTGTGTGTAGTGCTAAAACTCTAACCTTTCCTTATGTGACTATATGGATATACAAATAACTATTTCACAAGTATAAGAAAACTTAAATTCAAGTCTAGGAATTAATAAGATTCCTTTACATAGCCTTATGGAACCATCACCAGCCTTATGCTAGTTTTAAAAAATAATTGATGACCTTTATACAGATTTAGGAAAATGCTACTTACCTTTATTCAAGATGTAGAAAAAGTGGTATAACTTTTTACATAGACTATAGAAATCATCCTTTACCATTACACAACTTCCTAAAATAGAAGCTATTTAAGGGTAACAATATCTACACTTACACAGGGATGGGGCCCCATATAAGGGTAAAATAAAACATAAAAATATAAAATTTTTGATTAAATAAACTAATGATTATTAAATAAATTCATATATTATTACATTCAAAATTCCAAAATTACTTATAAAATATTTTAATCACTTTAAAAAAATAGATTAATTTCAAAATAAATCCGCAAAATAATAAAATCACATTAATAAATTCTAAAATCCATTTTGAAGAAACTTAAAAAAATATGAAAATTCTCCCGTTCCATCAAATGGTCTAGAATGATCTAGGGAAGAATCATGAAAAATCGTGGAATCCATTTAACTTATTTAATTGATAATATTTCTTTGAGGTGGAAGGGATTCATTTTCATAATGTTTTGTTTTTTAAAACTAATAAAAATGATTTTGGTTTTGTAAGATTCATTATGAGTTTGTAAAATTAATAATATCACTTTAAAATACCTAATTTTAATGAAAATTACTTTTTTGGTCGATAAATCCTTTTTAGTATTTATTACATCACATTTAATTGATTGTGATATTATAATACTTATAGTATCTTTATACTATATTTTTTACCAAAAAATTTTATTGTCACAAGAAATTATGGAAAAATCCTTGTTGGACAATTTCAATGTTCTAATTTTAAAAATGATATTTATTTTATTAATATAATTTACTAAATAAGATAAATTTATATTTAGATAAAAATTTTATTTATTGAACAATACTAGTTTTTATGACATATTCAACTTTTTGACCCTTATAAAAATTACATGGGAGTTCATAAAATTATATTATCATATTAAAATAAATAGTTTTATATAAGTACATTTCCAAAAAATTAATTTTATTTAAAATTATTAAACATGTCATAAAAGTTTATTTTAATTTTAATCATATATTTTCCAATAATTTTTTTTTCATTGTATCCAAAAATCTATTTGTCATATTCATCTTATATTCATCTGAATTTTATATAATAATTAATATGGTATTGTAGTAAAAACTATCTTATTTATAATAAGAGAATTTACACTTTTATACTACTAAGGTATAAATACATAACCAATGATTACCCCATAATATTCCCTAAGGGTATAGTATGTAATGGTAGTACTTCCCTGAGATGATTTGGTGAATATTGATTGGGTAGTGACCTCTACAAGATAAAAGTTCTACCGAAATTGATTATGTTCAAGTCTCAGTTGTTGAATATCATTTTGGGCATGGTGAAGGGAATAACCTAGTTGCTCAATATCCTTTGTAATCCTTAATAATTGACTTTCTTAAAGGATGATCCTGAAGGTTTAGGTCATTGGGTTTTCCTTATGCATCAATTAAATTTTTTTATTACCCATAATATATAATAATATTAAAGTTCATTTTACAACAAATATATGAAAAATGGTTGTAATGTTCAATGATCATAATGCACAGTGGTAATATTATGGATTTATTTAAGAATAATAATAAAATGTTGTTGATTCTCATTACATGGTGCATGTGTTCTATATTATACATCCTTAATAAATGGTATACACATTATTTAATAAGGAAAATTTAATTTATAAGAGTTTGGGTCATTACAATTATCATTTCACATCCCTTAAAGGATACCTTTCAACCTGTCACTCAAAAAATCCCTATGTATCACACATTTTCCAATCCATAAGACCTTTTCCTACTCACATCACTCTCCAATCCTCAATCAACCCTCGGGGGAGGGGGTCACTCACTAAGGATGAGATGTACGACTATACCACATATCATCTCTAGGCCTAATCCTCTCACACTTTCCCGAATAGAAATTGGTAAACCATTCCAGGCTACATATATCACATCTTGTACCTCAAGACCTACCCAATACCTCATGTCAACTTAGTCCAAACCATCACCTCTTTGAGACATAGTTGTTGAGTGATCCAAAATTACTCAAAGTGATAAAGATCACTTGTAGTAAATATAGTAGGTAAAAATACATCCTATATTTCCTACCCAAGGGACTCTTAGTCCCTAACTGTTCTCCCCAAACCCATGAAACATGCATGTAATAGGAAATAATGTATATCAAGAATATGGATTTCTATTAATGGGACCACCTGCCACTAAAATAGAATCACCATGCTCACCATGATCTACCAAACCTTGTCCAATCCCATCCATGCATCTTCCAATCTTGCATCCCCACACAAGATCCTATCTTACACCATACACCAAAACTTATTAAATTACAAATATAAATAATCACTTAAATAATCATAGGGAATTTTTGTAACACTAAAACCATGAAAAACCACCCATATAAGATATATGGGGCACCCATGACACCGTCCCAAGAAAAATATATAATCAATGGCACCTAAAAAATTATTAATTTAATTCAAATTCATTAAAATCCTTAAATAAATTAGGGTATTGGCTTAGATCAACATAAAGGATGATAGACATTGTGTGATCACCATCCTAGGTCTTCCTCTCACCAATCCACATGAAAGCCACATCATTCTCAGTCAATTACACCATGATCTAGTATAATTAACAATGATACCTAGCATAGTTTAAACTAAATCAATGGGAAACAAGTTGAAACCAAAATAAAAGGGGTGAAAATGATGAAATTACCTGAAATTACTATCAAAACACTCTAAAACTCAGGCCTCTTGAAGGGGAATTGAATGGAAAGAATAGGAGAATAGATATAGATAAAATGGAATCCTCTTTTACACAAAATCTTGAAAATTAAAAAACACACCATCCCCTAACATGAAAAAACTACTACTACTTCAGAATGAGCCATCAAGGAACCATTTAGAGTATAAATTGGGTGTGTGTGTGTGGGGGGGGGGGGGGGTCAAGACATGAATACCATTTATTTGAAACTTTAACAATGTGAACCGCTAGTTCATAGTGTGAAATTTTTGAGGAGTAGGTGTTATACCCCCATCCAATCCCATTCATGATGTGAACAATTTTTTATGGCATGAATTGTTGTACACTGCAAAAATTCATCCCCTTGGTCACCCTAACCCTTATCTAACATTCTTTTGAATAGATGAGACACCTACCAGGTCCCAAAACACATCCAAAACATTATTTAATGAAATAAAAAACACTCAGTATCCAAATATGCTTCATAGTAATAAAAATTCACCTCTAATCAAACATAAAATTTAACTTCCTCAAAAACATAATGACATAAAAACTGGTAGGGAAATGTTGACCCCCACCATAACACTTCTTATCCCAAATACTCCATGATAGTCCTCAAAACACCTATCTTGAATCATAATAATCATTAATTCACCAATATATTACCCCATTCCACCTACAAAATGTCAAATGTTCTATCACTATACAACTTTAACACCCAATAAAACTATTCACAAAATTTCAAGACAACCTCTTACCACTAATGACAATTCAAAGATAGAACACTTTGCACATGTATACCTTGAGAGACCTTAGTATCATCACATGATCCATCTTGATGCTTATGGTTCTCCCCACTATATCACTCTAATCAAAACGACCATTTATAAGCAGTGGTGCTCCCCTCTGTAGTGATTTAGTACCAAAACATGAACTTCCAGTAGTCCACCAACCTACCACCCACATTATAAACAATTATATCAATGCGATTTAAACCTCTCCGCATATGATTCCTTGAAAGAACACCACTCGATCCTCCTTCAGTTGACTTTCTCCTAAACACTCTTGGTTTCACCTACCAACATGTTATCAAACCACCCCATCATGAAACATTAACACCCAGAGGCATCGTTGAATCGTCTGAACAACCATATTGAAGTTTAAACCTGATACTCAATATAGTTCAATAATTGGATCACAAACAACTTAAAATGGACATTATTATCTTACCATGAGCATCGATATACCTATGATATGAACCCCTCTTAATTAACCTGAACTCCACCCCAAGCCTAATTCCATTGCACTAAATCCACTTGATATCACATAAAAATCCCAAATATGGTATGTATTGAGGAAGTAGACAATATTAGATATTTCATGCACACTTTAATTATGATTCCACCTCAACCATCCACTAACCAGTCTCACTGCATCTATAACCCTTAGGACATGAAGGTCACTCGCCCATGACTAATAAGATGCTTCCCACCATAAGAGTGTTGTTATCATCACCAACCAAGATAAAATTCCTATATATGTAGACCATACTTATTCCATTACTGAATCCAATGATTGGACATGGCCTACCCACTCATACCTATGATTCAACAAAAAACACCATCACCACCTATTCCTAACTCACCTGGATCATCACCCTTGACACTACTAAATGTCACCTAAAACAAGGGTCACACCCTCTGATGACCAATGTTTTACTAGCTACCACTTGAATTTCCTTACCCTTATTCTCAATAACCAACCTTAACAAGTCCACCATCACATGTGTGTTACTCCTCATAATCCATGCTCCCCCATCAAATCAACCCTAGAACACCTATATAGGTTCAAACTGAATCAACCATTCCAACACACTCAATTCATCACTGATGTTGTATCCCTCTATAGGGAGATCACTTCTCATTATCAAAATTAATTTGAGACACCATACCCATGAGTGTATTAGAAAACACAATAATAACATTATTATGAGAGTGAATCTAAACCAAGACCATTGTAGCACTACTACCGCTACACCACTCACGTTCCTCCACAAACTGACCAATTTTCAATAAGCCCACTCACAACCCATTCCACAAATCCATAATCAAGAAGTGCACTACACGTCACTAGCATGCACCTCCCATCAAAAAATGATTCATTTCTATTTAAATTCCATTCTAAGACTGACACTCCTCTCTATGATAGATTGATCCACATGAACCCTTTAATAGGTTCTCACCCACTATCATACATGGTCTCACATGAAGCCAATTGATTTACGCTCCCATATATCCTATCACACACACTAAAACAAACTCCCATGAGTGAAACCTAATCTAAATTAGGATCACATGATTTACCCATTAACCATTCCTTACACACAATCCAACAACATCCAATAACTCAAGGCATCTCACTTAGGACAAGTCTAAGTAGATGATCACCCACTACATGAGCATCATTCCAGGACCGAAATAATCTAACCACACTTTTCTCTCCTATATTTGACCATATTAGATCTCCACTATCCATTCTAGTAAAAACAACACTAGAACCACATTCTAGAAATCCATACAATCATTCCCTCTAAAACCATCTTCGATACTAAGATCTCCTATTGTGATCTACATCACAACCCAATACATATCACTCATGTATTTTTATACCTTATATTGTTGTTTCTTCATCCATAAGGAAATCTATGACTATAATTATATTACCTTTTAGGTAGAAATTTTCTTCATTAGGTCATCTCCTAGGAAACAACTTCCTTCACGGACTCACTACGGGTTTCCTTGAATCCCTTTATGAAGGGTCTAAATTTTTATCAATGGAGAACCTCCCTCCATAAGATCCACGTGGCCTATCATCAAAATAAATCATATCCGGTTCATTTGAGTATAATGAAACCCAATATTTATATCAGAAGAAACCATATAAGTTTTTATGGTCACTTTGAGAAACTAAACCTCTCATTAGTGAAATCACACACAAGAACACATATGTCATCTGAATCCTACATGCCTATAATGATACATGTGATGCCTCTTTCCAGAAATAAATGAGTTAAAATAAAAAAATGACCCATCAATTTAAAAATAATATTCTATAAAAATATCAATCATAATAGAAAAAATAAAGAATAATAGTCCCATACATTTGGTAATGAAGACGTCCCATTGAAAAGCAGTTCATGACTCACTAGTGTGAGTCCCATCACAATCTTTGACACATTACCGAACCACCTATGTACCATATACCCAAATAGTAAAAAAACAAATAAAATTATTTTTATTTGTGATACCACCCACACACATATTCTTTCTTTGATACCACTTTGGGACACCCCACCCTAAACTACTATTCGAGATGGAGTTGCAAATGGCCTCAAGAGTGTCTCCTCACATGCCAAATGCTTTTGAACAGTAGTGATGGTCTAACGTGTAATCATGGGGAGGAAATAATCTCATATTAGAATATAAAATATCAAAGAAATAACCAAATAATATCGATAGAAAACACTACAATACACGTAAATCGATAAACACAATGCTATTATAAATGAGAAGCTATTATATAGACTCACAATTATACAATACACATCAATTGATCACCCAAATGGTTGATCACACATAAAAATAAAAACAAACAAAAAAAATATACACATCTACCCTACCATTATTCACGGTCCACACCACACACCCTATATCTGAATACACATTAAGATGCTTAGGCCTATAAACTTTATGACATGTGCTCAATGAGAAAGCATACATATTGTTTTCATTGACCCCAGAGTACCTATGCAGGGTGTGATAAATACATCCTAGTGGGGACTCACCATGTTCCCATAGTTTATGAATTCATATACATATATGAATCAGAAAAATAAACATGTCACACAATCCCACCAAATTTTATGTGAAAACCTGACTCCTATAACTACAGACACATCGGGGTGTCTTGTGCTAACCTGGACACCATTACACCAAATCATACATACTTAATAAACATGCTTTATTCCAACTATTTTCATCTACTCATGCCATCATACATTATTTCTATCCTATACCAAAATACATAGGGTATAGAATCTTCTAAACCTCAACCCACGACCCAAGGGAGGAAGTATTGGGTATGCATATACATCTCAACCCACATCCTTATCACTCAAGGAATGGTCCATTGTCTATGGATCACATCATTTCATGACCCATATCCTCAAAGGTGGTCTAATATCATGACCTAAGCATCTCATGAATTTTTTTTATTACAATGAACCAATTCTTCTCAAGGAAATGTCCAATATCATTACCCAAGCATGCTCAAGGAAGGTCTATGAATCATGCATTCTTATGCAAGGCAAGGTTCAATTCATGGACAGAAGGATCCTATCACACCCATAGTGATCCCACCATTGATATCACTCATAGAAAGTCCCTGCCTCAATATTCTCCCCCAATTACATTCCTAGACTATCATAAGAAAAGAATATGCATGAAAAAAAATAAGGCCCAAAATCCATCACACAAGCTCACCAACTCATCACTTGGGCACTGGTCAGTTGAAACTACCCCTTCATCGCAAACATTCTTTACTGTCCATTTATAACATTTCAATCCTCATAAAATTATCATACCACCCATCAGGGTATCTACTAGGGTCCCATATACCAACCTAGATCTCTTCTCGTTGATACCACATCATGTCTATCACCTCCTAGTGATACCACACCCTGCATGCTCATCCTAACCCATATCTAAAGAGTTGGACCATCCTTATCAAAACACCACAACAGTTGTGTTCTTACTACATAAAGACCATCATAATCCATATCACTGTAACCCCCCCTTCTAAACCTCATTCAATGTCCTCACGAAATTCCCATGACCTGCACTGGGACTCATCTAACATCTTCTAAAGGATGCATCTTAAACCATCACTAAGAGAGAAACCCTCTTTGTCACACCTTGTATCATCTTGTTGGACTCTATAACGACCCAAAGTTTCATTAATGGAAATCCCTCTTGATATAATTAAATGTTTTTTTATGTTTATATAAAATGTCAACTTCTTTGGTTTTATGTTAAGAATTTTGACCATTGCTAATATAGTTGTTGAATAGTGATCACATTATTAGTATAAATATAGGGATTTAACAAATCCAAATTTACTCAGACAAAGGAAGTGATGGCCTCATCCAGTAGAATT
This sequence comes from Viscum album, assembly GCA_963277665.1. Taxonomy (NCBI): domain Eukaryota; kingdom Viridiplantae; phylum Streptophyta; class Magnoliopsida; order Santalales; family Viscaceae; genus Viscum; species Viscum album. Next base: position 2,055,264,883 of record OY728157.1, on the reverse strand, counting down.
GCCCCATAAAAAGACCATTTGTCAGAGCTCGGAAAAGTGGTGGCGTCCTTGGGCTTCACTCTTGACCAAGCCCAAGCTGAGCTTCATCATGTCAAGCTCGAATAGGGCCGTCTATGGGAGAAGTGGAAGTTTATAGAAATTACCACTCGAGCGATGTTATCCGAGCCACCCCAAGAGTCTGTCACCATCGCACACCTTACCATTAGGTCTTATGCGGATGTTTTAAGGGGTTATGTAACAAATCGCTAGTACTATGTTCATGTATATTTCTTTTTTTATATAATAATTAATATACCTTCTTGTCATTATTGATACATTGTAAATAGTTTTTAAAGTACAAATAGTGTTTTTAGTTATAATTTAAATAAGAAATCTCTTTTATTAAATTAATGGATTTTTCAATTAAATAATATTTTAATAAAATATTATTATTATTATTAAATTAATTTTATTATATATATAAATGATCATATAATTTTATGATTGCAATTATAATTTTTATTAAGGGTTGAAAGCCATTTCTGTCAAAACCCGTGAATTTTCGATAAATGATTGTTTTAATTTTAAAAGTAAAAATTAATATATTTAGAAAATTATTTAGATAAAATAAATGATATTTCTGGAATCAGGACATCAAAATTATCCAATGGTGAATTTTTCATAATTTTCTAAGACAGTCAAAATTTTGGGTAAAAATTAAATACCGTTTAAATATATAATGTGTTTTATGACATCATAATGACCCAATTGTGATGTAATAAAATACTATAAGCTTTATGTTCGGCCGATATATGTTTTACCACTAAAATAATGCGATTTTGGGTTTTTTTGACTTACTTCTCAAAGCATTAATGGACCCCTCAAGACTTATTAAACACCTTGTCTTTTTAAATTAATTTCCATGGGAGTGTCACTCACCTCCACATAAGAAACCCTATTATTTTAAGAAGTTCGGACTTTGGCCTTATAAAATATCATTTTACTATTCCCTTTGCCAAAAACCATGGGCAAAAACCATGGTATGGTTTGTGGTTTGGATTAATTTAATATAAGGGGTCCCAAACCTAAATAATAAAGAATTCTCTCACCTTTCCTATATAAATCCACCCAAGCTCCCAATTCCTCCCCACTCAAAGCCTTTTGAGTTCGTCCAAACTCTTCCCTACTCTCTCTAGAATCCTCCCAAGGTTCCCCAAGCTCCCAAGAAGCCTCTCACAATCCTCTCTCTAGCCTTTGGAAGCACACTTCCAAGTAAGTGTTTTTTTCTTCCTTTCTCATTTTTATCCAATTTTCTTTAAGTTGTTTTTCCCTTTTAAGTTCAATTATTAATGTTGGGGTATGGTTTTTCACCTCCCTCATACTTACCTATTTATGTTTGAATGATGGGATACCCATTTTTCTCTCATTAAATGCCTCCCATGTACACCCATTACTATGCCGAAATTCCGAAAGGAACTTCTCTCTCCTCTTTTACATTCAGGCAATACTTTGGTATTATGAATCTAAATTCCATTAAAATTGTTGGGACATGTATCTATATGACCTACTTACATTCCATTACATGTAAATATGTTTAGTAACCCCTTTCTCTCTCATCAACTGTTTTTATGAATTCTTATGTCACGCCGTTACGCTGCTAAAATCGCACTGATTTTCTAAGCCAATGCCATTGTGAAGTGAATACCATGCCCATTTCTCCATCAAGGGTATTCAACTTTATGAACATTTACTTATTTATTATAAAGTTTCATTTATTAATTCCACATTACTTTATCTTGGAATAAATGATTATGTTTTATGAATCCATGTTTTATGATGCATGTGGCACACTTATGCATTAAATGAAATGTTTAAGAAGGGTGCGCCCTTATAGCACTCCAATGCATTGGGTAAAGTATAGTATCATGATACATCATGTGAAATGAGTGTTGACTCATTCTAATTCAAGTGCAATAAGTGTTTACTTGTGATTTATGTTCAATAAGGATTTACTCATGCTCCATGTGAAATGAGCCTTGGCTCATGCTAATTCCATGTTAAGTGTTGTTGCCACATTTCCATGTTATGATTATCATGCTTTATCATGCCTTTATGTTCATGTTTCTATTATGCTCTATTGATATGCCTATTGTCTAACATGTATTGTAATCCTCATGTTATTCCATGTGTACTCCCTTACTGGGCTTTATAGCTCACCCTTTTCTTATGCATGTCCTCAGGTTATCCCATGCAATGCTAAGTACGAAGGAATGTAGTGGTCATGTAAAGGAATTTTTCAATAATGATGTTGTATTTCATGTTTTATGTTTTTATGTAATGATCCTAAGCCCCAAAGACACTAAACCTCTCAATCATCTTGTTGTATCAAGTGCAGTTTTATTTAATAAGTCATGTTTAAGTTTATAATAAAAGCAGAGTTGTTATAGTTGGTATCAGAGGATAGGTTTAGTTATTTTTGGGATTCGGATTAGAAAACCCTAGTAAAGCCTTAGATACAAGACTAAGTACAATAAAAACATCCCTATGTATTGGTGAGTATTGAGTAAGTGGGTTATCAAGCAAATACATCCCTGTCTGGATACGAGCAGGTAGAGGCGACTCTGGGACAGATGTATCCTAGGGGTAAAACCCGAAAACACCACTTTGAGCTAGACTCAAAAGGGAAATTGGTGCAAGAAAACAGGCCTTGATGCACTATTGGTTACGACACTCCTAGGGGATATGCATTATTAAATTCACAAGCTTAGTATGAACCCTTATTAAGGGAATAAAAAACCCCTAAGAATATATGTTAGAAAGTCGATCATGAAAAGCCTAGATTGAAGCCTATAGACTCATGAGTTAAGGAAATAAAAGTTTATTTATAAGTCATCAAATTTTGTCTTTGGATTACCCTTTATGTGTTACCCCTAACTTTCCTTCTATTCCAGCCAATGGATGGTAATAGGAGGACTCAAAATAACAACCATTGTGAATATCAGTGTGATGACTGTACTAATGAGATGCCCAATCTAATGGGAGCGGGAATCACGAACTTTGTCACGCTTCTCTCTCAGCTAATTCAAGTTTTGAATAGAAACATAGGTCAATAGGAACGTTCAACCCCCCCCCCCAAGAAAGAACAAGTCGCTATCGAGAGCTTCATGAGACAAAGGCCTCCTACTTTTAGTGGATCATCCAATCCCACGATCGCTGAACAATGGATCAACTCCATTGAAAAGATCTTCTCTATCCTTCAATGTTATGAACAAGAGAAAGTTCTCCTGGAGGCTTATCGTATGGAGGGTGAAGCTGATCAATGGTGGACGTTGATCAAAAATACGAAGCCTGAGGAAGAGATCGAGGCATTGGAATGGAAGGATTTCCGAAAGATATTTTTTGATAAATATTTTCTGTGCACCCTCTAGCTTAAGATGGAAAGGGACTTCCTTTAACTCAAGAAAAAAGATGAAGAATCTGTTGGAGAGTACGAGGCAAACTTCACAAGGCTTGCATGATACACTTCCGTCTTTTTCATTACCCCCGAATGCAAGGTTTACCGCTTCTTTAGTGGGCTGAAGCCTAGCCTGTAGAAAGCATTAGAGATTCGTGACTTCGACAGCTATGAGGAAATTGTCTGATGTGCCCTCAAGGTCGAAATGGAGATTGGGGAATCATAGAGGTATCATGGGGACAAGAAGCGTAAGGTGGACTTCAATGATGGAGGTCCTATGGATAAATCCAATGGTGCTAAGAAGAATCAGCACCCCACTTGCCAAAAGTGTGGAAAGAAGCACCCTGTAAATTGTCTCATGGAGACGAGGAAATGCTTTAGGTGTGGAAAAGAGGGGCACCTAGCTGTTAACTATCAGCAAGAAAGACTCGCAGCTACGACAGAGGAGAGGAACACTCCATTCGAACCTCAACGCGTTGTTCAATTCTACAAATGCAATGAATCGGGGAATTTTGCAAATCAGTTCCCTAATCCAAGGGTTTCCGGAGGCAACCAACAACCTCCAAGGCAGCAAAGAAGAGCATTTTCCATCACTTCTGCTGAATTGATCCCAGACAACGAAGTGGTGACAGGTACGCTAGTTATTCATTCAAGAATAGCGAACGAACTTTTTGATTCAGTTTATATGCATTCTTTTATATCTTGAAAGTTTAGTAGAACAATCCCAGCACCACCACAAATCATGGAAGTAAAGATGTCGGTGAGTACGAAAAATGGTGCAATCATTTCATCCCATGAGTATAAGTCCTCCCCTATTATAATCTGTGGATTGAATTTCCCGGCGAACCTCGTCATACTCCCTCTAGTGGAATTTGAGGAAATTATTGGCATGGATTGTATTTCCTTATATAGAGCCAACATAAATTGTCGGGAGAGGGAAATCACACTCCATATAGAGAATTGAACCCCGATTCTTTACAAGTGTGAGGAGGTGGATGAATCTCCTTTAGCTCCATCATCTCAAGCATGGATATTACTGCCCTATGAGCATGCGTATCTGGCTCAGTTGATTGACTCCAAGGAAGAAACAATCCTTGAAGAAATGCCTATTGTGAGGGAATTCACTGAAGTGTTTCCCAAGGAACTGTCTAGTCTTCCTCCTAGAAGAGATGTTGAATTCTCAATTGAACTTATACCCGGGGCTTTACCAATATCCAAGACTCCATATAGAATGGATTTTGTAGAGATTGAAGAGCTGAAGAAACAAATATAGAAGAATCTGGATAAAGGGTTTATACGCCCAAGTGCTTCACCATGGGGTGCACCAGTCCTCTTCGTCCAGAAGAAGGATGGGTCAATGCGGCTTTGCATTGATTATCGTGAACTTAACAAAATTACGATAAAGAACAAGTATCCTCTCCCAAGAATTGATGAATTATTCGATCAGCTGCATGGAGTGCAATACTTCTCCAAGGTGGACATGCGGTCGAGATATTATCAAGTAAGGGTGAAGAAGGAAGATATCCCCAAGACTGCTTTTCGCACAAGATACAGGCACTATGAATTCATAGTAATGCCTTTTGGACTCAATAATGCTCCATCAATCTTCATAAACTTAATGAATAGAGTCTTTAGAGATTACCTAGACAAATTTGTGGTAGTCTTTATAGATGATATTCTAATATACTCCAAAACCAAGGAGGATCATGAAGAGCATTTAAGAACAGTACTAGAGACTTTGCGCAAGGAGAAGCTCTATGAAAAGTACAACAAGTGTGATTTATGGTTAAAGGAGGTCTCATTATTGGGCCATATCATCAAAAGAAATGGGATATCTGTGGATCCCTCAAAAAAAGATGCAATTGAGGGATGGTCGAGGCCAACATAGGTAATAGATATCCGTAGCTTCTTGGGGTTAGCTGGATATTATCGATGATTTGTGAGGAATTTCTCATGATTTTCCAACCCTCTTACTAAGCTAATTCGGAAGGGAGTAAAGTTTTCTTAGAGTGATGAATGAGAAGAAAGCTTCAAGGAGTAGAAAAGGAGGCTTATCACTACACTCATGCTCACTTTACCCACAAGTGGGAAACTTTTTGTGGTATTCAGTGATGCTTCAAAGAAGGGCTTAGGTTGTGTGATGATGCAGAATGATAAAGTGATATCCTATGCCTCAAGGAAGTTGAAAATCAATGAGCGAAACTATCCAACGCATGATCTAGAGTTAGAAGTGGTGATATTTTCCTTGAAAATCTGGCGGCATTATCTCTATGGGGATAAAAGTGAGATATATACTGACTGCAAGAGTATTAAATATATATTCACACAGAAAGAGATTAATATGTGCCAGAGAAGTTGGATAGAGATCATCTAGGATTATGACTGTTCAATACATTACCACCCTGGGAAAGCGAATGTAGAGACCCGAAGCCTGACGTACATGGACATTACATTACTTTTGCGGAATTCTTAGTACATAACAAAACCACACACACAAGGATCGTAGTAGTTTAGTGTCTTTGGAAACTCGGAACGTAATCTTCTAATCGTGGTGAATGATCTTCAATATCTCCCATAAAGATCTTCCCTTTTTTTACATAAAATCTTTATTTATATCCTAGGGAAAAGAAATCATAAAAGGGTGAGCTCAAATGCTAAGTAAGGGTAAACAAAAGAAATATCAATCACATCATATACATAAGAACATAGCTTTTGGAAATCTTAACCTGCAAAAGAGCTCATAATATCATAACATGGGATAAATCATAGAAGTGAAATGTAATCCCAATAATCATAACTTAAAACATGAAACTTTGTGGAATACACACATAATCATAGAGAATCATTTCTTGTCAGTCAAGACTCATTTCCAAGACTATCTTAGTGGACAAAGTCCCTTTCTGAACCGAGTCACCCTTGTTTCAGTCCTGCTTCACTGAACCGGTATAACCTACCATTCCAGCCATGTCTATCTCATGAGATATAGAATCTTTACCCAATGCATTGGAGGGAGATATAGGTCCCACCCATCTTATAATGAATCCTTTCTTATGTGTGCCACATAATCATAAATCATACATCATCGCATAACACATGTAACAAAAATGGGATTCTTGAAACATCATGCCATCATAAAACAATTCATATAAGATAAAGGAATTCATAAAAATAATTCCATCACAACATTATCAAATCAATGTAATAATAGAGATAAAAACATAACCCTTTATTATCATAGATGGAAAATAATTTTGATAAAACACTTGAACTCCATTCTGGAGGAAAATATCCTTTCTTCTTCAAAAACATTTCTTCTTTCATAACATGTCATACGACTTTAAAATAAAAGAAGTTGATTAAAAATAAACTTGAAAACTTTTAAAGGAAGATTCTTGGAAATAATGTTTTAAAAATCCATTCATGCCCTATAAGTTAAAAAACATTCTTCTCGTACTTTTGTCGGAAAAGTCAAAAAGTACCTCGTACGAAAAACGACAAAAGATTCCTTTCATATTTTTTACTGAAAACTCACCAAAGGGTAAAATAGGATTTAAAAATTTTTAGGTGAATGGAAATAATATTACATATTGATGAAACATGGATGTGGATGATAAAATACACCCCAATAAATTTCAGAGTATAAACAATCTCGGATAAAAATGAGATTGTGATATTTCCCTTACCTTAGGTTCGACTTGCTTTGTACGTGTCCGAACCTCCTGTATAATGATTTATATAATGTTATTGACTTATTACAGAATCATATTCGTTGTCATGATATCATATATTGTTCTCTTATGACTTTATATTACCCGTTCTTTTGTAAATTCATGTTAATGTAGCGTTTTGGGTAAAATCGTCTCATTTGTCGTTCATGTTTTTAACTTGTAATTATTAATATGATTACTTGGATCATGATTACTTATATCCAGAATGTAAAACATGATTTATATATATAATATATATTCAGAATATAAATATATATAATATATTGATAAATGGAATGAAATACACCGTTCATGGAGACGGTAGTCCGTACGTACGCATGAACACTATTTTTGTTTCCTTATTGAATTGAATGGAATTAAGTAGATGACATAAATATAAATAAATCCAGTATCATTATTATGTCATATATTTCATTAGTACTTACTATATATACTTTATAATCATTCATGAATGGTTAATCATTGAGAATGAATCTCATCGCGTCGTGGAGACGGTAGTCCGTACGTACGCACGAGCGATGATATCGTTCCCATGGTCATGGAATTGTGTTTAAGTGTATGTATACTATTTCAGTATCAATATAACTTTATAATAATAATATATAGTTACTCATTACACCATTATACCCATCCAATTAAGGTGGTGGCGGAAAATAGATTACACCACGGCGTGGAGACGGTATTCCGTACGTACGCACGCGCGGTGATTTCCTTTTTCCGTAGGATGGATAGAAGGTTAAATCAACAATAACATGTCATATTAACCTAGAAAATTAGTTTAAGTCATAAAAAGTCTCAAATTACATTTATTTGGGCATGTATAACATCAATTATGTTAATTTTTCTTAAAAAGGTAATTACTGCATCATTGTTGTGTCATAAATAAATCAAATTATTTAAAGTCTAAAAATTACAAATAAAATACCATTATGTAGGAAATATTTTTAGATTTCTAATGAAAATTTATAGTCGAATTTATCTTATGTATAACCCCATATTAAAAATGTTTCAGTAAATAAACTTTGATTTTAACTCTTTTAACTCTTCTTGGAATTAAATAATAATAAATGTCCTAATCTAATCCAAGTGGGCCTAAATGATAATATTTTACACTTAAGGTTGTTTTTGGTTGATATAAACTTGTCCAATAGAATTAGGATATGTGTTAGGGTAATATTAATATCATTTTTACCCTTAATTACCCTATTTACTTTTAACCGTGGTAAATAAAAGTAAAAAGTTACTATTCACCAAAAATTATTTTCATCTTATTGAACCACATTTTACTTACTGACATCAACCGTGTCTCTCAGATTTTTGAAATTCCATTCACAGAAGCGGTAAAATTAAGATTTATGAAGAAATTAATTTTTTTAACTACCACTTAGTAGTTTCACTATTCATCAAAAATTGAAGTTTTTCAGAAAAATGCCAAAATTTCACCCTAAGCTATAATTGATATTCCGAATTCAAAAATGATTTCTATTTTACAAAATTCCCAACATATAAGTTGCATTAAGTAATTTTATAGTTAATTCCCGATGTCACAACAAATAGCGTGTTTTTAAGAGATAATAGCTATTAAAAGATTAACACTTGTTTATGTCTGGTGTAAATGTGAAATTACATCCAATGACCAAAATTTTATTGAATTGTAAAAATATATTCTAAATATACTTTAAAACCACTCAAATTAATAATTTATCACTATTAATTATTTCGATTAAAAAAGTTGTTTTTAATTAAAATTTAGTAATTTTCACTATTCATCAGAAAATGAAAGTTATCCGAAAAGTACAAAAATTTCACCCTAAGCTAATTTCGATATTACGAATCCAAAAATGAAATAAATTTTGAAAAATAAAATTTAAAAAATTTCAAAAAGTGGTTATTACTATTCATAACGGCTAGTTTTAATAATATTTTAATAGCATATCGTTGTTTAGTAAAACTCGGTATTGCGTACTACACACACTATCGAGGAAGGTCGCGATTGCGTGTAATGAAAGGCAAGTCAAGGATGTGTGTTGTGAAAACTCCTTTTGGTGTAGCGTACAACCCAAGACATTAATAAAATTAAAAATAATATTTTTTATAAAATCTCGGGCTGTTACATTCTACCCCCCTTAAAATGAATTTCGCCCTCGAAATTTGTCGGGGTTATAAATGGTTTACTACTTGAAAGTTTCTTTAATAGAAACCCACATCGTAAAAAGGAATACCAAAACCAATCTTTAAAAACAAAAGTATAAAACGTAACGGTTACCCAAATAAACTAATCACTAGGTTTCCACATAGGTGAAAATATAGATATGGAAGAAAAATCTAACCATCATGTTCCGATGGAGAGTGGTAGAGAACATGGCTATAGAAAAGAAAACAATCACAAATCCAAAAATTTGTGATGATCTAAGGTACCATCTGATTAATCAGATATAAGAGTATTAGGACAACATTTTTGGTTTTCAAGATCATTTCCCTAAAGTTGAAGAATTTGAATTAGAATAAATACTTACTTTATTTTGGTACAATCTCACTGTTGTTCGTGCCTTGAACAATTTCTACTTCATCTCATAAATAAATGAAGTTGAATTTTTTATTCGTGAAGTGTTAGCAGATCATGTGATAGAATGACGGGTCATTCCATCTGTCTCAAAAAAAAATGTTAGCAAAAGTTATTAAATATACATAAGTCATTCTATAGTGAGATTAATCATATATGGTTCCTAAAATGGACTTATAATTCATATATCATACTGCTTAATATAATAAAACTAGTTTTTACTAAACAAGGACTTCCTGTAGGCCAGTGGTATGCGATAAAGGCCAGTCGCACTTCAGTTGTGGGTTCGATTCCCACAGCCTTGTCCGACACGATGGGTTGTCGCCCGTCCTGCAGGTTGTCCTTTTTCTAAAACTAAATTACTATAACATCCCATCAATAATATCGAAAATCTTCTATCCTTAAACAATACTAACTTATGTCAAACATAATCCATTCTAATCTTTAGGCTTATCCATAATACTGCAGTCCACTCTCATAATATAGTGAAAACGATTACCGGAGATTTAATACTGTCGTTGATCCCCATATATCATAAGATATGTCTTGTTGGTCACATTCCAAACATTCAAAGGCCTTAATCATGTATTCTCTTGAATACCCATTGAACCTTAGTGAAAACATGAATGTAGTTAAAAGTTAACTCTTTCCACATACCAAAATCCAAAAATTCTATATACTCAAACCATGATATAACCTTCTCCTTATATTAGTCATGAGCTCATGAATACAATCAAATACCTCATTATCTTCTTATCCTTTCATTATGCACATATCATCTAATTTCCAAAATTATCTGAATAACCTTTCATGGTTACTGGTACCATTCATCATACACTTTCAAAACTTAAGGAAAGACAACAGTGTAACAATCCTTAGATGTCTCTTTATTCCATGAGATTACTTATACAACATTACACATGATAAACATCTAATCATTCCACTACATTCTTAAACCATTGTCCGAGATTCAACAATTCTTTCATCTCACATATCATTTGTACTCTCTTCATCATCATCAACATAAATACTTCCCATACGACCATACTGATTCTCTTCATGAGACTTTCCCTTAGGGCATTGGTTTGCATAATGCCCGTACATTCCACATTTAAAACATTTAACCATTGTTGATGTCGTAGCAATACCATTATTCTCATCCCTGGTGTTAACTGAACCTTTTCCTTTGCACTTACTGGATTTGTGTCCTTATTTTCTACAACCAAAGCATCTTCCAGTTCCTTTGAAACATTCTCCTTGATGCCTCTTTCCACATGATTTACATAGGGGAAATTGAACTTTCTTTCCTCTATGATCATCATGAAACTCCATCTTTCTCTTATTAGCCGAGTCAGGAAACTTACCAAATTTTACTTTATTGATCATATTATGAGATTGCTGATTCGGAATAATAATGATGTTTGGACTTCCAAATCCCATTTCATTATGAAGAATATCATTCCATTGTCCATCATATCCTCCATTATCGTGAATCATCTTATTTCCAGCCATTTTCTAAAACCCAAAAAGAATAGTGTGAGAGGCAAAAATCATGCTAGGGAAAACAACATAATAAAGGGGGAGTACCTTCAATATCTAACATCTTAGGTTCAATTCTATGATCGTTAGCGTAATTCTAGTACTATAACCTATACGTATACTTAACCTTAGGGACATCCCAAGACATACCTTAGAAATATCTCTAGGGATCTCACTAACGTTTTCGCATCCTAGTTTCCAAAGGTTGACTAAACCTTTAATCTGATACCAACTGTAGAGACCCGAAGCCTGACGTACATGGACATTACATTACTTTTGCGGAATTCTTAGTACATAACAAAAACACACACACAAGGATAGTAGTAGTTTAGTGTCTTTGGAAATTCGGAACATAATCTTCTAATCATGGTGAAAGATCTTCAATATCTCCTATAAAGATCTTCCCTTTTTTTACCTAAAACCTTTATTTATATCCTGGGTAAAAGAAAACATAAAAGGGTGAGCTCAATTGCTCAGTAAGGGTAAACAAAAGAAATATCAATCACATCATATACATAAGAACATAGCTTTTGAAAATCTTAACCTGCAAAAGAGCTCATAATATCATAACATGGGATAAATCATAGAAGTGAAATGTAATCCCAATAATCATAACTTAAAACATGAAACTTTGTGGCATACACACATAATCATATAGAATCATTTCTTGTTAGTCAAGACTCATTGCCAAGACTATCTTAGTGGACAAAGTCCCTTTCTGAACCGAGTCACCCCCGTTTCAGTCCTGTTTCACTGAACCGGTATAACCTACCATTCCAGCCATGTCTATCGCATGAGATATAAAATATTTACCCAATGCATTGGAGGGAGATATAGGTCCCACCCATCTTATAATGAATCCTTTCTTATGTGTGCCACATAATCATAAATCATACATCATCGCATAACACATGTAACAAAAATGGGATTCTTGAAACATCATGACATCATAAAACAATTCATATAAGATAAATGAATTCATAAAAATAATTCCATCACAACATTATCAAATCAATTTAATAATAGAGATAAAAATAGATCCCTTTATTATCTTAGATGGAAAATAATTTTGATAAAACACTTGAACTCCATTCTTGAAGAAAATATCCTTTCTTCTTCAAAAAAATTTCTTCTTTCATAACATGTCATACGACTTTAAAATAAAAGAAGTTGATTAAAAATAAACATGAAAACTTGTAAAGGAAGCTTCTTGGAAATAATTTTTTAAAAATCCATTCATGCCGTATAAGTTAAAAAACATTCTTCTCGTACTTTTGTCGGAAAAGTCAAAAAGTACCTCGTACGAAAAACGACAAAAGATTCCTTTCATATTTTTTACTAAAAACTCACCGAAGGGTAAAATAGGATTTAAAAAATTGTAGGTGAATGGAAATAATATTACATATTGAGGAAACATGGATGTGGATGATAAAATACACCCCAGTAAATTTCTGAGTATAAACAATCTCGGATAAAAATGAGATTGTGATATTTCCCTTACCTTAGGTTCGACTTGATTTGTACGTGTCCGAACCTCTTGTATAATGATTTAAATAATGTTATTGACTTATTACAGAATCATATTCATTGTTATGATATCATATATGGTTCGCTTATGACTTTATATTACCCGTTCTTTTGTAAATTCATGTCAATGTAGCGTTTTGGGTAAAATCGTCTCATTTTTCGTTCATGTTTTTAACTTGTAATTATTAATATGATTACTTGGATCATGATTACTTATATCCAGAATGTAAAACATGATTTATATATATAATATTTATTCATAATATACATATATATATAATATATTGATAAATGGAATGAAATACACCGTTCATGGAGACGGTAGTCTGTACGTACGCATGAAAGCTGTTTTCGTTTCCTTATTAAATTGAATGGAATTAAGTAGATGACATAAATATAAATAAATCCAATATCATTATTATGTCATATATTTCATTAGTACTTACTATATATACTTTATAATCATTCATGAATGGTTAATCGTTGAGAATGAATCTCATCGCGTCGTGGAGACGGTAGTCCGTACGTACGCACGAGCGATGATATCGTTCCCATGGTCGTGGAATTGTGTTGCAGTGTATGTATACTATTTCAGTATCAATATCACTTTATAATAATAATATATAGTTACTCATTACACCATTATACCCATCCAATTAAGGTGGTGGCGGAAAATAGATTACACCACGGCGTGGAGACGGTATTCCGTACGTACGCATGTGCGGTGATTTCCTTTTTCCGTAGGATGGATAGAAGTTTAATTAGAGTTGTTTCATATTTATAATAACATATCAGTATATAAGAAATACTGATGTTAGTACTTTATCATGAAACAACTAAAGAAGAAGAAGTTGAAGAAGAAAGAAATTGAAAAAGATCGGTAATGGATATTACCTATTTTTGACGCGTCTTTTCTTAACCTCCACTTAAAGAACTAAGGATGGTCTTTGGATAAGATCAGGACCTCTAGGATGATACTAGGGAAGTGGAGAAGAGATTTTGTCAGGGGTTGGCCGAGATTGATGGCTCAAAGTTGTGTGAGGAAGAGAGGGCGGAGGTTCCCTTTTATAAGGGAGGAGAGGGGCACCTTTGGAATAACTAAAAATATTATTTTATTATAAAGTCAAGTTCGGTTTTAAATAGCTCCAAATTGATTTATTTTGAGGATAAGGTGGGGAAGGGTCTAAATCCTCTCATCCAATAGGATTTAGACAAGTTTATGGTATTATTTTAACCTTATCAATTAGATTTAACTCTAAGTTAAATAATTTAACTTTTACCGTGTCTTTTTGTTTTCTTACACTATATGATTAATAAACTTACCATAACAAGGCAAACGAACCCCCAAGTTGTTTATTATTAATATATATATCCTTATATAAGTCATTTGGCCGAACATTAGATTTTTAGGAATTAAATAACAATTGATAATATAATATTTGTTTTAAAAACTAATTTATGTCAATTTTGACACTATTTGGTACATGATTTTTATGAAATTCATAACAGAATGATAAGTTCGAACCAAGTTACTTAAATCAACAATAACATGTCATATTAACCTAAAAAATTAGTTTAAGTCATAAAAAGTCTCAAATTACATTTATTTGGGCATGTATAACATCAATTATGTTAATGTTTCTTAAAAAGGTAATTACTGCATCATTGTTGTGTCATAAATAAATTAAATTATATAAAGTCTAAAAATTACAAATAAAATACCATTATGTAGGAAATATTTTTAGATTTCTAATGAAATTTATAGTCGAATTTATCTTATGTATAACCCCATATTAAAAATGTTTTAGTAAATAAACTTTGATTTTAACTCTTTTAACTCTTCTTTGAATTAAATAATAATAAATGTCCTAATCTAATCCAAGTGGGCCTAAATGATAATATTTTACACTTAAGGTTGTTTTTGGTCGAGATACACTTGTCCAATAGAATTAGGACATGTGTTAGGGTAATATTAATATCATTTTTACCCTTAATTACCCTATTTACTTTTAACCGTGGTAAATAAAAGTAAAAAGTTACTATTCACCAAAAATTATTTTAATCTTATTGAACCACATTTTACTTACTGACATCAACCGTGTCTCTCGGATTTTTGAAATTCCATTCACAGAAGCGGTAAAATTAAGATTTATGAAGAAATTAATTTTTTTAACTACCACTTAGTAGTTTCACTATTCATCAAAAATTGAAGTTTTTCAGAAAAATGCCAAAATTTCACCCTAAGATATAATTGATATTCCGAATTCGAAAATTATTTCTATTTTAAAAAATTCCCAACATATAAGTTGCATTAATTAATTTTATAATTAATTTCCACTGTCACAACAAATAGCGTGTTGTTAAGAGATAATAGTTATTAAAAGATTAACACTTGTTTATGTCTGGTGTAAATGTGAAATTACATCCAATGACCAAAATTGTATTGAATTGTAAAAATATAATCTAAATATACTTTAAAACCACTCAAATTAATAATTTATCACTATTAATAATTTCGATTAAAAAAATTGTTTTTAATTAAAATTTAGTAATTTTCACTATTCATCAGAAAATGAAAGTTATCTGAAAAGTACCAAAATTTTACCCTAAGCTAATTTCGATATTAAGAATCCAAAAATGAATTCCATTTTGAAAAATAAAATTTAAAAAATTTCAAAAAGTGGTTATTACTATTCATAACGGCTAGTTTTAATAATATTTTAATAGCATATCGTTGTTTAGTGAAACTCGGTATTGCGTACTACACACACTATCGAGGAAGGTCGCGATTGAGTGTAATGCAAGGAAAGTCAAGGATGTGTGTTGTGCAAGCTCCTTTTGGTGTAGCGTACAACACAAGACATTAATAAAATTAAAAATAATATTTTTTATAAAATCTCAGGCTGTTACATTCTACCCCTCTTAAAATGAATTTCGCCCTCGAAATTCGTCGGGGTTATAAATGGTTTACTACTTGAAAGTTTCTTTAATAGAAACCCATATCGTAAAAAGGAATACCAAAACCAATGTTTAAAAACAAAAGTATGAAATGTAACGGTTACCCAAATAAACTAATCACTGGGTTTCCACATAGGTGAAAATATAGATATGGAAGAAAAATCTAACCATCGTGTTCTGATGGAGAGTCGTAGAGAACATGGCTATGGAAAAGCCAACAATCACAAATCCATAAATTTGTGATGATATAAGGTACCATCTGATTAATCAAATATAAGAGTACTAGGACAACATTTTTGGTTTTCAAGATCGTTTCCCTAAAGTTGAAGAATTTGAATTAGAATAAATACCTACTTTATTTTGGTACAATCTCACTGTTGTTCGTGCCTTGAACAATTTCTACTTCATCTCATAAATAAATGAAGTTGAATTTGTTATTCGTGAAGTGTTAGCAGATCATGTGATAGAATGACGGGTCATTCCATCTGTCTCAAAAAAAAGGTTAGCAAAAGTTATTAAATATACATAAGTCATTCTATAGTGAGATTAATCATATATGGTTCCTAAAATGGACTTATACTTCATATATCATGCTGCTTAATATAATAAAACTATTTTTTACTAAACAAGGACTTCTTGTAGGCCAGTGGTAGGCGATAAAGGCCAGTCGCACTTCGGTTGTGGGTTCGATTCCCACAGCCTTGTCCGACGCGATGGGCTGTCGCCCGTCCTGCAGGTTGTCCTTTTTCTAAAACTAAATTACTATAACATCCCATCAATGATATTGAAAATCTTCTATCCTTAAACAATACTAACTTATGTCCAACATAATCCATTCTAATCTTTAGGCTTATCCATAATACTGCAGTCCACTCTCATAATATAGTGAAAACGATTACCAGAGATTTAATACTGTCGTTGATCCCCATATATCATAAGATATGTCTTGTTGGTCACATTCCAAACATTCAAAGGCCTTAATCATGTATTCTATTGAATACCCATTGAACCTTAGTGAAAACATGAATATAGTTAAAAGTTAACTCTTTCCACATACCAAAATCCGAAAATTCTATATACTCAAACGATGATATAGCCTTCTCCTTATATCAGTCATGAGCTCATGAATACAATCAAATACCTCATTATCTTCTTATCCTTTCATTATGCACATATCATCTACTTTCCAAAATTATCTGAATAACCTTTAATGGTTACTGGTACCATTCATCATACACTTTCAAAACTTAAGGAAAGACAACAGTATAACAATCCTTAGATGTCTCTTTATTCCATGAGATTACTTATACAACATTACACATGATAAACATGTAATCATTACACTACATTCTTAAACCATTGTCTGAGATTCAACAATTATTTCATCTCACATATCATTTGTAGTCTCTTCATCATCATCAACATAAATACTTCCCATATGACCATACTGATTCTCTTCATGAGACTTTCCCTTAGGGCATTGGTTTGCATAATGCCCGTACATTCCACATTTAAAATATTTAACCATTGTTGATTTCGTAGAAATACCATTATCCTCATCCCTGGTGTTAACTGAACCTTTTCCTTTGCACTTACTGGATTTGTGTCCTTCTTTTCCACAACCAAAGAATCTTCCAGTTCCTTTGAAACATTCTCCTTGATGCCTCTTTCCACATGATTTACATAGGGGAAATTGAACTTTCTTTCCTCTATGATCATCATGAAACTCCATCTTTCTCTTATTAGCCGAGTCAGGAAACTTAACAAATTTTACTTTATTGATCATATTATGAGATTGCTGATTCGGCATAATAATGATGTTTGGAATTCCAAATACCATTTCATTATGAAGAATATCATTCCATTGTCCATCATATCCTCCATTATCGTGAATCATCTTGTTTCCGGCCATTTTCTAAAACCCAAAAAGAATAGTGTGAGAGGCAAAAATCATGCTAGGGAAAACAACATAATAAAGAGGGAGTACCTTCAATATCTAACATATTAGGTTTAATTATATGATTGTTAGCGTAATTCTAGTACTATAACCTATACGTATACCTAACATTAGGGACATCCCTAGACATACCTTAGAAATATCTATAGGGATCTCACTAACGTTTTCGCATCCTAGTTTCCAAAGGTTGACTAAAACTTTCCTCTGATACCAACTGTAGAGACCCGAAGCCTGACATACATGGACATTACATTACTTTTGTGGAATTCTTAGTATATAACAAAAACACACACACAAGGATCGTAGTAGTTTAGTGTCTTTGGAAACTCGGAACATAATCTTCTAATCGTGGTGAAAGATCTTCAATATCTCCCATAAAGATCTTCCCTTTTTTTACCTAAAACCTTTCTTTATATCCTAGGGAAAAGAAAACATAAAAGGGTGAGCTCAAATGCTCAGTAAGGGTAAACAAAAGAAATATCAATCACATCATATACATAAGAACATAGCTTTTGGAAATCTTAACCTGCAAAAGAGCTCATAATATCATAACATGGGATAAATCATAGAAGTGAAATGTAATCCCAATAATCATAACTTAAAACATTAAACTTTGTGGCATACACACATAATCATAGAGAATCATTTCTTTTTAGTCAAGACTCATTGCCGAGACTATCTTAGTGGACAAAGTCCCTTTCTGAACAGAGTCACCCTCGTTTCAGTCCTGTTTCACTGAACCGGTATAACCTACCATTCCAGCCATGTCTATCTCATGAGATATAAAATCTTTACCCAATGCATTGGAGGTAGATATAGGTCCCACCCATCTTATAATGAATCCTTTCTTATGTGTGCCACATAATCATAAATTATACATCATCGCATAACACATGTAACAAAAATGGGATTCTTGAAACATCATGACATCATAAAACAATTCATATAAGATAAAGGAATTCATAAAAATAATTCCATCACAACATTATCAAATCAATGTAATAATAGATATAAAAAAAGATCCCTTTATTATCTTAGATGGAAAATAATTTTGATAAAATACTTGAACTCCATTCTTGAGGAAAATATCCTTTCTTCTTCAAAAACATTTCTTCTTTCATAACATGTCATACGACATTAAAATAAAAGAAGTTGATTAAAAATAAACTTGAAAACTTGTAAAGGAAGCTTCTTGGAAATAATGTTTTAAAAATACATTCATGCCGTCTAAGTTAAAAAAAACATTCTTCTCGTACTTTTTTCGGAAAAGTCAAAAAGTACCTCGTACGAAAAACGACAAAAGATTCCTTTCATATTTTTTACTAAAAACTCACCGAAGGGTAAAATAGGATTTAAAAAATTGTAGTTGAATGGAAATAATATTACATATTGAGTAAACATGTATGTGGATGATAAAATACACCCCAGTAAATTTCTGAGTATAAACAATCTCGGATAAAAATGAGATTGTGATATTTCCCTTACCTTAGGTTCGACTTGCTTTGTACGTGTCCGAAACTCCTGTATAATGATTTAAATAATGTTATTGACTTATTACAGAATCATATTCTTTGTTATGATATCATATATGGTTCGCTTATTACTTTATATAACCCGTTCTTTTGTAAATTCATGTTAATGTAGCGTTTTGGGTAAAATCGTCTCATTTGTCGTTCATGTTTTTAACTTGTAATTATTAATATGATTACTTGGATCATGATTACTTATATCCAGAATGTAAAACATGATTTATATATATAATATATATTCAGAATATACATATATATAATATATTGATAAATGGAATGAAATACACCGTTCATGGAGACGATAGTCCGTACGTACGCATGAACGCTGTTTTCGTTTCCTTATTGAATTGAATGGAATTAAGTAGATGACATAAATATAAATAAATCTAGTATCATTATTATTTCATATATTTCATTAGTACTTACTATATATACTTTATAATCATTCATGAATGGTTAATCATTGAGAATGAATCTCATCGCGTCGTGGAGACGGTAGTCCGTACGTACGCACGAGCGATGATATCGTTCCCATGGTCGTGGAATTGTGTTGAAGTGTATGTATAATATTTCAGTATCAATATCACTTTATAATAATAATATATAGTTACTCATTACACCATTATACCCATCTAATTAAGGTGGTGGCAGAAAATAGATTACACCACGGTGTGGAGACTGTATTCCGTACGTACGCACGCGCGGTGATTTCCTTTTTCCGTAGGATGGATAGAAGGTTAATTAGAGTTGTTTCATATTTATAATAACATATCAGTATATAGGAAATACTGATGTTATTACTTTATCATGAAACAACTAAATAAGAAGAAGTTGAAGAAGAAAGAAATTGAAAAAGATCGGTAATGGATATTACCACTTTTTGACGCGCCTTTTCTTAACCTCCACTTAAAGAACTAAGGATGGTTTTCGGAGAAGATCAGGACCTCTAAGATGATACTAAGGAAGTGGAGAAGAGATTTTTTCAGGGGTTGGCCGAGCTTGATGGCTCAAAGTTGTGTGAGGAAGAGAGAGAGGAGGTGCCCTTTTATAAGGGAGGAGAGGGGCACCTTTGGAATAACAAAAAATATTATTTTATTATAAAGTAAAGTTCGGTTTTAGATAGCTCAAAATTGATTTATTTCGAGGCTAAGGTGGGTATTGGTTGAACTACTCTCATACAATAGGATTTAGACAAGTTTAGGTTATTATTTTAACCTTATCAATTAGATTTAACTCTAAGTTAAATAATTTAACTTTTACCGTGTCTTTTTGTTTTCTTACACTATATGGTTAATAAACTTACCATAACAAGCCAAACGAACCCCAAGTTATTTATTATTAATATAAGTATCCTTATCTAAGTCATTTGGCCGAACATTAGATTTTTAGGAATTAAATAACAATTGATAATATAATATCTGTTTTAAAAACTAATTTATGTCAATTTTGACACTATTTGGTACATGATTTTTATAAAATTCATAACAGAATGATAAGTTCAAACCAAGTAACTTACATCAACAATAACATGTCATATTAACCTAGAAAATTATTTTATGTCATAAGAAGTCTCAAATTATATTTATTTGGGCATGTATAACATCAATTATGTTAATTTTTCTTAAAAAGGTAATTACTGCATCATTGTTGTGTCATAAATAAATTAAATTATTTAAAGTCTAAAAATTACAAATAAAATACCATTATGTAGGAAATCCTTTTACCTTTCTAATGAAAATTTATAGTAGAATTTATCTTATGTATAACCCCATATTAAAAATGTTTTAGTAAATAAACTTTGATTTTAACTCTTTTAACTCTTCTTTGAATTAAATAATAATAAATGTCCTAATCTAATCCAAGTTGGCCTAAATGATTATATTTTACACTTAAGGTTGTTTTTTGTCGAGATACACTTGTCCAATAGAATTATGACATGTGTTAGGGTAATATTAATATCATTTTTACCCTTAATTACCCTGTTTACTTTTAACCGTGGTAAATAAAAGTAAAAAGTTACTATTCACCAAAAATTATTTTCATCTTATTGAACCACATTTTACTTACTGACATCAACCGTGTCTCTTGGATTTTTTAAATTCCATTCACAGAAGTGGTAAAATTAAGATTTATGAAGAAATTAATTTTTTAACTACCACTTAGTAGTTTCACTATTCATCAAAAATTGAAGTTTTTCAGAAAAATGCCAAAATTTCACCCTAACCTATAATTGATATTCCGAATTCAAAAATGATTTCTATTTTACAAAATTCCCAACATATAATTTGCATTAATTAATTTTATAATTAATTTCTGCTGTCACAACAAATAGCGTGTTTTTAAGAGATAATAGTTATTAAAAGATTAACACTTGTTTATGTCTGGTGTAAATGTGAAATTACATCCAATGACCAAAATTGTATTGAATTGTAAAAATATATTCTAATTATACTTTAAAACCACTCAAATTAATAATTTATCACTATTAATTATTTCGATTAAAAAAGTTGTTTTTAATTAAAATTTAGTAATTTTCACTATTCATCAAAAAATGAAAGTTATCCGAAAAGTACCAAAATTTCACCCTAAGCTAATTTCGATATTATGAATCCAAAAATGAATTCCATTTTGAAAAATAAAATTACAAAAATTTCAAAAAGTGGTTATTATTATTCATAACGGCTAGTTTTAATAATATTTTAATAGCATATCGTTGTTTAGTGAAACTCGGTATTGCGTACTACACACGCTATCGAGGAAGGTCGCGATTGCGTGTAATGCAAGGAAAGTCAAGGATGTGTGTTGTGCAAGCTAATTTTGGTGTAGCGTACAACACAAGACATTAATAAAATTAAAAAGAATATTTTTTATAAAATCTCAGGCTGTTACAGCGAACAAGGTGGATGTTTCCCTAAGTAGAAAGGACCTAGTGATTCTATCAATGATGAGAATTGAGAAGGATCCAATATTCTTAGACTTATTGAAGATGGACATGGGAGTCATAAAGAGGGGAACATCATCAATCCTTTCACAAATTATTGCTTAACCGTCTCTTTTGGAAAGGTTAAAGGATGCTCAAAATGATGATGTGGGAATTCAGGAAAAGGTCGAAGCTATCGAAAAAGGAAAATCCTCGGAGTTTAATGTTAATAAAGAAGGAATTGTGCGGTTTGGGAAAAGACTATGTGTTCCGTCAAGTCCAAAGCTGAAGAAGGAACTTTTGGATGACGCACATAGTTCAAATTTCTCTATTCACCTAGGGAGCACAAAGATGTATTGAGATCTCCGAGAAAACTTTTTGTGGGATAATATGAAGAAGGAGATCTCTGAATATACATTAATGTTCCTGGTGTGACAACAAGTGAAGGTAGAGATGCAGAAGTCTAAGGGGATGATGCAACCATTGCCCATACCAGAATGGAAATGGGAGAAAATCACCTGGGACTTTGTCACTGGACTTCCGAGGACATCCAAAGACAACAATGCAATCTGGATTGTTGTGGATCGTCTTACAAAGACTGCACACGTCATTTATATTCAGGAGGATTTCTCATTGGATCAACTGGCACAGATATATATCATGGAAGTGGTAAGTTTTCATGGAGTACCACTATCTATTGTGTCCGATCGAGATCCAAGATTAACCTCTAAGTTTTGGAAGAGTCTTTAACATGCTCTGAATACTGAACTAAACTTTAGTATGGCCTATCATCCTCAAAATGATGGCCAATCCGAGCGGACTATCCAAACACTTGAGGACATGTTGAGAGATTTCTCAATGGACTTTAAAGGAGGATGGGATCAACATCTTCCTCTGGTTGAGTTCTCTGACAATAACAGTTTCCACTCGAGCATCCAAATGGCACTATATGAAGCCTTGTATGGGAAAAGGTGCAGAACACCGGCATGTTGGGATGAGGTCGTTTAACATAAGCTTCTTGGACCAAAAATGGTCGAGGAAATGGTGGAGAAGGTAAAAACCATTCAACATCATATCAAGGCAGCTCAGAGTCGATAGAAGAGTTATGTAGATAATCGTCGACGAGACCTTGAGTTTAAAGTTGGAGACATAGTTTTTCTATGCATATCTCCATGGAATAAGGTAATGAGATTTGGAAAGAAAGTGAAGTTAAGTCCAAGATACATAGGCCCCTTCAAGATTCTTGATCATGTCGGGGATGGGCCCTATCGACTAGCACTTCCACCTACCATGGACAATGTGCTTGATTTCTTTCATGTATCTCTCTTAAGGAAGTACATACTGGACCCTTCACATGTACTCTCTTCTAAGGTGGTACAATTGGAAGATGATCTTTCTTATGGAGAGCAACCAGTGAAGATCTTAGATCGTAGAGAAAAATTTATATGAAATAATACAATGCCCATCATCAAGGTGTTGTGGAAAAACCACAAGTTTGAAAAAGCGAATTGGGAATCAGAGGAAATGATGAAGTTGAGTTACCCACATCTATTTTAGTGTGGGAAAAGGAAAATTTCGAGGGAAAATTTTCTTAAGGGGGGAATATTGTAACGACCCAAAGTTTCGTTAATGGAAATCCCTCTTGATATAATTAAATGTCTCTTTATGTTTATATAAAATGTCAACTTCTTTGGTTTTATGTTAAGAATTTTGACCGTTGCTAATATAGCCGTTGAACAGTGATCACATGATTAGTATAAATATAGGTCTTTAACAAATCCAAATTTACTTAGACAAAGGAAGTGATGGCCTCATCCAGTATAATTTCCCCATATGAAGCCCATTTGTCGGAGCTCAGAAAAGAGGTGGTGTACTTGGGCTTCGCTCTTGACCAAACCCAAGCTCACCTTCATCATGTCAAGCTCTAATGGGACTATCTACGGGAGAAGTGGAAGTTGATAGAAATTACCACTCAAGCGATGTTATCTAAGACACACCAAGAGTCTGTCACCATCTCACACCTTACCCTTATGTCTTATGCGGCTGTTTTAAGGGGTTATGTAACAAATCTCTAGTAATATGTTCATGTATATTATTTTTTTTATATAATAATGAATATACCTTCTTGTCATTATTGATACATTGTAAATAGTTTTTAAAGTACAAATAGTGTTTTTAGTTATTATTTAATTAAGAAATGAATTTTATTAAAATAAGGGATTTTTGAAATAAATAATATTTTAATAAAATATTATTATTATTATTATTAAATTAATTTTATTATCTATATAAATGATCATATAATTTTATGAATGCAATTATAATTTTTATTAAGGGTTGAAAGCAATTTAAGTCAAACCCCATGAATTTTCGATAAATGATGGGTTTTTTAAAAGTGAAAATTACCATATTTAGAAAATTATTTAAATAAAATAAATGATATTTCTAGAATCAGGACGTCGAAATTATCCAACGGTGGATTTTTCATAATTTTCTCAGACAGTCAAATATTTGGGTAAAAATTAAATACCGTTTAAATATATAATGTGTTTTATGACATCATAATGACCCAATAGTGATGTAATAAAACACTATAATCCTTATGTTCGGCCGGTATATGTTTTACCATTAAAATAATGTGATTTTGGGTTTGTTTGACTTACTTTTCAAAGCATTAATGGACCCCTCAAGACTTATTAAACACCTTGTCTTTTTAAATTAATTTCCATGGGAGTGTGACTCACCTCCACATAAGAAACCCTATTATTTTAAGAAGTTCGGACTTTGGCATTATAAAATATTTTTTTCCTCTTCCCTTTTCCAAAAACCATGGGAAATAACTATGGGATGGTTGGTGGTTTGGATTAATTTAATATAAGGGTCCCAAACCTAAATAATAAAGAATTCCTCACCTTTCCTATATAAACCCACCCATGCTCCCACTTCCTCCTCACTCAAAGCCTTTTTGGTTCATCCAACCTCTTCCATAATCTCTCTATAATCCTCCCAAGGTTCCCCAATCTCCCAAGAATCTTCTCACAAGCCTCTCTATAGCCTTTGAAATCACACTTCCAAGTAAGGGTTTTTTTCTTTCTTTCTCATTTTTTTCCAATTTTCTTTAAGTTGTTTTGCCCTTTTAATTTCAATTATGAATGTTGGGGTATGGTTTCACACCTCCCTCATACTTCCCTATTTATGTTTTAAGGACGGTAGACCCCTTTCTCTCTCATTAAATTCCTCCAATGTACACCTGTTACTATGTCGAAATTCCGAAAGGAACTTCTCTCTCCTCTTTTACATTCAAGCAATACTTTGGTATTATGAATCTAAATTCCATTACAATTGTTGGTACATGTGTCTATATGACCTCCTTACTGTCAATTACATGTAAATATGATGAGGAACCCATTTCTATCTCATCAACCTCTTTTATGAATTCTTATGTCACGCCGTTACGCTGCCGAAATCGCACTGATTTTCTAAGACAATGTCATTGTGTAGTGAATACCATGACAATTTATCCATCATGAGTATTCACCTTTATGCACATTTACTTATTGAATATAAAGTTTCATGTATGAATTCCACATTCCTTTATTGTGTAATAAATGGTTATGTTTTATGAATCCATGTTTTATGATCCATGTGGCACAATAATGCATGAAATGAAATGTTTAAGAAGGGTGCGCCCTTATAGCGCTCCAATGCATTGGGTAAAGTATAGTATCATGATACGTCATGTGAAATGAGTGTTGAATCATGCTAATTAATGTTCAATGAGGGTTTACTCGTGCTTTATGTGCAATGAGTATTTACTCATGCTTCATGTGCAATGAGCCTTGGCTCATGCTAATTCCATGTTAAGTGTTGTTGCCATATTTCCATGTTATGGTTATCATGCTTTATAATGCCTTTATTATCATGTTTCTCTTATTCTCTATTGATATTCCTATTGTCTAAAATTTATTGTACTCCTCATGTTATTCAATGTGTGCTCCCTTACTGGGCTTTATAGCTCACCCTTTTCTAAGGCATGTCCTCAGGTTATCCCATGAAATGCTAAGTACAAAGGAATGTAGTGGTCATGTAAAGGATGTTTTCAATAAAGATGTTGTATTTCATGTTTTATGTTTTTATTTAATGATCCTAATCCCCAAAGACACTAAACCTATCGATCTTCTTGTTGTATCAAGTGATGTTTTATGTAATAAATCATGTTTAAGTTTGTAAGAAACGCATGGTTGTCATAGACTCAACCTTCTCAAAACACTCATTATACCTCCATCCTCCCTCTAGAGGGTGTCACTCACTAAGGATGAGATGTAAATGATCCCACCCATAATCACTGGACTTAAGACACTCAAACCTTCCCAAATATACCAAGGGACTGTAATGTCTCATATTTTCTATGTATTATTTTTAAATATTATATGGAATTATTACAAGACCATGAATTCTGACGGAGTGCGATTCTGAGGCCCAGAGTGCCCGAAATAAATGTTTGAAATAAATTAAACCTTTAAACAGTGTGCACGATCAGTTTTAATAAAAAAGTGGATGATCTTTTTAAGGTGTTCCCGGATCAGAAATCTAAGGGAACCATTGCGTTCAGAGTAGTGACCTTACCTTAGGTGGGGCCTAACTTTTACAGGCGTGGGTCAGCCGCAAAATTTAGTTTTTGGATGTATAATGGAAATAAAATAAAATCATAATTTATTTTATTTAAATATTTCCCTTTTGCACAGTAACCAAATTCCTCCCCTTTTAAATATATTCATATGGAAAGTTCTCAGGGTTAGCCTCATAAACATTCAAATTGAGATAGGATCTTGGAGGTTTTGAGGAGAACCCCTTGGCGGACGACAACGACGCATCTCGGATCCAACGAGCCTTGCCAACAAACATGACACGATGATCGTTCTTCAATCGGATCAAGGTAGGGGTTCTTATTTCAATTATTGTTCCCTGTTTTTGGATTTAAATAATGAACGCAGATCAACCATGAACATGTTGATCCAGAGAGCATGCATTCTTGTGGGAGGGTGTTATTTTCCATTTCTTTTAGGGTTTGATTCGGGAATTATAATTGTGATAATTTTTCTATTATCATTTTTATTTTCCTTGTTTAATCCTTATAATGGGAGAAGATAAACATCGTGATGAACGATGGTAGGGGTTCATTCCACCTTTTTGGTGTGTTGGATTTTCTTTCTCTTTTCTTCGTGTTCTTCATGGGGAAATGAACAATGGATCATTGCGTATCTGTTTTTTGATTCAAAAATCCCAAATTGGAGATCCAACCTCAGGGTGACCTAGCCGAGGCACGGTGGTGATGGCGGTGGATGAATCAACACGGTTTGGAAATGATCATTCTTTGACCGTTCTTCGCGCAGATGATCAAAATGCATTTTCAGTGCCGATCAGAGGCCCAGAACTTATGCAATTGACTTCATGACATGCGGGAGACTTAAAATCTAGAGTTTCGTTGTGACCGGATGGCCGGATTGACAATTGGAGCATCACCGAGGTGTTTTGAAGCAGGTTTGGGACTCTGGAAAATTCCATAATACACAGTGTGTAATTACGAAAAACATGTTGTGTGGTAGTAGTGGAGGCATCTATGGTTTCAAGTGTTAGATGGGTATCACACGGCGTGTGACCCTAGTCACACATTGTGTTGGACCTTCCCTGAAGCTCAACATGTATTCTGGGAAGTACACAGACACGAGATGAACTACATGGCTTCAAATACATGGCATGTAGACCCTACACGGCATGGCATAGGCAATTATATAGGATACAATGTGTAGCTCGGGCGATACACAGAAACCAAATAAAGCCATGTAAGGGCACACAGCTGTGTACACAAATCCTACCCTAGTTACTCCGACACGGCGTGTGATATATACTACACGCTGTGTACAGACTTTCCTACATTACCAGCCTTGTGACATGGGCCATTGTACAGAGGCAGTACTCGGGGTCCGAAGACAGGGTGTGTAATACCTCTAAATGATTTGTAATTTTCAATACATGGCTTTAACATCTTATCCACCATATCTTTGACAAGTTTCATTTGGTTTAGTGTCACTTTTTATCGTTCCCCTCAAGGTCAGGTATAGATTCTACTATAGGAGTATGATCCATTCAGCAGGACTTTCAGAGATAGAGTCAGGTATATCTCTGAGAGGCCCAGAGAGAGATCCCTTATCCATTCATGATACTATGTGGAGTCATATATCGATGTGACCACTTCCACAGGGTGCCGATCCTCTACCTAGTAGGTGAATTCCGGATGAGTCGCGGTATCTGCCAAGGCCCTGGCAGTGATCCTCATCTGTGTATCGTGATCTTTCCCACTCAGGAGTGTGTTCTCCCAGAATTAGTGTATCTATATCTCATGAAATATCCAAAAAAATAGTACTTCTCATACAGATGTCATCAAAGTTTTCATCCTCGTGGAGTTAGTTCTCTCAGATGAGTTCTTTTGAGGAATCTTCGAACTGAATCCCTAGTGGGGGTACGTTGTTGCGTGACTTGTCCCTAGACTACGGGTTTGGGATTTGAGTATATCTGGATATTTTCCTTTTCTCCTGCTATATGTTTAGTAGAAATTTTTTGAAGAGATGATTGTGCCTTTCCTTTGTGTATTTATTTGTGGTTTTTGGGGTCCTCTATTGAGTATTGTTATACTCACCCCTACACGAGATTATCCTGCTTGTGTCATGTCTTGTGCAGATGAGTATTCTTTTGACAGAGTCCAGGGAGGACCATGAAAGGACCGACCATTCTGAGTTCCCTACAGTCTGAGGAGATCCTATGACTACGAGCATCATTCCCAGTACCATTTTTTTGTTTATAAGTTGTACTTTGTAGTTTTCAGACTCTTGTTTTTGGTGGGATTGTATTCTAGAACTGTCTAATTTATGTACTTTACATTCTGTCATACTCTGTTGCTTGGGTTTAGTTGTATGCATGCATTTTGTTACCTAGTGTTTTTTTACATTTCATCATTCTGGGCTTGGAGATGAGTGTGTGTGTACAGGTACTTAGGCAATGCCTCCCATGTTAGTAAATATGTGTACTTGGTGCTAGTCACCAGCCCCTGGCCTATTGTAGGTGGGCTTGGAGAGTCGTGACATGGGCCCCACTGGGGTGGGTCATGATAGAGTGGTATCAAAGGTGTTTGGTTCTACCTAAGGACCACGAGTCTGTCAGATTGGTTTGGGGAAATAGTGTTAAGTGTTTCAAGCTTGACATTGAGGCCAGAGACTCCAGTGTTGGTGCGAGCGGCCGACATATCTATACACCAGGACTCTGATAACCTGATTTTCAACTCGATAAATGAAAACACTAGTTGTGGGGGAATAAGAGATTGGTACATGCATCATATATGGATTGGTTTTGTTTTCCATGTCCCTTGTGTCAGCTATCCAGATATACTCGTTAACCATGGCATATCTTGCTTCCTTACAGGATGCCTCCGCGACGCATACCCGCTAGGATTCAAGAGCACGATCACAAGGATGACCCCCTCAGTGACGAGGCTTCTATACATGGACCCTTTACCTAGGTGTTTCAACCAGGTGATGCACCTACTATACCACCACCAGTGGAGCGTCTCGTGGTACCTGCAGTACCGACCGATGAGAAGTTTAGGATGAGCACGCTCCATGAGTTCTAGAGATAGAGACCCCTCAGGTTCCGAGGTGATTCCAACCCTCGGGCAGCTGAGGACAAGCTTGAGGTGGTGACTAGAGTCTTACATCTTTCGAGGACACCAGCAGACCAGATGGTGATCCTAAGAGCCATCCTTCTTCAGCGTTTAGCAGGACGATGGTGGAGTCTGACCACACATACTCACGATGAGGATACTCTTTTGTGGACTGAGTTTGAGAAACTCTTTAGGGAGGAGTTATCTCTAGTTACACTGAGAGAAGTACGCATCCATGAGCTTCTTCAGCTCTAGCAGGGCAGTTTGATGGTACCTGACAATTCATCGAGGTTCACCAACCTCGCCAGGTACTCGATGGATATGATTAAGGATCAGTACTTTAAAGATCATACATTCGAATGAGGTCTAAGATGGGACATCCGAGCTAGTTTTATACCTCTATGCATTTCGACTTATGCTGGGGTGCTCGAGCAAGCCTTAGTGATCGAGAGATTCTTAGCGAAGCAGAGACAGCTGACGACAATCAGCAGCAGGTAGAAAGGTGAGGAGACCTTGATAGAAGGGAGCTGATATCAGGCACAGGGATCAGGATGTGGGAGACGTCATAGGAGGACCGAGGACAGGGTATCGAAAGTCTAGGGCTCTAAGGATGGATCTAGTCATCCTAGGGAGAAGCGATGTTATGAATGAAACGGTAGGGGACATCTCACTAGAGATTGTCTGACCTGTCAAGCTGCTGATAGGGAGGCGGTTGATGGACCACCGAGGCAGAGGCAGAGAGTGGAGCAGGAAGACCCACCAGATGGCAGACGTGGCAGAGGAGCAGGGAGAGCTGCGGGTGGTGGTAGACGCTTCAATTTACTTCCACCGCCACCCCCAGGAGGTCCGCACTAGGCTCAAAGAGCTGGGGGACATGGGTGGGTACAACTGCATGTGGTCGAGGCATACAACCCAGGGACTCCAGGGATGATCCAAGGTATGATCTATGTCTTCTATACCTTAGCTACCATACTTATAGACATAGGTTCCAGTAATTCCTTCATTTCCACATGTCTTGTGAGAAACCTTGAGATTTCGGTAGATTCGTTGACTCAATCCTTATGCTTGGAGACACCTACGAAAGGAGACTCAATGATCACGCACCTTTATGGACAATGTGATATTACCATTGGATGTGAGAGTTTTGGTTGGAACCTCTTGGTCATAGCGTTGAGGCCTTACGACATCATTCTCAGTATGGATTGGTTATCTTCGGTCCATGCCCATATTGATTGTTTTAGGAAAAGAGTGTGGTGTGTCCACAATGATGAGACGAGGTTTTCTTTTGTCAGAGAAAAGGGGACCTAGACAGTACAGAATGGGCTCATGCATAGGAGGGTGAAATTGATCACTAATGAGTTGGCTTTCCAAACCCTTGGAGTAGTAGATTTTGTGAAGCTCCCAGTTCCCTGAAATAGTGGTGGAGTGTGAGGATGTATTTCCTGAAGATGTTCCATGACTACCTCCCCGCTGGGAAATCGACTTCTGCATCGAGTTACACCCTGAGACGACACTTATTTCATCATCAGCATATCAGATGGCTCCCACAGAGCTTCGCGAGCTGAGGTTGTAGTTGGAGGACTTGCAGAGAAAGGGTTTCATAAGACCCAGCGTTTCACCCCGTGCCACCCCCTGTCTTGTTTTCCAAAAAGGAAAATAGAAGTTTGAGGTTGTGTGTGGATTACCGATGCCTGAATAAGGTAATGGTGAAGAAGCAGTATCCACTTCTGAGGATCGATGACCTCTTCAACTTGCTGAGAGGGGCACAGTGGTTCTCAAAGGTTGACCTTCAATTTGGTTATCACCAGTTACAAGTACGGGACGAGGATATACAAAAGATGGTTTTCGGATGCCACTAGAGTCCCTATGAGTACTTAGTGATTCATTTTGGCATGGTAAACACACACGTAGTGTTCGTGGGACTGATGAACTGGATATTCCATCCATACTTAGACCGGTTCTTAGTGGTCTTAATTGACGACATTCTTGTGTACTCAGCGTCAGAGGAGGAGCACACGAGACACCTGAGGATGGTTCTAGACATACTCCGAGAGCACCAGCTTTATAGGAAGTTCTTAAAGTGCCAGCTCTGGATTTAGGAGGTCCACTTTCTGGGATATGTCATCTCATCTAATGGTGTAGCTTTGGACCCAGCCAAGGTGGAGGTAGTGTTAGCATGGGAGCCACCTTGGAACGTAACGGAGGTGGGGATCTTCCTTGGTTTGGTAGGATATTACTAGAGATTCATTCCTGATTTCTCCAGAATATCAGAACCGATGATATCCTTGACCAGGAAGGGACACCCCTTCGTATGGACAGAGAAGTTCCAGTAGGCTTTCGAGCAGTTGAGGTAGAGTTTGACGAGCACCATGATTTTTAGATTGTCGGAGGAGGGTGTCTCGTATGTAGTTTTCTACAACGCATAAGAAACCAGACTTGGCTATGCCCTAATGTAGAGACGGGAAGTGATTGATTATGTTTCATGCTAGCTTAGGCCACATGAGGATAACTATGTGACCCACGATCTGTAGTTGGTAGCGGTAGTCTTCGAATTGAAGATGTGGTGACACTACCTTATGGGTGAGCGGTTTTTCGTCTACTCTGTCCACAAAAGCCTCAAGGTCATCATCTTGTAGATGGATCTGAACCTGAGACATATGAATTGACTAGAGTTCCTCAAGGAATCTGATTTTGAGATCATCTATACTCCTGGGAAGGAGAACAAGGTGGAAGATGCTCTTAGAAAAAGGTCGAGCCTGCAACTATTGAGTGAGGTGACAAAGCAGTTAGCCACATTGCAGCTATCCTTCATAGACAGCGAGGATGCAACTTACCTTCAGTGGATGGGTGTCACCCCTCCACACTTATAGTGAGTTAGGGAGGCGCAGCTTGGGGATGTAGATTGTGAGGTTTTACGTGCTCAGTTATCAACAAGACATGCAATTGATGGACTTTCACAAGGTGGGGATCACATACTTCATTTTAGAGGATACACTGTTGTACCAGTGGCGTTGAAGGAGGAGGTCCTGAGGGAGTTTCATACGTCCCCTTTGGAGGTACATACAGGATTGGAGAAGATGTACCAGGATCTCCTATGGCAGTTCTGGTGGTCAAGCATGAAGAAGGTAGTAGAAGAGTTCGTTTCTCGATGCCTTACATTCCAGCAAGTGAAGGCAGAGCACCAGGTTCCAGCATGATTAGCTCAACCCTGGAATTTATAGAGTGGTGGTGGTATGGATTATCGATGGACTTCATGAAGAGCATACCATGGACATCCAAGGAGCATGATTCCATTTGGGTGATCATTGACCAACTCACCAAGTTGGCCCACTTACTAGCTATTAGAGACCAGAGTTCAGAAGAGAGCTTGGGACTCCTCTATTTACATGAGATAGTTCAGATTCATGGTGTCCCTTTGAAAATAGTCTCAGATCGAGATGCCCACTTCACATCCCAGTTGTGGTAGGGATTGTAGGAGTCTTTTGGGACTCAGCTATGCCTGAGCACGACATTTCATCCCCAGACCAATGGTCAGACAGAGAGGATCATACCAGTTCTTGAGGATATGTTGTAGACCTATATGTTGGAATTTGGTCTTAGATGGGAGGACCACCTACCACTGGTGGATTTTTCTTACAACAATAGCTACCACTCGACCATTGGTATGGAAACTTTGAAGGATTTATATGGGAGACCCTTCCAGTCACCACTTTGCTGGACTGACCCAGGAGAGTCACCACTCATGGGTCCAGAGTTGGTGCGAGCTACC
Organism: Viscum album; assembly: GCA_963277665.1. Taxonomy (NCBI): domain Eukaryota; kingdom Viridiplantae; phylum Streptophyta; class Magnoliopsida; order Santalales; family Viscaceae; genus Viscum; species Viscum album. The sequence continues at coordinate 2,055,231,246 of OY728157.1, read as the reverse complement.
ACCGAGAAGGTATAGATCACCCAGGGTAAGATGAAGACTAAATAGAGCTGGTAGAGGTATTATGCTAACAGACGATGGAGACCTATGGACTTCGAGGAGGGAGACTACGTCTTTCTACGGGTCTCACCTCGATGAGGGTTGCTGAGATTTGGTCTGGGTGGAAATCTATCACCATGGTTCATCGAACCTTTTCTGATACTACATAGAGTTGGTGAGGTGGCGTACCTCCTAGCTATACCTCTATAGTTGCATCAGTTATGTGATGTCTTCCACGTGTCACAATTAAGGAGGTATGTGCATGACCCATCACACATCATCGACTAAGATGATCTAGACATTGAGGATGCAGTAACCATTGTTGAGTACTCGGTGGAGATCGAGGATCGGTAGGATAGGATCCTTCGTGGGTGATCAATTAACTTGGTGCGCATTTGGTGGAAACACAGGAATCTTTAGGAGAGCACGTGGGAGTGGGAGGCTCAGATCCGTGCCCAATACCTGCATCTTTTTTGAGTACCCTTTGTTTTGAATTTTTGGGGATGCAAAGCCCCTAGTTGGGGAGAATGTAATATCTATGATTTTTGTGTATTATTTTTAAATATTATATGGAATTATTAAGAGACTAGGATTTCTTATTGCATGTGATTCCGGGTCCCGGACTACCCGGAATAAATGTTTGAAATAAATTAAACCTTTAAAAAGTGTGCACGAGAAATTTTCCTGAAAAAGTGGAATATCTTTTAAACTGGTACTTGGATCAAAAATATGAGGACACCTTTGCGTTTAGAGCAGCAACTTTACCTTAGGTGGGGCCAAACATTGATCGGTGCGGGTCATCTGTAAAAGTTAGTTTTTGGAAGTTTAATGGAATTAAAATAAAATAATAATTTATTTTATTTAAAATTTTTCTTTTTGCACAACAACCAAATTCCGACCATTTTAAATACCTAATTATGGAATGTTCTCAGGGTTAGCCTCATAAACCTACAAATTGAGAGAGACTCTTGGAGATTTGGAGGAGAACCCGTTGGCAGATGATGACGATGCTTCTCAGATCTGACGAGCCTCGCTAACGAACATGACGTGAAGATCATTCTTCAACTGGATTGAGGTAGGGGTTGTTATTTCAATTATTGTTCCCCGTTTTTTGGATTTAAATGAAGAACATAGATCATCCAAGAACATGTTGATCTACGGAGCATGTATTCTTGCGGGAGGGTGTTATTTTCCATTTCTTTCAGGGTTTGATTTCGGAATTATAATCGTGATAATTTTTGGATTATCGTTTTGATTCACCTTGTTTAATCTTTATAATGGGAGCATCTCAACATCCTGATGAACGATGGCAGGCGTTCGTTCCTCCTTTTTTCTGTGGTGGATTTTCTTCTAATTTTCTTTGTGTTCTTCGTGGGGTGACGAACAACAGATCGTTGTGAATCCATTTTGCGACGCAACGATCCCAAATTGAAGATCCAACCTCATGGAGACCTAGAGGAGGTGAAATGAAAATGGTGGCAGATGAATCAAAACAGTTCAAGAATGATCATTTTTTTATTGTTCTTCCCGCGGATGATCAAAACACATTTTTGGGGCCGATTGGAGGCCTGAAACTTGTTGAATCGACTTCGTGACATGCAAGCGACATAAACTCTAGAGTTTCATTGTGATTGGACAGCCGAATCAATGATCGGAGCATCACTGTAGTGCAGCAAAGTAGGTTCATGATTCTTGAAAATTCCAGAATACACGATGTGTAATTTCGTAGAACATGTTGTGTGGTAGCAGTGGCGACGACTAGGGTTTCAGGTGTTAGATGGGTATCACATGGCGTGTGACCCCAGTCACACTGGGTGCTCTACGTGTATTCTAGGAAGTACATGGATACGAGATGAACAAAACAGCCTCAAAGACATAGTGTGTAGACCCTATGCGGCATGGCAGAGGCAATTACGCGGGACATATTGTGAATCTCGAGCGATACACGCACATGGGATAAAGTCATGTATGGGCACACGAATGCGTACAAGGAGACGACCCCAGTTACTCTGACATGGTGTGTGATCTGTACTACGCACCGTGTACTGACTTTCCTACATGACTAGCCTTGAAACCCGGGCTGTTGTACATGGGTAATACCTGTGGTCAGAATATACGACATGTAACACTTCTACATGCTGTGTACTTTTCAGTACTTGGGTTGATCTTCCTGTCCACCATATGTTGGACTTGTTTAGTTAGGGTTAGTGCCCCTTTTTCTCTTTCCCATGAAGGTCAGGTATCATTTTCTACTATAAGAGTATGATCCCTTTAGTAGGACATTCTGAGATAGAGTCATGTATCCCTCCGAGAGGCCTAGAGTGAGATCCTATATCCTTTCTTGACCCTAGGTGGAGTCAGGTATCAACGGGACCACTTCCATAGGGCACCGATCCTCTACCTAGTAGGTGAATTACAGATGAGTCGCGGTATCCAACAAGGCCCTGGAAGAGATCCTCATATGTGTATCATGATATTTCCCACTCAAGAGTGTGTTCTCTCGAAAATGAGTGTATCTATCTCTTGTGACCTTTCCCAACAAATAGTACTTCTCGGACGGACGTCATCAGAGATGTCAGACTCATGGATTGAGTTCTCTCAAATGATTTCTTCGTGGAATCTTCAGACTAAATCCCTAGTGGGGGTACACTATTGCATGACTTGTCCCTAGAATACGAGTTTGAGATTTGAGTATATCTGGATATTTTTGATTTCTCTTGTTATATGTTTTGTAGACATATTTTACAGAGTTGATTGTGCCTTTCCTTTGGGTATTTCTTTGTGATTTTCGGGGTCCTCTACTATGTTTTTATATACTCACCCCTGCATGGGATTTTCCTGCATATTTCGTGTCTTGTGCAGATGAGAAACCTTTTGACAGAGTCTAGGGCAGACCAGAACATGACTAATATTTTTGAGTTCCCTACAGTACAAGGTGGTCCTACGACTACGAGAAGTAATCCCAGTACCATTTTGTGTTTACAGGTTTGACTTTATATTTTTTAGACTCTTGTTTTTTGTGGGCTATTATTCTGGCCCAGTTTACTTTAAGTAATTTACTTTCCGTCGTACTCTGTCGGTGGGGTTTAGTTGTAAGCATTCATTTTGTTCCCTAGTGTTTTTTTACATTTTATCATTGTGGGATTGGAGATGTGTGTATGTGTACGAGTATTTAAGAAATGCCTCCCATGTTAGTAATATGCCTACTCAGTGCTAGTCACCATCCCCTGGCCTATTGGAGGTGGGCTTGGGGAGTTACGGGGCGGTCCCCCCTGGGATAGGTCATGACAGGGGACACTATCCTAGGATTCCCATGTCATGTCTTATACCACAAGACTTACCCAGGGCCCCATGTTAACTTAGTTGACACCCTACCCCTAGGATACATAGTCATTGGGTTATCCTAAAGTACTCAATGAGATAAATGGAAGTTTTCTGAAGTATTAGAGGTTTAACATCATTTTATATCTCCTACCAAATTTCATCTTTGCACCTAACCATTCTCCCCGAACCCATGAAACATGCATATAGATGATAATTATGTCTAAAAAGAATATGTATTTGAATTAAAGGGATCACCAACCTCTGAAATGGATTTACCTTCATCAATAATATTTTACGAGCCTCAACAAGGACCATAAATACCTCACCTATGATTATATCACCACCAGAGCTCTTATCTTACACCATACACCATAAATTAAAAATCAAATTAATTTATAATTATTATTTTAATTAAATTATAGATAGGTATAATCACCTAAATTCTCACCACGGGTTCTTACTAAACCAATTCTGAGACTACCCTCCCATATAAAGACCATAGAACACCCTTGACACCATCTTAGCCAAAATATAGAACCATCAACACCCACTAATCCATCAATTGCATCCAAATTCATCACATCCAAAAATAGATTAGGGAAAGCACTTACCTCAATTGAAACAATGATAAAAGAAATGTGTTCACCTTTATAGGTTTTCCTCCCACCAATACATATGAAATCCCCATCATTATTGGTCGATTTAACCATGGTCTGATGGAATTAACACTAAAACCTAGTCCAGTACACACCAAATCAATGAAAACCCAAGGGAAACCAAAACAAATGGATAAGAAAGGAGGAACATACCAGAAATTTCCATTTAAAAAAATAACTCTCCCCACTTAATGGGAATTTATTGGGAGGAAGATGAGGAGGTGATCCAGCTAATATAGACTCCTATTGACTCCTAGACCCCTTAAATATTGAAACACCCCAACCCCAAATATTCCAAAGCTACTATAACTCAAGAAAAATCCACCAAGGTCCTATACACATTTTATACTAGGGGGTTCATTGCATGTATACCCTTTTCCCAAAAAATTAACAATGTAAACCAATATTTTACATTATAAAATGTTCAATATAGAGTGGTTCTCCCCTCGACCAAACCCATTCTAAGAATGAACCATGGTTCGAAGCATGGATAATTATAGGTTGTATAAATTTAGCCCCTGTCTCCCCGAACCATCCACAACATCCTTATAAACACTCTAGAAGCATTCTGGGCCTCAAACTAGATCTAAAAACAATATTTAAGGTCGTATAAACACCCAAAATCCTAATTCAAGTCCTGATTCTCAAAATTAACCACTTAGAAAACAAACATTCATATTTCATACAAATTTTAATGAAATGAAAATATATGGGGGGTTACACATAAAGTTATTTGATGATGATTTATTTTTATTATGTATATTGAGTTTGGAAGTGCTTTTTGTTCCTTGTTTCCAAAAAATAATTACAAAAACTGATACTTTTTATATATAGATATTATATCTTTTTAGATTAATATTCAATACATAACATGACAATCCATGCATGAATCTTATAGGTCTAGTATATTTTGAAACATGGAAACATAAACAACTAGTTCCTTAAATAACTATATTATCTCCCACTAAGTTCTTCATAACTAGAACCCATATGGGATATATCATACTTATTACTTTTATTAATAACTTAGGAAATGGAAAACATAATAAATGGTGAGAATATATGGTTAGTAAGGGTAAACAAGAGATATATCAATGATCACCTAAACATAACATGATAAAAATGGTATGAGAAAATGTGAATAACATATAAAAAATATACCTTATATATATTTCCTAGATCATAATCTTGAGTGATGGAATAAATATTGGTAGCTCATAAAACATGAATTGTAAAGGAATCAAAGAACATTTTTCTAGAGAGTATAATATAAGAATAAGTCATGAATATGTGGAATACACATAATCATAGAAAATTATTTCCTTAATAGTAAAGGATCACTTCCAAGACTATCATAATGGATTGGGTTCAATTCCGAAAAATTGTATTTGTCATGGTTCACACCCAAGACTTTTATAGTGGATTAGGTTCACTCCCCAAACCATCATCATAGTCAAGGTTCACTCCCAATGCTATCATATTGAATAAATTCCCTTACTAAATTGGATTAACTTCCTATTCTAGTACAGTTTATCTCATCATATATGCATCTTTATACAATTCATTTTATGGATATATAATTATGATCATACCCATAACCTAATAAAAATCATAAATATGTGTTCTGTAAGATCATATAAAACTCATAACATTAGAACCAATGAAAATAAATGGGTCCATACAAATTTAATCATATCATAACTTGTGGGAAAAATGGGTTTCATAAAAATTTCATCATTTCATCATAGAATAACTTATGGAAAAGGAACGAGTTTCATAAATATATTTTCATCATAAACATAAACTATTTAGAGAAATAATAATGACGATATCATTGGATCGTACCCCCATTTAATCATTAGTTTAATCAAGTGCTGTTTTTATTTATAAATATAAATACCATTAAAATATCATTGAAACATTCTTAAGGAAAATTCCATTTTCACTTTGAAAATCACATTTCAAAAAACAAAAAATTCACAAAATTTTATGACGAAGAATTATTTGAAAATATCCTTGGAAACTTATAAATGAATATTGATGATGTTGAGATATCAAGTTAGTGGGAAATTATTTTCATGTCATATAGGTTAAAAGAAAACATTCATTTTAAATTTTTGTAAAAGGTCAAAAATACCTCATTCATAAAATGAAAAGAAGATATATTTTTAGAAAGCACATATATGGAAGAAAAGGATTATTGACTGAAGAGAGAAATAAAGTTGGTTTTTATTAAAAACCTTATTTATGACTCTTTAGTACTTAAAGTGAAGAAAATTAAATGAAGATATATAATTTCATGAAAAAACTATAGGAGAATAAAATTAATGAGTTTTTTTAGAAGTAGATAACAATATTACATCATCTAAAAGTTAATCATAAACAATCCCCATAAATAATGAGATTGTGACAAAAAACCCTTACTTCTTTGGAAACATATAAATTGTAAGCCCTTTGAAAGAAAGAACCTTAGATAGATATGAAAATAAAAATAAATTTTATAATAATAATAATAAAATACATTCATTATTATTATATACAACACAAAGAATAATCAATTGGTGAATATTACATATATATCATAGAAATAAAAATGAGATGAAAATCCATTACCAAAGTTCCAACTTCATTCGTACAAGTTTGAGCCTACTATAAAATAAATATTGATTTATCATAAATATATTATATAAAAATAATATTATATATCACACTATATAGGATTTTAATTATAATATTTTACCACCATTTTATTACAAAGTATTTATTAAAATTATTATTTTGAGTGACAATTGCTTTGTTTTTCTTGTATGTTTTTGTTTAGTAGTTCTGGTCCTTATAATTTTATCATTGTTCCATAATATCTATAATACTAATCATGTTATAAATATAATATATATTCATTATATATATATATTTATAAAGTTATCTATAGAATATATATATATAGGAAAATAAATTACATCATTTATGGATATGGTAAGCAATATTCACACATGAATGTTTTTTCACTTTTTAACAGATTGAACCAAAGAAAGGAATATAAAAAATAAATTTTAAAGAATAATTATTAGATCATAAATAAAATATATATTCATTAAATCCATCCTTATTACCATACAAGTAAAATAGAAATTAAAAATGAATCACATCACTTCGTGGAGGTGGATTTTAACACATACGCACAAGCGACATTATTGTTATCCAATGGTTTGAAAGGTAAGAAGGTGGATTAGATATTATGAATAAAAAATAATAATTATTTCTTAAAAATCATATATAAACTTTAAACCCATAATAATAACTATCCATTAATGATGGTGATGAAAAATTAATTGTATCAATATGTGGAGACGGTAATCCGTACATACGCATGAGTGATACTTTGACTTCCCATTTTATAGGAGGGTAAATATAATTAGTTAAATAATAATAATAAAATTTCAGTATATTTATTATACTAATTATATTAATTTATGAAGAATATGACTTATTTAGAGGTGGTAATATATGAAATAAAAATAATGTGATCGTTTAAGGTGATTACCTCTTCTTTGAAACCACTCATTTAGATTTCCTCTTACGAAGCATAGGGTTAGTATTTTAAGAAGTGCAGCACATATATAACATGGATAATAAGTTATATAAGGGATTTTTGAAGGGGATGGTTGATATAGAAGGCCAAATTTTTTTGAATAAGTTAGGGAGGAGTTTCCCTTTTATAATTGAGTTGAGGGGCACTTTACGAATGTTTTAAAACATTAAAATATTACAAAGTCATTATCAAGAAAAAATATTCCAAAAGGGTGGATATTAAAAGATAATATAGTATTGGGTTTGAATAAAATAAACCAGTAAAAGTTTTCTAGGTTTATAAGGTTTTTTTAAACCTTATTTTTTGGTATAACTCCTTAGTAAATTTATTTTAACATTAACCGCGATAATTTATTTTTCACTCTCAAAGTGTTATAATTTTACATATAAGGTGATAATTGAATAATAAATTGAAAATGTATTACCTTTTAGAAAATATATTATCAACCTTATCATATTTCACGTTTTTATGCTTTATAAATAATACAATAAAATATTATTTTGATAAAAAATCATTAATTTCAATTTTGACCCTATTTATTTAATTTGAATTAAAATACATAACGACAAAGTTGGAATTCAAATATAATCCTTTAACAAAATTATAATATTTAATATTTATCTATGAAATTTTTGTAACACCATAAATCACTCAAATTACATTACTTTTATTATTTTTAAAATCAATTATTTTATTGATTAATTAACTGAATAAACACAGTATTGACCTTGCTTAAGCATTTAAGGTAAATATTTAATCCCAAAAAATTTGAAACAAATTACCATAATGAAGATAATATCATTTTGAAAACAATTACCATTAATATTAATTCATCATTTTTTCCATATGTTAAAACAAAATATATTTTAAAATGTAAGATACTGATATTTTTTTTATTTTTTTTTTCTTTAAATATTATATACATAATTTTCATAGAAACGTTTCCATTAAAAAAAATTCACATATAATGTGATGAGGTTATAATTAAATTAAACCAATAATAATTAAGACAAAAAATTATGGACTTATCACTTATTTTAACTAAGATTAACCTGATTTACCTTTCACCGTGGTGATAAATTTTACCACCGTGAATATTCATATTAACCAAAAATAAAAGGAATATATCTAACAAACATGGAAATATTGATTCTAAATATGAAATAAATTTTATCAAATTTAATTTCAATACATAGAATAAATTAATTTAATAAATAATCATGAAAAACACGATGAGAATTATTTTTTAGAAATTTATAATTCTAAGCATAAAATGTGGTTAATGTTATCCCATTCCTGTAAAAAATTATTAAATTAATGTTAAAACATTTGAATGAATATATAATATATAGATATCATTAAAATAATTAAAAAAAAAGTGCACAATTTAATTTAATAAGATAAATGACACTTTACGTGTATAAAAATATTTTCTCATAAAAATTTCCCTTTTACTTAAAAGGATTTTTTATTTATAATAAATTTATAACCAATGAATTTATTTTAAAAATGTATAAAAATTTGTTTTTCATAATTTAGTTAGTCTTATTTATAACCTCCAGTCCAACTGCATGGTGATAACTATGACATAATAATATTTTAATATAATACCATGGTTTTTTTAAAGTCAGTGTTTCATTTAACACAAGCTATCTGTGAAATAAATTTATTTAAATATGAATATATTCCAAAATATCAGGGTGTTACATTATACCCCCTTAAAATGAATATTATACACAAAATTCATTACTTTAATACAAAAAATTAGTATATATCTATTTTATTACATCCTCAGGTTCCCAAGTAGTTTTATCAAATTTGTGATTTTCTATGGAACATTCACTAGGTGAGTAGTCTTGTTCTGTAGAACTTTATCTATACAATCTAAGATTTCTACCAATCACTACTCATAAAAAATATTATGATCTAGATTCATGATCTCAATGTTAATTACATGTGTTGTGTCATTCATTTAGTTCCTCAAGAAATATACATCTAACACATCATGAACTTGAGAGATGTTCTGTGGAAGAGTTAGGTGATAACCTATTGTCCCTAGTCAATCAAGAATCTTAAAGGGGAAATATACCTAGGGTTCAAATTTTCTTTCTTCCCAAACCTGATAACATTTTTTCACAAAGAAATTTTCTATATCACTTTCTAACCAACTTCAAATTATAGATCATGTATAAGATTGTTTGTATGTCTTTACAGTCAAATATGAGCTGCCTTGATGTGATGTTGAATGACTCTACCTTTCAATGCTATTTCCTCTGCTAAATTAAGACCCAAAATATTTATTTCTATAACTTCATCCTAGTTGGTTGGAGTTATATACTTATTTCTATCAAGGGCTTCTTAAGGAACCATATGAATGTGAAAGTGAGAGCAATTGATGTAGGGAAACTCAACTAGAGTAATATATTGATCCCACCTACCTTTGAAATCCATTGAACAAAATATCAGCATATCTAACAGGGTTTGAATTGTTCTCTCAGATTTCCCATATTTCCAATGATGATACCCAGTGATAAAACTAAACTTTTTATTTAGATCTTACTGAATACTTATCCAAAAATTTGAGGTAATCCTCAGATCCTAGTAAGATATAATAGAATTTGGTACTCCATGAAACATTAACACCTCCTTATTTTATATTCACGAAATATGATCTAGGGATAAGTCTTTTCTGATGGAAATGTAGTGTTCTAATGTTTTAGGTAGATCAGCTACAACCCATATATAATATTGACCTTTTGAGGTTTTGGAGAGTATGACTAAAATGTCCATCGTGATGTTTTCCAATTTACATTCTAGTTTGTTTAATGGTGGTAAAATATCCTAATACTTTTGTATCTTAAACTTAACTTTATAACATACCATGAACTGAGATACATAATATAAAATATCTCTCTTCATTCTCTCCCACTAAAAATACTCTTTAAAATCTCTATACATCTTTTTTACTTCTTGGGTGAAAAGAGAATTATGAACTATGGGCCTTGTCCAATAGATTAGTCTTTAAATATGGTATGGGTGGAACATAGAAGAAATCCCCAAACCTTATAATTCAATCATAATCAATGTTTAAAATGGAAGAGCATTTCCCACCTTCCTTTATATATCCATATCTTCCTTTTGCACCAATTTTTTATTTACTTAGATAGATGCTTATACACTCATTTTAGAAAAAATATTATTTCTCCCCTTCTAAATGATTTCAAGATGAAATATTCATAAAACTATAAATATTCGACCTTTTTTGGTTTTTTATCATAGATAATGTAGATAGATCATTTTGACTCAGAGAATATACCACCTTTTTCACTTTCCATGGTTGGTAATGTGTTGATTATTCATAATATTTAATCAACACCAATCTTATCTAGCTCATATTAAACACTTTTTATGTGAAAATATACTTTAAAATTTTATGATCAATATATATATCAAAAAATTCTCCATAAAGTCAACACCACCATATATTTAATGAAAAAATTACTAATGTTAACTCCAAGTCATGAGTTGGGTAATTTTTCTCATGAAACTTCAATTGGAGTGAAATGTATTCTATCACCATATCGTTCTGCATGAGAACACTTCCAAGTACATTCTTTTATTCTTCACTATAGATTAAAAACCACTCCCCCCTCTAGGGAAAAGTAAACATAGGTGTACTAAATAACCTTCACTTTAGTTCTTTGAAATTTTATTTCTATTCATCTATCTAAAGAATATAATATCCTTAATAAGTTATCTTGGTGAGTGGATTAAATAGTTGTGAGAATTAATCCATATAGTTCTAATAATATCCATTCAAACTAAGAAAAACTTAGATCGTAGTCATAATTTATGGTTTGGATGAAAATTTAATAACTTCTGTCTTTGATGGACCCACAAATTTATCATCTCTTCAGATTACATGACATGAAAATGAAACCTTTTGTAATCAAAATTCACACTTTTTCTTAAATTTTTTATAAATTTTTTTCTTCCATAGGGTCTTTATTACAATCCTCAATTGATATCCATACTCTTCCTTTCCCATGGAATAGATAAGAATATATTCTATAAAGATAACCAAAAACTAATAAAGTTAATCCACAAATAGTCTATTTGTTAATTATAAGAATATAGAGAGGTCATTGGAAAGACCAAAAAACATCACTATATATTCATATTGTCCATCACTTGTATAGAATGTTGTCTTAGATATATCCTCCTTTTAACCCTCAATTATGGATATCCAAAACAAAGATCAATCTTGGAAAAGTATTGAGATCCATAAAGTTTATCAAACTATTCACCAATATAATGAAGATGATAATTATTCCTTTTTGTAATCGTTTTACATTTCTAATAATTAAAGGAGAACCGAATTTATCCATCTTTCTTCTTAACAGAAAGAACCGTTTCACCCCATAGTGATATATTTGGCTAAATTAATCCCTTTTCAACATTCTCATATAGTTTATTTTTCAATTATTGCAACTTAATCATGGCCATTCTATAGGAAGTCCTTAAAATAGATTTCTAAAAAGGTATGTGTTCTATTGAGAAATAAACTTCTTGATTTGATGGAATACAAGAGAAAATTATGAAAAGAAACCAATAAACTACCACACAATAGTCATATATTTGATATTGAGTTTCTCCTCTGCCATATGAGATAAACAACCCTTTTGAATAGTAATCAAGACCCAAAAATGGGTGTAATTTCTATTGGAAGTTCATATTTATTATCACAAAGATAGACAATCATGGGATTAGTCAGAATATGAAATGATACTTCCCTTCCATGAAAATTTATGTAGGACTTATGTAAAGAGCACCAAAACATGCATAATATAGCATCAAATTCAACCGGAGGGAGAATAATAATATTTTCAGGAAGCATATTCCAAAAAACATCAACTTGATAAGAATTATATACTTGAGTTGAGATCATCATAATATATGTGATTTTTACTACTAACTAAACATCTAATATTTGAGGTTGTACTATTATACCCTTAGAAAATTCTTCAAATATAAAATAGTGGGTAGATATAGAATCAAATAAGACATTTGTTGTTCTTGAGTGGATGGTAAGTGTACCTTTCACAAATTTCTGATCATACTATACATCACTAATAGTGATCAGAAGAGATTTACATGTGTCTCTGTTCCTAAGGGGTTGTTGATTTCGATCATCATAATTAACCTTTGGTTTTGAGTATTGGTTAGAATAATTACATACTGATTGAATTTGAAACACTCAAGCATGTGTGGTGCATTATGTGTACCGTTCTCTCTATTCACATCATTATCAAACTTCTTCTCATCCTATCAAAATTTGATTACCTGATGTCCATCCTTTCCACACATAAATTATTTTATAGTCCCCTTAATACAATTTCTATCATGTTTATTTCCTCTTTATGAGTATAAGGGAAAAATCATCTTCTTTTATATATAGTTTTTAGTATTTCCTTTGAATTCCATCCTTATTTTCTTATCAAAACCCTGATATTGATGGGTAACTCTAATATCTATTTCCATCAAGATAGAACATAGAATTATTTCTTTATAGTTACTAAAGTCTCTTATGGACATTTACATTTAGAAACTTGGTTTTAATCCACTAAATAATTGATCAACCTTACTTTCATATTCTATGATAATAAGGGAAGCATACCTTGAAAGTCTCATAAAATATTCCTCATAGGTACCAATGGATTCATCATCCTTATGATTTTTTGAAGGAACTATTTATCTATTTTCATTCAAAGAATAAAAGGAAATTACTTATTGAAAAGTAATCTTTTATACTAATCCCACTCCATGGAGTCAATTTCATCCTATTGCCTTATATTTTTGAGATGATTCCACCATTGATATGACTCTCCTTCCACATAATAGATAGAAAAAATTATTTTTTTTCATGCCCAAAACATTATGTAATGGAATATATACTTTAAACAGTATTGATATGTTGCTTAGTGACTAGTGGGTTAGTGAGACCACTAAAATAAAGTGGTTGTTGCCTCATAAAGGACTCAATTGAACATTGTTCCCTTCTTTTATCATTCATATGTTCAGCATGATTCATAGAATGAGAATGTTGTGTGAGCATAGTAATGGTATTTTTCATTCCATCTCCCCCAAATTTATTTTCTCAGGAGGAAAATAATTTTATTATCTATTTCATTCATCATTCAGATGATTCCTTCTGGTTCTAGTCATTAACTAAAACCAAAAATCATAGTGTGGGAAATAATAATCATAGTGTAAATACACATAAACATGGAATATATTTTATAGGAATTCTAAATAACTACATATTATTTTCAATCTATGACAAATTATGTTTAACCTAGGTCATACATGGTCATTACTAGAACTTTAGGATGTTATCCAATGATTATACATTTCTCTAGTGTTCTCACTAAAGTTTTCTCATCTTAGTTTTCAAAGGTTAACTAAATTTTTCTATGATGCCAAATATAATTACCCATAAATTTTATAAATAGATATTACATATTTTTATATGAATATTAAACACACTACATAAGCATAAATGGGATAATACTATAGGTCTAGTATATTTGGAAACATGGAAAAATAAACATCTGGTTCAAAAAATTCCGACATATCACCCCTATGTTATTCATAACTAGCACCCTTATTAGGAATAACATACTTAATAAATTTATTAATAAACAAGGGAAAATGAAACACAAGAAAGAGTGATATAAGATGTACAGTAAAGGTAAATAAAGTATATATCAATGATCATTTAAACATAACATGAGTGTAAGGGTTTAAGAATATGAGAATGACCTTTTATGGCTATACCATACATATAATAGATCATAATATTGAGTAATGTAAAAAATATTGTCATTTAATAAGACGTGAATCATAAAGGAATCAAATAATATGTGCCATGAGAGTACAAAATGGGAAAAAGAAATGAGTTTGTGGCATACAAATAAGTAGAGAAAATAATTTCCATAGTAGTTAAGGATCAATACCAAGAATATCAAAGTGGATTGGTTTTACTCCCCAACCCATATTAGTATACAAGGTTAACTCCCAATACCATCGTACTAGATTGGGTTCACTCCCTAAACCATCAAAATAGTCGAGTTTTACTTCTAAGACAAAAATAGTGGATAGATTCCCTTACTGAACTGGGTTCATCCCCATTTTTTTTATATTTATCCCTTAAGATATCAATATTTATCTAATTAATTGGAGGGATATATAGTTATAGGCATGCCCATAACATAATAAAAATAAAATAAATTTGTGAAACAAGATCATAAACCATTCACCATATCAGAACCTATGGAAATAAATCTATTTCATAATCATTTCATAATATCATAACCCATAGAAAAGAAATTTATTTCATAAACATTTTATCATATCAACATAGTATAACCTATGGAAGAAGAATTAGTTTCATAAACATAATTTCATCATAAAAATAAAATATCCTAAGAAAGAATAAGGATGGTATCCTTTGATCATATACTCAGTATAGAATAAGTGAAATAAAGGGTTGTTGTCTTTGATGAATATAAATACCATTACAAGTTAATCAACACATTCTTAAGGAAAATACCCTTTTCACTTTGAAAATAATTTTTTAAAAAACTAAAAATTCAATAATATTATTAATATAAATTTATTATAAAATATATTTGGAAATATATAAAGGAATATTTATATTATTGAGCATTCATGATGATAGGAAATTCCATTCATATCTTATAAGTTAAAAGGAAACATTTATTTCACATTTTTTTGTAAAAAGTCAAAAAGTACCTCATTTCGAAAAAAACAAGAACCATTTTGTAAAAAAATAGTTACAAATTAAATTAGACAAACATACTATAATATTAAGAAACTGTGTTATTTTTTTCTGAAAACATGGATATGGAATAAAAATTATTTTTACAAGAGATAAATAAATTTAGGTTTTATTAAAAGAATTGTTTCGGTATTATGAGTAATTAAAGAGAGGAAAATGAAAGGAAGACATTTAATTTAATGTAATGACTATAAGATAAGAAAATTCATGAGTTTATTTAGATTTATATCATAATATTCTATCATCATAAACTTAATTATAAACAATCATAATAAACAATGATATTGTGATATTAAACCCATACCACTTTGGTAACATTTGAATAAAAATTAATATGAAAGAAAGAACCTTATATGGATATGTAAATCCACATAAATTTAAAAATAATCATTGTAAAAGTAATTAATGGGTTGAATATATAGACCACATAAAATATCCAATGGGTGAATATGACATGTGTCTCATAGAAATAAAAGTATGAAGAAAATCCCTCAACTCAGGTCTGAATTCATTCTTACATATTCTAATATATTGTATAATAAATATATATTTATTATAAATAAATTATATAAACATAATAAAATATATAATACCATATATTATTTACTTATAATATTTTATCATCCATTTTTAAACAATTATTTATTAAAATTATTATTCCGGGTGATATTTTCTTCGTTTTTCATGTGTGTTTTGGTTCGATAGTTTTGTTAAGTATACATTGATCATGGTTAAATCATCACCAAAATGTTAATAATTATTTAAATATAATATATATTCACTATATATATATATTTCCATAAAATTTATATATAGAAAAATGAATTACATCGTTCATGGAGACGGTTAGCCGCATGTACGCTTAAACATTGTTTTTTCAATTTTTGACGGATAGAATAAAAGAAAGTTAAATAATAAATCAACTTTGAAGAATAATTTTTATATAAAATATATTATATGTATTCATTAAATCCATAATTATCAGTGTACATTTAAAATAGAAATGAAAATACAATCACATTGCTTCATTGAGGTCGTTGTCCACACATACACACAAGCGATGTTATCATCTTCCAATAGTTTGGAAGGTAATACGATAGATACGATATTATTACTCAAAAAAAGTAATTATTTCATATAAATAATATATTAACATTAATATCATCATAAAAATCAACCATGCATGATGGTTATGTAAAATGAATTGAATCGCAATGTGGAGACGGTAATCCATACTTTTGCACAAGTGATACTTTCACTTCCCATTTGATGGAAAGAGGGTTAATAAAAGTGTTTACATGATCATAATAAAGTTTAATATGTATATGTTAATTAATTTTTTATTTTATATAGAATATAATATAATTATAGGTGATAAAATAAGAAATTAAAATAAATTGATCATTTAAGTCCATTACATGTTCTTTGAAACAACTCATTTAGATATCCTCTTAAGGACCTCAGTGTTGGTCTTTTGAGATAAAAATCACCTATATAATTTTTATAATAAAGTTTAGGAGGTATTTTTTTAGGTTATGGTCAATATATAAGGCTCAAAATGTGTGAAGAAGTGATGGGAGGAGGTTCCCTTTTATAATTGAGGTGAGTGAAATTTTTGGATTTTTTCAAAAGATTAAAATATAATGAAGTAATTATCAAGAAAAAAAGTATTCCAAATGGATTGGTATTATAAGATTAGATATGAAGAGGTTTAAATACCATCAAAAATAGAAAATTTTAAGGTTTAATTGGTGTTTTAAAACTTATATTTCCATTTAACGCCATAGTTAACTCATTTTAATATTAACAGCGATAATGTATTTTTCACTCTTATTGGGTTTTAATTTTACATATATGGTAAAAAATTTCTCATAAATGACCAAGGGATTAATTATAGACTATATATTATCAACCTTTTCCTCTTTAAATATTTTTATGGTTTCAAAATTCTTTAATGAAATTTTATTTTTCTAAAATATCATTAATATTAGTTTTGACCCTAACCATTTAATTTGACTTAAAAGATATAAATAATCAGTTTTCCTCTGAATATAATCATTTAAAACAACACTAAAATGTCATATTTATCAATAAAATTCAACGAACAATATGAATCACTCAAATTATATTACTTTTAACATTTTAAACTCATTTATTTTGATTTTTTATTAATTGAATAAACATCGTATTTGCATTGTGTATGAATTTAATGTAATTATTTAATCCAAAAAACGATAAATAAGTTACCACAGTTAATATAATTTAATTATACATAGAATTATAATTTATAATAATTCAAATCTTTATTTTTTTATGACCCAATAATAGTTTTTTATAAGTAAGAGAGTGATATTTTGTAATTTTATTTTCTTCAAATATTATATCGGTCATTATCCTAGAAAAGTATCCATTAATTTTTTTTAAACCTAATGTGATATGGTTCCGATTAAATTCATCCAATAAGAAATATTTATAAAGACTAAAACCTTATAACTTAGTTTTATCCTAGAATATTCATATTTTACCATTACTGAGGTGAAAAATTTTACTATGGTTACTATTCATATTGACTAAAAAATTGAAAGTACCTATTTAAAAAATTTAGAAATAATAATTCTAGATATGGAATCAATTTTAAAAAATTAAATTTCTATAATTAGAGTAAAATAATTTTTAAAATATTTAAAAAAAGCGACCAAACTCATTTTTAGAAAAATAAATTTCAAGGCTTAAACATTGGTTTATTCTTATACCATTCCTAAAAAAATATTAAATGAATGTAAATTTTTTTAATGAATATGTAATATATAAATTTCATTAAAATAATTCATAAATATTGAATAATTTGATTTATTCAGATAAAAATACTTTGTCCGTATAAAAATAGTTTTTTTTTTAAATATCTCTTTTAGTTTCAAATGATTTTTATTAATAATAAATTTATAAAAATTAACTTATTTAATAAATGTGAAGAAATAAATTTTTAATATTTTATTGAGTCCTATTTATACTTATTAATGCAATGGTTAGTCAATAGTGTTTTCATAATAATATTTTAATAATATATCTTGGTTTTTTAAACTAATGAAAGTTATCAAAGAAAAAAATTTAAATCTCAATATATTTAAAAAACGTAGGTTGTAAAAAAAATACAAAGGGAGTTTTTTTTATCCTACGATAAATTTTATAAGATTTTAAGATCATGGGGAGGATTATTACATGAGAAATATTGTTCAGACTTGAGTAGAAGCTATTATGTTTTGATAATTAATGAAGTTTCCTTTAGCATTTGGTATTATGTATTAAGAATAAAATTGGTCTTGTTAAAGTGGATATGTTTATTGTATTGGATTTTGTTTTCAATGTATGAGCCATATTCAAACTCATAGAAAATAAATTATAATATTTGAGTTGAAGGGTTTGTGTTTTTTTTGGAAGAGTTTGGAATAAGTATAAAGGTGTTTTGAAGTATTCTCGAATTTTGAAATTGGCTGCTAAAATTGTTTTATATCCTCAAAACTTTAGAAGAGACATCTAGTGAAAAGGATATTGAAAATATGAAATTTTGCTTGTAAAGAGTAACATGAGACTTCATAAGAGTGACTGGTTACTTTAAAAGATTATATGGTGAATTTGGAAGTGTAATTTCTAACTTTGGAAGAGTGTTCATAGGGTTTGGAAGTGTAACACCAAACATTGGAATGGTAAATTAATACTTTTTAAGAGTACACTATAAGTTTAGAAGAGTAAATACAATACTTTAGAATAGTGACTTTATAATAATGAGTTGATAACATTGGAAGAGTAACTCAAACATTATAAGAGTAAATGGAATACTTTGGAAGAGTAGTCATCCAAGTTAGAATAGTAGTTTCCTATATGAAAATTTTTATTTCCTACTTTGAAAGAGTAATTATTTAATTCATAATATTCATTTCATTTTTTTAAGTTATCATTTTTTGCCGACTTTTTAATAGTAAGTACTTTATTAAAGTCATAAACTTTGTGAAATTGTGACTTTTACGAAGAATGAAAAATATGAGAAATACCAGAATGAATTATTCTAAAGAAAACCATAGGTAATTATTTTAAAGATATGGATACAAGATATAAATATCAATAATTGGATTATTGATTCATATAATGGTAGAATAAGGCACATTCCATAAAGCAGTAAGCTTCATATCAAAAGAGATAATCAATTCTGAAATAAGTGGTCGGTCACACTGCAATATCTTCTACTACACCACAATGACCTTGAACAGATTTGAAATATAAGAAGAATAAGTTGAGAGAAGTTTTAGATAATATTTTTTCTAGTTTTTTGAATTTGAAATATAAATTTGAATGGGAATTTGATTATAATTCAATAAAATATTAAAATTAACATAGTATCACATGGAAAATAATGTAGTGGATGATAAGCACAAATTTTGAAGAAAATATTTATAGAATAAAATTAGGAGGAAGTTGGAGTGTTGTGAAAAATATTTTTTATAATATGATATAATATGAATAGAGTAATTAAATTAGTATAAGTATAAGAACTAGAACAATAGAAATAAGTTCAAACTAATTTTTTGAGTGTGTGATCATAAAAAAAATGACATGTGGTGAGGAAGAAATAAATAAATCACATATATTATAATATTAAGTAATAAGTACAAGAGAACTATCATATTTTTAGAATATAATAATTATAGTAGTATAATAATCCATATATTACCAATATAATATAATGATGCATTTTTATTTGGAGACTTTTTGGGAGAAAGATCTTCTAATTATTCTTATATCATTTGGAAATGATATTCCATACTTGTTAGATGTATGATGGTGATTCTAGTGGATTATATATTCTTAGATGAGTTTTCATGGTACCAAGGATTAGATACTCATTTTTAGTAGTGAACCTTGTACAATAATAATTCTTGTTTATCACTATTTGTAGTGTGTGTGACTTAAATAATGATATCCCACACTCTAACTAGTGACGGAGGTTGATTTTTATAGAAATAATTAAAATAAAATGGACAAATTTTCACTAATTAAACCCCTATCAATGAACCTATTCCATTCCTAGGGTACATCAATATACTTCTGATGGGGTGGTGGAATCACATCCTTCATATTTTAATACACATATAGATAAACTCTATCATGGATAAAACTACATTAATCCAATTATCCTTTTCAATAATGTTATATAATTTGAAGAATTATAATCCATGTGTATTGAATCCATCATCTAAAATTATTTATAATAAATATTTACTAATAAATAACTTATACTATCATATAAAATAAATAAAATGAAAATAAACATCCTTTTCAAATTTATCCGAGCTTGATATATATTTTTCCTTTGAATCCATTCTAGGAATCAATAACACTTTTCTTTATCAATCAAATGAAAACTATAAGACTATTGAATTATTGCATTGATTTTGAATTTCAATATATTTTAAACACCAGTAAAGAAACATTCAGTAGCATTTAATGTTAAAAACTAAATAAATGATTTATATAATACTAATATATTTCATGGAATTTCCTTAAAGTTTCCCCAAACCCTTCATATATTCTAAATAAACCCATCATACAGACTCATTAATCTTCATTAATAACACCTCCATTAGGTTTCAATAAACCAGGATAGCTCCCCAAAAGAAACATTGATAAACATTAGAACTTACTTTTCATCTTCCTATTTGATCTTTTACACATTTTTACTTTCAATATAGCACCAAAACCTAGACATAAAATTTCCTAGTTATTCTATCCTCAAAACATTGAGAAAATAGGGTAAAATTTTCCATGAACCCATTATAATTTTCAAAACATTTACAATGATGAAAAAATGAATTATAAATCTATGAAAAGCCATAGAACCATGAAAAAACATGATTGGGTAGGGGTAAGTTAGTTTTTTACATTTTTATTTTGAATAAATATCTCTCGTACCCATGATGTAGAGACTCATTAAACCTTTCCTATCAATATTAAAAATCACAAAAAAAAAAGAAGTAAACAAAGAACACCTCAAAATTAACTTGGTTCACCTCAAAAGGATACATCCATGGACTACACATCGATGATGTGTTGATGTTGCAATATAAAATATTATTATTTATGTTTGGCGGATTATAGATTTTAAACAAGGGAACTCCATTCTAGATGCACTTCCTTTACACTATATTTAGGGATAACACAAAACCTCCCATAAATCACCTTCGTTTAATACTCTTTATGATCTGCATTGGATGATTTATTCATTAGTTTAATGACTTTAAAGTCATATCCACATCATTAATAATATATTTAATATTTTTCATCATTAAATCTGTATTATGATTCTATGATATACTCCTTGATCATCTAAATTGCTTTGGAAAACACCCCGTGATAATTTATCAAATTAGCATGGAATCATTTTTCATCACATAACCATAGGAACATGAATTCAAGAACATAAATATGAGCGAATAAACACAATAACATGACCTCATGAAAGATACTACAATTTAATGACATTGATCATGATTCTAAACACTTATTATGATTTCAACTTTGGAATTCACTAAGGCATCTTCCCTACTGGATCTGACACTAGTTGATCATTTCAAGCAGTTTCTTCCATCAGTGGAATCTTTCGACCGATTTATTTAAAACTCTTGGGGTTTTTAGGAGAGATCCACAATTGGTCTTCTTGAATCTTGGAACATCATGATACAATTTTCTTATGAAGCTGACTTGATTCTTGCAAGGTCGAGCGCACCTCGCTCCAGTGATGGTGCTCAGTTCCTTCTTTTCAAGTTGTCATATGATTTTCATATGAAGAATGATCCTACAAATCTTGAAGTCTCGATAAGCTTCCCATAACTCCCTCTCCCATTCCAAAATCCCCTTATTCTTAGATTTCTTTGGAAATCTGGTAGGGTGTTTCCTCTATACTGATTTAGAACATGTGCGATGTGTCACCCAATATCTCCGAGGATCTATCTCGAAGACAATGTATTGAAGGAACCTATTGTGTCTTTCTGGATAGCCATGGGAGAATAATTTCTATATAATAATACTATTTTATTTGAATCATGGAGTGAATAATGTTCTTCATGCATGCTGTTTGGGTACATCTTGGCTATCTATAGGCATAGGGCGAGGAATCCGGATGATGCTCTGGAGGTCCGAGGGGACTGCGTTCATGGTGGTGCTTCAAGTGATGTTGGAAAGCTCAAGGACTCATTCAGTGAAGGTATGGTGGAAGTCTGTGGTGTTTCTGGTCAAGGGCATGATAAGGCATAGAGAGAAAGATGAATGGTTTGACAAGAAAATCGCATACTGGTTCAAGGATTTAACATGTAGAAGATTAGAAAAGATGAGAACATGAAATATTGGGATTATCTAGAAATGCGATATGAAGAAATTATAGAGATCGATTCAGACTGTTAGGTTAGTTCCTTTCACTGGACACTATTTAGGGAAGGACATTCAAATCGTCTTAGAATTGTGTTTAATAAGTTAGTTGTATCCTTTGATGATTTATCTTTTTTAACTGTGAGGGTTCTCAATTTCCCATTAAAATTGTTGGAAAATAAAAATAATAATTTGGATGGATCATGATTCTAAAACATTTGATCCCATTTGCAAAAGCCTAAGTGTGTAACCTCAATCATGAAATTACACAATGTATCTCAAATAACGTGACTTCGGTGCATAACTCCTTCCACCAAGAAACTTCATAAATATATAATTTATAGATTAATAACTTAATACCTTCATTATCATATGAATTAAATGATCATGGGGTATTTATAAAGTATTTTACCCATTTTAACTCTAAGAAACATGCTTGACTGTTCAATCCCCCACCCATGAAAAAAATGGTCATCACCTGACTACACTATCTATTATCATGTATAGATACCCGAATCACGTGATCACATGAACTATATTGGAATAAAAATATAACAATACTAAAATTAACTCAATATCTAGATAATGAACAAAAACTTTTTCAAATACACTTTATTTTTCTTCTCGTGATCGCCAAATCTATTCATGAATATGCGATCACATGACTTCTTCATGCATAAAATATCTATTGGATATTTATATCACATTAAAATCATGTTATAAATAATAAATTAAATACTTTACCTTCATCATGAGTTTCAATTCTATCCTTGTCATACATCACAACTCCCTTAATGCAATTCTCCTGACCGATCCATCTCACATGGTCATTGCAAAAGCATATCAAAACCAACATGAATAATTTGAATGCATAAAAATGATACTAATAGACTCATATGATTCATATAAATACTTACATGAGACAATGATACATCTGAGTTCACATGATCACATGATCTGTATGAACTTAGGTGATCATATGAACCATTATCACTTATGGAATTTGACATCCTTCCCCTTCGAATTTTATACCCAAATTATTTTCCAAACACTAGAAAAAATATAATATTCTTAGATAATCTTAAATGAATCATCATTTTTTATTCGAAAAAGTTTCATAATAATTATATATCAAAATACTGAAGAAAAACAGAACTAGATTGATGAAAAACACAACATAATACCACTTTCTCAGAGAACTATGGTTGTATCATTCTCCCTCATAGGCTTTTATTGGTAGTATAATGTGAAATTCACTTTGGTAAACCCTTAAAATAGCCATAAAATATCCCTTACATCACTCTATGTCTTTGTGAGTAGTGATCAATGTATAAAACAATAGTTTTAGAGACCATTCTATGCAACATGACATTCCATAAACTCCCCTATCTCTATGTTCACATACCATCCATCCCTTACACACAGATCAATCACTTTCCCCATGGTTAATATCTTCCTATAAATTCAACACCATAAAACCCCTATATAATATATTTCTTGGATAATTTGAAACCTATTGAAAGATCAAAAAAATGAATATTGAATTTCACTAAAAAAATTGCCGCCATTTGATAATAAACACAAAGAGATATATAATAACCCATATCTCCATGACATTCCCAAAACTCCCCCTATCTCAATGCTCACTAAACTTCCATACCTTAAACACATATCAATCAATTGACCCATGAATAATATATTCCCTTGATTTTAACACCATAACTCTCCATATATAAGAGAGGTCTTAGATGATTTGAAACCCACTGATAGATCAAAATAATTCATATTGAATTTCACTAAAATAATTGTCCCAATTTGATAATAAAAACAAAAGGATATATATTAACCCATAATTTTCATACATAAATATCACATCGTATTATATGAATATTCGATACATAACATTACTATCTTTTATAGAACCATAAAGGTTTCATTTCTTTTGAAACTTGAATGCATAATAAACTGGTTAATAAAATATCTACATCGTCTCACACTTAGTTCTTCATAAATAACAACATTATTAGATATATAATAATTAAAACTTTTATTCATATCTTGGAGAAAAGGAAAAAAAAAATAAATGGTGTGATCATATTCTCAGTAATGGTAAAAAGGGAGATATCATGATCATTTAAAAGTAACATGAGCATAATGGGTATGATAACATGAGATTAACCTTTGAAAATCACTCCCATAAATTCTCAGATCATAAACATGAGTCATGAAATAAATCATAGTAGTTCATAAGAAATGAATCATAAATGGATCAAATAATATGAGCCATGAGAACATAATATTTTCATAATATCATGTTATAATAGAGAGGTATAATCATAATAATTGAAATATTATATCAAGGATTCCCACCAAGACATTCATAACATGTTAGTCTTGAGATAACCTCTCATGTACGAGTTTTAGGCTTGGGATAACCTCCCATGTAACATATTTTAGGCTTGTGAAAACCTCCAGTATACCCACTTTTTTTGGGCTTAGTATATCCTTCAATGTAACTTTTGATCTCATGACACATTAAACATTACCCAATGCATTGGAAGACTATATGATTATGGGATCACCCGTCATATATTCATAAATCCATTTATATGTATGCCACAAGAGTATAAAAACATTCATGATAACTTGTCATTTAGAAAATAAAATGAGTTTTATCAATATTTAATCATCATAAGTATACAAAATATAAATAAATTGTAAATAATTTACCATTTTATCAAATCCATAGTAATTTATTTGCAGTGGAATTTTCTATGAGAGAAGTTCAAGTTAGTGTAAATCACTACCCAATCAATGGTGTTTGAACTGACCTATTAAAGTAAAACCATTATACATATTACACTTAGTTAATATGATGTGTGTGATTTAATGTTATGTTTCTCTAGGAAGAGTTTTGTTATAATGTAAATTTTTTAAATAACTTTTTTTTTGAAAATGAAACTTTTTAAATGACTAAATGAATGATAACACTTATATTTTATGAATGAGTTATCCTAATAGAAAATGATATGATTCTACTAGTCAAGGCCATCAGCCCTTCTTTATTTGTAATTTTTATCTATCATAAAACATAATATATACAATTCATATAATCAATTTATAATGGAT
The DNA here is from genome assembly GCA_963277665.1 of Viscum album. Taxonomy (NCBI): domain Eukaryota; kingdom Viridiplantae; phylum Streptophyta; class Magnoliopsida; order Santalales; family Viscaceae; genus Viscum; species Viscum album. The sequence goes on along the minus strand of OY728157.1, from coordinate 2,055,205,232 downwards.
AAAATACAAGGATGTCATCTTAGATGTAAATTCTTTTAAAGGATCTCTTGAAATATTTATTAATAAAATGCCTTTTTCATTTTAAAATATCCTATTTAAAATATAATTTTTTTATAAAATATTATAGAAACAATTTTATTTTAAATTTACCATGTAAAATTATAAAGGATGATTAAAATCATTTAAGGGTCTTGATAGTGTGAAATTCCATTCATTCCATGTACATTAAAATAAATATTCCTTTTACATTTTTGGTAAAAAGTGCAAAGTTCCTTATTCAGAAAATGAAAAGAAGAATCACTTTAAAACATTTTTTGAGAGTAAAATATAGGTAAAAATGACATTAAAAATCACATGTGAATAGTATAAATGTTTTTTAATATTTTCTTATAAAAATGAACATTGAAGAAGACATATTTTTGACTGAAGAGAGAAATAAATTTGATTTTCCTTAAAAATGTTATTTAAGTTTGTTGAGTATATAAAATGAGGAAAATTAAAGTAAAACAAGTATTCTAACGAAATAATCATATAATAAGAACTTAATGAAATTATTTAGAGATATATCATGATATTTCATCATCATAAACTAAATCATAAATAACTATGATAAATAATATGACTATAACATAATCCCTTACCACTTTAACAACTTCTAAATCATAAGCCGCATTGGAAGAATAAATTCAAATGAAACATTAAATATAATTATCATAAATATATTCATTATTTAACATGTAAAAATAGATGTATATACCCTTTATAATGGAAATAGGTGCATAACATAATATATGTCCTAAAGAAGAAAATTTGAGATGATAAACCACTATATCTAGTTCAAATTACTTCGAAGTTTCTATAACATCTATTATAATAAATTTAAATTTATTATGATTCGATAAATGAGTCATTTATATACTTATAATGTCATATATGACCCAATTATAACATTTAAACAACCATTTATTAAAAATTCCTTATTAAAATAACCATTTATAGGTTTTAACTGCTTTTTTTTCATGAAAATTTCTATTGGATGATAATGGATTTAATACACTAATAAAATAAAATAAAAGAAATTTTTAGATGAATATTATAGCCTTATCCCAAGGTTTTAACACTGTTTTACCCGTTTTTCCCTTATTGAGGTGACAAAAATTTACCAATGTTACTATTGATAATGACGAAAGGGGACCTATTTACCAAATTTGAATATCCTAATTTGAAATATAAGATCCATTTTTCATGATTTAATTTTACAAGTGGTAAAAATTATTATAAAATAAGTGTGAAACCCACGATAAAAATCATTTTTTTTAGAAAAATACATTTCTAGACATAAAACTAAATTTATTCATATTTTATACATAGAAGAAATAATACATGAATATTAAAAAATTTAGTTAACATATAATATATCTATTTCATTAAAATCATTCACAGAATGTTATTAATTTAATTTATTAAGATAACAATAAATTCTGCACATATAAATAGTTTTTCAAAAATACAATTGTTTTACATTAAAATATTTTTTTCATTTATAATCAATTTATAACAAATAAATTAATTTTATAATGTATAAATCATAAATTGTTCATAATTTTATTAGTCATATTCATTCCCTATAAACCAATTACTAGGTGATAACTATCACAATAAATTCTAATAGTTTAATAGTATATTTCAGTTCTTTTAAACTCAATGTTTCATGTAAAAAAAGTAATCAATAAAATAAAATTTATTTTAAGAGAAATATATCAAAAAATATCATGGTTTTATAAGTTAAAACATGCTAACCATGAATTTTATTAAATTAATATATACAAATAAGAGAGTTGAAAACCAAACCTCCTCAAGATTTGTGAGGTGGTTGAACACCAAGTTTCAACTGCTACTTTGAAAACACATCAGTGGATAATGACTTAGTTAGGATATCTTCCACTTGCTGATCAGTTTCCACATACTCCGTTTAAGTTATACCCTCATTAACTTTATTCTTGATAAAATGAAACCTAAGTTCAATATTCTTAGGGAAAGGGTGTTGGAGTTTTTTTTGGAGTTTAATAATATTTTTTGTTATTATAAAAAAAAATATGATTTAAATTATCAATAATATCTTCTAGTTTTTTCTTCATCCATAGAACCTTCATGTAACATCCCTGTTTTGAAATCCAGCCAGAGGCACCCCGAACCTGGTTGGTCACATAGCCTCAAGAACATTTCCCTGAACGCTAGAGTCTACCGACTAGCAGTGAGGGCCTTGGGTGTCATACTGGGAAACTATGACATCATTGGAAGATTAACACAATAGAAGAAAAACAATAGTAATAGAGGAAATAGTAATAATGACATACAATAGTAAACAACAGAAAATTGGTAAAGAAACAACTAGAGCACATATATAAAATGATGCAAGATCCATATGTCTAGGAAATCATCCAAACAAATCACGATGCTGTAATAAAATAGTACTAAACCAAAGTACAAAATAAACAGATAAAAACTCCTCAACATCGCAAGCTTATGCTTGGTCCCATGCTCTCCAGCTCTACAGCAAGTCATGTACCTGAAGTCGAAGGGTTCTTTCCCTTATCTATTCATACATCAATATAATCTATTTGGGCCAAAAAGTGTGGCCCAAATAGGGTGTGAGACTAAATCCCAGTAGGAAACCACCCAAAGATCTATGCATAATTGTTAGTGAATAATTATGGAAGGCAATAATAACCAGGAAGCAGTAAACAAGAAGGTACTGAGAAATAAACAACTCCACATATCAAATAAGTAGTAAATCAAACAAGGTAATCCTCTGGGAATTACACACAACCTATCCCCTATGTTCAGTCATTAGAATATTTAAATACTCTCTGAGGAAGCACTAATAGTTGATTCCCTCTTATAGTCAAAAGTAATTTAAAGACTCTTTGAGGAAGCTCACATGGTCAATTCCCCTTATAGTCTAATGTAGTCAAGGAATCTCTGAGGATGATCACATAGTCAATTCCCCTTATAGCACCAAGTGTTCATAGACTCTCTAAGGAAGCTCACACAGTCAATTACCCTTATAACTCAAAGTGGTTCAAGAATCTCTGAGAAATATCACACAGTCAATTCCCCTTATAACCAAAAGTGGTTCAAGACTCTCTGAGAAATATCACACAGTCAATTCACCTTATAGCCTAAAGTGCTCAAAGACTCTCTGAGGAAGCTCACTTAGTCAATTCCCCTTATAGTCTACTACACCAGGTTCTCACAACCCTGTGTAAATAAAATGATCATATAAAATCAATACAACCAAAGTAAACCTACAGAACAACTTGGCTAATCAGTCTACAACATATCAATCATGTCAGAAAAAAAATAATCAATCCATCCTATATCTAGGCATGTAAAAACATGGCAGGGTGGCCTAAGAGGATAAACAGGACCAACGGTTTTACACAGAAAAAATCATGGGCAAACACATATAAGATAAATCAATCAACTCTATTCATATCCAAATAACCTCTACTCAATCATACATGTAGGGAAGTCAATTAACATGGGTAAAATATTAAACGCACAATACCTTGTTCAAGGGTATTAGGCATGTAACAACCCAATATTTTATGATAATTATTCTTTTTAATTTACTTGATGTCATGTGTTTTATTCTACAACAAGATTATCTTTTTCTATACGCAACATCGTATTAGCTTGTAGTATATGCAACACTATTCTTAAATTGTGTTACACACAATTTCAAGTTCGTTTGATAATAGTCATTCTACGAAACATTGAGTGTATATATATATTCAATTTATAAATGAAAAATGGTTGGATTCTATTATAACAAAATAACAAAGGATTCTTTCACAACATGCAACCCTGACTTGGCTTGCATTATACGCAATCGCGACCTTCCTCGATAGCGTATGTTGTACGCCATACCAGGTTTCACTAAACGACGATATATTGTTATAATATTATTATAGACAAGCCTTTATGAATAGTATTAACTATATTTTTAATTTTATAACATTATTATTCATCTTATAATTTTTTTAAACATTTTATGTGAACAAAATAATTTTTTCATGTAAAATAAGTATTTTTCAAAAAATGCAGTTTTTACACTTTTTGATGGTGCACCCACATTAAACCTAGTTTTTGAAATTTTTATAAGTTCAATTTTACAAAATAAATTTCTTCTTTTGAATCAGGATATAAAAATTTACATTGGATAAAGTTTTTATAGTTTTCTGATAACTTTCATATTTTAATGAATAGTAAAAACACGCTATATTTTAATTAAAAACAACTTTTTGTCATCGTAATAATTTATAAAGTTAAATTATAATATTTAATGGTTTTAAAGTATAAATAGAATATATTTTTACCATTTAATATATTTTATGTCATTATCATTTATTTTACCTTGAATTCGTAGGTTAAATCAATTCAATCTCTTGCAATGTTTTAAACAAAAACCCGTTCTCTTTCGACAACGGGATTAATTTTAATTTAATTTCTGAAAATCTTGTGTATTGAATTTGTAAAAATGGATTCCATATTTGGAATCATTGGGTCTAAATTATGTTAATAAGCAACCTTTTATTTTTAGGCATTACGAATAGTAACTATGTTAAATTTTATTTACCATAGTTAAAGGTAAATCGGGTAATTAAGGGTAAATATAAGATTATAAAATTACCCTAACACCTACCAAAATTCTATTGGATGACTATAAGTTGACCCATATCACCTAAGGGTCGGAATATATTAATTTTATAGACTTGTTTCCTTGAAGATAATTTAATTATTATTAAAACCAAAGAATGTGACAACATGTCACTCTCTTAAATATTATAAGTATATTAATTTTAATTTAGTGATAAACATCATGAAACTTCAAACATGAATATTCTAAATAAAGATAATAAAATTATCTACATCATATGAATATTTTTATAATTTTTAAGTATTAAATAATTATCATTAAAGGTGACATAATAGTGATGTTGAAATTATTTTATTAAGAGAAATATCAAATAAATGATTTAAAAAATATTAAAACAAATATTATATGAACTATTTAATGTGCTCCACTAATTTTATAGATAAATATGAAATGTTATTAATCTATTAAATCTTTTTTTTTTTGAACATATCTTCTGTATATTGTTTATTTAAATTCAAATAAATGAATAGTGTCAAAATTGACACTATTGTTATTTTATAAAAATAACATATTATAAAATTGTTTAAAAATCACAAAAAAATTTAAAAATTATAAATTTAAATTTATATGGTCTAAAATTTTATAAAGTATCCAATTATGGACAATTCTCAACAAATAAGTAAATATTTGTAATAATTCAAAATTTAGAATGTTATTACCACAAATAAAATAAAATTGATTAAATAAGGATAAATAAAGTTGATAATGTATAAAATAAAGTCCTAAGATGTCTAAATTTTATTGGTTGATGATATTACAACCCTATATCATCTAATATTTGGATTGGAGTCATTTTGAAGTTTTTAAGTGGGGATGGGATTTAATATAAATTAATATTTTCTTATACTTCCAAAGGTACCCATCTCCTCCCTTATAAAAGGGCATCCCCCCCCTCTTCTCCTCACACAATTTGGAGCCTTTAAGCTGGGATAAAACCTGCCCATTTCCCTTATCAACTTCCCTAGAAACATTCTAAAGGTCCTGGTCTTCTTCAAAGACAAATTTTAGAACCCTAAGAGGAGGTTTCAAAGAGGTCTGTCAAAGAAGAGGTAATATCCGTTACCTTTTCATTCAATTTTCTTTCTTCTTCAACTTCTTCTTCTTATTTAGTTGTTTCATTATATTGTAATAACATCAGTATCAATAATATACTGATATGTTATTATGAATATGAAACAACCCCATTTCACCTTCTATCCATCCTACGGAAAATAAAATCACCTTGCGTGCGTACGTACAGAATACCGTCTCCATGTCGTGGTGTAATATGTTTTTCCACCAACACCTTACATGTATGGGTATAATGGTGTAGATAATAAATATATATGGATATTATAACATCATACTAATTCTGATATATTATACCATCCACTCAAATTCTGTTCAATAATTATGGGAACGATATCATCGCTCGTGCGTACGTACGGATTACCGTCTCTACAAAGCGATGAGATTCATTATCCATGTTAACCATCCATGAATGTTTATAAAGTTTATATAATGAATAATAATGAAATGTATGAAATAATAATTCTACTGTATTTATGTATATATATATTTATTTCATCTATTTAGTTTCATTCAATTCAATAAGGAAACGAAAAAAACGTTCAGGCGTACGTACGACCTACCGTCTCCATGAACGGTGTATTTCATTCCTTTTATAGATCTATAATATATATGTATATGATGAATATATATTATATATAAATCATGTTTTACATTAGGGAATTATTTAAATTTTGATATAAGTAATAATATCAAGAACGACAAGTCGAAACACATACGATAAATGAATTGATTTTACCCAAAACACTGCTTTAACATATAATTTACAATAGAACGGGTAATATAAAGTCATAAGTGAAACATATATGATATCATAACAATTAATATGATTATTTAATAAGTCAATGAAATTATTTAAATCATTATACAGGAGGTTAGGATCCATATGAAGCATATCGGACCTAAAGTAAGGGATAATTTTGCAAATCTCATTTTTATCCGAGATTTCTTATACGTATGTATTTACTGGGGTTATTGTTATCATCCATGTCCATGTTTTATAAAAGTTTCCTTATGTATTTTTAATGTCCTTTTTACCCATTTTTACTTTTACTACATGGTATGTAAGGAATCTTTTTTTTTACCATATGATGTACTTTTTGACTTTTCTGGAAAAAGTATGAGAAGAATGTTTTTTTAACTTATACGACATGAAAGGATATTTTACAGTATTATAAATACTTGTTTCCAAGAAGCTTACTCCAAAATATTTCATGACTATTTTCAACAAAATCTATTTCTTTTAAAATTGCAGGGCATTTTGTGAAAAGAAAATGATTTTCAAGAAGAAAAGATATTTTCCTCAAGAATTCATTTCAAGTGTTTTATCAAAACCATTTCCCATCTAAGATGACATTATTTCATATGTGTATGTTTCAAGTGTAATGTCTCTATGATTTACATAGTTTCAATTTTCTTATTATCAAATTATATCCATTTATTTTATATGGATTATGTGATGATGGGATGATGTTTATGAAACCCATTTTATTCGTTGGGTTATTATGAATGATGTATATTTATTTTGTGGCACAAGTAAGAATGATTTCATTATGAGATGGGTGGGACCTATATCTCCCACCAATTAATTGGGTAAAGATTTATATCTCATGAGATAGACATGGCTGGAATGATATGTTAATCCGGTTCAGTGATACAGGACTGGAACGGGGAGTGAACTCGATTCAGAAAGGGACTTTGTCCACTAAGATGGTCTTGGAAGCAATGCCTTGGCTACTATGGATATCATAACAAGTGCTGAATGGTTTCCAAAATTAAATGATTTATTCCCATTCTATTTTATCAATACTGATTTTCCTTTATGATATATGCCTTACGTACTTCCAAGATTTATGTCTTTGCTCAAGGTTTTGATGTTTAGATTTTATGTTCAAGTTTTTGCATTCAAATGTTTATGGATTGTTTTATGTTCTCTATGATTACCCTTACTGAGCATTTGAGCTCACCCTTTATATGTTTTATTTCCCCTAGGATACAAAGAAAGGTTTTAGGTAAGAAAACAAAATGGGAAGATTTTTATGGAGATGTTGAAGATCTTTCACCATGATTAGAAGATTATGTCCCGAGTTTCCAAAGACACTAAACTATTACGGTTCTTGTGTGTCTGATTTTGTTATGTATTAAGTATTCTGAAAAAGTAATGTAATGTCCTTGTACATCAATATTTGGGTCTCTAGAAGTCAAAATTTTACATAATACATAAAGAATTTCAATAGAAAGGCACAAAACACCTACCTTTAGGGTTCTGAAAAAATCGACCTGCAAATAACCACACCCCAATCCGAGCAACTGATTCTATAAAACCTCTCAATATCTCCTTCCCTATCATTCAAAAGCATTAAAATCAACACCCAAGGCAACCCCAACACTAGATCTACATGAAAAGGATGTAGATCTAGAAAACTGAGAGAGAGGGAAGAGAAGACCTAGAGAAAACTAAAGAGAAACCATTATGAGAGACTTACCTAAGAAGAACTGACTTCAATCCAACAAGAAAACCCTTCAATTTTCTTTCAAAAAAAGTGGGAGAGCACCTTCAACCTTTAAGAACCCAAAATCCTGAGTGAGGCTCAAGTGTGAGAGATTTTGGAGTGAAATGAGGCACCCTTGAGGGAGCCTAGATTTAAAAACCCTATTTTTAAAGTGGTCGCACGGTTAGTATGCACGGTTTGGAAAACTGTGCGCACGCCACTGCCTCCAGAGGAGGGGTCCACATGTTTTCCTCGCATTGTTTGGAAAATCGTGCGCAATACGTGTGAAGCCTGCTGTCTCCTCCTGCACAGTTTCCTGGACAACCCGCATAGTTTCCCCAAACCGTGCTCAAACCGTTCCCCCTAAGAAAATCCTCCAAACTAATTCAAAACCATTCCAAACTCTCCAAAAATCTTCCCAAATTAATCCATGAAATTTAAACACATAAAAAAGAAACCATACCAACTCATAAAGTACACGGTGTGTACTTTGAAAATTTCTAGAAATTTATCTTTTTCTAAAAAATGACTAGAAAAGAAAAACATACCTGAAAAAGAAGATCTGAGTTCTTACAAACTTCCCCCCTTAAATAAATTCATCCCTGAATTTCCATAGCAAGTAGAACAGAAGAATAATCCCTGAAAATCTCCAGCCACTACGATCGTATATCCGCCTCTTTCTCCCAAGTCTCGTCCTGTACTCGTCTGTGCTTCCATAGCACTCATACCGGAGGAATAGACCGACCACGAAGAACCTTCATACTTCGATCAATAATCTGGATAGTATGCTCCTCGAATGATGAATCCACTTCCAACTCAACCTTCTTGGGTTGTAAGACATGAGACGGGTCCAAGAAGTAACATTGAAGCTGAGAAACATGGAAGACATCGTGCATAGCCCAGTACCTCTAAGGCAACTGAAACCGATAGGAACCCGGACCAACTCTCTCCAAAACCTTAAACAGTCTGACTTCCCTCAGCGAAATCTTACCCTATCTCCTAATCCACTTGTGCCCCAACTTTGATGTGACATTCAGAAAAAAAATAATCCTCGGCCTCGAACTCTAGAGGTCATCTTCGCTGATCAGCATAAGACTTCTGTCGAGACTGTGCAGTATCCATCCTCTTCCGAATCAACTCTCTTAGCTCTGTGGTCTCCTGCACAAGAAGAGGTCCCAACATAGCTCTCTCTCCTACCTCTAGCCAGCATAAGGGTGATTAGTATGGCCTACCGTACAAAGCCTCATAAGGTTCCATCTGAATCGTTTCTTGAAAACTATTATTGTAGTCAAACTCCACAAGCAGTACGTGCTTCTCCCAAGAACCTCCAAAATCCAGGATGCATGCATGAGGCATGTCCTCATGCAACTGAATCATATGCTCGGACTAGCCATCTATCTGGGGATGGTAAGTTGTACTCAAAATTACATGTGTACCCAAAGCCTTCTGAAGCCCCTTCCAGATCAGAGAAGTAAAATGTGAATCTCTATCTGAAACAATGGAGTGTGGAACTCCATGTAAGTGCACAATCACATGGATGTACAACCATCTCAACTCATTAACACTGAAGGTCTCCTTGATCGGAAAGAAGTGAGAAACCTTCGTGAGTCTGTCAATGACAACCCATATAGCATCATGCCCCCAAGGCGACCTCAATAAGCATATCACTAAATCCCTCGTGACAAAATTCCACTTTCACTCAGGAATAGGATACTACTGCAAAAGACCTGCTGGTCACTGACGCTCCGCCTTCACCTGCTGATAGGTGGAACACTTCATGAAAAAACCAGAAACATCTCTTTTAATACCTGGCCATGAATAATGACAGTGTAGATCATGACACATCTTGGTGACACCAAGATGAACTGCCCAAACTGAGGATTGAAAGTCTCAGATAAGCTCCTCCTCCATGTCTGCCGGCACCCATACGCGCCCCTGGAAACACAATATCTCATCCTCGCCTATGGTCCATCATGGAATAGGGTCCTCTCTTCACACTCTATCCCTTAGGACTGTGCCTTATGAATCTAATTGCTGCCTCATTTGCACTCGATCAGGAAGAGTAGAGTTAACATCCAAAAAAGAAAGAAAAGTCTTCCCCTGTCTATCGTGCACCTCCAAATGCATTTTAGAGAACATATCCAAAAGCTTCCACTCGCTAATGGCCTCCTGAAATCCATATATCTAAGTCCCCCTGCTCAATGCATCAGCCACAGCGTTGGATTTCCCAGGCGCATAGGCAAGATCCAAGTCAAAGGACTGAAGGTACTCAACCCACCTTCGCTTTCTTAAATTCTGATCATGCTGAGTGAAGATTTACTTGAGACTCTTGTGGTCGATGAAAACCACAAAATGTTCTTACATAAGACAATTTCTCCAACAACGCAAGGCATGGAAAACTGAAACCAACTCGAGATCATTCATCAGGTAATTCCTCTCATGTGGCCTCAACTGCTGAGACTCGTACGCAATGAATCCTTCTCCCTGTATAATCATAGCTCCCAGCCCGATACCTGAAGCATCACAGTACAGAGTATATATCTTTCCCAACTTTGGAAAAACTAGTATCAGTGCTATAGTCAACCTCCCTTTCAACTCTTGAAAGGCTGACTCACAAGAATCTAATCACAAGAACTTCGCACCCTTCTTAGTCAAACTCGTCAGTGGTGCTGCTAAGTGTGAAAAGTCCTATATGAAATATTCGTAGTATCCATCCATCCCTAGAAAACTTCATACCTCAAAGACATTATTCGACTACTCCCAAGAAAATACTGCTCTCACCTTATCTAGGTCTACTGATACTCCTGTATCTGAGATAACATGACCCAAAAAGTGAATCTAGTTTATCCAAAAGTGGCATTTTGAGAGCTTAGCATATAACTGATGCTCTCTCATTGTACTCAAAACAATCTCAAAATGTGTGGCATGTTTGTGTTGAGTGTGAGAGTACACCAAGATATCTTACACAAAGACCACCACGAAAGAATCCAAGTATGGATGGAACACTCGGTTCATTAATGCCATGAAAACTACAAGCACGTTCGTGAGACAGAACGGCATAACCATATACTCATATAGACAATACACACTCTAAAAGGCTGTGAGAGGTATATTTGATGGTCTAACACACAACTGGTGATAACCAGATCTCAATTCAATCTTCTAGAACACTTGGGATCCTCAAAGATGATCAAATAGATCATTAATCCTCGGTAATGGATATCGGTTCTTGACCGTCAACTGGTTCATCTTCTGATAATACACACAAACCCTGAGGGTACCATCTTCCTTCTTCGAAAAAATGATAGGAAAACCCCAAATAGAAGTACTGGGTCAGAAGAAACCCTTTTCTTACAACTCCTCCAACTGCTTCTTGAGCTCCTATAACTCTGGTGTAGCCATAATGTAAGGAGGGAATGGACACTGGTACCACTCTTGGCCCAAGATCACTAGAAAATTCTACCTCACTCTCTGGAGGAAAACCTGAAAAGTATTTGGGGAAAACATATCTAAAAATATCCACCACTGGAGGAAAGTCTAACTGTGAATTCCCTTGGTCATCCAAATATAGACTAGCAATTTGTGTTGTAACTCCTCCTAACCCATGAAGCTCGGGTACCGCTCTTCTCACCTTGACATCCCACTATCCCTTATAAAGAAAAGATCCACCCTCGGGTGATGTAAAACTCACCCTACGGTGATAGAAATCGACAACTCCCTGGAAGGGAACTTACCAGTCCATTCCGAGAATGACATCATAGCCCCTCATCTCTAGGACATAGAGGTCCCATAAAAAGTGACACGCACCAAAATATAGAGGGAACTCCATGCACTGACGTACGCTCACCGTTCTAGTCCCCAACGGAGTGTCTAGTGTCAAGATTTCAGTAGAAGAAAAGATGCAGAGACCAAGGCTCTCAACAATCGCAACAGATATAAAGCTATGGGAAGCCCTTGTATCAAAAAGAGAAGAAGATAATACTGATGCAACTAAGATCATAACTCGAATTGTAGAAGGTCTGAGATCCTGCTCCTGTTGGGTCTACTCCAATGAAAAAGTCTGGCCTATACCGTGGGCCTGTGACCCTGCCTTACCACACTGAGCTGATCTGCCTGATGCCGCTGAAAACCTGGCGACTGGATACCATAGCCACGACCTCCACCATGACCTGAACGGCCGAAAGAACTCCAGTTCCTAGACTAGTGAGAAACTGATGGTGATGCTCCTGAATGAGGAGTCATAGAATAACCCCTGTCACCAGCTACTGGTGATAAGATCTGATAGAAGCACTAAAGATGACCCATCTTGCCACAAGATCGTCACTCCACCGGGTCTCTTGGGCAATGTGGCCTCGTATGCCCGCTCCTCCTGCACTAGTATCATACCACCTTGCTACCAGAAGATGCATCCCACCTACTATGATCTCCTTGTGCAATCTCCCTATGGCGCTTCCTGCTATCAGATAGCGGAGCACTAACTATAGACGCCGAACCCTCCTAGCTCACGACTCTATAATCCCTCATATTGCGCTCAGTGATCAGCACCTAGTTTACTTTAGAAGAGATAAAATTCAACCGGAAGATATTCACCTATGATCAGATGTCGTGCATCATACCATCCTCGAACTTTTTTGAAAGGAACAACTCATCACCTCCTAGAATAAGCGTGAAACGCTGCAGCTCTGTGAAGCGAGAGTAATACTCCATAACAGAAAGAGTACCATGCATTAGACTCCTAAAATCTCGGGTTCAATCGACTCTTAAGGTATCTGGATAGAAGTAATTGTAGAAGATGCGCCGGAACTCATCCCAAGTCATGTTCTGCTGGAATCCCTCATGTGAGATCACATCTCACCACCTCTTGGTAGAGTCTCTAAGTATGTAGGTAGCGAGCTTTACCCTCCTCTCTGGAGGTATCTCTAGATGCTCGAAGATCGGCAGCGTGGCTTCAAGCCATGACTCTACTACCTGGGGTCCTCCATACCCTGAGAAGGTGGGAGGATGCTACTGCTAAAAGATCCTCGTCAATTCTGCCATCAACGAGGCAGGAGGAAGTGCTCCCTAGAAGGTCTGCATCATCCTCATAAAGACCTCCCTGAATTGTGAATCGTCACCTGTGTCAGGTATAACTGCTAGTGCTAAGACTGGAACAACTGGAGGATCTGCTGGCTGTCCTTGATCAGCCATATTCGGTGTCAGATAATCGCCTTGAAACTGGCGTACAACCAGAGGATGTCTCCGTGGCATGACTCTACAAGGTCAAGCGCACACCTTAGTTTAATATCATCATGGACTAAGAACTGGAAACATAATAATGGAACATGAGAAATAAAATATTCAAGTTTAAAAAAAAGACTACACGACCTGTATAATGACTACACGGCGTGTTCCCTTAAGTCTTTCACATGGGCGCATACTTTTGCCAGAACTGGTCATGTAACACCCCAAACACACAACGTGTTGTTCTTACACACGATGTGTACATGAATTTTCTTCCCCTTACCGAGTCCTTATACATGGCTAAGCCACACGGCTTCCCTTAGAACAAGGTTACATGACGTGTTTGTTCCAGACACGATGTGTAATAGACGAGCTTCACCTACCCATGTTGTTCGTGACAAGTTCGGGTACTCGGCTGACACTACATAGCAGGTTCCATACAAACACGACATGTACTAGAAAAGATAACACTGACCCGTGTTGTTAGTCATACGGGAAGACATAGGGTCAACCCTACACGGCGTGTACAACCGGTACATGGCATGTTCCCAAAAGAATTTCCATATCCCATGTCTCTGTACACATGGCCTATGACACGGTTAGAGACTACACGACGTGTACATAAAGTACACGACATGTACTTAAGAAAAACAGTTTCTTCCCGAATAGAAGAACACATGGCGTGTAGTCAAAACTACACAACGTGTATTCTGGGTTTTCCTAGACAGTAAGCCTAAAAAACTACTTCGAAGCCCAGAGAACACGGAAACGAACATTAAAGTTCCAAATTCCAATCTTTGAGGGCCTATACTCCCCACTAATCAACATTTGGAATCTTATACATGTTATAACAAGAAAAACAGGGCAATGATCCACCATATTCTGATCCCTGAGGGCCTATAACACCTCTAGAACCAAATTTTGGCATTCATTGAAACAAAACCTTACACAAAAAATACACTATCAAATAGCCGGTATTTTTATCACGGCAACTATCACAACATCATTCATATCTATCACAACACCTATCACAAAAACAGGAAATTGCTAATTCACCCTATATAGCATGACAAGAATGCATGGCATGTGATCCATAGAAAGTACCTATATGATGCATGAGATGGAATACCATAATCTCATTAGGATACAAAAAAAATGTAACCTCAATATCATAAAAAATAACCGCACAAATCATGTGAATCACTCAAGGTAAAATCAAATGAACTGTAATAATTTCAAAACCAGAAAAATTGAAATTAGACGAGGTAGATTGGATTTTCCCTGCACACAGGTTAGCTACTCCCGGGAACAACTTATTACCAAGTACTAATTCCATCCTATCCCTAGCTATAGGCTCCAAACAGTAAGTCAATAAGAAAATAATTCCTCTGATACCACATTGTAATGTCCCGGTTTCGAAATCCATCTAGAGGCTCCCCGAACCTGGTTGGTCACATGGCCTGAAGTGCATTTCCCCAAATTCCAGAGGCTTCTAACTAGCAGCGAGGGCCTTGGGTGTGATAGTGTGGAAATTATTCCCTCATTGGCAGAGTAACACATCGAAAGAAAAACAATAACAATAGCGGAAACAGTAATAATTACATACAACAGTAAACAGTGAAAGACTGGTAAAGAAACAACCAGAGCACATATATAAAATGATGCAAGATACATATTCCTAGGAAAGAAACCAAACAAATAATGATATTGGAATACAACAGTACTAAACCAAAGTACAAAAGAAATAGATAAAAACTCCTCAGCATTGCAAACCTATGCTTGGTCCCATGCTCTCCAGCTCCACAACAAGTCAAGTAACTAAAGTAGAAGTGTGATTTACCTTATCCATATCTACAGTAATATAATTTGTTTAGGACCAAAAGCATGGCCCAAATAGTGTGTGAGACTAAATCCTAGTTGTTAATCTCCCAAAGATCTGTGCCTAACAGTCAGTGAATTATTATGGCAGGAAATAATAATCAGGAAGTAATAAACCAGAAGGTACTCAGCAATAAACAACTCCACATATCAAATAAGCAGTAAATCAAATAAGGTAACCCTCTGGAAAGTATATGCAGCCTATCCCCTCTGGTTCAGTCATAAGAATACATAAAGACTCTCTGAGGAAGCACTCACAGTCGATTCCCCTTATAGTCAAAAGTAATTTAAAGAGTCTCAGAGGAAGCTCACACAGTCAATTACCCTTATATTCTAAATTAGTCAAGGACTCTCTGAGGAAGATCACACAGTCAATTACCATCCCCAAGTGGTCATAGACTCTATTAGGAATCTCACACGGTCAATTCCCCTTATAGACCAAAGTGGTTCAAGACTCTTGAGGAATATCACACTATCAATTCCCCTTATTGCCCAAAGTGGTTCAAGACTCTCTACGGAAGATCACACGGTCAATTCCCCATATAGCCTAAAGTGATCAAAGACTCTATGATGAAGCTCACTCAATCAATTCCCCTTATATTCTACTAAACCATGTTCTCACGGCCCTATGTAAATAAAATGAGCATAGCAATGCAATACAACCAAAGTAAACCTATAGAACTACTTGGCTAATCTGTCTACAACATATCAAGCATGTCAGATAAAAATAATAAATCCGTCCTACAACTACGCATGGAAAAACATGGCAGGGTGGCCTAACAGGCTAAACAGGACCAACGGTCATACATAGAACAAAGCATGGGCAAACACATCTAAGAAAAAGCAATCAACACTATTCATATCCAAATAACCTCTACTCAATCATACAAGCAGGGCAGGCAATTAAAAGGGGTAAAACGGTAAAAACACAATACCCCGTTCAAGGGTATTGGGAAAATTTTCACATAATACTCAAATACTTTCAACAGAAAGGCACAAACCACCTACCTTTTAGTTTCAAATGATATCAACCTACAGACAACCGTACCACAATTTGGGAAACCACTTCACGAAATCCTCTCTATATCTCCTTCTCTATCATCCACGAGCCATAAAATCAACACCCAAGGAAACTCCAACACTAGATCTACAGGAAACAGATATAGATCTAGAAAACTGAGATATAGGGAAGAGAATACCTAGAGAAAACCAAAGAGAAACCAAGATGAGAGACTTACCCGAGAAGAACCGACTTCAATCCCACAAGAAAAGCCTTCTATTTGCTTCCAAAACAAGTGTTAGAGAACCTTCAACCTTTGATAACCCAAAATAATGAGTGAGGCTCGAGTGGGAGAGAGTTTGGGGTGAAATGAGGCACCCTCGAGGGTTCCTCAATTTAAAAACCCTATTTTTTATATGGGATCACGGTTAGTACACACCGTTTGGAAACTGTGTGCTAACCGTGCGCACACCACTACCTTGAGAGGAGGGGTCCGCACTATTTCCTCGCACGGTTTGGAAAATTGTGTGCAGGCTGTGTGAAGCCTACTGTCTCCTCCTGCACGGTTTCCTGGAGAACCTGCACAGTTTACCCTAACTGTGCTCAAACCATGCTCCCTAAAAAAGCCTCCAAACTTATTCAAACACATTCCAAACTCTCCCAACCGCTTCCCAACTCAATCCATGAACTTTAAACAGATAAAAAGGAAACCAAAAAAATTCATAAAGTACATGGTGTGTACTTAGAAAATTTCCAATATTTCCTCTTTTTCTAGAAAATCACCAGAAAAGGAAAACATACCTGAAAAAGAAGATCCAGGTTCTTACACTGCATGCTTTCCCATGTAACTAAAATATATTATACTTATATTATACTGATATTTTTGTTCTCTTATACCTTACTTTTCCACCTAAAACATTTGTCACTAATGAATAATGAACCACCACTTATGGAATTTTGGTCATCTATATCTCCAATCCAGTTTGCATCAGAATATGCTAATAGATCATTATTATTTCTTTATCTACAGATCAATGCATAATCCATATTTTTTATTGAATATATCTTATGATTCAATTCACAACTATAAGATGTTTTCCATTTGGGGAACTCTAAAATTGAGCGGCCAAACATGTTCAATATATAATATCTAGAAGAGTTGTAGTTAACTAAACGAGTCCTAATTATTATTCCATACAAAGTTGGATCCATAGATTTACCATCCCCATGATTTCCCAGATTAGTTCCAGATTTAATTAGTGTTGACATTGGCTTCAAACCATGCATGCCAAACTTATTCATCCATTCTCTAACCTAGTTTTCATGAGATTTGAATGTGTATCATGCCTTATGAATCACATGTAACCATATTAAATCTATTAATTCACAAATCATGGACATTTCAAACTACGTGATCATGAGTTTTATAAATACTTAAACTAATTTATACTTGTTTCCACCAATGTTGATATCATCTACATAAAAAAGAACAATTAATTGATCTTCCTTAGATGTTGTCAGATACATATCGTGATCAACACAACCTTATTTTAATTTCAATTTTTTTAGATATGAATCCAACAATTCATACCATGTAATTGGTTCCTACTGCAGTCCATATATGAACTTATTCAACTGAAATACATTTTCTTCATATTCTATGATCATTAATCCCATAGGATATTCAATATAGATTTCATCATTAAGAAAAACACCCAAGAGTTCTATATTGATGTCCATTTGATATACTTTGTGTCCCATTTGAATTTCCATAGAAAAGAATAATCTAATTAATTCCAGTTTATCCACAGGTTCAAAATTTTATTCCATGTCAATTATTTCAATTTTGAGTATAGCCCCTACATAATAAGCATTCCTTATTTCTAGAAATATTTCCATTCTCAATAAATTTTATCTGAAATATCTACTTTGTTCCAATGATATAGTGACTCTTTGTCCTATAAAAATACTCCCAAGTCCTATTTTTTTAATTTGATCCAATTAATCATTTATGTATTTAACCCATGACTTATATTTTACTTTTTTCAAATGATATCAGTTTAACTGTGTAGAGTAGAGATATGTGATCAA
The DNA here is from genome assembly GCA_963277665.1 of Viscum album. Classification (NCBI taxonomy): domain Eukaryota; kingdom Viridiplantae; phylum Streptophyta; class Magnoliopsida; order Santalales; family Viscaceae; genus Viscum; species Viscum album. The sequence goes on along the minus strand of OY728157.1, from coordinate 2,055,186,760 downwards.
AATTTCTCAATATTCTCGTTGGTGTGGATTCATATTTGTCTCTTATTATGTTTGAAGGATCAAAATATACTCTTTTATTTCTCCTGTGATGTGAAAGTATATTTTATTTAGATACTATATCCTCTTCAGATCTTTCATTATGGTCTTCATCAATCACAGTATATTATATTTCAGAATTCAAACTGTTTATAATTTCTTCATCTTTATAGTAAACATAAATGTTTGAGATTAAATGATTCCTCACTTACTATTATTTAATCACTTTCACATCACTACTTTCCAAAAGTTTACAAAACCTTTTATTAAAGAATTTTTAGAAAATATTAACTGATAAGTAGCTTATGAAAATTCAACCATCATCTATATCACCATACTTTACTCGATTTCTCTCTTTGTTTTGGATGTAGCGTCTTCTTTAAAACAGATGAAAATTTTTATGTAAGGGATTCCTTCCATACCACATATCATATTGTGTTCCCTCTTCATTAGGGATAAGAAAGTCCAAATTTTGTGTGTAAATCACAACATGAACTACCTATTTCCATAAGTGGTGATAGATTAATCCTTAGATAATAATGGTTTTATATATAATATTCACTATTTGATTTCTCCACTATATCAAACCATTTTACTTCAGTGTTCATTATAAAGACACTTCATTTTTTATTCCATGTTTTTATAGTTAATTCTCAAATTCAACGAATGTATATTCAGTTCTATTATCAGATCTAAATGTTTTGATAATACAGATGGGGTTATTTTCAACTCTTTTTAGATACATATTCATGCATTTCATTACTTCTATCTTTCTTTGTATGAACATAGAATAGGATATCATGCAGTATCCATTGATGAAAATAATGAAATATATTTCCCCATGTGTTATAGGAGCATTCATTGGACTACACACATCAGTGTATACCAAGTAATAATATTTTATGCACTTTTTTTCTTTGTCTAATGTGGGTTACAAACCATTTTATGACCCATGCATGCATCACATGTCTTTTCTCAATCTCTATTAAGAGTTGATGCATTATACAAGGCTCTGAGTTTGGAAACATTATCAATTCTCTTTTGATGTATGTGGAATAATATCCTATTCCAAAGGCTATCTTCTTCCAAAGTAGTAAAAAGACTTGTATTCTCATGATAATCCACTTGGTAGATATTTCCATCATTTATTTTTCTTTCATGAGTGAGTTTCCCACTTTTCATTTGATCATAAGTCCTTTTTAGTTAAATGAAACCTCAAGACCATAGTCACACAGTCATCTATCACTAATAAGGTTGTGTAAGAGTTCATCCATATAGATCATTATATTTATTTGAGTTCACCATTAGCAAGCCTAGTATAACCAATTCCTTTAATTTTTAACAGCTTATTATTTACAAAATACATGGTACCATCAACCCTTTATTTCAAATTTTTTATAATATTTTCAATTTCATTACTATGGGATAATAATACACTATCCAGAGTCTAGGTACTATTATTCTACATGGATTTTAGTGAAATTTTAGTTAAACTATCCCTCCCTTTCTTTTTTTTGTTTCCTTCCATGATATTATCAACTCTATTGATGCACAAGCGGGCTTCACTTATTCCTCATCCATATATTTGGTGAAATCAAATTTGTCCTCATATTACAATGGTGAATATCTATTTCCCAAAGATATCAAGTTGGGTTGAATCAAATTTATCTACCTATAACCTCCATGATGATAACTTCTGCATCTTATTTGATGATTTTTTATCCCATCATTCCCTACAATAAACATATTTATGTACAAATTTGTCACATTGATAATAGTATCCATAAAAAGAGTTTCTTCTTCGAGAAGATGATTAATACCACATTATTTACTTTAGGATTTTGGGAGTACCGCTTCTTAAATAGATTTTATCCTTATCGTAATAGGACATGGTGTGGCATAGATACACTTCATCAGGGGAAATATCATTTCTATATAATTTTCCATATGTATCTGTCCATTGAGAACCTCCATTATTTTTTATTATTCTTTGATGGTTGAGAATTATTTTTAACACTCTATTTCTCTATTTTTATACTAATATGAGATGGTACTACAGCCAAATCAGAGTTGATATTGATATCTTTTACCTTCACATTTCTTTTATCCTAGCCAGTCACTCCTCTAGCCATTTATGTCTCACTATCATGGGTGAATCCACTTTTAATCAAGAATATAGGCCTTTGATTACTCAAAACGTTTTCAATACCATATAAACCTCTCTTAGACCATTCCATAAGTTTTTCATCATGAAATATTCCATATTGTATCTTACTTTTTTATTCACTACTACAAAATCGGCGTTAACAGTTCAAGTGTTTATCAGTGCTAGAAAAAAGTGTTGATAAATTTAACAATTTATTAGTGATTTTTTTAATGCTAATAAAAGGTACCCTTTATCAGAGATATATTTTTTTCACTCATAAATGAGTCCTTTATCATCATTTTTTATCACTGATAAAGGTCCGAATAAATAGGATGATATAATTGAAAAAATAAAAAAAATACAAAAAATAAAAAATGAGTTTATTAAAAAAATATTAAAATATTTATTAAATAAATAATTATTGATAAAAATGAATAAATTTATTATTCTATATATACATTATAAATACTAATAAATACTTTGTATTATATATATAGAGATATGAAAAATAAAAATTAAACAAATTAAAATTAAAAATAAGTAAATTAATAAATATATTAAACATTTTATTAATTAGATTATTATTGAAAAATGTGATAAATAGTATATATTGATATATATTAATGTATATAAATATGACTTATATATTAAAAAATATTTATGCACTTTACATTAAATATTCAACTATTTAGTGAATAATGATTTATAATTAAAAATTAATATGAATTAAAAATATTGACGAATTGCATATAGTAATATATATATAATTGAATATCATTGGAATTTTCAATTTAACATAGATAAAATGTGTGTTATATTGATTTCACATATACTAAATTAATGAATTTTTGTAAGATCACGAATCATGCAAAGTTATTTTCTCGTTTATTTTTTGGTTTTAATCTGTTGTTTCTGGTAGATTGAGTGCTTACCCAAGTCCCTAAGGAGGCTCAGAGGTGTTCTGATGGTTTGGAGCATGGAAAATGGAAAAAATGGGTTTTCTAGGTAGGCCGCACAGTTTGCGCATGATTAGTGCTAAACGTGCGGGCATCCCAGGAAACCGCGTGGGAGGTGAGATTTTGGACAATGGACTACACACGGTTTGAGCACAGTTTGGAAAACCGTGCAGGTAAACAGTGCGACCTAGAATCTTTTTAAAAATTACAATTTTTCTGCTTCGGGATTTTTAACCCAACATGCGATTTCGTTCCCATTCATTCTTCTTCACCCTAGGAACGAACCCAATCTCCCAAGAGCTCCAAGAGATAAATATTCTATGTCTCTAAGGAATTTTTGGTGCTATTGGATGATGATCGAATCTTAGGGTAAGGCCAATATCATCCTTTCTTCTCTTTTGTGTTTAGGGTTTGTATGTTATTCTCATCTCCTTCTGAAACATTAAAACCCTACAAATTGGGTGAGATCTATGTTGAAGCATCAAGGGTTGGTTGAAGTGGAATCTAAGGGCACGATTAAGAGTGAATTATTCTACGGAATCGAGGTAGGTGGTCTACAAGTTATATACCATGGTTTGTTTGAGGATTTTTGCTTTTGTGGTTTTGTGCTTGGGTCTCTCTTGTTATGTTTTGATCACCCTTAACATGTTTAGGTAAAATGGTAATTAAAAAGGTAAATGGAGACCCTCACTATCCCCATGGGATGTGTTGAGGGTAATGACACTAATCTAGGGCCACCCATTAGGTGTGCTGACTCTCCTGGACCTAGGGATTTGTTAAGTACAAGTGTTACTGTTGTGTAATCATGTAGAGCTCTTGATAAACATGTTTATGTGATTAATCATGCAGGGATAAAATCTAGGTGATACACCTAGGCTTGATAATAACCTATAATATATTGGGATAATGTGTGGAAATGATAAAATACCATAATGGAATGGATTGTGAGCAGTAATGAATCCTAGAGAGTTAGGCATAATAAACAAATCCAAGTGAGATAGGTTCAATGAATGAATGATTAGTGAGATAAGCATAATAAAAGGGAAATCAGGTTAAGTGGATAAACGATGTGAAATTTCGTAAATGTGATAATGGGTAAATGAATGGTATAAACTCTTATGTTATTGTTATGATTTATGTTTGACCTAGGAAATGGTTGTGATGTTGTTTGAATGGATTAATGGATACATATACATATAACATGTGCACATAGCTTAGTAGTGTGGGATATTGACTATGGTTCTATGCCCATGGGTCAAGTTGGACTAAGGCTCTAAACTCCACCCCTACTGCATGGGTTAGGGAAGAGGACTAATGCTCTATTTCTTTATTGGTTGCATCCACCCAGATTGAGGCTTTGAGGTGAGGATATTCATGACATGAGGTTGTTGGCCCTAGTGAGATAGGATATCTATGTGTTTTTTATCATATTTATGATTGTGAACTTTAAGATGTTTATCTTGTTGTGTGTGATGAACCCATGGTAAATGCATTGAAAATGGTAAGTAATGGGAAATGGGATGAAATGGTAAGATAAAGAAACGGTAACAAATGTTGGTAATAGACCTAAACTTGTTAAGGGCACTTAATATTTTCTTATAATTTCTTATTCATTTCCCTTTTTCATGCACAATTGTTTATACCAGATATTTTTTTGACACCGTCCGTGGTGACCAACTAAGTTGTAATCACACCCTGCTCGGGCCGTCAATGGGTACCCAAGCAGGCTTCATTCTTGTAGGTCAGGAGAATGGAAAGGTCTATTTCTAGGAAGTTGGGTTGGCATGTTTGTACATGGAGGAGGACACTGACTTGGTGTCTAGACCATTTGGGGATTTTTCATTTTGACTTCATTTTGGTTTTTGATCACTTTTTCAATTGAATCATGGAATTTCATATTTACTTTTTGACATGATTGTACCTCGTTTGGGGAATGGTTGCTTACGCATTTTTTGGTATTATTGCTTATTATTCTACTATTTTTTTATCTTCTGTTATGTCTTACTATGATTAAAATGGGGAATAGTCTCCCCAAATGACTATTGGGACCCCCGATGTAGTGGAAAACATTTGGTGTATAGGGAGGCATGCTTAAGGTCATGTAACCACCCATCTTGGAGGACCGAATCAGTGGCTTCTAGGTCAGGGACATTACAAAGTGGTATTAGAGGCATCCTTTCTTCTCCTTCTCTGGAATCTTGTTATTTGGGATGGTATATGGGAGTTAGGACATATCATTCCATGGTAATGAGCTCATTCTTGGGAGTATCTAACCCATGTACGAGGGAAATTCCAGGTCACCTAGTGTGGGAATTTTTGTTCTTGATTGTGAGATGTTACAGTTGATGATATTTCACCATTGGGCGATGCACATGTTGTGTGGTGTGATTGTTTATGATATTTGTCTTGTGTCCTCAATGAAACGAGATTGTGCATTCATGCATCATTGTAGCTACTTGGAAAGATAGGTGGAATGCATCATGATAGGCACACACTAGTTGGGTGTGTGTGGCATGAAAAGTAGAATGCACCTTGCATCTTGATAATTGAAAAAGATAAAATGTCGTAAATGAAACAATGAAAATTGGTGAAGATAAAATAATGATAAAGTATGATTATTGAAACATCTTAAATTAAGTGTTTTTAATGAATTGAAAATTATGTTTTCAACATGTTGTGTGATCCTTGTGGTGGTGTATGGTTGTTTACCCCTTGTGGACCATGGCCCGCGGTAGAGATGGTATGGGTTTTGTTTTCAGAATATTATGGTTTGTTGGGATGGTTCATGTATTGTGGGTGGTTGTGGCTAGTGAAGAGACTTCCTGTTATGAAGTTTTGAAAGTTTTATGGTATGTATTCTAATCCTCGTGTTTGTAAATGTAGTTAAACTCCGCCATAATGTCCAGCAATGGGTGGGAAACAGGAGGATTTTGCTGAGAAAACTCCTCCAATAGAGGAGAAAGATAATGTGGTGATATTTTAATGTGGGGAAGAGGAGTTCCATGAGAACTTGGATCGTTTTATGCAGATTATGGATCAGTACCCAGGGTGGGTCACACTGAGTATGTTTGAGTTAACTAGAGAGTTTCAGCTACAGCACCCTCCATCCTTTATTGGAGAGGGTGGGCTAGAGGCAGCAGAATTTTGGGTAGAGTCTTTCTAGATGATACTTGATCATCTAGAGACTTTTTTTGATAAGAAATTCAAGTTGAAAGCTTATATGTTGTGGTGCCAGGAAAACTGTTGGTGAGACATCCTGGCTCACATTGATCAGGCTAATGGGATGTTGTGGAATGATTTCCAGTAAAAGTTTCTGTAGTATTTTTATCATGAGAATTTAAGGAAAGAGAGGGCTACCAAGTTCATGATCCTGACTCAGGGATCAATGTCAGTGATGGAGTATGTTGGCCGCTTCACTGACCTATGATGCTTTGTTCCATCATTGGCAGGGGATGTGGTAGTAGTTTTGAGGCATTTCCAGGATGGGATGAGACATGAGATTAGGTATCAGGTGAATATATTTCACTTGAATTGGTTTATAGAGGTAGTGGACCAAGCATTGATCTCATAAGGGAACTTTAAAGGAGTTTCAGGTAGTGGGCTTGTTGTGCTAGCTGGGCAGACAAGTGGCGCAACTTCCAAGGGTCGAAAGCATCATTTTGGAAGTTTTCAGCAAGGAGGAAGTGTTCAAGGTGGTCAAAATAGAAGTTCATTTTCTCAGGGTGGTGATTGGGTGTTCTTATATCAGTGAGGCAGGCCGGAGAACATGCGTGTCCAGTGTCCTCAACCTCTAGTTGAGTGTTGGTCGTGTGGAAGATTTGGACATGTGAAAAGGTTCTGCCAAAACCCTCAACATGAGAGTATGAATTTTGGTGACAAGTAGATGCCAAGTGGAGGTAAGAGATCATTTTCTCCATATCAGGCAGGTAGTTGGAGCTCCGCGGGCCATACTAGTAGGGGTGGTGGACGTGGAACTCTGGGGTAGGAGTGCCCATGTCAGTAGGGCAGCGCAGTGCAGTGCACATAGGTTGAGCCCATGGTAGAGGGGTAGGTCGGCTTTATCAGTTCAGTCTGCACCTGGTGATGGTGAGGCTAAGACATCAACTATTCAAGGTATGATCCTTATAGCTTATACGCCTTCTAGTGTGTTGTTTGACACTGGTTCCACGCAATATTTTATTTCTACTCAGCTTGCGATAGCTTTGGTTATTTACATGGAGAGTGTGTGAAGAGTTATGTCGATTGAAACTTTTTTGGGGGTATGAAATGAATACATTAGACAGTGTAAGGGATGTGCTTTGGAAGTCGGTTGGTATCGTTTCATATCAGACTTGTTCGTTCTCAAGATGTCATGATTTGACTTGATATTGGGTATGGAATGGTTAGTGTTGTATCTGGTTCACATAGACTGTTACCATCACAAGGTATTATTCAAGTCACTTGAGGGTGAAACTTATGTCCATCGTGGAGAGTTGGATGTTCGAGAAGGTCATACGTGACCATTTTGTCATATGTTGGGTAGGCTCATGCCTCAGGTATCTTTCCTTGTTCATGATGAGGAAGGGGGGAACAATATTTCTTCCCTCCAATAGTGGATCAGTTTTAGGATGTTTTTCCTAAGGATTTATCAGGGTTTCCACCCAAGAGGGATGTTGAGTTCATGATTGAGTTGCTGACGATATTAGAGCCAGTTTATATTCTTCCATACCAAATGGAACCGATAGAACTACAAGACTTAAAGGTTCATCTTGAGGAGTTGGAGCATAAGGGGTGCATACGTCATAGTATGCCTCCTTGGGGATCTCCTATGCTTTTTTTAAATAAGGCTGACGGTTTCTTAAGGCTGTGTGTTGATTATCGGAAGTTAAATAAGATGATGGTGATAAATCAGTACCCTATTCCAAGAATTGATGACTTTTTTGATCATCTGGGGGGTCCATCGGTGTTTTCTATGATTGATCTGAGATCGGGTTATCACCAGTTGAGGATGAGGCCTTTGGATGTACTGCTGACAACTTTTAGGAGTCGGTACGGGTTGTTTGAGTTTGTAGTGATGCCTTTCGGATTGACCAATGCACCAGCGGTGTTTATGGATTTGATGAACCAAATCTTTCATCCTTATCTGGATTAGTTTTTGGTTGTATTTTTTAATTAAATCTTGGTGTACTCAAAAACTGAGGATGATCTTTCCCAGCATCATGACATCATTCTGAGTACAATAAGAGAGCATCGGCTATATGCCAAGTTGAAAAGGTTTCAGTTCTGGGTTGGAGAGGTGAATTTTATGGGTTTGGCTGGGTATTATCGGAGGTTCATCGAGGATTTATCCGATTTTAAAGCACCACTATTAGGCTTTACCAAGAATGGAATCAGGTTTGAGTGGTTTGAGACATGTGGAAATTCCTTTCAAGAGTTGAAAAAGAGATTGAAGACAGTACCGATCTTGATATTACCAGATCCAGGTAAGAAGTATGTCATATTTTGTGATTCTTTTGGTATCGGGCTTGGGTCCATGTTGATGCAATAAGAGTGGATGGTGGCTTATGGGTCAAGGAAATTGAGACCCCATGAGTGTAATTATCCCACTCACGTTCTTCATTTGGCTTCAATAGTGTATGCTTTAAAGTACTGGAGGAACTACTTGTTGGGGGAACAGTTCACGGTGTATACCGATCATAAGAGTCAAAAGTATATATTTTCACAGCGGGATTTTAATCTTTGGAAGTGAATATGGGTTGATTATCTCCAGTTTTTCAACTTTGAGATGATATATAAACAGTGGAAAGGGAACAATGTTGCTGATTCATTGAGCAGGAAGGCTCAGAACCAGGTGGTTTAGGAATCCAGCACTAAGTGGATGGTGATGAATTTGTTTGTGGAGATGCACCTTGAGGTGTGAGAAGAAAATGGAAAAGTGACTTTTGCTTCCATGGTGGTTGATTCGACACTTTTTATCCAAGTTAGGGAAATTTAGATCGATGGTCCAGAATATTTTTCCATTAAGGAAGGACTCAAAGGTGGGGAGTCACCACTTGTTGGGCCATCAGTGCATATAGGGTAGTTTTTGTTCATGGTTGAGTGGTTGTCCCAGTATTCTTGTGGGAAGAGTTTATGTGTGAGTTACATGCATCAAAATGGGCAGTACATCCCTATTTGATCAAGATGTATCATGATCTTTGTAGATATTTTTGGTGTCCCAGAATGAAAAATGAATTTGCGGGATTTGTGGCCCTGTTCCTTACATGTCAATAAGTGAAGACCGAGAATCAACAAAAAGGTGGTTTGTTACATCCATTTCCTATTCTAGAATATAAGTGGGATGATGTGAAAATGGATTTTGGGGTGGGTCTCTTGAGGATGCCTTAGAAGAATGATGTAATCTGGTTGGTTGTGGATCAGCTGACAAAAGGGGATCATTTCTTACCAATTCAAGAGACTTACATAGTTGATGAATTGGGTGATTTGTATGGTTAGGATATAGTATGGATTCATGGTGTTCCATGAAATATAGTTTCATATGGTGATCCTTATTTCAAATCGAAATTCTTGCAAGGGTTACATAAGGATCTTGGAACGTAGGTGATTTTGAGTACAACTTTCCACCCGTAGACCGATGGGAAGTCGGAGCATACAATCCAAGTGTTGGAAGACATGATGAGGGATTTTGTCTTGGATTTCAGTGGTTCCTGGTAAAATCACATGTTCCTTGTTGAATTTTTTTTACAACATTAGTTTTCAGGATATGGTTCAGGTGGGACCATTTGAGGCTATCTACGGTAGGTCGTGTAGATCTCCATTGTGTTGGGTGGAAGCCAGTGAATCCTAGTTGTTGGGACTGAGTCTCATGCATGAGACATCAGAGAGAGTTGAGTTGATTTGAAAATGGATGAAAATGGATCAGATTAGGAAGAAGTCGTATGTGGTTCAGAGTAGACCTCTTGAGTTTTAGGTGGGTGCTAGTGTGTTCCTTCAGGTGTCGCTAAGGTTGGGACCCCAACGGATTCAGAAGAAGGGAAATTTAGCATCCTGCTATGTGGGGTCATTTGAGATTGTGGAGAGGATTGGGTCAGTGGTGTACCAATTAGCTCTTCCACAATGATATAGAGGTATTCATGTTGTTATTCATGTTTCATAACTTCATCGATATCTCCCTGACCGAACACACATGGTGGGTGTTGAGGATCTTGAGATGGAAGTTGATGTATCCCTTGAGGAACATCTAGTTTGTGTCATGTATCATAGTGAGAAATTATTGTGGGGAAAAGTTGTCCAATTAGTGCGAGTACTATGGTAGCACGGGAAGGATCATGAAGAAGCTTGGGAGTGATAATTAGATATGCGGGCTCAGGGGCCCGATCTCTTTTCCTCAAAAGTGCAATGAAGTTTGGGAGCTGGGCTCGAGGACGAGCCATTATAACGTGTAGAGGATGTAAGATCCCTAATCATGGAATGGAATGTTCTTGTTTAAATTTTTGTTTTAATCCTTTTTTCTGGTTGATTTAGTTCTTACCCTAGTCCTTAAAGAGGAATGGGGATGTTCTGAGGGTTTGAGGCATGAAAAATGGGAAAAAGGGGTTTTCTGGGTAGGCCACACGGTCTGTGCATGGTTAGTGCTAACCGTGCGGATAGAACAAGAAACCATGTGGGAGGTGAGATTTTAGATTGTGGCCTTCAAATGGTTTGCGCACGGTCTGGAAAATCATGCGGGTAAATCGTACGACCCAGAATATTTTAAAAAATTACAATTTTTCCACTCCGGGATTTTTAACCCCAACTCAAGATTTCCTTCATATTCACTCCTCTTCACACAAATAGTGAACCCAATCTTCCAATATCTCCAAGAGAACAATATCCTTCATCTATAAGGTTTTTTTTGTGTCGTTGGTTGTAGATCGATTCTCTGGGTAAGGCTAATATCATCCTTGATTCTCTTTTGTGTTTAGGGTTTATATGTTCTTTTCCTTTCCTTATGAAACTCTAAACCCCTACACTTTGGGTGAGATCTATGTTGAAGCATCAAGGGTTGATTGAAGTGGAATTTAAGGTAATGATTAAGAGTGTGTTCATCCATGGAATCGAGGTAGGTGGTCTACAAGTTATATCCCATGGTTTATTTGAGGATTTGTGCATGTGTGGTTTTGTGCTTGGGTGTCTCTTGGTAGGTTTTTATCACCCTTGACATGTTTAGGTAAAATGGTAATTAAAAAGGTAAATGGAGACCCTCATGGTCCCCATGGGATGCGTTGAGGGTAATATCACTAATCTAGGGCCACCCATGAGGTGTGACAACTCTCCCGGACATAGGGATTTGTGAAGAACAAGTGAGATTGTTGTGTAATCATGTAGAGCCCTTTATAAACATGTTGATGTGATTAATCATGTTGGGATAGAATCTAGGTGATGCACATAGGCTTGATAAGAACCTAAGGTCTAATGGGTTAATACATGGAAATGATTAAAAACCATAATTGAATGGATTGTGAGCATGGTAATGAAGCCTAGTGAGTTAGGCATAATGAAAAAAGCCTTACAAGATAGGCTCAATGCATTAATGCTTAGTGAGATAAGCATAATAAAAGGTAAATTGGGCCAAGTGGCTAAATGATGTGAAATGAGGTAAATTTGTTAATGGGTTAAGGCATGGTATTAACTCTTATGTTGTTGTTTTGATTTATGTTTTCCTTGGGAAATGGTTGTGATGTTGTGTGAATGGATTAATGGATACATATACGTATAGAATGTGCACATAGCTTGGTGGTGTGGGGGTATTGACTGATGTTTTATTCCCATGAGTTTAGTTAGATTGAGGATCTAAACTCCACCCTTAATGAATGGGTTAGGGAAGATGACTAATTCTATGTTTCCCTATCGGTTGCATCCACCCAGACTGAGGCTTAGAGGTGAGGATAATGTTGACATGAGGAAGTTGGTCCTAGTGAAATAGGAAAAATATGTGTTTTTTCTCATGTATATGATTGTGCACTTTAAGCCGTGTATCTTTTTGTGTGTGATGAAACCATGGTAAATGCATTGAAAATGGTAAGTATTGGGAAATGGGATGAAATGGTAAGATAAAGAAATGGTAATAAATGTTTGTTGTGGACCTAAACTGGTTTGGGGACCTTAATATTTTCTTGTAATTTAATATTCATTTACCATATTCATGAAAAATTGTTTATACTAGATATTTTGTAGACACTGTCAGTCGGGGCCTACTAATTTGTACTCACACCATGCTCGGGCTGCCATTGGGTACACAAGCAGACTTCATGCTTGTAGTTCAAGAGAAGGGAAAGTGCTCTTTCTAGGCAGTTGGGTTGGCATTGGTGTACATGGAAGAGGACCTGAACTTGGTGTCATGACCATTTTGGGTATTTTGCAGTTTGTCTTCATTTTGGGGTTTTTTCACTTTTTCCCTTGTAGCATGGCATGACATTTTTACTATTTTACATGATTATACCCTATTTGGGGGATGGTTTTTTATGCATGTTTTGGTATTATCAGTTATCATTCCGCTATTTTGTTCATCTTATATTGTGCCTTACTCTGATAAAAGGGGTGTATAGTCTCCCCAAATGACTATTGGGACCCTTACTGCTAGTTGGAAACCTTTGGCGTACAAGGAGACTTGCTTAAGGTCATGTAACCACCTAGCTCGAAGCACTGGATTAGTGGCTTCCGGGTTGGGGATGTTACACTTTTTATATACAATGCACACACATTAAACTATTATCCATTTTTTCAATATTGTTAAAGTGTAATTATTTTTAATATGTTGAATTTCACCCATTTTAATAGCCATAAACTTAAAATTAGATATTAATTAACAATGTTAAAAAAATATTTCTAAAAAAATACTTGTAAAAAAATATTTATAAATAAAAATATTTATAAATATATATATTTATAAATGTACATAATATATTTCTAAATGTACATATTATATTTATAAATTTCTATAATATATTAATAAAATTATATATTTATAATTAGAAATAAATATTTTTTTTAATTTATTTATATAATTACAAATAAATAATATCATATATTTAAATTATTATTAAATTTATAATAAATTTACAGAAATAATGAATATATTTACTATATATATATATATTAAATATACACACATACACATATATATAATTATATAAATATATATAATGATATAAATATTATTTTTTAAAAATAATTATATAATTATAAATTAATAATTATATATTTAAATAATTATAAATAAATCATTATAAAATTATAATAAATATATTTAAATGAGGAATATTTTTATTATATATATGTATATTTATTAAGTGTGTATATATATATATACTTACAAATTTTTTATTTATAATTAGAATTATAAATCCGTTATCAACGCTTAATACTTAAGCGCTGAAAAAAGTGACCCGATCTATTTTAAAAAACATAACCAGTTGCAAAAATGTCATGATATTAGAAGATTTCTTCTAAAGCCACCCACTCTCGACACTAATACTCAAGGAATTGAAGCTTGAATAACAAAAACTCACTTTAATAACATAAACCCACCACCTCTAGTTGCTCAAAAATCATCTGACATTCAGTGTTCGCTTGTAGTTAGGGATTCCAAAAAAAATATTGAGATTTGGATCTTAGGGTCTTGAATTTTCTTCAACCTAATGATTTAGGTATGTGTTTCCCTTTGAAAGTTTTGATTTTCATTCTGTATTTTTATTTCATTTTTTTATTTCTTCTATGACGATGTCATTAGTTATTTTTTCTTTGGTCATTACATTCAATTTTTATTTTTTTATGATATGTTGTCTTTCTTACTACTAATTTAAATATCATGTTATGTTGTTTTTAAATTTTTGCGTTGAATCAATTTGATATTTTTTCTACATCTATACCACATCTTTCTCCATAAGCATAATTTTATCACTATTTTTAAATCATAGAGAATCTCTTCTAGTCTGTAGAAAAACCAATTAAATAAATATTTATTAATGTATTTTTAGAGTGGTGGGTTTGGATATAAAAACCTTAAAAAAATGATAAAATTTATTTAGTAATCCATTTCTTAGTCTGGTGATGGTGGGAAGCAGCAACAAAAGTTGATTTTATGCTATTCATGTAAGGGAATTTATTCAATAAATTCTGTTTTGATATTCTGGTGTAACGGGTTTTCCTTAAAATTTTATTTTCATAGAATTATGTTGTTTTATTTTAAGAGAAATCTTATTAACAGTGATACCATATTTATTTATTTTCAATGGATATCAATTTTCAAAATTTGTTTTGTGTTGTATGTATTTTACTATGTTGTGATATTCAGCTGTAAGGGTTACATATATTTTTATCAATTTAAGTTTTTTTAATGATATATATATATATATATGTAAATATTTATCTATCTATATATTTATATGCTTTTTCAGATCTTATAAAGTAAGGGTGATTTTATAATTATTTAATCACAAATTATGGTTCTGGATTTCCAAATTAGTAAGGGATTATATTTATTTTTATTAAAAATTATGTTTAAATGTGCATATGTTTTTCAAATATGTGTATTATAAATTCCATGTTATATATATATATGTTTAAATGTGTATAAGATAGATGTTTCAAGTTTTGGTGTATTTTTCTCCCTTATTTGTAATATATCTTGTTGATGTGTATTATTTATTTATGCCAACTTTTGTATAGACCTCACTAGAATCTCAAGGATGGGTCAATGTGTATTAGATGGCCTCCCAAAAATCTTTCATATGTGTAGATCTAATGTATAGACCTCCCTAGAATCCTTAGGATGGGTTGGTGAGGTGATATGGCATCCCAAGAGTCTTGAGATATTTTCAAATATTTGATATACCATTTTTTTAGTGTAATAATTCTTTAAATCTCTACATCACTTGTTCCAAAAAATAGGATTAAATTTTTTAAATTCTATTAATTAGAAATTATTTTTAGGTATTCATCATTTTATGTATACATGTATTGGTTCCACCACTAGTAATATCTGATTACTATCCATGTGTATAAAATTCTAATTGATTGAATGAGAGTTTATTATTATTGTTTGTCCTATTTGGGTTTCTTTTTACTCCTTAATTGCCTATATTATATTTTCATTTATTTAGGGGATTTATGAAATAATTGATGTGTGTCAAAGAACATTTATTTTTGAAATTTTTTTCTTGAGACTCTTCACATATCTCTTTTATATACAATTAACATCCTTATTAAATTTGTCACCCAAATATCAATTATATCTATTTGTTTATTGAAACTCATCCCCCATCTCTTTTATATTTCTTGTATTACTCTGAGAATTAGTAATCTCATGGATGACAACTACTTCGATTATTTCAAAAAACTCAGTTTCATGTACAAATGGCATGAAGGATGTTTCAAACAACAAAAATGCAATGATAAATGTTCGGGAGATGAGTTGACGATGATGAGTTGTCTATAACTTTCACCTTTGAATGAATTCATAGTATAACACCTACCATAGTTGAGTAATTATTTTATTAAATTAAATTACCCATTCTTTTCAGCATACTAAAATTATTTTGACTAATCAAATGTTGAGTTTCCCTTATTATAATTTTCTATAACTTTCATCTTTGATAATGACTATCTTTTGTGTATTTATTTATTTATTGTAAAAAATTAATATTTTATGAATCTAATTGGATGGATATGAATGAAAAATGTATGAACTCTAACCGTTTGACAAAGAGTATGAAGATGGATTTAAATATTTCATCAAGTTTTCAATAGTGTATATATACAAACCTTCTCAAATAATATATCCATGTTTATATTGTTTTTATTCAAGAATAATTAGTAAAGAAGATTTGGAAGAACATTTGATTTTTCATGGAATAGATTATAGTTATAAATGTTGGACTAAACATGGGGGGAAATGAATATGGAAACCGATTTGGATTATATTGTAGTTTATAGACCATTTGTTATGAATACTAGTGTAAAGGAAGATGGATATCACATGGAAGAAATGAAAATGGAAATTGAAGATAACATTTTTGATTTTCCAATTTTGTTTGAGGAGTTAAATAGATGTTCCAAGAAACCATTGTATGCCAGTTTAAATGAATACACAATATTTTTAGATACATTGAAGTTATATAATTCGAAAATGGTAGTAGAGGGAGTGACATCGGCTTTACAAAACTACTTGGTCTTCTGAATGATATGCTGCCAGAAGAAAATAAAATACCATGTCAAACATATCATGGTAAATGAATATTATGTTCAATGGTCATGTTATCTAAAAAATTCATTCTTTTCCAAATAATTCCATATTTTTTCGCTGGTACTGTGAATCACTCATAAAATGACCAAAGTGTGGCAAAAATCGATATAAGAAAAATCTATATGGTACTTTTCTATCATTCCATGGTTTAAAAGACGATATGGATATCAAGAAACCATGATATAATTGACATGTCATATAGATTCAATAATTAAATATGGAAACCTACTTCATCCAGTAGATTCTCCTCAGTGGAATAAAATTGATTACGAGTATCCTAAATTTTGATATGATCTGAGAAACATTTGTCTTGTGTTATCTACATATGGAATAAATCTTTTTGTTGTACATACTAGTACTCATAGTACATGGTCCTTCATGTAGATAAATTATAAAATACAACAATAGTAATGCATGAATCACATAATTATTATGTTGTCTCTAATTATATCTGGACCAAAGCAACCAGGTAATGATATTGATGTCTATTTGGATCTATTGATCGAATACCTGAAATTGATGTGGGATATATGTGTTACAATGTATGATGATCATAGAAGTAAATAATTCACATTGAGGTACTTGTTTTAAGAAATAATAAATCACTTCCCCACTTATGGAAATTTATTAGGCTATAGCATTAAAGTAATTTTGGGGTGTCCCATTTGTAAAAAACACACATACTCAGTTATTTCAAAATATTCCTCGAAGAATGTGCTTTTAGGTCATCATAATTTTTTACCTCAATGATATAAATATCAATCCTAGATGACAACATTTTATGGAAATATTTAACAAGGTAAAAAACCATCTCTAGTAATGGGTGATCAACTGTACAATAATGTAAAAGTTATTAACACTCTTTTCTATAAACAAATTCTAAAAACCATAAAAATCAGTTTGGAAGAAGAGATCTATTTTCTTTGAAATACAGTATTGTAATTGTTTGTATGCCATAATTTTTTTTGATGTAATGAATGTAGAAAAAAATGTATTTGATAGTGCTATTGAAATATTACAAAATTTTCCTAGAAAAACAAAAGATGGAATCAAGGCTAGGTTGGACTTGATTGATATGGGGACAAGGGATTATTAGCACCATTGAAGGGTAAAATGTGGACTTTTCTTCCTCTAGAAACTTACAATATTTCTTGAAAATAAATATTACAATTTTTCAATACCCTTAAATGTATAATAGATACATAGTGGTATTCATAAAATATATATAATGTCATTTGAATGAAAATTTGGAAGTTACAATGACTAAAATCAAACAATTTTCATGTTTTGATTAAAGATTCAATGAATGATGCTTTTTGTTGCATTCTGTCTCTAAATGTATGACATATATTCACCAGAATATGATTTTTTTAAAGATATATGCATTAAATTTATAGACTCGACAAAGTTTTCAATCATTAAAAAGGAGGCTGTAGTCATATTATTTGAATTAGAGATCATATTCCCATCATAATTATTTGATATAATGGTCTACATGATGGTTTTCTTAGTGAGAGAGGTTCAAATTTGTGGTTGTATCCATTATAGATGGATGTACCCCATTGAATGGTGTATGAATATTTCCAAAGGGTATGTCAGGAATCGAAGTCGGCTAGAAGGTTGTATTACAGAATGATATATTGTTGAAGAATACATTTATAATTATTACTTATCATATGTTTCCAGAATAAGTGTCCCAAACTCTCATCTTAAGGAATTCCTTATGAGTGAGGTTATTTCCTGAAGAGATTTTGTTACAGTTACCTTGACAGAGTGGGAGAAATAACACCTTTACATTTTACCTAATAGCGAATATAATGATCCATACATTGAATCCCAACAAAAAAATTCATAGGGTTTTTAATCCATCAAGGGATGAAGGATTGATATCAAATAAATATAATTGAAAATTTATAGGATAGAACCAAGATTATATTTATAAAGAATTATATGAAAATCCAAATTCAATTGTTGAAGGAATTTAATGTCTAGCTAGATGACCAAATTAAAATGTCATATCTTACATTGGGTTTGTAATCTAAGATTATATGTTCTATATAAAATAACATGATCACTATAGTATAATGAAAAATAGTGGTGTTACTCCTGTGGCTGAAGTGATCCACATATCTAGTTCCATGAATAGAAATCCAATTTATGCAAATATGTCATATTTTGGCATTATCAAACACATATACGAGTTGGATTATAAGCCATCTCAAGTGCCAATTTTCCATTGCAAATGGTCTGACAATATCATTGTAGTGAAAATTGATGAGATGGGCTTCATGAAGGTGAATTTAATCATGAAAGGGAAAAATATGATCTATTCATAATGCTGTCACAAGAATTTTAAGTACTTTATGTCTTCATCCAACAGAAAATAATTGGTCGATTATCCTCTAAGAAAATAAATCTATTATCGGGTCAAATGAAAATTCAATTCAGGATAAACCTTTTATTGGGATATTTCAATCACTTCATGTCTATACTAATGTAGGCAATGTTTTTTACATTAGAGGGGACCATAAATAAGGGATTTGGATTCTCTATAGATAAACCAAATACTTGAAACCTTAAAAAAGAGTTTATTTAGAAGGTAAAAGTTTTTTTAATATATTATGTTTTTTCTAATAAAATTATATATCATATAATGCATTAACATAATCTAAATTAAATGTTTGAATACTCATGAAGATAGTGTTTTCTGCATATGATGATGTTACAATTCCCTCATAAGAACAAACTATAATGAAAGAAACCCTTTGGAAAGATATAAAGGTAATTTTATGATACAGTTTCACTATTTTAATGAAAAATTATATAAAGTTGATTTAATTTTCCATATTCCTTATAGATTTCTTTGTTATTTTAGAAGATTCTTATCCATCTGTTAGGCATTTGTAGAAAGTGAAATGATACGGTCTATTCTCAATCACAGAGGTATTGTTAATTTTTTCATAGTAAAATCGTTTTCCATAGAATTAATGTATTGTTTCATATTTATGTTTAATTTCATTATTTGTAATATTAATGACATAATAATAAATTTCTAATACAGGTGGATTCTTTTGTTAGATTTTGGGTGGCGTTTCCACCTCCCATGAATTTCTGTACCAAAACATCCAACAACATATTCTCCTTAAAAATGTTTTCACCACTATAGTATTGTATTTATCACTCTCCTTCATGTGCCCTCATCTGACATTGCAGGAAGAGAAATGACACTGCCTCTTCCCAATAATAGAGTTAATCTTGATGTTTTCACAGTAAAATAATTTTCCATAGAATTAATGTATTATTTATTATTTATTTTTAAATTATTTCTTTTTAGCATCACTCACATAATAATTGTTTACTTATACAAGTGGATTATTTTGTTCAATTTGGGGTGGTCTTTCCATCTTTCATGCCTTCCTATACAAAAACATCCACATAATTATACTCCCTAAAAACCTTTTCACCTCTATAGTGTTCATTTATCACTTTACTTTATGTTCCCTCCACTCCCATTGTAGGAAGAGTAACAATGTTACCTCTTCTCAAAAAAATAGGTAATCTCTATATTTTCACAGAAAAATCAATGTCCATAGAATTAATATATTGTTTCATATTTATGTTTAATTTATTTCTTTTTAGTATTACTCACATAATTGTTTTCTTATAAAGGTTAATTCTTTTGTTCGAGTTGGGGTGATCTATCTATCTTTCATGCCTTTGTGCACCAAAACATTTATAGACTTCTTCTCCCTCAAAACCATTCACCACTATGATGTTGAAATTTATCATTTTCCTTCAAGTTCCCTCCACTGTTCAATCACAGAGTCAATCTTGATGTTTTAATATTAAAATAATCTTCCATATAATTAAGATATTATTTCATATTTATGTTTAATTTATCTCTTTTTAGTATTACTCATACAATAATTGTTTTCTAATAAAAGTGAATTATTCTTTTCAAGAAGGGGCGGTTTGTTAGAAGCTGATCATGTAGTGTTGATAGTTTGAATAATAATGTTTATGGATATTATGGTAAAATTGAAATTTAGTATTTTTTGATACTTTTTGTATGTTTTGGAATTATCCTCACATCAATCCAACACACAGTGTGATCAGTATGAATCCAAGTACTCTTTTTATTTCAAATTGACATTAATTTTAGTAAAATTGAAAAATTACACAATTAAAATTGAGAAAACATATTCAAATGATTTTAATACTTTAATATAATGATCAATATTTCATTTTTGACATGTAGGAATCCACTACACCTAAATATGATGCACCATATGGCTGGTATGACTCAATGTGTCCATTTTGAGTTTAAAATTGACATTTTACTTCAAAAAGTTTCACTCACTTAAAACTAATATAACATGATTTGATTTTCTAGATAATTTAGGAAAATGATTCAAAATTTATTTTTTATGGGTATGAATCAATTTAACATCAAACCAATACACGATGAGATTGAAATGATCCAAAGTGTGTGTTTATAGTTTAAAATGAAATTTTAGTAAAAAAAGACAATAGACACGCTCAAAATTGAGAAAACACATTTTTTTTGATACTTTAATAAAATGATCCATAATTCATTTAATATGTGTAAGAATAATCAACACCTCAATATGACACAGGGTGTGACCGATATGACTCAAAGTACTATTAAAATTTAAAATTTACATTAATTTTAGTAAAATAGACAAGTAAAATACTCAAAATAGAGAAAAGTTATTAAAATTATTTTTATACTTTAATAAAATGATCCATAAGTCATTTTTCATAATTAGGGATTATCCTCACCTTAATCTGATACACGATGTTCCCGGTATGACTCAATGTGTCCATTATCAATTTAAAATCAGCAATATAGTTCAAAAAGTGTCACTCACTGAAATCCAATCAAATGAACTATTATTTTATTGATATTTTAGGATAATGATTCATAATTTATTTATGACATATAATAATTTATTTCACGCCAAATTGATACATTATGTGATCAAAATGTGTCAAAGTGCGTGTTTCCAGTTTAAAATGAAATTTTAGTATGAAAGAAAACAAACATACTCAAAACAAAGAAAACACATTCATATTGTTTTTATACTTTCGAAAAATGATCCATATTTCATTTGAGACGTGTAAAAATTATCCTCACCTCAATCTGATCCACGGTGTGACCGGTATGCCTCCAAGTACTCTTTCTATTTAAAATGTATTAATTTTAGTAAAATAGACAACTGACATACTCAAAACCGAGAAAACAGATTAGGATTGTTTTGATGTGTTAATAAAAAAGAAAATAATTCATTTTTGACATGTAGGAATCAATCACACCTCAATTTGATATAATATGTCTCAGGTATGACTCAACATGTCTATTATTAGTTTAAAATTGACCTTTTAGTTTAAAAAGTTTCACTCACAAAAAACCAATCGAACATGCACGTATTTTTTTATAATTTAGGAAAACAATTCATATTTTATTTTTGAGGTGTAGGGATTGGTTTCACATCAAACCTATACATGATATTGTTGGAATGAGTCAAAGTACATGTTTCCAGTTTAAAATGACAATTTAGTAAAAAAAGACAACAGACGTACTCAAAACTGAGTAAATTCATTCAAATTATTTTGATATTTTAGTAAAAAATAAATAAGTCATATTATAGGTTTTGGAATCAGAAAAACCTCAATACAATCCACAATGTTACTGGTATGATGCAAAGTGTGTACTTTTATTTAAAATTGGAATCAATTTAAGTAAAATGGACAACTGACCTACTCAAAACTAAGTAAACACATCCGGATTATTTTGATACTTTACAAAAATGATCCATACAAAATTTTTAGGTTTAGGTATAAGTTTCACCTCAATATGATTATAACATCCTGCCTTTTTATCACATCAACTTTCATTACATTATAAAAAACTGAGGATCTTTAAGGTTTAGTGTCTTGGAAACCAGGAACTTAATACATGACAACATAAAAAATTCATCTTAAAAACTTGAAAAGATTATTTATTTGTTCATCCTAGTTCATTACAACATATCATAACCTGGGAGCATACATCAAAGTAAAGGGTGAGCAGAAGTCCCAGAAAGGGAAATGTGGGAAACATTTTTCATGTGAACTTGAGATACATCAAAAGTCGTGAAAAATAACTTTAAAGCATGAGAAGGAGATCATGAGGCATATCATAATAAAAATAAAGTGTTTCATAACTTGAAGATGTGTCTAAAACATTTAACATATACAATCATGAACATATCACCAAGGTCCATCACCAAGGTGTCATTTGAAATTACCAAGGTTATTCACCAAGATATCATTAAAATTGTAATATCTAGTGTTTACATAATTACCCAATGCATTGGAGCGCTATCAGGGAGCACCTGTAAATTTTCCTTTATTATCATGTGAGCCACATATATCATCATCAATCATTTCATAAAAACCCATATAGCATAAAATAAATGGGTTTCATTTCATAGTCATCACATTTTAAAAACTGCTTTAAAGACGTGATCTTTATGTCAATTTAAACCCACGGAAAAAGGAAAGCGGGTTTCATGTATGTAAGTCCCAGAATTAAAATAGAAAATTTTGATATATATGTGAATACCACTATATAAGAAAGATCTTTTAGTATTCACTTAATAAAATAAAATAATTTGAGATAAAGAGAGAGACATTTTGAGATGAGAATTCTGCAGCATAACGACTATGTTAAAGGGTTTTAGAAAATAATGAAAAGAGAGGGGACATGGGTCACCCACTCATAAATGATCCATAAAATAGTATAGGGACAGGATATAAAGGATATAAGAACATGGTAATGAAATTTTAAAGATATACCATATGAAATGAAAAACATGGAAGGAAGACAAAAATAAGATTTCTCTTATGAAAATTCAGCAGCCTAACTGCGTCACTTTAAAACATCAAAAAAATGAATTGATGATATCAAATAGGGTCCCTCATCATATGAACATAAAATTTCAGTATTATATATATATAGATCATACCCCAAAATAATAAAAGGAACTTGAAAGACTTGACATGAAAATAGAACTTGAAAATGAGAAGGGTAAAAGAATCCCTTAAAAATTCGGGAGCATAACGACACCACTTAAACATTCTTAACATGAATTGATGAGAGAAAGAGGGGGTATCTCATCATAATAACATTAAAAGTAAATTAGGATGAATATAAAGTAACATCCCAAACATAAGAACATGGAGCATAAAATAAATGACATAAAAGAGAGTACTTGGAAAGAAAGAGAGAGGTATGATCCCTTACCTTAAATCATTACTCTTAAAACTCAAAGGTTGGGACCTTGAGGGCTTGGGGGAACCTTGGGAGGACTCCCTGGGAGGACTAAATGGGAGGTAAGGAGACCAGAAATTCTTTGAGGATGACTTTGGAGTCGAAAGGATGAGAGAATGGCTTGGTATTTATAGGGAAAGTGAGGGGACAAGGCATTAATCGCAAAGGGACACCTCATTGGTGGTATTGGAAAAACCATGGTCATGCCCATGGTATTGGCCACATGGGACACCTATTACTTTATCTTACAATTCATAAGTCAACCATATTGATTACATACTTAATTCATCATTTAATGATGTCATTAAACACCCATAACTTAAAAACTGTATTTTCACTATTCACCAAAAATTCAACCATCTTAGAAAAATCCCAAAATTTTACCTTAACCAAATATTGATGCTCTGATTTCAAAAATAAACTCCATTTTATAAAGAAAATTCTAAATATTCTTAATTTAATTTTTAAATAAATACACTATTCCCCGAAAATTCATTTTTTCAAAAAAAATCCCCTAAAATTACCTTAACATAATATCGATGCTCTGAGTTCAAAAATGAACTCCATTTTATAAAAATAATTGTCTAAATATTTTTAATTTAATTTTTAATTAAAAAATTACTATTCACCCAAAAAACTGATACTTGACTAATAATTTATGAAACAGTTATTTACCTATTTTGTTGAATCACATTACTTAATCAAGGTGCCTAGATTATATTAATACTTTCTCTAAGTGAGATTACTAATCCATTTGGTCACATTACTAATCCTAAGAATAAAATAACTCTTTATAATTTACTATTCATCAAAAATCAAGTTGATCTTATTAGACACTAAATTTCTTTCTGAACGTAATTGTAGAAGACCATTTTTTTAAAATCATTACATATAATTAATTATTTAAGGTTAACATAAATATTTTCAAATATCCTTTTTCTAGAATTCATCATAAATATGCATACTATATTTATCCAGGCATTTGAAAATTCACAAACTTCATCATAATAAGAAATCACAATTTTTATTTAAATCTGAGGATTACACAAGGCAGTTACGGTCTCCTTACATAGCCCCTTATAACCCCAACATATGACCTAAGTGTAAGGTGTGCTAAGTTGAGAGAATCTGAGGGTGGCTCGGCCAACAACGCACGAGTAGTAATTTCTATCAGTTTGAACTTCTCGTGAAGGCGATTCTATTCTAGCTTCACACGATGAAGTTCGGTTTGGGTTTGGTCTAGAGAAAATCCTAGTGGTGCTACCTCCATCCAAAGTTCTGTTAGATGGTCTTTGATTGGCCCGAGACTACTGGATGAGGCCATCGAATCTTCTTTCTATATTAATTATCCAAGATTACTTGTATTTAGAGACAATAATCACAACATTTAGTTTCTAAAGGTCATACCGACTAATGGTCATATAATAGTCAAAACCCAACAGTCTCATTTTAATTATACTCATTTTATTAAATGAAAAGGTTTTGTTGAGTATGAAATAAAATAACACACAAAATTAGGAAACAAGATTTATTCAAAATTTTGGGTCGTTACAATCTTCCCCCCTTAAGAAATTGCGTCCTCTCAATTTTTAAAATTGGGCTTGGAAATTTCATTGAATGTCCCACATCGGAAAAAGAGTCAGTAACACTATTACATTAAAAGAAAGATAATGAAGTACAAAGGTAACCTGAGTTAACCCATACTATAATTCCATGTAGGAAAACATGGATATGGAGGAGAAAACAAAGCTTCATGTTTGAGGGAGAGTGATAGAAAACATGTCTAAGAGGAAGTTAACCACCAGAAAATCACAAACTTGTGATGGGTTAAACGGTCTTTGATTACCCAGTAGGAAACTTAAACCAACAACATTTTTGTTTTAAGTTCCTTTTAATAATTTTGAGGAATTCATTTACTACATAGAATAAGAAAACATGGAAATATATTTACCTTCAAGTAGAGTTTCATCCCTTAATAAGTTTCACCAAGACTAATCTTTTCTCCAAACAATGATCATTCAAAACTACTTGGTCTCATCAAAGCACAAGAATCATCTTCTATAGAATCACGTAATCCAAAAAAGAATAACTATCTATCTTTAAACATTTATCCCCAAAACAGAAAGGTTAAGATAAAACAACTCTTCAAAAATAAAGAACCCCATAGGAAGGGAAACTACAATAAATCTTCAAAGTTCCATGGTACTACCCAAAGTTCATCATAGACCATTCCATAAATAACTGTCCTTAAAATTCCACAAAATAAACCAAACTAAGATTGAAACCCAAATATAAGAAGGATTTGATAACATAGTATTCCAAGATAAACTTTATCATTCATCTCTAAACAACATCAATCACTCCTAACATCTTATAAAAAAAGTAACTAACCTAAACATATTTTCCCCAATATAGGTTAATCATTTCCATAAGTAACCTAAATTACTATAAGTTCAACTTAAATTCATTGATTCTTCAAAATATAAGTCAACCTTTACTCCTCAAAGAAAATACCGTAGTATTCTATTTACCTTGATGATATAGGGTTCCCAAAATAGTGAACATCTTCCGAAATAATAATCATCTTTTAATCCCCTAATCATCTTTTATTTTAAATAAGAACAGCTTCACAACATCATCATGTTGTACATAACAATTGATGTTTTCCTTAATGAAATAAAACCATATTAGGTAGTCACTCTATGTTCTTAGAAAACATTAAAGATATGCTCATATTGCACGAACTAAAATAAAACATGACATAGACAATTATTGTGAAGAAGTTGAATGTACATTAGTCATCATGATTCATCTCAGCATAGGACTTGAATTGTTCCCTTGTCCTTGAAGATTGTTGATGCTCATCATGCTTCTCATCCCTTCCAAGAGTTCATTTCCTTGGATAATGTCCAACTTCTCCACATTTACGACCTTGGAAAATATAAGGTACATTAGATCGAACCCTATCTCTATTCATCACATTATCCATTTTTTTAAAGCAATTGGATAATTTATTTCCTATCACCCCACACTTAAAACATCTCCCGGTTCCTTTGTGACATTCTCCTTGGTTCCCCTTTCCACACTTTTTTGCACAAAGGAAATTGGGTCTTCTTTCCCTATTAAACTTTATCAGATGAACATCCTTGAGACTTCGTCTTCTTCCTCCTGATGAATTTGTGCATTAAACTAGGTACCAATTATTAATTGTGATTTGTGATAGCTGTTTGGCATAAAAAAAAATATGTTCAACTTGATCTCTCGTCATCTCTGTCATATTAATAGGGAAATCGTCACATTTCCTATCACATTGGTTTTTGGGACATGTTCTTCCATTTCCCGCCATTAACTAAGAAAACAAAGTATAATTAGGGGGCTTAAATACTTATCCAATAATCATGAAAAGGAAACTTTAAGAATAAGAAGAATAAACTTGTAGAAGAAAAGTATATCCTAACTTTTGATCCCCTAGGTTCCAATCTAGGTTATCTATGATCATATATTCTTATGTGAATCTTTGTTTTATTTTATCTTTGTTCCTTTAATAATGGTTCATATTAAGCTTATGAATTTACCAAATAATATCCACAGGGAGTGTCGTAACCAAGAGTACAGCAAGGATATAAAGGATATAAGAACATGGTAATGAAATTTGAAAGACATACCATATTAAATGAAAAACATGGAAGAAAGACAAAAATAAGATTTCTCTTATGAAAATTCGCCAGCCTAACTGCGTCACTTTAAAACTTCAAAAAAATGAATTGAAGAGATCAAATAGCATCTCTAATAATATGAACATAAAATATCAGTATGATAGATATAGATATAATACCCCAAAATAATAAAAGAAACTTGAAGGACTTGACATGAAAATAGAACTTGAAAATGAGAAGGGTAAAAGAATCCCTTAAAAATTCGGCAGCCTAACGGCGCCACTTAAACATTCTTAACATGAATTGATGAGATAAATAGGGGGTATCTCATCATAAGAAAATGTAAAGGAAATTATTATGAATATAAATTAACATCCCCAACATAAGAACATGGAGCATAAAATAAATGACATAAAAGAGAGTGCTTGGAAAGTAAGAGAGAGGTAGGATCCCTTACCTTAAAACGTTACTCTTAAAACTCAAAGGTTGGGACATTGAGGGCTTGGGGGAACCTTGGGAGGACTACTTGGGAGGTAAGGAGACCATAAATTCATTTACAATGATTTTTTAGTCGAAAGGATGAGATAATGTCTTGGTATTTATAGAAAAAGTGAGGGGACAAGGCATTAATGGCCAAGGGACACCTCATTGGTGGTATTTGCAAAACCATGGGCTTGCTCTTGGTATTTGCCCATGATATTGGCAACTTGGGACACCTAATACCTTATATTACTATTAATATGTCTACCATATTGATTAAATACTTAATTCATCATTTAATGATGTCATTAAACACCCGTAACTTAAAAACTGTATTTTCACTATTCACAGAAAATTCAACCTTCTCAGAAAAATCCCAAAATTTCACCTTAACAAAATATCAATGATCTGATTTCAAAAATGGAATCCATTTTATAAAAATAATTTTCTAAATATTTTTAATTTAATTTTTATATAAATACATTATTCACCGAAAATTATTTTTTTTTTCCGAAAAATCCCCAAAAAATTACCTTAACATAATCTCGATGCTCTGAGTTCAAAATTGAACTCCATTTTATAAAACTAATTTTCTAAATAATTTTAATTTAATTTTTAATTAAAAAACACTATTCACCCGAAAAATGATACTTGACTAATAATTTCTGAAATAGTTATTTACCTATTTTGTTGAATCACATTACTTAATCAAGGTGCCTAGATTATATTAATACTTTCTGTAAGTGAGATTTCTAATCCATTTGGTCACATTACTAATCCTAAGTG
Organism: Viscum album; assembly: GCA_963277665.1. NCBI lineage: Eukaryota > Viridiplantae > Streptophyta > Magnoliopsida > Santalales > Viscaceae > Viscum > Viscum album. The sequence continues at coordinate 2,055,158,100 of OY728157.1, read as the reverse complement.
TAAAATAACTATTCATAATTTATTATTCATCAAAAATGAAGTTGATCTTATTAGACTCTAAATTTCATACTGAACATAATTGTATAAGACCATTTTTTGAAAATCATTACACATAATTAATTATTTAAGGTTTACATATATATTTTCAAATATCCTTTTTCTATAATTAATAAAAAAAATATGCATGCTATATTTATCCGGACATTTGAAAATTCACAAAATTCATCATAAGAAGAAATCACAATTTTTATTTAAATCATAGGATTACATAAGGCAGTTACAGTCTCCTTACGTAACCCCTTATAACCCCAGCATAGGACCTAAGTGTAAGGTGTGCTAAGGTGATATAATCTGAGGGAGGATCGTCCAACATCGCATGAGTAGTAATTTCTATCAGTTTGAACTTCTTGCGAAGGCGATTCTATTCTAGCTTTACACGATGAAGTTCGGCTTGGGTTTGGTCCAGAGCAAAGCCCAGTGGTGCTACCTCCTTCCCAAGTTCAATTAGAAGGGCTTCGATTGGCCCGAGACTACTGGATGAGCCCATAGAATCTTCTTTCTATATTAATTAACCAAGATCACTTGTATTTAGAGACAATAATAGCAACATTTAGTTTCCAAAGGTCATACTAACTAAAGGTCATATAATAGTCAAAACTCAATAGTCTCATTTTAATTATACCTATTTTATTAATTGAAAACGTTTTGTTGAGTATGAAATAGAATAACACACAAAATTAGGAAACAAGATTTATTCAAAATTTCGGGCCGTTACACTGATACATTATGTGCTTGGTATGACTGAAAATGTCCGTTGTCAGTTTAAATATGAAATTTTAATTCAAAAATTATCATTCACTAAAAACTGATCAAACATGCTCATATTTTCAGGATAATTTAGCGAAAATATTCATAAGTCATTTTTGATGTATAAGAATTGGTGTCACATCAAACAGATACACGATTTGACTGGAAAAATTCAAATGTGTGCTTCTAGTTTAAAATCAAATTTTAGTAAAAAATACAACATATGTATTCAAAACTAAGAAAACAAATTCGAATTGTTTTGGTACTTTAAAAAATGATCCACATGTCATCGGAGACGTATAGAAATCATCTGCATCTCAATCCAGCCCACAGTTTGACTGATATGACTCAAAGTATGTAGTTTTATTTAAAATTTGTATCAATTTCAGTAAAATTAACATTTTCTCTTAGTTTATTTATTTATATTATTACTAACATAATAATTTTTTTCTTATACAAGTGATTTTTTTCCTCATGTATAGGGGTTTGTTCAGCAATAAAATTATTCGGGGTTGGGATTAAAAGACAAAGGAATAATGATATTTTTGAATGTATGAAATAATTTGAATTTATGTAACTGTATAAACCAATGTTTGAAATATCTATAATATAATGTTTTTTTCTTTTATTTATGTTCTAAATTTCATTTCTTTTAAATTCTGTATTGGGAATATTTTTTTGATATATTATGTGTTTCTGGTCCTTTTATGTGCTATTATGGAACACTGCACTAATGTTATAGTGTGCTATTGTAACACATTTCAGTATGGACATTTGTCATCACATTTATAAACACTGATAAAAGACTAGTGATTTTAATTCTATTTAGGTATTCAAAACTTTTCCAGAGATGATAAAGGCCATCTATACCACTGTTAAAGTCATATTTTGTAGTATCGGTTCATCTGATTTTACATCAGATTCGAATTTATTTTAAGTGTGACATATTCTTCTTTAAGCGATTCAATATTATTATCTCTATCTTCTAGGTTGGACTTATGTTCATTAATTTCATTATCATATTATTTTATTTAAGCTTAAACAACCCCTATTCATTTGAATCTTTATTTTAGTGAGTTTTCTTCTCTATTTCCTCCTCTAACCCATAATATTTTGCTTCAAGATGATCAACATACTCTAAGGATTTATTCAAAAATCCAAAAATCTTTAAAATTTTCTTCCTATGGATTTCAAGGTCTTCAATATATCCTTCTAACTCCACCTCCAAATCAATAACACCTTTATGTTCCTATTCACATTATTTTTCTTCTCCCTTTTAATAATCACCACCGAAAAATATTCTTTGTCTCATAGAAATTTTGTTTAATCTTCTTCTATAATTCCTCTTTAAACAACATATTATTTTCTTAAAAATATCCTCATTTGAAACTTTATTCTTGATAAAATTACTTGTATAGAATATTTAATTTGTGGATATATCCTATGAGGGTTTTAGGTGATTTATTCTTTATAAAAGTTTCTTAGACATCTCATAACAATGTGACCAAATCAACTACATATGAAGCATACCATGGGTAACTAACATCAAATCTTCTCTTTCCTCTTTCGAAATTTCTATAAACAATACGTGGTAATTCCTCATCCACACCCTCTCCATCATTACTGTATATTTAAATTTAATGTTTTTACATATATTTGAAACAATCTATTTACTTATGTGTGGTGATGATGTTTTTGGATTAACCCACATTTCATATGACATTGGCCCACTTAATAGATCATCAAGAGATAATGTAGATAAATATCTCTCTTCAAGGGAAGAAAATTTTCAATTTTATGCAATAAGAATTCATTGGATGATCCTCTTAAATATTTTAACATCTTTAATCTCCTCTCCAAATCCAAAAATAGCTCTAAACACCTCTAGGATTTGGATGAAAAAACTTTTAGAATCTTTATTCATATAAATCATAAGATCATAAAATATATTTTTCAACACTTGAATCCAATAATCCTTCACCTTGTTATACCCTATATCTATAGCCAATTTATCCCACATGGAAATAAAAATGGTGAAACTCATCACCATTTATTAGATATTTTATTCTAGGGATACATTAAGAGTATTATATGACTAAGAACTAGTATCAAGAAGTTTCCCATCAACCGTAGTCATAGATAGTCCTATAGTGCACTAACATGAATCCCATTGAATGTAGAAATTAGTAATTATATCCCAAGAGATCATAAATGAGATCTTGTTATGATATTCAATATCTCATAGTTACTTCCATCAAAATGTGAGACTCCATAATAGTTAACTAAGTTCTCTATATGATAATACAACTGAAGACACATTTATCTCATGAAACATTTATATGACACAGCTTGTAGCACCCTGAGATACAATGGGCGTGGGTTGGTGAATCATGGTGTCACTATATGATAGGTACACTTCCTTTACAATATATTCATGGATATGAAACTACCTCCCTTAGAGCACATCCATTGACTCCTCTTTCTGCTATGATGTAGATGAAGTATTCCATAGTTTAATTAATTAAATGTTTTATCGTAATAATCAATAATATATTTATTTTTTTATAATTAAAGATATAATATTATACTATTATAATTTCATTGATATTTTATAAAACATTAGAAACACCCCTTGATAATCTTATCAAATTTGTTTGGAATTATTGTTCAACATATAACCCCATGCGCATAACTCTAAGTGCATAACTATCTGTGCAAGAACTCGAATGCATGATCTTGTGTGCATGAATTTAATCACATGACTTTGAGTATGTATATAAACTATGTGACCCCAATCACACAAACCCTATGAAAATATCTTGGGCATGTAACCTCAATGATGACATTACACCACATATCTCTAATCACATGACTTTAATATGTAACTCCTTCCACAAACAAACTTTGTAAATATTTAAAGTAAAAATTAATAAATTAAACACTTCATCATAATATAATTTAAATATATATGGTTATTTATAAAATATTTCCATGATCTTAACTCTGAAATACATGTTCAACCATATGATCAACCTCCTTAAGAAAAATAGTCATCACCTGAACACACCACCTATAGTAGTGTATCAATATCCAAATAAGGAGATAACGTGATATCTATAACAAATCCCCTATATAAATACTAATTAAAACTTGGTATAAAGATAATGAAAAAAACCACCATCAAATCCATTTTATTTTTTATCTCTTGATAATAATATCTCATCGTGATTATGAGATCACATGAATTCTTCATGCATACACGGTCATGTGGATCTTTAACTCAAATGAACATCACAATATCCATAAGTTAATAAGTTCAAAAACATAATTGTGAATCAAAATCCTCTCCTCCTAATATGGTGTAACACTATTCATGTTATTCTTATAACAGATCTTTCATTTGTGGTCATCCTAAAACCCTTTCAAAACCAATGCGATTCAGCCGAATACAGTCACATGATACTACTAAACTCACATGCTCTGTTTAAATACATACATGATCACATTATCTATTTTATCTTAGGAAATAAAATGATTTTTATAACCCTACAAAATCACATTATCTTTTATCACTTACGTTAAAATAGTTCCTTCCCTTTATATTTAATGCCCAAATGATTTGGCACACACTAGAAAACAACATCATCTTCTCTAACCGGCATCAACAAATCATACAACATTTTTTTTAAAACTTCCTATTAATTGAACATAAGTCTCTTGGAACACACCATAACCAAAATTAAAAAAAATACACAACACAAGGACACCATCTTAGATCACCTTTGTTCCAATATAAGCCTTTTAAGAAACCCTTAATCTCACTAAGTCATTAAAACACTCAATCATATTGAGTATATGGTTAAAGAAAAAAGATACATTGATCATTAATCATATAGTTTCTTTGAATCCATGTGTGAATCATTCATATATTCTCCTAATAATCCATATTCACTTGTTAAATAAGGTCAATAGTTGGTTACTCCAGAAAGTGTTATTTTATCAAATAGAATTTTTTAACTTAGGAAGCTTTCATATGTTACTAGTTTAAGAGGATTATTACAGTAGCATTATTCTTTATAAGGATATATATAAAATTAATGTTTGATTATGATGATTGTATTTATCTATAATATAATATTTTTTATATAATACTCATGATTTACATATATTTAATATATAATTTTATTAAAAGTTTCCCATTAAAATGAAAAACCCTTTTAAATTTTAATCATACACATTAGTGGGACAAGAACCATATTTCACTTAGAAATTAGTCTTATTTGTAAATCTTCCCACAAAATTTATTTTTAGGTAATCCATTTTTTCAATAATATCATATATACTATTTGATGGTTGAGAATACAAATAATTGTCTACTTCATCATATGAATAAACTCATTATTATTCCTTTAGTATCTATCATAAGGGCCTCCCATATAAGTGTAACCTAAAGCACATAGTAGGATTTGGTTACCTAAATTTTAGTTTTATCCACTTCCACCATTCCTTATATAAGATAACTCATTGAAACACTAATTTAACATAACCAACATGTTTGGATGTTCGAGGTCTTGAAATGTGTTTACTTTTGAATGAATATAACACTTCGTATTATTTTAAAGGGGATTTAGCCTCACCATATTATCTCATGTTATTCAATTTACATATATGATTTATTTTATTTATTTACTTAATAATATTATTCCTACTACTAAATAAATATGTTTAAACCATATTTATGTATAACCATCTACATAACTGAAATCTTGTGTTAATATCCCAAATTAATTACCAAACATATTTATACACATCCAAATGTATCCGTATAAATAAGGTATATGAAACCACATCATTTAATATATTAGAATCATATGAAATCAAAAATCCCCATAAGATTAAGATTCTATTAATATATATCTGAACCCATCTTTTCCTGGAATGGTATATGACTCCATTCTAATGATCATTCTGAGCCAAATTCTCTCTACCCAAAGATATTTTACTAAATAAATGCCTAAATTCCATCATGTTTCTAACACCTAAAATATATAAATTATTATTTGATTCTTAATTTAGGATCACAACCTAATACAACCCAGATTCATGGTTGAAGAAAACTAAATCCACTATCATACCTATCATGTTACTCATTATATGGATGTAGGATAATTTATAAAAGTATTTTAACACTATAAAATAAAGAATTCATTCATTAATAATATAAAAAATGTCGATCTATGAATAATAAACAAGGTAAATAAATAAATAAATGATAAATTAATATATTTATACATGATAAAATCAATTAAAAAATATAAATAAAACTATTATAAATACATTATAATTTAGTCTCACATTTTGATCAAATCCCATATTTCTATTTTCATAAAAACTCATTAATGGTTTTAGTGTGAAACATTATAAAATATATAGAAATAATATATAAATTGGAACCACTCCATCTTTTAAAACTAAAAACCTAATAACAAAAGTTCATACAAGATGTAGATCAAAAAACATAATTAATATTTTAGGAAGAGGAGTCTTTTGATGCATACCAAATAATAATTGTAAAATCTAGAAGGAAAGATATAACTAAAGCATTGATATTATTCTCTACAAAAGAAAGTAAGAGATAGAGAAAAACTCATGAGGATCACATAAAATTTTTAAGGAAGTGTGATCTCAGGACCCTTGTAAGTTCATGAAAATTGATCATGCACAAATCATGATCTACTTTTGATGATGCAGAGCCCCTTTTAAAATCCTCCTTGTTTGTACAAAGGCTTCCTGACAAGAATTGGTGATCGTGTGGAGTATTTATAATAAGTTATTATGAATCATGTGATGTGATAACTGATAGAATCATTCCAATAATCCAAACCCCCTTAATAAAATAATGGTTGAGAAATGAGGAAGCCTCATGGGAAAGATTGTTACATTGATCTTCATGTGACATACTCATATGATTCATATGACCTTAGAAAGACCCTGAAAATATTTTTACCTTATCAACCAAAATTATATGGTTATTTTACCTGCATCATGAAAATGGACTCAGACATATGCATCCAAACATATGATTCCCCTATGGCTCCACAAACAAGCATAGGGGTAGTCCATGACAATGCTTGTGTATCAACTCAAGATTTTTCATTGATAATAATACACATCATAGAAAAGAATAATGGTTTTCCTCGACAATAATCGATTAATGTCACAAGATCTATTATCCCTATATATTATTGAAGGAAATAAAAATAGAAAAAAGAATATTCTTGAGAAGATATGCTAACCTTCTCGTGAATTTTTTCATTAGCCAGAAGAAATCACCATTGATCACATGTGGATCCCTAGACAAGAAAAAAAGATCTCATAAGGGACATTAGACATGTCAGCATGGTCTCATAGATCCCCCTTGATATTATGCCTTAGTCTCATGAAGGAGTCTAGACACATTTTCTTTAATCAAGTGATTGTGATTCCGTGGTCTTCCTGATCTCGTGAAAACTCATAGACATGTTGGATTCACCATGTGGAAACTCTTTGACATATCAACATGGTTATGGAAAATCTATTTTATTGTAATAGTTTCAATAAACATGTTGATAGAGGAATATTCTCATAGTTGCTATCATCATGTGATTACATGGATGCCCCCACAACAAGATCATGCAAATCACATGAAACCAAAATCCCTCCATTGAATCTAGTTCTTATTTGTGAGATATGCACTGTTCAAGGTAGAGTATAACTAGGGAAGAATGGAATATAAATTCCTACCCCCCAATAGAAAAAAAACAAAATGGAATACTTCTACATTAGATTACAAGAGAAGACTTCTCGGAGTATCTAGTAATGTGATCATAAAGGTTTTCTGCCAGCCAAAATGCCAGGAACGACCCAAGGGATCACACAATATGAATGTTCAATTTGTGTGATAAATCAAAATATCACATGAAGGAATTCTTGCATGTCAATAATATTTTGAAAACGAGGTCTCACATTTCTATCATGTCACAAAAAACCAAAAATATTCTACCATGGGACAAAAAATGAGGCAATAATAAATAGAGGTTAGAATAAAGACTGAAGAAGATTGGAAAATTACATGAAGATAAATACTCTATTATTCATGTGCTTTTTATGACCTACCCAGATCATGGGAAATCAATAGGACATGTCACCCAAAGTCACGTGACACTCTATAGACTTGAGATTTGGGTAATGAAGTGTTCCATTAGAAATGTTAAAAAATTCATGTGATGGCATACGAGTATGCTACCCAAGTATTAATAATTCCTCTAGGATTTCTAGCCAAATCATGCGATGTATTCTAAACATTTTTACCATTCTATATAGTGGTACCATGGCATGTCAGCTAGAGATATTGATTTCCTCTAGAAAATTCATCCAGTTCATGTGATGTCCTCCAAAAAATTCTTCTAGATCGTAAGATATTATTCAGGAAAGTTATCTAGGTCATGAAATGTCTTCAGATAAAGCCATCCAGGCCATGTGAGGTCCTTCTAAAATGTCATCCTTGATCATGTGATGTCCTCTAGGAAACTCATCTAGGTCATATGATGTCCTGTGAAAAATTCAGACAGATCATGTAATTTTCATTGGATATGTTCGCTAGGAAAACAAGACACATCCATAAATCCTCAAACATATTAGGTGGACAATCCGAACAAGTTAGAAAAATAATCAGGACATGGCATGTAGACATCTTGAGAATTTATAACATTTTCTAGTGTATATATATGGTCATACCCCCAACTAAACTATGAGAATTTTGATTTTTTTCCAAATAGGATATATAGGATGCATTCTTAAGGCCTGAGCTTCAGTATGAATCTACGTCGATGTAAGTCCATCCATGTCTCTGACATCCTAACCATTGAGATCCAATATCTCATATGAGCTTATCATTCTCTCTCATCCACCAGTGGAGTGAGAAGATAACTGAAATATGATGAATTTAATTCTTTTAATAACCCGAATAAGTATAACACCTTCCTAAGGCTTGATCTCATAGTAAAACACCCCATATGAATCTCCCTAGTGTGTAAGTCCTACATCCATATATAATTAGAATGATAATTTTATCTCCATTATTTCCCACACTGAGCATGGGTAACATTGAATTAGGGATTTGAAATGATCATACGATTTTCATCATGAATCTCCCTAGCAAGGGAATCCTCAATATCTATTCATAAGCATGATATGACAACCCCCATTCAAAGGAACCCACCTAAGGGTAAGTCCTAGGGGTTTGATTGAACTATAATGAATATAATTCCTTCCATAAACAGGATACATAGAAATACTTAATACGGCTTGATCTCAACACCTGGTGCATAAGTGACCTCATATAAATTCTTCCGTATGATGTTAAAATAAATGGGTCCATCAAACTACATGGTTTTTTTATTATGGTTATCAAAAAGATACGTAGGATGTCTCATAAAGGTTTAATCCCTAGATGGAAGTAAACTCCAGAGTTCTTGATAATATGGGGCTCCAAAATATAAGCAACTACCCATTAATGAGAAGAAAATGAAAAACTTCAGATACATGAATATTGAATCATTAGGATACCCCCTTTACATATTGATAGATTCAATATTGAATCATTTTTAGGGTTACTGGTCCCGTATTGGGATTAGGAAGTGATTAAGAAACATAGGTTAAATTAATTAGAGAGTCCCATAGTATGAAATAATATCCCCATAAAATGGTGTTATGAGCCTGGCCTCCCACCATTTTAACTAATGTGAGTATGTAAGTGCCAATGGGTTTGAAACCCCAATTGAACACCTGAATTTGGAAAAAAAGTTATGTACTAAGTTATGGATGTGAGAAATATATTGAGTTTATATGAAATAAAAAAAAGTGTTCCTAATGTGAATGATTCTACAGATATTAACTACCCCTCCCCCCAAAATCAACCATCGGGAAAAACTGAATGTCTCTTTCTCATGAAATAAAAATTGTGAACCTAATGTCGATGATTGTACAAACATTAAACCCCCAAAAATCAACCATTGGGAGAAACTGAATGACCAATTCTCAAAAAAAATTGAGAACCTAATGGGAATATCTAAAAAGAAAAATGACCAGTTTACCAAATTTAATCAGAGTTCCCATTAAATAGGTCATTATAGCCATGAAAATTAACTTCATGGAAAATGAAAAAAATCAGGAATAATGAAGGAAAATTGTGTTTCCTTTGAATATTTTATTTATCATGTATCGTTCCTATGATGATCTTCTAAATGGTGATCTTTTACCTTTTTTTCATCATGACTGTAGATAATAATATCACAAATAACACCTGACCTGAGATCATGTATTCATATACTAATTATTCTAGAAAATATGTTATGGCTACAACCCTTGAAAGTTTCAGAGCGACATCACCCAACCAACACCTTCATAATTAGATGGATAATGAACTATACTAATAATACCACAGAAATGGTACAATAATAACCTTTGAGGCTGCACAAAAGGGTCTCCATATGCTGAAACTAATGAGTTCGCATCGTTCAACAAAATTTATAGTGAAACCTATGGTGCTTTTTTCCACCACCAATCACTTAATAATCTTATCCATATAGTGTGAAAGTCACCACCTTCAGTATATCTTGAAGTTAGATCGAGGATTCAATTACAAATCCATTCTTATTAAGGAGCCATTTAGGATGGATCCTTTCAATTGTTGTCACCTATTCCATCCCACCAACACCCCCTCATTCACCTACTAAGGGAACCACCAAACACATTTCCACCTATTACACTTTTGAATAGAAACCAAGGAAGTAATATAATTCACATAATTATCTGGAAAACATAGAGTGGGATCATACCCCCTGCTTTCACAGATGAATCCCTTCAGTATATTCCAGCGGTATCCAGTGAGGAGGCTCATATCCCTGCTCACTCGGAGAAAGTATACAGGCATATTCCTCAAGAAAGAATGAGGGAGGTGCATATCCCTAATCACACAGATGAATCCCATCAGCATATTCCGATGGCACAAGTATAGATGTGGGATCATATACCCACCTCAATTGAAGATATTTTACAGTATATATTGGATACATAAAATGTGAAAGCCTACATTAATGTGCACACTTTACTAAAATTTCACTCCATTATAACAACAAATGATGAATTCCAGTGGAATATTCCAACACTAGAATAGATATAGGGAAAAACAAATATTTATATCCCTACATCCAAAGAAGCACAACACTCTGATAAACAAGAACAATTGTATGCTCTAGAAAAATTGCACATTCTTTCTTCCATACAGGAGGATTGTTAGCATATTCCGGTGAAGGATGAGGAATCAAGTTAGGATTACATTCTCATTCCAACTAGGGGTAACCAAGTGGTAGTGGAACCTAACTTGGGATAGGAGCACATTCCTATCAAAAAATAACAGAAACATACTTCAAAGACATCAGACTAGGATCATATCCTCACTTCAACTGGGGATCACTAGGTGAGAGTGGCACATGCCTCGGGATATGCTCATATTTCTATCAAGAAGGACCGAATAAATTTTCAAAAGGAAAAAGATGAAGATCATATTACCATTCCAACTAGAAATCCCTAGGTGAGAGTGGAATACACCTTGAGATAGACCCATATACCTATCAGTGAAGCTAGTTGGCATATTACAGTAGCTGATAGAAGACATGATCATATCCATACTTATGCGGATGAAAGAATGAACTAGTATCCTTTAGAGGCCATAGAGGAGGAGTCTCATATACATTCTCCCATTCTAGAGGTATTTCTGCATATTCTGGTTTGGAATTCATATTTTTACCATAATCATATCCCCACTTCAGCTAGGGTCAACTTGCATATTTGTCCAACCACCCACAAGCATGCTTAGATTCCATCCAATAATGAAGAATCTCTTATGGAATAGTCTAGTACTTTTTCAATAGTGGGATCATACTCCTACAATATTAGGTAATTATTATAATAATCCAATAGTCATCATAAAACAATCTCATAACCCATACAGACCAAAAGGTAGGTCGGTATATTTCAGCCATGGCACATAATGATGTTCATATTGCTAACATGCTCAATGGAAGTGTCCTTGAGGCTATTTGATGCATATTCACAACAAAAAAGAGTATATCAACTCATAAAATAAATAATAAGGTGGTCATTATCACGATATTACTCCTAGTGGTAGTACGAGGATGGATAATAGGGAATCTACTCCTAACATATTCCATGGTCAGCCTCTCCACAGTGATATCTCCCTCAGATAAGGAAATAATCTCCTTCATAAGACACCTCCATATAGAGAGGTTATCAAGACCTAGATGCCTTCATATAGAGAGGTTCTTGAAACCCCAAGGTAAATATTATATAGTTCCTCATCAACTACCAGAAACCATTCATCATGGTCAACATGAGAACCCAATAAGTAACTTCTATGGTCTGACTAGGTGGATTCATGTATGTCTGATGAAGAGGGAGAAAACAATAATATATGGAGAGATTTAGCCAGAAACAGCCTCCCATCCATGTTCTGACTGCTCTCCACTTTTTACTATGAAATCCCATATGAGATAGAGGAGTGCATGCCTTACATATGCCAAAATATGTTGGAAAATCATCAGCGATATTTGGATAGACACCTCCCTTATCTAGGATATTAGGGTCATCTTTAAACCATCAATATACGTTGTTGTTAACTATACTTGGATTCTATCTCTACGGACTAGGACTTGAAACCTGAAAAGTATATAGCAAACCTATAACACACTTAACACCATTACATCAAAACTCTATAGAAACTGATCACCAAAGCCTCATCATGCATCCTTATTAGAGGATGGGGAATTCATGAATCATTATTTCATCACACCCTAGAACATAAAATCCCACACAATTTGGTGTCTTATAATTTCATAGCCTGTGGAGAAATTAGGGGACTAGGTATCACGTAATCTAGTTTGGCACTACAATGGAATTACCCCACTTTAATGATACCAATACATCATTAATAGATGTAAAATACTGCCAATAGATCATTGAACTAGGCCCTTTTAAGGAATGAAAATTCATTTTAGACATAAAAGATGATGTTATGGTCAGGTCTACCATTGTACCCAGTTCATACATGAGCACATCTGTAACAAATAAAACGGGTTATAGTAATAGATACCATAGAATCCATCCAAGTATGAACCCATCCCACCAATATAGGGGAATATTTTCCAATACCTCCACCCCTCGGACCATCGATCCCAAAGACAATTCTGGACATATCCATAATAGCTACAAATCAACCCCATTCCATAGGGAAGGGTTCATTTTCACATCAATGATCAACACCAAGTTCATCACATCCTAGGGGGTCCTGAGGAATTCCATGGTAGTTCTAGATCAACCCTATCCCAAAGGGTTGGGGGAATTTACATCTCAATACCCATTATAGAAATCATTAAATACTTGACTAAAATCATCAAATACTAAACAATAGGATATAAAATTCCAATTATGGCCCCAAATTGTTCCCAACACATAGGGATGTGAGAATGTTTCTCATAATCATCCTCACCATGGATAGAATAAATATTCATTAGGTTGGGAGTTAAATATATACATTCAATATCACATATTTTCTTCCTTCTGCAAGATGAAACTCTTATATTTAGGGCATGTTCGGAAAACATTCCTAGAAGCTCCCTCATGGTCACTACTCATAGATCAGTATGGGAGGAATGTATGGTGAAAGAAATCAAATTCTAGAGGGGGAATAATTCATAAAGTTCCAATATGGTTAGGGGTTATAAAAAAACTATGATGCAAGTAGTACCGAATAACCCTATTGCATTGATAGTAATGGGAAAACTACCATTTCTCGATATAAATATATATGAATGTCATCATCATAAAAACAATATATAACATGGATCAAGATGCAAGTGTAGAGGGAAGCAATATGGATAATATAACCTGAGAGGAAGGTGATCTGGATTTCCAATCTAAGGATTCATTTACATAGAATGAGAGAAGAATTCAAAACCTATAACCTATGAATATTTAGGTTCCACCTCTACAGTGGAACAATATCAAGGATAAAAGGGAAAAAGTGGTCATATCCCACTCATCACTAAGAAGAGACAATATTCCTTATATAGAGGAGTAGTTGGCATCATATGAAGATAAGATACATAATCTCAGAAAAATAAACAAGGAGCTACTCAGGGGAAACATTCTCAATGAATATTGTCTTTAGGATAAGACAAATATCCCTCCCCACACACATCCAAAAGAGTTGATCTGCATGAAAGAGTATAATTTGAGCATCAGAACAAATATGGATCTAGGAAGTCGGTTATTATAAATTTGTAATGTAAATATGATCCTGACATTCCTTCATTATGGAGAAAACCTCTCCCCCACCAAGGTAATCATTCAGTCTTAGAAACAATGGAGAACCAATAGGATAAAAAATGGGGCCACCTCATCAAGCCTCCCCTGGCCCTTATATATGAGAGAAAAATCATATAACAGTACCCATAAAACTGCTCAATTCCATTGATTCCCTGGATACTATAATAAAATCCATGAAAGGAAGACACACACCTATGTGGCCCAAGAAGAATCTATCTCTCAAATGGGTGGATTACACCTTTCCCCCATATAAATTCATAAATCCAGCATTATCCACCTTTGATGGCGTGGGAGATCCATAATATCATCCAACTCACATCGTGTCCTGATGTGACCTAATGATGGGCCCTAAAGATCAAACATAGAAGACCATCTTGAGGTTTTCTTCACCTACTATGATAAGTCCAGCCATTGTTTGGTACAACAGCCTTCCAACATGATCCATTGTTGGATGGTAAGACCTTCTTTAGAAGATACTTTATTATTTCAACTGTAAGCAAAGTAAAAAAAGTGGACCTAATAAACTGCTAGAATAATGTAAATGATAGGGTCTAAAAATTCATAGATAGATGGAAATTTGTAACCTATTCACTAAGTATCCCTACCTCCTAGGATAAATTATGGGAAAACTGTGCTAAAAATCTCTATGTTGAGCTGCAAAACCCTTGATCTCAATAAAACATCTCAGAATATTCCATGATTTTGTAGAAATGACACAATGCCTAGAATATTCCATCCAGTTGACATGTGCTAAGTCTTGACCCATTCTCTCAGCATACGGGAAAAGGATCGGTGAGCAATATATTACCATTGTTACCCTTAAATCACTAGACATTCCCATCCAAGAACCTTGGAAGGTCCCGGACCACCCATCACCTCCATTCGAGTGAAATTAATTAAAAATTCCCCTTGGATAGAAGAAAAAGAGATCAGGGTCTCCTAGGATCTGGGGAATAGATGAATAAATCATACTCCTTCTAAAACAAGCAGGTCCCCAGTTGTATCTGTGAAACCATTCAAAATGACCTAATCAAGCTGTTAAATCCTAGGAAACCTGAAGAGGTCAACCTCATCGATCAACCCAATTACTACTCCTTCCATAGGAGACTAGGTCACACTATCTATGATTTCTTAATCATCAAAGACTTTCTCTAAACCATGGTTGATTCTAGATATGTTATGTTTGAAAATTCCCCAGAACTAGTGACATGTTTAACTATTTCCCAGTCAGAATAAGTGATTGGAAAATTCTTCTGGCTATGAGTGGAAAGAATTTCAACAATTAGGTGAATTGAAAGATATTTAACTAAGATCATGACACCCTGCGAGAATAGCCTCAAAGACCCATAATGATCCCATCACCTGTGGAGGTAACATAAAATATTCCTCCCAATGGATGAAGTAATCATCATACATAGGAATAGATAGAAGAGGAAGAGTCATATTCAAATCCTATTCGAGCTATGATCTCTACAAACTTTTATGTTGTAGCATTCGTAGAATGGGAAACACCCCACCAAATGGAACCCTCATTGTTTGAATAGATCATATTTTCTTATATTAACATAATACACTTAGAAGAAACCATATCCAATGATGAATATGAATCAGAGTATGAGTTCCCCATACCTGATTGGGTAGATGGAGGCCTCAAGAACATGAACCAAGGATACATAGGAAATAATCAGCATGGTCGGAACCAATACCTCTTCCACATCCCCATTGAGGAAATATATGTAGCTAAGACCCATTAAAAATCACTCCAGCAAGCTCAATTGAAACGAGTAGGTGCCTCAGAGCACTCCATAAATTTCCCCAACCCTTTCATCTAACACAAACATCTGACAAGGATTCATTTCTTTGATCACTCCCTACAAAGGGGAAGTCTAGTGTGACCTACACCATTGACAACATATTCACCCTCAACCTCCATATAAGCATCAGGATCGTGTAAATTATATTACTCATCTCTTGAACCCTATAATAAGAATAAACCCCACCTTGGAAAGCACTGACCTCTAGCTCAAAAATATGACATTATGAAATAGTTTGCGGTTGTCACATCCAATCTCTCAATCCTGGGAGCACTCCATCATTTAAATGAACTCAAAGAGTTGCTCATAAAAGACTTCCAGTTCCTATATGAATTTTAGGTAGAAGTATCTATAACTAACTTTTATCAAGTGGAGACCATTCATCATAATTCCATGTCACCATCTCTTTCATAGAGTAGGTTCAGGAAGAATTCATCCAAGGACACATCAGTCCGCAACATGGTTCAACAAGAATAAAAAATTTCGAAATCCTAATGGCTCTGATTGATAATGGTTCTAGGATCAAACTCATCTTTGTTCATACCATTAAAAATTTAGGATATAGAGAGGGATATTTATCTTCTAAAAAGTTTACTATTAAAGTGTATGATAAGTGAATGAATAAAATTCTTAGGAAGATCAATCTCAAGGCTTAGTTTGGGTATCCCACATCTTTTGATGAGTTCTTGGTTATCCAGAAAGACACTGCATATAAGTTTTTCCTCATAAGGCCTTGGATTCATATCCACATAGAGATACCTTTAACATTTCATCAATGTTTGAAATACTCCATCTATGGGAAGGTTGGTATGATACATGATGATATCACTCCCTTTGAGTCTTGTGAATTCATACCTACTGAATTAGTTTTCTATAGAAGGGAAAGAAAATAACCAATATTGGATGAAAATATGCATTTTCTAAACCCCAATGTTTTGGAAACAACCCCTATGAATCCATGTATTATTATCAATAGTGATTGAGTGATACCCATAGATCTGATTGAAGAAATATACTTAATCTTAGACATACAATCTCCTCCTATCTCCAACGACAGGCTAAAATAAAATACTCTAATATAGAATCTCTCTGTAATGAACCTGGTATCTAGGGATGGAAATGTATCTTCCTATAGCCCCTCTCATCTCATAAGTGACAGATATTCCCTTTGATTATCTACAATGCCTAAAAATAACTCCATAGACTCAGAGGTGGAAGAATAAGAGGATGGCCTTAAGAATTTCCTCCTGCATTTGAGGATGGAATATCCACCACTATTGATGATCTCATACAGATAAATATGGTAATATAATAAGACCTATAACCTAAATTGATTACTTCCACCATGCCTATAGAAGAGAAATATATGCACATTTAATTTCTAAAGAAAAATAAATATGTATTCTCTTGGAATTATACAAAAAAATGGACTGAAACCTGATGTGGATATACACCATCTTGGTTTTCCCAATGACTATCAAAGTTTCAAGCTGGTGTCCAGGGGAATTCACCCTTCCAATTCTACTAATATAGAGTGAAAATTTTACAAATTTAATAAAGACATTTTTTTCTGAGAGGTGTAATACCAAATACAGATCACCAACATCTTACCTTTCTAGAACAAGAATGGAAGAATTATTGTCTCCATCGATTTTAGAGACCTTTATTGACCGATACCAAAGGAAGATCTTCCATTGTCGGTCATAGAATTTTTTATCGATGAAAGTTTTAGATTCCAATCCATTTTCTTCAAATATGGGTACTTAGGGTACAATAAAAAAATGATATCCCCCAAAGATGATGAATCCTCAACCTTAAGAGAACCTCAAGTGGTATTTTTCTATTAGTTCATGACCTTTGGATTAAATAACACTAGAACTACTTTTGAATTCACCATGAATCATATCTTTTAGCCCTTATTGGGATACAAAATGGAATTTTATATTTATGGCTTGGTATTCAAATCTCGATAGCGATGTGATCACTTAAAGGGCCCCCAAATAGTCTTTGAAATGTTACAATATCATAGTCTAAATATAAACCTGCTGCAATAAATTTTGGGGGTAAAATCTAGGAAATTCTGTATATTTATGGTATGAAACCATGACATTGAGGTTTACCATGAAAAAAATAGAGAAATTATAGCAATTTATCCCCCTTGGAATCTAAAGTAACTGAGGGTTCTCTAATGACACATCACCTAAAATTGATGTTTCGTAGCAAACCTGCCAAAAAACATCTCCCCTTCACCAGGATAATAAAGAAGGGTGTTGCCTACTCATAGGATGAGGACTTCCAAGAATCCTTTGAGATTCCCAAAAAGTACGTACTGCACCCATAGGTCCTAATGCTACTGGGGAAAGGAAAATCAGTCATCTTATATGTAGACACCATGGAACGATCACTTGATGATATGATCACTTAGAAAAATGATGTAAGGAATGAGATTAGTCTCTACTCTCTCAGTTGAATGAATCTAGGAACTAAGACACAATATTTTGATATTGGGAAGAATTTTCTTTCACTCATTTTTTTAATTAAAAAGATGAGGCATTACTTGAAGCCCCATGAGGTCCACTTGGTCTCTCGTATTGACCTAGTCAAGTACATCCTTGGCCATCCTATAATGACTTGGAGTTTGACCTGATGGGTGGTCATTCTACAAAAGTTTCAAATCTAGTTTTTGTTGTAGAAGGCGGCGATAGGATAGGTTTTGGATGATTTACTTTTGGAACATCCTACTCTAGAAATTACACCAGTGGACACCTATCTTTTAGTCGAAGAGATTTTATATTCCCATGAAACTATCTAAGCATGAGAGAAGTATCCAGATAGTGCCTCCTAATGTATTGTAGGAAAAAGGCTTGAAAATAAAAATCCCAATTAGTTTGGATTAGGTTTTGTATTTTTATCTATAAAAATAGTTTTTTCCTACTCTTTGTTACTGTTTGAAGGCTATAGAAATAAAGAGGCTGAATTTCAAGCCCTCACCACTACCTTGGAACTATCCCCGTAGTTTTAAATAGTATTCTTGAGCATCAAATGGGATTCAGATCCAATGATAAAGAAGCCCAATGGAGAATATTCCATTAAAAAAGAAGAATTATCCCCTATCAGCATCTACGTCATAGGTCTAATGGAAGAATTCCCTTTTGAACCCATGTTTCATCATGTCCCTATATCATAAAATGCTTATGCCGACACACTACCTAATACAACAATTTTTTGGATGACACTGATATGGATGATGTAATCTTTCACATACCACACTATAGGATGACCTCATTAGTAATCATCTATGATATGGATGAAATAAATCATAACAACATTTCCCTTGTGCGTGATGAACTGATTTCCATTCATGGATGGATAACACATACATTATTATCTTCAAAATGGGATCCTCTAAAAATACTGAGCTGGAATGGAACATATTTGTCACCAAGGAATGAACCTCACCCTCCCAAATGGACCAAATGATAAAAAAATTAATATAACAGTTAGTCCTTGATGGAATAATTTTTAGATTCATAGTAGAAAGATATATTCACACCACCATAGAAGAATTCCACATAGGCTCTTATAGAACTCAACAATTTGGGACCAGGCTCTCCCAACAAATCTAGATGCATGGTTACTACTAGAAAACAATGATACTAGACTATGTGGAGTTACCCAAGAAATTTCATGCATTCCATATTCATTGAACTTCATTCATCAACCCCAATAATTTCTTCATACACCTAAATATTCTAGGCCATTTTTTATGGGGAATGAATGTTTTGGGGCCATATGGACTAGCCACAACTAAGAAATTTAAGTGCACATTTATACTACTGACTACTTTTAGAAATAGGATAAGAAAATACCCCTTAAGGAAGTATGTAATAATAATATCATCCACTTCATAAAGTCTAAAATCATCACTATATTCAATTTACCCCACATGATATTGATATAAAATGACTCCAATTTCTATACTATTAAGTTGAATAAAATTTACCAGGATTACAACATCAATTCCAAACATTAACCCCATTCTCATGTAGTAAAAAATTGAAAAAATGTAGGCTTCTAATAAGACTGTCAAATATACTCTATAAGATGGTGAATAAGGGAAAAAATTCATAGCTGGACAAGCTCCTCCATGATTTATGGGTCTACCATACCACCATGCCTACTACTATGTGAGAAACTCCATGATCACCAGTTTATAGAACCGAGGTAGTGTTGGCCATAGAATTCCAGTTGACCGCACATCTAATATCCATATGCTCAAAAGTCTCAGATGATGATAAGTCATAGATGTGGTTTGATAAATTGTAAAATCTTGATGAGAAAATGTTGTATACACTGTACGACCTCAAAGTCATCATGATCAGATCACATGATCCTTCAATAAAAATGTCTTCCTCCATTATTTCTTTAAGGAGAACTGGTATTCTCTACTAGGAACCTAATGATACTAGGATATAAACCTCCAATGATGGAACCAAAATGGAAAGAGCCTTATATTATACAAAAGGCCTATCACAATAGAGCTTACTCAATGGACACGATGGACATGGAACACGTCCCACCACCAAAAAATGGTAGGTTTATTAAGAAATACATTTTATAGTTTCCATTAAGAATTATTTTTATCCTGACCTCATGATGTTAAACTTTACAAAATAGTTCATGGAGGAAAGACTTCAAACATCACAACATCTCGCGTCCTAAACACATGATGTTAAAATGTTTAGAACACATCCTAATCACATGATCTTAAACTATATGAAACATGTCATCACCACATGACATTAAACATTATAGGAGAAATCCTCATAATATGACATTAAATTTCATTGGAAGAATTTTCGCACCATAAATTCACCTCACACAATCTATATCTATCAAAAAGATAAATGATGTTCCCCCATCCCTATGTGTGAGTCATACCCACATAGGGAATCTTCCATCTAATAACTACACGTGAATTGATTCCCATCATCACATGATCCCTAATGAAACCCATTTCCAAAATACTATTTCCCACTACAATATATCTATTCTGGTCATGATAAATCAGAATATGAAACGATGATCACGATTTCATTGTCACATCAAGTCACCATTGTCATTACTATAGGTCATTAAACTCCATGAATGATTTCCAGATCACACTACACTAAACTATATTGTTTTTATAGAACTGCATACAACTTGATTCTCATACCAATGATATATATAAGGATTCCTTAATCCCATATCTTGGACCATACACCACAAGATATAATATGCCCTTCTCCTTTCCTTAAAATTTCTATATGTGGCAAGACAACCCTTTTCCATTCCTTGTTTTTCATAATGATCATACATCAAGTGGGATTAGGAATTTAGGTAATGAATATCCGACATTATTGATACATTTCATTTCATGATATGGTTTTCATGGTCCTGAATATATAACACTGGAAGGTGTGTCATGATTCCCTTCTGCATGATAATAAAATGCATTGTTGAAGTCTATTGAATGACATAAAAATACACATTATTATGGAATTTCTTGAGAGGATCACTATCATTGGTGTTGGTATCCTACCACACCTTCATTAAAGAACTATTTTTTGTCGTAATTCCCACCATTATATGGTATATAGTGACACCAAGACCATAGTCTTGGGTCTAGCCACAACATTTTATTTTTATGTCAGGGGAACTATGTCCATTCCACAAGATGTTAAATTACATGGTTTAAAAATAAATACATGTGGGTTGATTCCTATCATCTCAAGGTATGTTATTACAAACAGATATCAAATTCTAGGAAAAACTAATAAAATTAATTGGAACAATGCCCCATTGGCATATGGGTCAAACCTACGTGAAAAGTTTCTCATTCAACAATTACATGTGTCTTGATTACTGTCATCACATGATACATAGTGATTCCCAAATCTCTAACCATGGATCCAACTACAAAAATCAATGGGAATAATTACCACTTTACATATGGGCTATACATGTGTGCAGAGTTTCCCATTCAAGAACTACGTTTGGCTTGATTCCTATCATTATAGGATACATAGAAATGCCTTGATCTCTAATCGGTAGTCTAGATTCAATATAATAAAATTTCCCTCCTACTTATGTATAGGTATGACCTTAATAGGGAAAATTTCACATCTGTACCATATGAAATTAAACTACAAGGGAGAAAACTTCCTCACTCTATGACATTAAAAAACCTGGAAAATGTCCTGGATACATGGCATTACAGATGCATGAAAAATATGTCCCCAATACATGATGTTAAATGGTGAAATACATAAACCATAATCATTCCTTATAAAATGGTCACAAGATCCTGGTCCTAATAAACCAGAGAATGGGGTGCTTTCATCATCTATTAAGAAAATTAACCCATAAAACATGCTTCATTTCTCGAGTGCCTCAGGTTGACTCATATCTTCTATGGACACCGTAAAAGGAAAACCTGACTCAAGAAACCATATGTTTAACTATGAATTTCATCCCATGGTTCTTGTATATGATCCCATGTACATCATCCAAATGCGTCATAACTTCCAAAAAGGTATTTTCGATCCTTGTGAGCCTTGACGTCACTAAAGATGAACTCGGCACCTTAGAGTATTTAGGTTCATCCCCAGAATTATTATACCATATCACTAATCATGTATTGAGAACCTTAAACCATGATTTACAACATTTTCATATCATACTCAAAAGGATGTTGGAGTAATCTTGACCTTAGGTATCCTAGTTAGGCTATTTTGTAACATTACCCTCATACTAAGTCCATGATCATTATGACCTTAAACTATGTTCTATCTTTTCAAAGATGTATGAACTTAACATTTTCTCTTTGATGGTACAAATTTCAAGAACCTAGAAATTCAATTAAAAGAGACAAAAACCTTTCAGGATGAAAACCCACAAATGGTGACCTGATAAAAACTCATGTCTCCTCTTACCAAACTCTTAATCTCCAGTGTTTAGGAAAAAGCTATAGTGTAAATTAATGGGGAATAAATCTCATTGGGCCCACTTTCTGTCCTTATAAAAATCATATCCAATATAATTAGATCTCTTGGTTCAAGAAAAAATTAGTTTAATGATTTTTTACATCTCCTCTCTATGTTTTTGTTTTCATTTGGAAGTGACAAAAAATTTAGGTTGCTCAAACACTTATTTAATATTACACCTTTCATTAACCAGATTCATTAATCGGAAGGTTTATCTAACACAACTAGTTCATTGAGTTGATATTCATCTATCATAACCCCATAGTCCTTGGTATCCTTTTCACTTGGTACTTCCTTGAAGAAGACTAGTAATAGAGATTAGAACCACTGAAAAAACCATTGGATCTGAGAAATCCCCCCTTAAACTCATGAAATATTGTCCTGACCTCATAAAAAATTATAGGATCATTATATTACCGATGGTTGACTTGTACCCACTGGTTCCCTCCTCCAGTTAAGCCAGGTATTTCTTGTCCATGATTTATGATCCTAATAACCAGGATATTCAAGAAGATTTGACAACCTTGATGTTACATCACGGTGTATTGTACCCCTTCTCAATGTATTTATGTGATGCTCCATTCTTGAAAATTTTGATAGTGTACATAAGATGACATAAAACCACATGGAGTATGGCTCAAGCCTCCCAAACCAAAATCTAAACTGCCCTAGCCTACCTTAACTCTTCCTAGATATCCCATTTCTCAATCCCCCACTTCATAGTCCAGGCATATGAGTCTTTACAAATCATCCATGGCCCTTGGAAAAGAGTGGTAATCCCCTTTACTTGGACATTCATGTAATCTATATGGGATAATTCATAGGGATTTGAGACCTACCAACTAAATTTATATCCATTTTACAAGTCAGAAAGTCTAATTTTCAAGAGCCTTGATAGTATTATGGCATAACTCAACACCTTAGGGTGGTTTGTATTATCCTCAGTATGTATTCCCCAATCCATGTTCACCAATTCAAGCTCATGGACTTGTGACTTAAACAAACCATATTCCAACAATATATGTGGAGCTAACATCCTGATATTTCACCATAAATCAAACATAATCTCATTCGGGATACAGGGTGTCACAACATATCATTAACACTCATCCCTCATAATTTCTATAAGAACACAAGGTGCTAGAACACTTCATGAATATTCATTCTTCATAGTATTAAATAAGAATAATCGGTATTAGAACCTTTTGTGGACAATCATTCTTTAGAATCCCATAAAGGATGAAGTTATCTTGAAACCTTCATGAAAACACATCCTCTTCTATTAAAAGAAGGTCTGATTCAGAAGACCCTAAACTACAAAAATATATTGTCCAAGCCAGAATACCATAAACTAATGTAATAGAAGGTCTGAGATATAAGTATTTAAACTAAAACAACCAAATTCCGGAGTTAGAAGACCCCAAAATACAATAATAGATGTTACAAACACAAAAACCATAAACTACAATAGTATAAGCTGCTAGATGGACCTCCCTAAACTACAACCTAGTATTATTCTAGTTTTCAAGACATTATTACAACCAAATGAATGAGAGACAATGATCACTAGTTTGGAAACCAAAAAATGGAACCCTGTGAAAAATTCAAGTCACTACTCTCACAATATTCACTTTTCATTCCCCATGAAATATTAAGCACTCATACAATAGAAAATTCACAAAACTGTTTTGGTTGAAAGCTTGTAATATGGTCGACTGAGTAAAATCCAATTCCTTTCCCAATAAGCCTTACCCTATATGAAGTTTAGGAAAAATATTGGTCAATATAAAAATTAATATACCTAGCTTATAGGGATCATGACTTTTCCCTAGAAAAAATAAAGCTATTCTTACTAAGTCCAATGAATTAGGCATAAGTTAGGGAATGATACCTTTGGGACATATAATTTACCAAAATTATCCTTTTTTATACCAGGTAATCTTAAGAAAATTAGAGCAGGTAAATCAATGAGGAACATCATGCTGGTGAGCTTTAATGGGTATTTAACAAGATAAATTTTTTATGATTTAAAAATTCAAATCCAAGTATTTATGTATGCTAGATTTTATACAAAGGATGGGTATCCTCGATAATTCATGTTATGCCAGATCAATGAAATGTCATGAAAATCAAAAATAAAAGATTGATGGAAAACAACATGTAAATTTTAAATAATTTATTCATTAATAAGATGAAAAAATAGGGGAATCTACATATTTTAGATCCTCTCAACAAATTTCATCAAGGAATAAATAATTGTGATAAAATTACAGTAAAATTTCATCTGCTAAATTTTCCAAGTCTGCTAGAGTCTAGATGGAATTATTAATAGAATTCTGAAGTGTCACCCACTCTGTCTCCTCCACCACCACCTTAGGATGAATAGTATTTATTAAAGAAGAAAAATCTTTAGATAATTTTTTAATAGTATTTAATAAATATTGTGATGGAAAAATATGGGATATGGAGGCAGTTGTATGTTCTTCATACTCAGCTATCTCTATAGAAAAGTGGTCTATTTGAACACATAATTCAGAGGCTGTGTGATACCACTTCTCAAGATCATCTGATTTTTCCCTTAATGACTATTCCAAAGAACCTTCATCATCAAAACTAGGTAATACCTTCTCAATAATAAACATTTTTCATTGGTTTAGGATGATTTGAAGAATGATATCATATAATAGTTGATTTTCAAAGTTGTATGCCCCTAAATCATTAAAGATATGGTCAAAAAACCCTCTTGGTCATTAAAGGTTTCAAGGGGAGTCTCAATGATCAAAGTGTGAATTTTATTCTAGATTAGACTCTATCAAGTTTGGTAAATTGTACCTATTGGGGTAGGTATGTTATGAAGGGGATTGATTGGTTGATCTGATAAAGAAGCAAGAGTGGAAGTCCCCTGAGATCTTCTCTCAAATGATTAATTTTTATATACACATATTGATGTAATATACTCCTCAAAACAGTCTCCCCCACTAATGGGATGGTCATCACTAAGATGAGTAAACTTCCTCAAATTCTCACCCAAATCTTGAATCAATACCATTGTCTCTATAGCAAAGGGGGTCAGTGAAGCACATGGTTTATTCAATCGATGTAACAACCTATTCATCACACCACCCGAGTAGGATTCCACCCATGATTGGGAACAATATTAAGGAATACATGGGTTCAGTCATGCTAAAGTATAATCCCAGTGTTTGTGTCCTTTCACACCAATATCAACCATAATTGCTGGATAACTCCATGATGTCATTCTCTATGCACACCAAATGAGGGGAAATGAGAGACCCTTTGAATGCAACCGAATTGGAGAGAAAAAATTTAAGGGGTGTATAGATCCCAAATAATCAGCTCGTCCACACGGGCCATGAGAACCCCCTCTTGAAGAGAGATATTGTATGACCATTCATCGATATAATCACTACCATTATAGACAATTGGACCAGTTAATGAAGGATAAAAATATTAGACCAGATCAGCATTTCAATGACCTCATTAGGGTCTAGAGGCATCACCTAAGACCCAAAAATATTCAACAACCTAATAAGTAATGAGGCATTAGGGATCTCAGTTTTGTTATGTTATTTGTAGTAGGAGAAATGATCCCCTATTCATCCAAATGGAAACTGTAATGTGATGCTAATTCAATATAAAACATTTCCTTGATGAATATGGACCAAGGTTTGGTAGAGACGAGTAATAATTAGTATTACTGAATTAATGGTCCTCCCCTCTTCTATCCAAGATTCTATCACTAACATGCATAATAAAATTACTAGGTGAGAGTTCCTAGATGGGAAAAACCATCCATTCAAGAACATGAAAAATAAACCTTCCATCCTAAGGCTTAGAGATACCTTTGGTCACACCTGGTAACCCCATATTGTATAATCCCCTACTTCAAGGAATTCCCAATACAACCCTACGCTATCATGGACCTATCAGGAAGGGCACGAGTGAGTGTCTATAATGATTGGTTATGTCTCACTATGATAGATAAATATAGTGATCCAATCCTTAAATGTGATGAGTGATAAAATATTCAGATCCTTCCTTAATATCTATTTTAAAATGTTAAGCATGTCCCTTTTCAAGACATGAGTTTGCACGAGGTCATCCCATAAGTTCACTATAGGAAGGAACTCATCATACAACTACCCAAGTGGAGATATTCCATACAATTAGTAGATATCCCAGAGGAAAAATATAGAATTCTTAGTAGCTATGTATCACCTTGAATATCCATTCCCATTCATCATAGAAATTACCACCAGGTTGGAGGATCCATTTTGAGCTCCAGGAACTTCTCATATTCTTCTTGTAGGAGAAAAATATGATCGTTTAATTTTGAGCGATAGGATGGTGGGAAATATAACAACCATCTGGACCCTAAGGGGACTTCAAAAATGTGTAGGATGACCCCTAGGACTGTACAATGACAAATTTTATGCCTTTTAAAATTATCATTTTAACACAATCTAGGGAGGATAGAAACCGTTAAGATGGAAGGTTTTAGTTGGGCGGGGGAATGAAGTAATCGTCAAATATACCAAATCCATATAAATGAAGTTGGTATGACAAGGGGTGGCAATGAATATTAAATGAAATAAGCATCTTCAAATCCTCTTTCTCAAAACACTAAATATACCAAGGGTCGGTGTTATGATTCCTAGTAATCATGACCCTTCATCTAGATATAGAGGAAGATGTTTGGGAATTAGAGGATATATATTTAAAAGCTGAAATTATATGCCAAACAAGTAAAAATACTATAAAAATTGATTCATAACTTTGTAAGCATCATGAAAATTACATAAACCCTGAAAGTACTTATGACTACAGTACCTTATACAATTCTTAGGAATCACATAACCTATGGAGTATCTCACGATCTCGTATCCTCTTAAGAGACTCACAATCACATGACATTAAGATGGTCATGCTGACCACATTATGTCCAATAGATCATGCGACCAAACCATCAATTCATGAAAAACCTTTTTGATAGTGATATCTAAAAAAATATCAATGTATCATAACCATGTATAGTGTGTGATCTATTTTGATCATGTGAATCCCCTTTCATAAGCCTGGTTGTTCTTGAAAAGGTGTTCTGACAAGAATCAGTGTTTGTGTGGAGGCTTCTAGATGGGTTCTTCTAAATAAAATGACTTATCAACCAGAGGATTCCTGAAAATCATCCAAAACCCCCTTATAAAATAAGGGAAGTGAAAGAACAAATCCACATGAGAATTAGTTACATTGATCTATATTCTACATGCTCATATGATATGTAAGACCTCACCAAGATATGAGCGGCATTTATACCTTATCACACAAAATTATGTGGGTGTGTCACATTAATCATGTGAAGGGTATCATATATATGAATTCAAACATATGATTCCCCTAGGCTCCACAAACAAGAAGAGGGGTTGCCTTTTTAAATGATCATGCCTCACCACGATATCCATCGTTGATCACACAATTCATTGTAGTGAGGAGAATTATTGTCCCTAACAACACTTGAATAGTGTTGTGATATTTTATGTCCTAGTAGAATAAGGAAGGAAATAAAAAATTGAATATTGAGAGGTTAAGATACACTAACCTTCACATGAAAGGAATAACACAACCCAAGAAAACACCATTGATCATGTGGGCATCCCACAAAATGGAATCTTGATCTTGTGAGGGACCTTAGACCTGTCATCCTGATCCCACGAAGGCCCCCCTTGATAAGATTCTTTAGTCTCATGAAGAATTCTAGACTAGTCATCTTAGATCAAGTGAAATACTTTATACGGGAATACTAATATTGAGAAGACTCATAAAAATATCAATATGACCTTGTATAAACTCATTGAAATGTCAACATGGTTTAGAAAAATCCCTTTGTTCAATTGAGGTACAATAAACATAGAGATGGTGGAATATTCTTATGGTCACTATCATGAGAGGATCCATAGATTTACCATGATAGGATCATGCGAAGTGTGTGAAACTAAAATCTCTCCACTGAATCTAGCTATCATTTTTTATATACACACTCCATAATGAAACATATAACAGCGGTAGAGAGGCATATAAATCCACACCCCTCAGCAAAAAACACACACAATGGGAGACTGATACATGATTGCATAAAAGTTGACATCTTGAAGTGGCTAGTAATAAGATCAGAAAGGTCTTATTCTAGGTAAAATCTATGAAACAACCCAAGGTATCACACGAAATTAATATTTACTTCACATGATCACTCTATAGATCATACAATGGACTTTTAGCATGCCAGTCAGATTATGTGAAGGAAGTACTACATGTTGACTGGATCCCATGAAACCTAAAATAAGTTAACACTAGACAAAACTTAAGGTACATATGCAATAAAGGATAGAATATAGACTAAAAATATGGGATACTTATATTAATAGAAATACTCTAGTCTTCATGGTCTTCTCATGACCTACCATGATCATAAGACAAAAACATGACATGTCACACAAATTCATGTGACACTCTCTCAACATGCCATTTGGTTCATGAGATATACCTTATAAATGTCAATAAAGTCTTGTTCTTCCCTTTGGGTATTCCATCAAAGTCTTGATAAGTTATCCGGGATTTCTATCTGAATCCTACGATGTCTTCAAAACATGCCAACAAATTTATGTGATGTAATGATGGAATGACATCTAGATCTTATTGTTTACTTTGGAAAAGTCAGCTAGATCTTGTGAAATCTTTTGAAAATGTGAGAAAGATAATTTGATGTCCTCTGGTAATCTCTTATAGATCATGTGATATACTAGGGGAAAGTTTTCCAGGTCGTGAGATGTCCTCCAGACAAGTCAAACTTGATAATTTTATGTCTTCCAGGAATGTCATCCAAGCTATGCGATGTCCTCTTGAAATTTCATCCAGATCACGTGATTGTATTTAGACTTGTATTCTAAACAAATAAGACACATACATATCACATCATACTTTTTAGGAAGAAAATAAATAGATTCCAAGAAAATAATCAAGACATGTTAAGAATACATCTCAGGACATGATAACCTTGCCCAATGGGGATATTTAGGAATACCCTACAGCTAAACTTTGTGAACATTGATTCCTATCTAAACCGGATATATAGAACCCCTTATTAAGGCCCAAGATCCAATTGTAATCTACCTCAGTGTTAGTCCCCCAATGTATCTAACATCCTAACCCTTGGTATCCAATCTATACTATGGGATTTTCATTTTTCCTCATCCATTAGCAGATTGAGAAGATAATTGAACTAAAATGACTTTGATTCCTTCCATAACTGGGATATATATGACACCTTATTAAGGCTTGGCCTCCATATAAAACACCTCATAACTACTTCCTTAGTGCGTATATCCGTCATCCATATTCAATGAGACTGGTCATTTTATATCCCTTGTATCCAACATTGATAATGGATCATGTAGGATTATCGATTTGAAATGATCATATCATTCACTAAGTGAATCTCATAAGTAAGGGAAAACTAAATGTGTAAACCCCCATCAACATCATGGTATGAAAACCCCCATATAAAGGCATCCACCTCAGGGTAAGTCCTGAGGGCATGATTGAAGTTTTATGACCCTGATTCCAACCATAAGCATAAGTTGAATTTCTATGGCTCATGCTCAAAAAAAATTCCTAAGTTCCCTCATCTAAATGCTTTCTGAATGAAATTAGAACTTAATGGTCCAAACAAGTACATGGGTTTCAATTCTTGTTATAAAAATAATACATAGGATGCCCAATAAAGGTTCAATTCATCCTCAAAATATTACTCACCTACCTAGATGTCAGTAAAATCCAGATTTCTTGGTTATGTGGCTTCAAAATATAATAATCTACCCATTAACTAGAATATGATTAAAGAACTCAAATATATAAAGATTTACTCATTAACAGACCCCTATTCAAGAATTAAAATATTCATCATTTGATCATATTTTATAGGGGAATTGTTCCCACATCGGGAGTAGGAAGAGATTCGCAAACATATCTTAAATATATAATAGGGTCTTAAGGTAGGCAACAATTTCACCCCAAATGGGTGTGATTATCCTAACCTCTCATCCTCTTGATCAATGTGTGATCTAAGCTCTATTGGTGTTGAAACCAAAATTGACCACATGCCTTTGTAAAGTAGGTTTGTACTCACTTATAGATGTAGAAACCATTTAGAGTTTCTATAAAAATAAAAATGATGAACCCAATCTAAATGATTGTACATAAATTTAAACCACCCATAATCAACTATCAGGTGAAACAAAATTCCTTTTTACCATGCAACAAAAATGTAAAACCCGACAAGAATGATTGTATAAACATTAAACCTTGCACAATAAACCATCAAGTGATACAAAATTTATCTTTCCCATAAAATAGATTCATCCCTCTATTTATATAATTGGTATATTTTATCATTTTAGGGTGTATTTAGAGACTATATTCAATGTCCAAGGTGATAACTTCAAAAATTATCAAGTAGTCATTAATAAAGAAGTTTTCATGGTAAAATTCCAAAAACATATATTTAATATAAGATACAAACCACTACTAACATGGTTGATCATGTCCTTTAGGATCTTTCTTCTTCAATAAACTAGTTCATATGTCCTATGTTAGTGTGGTGTTGGTATAGGTTATAAAACATTCCTTAGGATAATCCTTGTTGAGTTGTAAGTTGGAATAGTTAATTTTCTTAGAGAAATAATATGGAAATGAGAAATACCCTAGGTATATCTTTCTCAGGTCCTCATTAATAGTCTTGGGTATAGGACTCTTCAAGTATGTTTTTACTTATTGTTAAGGGACTAGATATTTATCACCTTTAAGGACCTTCTTTATATTAGAAAGACCTTCACTAGATGGCCATGCAACCAAAGGCCTAAGTGATAATGTATAGTCATTCCATGTATATGTCCTCTTCAGTAGCTTATTAAATCTGTTAGTTTCCACCAATGGTTATAGCAATTATCGAATTTGGATTGAAAATATTCTTCAACTTTAATCTCTTCCTTATTATCAAAATTTTATTTTTGGGCATCAAATTCCTTCGCAGAATCATTATAATCGATGCTTCCACCATAATTTTCCCCCTTCTTATCCCAAATTTAATTTCTCCTCCTAAACGAGTTTATGACATCATAATAAAATTATGCAAGCTTATATTGAGTTTCTTTACTTGATGTATAATCTTGAATTAAATTATTGTTCGCGACATTATTAGGATCCAAAGATCCTAACCCACCCAGACCCTCATCTACACACCTATTAACAAAAGAAATACTTGAACCAACAAAATAGAGATAATCCTTAGACCTTACTAGTTCACCCTCAGTAGTGGGCTATTTGGATATATCTACCATTAATGAATTAGAATCCCATGTAACTAAACTCATATAGGAAAACAAAATTTCCTCATATTTTGATTTTTAAAAAGGAGTAAATTTATATACATTCACAATATCCTTCCCCCACCAAACACATTTTTCTTCAAGTCCATCGTCCCCTCACTATCTTGAATGTCTTTATTCTATAATTTATCTTTTGGAACTATTTAGATCCTATTTTCATTGTTCTTAGAGCCAAATATGTTGATAGATTTATTCATAAAACCAATTTTGTAAATATCTTATCTTATAACTCCATATGTTTTTTTCAAGAGTCCCTCCATGATGCCTGTATGAGGAACACAACTGCTCTTATTGAAACTATGGGATGATTGTTCTTCCCAGGAATAGAGATGAAAAAACCAAACTACGACTCAAAAAAACCTCTTGCGCATGCATTTATTGACCATTGATTTTATTATAGATGAAATTCAATGGGGGATTTGAAATGTCAATATATTCATAGATTTGTAGGGAAATAAGGTGACTCATGGTTGGAGACCTCTAGTCTAAACAACCATATTTACCAACCATATTGACAAACCATGTTTTTAATCATCTTAAGGATCATTAGATTTTCAAATAGGTGGGGAAAATCAGGAACCCCGATCTAATTTGCCACTAAATGGGAGTCACATTTCATATGAAAATTAAAAGACCATGTCTGAAGGTAGAAACAAAGTGAATTGACGATTCAAGAAGATCCATGCCATACATTAATCAAGTTATATTAGTAATCAAACTGAATGATGATATTCCAAAAAATTAGAAAACCCACCATCATATGTTTTTGAAAATCACAAGACATATTGACAAACCTAACCATGGATTTCATATATTATCTATCATATTTTACAAAAAATAATCCCAGCTATAATATAACCTTTATATATTGGTATTTCATATGTTATAAAATATAGTATATTTTATATATGACATAATTCTCTATTTTGAAAACAAATAACAACACCATTATTCCTTATGATATTCCAATGTCATACATTACAAAATGATAAAAACAAATGATTTATCTTTGTGATTTACTATGATATGTTGTATAGTAGGGAATGACCATATCACATCTTATAAAATCAAATATCATAATTTTAATTGTAGAAAACAATTCCAATCATTTCTAATGATATGGAATACAACATTAATACAATATTGAATTTATTTATCTTCTACATGATTTTTTAATTAAAAGAATATGGTGAGTCTCTCATACCATTTATGGGTTTTGAAGGATCAATTAATAATTAGTATACACAATTGAATAAATTAGATATACAATTCCCATGATTTGAACTTATTGAAACAAAACTATGTATAAAACACAAAAAACACTTGTGTACCTTACACTGATGGTTAAAATTGATCATTTATCTTCGAACATTGTGGTAGATAAATATCACCAAGGAGTGATAAAAAGGATCCTTCATCTATAGTGTAAACATGGGTTGTGATGAATCACCCATCACATTGAAGGGACACTACACCAATCCACTATGTGCTAGTATCTCATGGAAACTAAGGAAAGAGATGTATGAGAGCCCACCGAGAAATGGGAGAAGGTTTAAGAAAGTATAGCCACACCATTTAGATGGTTAATACTTCTTATATATATTCTGTGAATTCTACTTAAGCGTTCCTATAATTTACTCATATGTTACAATGAATATGAGTAAATTTAATAGTTTATACCACTTAAAACCTTTGATAATCAAATTCCCTCCCATAAGTTTAATATTATGAAACAATTATAATCTCTAAAATTTAATATTAAGGATATTCAACCATTATCCATTTACTTTTTAGTGGATTTTATAATCAAATGGTATTATGAATCAAAAAATGTGATTCCCTAAGCCTAATGAATTTCCTAGGTTCAATATTAGTACACACTTAAGGAAAAATATAAAATTTGAAATTTAGGACTCATGATATGCCCCAACCATGCATATTATATGTTGAATATTCTATGAATTACATAATATATGATATGAAGATATTTTACACTGTTATATAAGGATTTAAAGTATATATATTTCAACTTTCACAAAACCAACTCTTACATATTTACATTATTATTAGATTCCATGCCATTTCTTGTGCCTCTCAATATTAATCACCAGAGCAATATGTGATTTATTTGGATAATTAGTTGACATATATATTTTCCCATTGAGTGATGTAGGATACCCATACATTCTTTTTTAGTGTATAAATATCTGTATAGTGTATAATAATTCATGTTGAGTCAGTTTTGACCACTCAAATGTAGTGTATTCTGTAGTAGTTCCATTAATAGTGGCTTTCTAGGATTTAAGACGACCTTAATACACCTTCGGAAGAGGGTTGGTTAGAGTCAGTGAATCCCACATTATATTTTTTTTATACCCATAAACCATATGATGATCATTTCTTAAGTATCTTACATATCCTGAAGAGCTATTAGTGGGTGATGTTTTCTTAAAACCACAATGGGAATTCTCTAGCATAGTTGTATTTTGAATCCTTGTAGATGTGGTTTCATCTAGAAACACTACTGAAAATTTTAGTTTATAAAATTATTAATCCTATATAGGGTGGAATATCCATGCTAAAGTACACTTTGAGTCCAGTGAACTCACACAATAATTCTTAGATATAATTTATAGTGGATTCATTCAGGATTGGTAGTTCGATTAGAGAATTCAAAGAATGGACATTGAATGGAGTTCCAATCCTATTAATCACTACTAAAAATGGATCCATTAAGTGATAATTTTATGTTGACATTTTATTGGGATATTGGAACCCTAATTTTTGGAACTTTTTTCCGTTGTCCCTAGAGGTAGCTAAAGTGGAACCATAGATTGGACTCCACATTAGAGGTAGTGTTTAGACTGAATACCTTACCATTGTAGGTAAAATATCCAATAAAGGAAGTGTTTTAGGTTGTGAATAAGGTTTTGGGAAAGTTTCTAGTGGTTGAAAACTTTTTATATACACTCAAACCAATACCACCCTTTGATAATAATTCTTTTCTAACCTATAGTGTTGACAATTAGAGTTAGGAGTTGATGCACAGAATGGATTGTTGTTCCCCGATGATGTCTGGCGGTGTATGAGGTTTGAATCATGTAATATATTTACAAAACTTTTTCCTTATTTATATATGTGCATAATATTCATATCATAGTTTTTTTAGAGTTAGAGGTCCTTAGAGACCTTTTGGTTAGACACATGTCAACTAGATAATTTCCACTAATAGAAAAAATATATCACTCAGACATTCTGATGGAGTGAGTTTGACCTTGATGGAGGGAATACTTTATGGGATTACATCATGGTGTAGATGATAACCAGTGGTATAATATTCAAAAAAATATTGAATACATGTTTCTAGCATTACAATGTGATGTAAAGTTTAGAAGGTGGGGTGATTTCCACCCCAATAGTGACTAAGACCTCCAACTATGGTGAGAGAAGCTAATTCTTAGGAATTTTTAGTCAAAAAACCACTAAGAGTTACATTTATATTATTTTCATTAAAATAATACCAAAGTATTCACTCTTTGTGATTATGAAGGATAACTTGAACACTTTATGGATGGAGACCCATGGTTGTATTTCATTGGGAATTAATATATATATATATATACATACATATATATATATATATATATATATCAGCTTATATTATGATGATACTTAATAGACTAAATTAGAGATATAGTGTTTAGAGTGATTATAGAGGAATAATATTAGTGTAGTGAATGAATCCATTATAAGTAATTCCATGTTTAGTTAGTCGAGGAGACCATTGTGCTTATTTCCTAGAAGCAGTGAAATATCGATAGGAAATGGAGATGTTTCTCTCCTATAATTTTTTATAGTACACCACACACCATTTATTTGCATGAGAGTTTCATATAGTGGTGATATTAATTGACTTGTTTGGAATGAATATACATATATATATATATATATATATATCCTAGTAATGGAACTATAATTTCTCTATAGAGGTATAAATCATATTATTCACTTTTGAAAGAAGAAAATAGTTTTCCCTTAGTATCCATTTTGTGTGCACTCATGGGTTCTTGAGAAAGGATAATCCCAAGTGGAGTATGGTACTTAAATGAGTATGGTACTTAAAAGAGTATGTCCAGTAAAATCCTTGGTTGTTCCCAACATATAGTTATTCTAGATATAATAGATATTTCTTTATGGGTTTTGGTTTTAGTGAATCATGTTTGGAATATGATATCCTGGGTTTTGGAGATTAAGGAGTAGGGTTATCTAAATAGTTTTGAATATCAAATATAGATTTTACTGAAATGGGAATCAACAGGTACTGATATATTTCAAGGTATAGTGAGGGTGTTGGTATTATTTTTCAAAGTTCTCATCAGTAGTTTCCATGAATAAATGAAAACAAAAAAAACCAATTTTTTTGCAGTGGATGTGATCTTGTTTGGGATTGAAATATTGAAGAAGATCTTTCTCTTATGTTCATAAATAAAGGATTAATTGTATTTATGCCCTGATATAGAGACATTGGTGTGTATTTAGTTATGTAAGGTGATAGAAAAATTGAAGAATACCCTAGAGAGAATACTACCCCATAGTTCTTCTAGAGTTGGTGTAAAAGCTTCATTGTTGTGTTCAGTAAAGTAATCTTAATTAGATCTTCTATTAATAAATGGCATACATATTGGACTCTCCTAAAGGTGGGGATCATAATAGACAGTATTCTTTGTAATGAACCATTTCATAGAGGATGTAAAAGGTTCATATTTTATCTTTATATTATACAGCTGGAAGACCAGCAGGTGAGGAAAATGTAATTTTCATTGAGTTTTAATGAGACTCACTTGAAATAATATTATGATTATTCTAAGGAGATTATTTAATGAAATATTGAATTAATAGCTATTGTGAAAAATGGGAAGCTTAGGGAAGGAAATTTTAGTGGCATGTGGTGAAAGAAAATTCTCCATCCCTACATGCCCACGTCCCAAAAAATCTTAGGATTCATACCACTAGAGGTGAATTAAGTATGTGGGAGGATGGATTGTTTAACATATATGATAGTTATAAAATCTTCTCAATCATCATATCTAAATTATTATTTTTTGAGATGAAAAAATTAAAAGGCATATAGTTTGTGGTGACAAAGATTTTTATTAAGCGAGTCTTAGTCATTTTCAAGCTTTTGGGTCATCAAGGTATCTAAAGGGTAAAATAGTAAATTTTCCATAATAAATGTATGTGAATATTTTTTTTGATTATAATTTTTTCCTTAGAAAATTGTGTTTATTCTTGGGTAAAATTTTATTTAATATTCAAGAAATAAGAATATTTTAGAATAATTAATATTTAATAAATACATAAATTTTTATTCCATTAGTAAAAATTTTAATATATCCTAAAAATAAGATTGGATAGTTATTATAACATCGTATTGTGTTAGGAATGCGGTGTGTTTTCTATTAGAGGTATAATTTAAGGGTTAAGGTGTCAATTAGTGGACCGAGTATTTTCACTCTTTTATATAAAAGACCAAATTATCAAATAAAAATAATTTATCTAAGAGTTGTGTCGTGCTGTTTGAATAGAAACATGGTAGTGATGTGTCATGTTATTTGACTTCTATAGTGGATGATTTAAGTTATTTTATATTTAATTTAAGAGTAATTTATGAGTGGTATAAGCATGGTTTGTCATGTTGTTAATAAGTGAAATTAAATGGTGGTGGACTGATTCAACAATATTTTCACTTATTTTTATTTTAAATTTTCATATATTTAACATACATTTTATTTTATAATATTTTAAATAAATTCATTTTTATTTTATTAGATAATTTTTTATCTTCATCTGAAAATGGCCCAAATTTTGATTTTAATTAGTTTTATTATATTTTGTACTTATTGGATTAAATTAAAAGCTTAAGAATGTTTTTTTGCAAGTAGACATTTTGATGCAACATCGATCATACCATGGACCTAATAACATTTAAAATATATAAAATAATAATGATACTAATCAAATGTCCTTGAGAACTGTCAAAAGGGTGTCATCTGGAGAAATCCATGTCACATAGAAGCTTGAGGAGGCATCATCTCTCCAATGGTATGCCAATAAAGAACCTTAGATAGATTCCACACATTAATATCACATTTATATATACCATGATTCTATTTTAGCAGCCAATGACAAATAAAGACCAAATAGAAAATATTTTTTAATCTTAATGCAATCAGAATTGTGATGCACTGTTTTTAGAAATCCATTCCATCTCAGTGAAGTGAGGTATTTCAACCCAATAACATCTTGATCGATAACATAGTTTATATCCTCTTCCCAAAAAAAGTTGTCCATATAATTACATATTATATTCAATATATAAAACATCCCTATTTTACACCATATTTTTTTCTCCCCCAAAAAACTATCAACCATTCAGTCACTTCCCATGATTCCATGATCCACTTTCTATTATTTAAACTCATACACAAATATCACTACCATATCTTGATTCAATAAACTTCATGGAGATCATTTTTAGATAAATATTTCATATCTAAATCAAATGGAATCCATACATGCAAGGTTTTTTGAAGAATACTATTACATTATATTTTTTTTGGACAAATCATAAATTAATACGAGGTTCCACCACATGCTCTCATACTATGTAAATAAAGGAACAATGTGGGATGATTTGGAGGAATAACTATTAATTCTACATAGTGTTGAGTTTTATTTAATATTAATAATAATTATTCTAATAAATATGGTGTAAATATGTGTTGAGAATATAATCTCATAAGAAGAGTGAATTGTGTAAGCATGTTGATGAGAATATTAAGTGAATTATCCAATCTATTTTTTCTACATGCATTGATTTGAGAAAACCAGAGAACACCTTGTATCTTGGAGATGGTAGTTACCTTATGTTTAATACATGAAAAAAAGTATATTAAAAGGGGTAGAATTAATTAAGGTGCTTCCTTGAATGGATGGAAAAGCAGATTGATAGAGTGATGATGCCATTAGTTATATTAGTGTTGATATATTCATAGTTGGAAATGATCCACATTATGTGAAGGGTTCCATGGATTATGGGGATTTATGGAAATTATATATCTTTTAAATAGATGATAATTTGGGTAAAATTAGAATAGAATAAATTTTGGGTGGTATTTTGGTGAAGATCCATACCATGTATTACCATATGGTGAAGGGAGATGTTATATAGAGAAGATTTTTTGATGATGTTTGTAGAAGATACAAAGGTGGTTGATGAAGTAGAAGAACCATTGAAATACACTAAGGATATATATATTATTCATAAGATTTATAAATAATAATAGGGTAATTTAAGTTGATTTGATGTTATTATAAAGTAATTCTAAGAGTTTAGATTTTGTGAAGAGGTTTAGTGAATCTTTGGGAAATTCTGGGTTGTAAGTTGTATGAAATATGACAAAGTACTCTAAACATAATATTATATCATAACATACATAAAGGCTAAAATATAATACATAATATTCATTTAATCACATGTAAGGGTTTATCTGGTTGTCCACTAATATAAGTAATGGTCCCTTACAAAGTATAATGAACATGTTAAAATTACAAGATCATACAAAAAGTTTAATATCCTACTCTAAAGAGTTATCTACTCATATATGATGTCAATTATATATTTTTTATGAATAGATAAATTAAACATTAGGATTTTATATCATATGTAAGGGTTACTCTTAAATTCCAAAAGGATATATAAGAGTAATTTTAATATATGTAAGATTCCTTCTTATTTATCGGTTAAAAATTAAGAAATATACTGAGTTACATTGATATATGTAAGGTTAAAACCATGGTTTCAAAGGATACATAATATTTATAATGGAAATACATAAGATTCAACTTGATTTTATGGAGCTTATATAAGATTTACCCTAAGAGTTAATGTGAAATGTATATGTTCTTCAATTTTTCAAAAAAAATATATTTATTAAAAGAAGTATTACAAAAAAGGATTTAAATGTGATGACATTGAGCTAGTATTTAGTGATTTAAATATTATGATGTTATTGGTGATTTGATGTGAATTAATCCAAGAATAAGGAATTTGTGAGTAAGAGTTTGATGAGTATGGAAAGTCAATAGAATAATCTTTTTATATTATTCTATAGATAAGTTTGAATATTTAATGTCCAATTAACAAGGAGATGTCATGAAACATCTTGGTCAGGTATTCAAACATTCTGTATTAAGAATAATATTGGATATAATGGACTAATAACTATGTAATATTGAATGGGAGATCACACAAATGGAATTAGAGTGAGATTTACATTGTCAAATATTTTACTAATATCCTCAATAATATTATAAAAATTTAAAAATAGTAGAAGATTGAGAAAAAATGTTAGAGATCTGAAACTGCTATAATTTTCCAGATTCTTTATATTAAATAAATGTAAGATCCCACACCATTTTGAGATAATATATTATGAATTAAAAAATTATAAGAGGTTGAGAGAGGGAATTTGATGATACTAAAATTGAACATCATGAGAATCAAAGAACACTAAGAATCCTAGTATATAATTCATTTATATCATAAGGAATGAAAAATTACAAGCAAACCTAGTGTTTTTTATAAAGGTAACCACTTTTTGGTTACTATATACTGAGGGGGAATATTTGAAATGTCTTATCAAAAGAAAACCTAATATTACCTATTGATCAAACATCAAGAGGATCCATATATATCTTTTATTTATAAAGGAAGACTTGGTTGGTCATAAATTTCTATATAAAAAGTTTCTTATTTCATTGTTTGTTGGTTCTATGTATTGTATCTAGTTGTTTTAAGGATTACAGGTTCAAGGATATACACATACCTATGTTTATTGTTGATAATAAAAGGGAAATAATTTTTTCTTGGATAATTACCACTATAAACTAGGGACATATTCATAAATTGTAGGTAAAACTCAGTTACAAACCAATACTTCATGTTTATTCTCTCCTACTTATATTACTTGTATCTATCCATACAATGGCCCAAAGGCCTTCAATTTTTATTTTAAAGAAAAGAATCCCCCTTTTAAGGGAATAAGGGGGGGAACCCGAACAGACATCATCGACATAAAACATTCACAAACCGAAGGTCATGTGAGATAAACCAAACTAACTACATGAAGCAACCCCTCCCTAGAAAATGATCACGAAAAACCCCCCACCGGTGCAAGGCTGAATGACAAGCAAGTGTCCTGTGTCAAATCACATTCCAAATCTGATGGCTTTCTCTATACCCTCTCAAGCGTCCAAATCCATAAAGCACTACAACGATGAACAAAAAGCTCTAGAACCTCTTCTGGGGCCTATATTACTTGTATGAAAATCAATGTTAAGAGAAAGTGAGAACCACTCAACAAATAGCAGTAGAAGTTAAAAAGAAAATATTGAAATTGGTATGAGTCACCACATTGATTTTCACCCATTTTAATGTGGTTGTACTGATCATAGTGTCACAATATGTGGCATCAGAGCAACGGTTCCACCTCTGATTGGATTTATAAGAAATTAAAGTTCTAATTATTTTTAAAGTTTTTGAATGATCTTTATAAAGAATCAATAAGTGAGTACTTGGATGATATGTTCGACTGTTGATTAAAATTCAACCTATTCCAAGACTCTCAATAATAAAATTATGATTTAGATGATAAATATGAATAATAAATCACTCTTATAAAATGGGGTTGAAAATTCATTAACCACATGATACTATCATGAATATAACATACCAATCATGAAAGATTAAAAACTAGTGGTTAAAATCACTAACAAGGTGATAGGAAACACTTCTTCATTGGGGGATTCAAATATTTCAAATGAATATGAGGTAGCTATAATTTCTTTACAAAATTATCCCATTTAAGAAACAATTATAAGTTGGGAATATTAAATTTATAGGGATTCAAAAGATGAACCAGTTTCTATTTAAAATATGTCCTACATAAGTGTCTCAAAGAAATATTCACATTTATTTTTTGTTCATTTATAATAATGTGGGAGGATAACACCTAGCTTGATAAAGAATTATAATATTTGTATAAGGCTTTAAAAATGAGTTTTAGTAAGTGTAAAAAGAATAAAAAAGTAGGATCCAAAATGTGAATCAATTGTGGATATTAGGGAAAGGTGATCCTGATTTGAGAATGAGTGGCTCAATTTGATATATGAAAAGTATGAATCTATAAAATTTCTTGAATAAAATAACCATACATTATAATTAGTAATTTTAGTAAAGGATAATAAATTTGGGATCAAAACTAATAAGATCATAAAGAATGATATTCTTTTGAAAGATAATATTCAGATTAATGAAGATAATTATGAGAAAACAAAAAGAAATGTTTAATAAAAGATGAGATCATATTTAAATGATAAAAATATCATCCCCATAAAGTATATACTGTTTGAAGTAAAATAAAAAAAAATTAAATTACATGACTTGAGTCACCATAAGTTTCTAGTGAAAGCATGATATAAAAATAAGTTCTAATGAGGATCATTATGTTAAAAGACTTTTATTACTAGAAATAAGATCCTAAAATAATTATTTTATAATATCAATATAGGAAGAAGGAAACAGGATTCATCCATTAAATACACTAGTTTTACCACTAAATCTTCTTCTATGCACTATTTATGTTTTAAATAAAAATATAGAAAAATATAGATAAATAAAATTTATGAGGAACCCACCAATAGATTAAATTTTTTTGGAAGAACATGTTATATAAATTCCCCACAATAATAATAACCTATAGATAAAATAAAAAACAAGAAATCAAAACTATCTAGATTTTATTTAG
This sequence comes from Viscum album, assembly GCA_963277665.1. NCBI lineage: Eukaryota > Viridiplantae > Streptophyta > Magnoliopsida > Santalales > Viscaceae > Viscum > Viscum album. The sequence goes on along the minus strand of OY728157.1, from coordinate 2,055,114,679 downwards.
AAGAAATGAATAAGGCTGTTTGGATACTGTTGGTGCTGTGTATGGTTTAGGCCTAAGGAACTTGAAGGCAGGAATAATATTTCTACCGTTAGGAATTATATAAATCCGAAATCAAGTGGGATACATGTTTATGTGAAGGAAAGAACATAATAGATCAAAATTGGATAATTTGATATAGGTTTAGAGGCTTGGGTAATCTCTATATTAATCATATTGAGAGTGGTCATATAGAAGAAACAAGTTGGTCCAAAATATCCAAATATGTGCTAAAGAATTTGAAAAAAATAGAAAAAAAATCAATGAAGAAGTAAAGGTGATTTATCTTTAGGTTACATGGAAAATAAGAATGTTGTTAAAATACTATAGAATTCCTAGAAGGATGCTTCACTAAGAATAATAATAAAAATATTCTATTGTGGAATAGAAGATCACACCATAAATCATTACAAACAAGCTATAAAAATCAGTGTTGACGGAGGAAAGATAAATTATCATAGAATTGAATAATCCATAAAATAAATAAAACGATTGGTTCAGTAGAATAATTTTATAATGAAGAATCTAAATTTAGGATAGGTTATCTAAAAATTATAATCCAAGAGTTATTGAGGAGTTGTATAGAAGGTGCATGCAGGAAGGTAACAATTATAAGGAATTTTTGACGTGTTACAATCCAAATAGTATATATTGAAGAAATTAAAGTTCCCACTATGGATTTCAGGAACATTAATTATCAAATAATAATAATAATCCATATAAAATGTTTTTTAAATAATCCAAGACACAACACTACCCAAGAAGAATACAATTTTTAATTTTAAAATAGAAAACATAAAAATTTCTCCCAAAATAGGAGATGAAATTAATGGAGTATCATAGTTGATAAGAAAATCTAAAAATTATTTTTCACACTAAGAAGCTATGGATAACAAACCAATTCCCATATATATTATTTTTTTCTTTTTAGGTAGGGAATTAAAGGTGATGCATGTTTTTAGGGGTAGCGATGAGGATATGAGGATGGTATCAACTATAGATAATGATTTATAAGTTACCATATTAGAAGTGAATCTACATTTAGTACATTGAAAAATATTTGATAAACAAATAATCCTTGATAAAGTGAAGATATGGTGTATCACATTATGGACAGAGGATTGAGAAAGCAACTAGAAGTTAATATTTCATGAAATTTATAGGTCAAAAAAAGTCTTTTGAAATTGTAATTGATGATATGTTCTTTATATTATATCATACTTTTCTTATAAGAATAAATTTTGATATTAAGATGGATACGTAGGATCTATCAATGGAATTATTTTTTTAATAAATTAAAGGGTTTATTTATAAATCTAAACATTGTAATTGTTTTAAATAATTTTGATCTATTTTTGTGATGGGTGCATGAATTCTGGTTGAAAATATTTAAAAAAAATTATTCAATACAAGATATCATCTTGGAAACCTATTTTAAAAGCTCTTTAAAAGATAATTTTAAGTTGTTATCAAATTCTAATATGTTCATAAACAACTTTTTATAAAAATTAGTCCCTAATATTTTCTACACCAAAAATGTATCATGTAGACATAGAGTGGAATAATTTATGGAACATTTATTTAAGAGAAATTATTCCACCCTCTCTTAATATTATTTAAATTTATTTCTAATGTAATGTATAGATAATAAACTAGATGAAAAAATTTTGATATACATTTTTCAAATGGGTATTGGGAAAAAATATAAAAGGGGAGATTTTTTGCCCTAATTGGTTTTGAGTTGTATTTGTTGTAAATAAGTAAGATACCAATAAAAATGATGTCAATATGTGTTTAGAAGAGAATCTTGGAAGAAGAATGGAATATCCAATAATGTTTCTGAGAATATTAAGTTAAATACACAAGACAAGTTGTCTACATGCATTGATTTTTTTATATTATAGAAAACCTTGCAACCTTGAGTTGGAAGTTTTCTTATGATTGATAAATGCTAAAGAAGTATATCAATAATGGTAGAAAAATAGCTAAGGTTATTCATTGAATCCATATAAAATAACAATTATAGAGAGGTTATTTTATTTTATATATTATGGGATATAAATTCATAGTTATTAAATATACTGGTTTCATGAAGTGTTCCATTGAGTATGGATATTTTTGGACATAATATCTCTATGAATAAGTTGAGAAACTGGCTAAAATTTTATTATAATAATGGCTTCACTATATTTGGTGGATGTAAAATATTTATTATTATCATAGAGTGAAGACATATCTTACATAAATAAGATAATTGGACAATGTTTGAGAAAGTGGTGAATTTGTTTGAATCAATGGAAGATCAATTGATATTATCTAAAGTGTATTTATATACAACAGAATTTTTGGAATTATTTATGTGGAAATTAAAGTTGATTTGAAGTTATTATAAAGTATTTTGAAGATTTTAAGTTTTTCAAAGTGGTTTGGAGTAGGCTTGGGAAATTATAGGTTGTAGGTTGTTGGAAATATAATAAAGTACTATATACATAAGATTTTATCAAAGCATACATAAAGGTAAACATCCAATACATAAGAGTTATTTAGTCATACATACATATTGGTCTGGTTCCAAACTAATATATGTAAATGTTCCATAGACGTTCTTAGGTATACTAAAGAGTTTCTAGATAATATGTAAATGAAAAAATATATTAAGTAAGGGTTATCTATACATATTTTCAGGTGACACTATATTTATAATGAATATGTAAAGGAAAATTGAGGAGTTTGAATCATATTTATGGGTTATTCTAATATAAAAAAGGATCAGTAAGAATAATTTTCTCGTGCATAAGGGGCCTTTTAATTTAAATATTGAAAATATGTAAAAGTATTTACATAAACTGATAAATGTAAGGTAAAATCAATGATTTGGAAGGATGTTTAAGGGATACAATGGATATACACAAGAGTAACTTGATTTTATATTACTAAATAAGAGTAATATTCAGATAAAACATTACATGTAAAGGTTTTTTAATTTTTTAAAAATATGGGATTTCCATAAAAAAGAATTCTGAATGGGTATTTAAATATGAAGATTACAAGTTTCAATTTAGTGATTAAAATACCATGATATAGTTAGTGACTAACCATGATTGAAAGAAAGACTAAGAAATATATGAGGAAGAGTCTCATACTTATGGGAAGTCATAAATGGAAGATGTTAATATTATTATATAGATGGTTTTGAATATTTATATTCAAATTAATAGGGAGATGTTGTGAACATTTCTTGTTCAATTTTCATACATTCATTATTGAGAATAATATTAGTTAAATTAGATTGATAATTATGGAAGATTGAATGCGATACTAGAAGGTTGATATTAGAGGGAGATTACTATAGTTTAATATTTTAATAATATACTCATGGGTATTATGATAATATAATAATGTAATACATGGAGATAAAAGTAGAGAGACCCAACACTTCTATTATTGTATAAATACTTTGTGTTAATGAAATGGGAGATACAATGATATTATAAAAGATTGTATTTTTCTTTGAATAAGAATTAGAGGAGGGTGAGAAACTAATATCCTCACAACTAAAAATCCTTATCATGGAAGAACACGAATAATCCTAGACTACGATTCCATTACATCATAAGGATAAAATATTTGTAAATAATCCTACTGATTATTATAGAGACAATAAATTGTTGAGTTCTTTATATTAATAAAGGATATTAGATCTTTTTTTGTGATATAAGACCCATTCTTACCTTCTGATCACAATTCAATGAGGATAAAGTTGAATCTCATATTTTAAGAGAAGTACCTGGTTAAAACTAATATATGAAATAATAAATGGGTGTTTGCTTTACCAATTAGTTTCATGCACTATACCTGGTTAGTACCAAGATTACATGTTCAAATATATACCTGTTACCATGCCCATTCATGATAATAAAAGTTAAGAAGTGTGTGTGTGATGATGATCACCATACAATGTGGATGTATCCATCCACTTTGGAGGTGAACCTTGTTAAGAAACTCTTGTGTGTATTATTGTTGGTTTGCTGCTTATATTATTGTCTTGTAAATAAATTGTAAGACAAAGATAGATCCATTCATTGAATAGGTGTAGAGTTAAGAAATGAAAGATTTAAATTGATAAAACTTAACATATTGATTTATCCCTATCAATGTGGCTTCATTGATCCTAGTTGAATACTAATAAAAATCGAGACATGAATCTAGAATCAATCATATCTAGAGACATATCACTAATAAAATAATGTTAGTTGGAAATGATCTATGAATAATAAAGGAGTTGACTCTATCTATAAATTCATATCATTTCCTACCTTTAAAGTGTTCACACTATTATCCTCTAGGTTAATTTTGTGAAGTAGTTTTGTTTTTTCATAAGTAAATTTTCTTCTATAATTTTAATAGTGTAGTTTAATTTTCATTAGATTTAATTTTTTATTAAAACTTTTATTATTCTATTATTTGAATTATTCTCATATTGTGCCTCTTCAGTTATCATAATTAAGATTATATAACCGAAGGATTGGTCTGAGTGAGGTTTTTTATGATGTTCTTGAATCCCTATTTGTATTTGTTATTGTTTTTATCCAATTTTTATTAAGGAAAGGGGTACGACATGGTTTAGTATGAAAAATATCAACCTTACTATGCAATATTGTCGACCTCATTATATTCCATAATATATAAAAACACCCACCCTTATCTTGAAAATATCTTTATAAAATTATGTTGGTTTAGTTGAGGGATGGATCTATATCTGATGGAGGAAGGTCTGGGATTATTTCACATACATGACTGAGGTGTGTTCATCATGAATGACATTTAGAAGAGGTGTTTATAAGTGTACTGAAGAGATATACTTTGAATGATAAGTTTCATAATAAAATTAGTGGATTGTATATCATGTATGATGGGATGGAATATAAAATAGATGAAAAACAATTTAAATGGATAATGAAGGAACTGAGTATCCAACCCTTGGACCATGAAATTTCGGGCTAACATATGTGTTTTTATACATTAATTTTACTTTTATGTATACAACACACAATAACACCACTAGTTTCTTCTACGTTAAAATTTTAAAAAACTAAAAGGATAAAATGTTAATTAGAATATTGAGTAATTGAAAATGTCATGAAGAGAGACCTACTTGGTCAAATCACCAACTACATTCTAGGTTTTAAAATTATAAGTGAATATGAGACCCAAAATAGACAAAAATCTCTTTAGGATCATTATGAGGGAGCTGAATCAGTCATTAACCATTCTTTTCATTTTTTAAGTATGATTTTCATTAATTTCAATTAAATATAATAATATAAAAAATAGATTCAATGTTTTCCTCAATCCATAACATTTTTGAAATTGTGCAGTTACTGGTAAAAAAATTTAGGGGTGTAATAATCTCTCTGTTGGGATGATGTGTATAGATAAATCATTAAAGATATCATGGAGAAACTTGAAAAAACATACCTCAAAGAATTATCAATGTAATTTACTGATCTATTTGATTACTTTTCCCAATTTAAACCACATGTGGAAAAGAAACTTCCTATTTTCACTACTTTTACTTCCCTCTATTAAAGAAATACTATAGGTTAATCAGATACTCAAGGAAAACCTACTACCCAACTAATACAGATTCACTCAAGAGGAATTTCAAGAATAGAAAAACCTATCAAAAACACCACTAAATAGAGTGGATATTACTTTTGATTCAATTATTTTTGAAATTTTTCTTCTTTTATTGCATTCTAACTCCCTTTAAAATATTAATATATATATTTACAAGACATTCATAGTCTTGGATAGTGTTTTTAATGAATAAGAGTCCACTATCATGGAAAATATTTATTTGGTAGTTTAATAGGAAACCCACCATGAGGTGATGATTGAATAATAAAACCTCAAGGAGCCCATGGTGAGGCAAATGCATCCTCAATAATAAAACACATACCACATAGAGGTGGAAAATAGGAAAATGGATAATAAGAAGAAACCATTTTCTCTTCTCTATTTCCCATTTCAGTCCTATAATTATCTCATTCTTGGGGTTTGTATTATTCCATTATTTTGTGGTTTCCCTCTCTCCATGTCTACTTAACAACAATAAGAAAAAAATAAAGTGTTGTTATTCCTACCACAAAAAACCCTATCCGTATATGGAATTTGGCCAATCTATAAAATTAAAAGATATAGGATAGAAAAACACAACACCCAATTGAGGAAATTGAAGAATAATTTTTTTTATCTCTGTTTTTACAATTTTAATTTTCATCGAATAAATTTTCTCATGAATTTATTTGTTAACTTATAGGTTATTGAGAAATAGTAAGGAAGATCCTAATTTAATCAAATAATAAAATTTATATACCCCCATTCCACTATTTTTCATTAAATCATGAATTATTATTTTTACTTTAAAGGTGTTTTTAATTTCAAGTGTCGAGGATTTCCAACATATGATAGGTTGGGTGTGTGTTTCATTATTTCATTATTTTATTTCAATAAATGGTTTTGAGTGATATTAACTCACTTATATACATCATTTCTTTTAGTTCTATAATATACATAATTAATTTAAGAAAATATGTATTTATTTGTTTATTAATTTGATAATGAATCATAATTAGAACAATATTTAAGTGGACTATATTTTAATAAGATTAAATTGGTTGAAGGAACATGAATTTGAGTAGACCATTACTAAACAAACATTAATTCAAAGAATCATTACTAATAAATTAAATAAAGAAATTTCAATTGGAGTATTTTTAGAATTTGGTCCAAATTTAAGTGTCTCAAAATTTATAAATAATAATGTATGTTTGTGTAAAAAAACAATATCGATAATAATAAAATTTAGGAAATTTAAATATTTATTTTCCAAATCTGAATTCTATTCCTTAGTTATGAAAAATAAACCTTGAGTGGTACCTTTTAATTTTAATGATTTAGTTCCATATTTTCCCTACTCACATAATAAGTGCTACAAAAGTAATGGATCAAATAAATGTGTTTGAATCAGGGCTTGAGTACAGAGATAGATAGAAGGAAACTAGAACACTGAATTTGAATTAACAAGAGGAAAAATAATTTATATAATCTAATTACATTGTGATGAATCCATGTTTTTGAAATTGTAATGTATTTTTGAGAAAATTTAATAATAAGAAATTACAAATTTCATTTCATGATAATGTTGAGATTTAAATTTTTTAGATAATGAACATTCATTGGAAAATTAATTAACATGGAAATAAATGGATTCTATGTTAATAAAGTTATTGAGAGATATTTCTTCCCAGTATTCAATTCGTCCCTAGGATACAACGTTGCTATTTTTGTTACCCTAATTCACTCTCAACCATTCAATAATCGTATATAATCCCATGAGTCACATTTTTATAGTCAATTGTTAAATCAAATATCTCTATCATAACTTGATATAAGAACATTAATGAAGAGAATTTATGGAAATTTATTTAATCTCCAAAGTATGCGGTGGCCAAGAATGTGTGGTCCTATGAAGAATAATACTCTATTAAATATTTTTTTGAATAAATTATTAAATGAATGCAAGGTTCCACCATGTTCTCTTATCATATCTTAAGAAGGGAACAAGGGATTGTGGGGTTATTTGAAGGAATAAAAAATATGAGAAGAATCCAAAATTACCCATAAATGGAGGAATATCACCATTCAATAAAAGATATATAGAAATATTCCATACACAATGAAGTGGATAATACAATCTATAAATTCATCTCATATCTTTCTTTATGAATAATTTTCACACCTTGACTCCTGGATGATGTGGTGAAGTAGTTTTTTTATGTCAGATTTCGTGCCCTATAATCAACTTCATTTTTTTACTTTTGATTGTCATTATATTTAGGATTTTAAAATTAATTAATATCTTATCACACATTGATCATTATTTTGTTCAACCCTAAATGTGATAATTTTCTAGGATACTAGCTACACTTAAAGTACCTCATAGTTCTCTACTATGATGAGATATATAAGATTCTATGAAAATTTACCTCAAACTTATTATTTTTGGTCGAATAACATCAATTTATGGGACATAGATAATACATTCCACATTGAGACACCTTCTCATGGTTCTTGTCCTTGGTAATCTCCATGGAGTAGATATTATGAGAATATAAACCGATACTTGGAATTCTACATGTTTATGTGTCATTGGATATTCCTATATGTAATAATGTGAAATAGTCCTTTGACTATAGTATTTTTATTATTGCATGTAACAACTTGTTTTATTTGATGTATTTCTTAAAATTTCATGAGGATCCATTTTGGAAAAGGTAAATACATTGGGAATGTCATGAGTTGAATTCCATTAATAAATAATGTGAGATCGGAATCATCCCTTGAATTGGAAATGAATAGTCCCTTTGATTGGAATGAAACTATTTGATAAGACAATAGCCATGACATTGATATTAGTGAATTAATTTATGTAAATTCAAAGAGAGTTGAGAAAAAAGTGTGGTGAAATGATATCTAAAACTAAATTGTTGATAGATAATGTTAAAATGGGATTATATTAGATGATATGTGTTCTTAGGAGGTTGTAATGTCCTTATGATGTTAACCTTCATTCTCTATGGATGACTTAACCCATTATTATATAGAAATTTTGATCTTTGGGTAGGTTCTTCCTAATTTCACTAATAAAGGATCCTAGATGGCCACAAAACATGTGTATCCAGAACCTCAGTCAAATTCGATATGAATTAAATACGCTATTATAATAACATTATAAAGACTGGTGGATAATATTTAAATTATTTATTTGTAAAATCCTAGATATTCATTCATCGGTTATTTAAAATAGTATTTTTTATTTTAATATTTCATATAAATTTATTTAATGGGTATATAAATATAATATTTATTTTATGTATTTGTGAATAATGATAATTATTTATTAATTAAATATTCATTATTCTAGGCTGATAATTATTGATAAGATTGAGTGGACCAAGTTATGGTCTATTTGAAAATGATAGATTAAATAATATCTGAATAAATATTAATTTATTTATTTGATAAAAAAATATTTATTTATATGAAATTTCATTCACATGTCGTGATAATAATAATAATATTATTATTTAGAAATGGGGTTCACTAGGGATTAGGAGAATCATTAAAGACCATTATGAATTTATGTTCTCTATCATATCTCTATAAATATCCTACTATTTTATTTTACTAAACCCTAGCCACATTCTTTCAAGAGAACATTATGTACAATAAAAGGGGTATATCCATAGAATTCTCTCATGCGGGAGAAAAATTCTCAAGAACACCATGAATAACATGTGATGAAGATTATCCACCATCATATATATATATTGAAAAAACCTAGAGAATCCTTCAATGTTATTGGGATTCTAATATGTGATAAGTAATAAATAATTAAATATGTAGATACATCCATGATAACATCTGAATAACTCTATAGAAATTTTTAGAGGTTCATGGAGATTGTGTGGATTATCCCAAGAGGGAATCTACACCCTTGTACCACTAATACAACAACGATACCCCAAGAGGTATCAATCGTATTCGAAAATGATGAAATAATTCCAAAGTGGGATAATTCTTAATCTTGATATAAAATAATTATGAAATATGTGTAAAGATACTATTTTATCGATTCTGATGATTCTATTTTTTTTTGATATAAAGATAAATCCAAATATTTTTACCAATTTTCATTGTTGGGAACCCCCGAACCACACTTCCACCACATCTAGAAAACATCAGGGTTTCGGTTATATAATTAAATTTCTTTAATGTTAATTAAATAGTTTAATTTTCTTTATTCATCACTTTTCTTCTCCCTCTTCTCCTTCTATTTTGAGTATTCTTCCTTATCCATGAAACTTTAATGCTCATTATGGTGAGTATATAAAAAAAATTTGGGTTCTACAGGAGGTTTTTCATGGTGTTCTTTAATCCATGTTTTCATTTCTCAATATATTTATTCTACTTTTTATGAGGATGGGTGTGTGACTTGTTTTTTTTGTGATAATTTACCATACTATGGTATATTTTTTATATCATTCTATTCCCTACGTTCTCAAAATTCTCTATACTATGTCAGCCACTCTTCATATAATGGAGTTGGGTTATTCAAGAGGTTAAATGATATATTATTATTCTAGGTATGGTATTGTTTTACATACTATATTGAGGTATGTTCATCATGAAAAATTATTAGTGGAAAAGGTGGGATTTGGTGGGCCGAAGATATATCAAAAGTATTATATGTTTTACAATCAAATTTGGGGATGATAGATCATGTATAATTAGATGAGTTATTGAATGCGTGTGAAAAAATTTAAATATATAATAAAGGAATCCAAGAAGTAAACTATTGGACAATGACTTTTTATTCTAAAATATTTATTTTTCATTTCTTTCATTTTAATTTCATACATCCCATACACAACAACACCCCCTATTTACCATTATTTAAAATATTAAAAATTATAGAAGATAATAAGTGAAATATAATAGTAAGTAATCAATAAATTTCCTCAATATAGAAGAAATTTTTAAAATACCTAGCTCTATTTTAGGTTCAAAAATTGTAAGTGAACCTATGTCCTATAAACTCCATATAATAAGGATCATAATATCTCTAAGGATGATAATTTATTCTTCTAGAAATCCTCTCATCTCTCCCTTTATCCCTCTCCCTCTCTATGTAGAAATAAAATATAAAGAATTAAAATTTTCTATTATTTTCATAATAGAATCCATTCAACAAGTGTAAAGGATAAAATTTGGACTAATGAAAATAAATTTGAGTTACGACATCTATGTTATGTGGTAGAACATTTTATTTATTTATTTATTACATTTTCATCCATTTGTTTGATCTCCCTCTCTATGGAAGAACCTCCCAATATTCATCTTGATGGTAATGTGATATATGAATACACTAATAAATTATATAATCCTAAATTGTTGGATTATGTTGATAAAATGAGTATTTATCACAAAATATTCATATGAAAATGTTACTTTATTATTTGATATACATCATTTGTGAAATTATATTAAATTGATTATTATGAGTAACGAGGAATTATTTCTACAAATTAAATCACGTGTATGAAGTTTTATTATTATTTTAGATGAATTTGATATAGATTAATAATTATTTATTATTAATACATTTTTTGATAACACACCCTTCCTTTAATATTCATGAAATTATAGCAAGGAATTAATATGAAAAAGAATTTAAAATTTTCTTTCTTCAATATATCTTGATTATATATGCTTAAATAAATTTCAAATTTTTTACTATCAAATGTTCTGTAATGACCCAAATCTAGAGCCACTCAACTGGTGCCCCATACCCGGTTCGCCATATGACCTCAAGCGCGTTTCCCAAAACGTCAGAGGCTGCCGACTAGTAGTGAGGGCCTTAGTGAGTCAGTGGGGAAACTATGCCCTCATTTTGTAAAGTATGCAGTGGAAGGAAAATAACATAAACAAGATCAGAAGCACTAAACAACACACGAAAACTGAAACCGAATAGCAGAAGCAATGTATAATGTAATAATGATGTAGCATGACACACGTTTTTATGGAAAGCAGTAAACAATACAACGTGTTGAAATACAACTAAAACTCAAGTAGCAAAAGTAAACAGTAACTCCAGCAGAATCGCGAGCCTAAGATCGGCCCCATTCTCTCCAGCTCTAACCATCAATCAAGCACCTGAGGTAGAAGGGCCTCAATCCCTATCCAAACCTACGACCATATAACCTGTTTGGGCCGAAAAGTAGGACCCAAACAGGGTGTGAGACTAATCCCAGTAGGCAAACACCAAAAGATTTGTGCCCTACTATCAGTGAGCAATATAGAAAAAGTAATGGAAATGAATTCAATAGAGAAATAGGGGTACACTAAATTAAACAATCCTATAATTCTCTATTCACATTTTTTTTATTAATTTAATTCAATCATTTTGTTATAAACCCAAGAATCTTGCAAAATCCCTATAACCCAAAGTCATAGCAAGTAACACAACATGTATCTCAGCAGACTACATAAACTACAAGCAGTACAAACCCAAGATTATTATTTGTCTTGGTGGACTCGTCACAACCAACCAACAATATTTAGTACACTGACCCTCTGGGTGGGTCATGTGGGTAGGCCCTTATGGTCAATAATTTGAACAAAGGCAAAGACACTCTAAGGAGGAACTCAATGTCAATTCCTTGTATAGTCTTGCGGTGATACTACAGACTCTCTAAGGAATCACTTACATATAATTCCCCCTTTAGTCTCGATTCGATAATTATCAGACCCTCTGAGAGAGCACAAATTCAATCCCCCTTATGGTCTCATAATGGTAATAATTAAACAGGCTCTCTGAGGAAGCACTCAATGTCAATTCCCCCTATGGTCTAACTACACCAGGTTCCCGCTGCCCTGAGTAAAGGTAATCATACGTAAATGATTCGTAGCAGCCCTAAGTGTGTTCAGCAACTACTTGGCTAATATCTACAAAGCATCAAAAGAATATAAACAGTAGACAATACATGAAATCAACTATATCAAGGAAAGCAAGCAATGAAACAAGTTCTGCCTCTCAGGCAACCTAATCCAAACGGTGATAAACAAAAAAAACAAGGGAAACACCCATGGGGCGATCCTCAAACATGCTAACAAGAAATTAGTAATCATCTAATAACCTCAAGCATACATGAATCCTAAGGCAGATAACAAAACATAATCAAAACCCTAACTTGAGATACCCGATACATGGGTACCCGACACTTTTTGTGCCAAAAACTCAGAGACATTAAACGTATGGAAACAAACCACCTACCTCAATCCTTGTAGATTGATATACTTGAACCTCAGTCTATGAATCGGCCTAAAATGGAGTAGATCTGTAAAAATGTCTAAAACGTTCAACCTCAGATAACTCACTCGAGAGGAAGAATCAGGAAACAAGGCCAAAGAAGAACCAAGAACTCACCGCTGTGATTCTATTGCAACCAATGGTGTTTGATTCGGATATCCAGTGACGGATCGGTGGATCAGAGAAGATTCGGCCTCCACGGATGCTCTGGGTGGAATTAGGAAGAGAAGAAGAAAAAAAAGGGTTAAGTCGTGACCCCGATCCGATTAATGAAATAAAAAAAAAGTACACAGTGTGTACTTTTATAGTACACAGCTTGTACTTCAGTTTCCCATGAACTGCTTTAAGCGGCCTCCATGTCACCACAAACGGCCGTGTGTGTGGCCTAGACACGGCTAGCAAATGGCCTCGCGCAGCGTCAAAGTACACGGCGTGTACTCTGAAAATTTCTAGATTTTCCCCTTTTTCTCAAAAACGACCAGAAAAGGAAAAAAATACCTGAAAAGAAGGTCCGGGTTCTTACAAACTTCCCCCCTTAATTAAATTCGTCCCTGAATTTCCTAACGAGGCGTAGAAGAAGAACCCTCGAACAACTCCGGCCACTATGATCTCATGTCGGCCTCCCTTTCCCAAGTCTCGTCTTGTACATGGATGTGCTGCCATAGCACCCGTACCAGAGGAACAGACCAGCCACAGAGTGCCTTTGAACTACGATCAATAATCCAAATTGGATGCTCCTCGAACGATGCATCCTAATCCAGCTCAACCTCCTTGGGTTGAAAAACATGAGACGGGTCTAAGAAATACCACCGAAGCTGAGAAACATGGAAGACGTCGTGCATAGACTAGTACTTATGAGGTAACTGCAACCTATAATCAACCAGCCCGACTCTCTCCAGAACCTCAAATGGTCATACGTATCTCAGTGAAATCTTTCCCTATCTCATAATCCTCTTATCTCCCCACCTCGGGGTAACATGCAAGAAAACCTGATCTCTGACCTCGAACTCCAAAGGTCTTCTCCGATGATCAACATATGATTTCTGTCAAGACTGTGCAATATCCATCCTCTTCTAATTCAACTCCACCTGCTATGTGGTCTCCTGAACAAGACGAGGTCCCAACACAACTGCCTCTCCCGCATCCATCCAACACATGGGTGATCGGAACGACCTACCGTACAAATCGTCGTAAGGTTCCATCTGAATAGTTGCTTGAAAACTATTATTAGAGAAAAAATCCACTAGAGGTATATGTTTCTCCCATAACCCTCCAAAATCAAGGACGCATGCTCGTAGCATTTCCTCCAGCACCGGAATCGTGCGCTCCGATTGGCCATCTGTCTAGGGATGGTATGTTATACTCAGAAGTACCTGTGTACCGAAAGCCCTCTGTAGCCCCTGCCAGAAATGCGAAGTAAAGCGAGCGTCCCTATCATAAATGATAGTTTTTGGAACCCCATGAAGTCATACCACCTCATGAATGTACAACCTCCAAAGGTCATCTACACTGAAGGTCTCTTTCATAGGTAAGAAATGTGCAACCTTCGTGAGCCTATCCACTACAACCCGAACCACATCATTCCCTCGAGGCGATCTCGGTAACCCTGTCATGAAATCCATCGCAACATCATTCTATTTCCACTCAGGAATGGGTAACTACTGTAGAAGCCCTTTTATTTGCTGATTATCTTCCTTCACAAGCTGACAGGTGGAGCACCACATAAGAAAACCAGCCACATCCTTCTTCATACCTGGCCATCAATACTAATGGCGTAAGTCTCGATAAATCTTTGTGACACCAGGATGAACTGCCCAGGATGAATCATGAAACTCCCGCATCAGCTCCTCACATATGTCTGCTGAAACCCATACGCAGCCATGAAAACGTAACACCTCATCATCGCCCACTGTCCACCCCGGAGTAGGGTCTCCATCTGACACACCCTCTCGTAGGACTAGGCCTTCTGGGTATGATAAATGCCTCATTCGAACTCAATCCAGAAGAGTGGAGGTAACATCTATAGAAGAAAGAACCATCTATCCCTGTCTATCGTGCACCTCAAAATGCATCTCATAGAATAGAGCGATAAGCTGCCACTCGCTTCTGGCCTCCCGAACTTGCTGTAACTGAGTTCTCCTGCTCAGTGCATTTTCCACAGTATTGTATTTCCCAAGTGTATAAGCAAGCTCGAAGTAGAAAGAATGTAGGTACTCGACCTACCTCCGATGTCTCAGATTTAAGTCACACTACGTGAAGATACAGTTGAAGATCTTGTGGTCAGTATATACCACAAAATGTTCTCCCATAAGATAGTTTCCCCAACAACGCAAAGCATGAACAACAGCATCCAACTCTAGGTCGTGTGTAGGATAGTTCTTCTCATGTGGCCTCAACTGCCGAGATCCATATTCAACAACACGATCCTCCTGTATATGAACTGCTCCAAGCCCGATGCTAGATGTATCACAGAAAACATTATAACTCATGCCCGACTTTGGTAAAACTAAAATCGGTGATGAATTCAATCTCTCCTTCAGCTCATGAAAGGCTGAAATGCAGGATTCTGACCCAACATACTTCACACCTTTCTTAGTCAAGCCTGCCAACGGCGCTTCCAAGCGTGAGAAGTCCTGTATAAACCAACTGTAGTAACCAACCAGTTCTAAGAAGCTTCGTACCTCGAAGATATTCTTCGGTTTCTCCCAGGTAACTACCACCCTCACCTTATCTGGGTTTACTAATACTCCGGTCTCTAAGATGACATGACCCCGGAAGGGAATCTCTTCCATCCAGAAGTGGCACTTAGAGAGCTTAGCATATAACCGATGCTCTATCAGTGTACTCAATACGATCTCAAGATGGGTATCATAGTCATGTTGAGTGTAAGAGTACACCAAGATATCATCCATGAAAACCACCATGAAGGAATCCATGTAAGGATGGAAAAATATGTTCATCAGTGCCATGAAGACTACTAGTGCATTCATGAGACCGAACGGCATAACCAAATACTCGTACAGACCATACCTACTCGGGAAGTTTGTAGGAGGTATATCTGATGGTCTGACCCGCAACAGATGGTACTTGGATCTCAAGTCGATCTTTGAGAACACTCTTTCTCCTCGAAGCTGATCAAAAAGATCATCAATCCTCGGTAAGGGATATCAGTTTTTGGTCGTTAACTAGTTCAGCTTCCGATAATCCACACAAATCTGTAAAGTACCATCTGCCTTCTTCGCAAAGAAAATAGGCGACCCCAATGAGAATTACTGGGTCGGATAAAACCCTTTTCATGAAACTCCTCCAACTTCTTCTTGAGCTCTTTCAACTCAGGCATAGCCATCCTATAAGGAGGTATGGATATCAGTGCTTCTCCTGGCACAAGCTCAATAGAGAAGTCTACCTCACGCTCCGGAGGCAACCCCAAAAAGTGTTCTGGAAAGACATCCGGAAAAATATCAACCAATGGAGGATAATCCATCTGAGAAGTCCCTTGATCGTCCAAATATAAACTAGAAATCTGGGTTGTAACACCACCCAACCCATGATGCTATGGTCCAGTTCTGCTTACCTAGACATCCCATTCGCCCTTGTGAAGAAAAGATCTGCCCTCTGGTGACGTGAAACTCACCCTGCGGCGATAGCAATCGACAAGGGCTGAAAAGGAACTAGCCAGTCCATTCCGAGAATGACATCATAACCTGTCATCTCTGGGACATAATGATCCCACAATAAGTAACACCCACCAACCTCAAGGGGGCACTTCTTGCACTAACACACACTATCAGTTCTAAGTACAAAGGGAGTGTCTAGTGTCATTATATCCTTATAAGTAAAGATAGTAAGTATAACGCTCTCCATAGTATGAATAGAAATAAAGATATGATAAGCTCTCATATCGAGAAGTGTAGAAGATAAAACTGAGGCTACTAATATCGTACCTTGCACTGTGGAAGGTCCAAGATCCTGCTCCTGATGAATCTTCTCTACCGCAAACATCTGGCATGTACCACGGCCCTGTGTAGTAGCCTAATACCCCTGAGCTGATCCTCCTTGAGCCTGACCATTGTGTCCACGGCCTCTACCCTGGCCTGATGGCCTGTAGAACTCCAGCCCCCAGTCTGCTGCAGAACTGGTAAACCTGCTCTTGTACGCGGAGTCGAAACGGATCCTCCTTCACTAGATTCTGGATAAAGAACCTTGAAAGACCGCTGCAGGTGACCCATCTTGGCACAAGCTCGGCACTCCACTGGGTCCCTCGGTCACTGTGTCTTCTTATGCCCATCCTTCCCACACTGGTATCACAGAAGCTTTCTACCTGATGGAACATCTCGATTCCTCGAGTCACCTCATGTAGATTCTCAGTGGTGCTTCCTACTGTCAGAAGGAAGGGTATTAACTCTGGATGTTGAACCACCCTGGCTCACTGCTCCAGTATCCCTCAAGTTCCTCTCTATGATCAATGCTTGGTTGACTGTCAAAGAAATAAAATTCAACTGGAAGACATTCACCTATGATCTGATCTCTAGTCTGAGGCCCTCCTCAAACTTCCTTGCTAAGAACAGCTCGTCATTCCCCAGAACAGGAGTGAAACACTATAACTCAGTGAAACATGGGGAATACTCCATAACTGATAGAGTACCTTGTTGAAGGTTCATGAAATCTCTGGCTCTATCAGACCTCAACATCACTAGGTAAAAGTAGTCATAGAACATATGCTGAAACTCATCCCAAGAAACTATCTGTTGACTCCCTGCCTAAGAAACTATGTCCCACCATCTCTTGGCGGAATCTCACAGTAGGTAAGTCACAAGATTCACCCTTCTATATAGAGGTGTCTCGAGATGATCAAAGATAGAAACCATAGATTCAAACCATGATTTAGCAGCCTGGGGTCCTCCATCCCCTAAGAACGTGGGAGGATGCTGCTGCTGGAAGACTCGCGTAAGCTCTGCCATAGACTGGGAAGGTTTCTGAGCTCCCTTAAAGGTCTGTATAAATCTCATGAATCCCTCATGTAACTATGAGTCTAAACCAGTATACAGGATAACTTCCTGTTCCATATTCGGCATATGGTCATCGTCAGATCCCTGACGTGCAATGGGAGGACGTCTTGGTGGCATGACCCTGCAAGGTCAAAAGCACACCCTTATTAACAACGAGCACAGTTTCAACTTAAGAGAGTGAAAACAGAACAGAAAAGGAAAAACTCTTAAAACTAGGAAAACATGGTTACATGACGTGTAGTCTCTATACACGGTGTGTTCCATAAATATTTTACTTGGGCGTGTACACCGGCCAAGCTGGCTGTGTAAACTCAAACTACACGGCGTGTTCTTACATATACACGGCGTGTACCATCCTTTTTCCTGCTTCCCGATTACTTCTAAATGACTAAGTCACACGGACTATCCCAGCCTAATAGTACACGGTGTGTCTATCCACTACACGGTGTGTCCTTAAGGCTTTTTCCCTTTTCTGTGTCGTTAGTCACACGGACTAGTACACGGGCCACAACTACACGACGTGTCAACAACATACACGGCGTGTTGTCCCTAAGATTTTCCAACCCATGTACTCAACTACACAGCTGGGTCATATAGACCATTACTACACGTCATTTAAACATGGTACACGGCGTATTGTTCCTAATATTTTCCATCCCATGTATTCAACTACACGGATGGATCACACGGAAGAAGAGTACATAACGTGTACTTCAAAGTACACAACATGTATCCGTGAAAAGTAGTTCTTCCCAAACATAAGAACACATGGAATGTGTTCATAAGGCCACACATTGTGTTATCGGGGTTTCTGGGAAGTATGCATACAAAACTCCCCAAAACCACTGAAAAAACTGAAAACTAGCACCTATGTGTCAAATTCCGATCTGTGGGGGCCCATACTCCCTACGAATCAAAGCTTGACATCATAAAAATGCATAAAACAAGTTAACAGTATGATAATCCCATAATCCACCAAATTCTAACCCTCGAGGGCCCATAACACCTCTATGATCAAAGCTTGGCGTCCATGCTAAATAAGCTGAAAGATAAACAATACCCTATCAATATAGCATGCATTTCTATCACAACAACTATCACAACAACTATCACAACCGCATGCATAATCTATCACTAAATCTATCATAACAACATGCAATTTCTAATGCACCATATATGTCATGGTAAAATGCATGAAATGTGATTTTTCTAA
The DNA here is from genome assembly GCA_963277665.1 of Viscum album. Taxonomy (NCBI): domain Eukaryota; kingdom Viridiplantae; phylum Streptophyta; class Magnoliopsida; order Santalales; family Viscaceae; genus Viscum; species Viscum album. Next base: position 2,055,095,484 of record OY728157.1, on the reverse strand, counting down.
CCAGTGCCTATGTGATGCATGAGATGGCACACCCTTATCTCATCAGGTTGCAACAAAATAGAACCACAATCATATAATCTGTAACATCACAAAACAAGTGCATCACCCAATGGTGAAATTTAATCAACTGTAACACTCGCAAAAACTAAAAAGTGCAATTACAAGGTAGTATTGCTTTTCCCTGTACACGGGTTAATTAATCTGGGGCACAGTTAAGTACCAACTACCCATTCCTTCCAATCCCTGTCTATTGTCGCCAAACAGTAAGGAAATAGAAAATAAAGAACCTCCTATGATACCACTTTGTAAAGACCCGAATCCAAATCCACTCAACTGGTTCCCTACACCATGTTCTCCACATGACTTTAAGTGTGTTTCCCCAAACGCCAGAGGCTGCCGATTAGAATTGAGGGCATTGGTGAGTTAGTGGGTAAACTATGCCCTCATTTGGTAAAGTATGAAGTAGAAGGAAAATAACATAAACAATAGCAGAAGCAGTAAACAGCACAGGACAACTGAAACCGAATAGAGGAAGCAATGTATAATGTAATAATGATGCAACATGAAACACATGTCTATGGAAAGCAGTAAACAAAACAACGTGCTGAAATACAACTGAAACCCAAGTAGCAAAAGTAAACAGTAACTCCCGCAACATCGCGAGACTAAGCTCTGTCCCATGCTCTCCAGCTATAACCAACAATCAAGAACCTGAGGTAAAAGGGATATAATCCCTATCCACACCTGCAACCATATGACCTATTTGGGACAAAAAGCAGGACCCAAATAAGGTGTGAGAATAATCCCAGTATGCAACCACCAGAAGATCTGTGCCCTACTATCAGTGAGAAATATAGCAAAAGTAATGGAAATGAATGTAGATGAGAAATAGTGGTACACTAAAGTAAACAATCCTACAATTATCCATTCACATTTATTTATTAATTTAATTCAATAATTTAGTCATCAACCAAAAAATCTTTCAAAATCTTTATAACCCAAAGGCATAGCAAGTAACACAACAAGTATCTCAGTAGACTACATAAACTACAAGAAGTACAAACCCAAGCTTGTTCTTTGTCTTGCTGGACTCATCACAACCAACCAACAATATTTATTACCCTGACCCTCTGGATGGCTCATGTTGGCAGGCCCTTATGTTCAAGCATTCAAACAAAGGCAAAGACACTCTGAGGAAGCAATCAACGTCAATTCCCCCTATGGTCTTGCAGCGATACTACAGACTCTTTGAGGAAGCATTATGTATAATTCCCCCTTTAGTCTCGATTCGATAATTATTAGACCCTCTGAGATAGAACAATGTCAATCCCCCTTATAGTCTCATAATGGTAATAATTAAATAGGCCCTCTATGGAAGCACTCTACATCAATTCCCCCTATGTTCTAACTACACCAGGTTCCCGCTGCCCTGAGTAAAAGCAATCATACGTAAATGATTCATAGCAGCCCTAAGTATGTTCATCAACTACTTGGATAATAGCTACAAAGCATCAAAAGCATATAAATAGTAGGCAATACATGCAATCAACTATATCAAGGCAAGAAAGTAATGCAACAAGGTCTTCCTCTCAGGCAACCTAAGCCAAACATAGATAAACAGCCAGACAAGGGAAACACCCATGGGATGATCCTAAAACATGCTAACAAGTAATTAATAATAATCTAATAACCTCAAGCATACATGAAACCTATGGCAGATAATAAAACAGGATCAAAAACCTAACCTGAGATACCCGATACATGGGTACTCGAAACTTTTGCACCAATAAAATCAGAGACATTCAATATAGGGAAAAAACCACCTACCTCGATCCTCGTAGATTGATATACTTGAACCTCGTCCTGTGAATTGGCCTAGAACAGAGTAGATCTGGAAAAATGTCTAAAACATTCAACCTCATATTAATCACACAAGAGGAAAAATCGGGAAACAAGGTTCAAGAAGAACCAAGAACTCTTTGCTGCAATTCTATTGCAACCGACAGTGTTCGATTCGGATAGTTGGTGACAGATCGGTGTCTCAGAGAAGATTCGGCCTCCTCGGATGCTCTAGGAGAGATTAGGCAGAGAAGAAGACAAAAACAGGGTTAAGTCGCGACCCTGGTCTGATTAATGAAATAAAAAGAAAAGTACAAGGTGTGTACTTTTAGAGTACACAACGTGTACTTCGGTTTTCCGTAATCCTCTTTAAGAGGTCTCCAAATCACCCCACACGGTTGTGTGTGTGGCCCAGACATGACCAGCACATAGTCTCACGCGGCGTTGAAGTACACAGCATGTACTTATAAAGTACATGATGTGTACTCTGAAAATTTCCAGATTTTTCCCTTATTCTAAAAAAAACCAGAAAAGGAAAAACATATATGAAAAGAAGGTCCGCGTTCTTACATGTTCATTTAATATTCACGGGTTAATTAGGATTTTTTATAAAATTAATAATAAAAAACTATAATATTATTTTTATCATTACCTGCACTATATTTTGACCGTCCCATAGAGTTTTGTGATGAAAAAAGATGAATAGTAAATGATTTTGATATAAATAATACCTCATTATTCCTTGAATTCCTGTCTTTTTTTGTTTATTGAAGAATATAGAGGTGTATACCATCTATGGTGGTCTAGCTTAACACTGAACACCATTATTTATTTATTTTCTTATTGATTATTCTTTCCATAGTTTAAAAATGATTATACGACACAAAAATAGAGGACTATCGATGGTACAAGTTCACATTTATCATGACATGACTTTGATAAATGATGAAAATGGAGAATGATTCTAGATAAGCTCTAGTGAAGTGTGATGTAGGTTACAAGGGAAATGAACTCAAATTGTATTGGAGATGTGAATGGAGGGGGATGTGGCCTTTCTTTTCCTAGTGTGAAAAAAGTTCTTGTTCTTGGAGTTTCCCAACTACATAGTGTGTAGTATTTATTCACATGATTTATATATCAATGGTTATGATCAGAAAATAACCATAAATGCCACATATCATATAACCACCTTGATAATATCACTGTGTGGATAGACTCAATAGTGATATGGTTCCCTAATATTATAAATATCATACACCATGTGGAATAGTGCTACATGTCATGTATCATGGGTTGTGTTACATTCATGTATACCATCTAGACACACCATATATCGAGATAAAATCACAAACTATGTGTAAGACCATACACATGATGTATGTTGGGTCCCTTGAATCAATGTTTACTAGAACACACAATGATCAGCTTGGTTAATTACACACATCGTGTACTAAGAGACCTGGTATATACTTTTAGACAAGATGACTGTGTATACCAACAATGCATGTCGAGTGGAGAATAATGTTTCACATACCATTAATGCCACTATACAATCCATTTAACTAGATTCATGATAATTGGGTGATGTCAATAGATGAAAAACCTGACTAAGTGTCTTACACACCATGTACTCTACATTGGTACACCATGTTTAGGGTTATTTCTAATACTCCTTGTATCCATTCATGTGGTTATTAGTTTTTGTGTGTATGAGTAGTCTATTTTGAGTATTTACATATATAATTTAATAATACATATATATTTTTCATTTAGGTTTTATATTTTAGGCTTTTGATAAAATTGAATTTCATCACTTCCTAGAGACAATAATGTGTGTGGATGTAAGATTATAAAAACCATGGGGTTAGTAACCCTCTTGGAGAATATGTATTTATAGGGAAATTTTTCTATATATATCATGGAGTTTTTAAACCTCTTTTATGTATAAGGAATGGGTCCTCCACTCATTGAGTTAGTAACCTTCTCAAAAAATGCACACTATAGACAATAGCGTATGAGTCCCCCTTATGGGTTGACACTCCCACAACTAAAATTATCTCCTTAGAGAATAGTATTGGAAGTCCATTATTAATGATATTAGGGCATAATGTGGAAGCTATAACTGAAATATAATTTTGGTGTACTAGGAAATGTATTGATTTGGGTACTTCATATTACTTTCCAATGTTAGGTATCTGTTGATCCAAGCTATGGAAATCAATGTATAATGCTCTAACGAGGAACAATCCCAATCCATAGCTCTAATATGGTGATAATAGTATTTTGTGGTGCTAGATTTATTGAGATGTCATAGACTCTATGATATTCCTAGGTTCCTTCAACACAGAAGCTATATAGATTCAAATTATGGTTGATACCCTTGGTCACCACTAAGGTGTGACTTAATATTGTGCTATTGATGTTGGACACTTTGGGTCATACATTGAACCAAGGATCCCTAGATACTATTATGATGTAATTATTTATATATTTGAGCTATTTTAAGGAGGTAAGTGACTACCCTATGTTCCAGTATTTCATTCATATTAATAATATATGGGTTTTTCTTATCTCATTCCTTTTTAGTTACTCTCTTATACTAGTGGTTTCATGATGAATTTTTGTTTTACATTTTTTTTATTTTTTAGAGGAATCCTAATGGTTGTATTTATAATAATATCTATATACTGATTATTTCCACATGTGTTGTGTCTATTTAGATGATGAAACAAATTAGACGAGTTTAGTGATATTAGATTTTGAGATGTTTATATAGAAAAGATATGATGCATTATGACACTCACTAGTGAAATTTACAATTAGAGGACCATCCCCAGGAGTTCTTGGAATATGGTTACACATGTTACTTCCTATAAAGTGTTCATACTATGAGGAAATGGTATTCCCTTAGTGCACATATATTTAATATTGTAGTGTAATCATCTGTATTGATCATCTATTGGGGTTACTCATGGGGCATAACATTATATACATGTTGTGAATGAATTCATTTTTAAATGCTTTAGATATTCATTTATATCAATTTCAGTTACTACTTATATTTTTTATATTATATTTATTTTTTTGAACGTTTTTATTATCCTAGGCCTCCCATGTTTGATTATGAATATTTTTTGATATTTTCCATCCCTTGGAAAATTGGAGGTGGGCTTAGTGTGTTACACTTAGCTTATCATCATCCTAGGATAGATCTTGATGGGTTGAGTAATGTCATAAAAGGCCATATATTCCCTAACGATCAAGAAATCTACTCATCAAATAGGGAACAACCCATATATTAGGAAAATTGAGCCAATATTCTCTCACTCTAATCAACTTGATGCATCCCAACTATAATAAACCTTCTTACAAAGATATCCACATAGTCTTACTCCCATCATATGGTGATCATAGAATATATAAATCAAAAATCTCATACCTAATTCTAAACTACAGGAAACATTTCATCTTAATGTTCAACACCCCTACATGGATCTTGACATACTCTTACCAACTATACTTATATTTCAAAAATGACCATAAATAATAACCAATTAATTTAACATGATAAGATCTCTTAGACATGGAAATAAATGGAATCATATTTTATTGGGAAAAATTATGAATAATATAGAAAAACCGTAGTATGATAAAAACCAAAATACTACCCTATATAGTTTACCAAAACTGTGTAGCTAACCATGCCAGCAAATTAAAAACTTTCCCCATGGATAAATTTTCTCAATAATTTAAAATTATGAAAAAAATTATTCAAAACTCTATAAAAAATCATATTTCACATGTAAATAAATTAAATAAAAGAGGAATGACATTTTAAACAATCCAAATTCACTCTATTGATCGTATAATTTTATTTCCTAAGGGAAACCTTACCAAAACTGGTCCAATACTAACTAAACCAATCAAATAGTCACTTTACCAAACCTAAATATACACCCTAGATCTTAATGTGTAAATGAATTATACCATGATTACTCCAATGAAATTTAGAGAACCCAAATCCTAAAAATAACTATATAGATTCTAAAAAACATCTATAAAAACAAAGATAAAAAGGAAGATCACCATCATCGAACACCGACCTAGCCTCATCAGTTCTCCTCAACCAGTTGACAAGAAACCAATAAAAAACCAAAAAAAAAAAAAATTATGTTTCAACCACCAAAATTGGGGAATTTTTCCTTTTCATTTTAAAAAATAAATTGAAATGTAAAATACTATATGGGATCATCTCTAATAAAAAATGTTTAATTGGATCTAAAATCCAAATAAATATGTCTATGAAATAAAATTTTGGAATATATATAACTCACATAAAAATGGATTTTTGGTTATTTTGAAAATCAATATAAGGAATGGGAATAGTTTTATAGAACAATAAATTCATCTTTTATAAATGGATAAACCATATAAAATGTCTATTTTAACTACACCAGCTTGTTCTTTAGAAAACAAGTCATCTATAAAACACATTTTATAATAATTCCCCCTCTTTAATTATAATGGAAACCAAATAAATTAAATCAATGTTAATAGTATATTCCTTAAAAACACATTTAATACATCTAAAACAATATAACAATTTTAAACACCAAAACACATCCTTTTTTTAAATAAATTTATCAACCACATTGAAAATAAGAAGAAAAAAAATTTCCACCATTTTCTAAACTGTTCCAAGGGAATGATATCTTAGGTTTGATCCCTTTATTTTTACCCAAGGAAGAAATCAATTTAAAATATGAATTTAATAATGTGTTAGACTTAACAATAATTTCACTAATATAAAAAATAATTTTTTAACTATGGATGCAAAATGTAAATGAAGATCGTTAAGATAATTATAAAATGAGTCCACAAATGAGATAACACACAAGTCTGTATAGAAAACCAATGTCACAAGACCCATAAATTGATCACCTTAATGGGCTAGTTAATAGTTATATATATATATAGGATTTTTACTAGAAAAAGTTCTCTTCACTATATAAAACCATAATAAAAATCACCAAGAATAAATATAATAGTCATATAATCAATATAATAAAAATATTAAAAAATCCAAAAAATAATAAAACCATTATTCTGGAGCATTCCTCACAAAAGTTTCACAAAATTCAGTAATAACCACTTACCTTGATTACCATCCATAGTTTAATTCATTTTCTATCTATCCTCTAGATCCATCACTCATAACCTATAAATATTAATTCCTAATTTCACAGTTAAATTCAGTGTAAAAATAAGTCCCTATGTTTATGAAAGAAAAAAAAAAGCCTTTTTAAGTGGTGAAATGATTCCAAACTAACCTCAAATAGTGGTAATTATATCAACCCAAAGATGTTTAAACCATCCTAAATAAAATTCTCTACTCTCAAATGGGTTTTTTATGCCCTAGAAAACCCCATATATTAGATTCCAGGATTCATTAAAAAAACTAGGAATTAAGGAAGATGAATATTAAAAGAGGAGAAAAAAATAACCATATCTTACATTAGGGTAAAAAATGTAAAAGTATTGATCCCCAAATAATTGAAATAAATGGAAAAAATAAGGTAAGATCATGTGTCTCATGAAATAGAGTAAAAAATAAAATGTGAGGAGAGAGGGGAGATTCGTAAAAATAATAATCCCAATTTTTAATGGTTTCTTGGTTTAGTTAGTACCATTTTATAAAAGATGTAGCTAATTTTTCTTACTCACTTACTAAATATTATAACCATTTATCATTACTATACATAGATTAAAAATTATGTACCTATTCATTTAAAGCTCATATCCATTAATTTCTAGATCCATTATTTTTTTAATTCACTAAACATTTCATTCTCCTTCAATAACACGTTTTGAAGGTAATTATAGTAATTTATAATTATAAAAATCAAAAATATATTCAAATGATGATTTCTCAATATTAAATTAAATTAAAGAAATTACCTCTCAATTTCAATAACTTAAAGTTCAAAATATTAATTAAATTAAATACTCAAGAAGTTGAGTGTTAAAATTCCCCCTAACATAATGTTTTTCATCATAAAACATTAACTAAGATCAAAGAACATGGTTTTTATAACCTTTCCTTGTCACATTTACATCCTTAAGATTGAGATATATTTATTGTTCTTCTATTGAATCTATAAACGTTCAAGAATAGTTCCCCACTACCAAAATCTCATCCAATCCACTAGGATTTAACCATAACCAATAAAAAATAGTGTGTAAACTCACTCCTGTCACCATTATATTGTTACCTAAACTATCATTCCTTATGATGTTCATTATAATAAAAACTCATCAACCCATGAAATACCTCAGGTCACCCAAACAAAATTAATCAAGAATAGATATTTAGTAGGTCTATTAAAATAAAATGCTCAAAATTCTATGATTCACCATCATCCATTATTTTAATAATAAATGTAAAATATCTATACACCACCACTTGTTAAAATTATAAAAAAATTATAACATTTATGAATACCAAAAAACATCCAAGGGATATTTCAATATCATCTCAGAATCCAAAGGATTTTGTGTAAAAATTATCTCCCTTTGAAATTTTGCATCAAAGTTATTCTATTTAATAAAACCTATTTTTAAATTTTATATTAGATAAATATATTTTTTTATAATTTTAATGTTTCCAAATATTTCATCCCATAAAATTTCAAAAAATCATGGTCACACAAAGAATTTAAATGGAAAATAACTTATATTTTATCAAAATTCATTATGTCATCAATTTTTTTTCATTTTCCAATATTTAAACCATTAACAAATAATATAAAACCATTGTACACCCATCTACTATAAATATTACTTTTTTCAAGATATATTTTCAAAACCATATCCTAAAATTTGAAAATATTTAAAAATAATTAGACTTATTATCCCTTTCAAAATACTAGAACCATTTCGTTGAGAAAGTCACTCAATTATATGAAATCATGTGCAAGTTAATATACATTATATGCCACTAAAATTATACATGAAAATAAAAATAAAACAATATCACTCCCAACTACATCTTATACTTAAATATACATTCATTGTTAATTCCATTTTTTGAAATTCCCTACAACAAACCTTCCAAGACCCAAAAATCTATCATTACCTATTAATATTTGAATTCCTAAAATCCAAAATTTCTTGGAAACATTTTTATAGTAACCTGGACCAAATACCTTCAACATGACTTAATCTAGAATTCCCTAATAAATCAAGCACATCATAATATATGTTATAGGTTAAAAATAATTAGTTATTTCTTAGAAAAGAACATGGGAGACTATTTTCTTAGTAACAAAACCAAAATGTAACATGTAAAGGTTTGTAAAAAATAAAAAATGACTCTTTCCTAACTCATACATGCTTAATAATGAAAGGATCTAAAATTAAAAGAACCTATGGGTACTCACTAGATTTTTAAAACCTATCTTGAAACATGACAAAAATATATAATATAAATTAAATTAATGTAAAAAAGTGAAAGAATCATAATTCCAAGTCATATATAAATACAAAATAGATTGATAAATACAAATCAAGTCTAAATGGCTGATACATGGTTTGGGAAAAAAATAAAATACATGACACAACCTTTTAACTAAAACAAAAACAACATGTCAAACCATTGACCTCCACATCACTGTTCACTATGATCCATATCATCCATCCTGGAATTATACCAATACTCATACATATCATAAGAAAGAAGGTATACCTATAGAAATTTAAATTGAAACCATATGCATGGGTTGTGGGATAGTCTACAAAAATCATAGACCTCCACTATTGTCTTAAAATTCCTTGTGTATATGTAATGAATGTGGATACATGTGAAATTACCATGGAGACTGACATCTAATCTACCTAAAATATAATATAAGTACTCATAATAAAATTTAATAAAAATAATTCATTATTACAAACCTATCCATATATGAATCTATAAATCAATAACAAAAACTACTAATGTAATATCATAGGTTTAACCAACAAACCTCAATAAAATCCTAAAATTACCCAATATCAAACCTATTATGGTAAGAAACATCCCAATAAAAGTTACTTGAATAGGGACCTAGACTTAATTTTTACACCCAACATACATATAAATTAAATAATTCTCCACTTATAATCCCTAAACACATGAAAGTATTTATGTGTCATTACCATGAAATTCTACCACTATACTAATGGAAAATATGGACAAACCTTAACCAAAAATCATGCCATCACTGAATAAGAAAATATCTTTCTTCGACTCCAAATTGAACTTAGAAAATTAAAAACCACAATTTTAATGTAATAAGAAAACCCTACCTATATCCCTATTCTAACCAATAGTATGAAAAAAATAGATAAATTCAAGGTACACTAGACCCCTTACCCCAATCATAAGTATTTAACCCAAATAAGAAAATTTATGAGTCATTTATATTGACCCCCATCCCAAAAAATCCTAATTCGATAAGGTTATCCCACATATTCACTCATTATTCCTTATATATCACTCATAAAATCCAAATATATCATGTAGAATTCTACATCCACTTTCACACTAAAGAGATTTACTCATTAAATGAGGTACAACCCATTTATCAAAAACAATCTAAGTTAACCCACTCTCACTATAATCAATCAAGTGAATTCCACATATGAGAACCCTTTTTTACTTAGAAGTAAATAAAATATCATTATCATTATAGGGTGATCACATAATCAACAAATTAAAAAACCCTCACCTGATCCCAAACCAAGAATAACTTATTACCATAAGGATTAATTTAAAATTATCCCCGGATTCTATGAAGTTCCACAACTAATATGTTATTGGTTAGGATCATAAGAATTAACAAATAAAATAAAATAAAGTTTTATGTTATCTTAAACAGTTGTAAAAACTATGATGATCTACTTCCCAAAATCACACACCCTCTATAGTTTAACAAAAATGTGAAACTAATCACACTTCGATAGAAAAATCCACACCAACTATTGAGATTTACCTAAAAATGAACAATTTGGATAATTTTATCCCAAAAAAAATTCTATATCATTTTTATACCTAAATATTCAAAAAAATATCTGATTTATCAATTTAAAAAAATATAAACTTACTCTACCAAGTTATATAACAACATAGTAATTCCTAAATTGGCACTTATGTGCCTCAAGGGTAAACCCAATATACCATGCTTGCTTCAATGTAATTATAGTTACTGAAATCCTATAAAAATATTTACTACTTAATCATAACCATAAAAAATAGAGATTAACCTTCTTGTGCTTAGAATCATTAGTCCTCCAAAACCTACGAACCATACTAAATGCATGACTGAAACCAAAGTCAAGTAAAGTTTTTAAACTTCTAATTTAGGGCTTCGTTTCCCCATTATTTAAAAAATATGAAAACCCATAAAATAATCTATGATAACCCATACTTTAAAAATGGTAAACTAAATCCAAAAAATGATTCCAACAATGAACATAAGGGAATTAAAACAAAAAACATCAAAAATAAATTTTTTGGTTTTTCTGAAAATGAATGCAAGGAATGAACACATTTAAAAAATACCTTTATTATAAAGAAACTAAAACATTTAAAAATAATATTTAAAACACAAAAAACATTTATTTAATAAATAAACCACCAAAAAACAGTTTATATGATAATTGTCCCTTTTAATTGAAATTTCTTAACAGATAGGAGGAATCGATTATAATCACTAATTTTTTTTAAACATTATTTTTTACATTAACTAAAACAAATTTTTATTTTAAATTAATGTTTTCACCACTTCAAAACCATGTTGAAACCATATTTACTTTATTCTATATCATCACCCAAAGGGAAAAAAAATTTAGGGTAAATCCCACAATTTTAAACTAAAGGATAAATCAATTAAATTATTTTTAACAATAAATTTTCTTAAAACTACTTTTAACAATATAAAAATACATTTTATTCATTGGTGAAAATGGAAATCAATCCCTTCTATAATTCCCTGGTTTGGAGACCACTTGATAGGTTCCCTGGTTTGGTTCACCACATGACCTCAAAAACACCTCCCTATATGCCAAAGGATATTAATTGTTAGTGGTGGTCTATAAGGGTACAATATGGAGACTATACCACCTATACCAGAGTGTGAAATACTAAATAAGTAACTAATAATTTTACACATCAGAGTATATATAATAATAAGAGAACTAAAATATAATCATGCTATAATTAATGTAATACAACATACAAACTCGAATGATCGTGATCAAAAATAAAATAAATATTATGTGGCTCCATGAATAACTCATCTTAACCTTCTGAAAATTTGAGCTATCATACTCTATAATTAAAAAACCATGCCTCTACACAACCTATACCTACAACCAATGAAATCCTACTCGGGGACCCTAGTTAAATGGTGGTCCGACCATGGTTTTATTACATAAACTCATTAGGGAACCACCCAAATTTTACCATTCATACTAGTAATGAAGTGATATGTCATGTGAAATGATCCACTAAAATCCATACATTAATTGTTTTAAATAAATAAATAAATAATCCTATGTTGATCCTTAGGTTCACAAAATTGATCAACCAAACCTAATTTTGCTAGTACTAGTGTGTCTCTAAGCTCCTGAAAATATTATGCCAACCATTTATATAATGGTTCATAGGGAATAACCCAATAATATCTATTTCCCAGGCTCAAATATCCAATAACTAATCATGAAAGTCTTAACAACCATATCCCATTCATCATTGGACGCTATATAACCCCAAAGTATAATTGATGTCTCGAGGAAAATTCCCAGTCATACCATTCAATCTGTAATCAAAGTAATACTCAATGTAACCATTCCAAATAGTCAGATACCAGGCATCCAAGGAATCCTTGTAATGACTCATATATTTCTATAACTTATTTTTATAAATTAATTAGGAAAATTATGAGACCAGTTGCTGAGACAACATGAGATTCTGAGGCCCGGTGTGCCCAGAAAAAATCTTTTAATAATGTTCAGTTTTATTTAAAAATTCTCAGGTGGATAACATTAAACCTTAATAACATCTAAATGGGTTCCTGGATCATGAATCTGAGGGAACCATTTTTTTCATAACAATGATTGTACCTTAGTCATGGCATAACCTTGACCAGTGTGGTTCATGGTTTAAAGTTATATTATAGATGTGAATGTTATTAAAATAATTAAAAAATATATTTTAATTAATGTTACGTGGCATTGTAACAATGATTTTTTTCGTAAATGGGCTGTGTTAGAAAATCCAGGGTTATCAATATAACCCAGGTGTTTTTCTAGTGAAAAGAGGAGAGGCTCTCTCATCAGGGATGATAGATCAATGTTTGGGATTCAGATCAAGCAACGATGGATTTATAAATGATGAAAACTGATTCCTTCTTCATCAGTAATTGATCTAAAACCATAGGTTGGTTGTGAGTTTTGTTAAATTCTCCTTCCCCATTCTCCAAGCCCATGATGAACATGGATTAGTCAATGAACATACTAATCCATGGATGGTGCGTATTGTGGGTTGGGCATAATCTTTTGTGGTGTTGTTTTGGGATTACTCATGTTGAGAATTGCTTGACTTTTCCCTCTGTTCTTAAACTCTAGCATGAACGGATCAAGGATTACCTGAACAAGGTCAATATCCATTCATTTGTGCGTTTTAATGTGATTATACCTCCCCTAATTCCAAATTATTTGTGTTTTGTGATCTGTGATGGCGATATGACCTCGCAATGGCACATGGTGATGGAAGCATGAGGCAGAGGCCGGAGGCGGTGGCTCTAGCCGTTCCAGGAGGGGTATGACAAAGTAAGGTCACTGAAACTATCATAGGGGCACAGCTGGGCCAGTTAGACCTAGTAGGAATCCTGAAAAGAGTGCATCTAGTGGAAGTTGCATCCAGTGGTCCATGCAGGACCGAGGCGATGGGATGGTTTGTGGCATGCAGGTCGTAGGAGACGATCAGACAAGTTTGTCGGTAGGGCGAATGATGGCAGCTGTGGAGGATGCAGTCCAGTGGGACCCTACTAGAGGGAGAACCTAGGGCTCTGCCGTAGGTGTGCGCTAGTCACGCGGATCGGCCATGTGAAATGTGGTTTGGATGAGTTGATCGGGGAGCCACTTGACATGTGGTTAGGAAACCGCGTGAGCTAGGGGTGGGAACCGCCCAATGGGAAACATCCTATGGAGTCATGATTGTTCAAATTATGTGGGCCAAGCTAGAGAAATAGGTCTGCTCCAATAAAATAGTGGGTTGGACCATGTGGCCTCACGGGCCGTGGTCCAGCTGCCCAACAGGCTAGGTTGGTTTGGGCCGGTCTGATTCCATTACACTAAAATGGCCATAACCTTCAAATAAGAGGTTCATTTGATGATCTTTATTTGGTGTTGTGACCCTTTGGAAGAGGAGGTCCTTTTTTATATGCCTCATTTTTTTTATGCACTAGTGTATGTGTAGATTTTCCCTTGGTTCTTTCCTCGATGGTTCAGTTCGATATTATGTCCACATCACTAGATAGTAATCCCCTCTAGAGGTCGAGTCCTATATAGAGTTGTGGAACCCATCCTTAGGATTGGGGTGTTCATATATCACCCATGATGGAGTTTCATGGGAATTGAATTAACCTACAATTATAGGGCCTTAATCCTCCATCCAATGGGCCATATCAGTAGGGTTGTTAGTATCCTATGAGAAGGATTCCCTACGTTATGATCCACATCAGTAGGGTCGTTGGTATCCTCTACAAAGGATCCCCTACATTGTGGGGTAATATAGATTGGGATTTTAGGATCCTCTGGGAAGAATACCCTCTCTATATACCATGACATTGATTAGTGTTTTCTCTTTTTCCAGGGCCCAAAATAGCGGGACCTCTCTGTAAGAGTCTCTGATGATATCAAGGCTCGAGGAGTGAGTTTACCCGAAACGATTGTGTCTCAAGAATAATCCTATCGATGATGTTTGTTTATGACTTACATTCTTAAACATGTGGATAGTAATGAGTATATATTGTTTTTCATGGTATATGTGTTATAGGTATATACCTATGTAGGGATGATTGTGCATTCCTTTGTGGTTTATCATTTTTGGTTTTGGGGTGTCCTACTGAGTATTGTTTCGTTCACCCCTACATAGGCTTTGCCCGCATGTGTTGTGTATTGTGTATATGACCGACATTTTGATAGAGACCTAGATGGTTCAGGACTTGGTTGTGCATATATTGATCAGGGGACGAGGCATCCTTCTACAGCTCCTGATAGTTGACCTACACCTACCCTTCTGGTAGGGTTTTCTATAGATGAGATTCAAGTTCCTGAACATTTCCTTTTAGGTGGGATTTTATTCTAGCCCCATTTACTTTGCATTTTTTTACTCTCATACTTTGTTGTTGGTATCTTCATTGTATGAATTTTTGTTTAATTAGTGTTTTTAGTTTCAGCATTTTGGGCGTGTATATGGGTGTGTGTGTGCATGTACATAGGAAAATGACTCTCCTTTGTTGGATATTCCTACTCTAGTCGTTTTCCCCTATACAATTGGAGGTGGGATTGGGGTAGTCATGGCACAGGCCCCATGGGACGGGTCATGAGAGAGTGGTATCAAAGGGGGTCAGTTCCACATTGGGACCAGAAGTTTGTGAGATTGGTTTGGGTAAGCTATGTTAATTGTTTTGAGTTTGGATTTCAGGCCAGGGACTTCAGTGTTTGTGTGGAAGTTGAAGTATCCATACACCAAGACTCCAGGAACCTTTTTCCTAACTCGGTACATAAAAAACCCTTGGTGTAGTGGAATTAATGGTACATTTATCATATACAAATGGGTTTTGTTTTCCATGTCATTATTTCATCAGCTCTCTAGATATAAACTATTAATTGTGGTTCATCTTGATTTTTTTCAGGATTCCTCCATGCATACTACTAACCAGGATTTCATTGTTTGACCATGAGGATGGTATGTCTAGCGATGATGCATCTGTACAGAGACTAGTATCAGAGATAGCACCATTGGGTGGTGCACCTGTGATACCACCACATGTCGAGAAACATTTACTACCAGTGATATCAGCATAGGATGCACACAGGAAAAGTGCATTTAATGATTTCTAGATGTAGTGACCTCCCAGGTTCAGGGGTGATACAGACACCATGGTATCTGGGGATTGGCTGGAGGTAGTCACTTGTGTCTTTTGAATAGCGAGGAAACATTCTGACCAGATGGTGGTTCTATCCATGAGCCTTATTCAAGGCTCAACGGGGCGATGGTGGATATTAGTGTCCCAGAAACATGACGAGGTGACTCTCTTTTGGGAGTACTTTTAGTGTCTCTTTAGTTAGGAGGTCTTTCGAGCTATGTTGTGGTCAGTTTCAATATGAGAGACCCTCTATCTACAATTGAGTAGTAATATGGTTGCGGAGTACTCGACAAGGTTCACCAACCTATCTCGTTACTCCAAAGATATGGTGTGGGACCCATTATTCAGGGCTCAGAAATTTAATAAGGTTATACATAGGTAGGTCAGGGAGTCAATGATATCCCTTAGCATTCTGACTTATGTTGGGGTACTGGAGTAATATCTACTAATGGAAAGCTTTCAAGCAGAGTAGACACCAATTGTGGGAGCTACCAGCGGGCATAAGATAGCTGAGTCTTCAGTAGTAGGTAGTCAGCAATAGTCATAGAGTTCCCAACAGAAAAACATCATTAGGAGGCTACCCCAAGATATCAGTTCAGTGGTGCAGGGATACCACAGTAGATCGAGATAGCCTAAAGATATATGGTGTTACACATGCAACAACGAGGGGCATCTGCTATGGGATTGCTTGACCCAATGTACGGATGATCAAGGGAAGGTTGAGGGACCACCGGAGAAGAGGTACATTTTTGCTCAGGGGGGTCTGTTGGGCGTAAGACATGGAAGTGGAGAAGGTAGAGTAGTAGGTGGTGGGTGGAGGTTTGAGGTACTGCCACCACAACCCCATGGTAGTCCACCATGGGCTCTGGGAGCCAATGGATAGGGGAGAGTCTATCTTCAGGAGATGGAGTCTTACGATCATGGTGCTCAATATATGATTAGAGGTATGATCTATGTCTTCTCCACTCTATTTGTAGTTTTCATAGACACAGGTGACAGTCACGCCTTCCTTTTTATGGAATTTGTTCAGAGATCATAGATTCTGGTAGTGTCATTGTCTCGATCCATACATTTAGAGACTCCTAAGGGAGGGGATTCAATGATCACACATAGGTTATAGTAGTGTGAGATTACTCATGGAGGTGAGAGATTCAGTTGGGATCTCTTAGTAGCGGCATCGATGCCTTATGACGTCATTTTGGGTGTAGACTAGTTATCCATAGTCCATGCATAGATTGACTATTTTAGGCACAAAGTGCGGTGTGTACATTGATATGGGACTAGGTTTTCCTTTATCAGTGAAAATGAAATGAAAAAAAATGTTGGATAGACTTTATCAGAGGAGCGTGTAGTCAATTAATCACCAGTTCTCTAGCATCACCTTCGGTATAGTTTATAATGAGATTCATTGGTTTCCAACAGTGGAGGAGGTGTATGTGGATTTCATTCCAGAGTATGTCCATGGATTGACTCCAAAAATGGTGGTTGACTTATACATTGATTTGTGCCCCAAGAAGACACCAATATCTACACCTTCACATCAGATTTCTCCCAAAGATCTTCGTGAGTTGAGGGTACAACTAGAGGACCTATAGAGGAATGGCTCTGTGAGGTCCAGCATTTCACCCTGGGAGTCCCTGGTTTTGTTTTCCAAGAAGTTAGATGGGATATTAAGGATATGTGTGGAATTAAGGTGCCTAAATCATGTAACCATGAAAAATAAATATCCATTATTATGAATTGACAACTTCTTCGATCAGTTGAAGGGGAAAAGATGGTTCTCAAAGATAGACATCAGGTCTGGATATCATCAGCTTCATGTATGGAATGGGGATGTAACTAAGAAAACCTTTATATGTCTATATGGCCATTATGGGTACTTTTTAATTCTATTTTGTGTGAACAACAACATTGTAGTGTTCATGGGACTCATGAATATAATATTCTAACCCTATTTAGACCGGTTCTTCATGGTCTTTATTGATGAAATACCGGTGTACTTGGTATCCAAAGAGGAACACATGATACACTTGACAGTGGTCATGGAAACACTCTGCGAGCACTCAATTTATGGGAATCTCTTGAAGTGTAATTTATGGATTCATGAGGCCTACTATCAAGAAAACATCATTTCATAGGCTGGAGTTGTAGTGGATCCAGTGAAGATTGAGGCGGTTCTTGCTTGGGAGCCACCTAAGAGTGTCACTGAGGTGAGGATTTTCATGGGGTTGGATGAGAATTATCAAAAATTTGTGCCCCAAATTTCTAGGTTATACGAACCCTTGATGGATTTGACATGGAAGGGGAATCCATTCGTGTGGATGGAGAAGCGCCAACAGTGTTTTCAAGAGATGAGGTAGAGGATGTTAAGGGCCCCCATCTTGAGACTACTAGAGGAGGGTGTTATGTATGTAGTGTTCGGCGATGCATCAGGGACTCTACTAGGTTCTGTCCTAGTCCATGGGGAATTAGTTATTGCCTACAGTTTATGACATTTAATAAAACATGAGAACAACTACCCAACCCATTTTCTTGAGCTAGCAATACTGGTCTTCACATTGAATATGTGGAGACATTAACTGATGGGAGAGTGGTTTATTGTCTACTATGGCCAAAAGATCATCAACTATATATTTTCATAGAGGGATCTAAACATCAGATAGAGGTGGTGTCTAGACTTCCTCTAGGACTATGACTTCAAGAATATATATACTCCTCGGAAGGGGAACATGGTGGTAGATGCACTCAGCAAGAGATCTAGATTTTAGTTGTTGAGTGTGGCATTGGAGAAGCTGGTTACACTACAAATATCCTTTGTGGATGATGATGATGGAGAAACATACCTTTAGTCAATGGTTTTCACCCCTCCACTCTTATAGTGAGTTAGGGAGGCACAGCTTGGGGATATCAACTGTTAGACCAAACATACTCAGTTTTCTACAATATAGGCCCTTAATTTATATTCAATAGTTGGGGAGCATGTCATTAGCTTTAGAGGGTGTATTGTTGTACCAGTGGCATTGAGAGAGGAGTTTCTGAAGGATTTTTACACATCCCCTTTGGAGGTACATCTGGGTGTATCAAAGATGTACTAGGATCTCAAACATTAGTTCTAGTGGTCAGGGATGAAGAAGACAGTGACCAAGTTTGTTTCTTGGTGCTTCACTTATTTGTAAGTGAAGGTAGAGAATCATGTTACATTAAGTTTGAATCATACACTCAAGGTGCTAGAGTAGAAGTGGGATGGGATATTGATAGAATTTGTGATTGGTTTACAACCCATATCTAGGGGACATGACACCATCTGGGTGATCATTGAACAACTCATGAAATCAGCCCACATCCTACCTATCCATGAGTAGAGCTCGGTAGAGGGATTGGGACGCCTCTAAGTTCGAGAGATAGCACAACATCAAGGGATTCCATTGATGATCATTTAAAAATATAATGATCATTTTAAATCCTGACTATGGAAGGTACTTCATAATTCATTCGTGACTCAATTGTGTTTGCGAAAGAAATTTCATCCCCAAATGGATGGTCTGATGGAGTGGACCATCTAGGTTCTAGATGACATGATACATGCTTTAATCCTAGACTTTTTCCATAGTTGGGAGGATCACCTACCTCTGGTGGAGTTCTCGTACTATAACAATAACCACTACACCATTGATATGGAACCATTAAAGGCCCTATATGGGAGACCATGTAGGTCGCCGCTGTTACTAGATAGACCCAGGGGATTCATCACTCATGGGACCAGAGTTGGTGCAAGCTACCACCGAGAAGGTATAGATTATCCAGGAGTAAATGAGTACTTTATAGAGAAAATAGAAATCATATGTTGATAGAAGACGGAATCCATTGGAGTTTGAGGAGGGATACCAGGTTTTCCTACATATCTCACCTTGATAGGGATTGTGTATATTTGGTCGAGGCGTCTATTTATCTCTAAGATACATTGGATGTTTGAAAATTCTATGTAGAGTTAGAGAAGTGTTGTACCAACTAGATCTACCTCCACAGATGCATCAGGTTCATGATGTCTTCCATATGTCACAGATAAGGTGGTACATGCATGATCCATCACACGTTATCAATTGGGGCAAGATCTACATTGATGATGGGTAATCCTTTGCGATGTACCCAGTGATGATCGAGGATCGATAGGAGCGGATCCTTCATGGGTGGTCGATTCCTCTTGTGAACATTCCTTGGAAGCATGTGAGTTTTCGAGAGAGTACTTGGTAGTGGGATACCCATATTTTTTCTCAATACCCTTTCTTTTTTTGAGTAAACCATGATTTGGATTTTTGGGACACAAATCCCAAAGGTGGGGAGAAAATAATGACTCATATTTTCCCCAGTTTATTTTTATAAATTAATTAGAGAAATTATGAGACCAAGTGATGAGATGAAATGAGATTTTGAGACTCTGTGTGCCCAAAAAAAATATTTGATTAAAGTTCAATTATAATTAAAATTTCTCAGGTGGATAAATATGAACATTAATAACTTCTAAATGGGTGCTCGGGTCAAAAATATGATGTCATCACTACTTTCAGAACAACAACATTACCATAGGAAGGGCCTAACCTTAATCGACATTGGTTAAGAGTGGAAGTTATTTTTTGGATGTGAACATTATTATAATAATTAATAAAAAATATTTTAATGGAAGCTACATGGAAATTATGTGATGGTTTTTCTTCTTAAATGAGCCTTGTTAGAAAATCCAGGGTTATCGAGATAACATTAGAGTTTTTTTGAGGATAGGAGGAGAGGCTCTCTTATCTGCGATGATGGATTGATAATTGGGAATCAGATCAATCATCGATAGATTGAAAAATCAAGAACATGGATTTATTATTCGTCAACAATCAATCCAAACACCTAGGTAGGGTGTGAGTTTTTTTTTATTATCCTTCCCCGCTCATTATCCCCATGACAAATGTGGATAAGTCAATGAACATGATAATCCACGGATCGTGAATATTGCAGGTTGGGCTTAATCTATTGCGATGTTGTTTTGGGATGACTAATGTTGAGAATTTCTTTATTTTTTCCTCTGTTATTAAACTCTAACATGAATGGATCAAGGCCAACCTGAACTAGTCCAAGATCCATTCATTTGGGAATTTTCCTTTCCTTTTCCCTCCTCTAATTCCTTGTTATTTGTTTTTTATGATCCATGATGGAAATGTGACCCCACGATGACACATGGAGACTGCGACATAAGGAAGAGGTTGGAGGAGGCTACTCCAACTGTTCTAGGTGGGCTGTGAGATTTTGGGGCCACTGGTAGGGCGGCTGACGGCAGAGGAAGCACCAGTCTAGCGATGCAGTCATGCCAGGAGGACCCAAAAAGAAGGATTCTGATGGTGGTGACATCCTTCAGTATAAGTGATACCATAGCGACGAGATGGACCATTATTCATAGGCTGATGGCGGAGATTGGACAAGGCCGCAGGTAGGGCAGATGCAGTCTAATGGGAGCGCATTAGAGGGAGACCTTTCAGCTCCTCCACAGGTGTGTGCTGGTCACGTGGAATGATCGCATTGATCATGGAGCCGTATGGAACTTGGTTGGGTGACTGTGTGTGCCAGGGGAAGGTGTGTCAAGGCCAGCAACATTCTTTGGAGTCATGCTGGCCCACACGATATTGTTCCGGATGGAGAAACCAGACCACTCCGGTAGCCCTGTTGGCGGGACCGCATATCCCAACAGGCCTAGCCAGTTCGGGCTAGCCCTAACTGACTGGGTCGGGTCAGGTCGGCTGGCCGGGCAGGGTCTCCCTAGGGTGGGTCCAGACTCATTACACTAAAATGGCCATAAATTTTAAATGGGGAGGTTGATTTGATTATCTGCCTTTGGCGTTGGGACCCTTGCAACAAGGAGGTACTTTTTGATATGGCTCAGTGGTTTTTAATATAGACTACAATAGGTGTATATTTTCCTTTAGTTTTTTCCTCAAGTGTTTAGTATGATATTACATCCACATCACTGGATAATAATCCCCTATAAAGGTAGAGTCTCGGATATAGTTGTCTGGAGTGATCCTCTCTCACCCCTGATAGAGTTATGTTTGAATTGACGTGACCTACGAACGCAGGGCGTTAATCCTCCATCTAGTGGCCCATATTGGTAGGGTTTTCAATATACTCTAAGAAGGATCCCCTGCATTACCAGCTGCATCGGTAGGGTTTTTGGTATCCTCTGAGAAGGATCTCCTACGTTGCAGGGTAATATAGATTGGGTTGTCAGTATCTTCTAGTATGGATCCCTTCTCTGTATACCATAACCCGGACTAGTGTTTTCTCTTTGGGAGTGTAACAAATGAGCGGGACCTCTTTGTACAAGTCTCTGATGATATCAAGGCTCGAGGAGTGAGTAATCACGAAATGAGCAGGTCTTGAGTATAATCCTATGGATAATGTTTGGTTGTGACTTATATTATTTACCTTGTGTCTAATAATGAGTATATCTAGTTTTTTTTGTATATGTGTTATAGGCATATACCTGTGTAGTGTGGATTCTGTATTCCTTTATGGTTTATCCATTATGGTTTCAGGGTGGTCTACTGAGTACTATTTTACTCACCCCTACACAGGCTTTGTCTAGATGTGTCTTGTCTTATATAGACGATCGACATTTTGATGCAGATTAAGGTGTGACAGGACCAGGTGGTGCATAGAGTGGTTAGGAAGATGATGCATGCTTCTACAACTTTTAACGACTGACTTACACCTACCCTTCAGGTTGGGTTTTCTATGGATGAGATTCATGAGCTGGTACTTTTCCTTCTTGTTGGGATTGTATTCTGGCCCTATTTACTATCTAGTTTTGTTCTTCCATACTCTTTTATTTCATTCATAGTGGTATGCATGCTTATATATTCAGTGTTTTCATTTTCCTAATTTTGGGCTTGGAGATGGGTGCGTGTGTGCATGTACTTAAGAAAATTCCTCTCATTTGTGGGATATACCTACTCGGTACTAGTCGCCAGCACCTGGCCTATTGGATGTGGGCTTGGGGTAGTCTCGAAATGGGCCCCGGTGAATGGGTCAGTACAATCTTGATCAAGAACATGCAATATCATCAAGCTCAGCTGGATGGATCCCTATGCTAACCAAAGAATATCATGATAATAATAATAATGATGATGATTAGAATCCCAAATCCCAAGAGAGCATAAGAGGGGGACACCCCCTATTAAAATTTGATGAATTTTTTTTACAAATTGACACATTTTTAAGGCCATCAACTAATGGTTATCCACCTGAAAATCATAATTTGACACATTTTTATTGGCCAAAACTTGACTTTGACAACAATTGTTAATAAATTGGTAGTAGAAGGTAAAAATAAAACCATATATGGTATGATATATTTGAATTTATTTTTTTAATAGATGTATAATACAATAATATTTTTTATATAGGCGGTTCATATGTGTATGAAGAAAGTAAAACATAAGGTAAGGAATTTACATCTCACTTTTTACTTCTATAAGATGCATTCTATATTCAACACCCACTTCCTTCATGTGGTGTATATAATGCACATGAATTTATTTAATGATTCTCTGCCATTTTTTTGGTTTTTACATATCCATATATGATCTCTCTTTCATGGGATTTATGGTTGAAAATTAATCAATGTAGTAAGTGATTTTTTTCATAATTTTTCTTCCTTGAGACATATGTTATGTAATGAACCATATTCTATTATTAGGTGTATATACAACCCCTTTGACGTGTAATATTTTGAATTTATTTATACTCAGGATATTTTATGTATAATTTTATATTATTCCTTCATGGGTATTATGATTTAATGTTACCAAAGTGGTAATGATTTTATGTTACAATATCATCATTTATCATGATTGTTTATGATTATGTTTTGGATAATAAATTGTATAATATATCTCTCAATAAATTATTGAATTTTATTCACTATTTATTAATTACATTTTCATTAAATTTTACCATTTTACACTATTTTCTAGTTAAAATATTTTATAAAATGTTTTTAATAAAATCCAACTTCATTTCTCTCTTCGTCCGAGAATCCGTTTTCTTCCAAAAATATTTTTTCTAATTTTTTTTAAAAAAAAATTATTACTATCCTAAAATTTTTAAAAGATATTTTTACACATGTTTGAATTTTTTTAAAAATGTATGAATGTAATCTTCATGTCATTTTCCAAATAATTCCCATTTGTATTTTATCAAAAATGTGAAAGGAATCTTTGTTTTAATGTGTATAAGAAGAAAAAAAATCCCTTCGTCATTTTTTAATGATTGCATTATATGTTTTCAATTATATTTTAAAAGAAAAATATTTTCAGAATGGTTTATGTTTTAAAAATTGTTTTTCAAGGTGGAAAGGATATACTCTTCAAGAAATGTTTTAATCGATAATTGAAAATCATTTTCCATCGAAGATGGAATCCTTTGTTGTTACATATGATTTATTAGGGATATGAACCAAGGAGACCATTATCATTATTTCTACAAATGGTTCATTATGGAAATATGTTTATGAAACGTGTTTCTCATCCATGTGTTATACTATTATAGAATTTATATGAAACATACTTATTTATCACGGGTTATGCTATGATGAAATGATGAAATGATTATGAAACCTATCTCTCTTGCAGTGGTAATAATAGGATGAATTGTTTATTAATCCCATTTAATTTAATGGGTCATGATATGATGAATTTTTTATTATCTTGTGGAACACATATATATGATTTTCATTATGTGATTGGTGGGAACTATATCACCCTCCAATGAATTAGGAAATGATTAATATCTCACAAGATAGACAATAATGGAATTGAGAGTGTACCCAGTTGATTAATGGACTTTTTCTACTATGGTGCTCTTGGTAGTGAACTGTGAATACTCTGATGTTATTCATGGACCTATCTTTCATGTGAAAAATGTTATGTGAAAACCTTATTATATGTTCACAGTGTTAGGTGTGGACCTATAATTTATGTTTATAATGATATGAAAAGGCTTATCTTTGATATCTATAATGATATGAGTGGAACTATTTTTGATGTCTATAAGTTTATGCAAGGTCTCAATTTTGTGTCCCTTACTTAATGAGTGTACTTGTTTCTATTTATACATGTTCAAAATGTTATAATCTGATGTTTTTGACATAGCTATATGTATTATGCTATTTTTTTTACTCTCATGGATCTCATTATATGATTTATTTGTGATTCATGTCTCAGGAACTGAAGAGTTTTCATTCATACCTCTACATTATTATCTTTGTTTTGTATATTATAGTTTTCAAATGTTAATATCATCTTATGATACCCTTATACTTATTACATAGTTATGTGATCATTGATATCTCACTTTTTTACCCTTACTAAGAATTTAAAATCACCCTTTCTTATGTTTCCTTTCCCTATGTTATGAAGAATGGTTTTAAGTGGGGTTTGTTTGTGAAGATCATTAAAGGGAAAATTATTTTTATGAGATGTTGAAGATATTTCACTAAGTTAAATGATTGTGTACCTTGTCTCCAAATACACTAATCCATTTTGGTCCTCAAGCATGTTTTTTTGTAATATATTGAATATTCTTCTAAAAATATGTAATATCCATTTAGGAGAATCCCGGGTTGCTATATAGAATCCCATGTAAATGACTTATTTTTTGTATCTTCCATGATTTATAAAAGAAACATCTAAAATACCTAAATCCACTGATAAATTCAAAAAAAAAGATAAAGAGTAAGAAAATAGAATGTAAAATGGATTTTAACCTAGATTTATGTAAAAAATGAGAGAATATTGAGCCCCAAATGGTTTTTATGAAAAGCGAAAAAAGTGTAAGGTCTCTCAACTAACATGATTGAAAATTACAAAAAAGAGAGTGGAAGGAATATTACAAATAAAAACATTTTTTTAAGCTGTTTTGTTTTGTTAATCTTGTTTTATAAATTCTATATCTAGCCATGATTATCCACTACCCAAATCTAAGAGACCTTTTTCAATATATGTGAATGGTTTATAAGAAATCCACTAAACCGGGAATAACCCAAATCATTTAATTTATATATAATTTTCCATAATTGTAACCAAACACTTCCTCTCATTCAAATAAATTTTTCCAATGATCATTATAGGCCTTTATAAACTCCAAACTCCATTTAAATGATTATTTCATCAAAATAAATCAAATAAAAAATGACTCTTCAATTTTTACATGTTAAAATCTATAATATTCATTTAATTAAATACTTAGAGAAATGTGTTACAACTCTCATACCCATAATTATTTTTCACTTTAAAAAAGCCATATAATATCTATTATTAATTTTTTTGGCAATACTTTGTTAAATCCTCTTCCCCAAAATGAAGTATCTTTATTAAACTTCCATTACATCCATCAACCTATGAGTGAAACACTATGAAATGTAACATTTACCTAATCTACCAAGATTTAACTATAACCAATGATCACAGATGATGCATATACACACTACCATAAGCATGATTCCATTATTCAAATAATACTATATTATGATTCCCCTTTCCCTATGGACTCATTTAGAAAAAAAACTATAATTAAAACCCCAAAAAATCATTTACAAATATTATAAGACTCAATAAAAACTAAACATTAAAAATCCCTTGGATCTCCATAAACACATAATTCAAAAACAAATGTGAAATGGTTTTGCACCACTATTCACCAAAATTTTAAAACCTTTTAAAAATAATTATGATCCCCAATACAATATAAGGGATTTTTTTATAATTTCATGACATACCAAAGTATTTGTGTAAAAATATAATCCCTTTGGATTTTTCACTAACATAACACTATTTAAAATCACCCATTTTCAAATTCAAAAGTTAAAAATAACTATTATATATATATTAACAAAATCTCTGATTTCCAAATTCTTAAAAATATTAAATTTCAAAAAATATTAGTATCACAATTAATTTAAAGTGAAACCAACTTATAAATAATTTTCAAAATTCATTTCATCACACTACATGTATTGTTTTAATTTTACAAAATTTAATCCATCCAAAAATAAATTCTAACCATTAAATACATATATTTTTTGAAGCCATTATTAAACCCTAATGTTTAAAAAATTTGTATTTCTAAATTATAAAAAAGAAAATGATACTTTAAATCCATTTAAAACATCCATAAAAATATCTGTCAGTTGGTAAATTAATTATAATAAATCACACAAAAGTCCATATAACATATATTCAACTAATATGATGCATGAAAAAATATATAAAAATAGGTACTATTTAGTCAATAAACACAAATACTGTTTCATTATTCATTTCATTAAAGGAACTTCAAATTGGACACCTCACTACACTTAAAGTGCTTATTGCCTAACACATGACTTCCTTGGAAAATTATTTTTCACTCATGGTTGTACTGACTAGGCATTCATGAAACCCAATGTCCACATCTCGATAATTTTTCCCACCCTTGACTGAATCAATTCCACTAAACTTAGATATATTTAATACTATTTTGTAATAACCCAAATGGAATACCCCCCATGTGACTATATCTAGAATTATTCAAGGTATCAATTACACCACCATGTATACTAGAGGCATCCAATAAGAGGCGGGGGCTCAAAACACGCCTTAGAGAGACAATTCCTTCAATAACAAAACCAAGTGAGATTATGATGAGATTTTTTAAAAATATAGCATGAACTGTCTACATATCGAACAAGTTTAGGAATAAAAGGTCTTATAAGTAAAATAGTCAATGGGTCCTCATTGGATATTGAAACCTAAAAAAGAATCACAACACAAATAAATAATCCACAAGTAATGCATAAACATAAGTAGAAACATCATAATTTAATTTTTATGTAAATTAAATATGTATAAATTATGATAAAGGACAAGAGGGTTGATACACAAATAAAATAAAAGATATAAACTTTGACCTAGCACAACAAAAACAACCAAACCATTACGCTCCATGAAATAACTCACCATGTTCAATTAACCCCATAAAAATTATATACTCATAACCACACACATTATGAGAAATAAGGTCTACCCTAGCAAACTTGAAGCCGCACAATGTTTATAGGTAATGGTGAGTCGGCCAACCCAATAGGATTACCCCATTTTCCTCAAATCATATGAGAAAATGTTACAAATGTAGACACATGTCTAATTTCTATAGTGAGTGACACTCAACCCAACTAAAATATTTCATAGATAAAAATAATAAAATGTTTTAAAAGAAATTATAGGTACATTAATAAAACATGTATGAATCCAAAAAATGATCCCAAAATATAAAAAATGTAATAACCATGGTTCTAATCTTCCTGATTCATGCCTATATCTTAGTAATCACACCTAGCCTATCCACCACATAAAATTTTTTCAACCAGGAACCCATAAACACATCAAAGTATTGATAGATTATTCTCATGACTCGCTAACACTTAGATAATGGAAAAAAGGTTAAACTAATGGGTTTTTATGGATCAAAAAACACTTGTTCAACAAATAAAAAATCATTAAAAACCTCAAATACCAATAAAATTATTCATTTAAAACTAAATAATGAATAAACTAAAATTATTAATGTGTAACATTTAGTATCGAATATTTTTTCATCAATCATAAATACCTTATTAATGAAGATTACTAAATAATAACAGAATTACTATTCCCTCAAAAATGAATCCATGGATCCATTGAATCAATCGTTGCTTGGGTGGAATCTACCTTATATCAAATATATTCTAGTATCTATTAGGATTTAAGGAATAAGGATAAAGTGATATTCAAGAAGAATATAAGAATTAGTAGGAGGCTTGGGCATGGCCAATTACACCATCACAATGTGTACCGCCTCTTTATATAGACATCTGGGTACTCCCAATCCAACTATAGAATTTACATGAATTCAATTTAACATTCAATTAAAATTACCCAGTTATAAATAGTTTATATCCTTCAAAAAAATAAAATTCCAAGCATTTCATCACATGTAATTTAATAATCCATGATACATTTCATAGATGAGATAATAAATACTATAATTCAATATTTATATTATTTATAATAAAATAATTAAATGTTTTTTATATAATAATATTAGAACACAACACAACACAATATCAATATATCATATAATATGATTACCCAAGGTATTGTAACCTTTCAATATATTTATATCATTAGTAATGATTTACCTAAATAGCATGTTACATGTATGTATATCATATCATATAATATCCCATATTGTCGCATTTGATATGGAAAAGTACACATAAATTGTGTATGTTTTTAGGGTATATCTCTTTCAATCTCTCACTTTCAATAAATCCTCATATACTTTAGTATATTTCACCTTATATTGTATCATATAGAATAACTAGTGAAATCATATCCAAAACTCATTTTAGGAATATTCCAAAACACTTTTGGAAATCTATCATCAAATTCACCATACATTATATCTTATGCAATACCTTGTGAATATCCATAAAAAACTCCCATTGTATAAAATCTAAAACACATTTAGATATGATCTCCCTATTCTGTGAAAGTAAATTAACATTCAATAAACCATAAAGTGAGAAACAATTGGCCTTTATAACATTGAATGGAGATATTAATATCCAAATTCATTAATGTAAGAAAATAGTGTCCTCTAAAAAAGAATCAGTGATACCTAATATAAAATAGGATCTAGAATTATCACTATAGAAAATGAAACTCTATATCTATTTCCACCAGCTGTATAATATAAAAAAAATCATTTTCGTATGATACCATTGTCTAGGGAATCAATTAACTTTGAGACACAGAGTATGTCAATCGTTTATAGCCACTCATATTTTAATGATTCTCTTATTATAGACCGGCTAGGTAGATGAATAACTCACATTTCATTTTCCTTCATGGATTACCACACCAATTGAACCCAATAAAATATACAAGTACACAACATTTATTTTCTAGGTATAAGCATACACTCATTTAGTATATCTCAATCGAATCCTTAGATGATATACTTGTCATGTGAGAGGAATAATGCCATATTTTTTATGCCTTAACCAATAGCATGATCAGTAAGATACACAACCACTCCGAATTAAATAAGCCTCTTATTTTGAATAATAAAGGTATAAAATTATGAATGTTCTCATGCTAGGAATTAATACAAACTCATGTATTTTGGAAATTCAAACATGAAACATGCATCTATAGTATACTAATTACAAAGTTCATGACATACTATGTTGTATACTTGGGGGTTCATACAGGGTAAAATACTAATTTTATGCCTAATGAACATATTTTATATCTCTATATAAAATAGTAATCATTCTAACCTTACAATTTCATTATTACCAATAATACTACCTCATGAACATCAATTTGGGTTAACTCAAAGCCACACCTTTAGAGGTTAATTATCATTTCACTTTAGAAAATATATACAGGAAATATAAAAGAATGATAAATTGGAAAATACCATTGATATAACATGATATATTTTGTATTCTTAAATTTATTTAAGTGTATTAAAAAACCATACATAACTGTTTGTTTACTCAGATCATATATGATAGACATCTAGAGAGGCTCTATGTTTGCTACCCTTTTAATGTTTTATTAATCTCATTACGTATCTAAATAATTCCCACCACATATCTATATGATCATTTGATAAAACCTGCCAATTAAACCCTTTTAGTGTGTGACATATATGAAAATAGTTATTTTAAATAATTGTTACAATACCCAACCCACTGGAGGTCTCCAGGTCTTTGGTAAGCTAAGTATTCTACCCCAAGTCTTCTTCCAAAAGGCTTGGGGCTATTGACTAGAATTGAGTAGGTATATCAGAAAATTATGGGATTCCTTATACTGATGTTACTACACACATATACACACACCCATATCTCCATATATATGTTCTAAAGTAATGAAAAATCAGAAAAAACTGGAATCTTTAATGTATACATGACCTATATAATCCCAAAAGAGTGTATGAAATAAAAAAATAAAGTAAATATGAAAAACAGATGCCCAAAACAATAAAGTAGGTCCTATATTATAACTATAGACATACTATGATAGTACAACAACTAAAATTTCTGATCATTGATCCACTACCATTTCCATCGATCACCACTAAACAAAAACCTCTCCAATACTACTAAGATCTTCATTGTATAACTTGTCATCTGCATATGGAATGAAACATGTTGAATGATCCCAAGCATGGTTGGGTTTATAAATGACCAGTAGGACAGCCCAAAATTACAAAAAGTAATATATTAAGAGTAGAGAGTCATCTTGAAAGCATAATCGAGAGGATAATGAAAGTAGAACCAATATAATATTAAGAAGGCACCCAACCAGAGTGTACATTATCAGTTTTCACAACCATCCCAAGGATTCCAAATGTTAACCAAGATATACATGTAGTATGATTGTAACACCCCAGGTAAATAAAGAATTTGACATTTTCATATTTATCCATATTTATGAATAAAATATTAATATGACTTTAAAGGGGACGCTATGCTCGATGGCGTACCCAACATGCAACAACGAGTTTCTTGGGAATCTTACGTTGCACTCTAATAATAAACTAATATTACTTTAAATGGGAGATAACATGTAGCCGTTGTATTGGAAGAAATGGATATAAATAACTAAAATATGATTATATATGTTTTTAAATGTTTTTACATTTATCCAATAAAAGATAAAGGCTTAAAATACGGAAAGAATTCAATTTTAGGCGTATATGCCCTAGTTTTCACTAAAGGTTCACTTATCACCTTTTGATGGTGAACCGTCATTAAATATAGTTGTGTTCACTCTTATACATTCTATTGGACCAAATAAAACTCTTCTTAAGAATTGGGACATAAAAATTTACTTTGTGTAAATTTTTGGTATCTTTCTGATAAAGTTCATTTTTTAATGAATAGTGTAAAATGTTGTATTTTAATTCAAAACCTCTTTTTAATCTAATTTATTTATATGATTATATTATATTTTGAATTGTTTTTAAAGTGAAATTAAAATATATTTTTACCATTAAATCCAATAGTGGTCGTTGGAATTAATTTCACTTTGAAATCAGACTTAAACTAGTGTCAATCTTTTGATACTTATTGTTTCATAAAAACACGCTATTTGCTCTGACAGCGGGAATTAATTATTAAATTAATTAATGTTACTTAAATGTTTTGAATTTTGTAAAATAGACTTCATTTTTTAATTTGTAATATCAAATATATCTTAGGGTGAATTTTTGGGATTTTTCTTAAAAACTTCAATTTTTGATGAATAGTGAAACCACTAAGTGGTACTTATAAAAACTGATTTTTCCGTTTAAATAAAATTTTTCCATCTTTGTGTTTTGAATTTCAAAAATCCGACATACATGGTTGTCATTAAGAGGTAAAATGTGGTTCAAAGGGATAAAAATAATTTTTTGCTGAATAGTGACTTATTAAGTTTTTAATCGCGATTAGAGGTAATTAGTATAGTTTATGGTAAGAATAATGTTTTAATAAAATTAAATGACCTAGACACATGTCCTACACTCATTTTATGTGTCATTGCCAACCAAGAAAATCCATGGGTCAACTTGGGGACCCCATGGAGCCACTTTGGTTGGGAAATGACATAAATATCTTTTTATTTAATGTTAAAGTAAAAATGACACAAACACGAGATGTTTTACTAAAACAATTTTTACATGGGGTTATACAAGTCATATTTTTGACTATAAATAGTCATTGGGAAGCTAAAAATATTTCATACATCATAGTAGTTTTTTTATAATTTTTAGACATTAAATAAATTAAAGTATATATGACATCATGATGATGCAGCGATGACCTCATTATTTAACGATTTAAATAAAATGGAAAGATAATGTAATATCTAAGACCTACACATGTCCAAAACCTATTGTATGAGTGTATTTCGAACCCTTATCATCTTATACTCGAAATACATCAATTTGGGACCTTTAAAATCCGAAACCCTTTTGAAAATAAAGTAACATTTTGTAACTTTACAGGAGTGTCCCTCCTCTCCTCTTATAAAAGGCCACCAACTCTACCTCCTTACCCACACTCCCAAAGCCTTTGGCTCAGCCAACCCCTTACAATTTTGTCTCTAAACTTACCACTATTACTCCTTTAAGCCTCACTTTGGGCATAAGTCTTCCCAAGGAATCCTTTGAGCTCAAACCAAAGGGATTTACCCGATTTTAAGGTAATGTCTTCACTTGTGTCCTTTTGTTTTATTTTGCTTATCCAACCCCCTAAACTCTTTTTATTCATTTATTTTGTAACACATCCAGTATCTTAAATATACTAGGATGTTTTATAAGAATTATTCTAGCTACACTTACACACACCTACATCTAATGGTTAAAGAACATACTGTTTTTGTGGATGGCGAATTTCTGCCTCCCGAAACGATGATTGTTCAACATTCTTCTAACACCTTCAAAGGTGGCCATTAAGATGACACTATATTTATATATGATATCTGATATGTTTATGTTTTACTTAAGCTTATTTATTTTTCATTTATTTCATTCCCTTATGGTTTCCATTATGGGTAAACGCGATATCTTCATTTAAGGAAGTGCGGACTACCGCCCCCTCAAAGTGATTTGATTCGTTATTACCATATGTGGTACGTATAAAGGGTATATTTAATGATATTATATATGATACCATACTGTAATTAAAATACTATTATGTATCATTATGTTTTAATTCCATTAAATATGAAATAGAAATGGAAGTAGCGTTCATGCGTACGTACGGCTTACCGTCTCCATGAACGGTACATTTCATTTCTTATCTCAAAATGTTATGTAATATTATAAGTACATATATATAATGGATATATATGTAATATATTACATCTAAATTATGGATATCATTCTGTAATTATAACATATATATATCTCTATCATTTTGTTTTAATTCCATTAATATGACAAAAAAATGAAAGTAGCATTCATGCGTACGTACGGCCTACCGTCTCCATGAACGGTGCTTTTCATTTTTTTATCTCCAAATGATATGGAATAGTATGAAATGAATATTTAATGGATATATATGATATTTTAATCATTAATACTATTCTTTAAATTATTTAATTATTACTACATGGGCAATCTTTTTTCCAACAAGTTCAATTTTTGACTCATGTACCAAACATCGACAAAAACGTCTGATATGAACTCATATTATTAACCAATTATTATAAATTTAAAATATGTTATATGAACTGAATAATAATATTTATATGAGGTCTTTAATAAATTATAAATTGACCAAAGTTTATTATTCAGGAATATAAAGAAACGAACAAGACAAGTTGGACTTGAGGTAAGGGATCCTACACCTCTCTTTCTTTTTAAGTACACTCTTTTATGTCATTCCTTTTAAGAACATCTTTCTTATGATTGGGATGTTCTTTTATATTACTCCTACTGTACTTATTATTTTCATATGATGAGAGACCCTATTTTATCTCATCAATCCATTTTGGAAGTTTTGAGTGGCGCCGTTAGGTTGCCGAATTTTCGTAAGGGATTTTTCATCTCACTTTTATTCCTATGAGATTTATGCTACATTTTCCAAAATTTCCTTTGAGTGGTGTATTTACTTCCCATTATTTTACTCATTGTGTAATATAATTTCTTTTATGAGTATTTACATCAATGTTGTAGTGTCCTTATTTCACGAGGTGTATGTTTTGAAAGAAACCCATGTCGGTAAGGGAACCTTTCACCCTCCTCTTTTTAAAAGACTTCTTTTGTTGGGTCTTTTAATTTACATATTGTTATGTTGGGATATGTCCTCATATATCCTTATAGATGTAAATTTTATGTCCAAGTGATGAGATGCCCTTTTTTTATCTCTCATCAACTCATTTTGATGTGACGACGTTAGGCTGTCAAGGGAACTTCTTAACCCAATTTCGATTTCTTTGGGTTCAACAAGTAGTTATTGAATATGTCATCCTTTGAATATGTGTGAATGACCTTTGATTATTTTACACTTAATATCCACTTATATTTGGTGTATTCGTTTGTCACACATAATTATGTAATTGATTTATCCTTAAACCAAGGATATCGTCTTTGTAAGGGACTTCGTCTCAATCTCCTTTCATTGAGGCATATTTTGTTTTATACATAACCTTCTTTTATACGGTGTATAAACCCATTTGACTTTTATGTTTATTCAAAAGGAATCTTTTTTATACGAAGCGTTTACTAAACGACAAAAGGGAATGTTTTTGTCGTACGTATGCGGCGACAACGACTTCTCTGCCGCCGTGACCATTATTTGAGTTTCGGCTTCCTCTATAAGCCATATTTTTTTTAAAAGAAAAATAAATACCATGCTTTACTTTTCTTTTATTTTGGTATTGAAAATGGTTTTCATAATGTTTTTAAATCAATGTGTTGTATTGATATCTTGTGATTGAAAGGTGGAAATGTTATGTTTCCTTTATGCATGTTTTATGTGATACGATTATGTTGAGGTTCTTGGGCATTATTATGAAGACGGGTGGTTCTGTGATAGACTAAGGGCGGGTGAGCCTGATATAGCTTTCTAATGCATTGGGTAACGCGAAGGAGTGAAACGTTAAAGTTTCTTCGAATAGATTTAGGGAATATACTGTGATGGGTATTCCAAACGTAACCAAGAGGGTTACTCCCTACGTAAGAATGTTATGAATGCCTCATGTTACCTTTATGTCTTATGATTTATATGATTTATTCATAATTTTATGAGGTATGTTGAAGTGCTTATGTTTTATGGGTAAAGTATGATTTCATTCTTATGTATACATGTACACATGTTTCCTTTCCATATTTTTATATCCCTTACTGAGATTTTTATACTCATCCCAAGTTTTTCAAATGTTTTTCACAGGTCAAGGGAAGGGCACATGATGTGATGATAGTGTCAAGGATGTGTCAAGAAAGAATCCATGTTTTATTTTAAATATGTCTCCATTGATGGGAAGAATGAATACTATCTTTTATGTAACCAATTTGTTTAAATGTGGAATGTAATGCAAGTTTCATGATTTAATTCTCTAAAACTCTAAATCTGAAAAGATCCTCAATGTGTAATCTTGTAATAACTCAAGATTAAGTAAGGTTTAAGGCTGGGGACTTATAATGATTCTTCAACCCATGTAACCTCTCTGAACTTATAATATAGGATCACATTCCCCTTTTTGTGTTGGTATGGATGCTGAACTCTGGTAGAGAATCTCACACCCTGCCTGAGCTTATTAGATAGGGGATAATAAATTTGCAGATGGAGGATCTCACGCCCAATATTGGGAGGATGGATTCCAACCCTATTAAATTTTTAGGTAGAGTATCCCATTCCCAAGATTCATGGGAAGGATTATTTTACCTTTATAGGTATTTTAAGAGGTTATTATGCTTGACTCTCTATTCAATGTGTTGTCGCTCACAATAGATGTCCATAAGATGAGTCTGAATTCTGAGATACTAATGAAACTGATGTACTCCATTTTCCTTAGTTATCCTCCCAAATTTTAGGTAAAAGTTCCACCATCACATTTTACAAGGAATTTTTCTCATAAGTGAATTCACAAAGGCCCCAAAATAAGAAAAATATAAGTACATATTGTGTCTAACTGGTAAACAATGTGCACTCTCAGGTGGGACACTTGACCTTGGATTTCCGCCCAACATGGAATCAAGAAGTCAACTATCTGACATGTGATTATATTACCATGGTGTTTAGGTATAAGGATCATCACTTGAAATTTTCTTCTACCCAAGTCTTACTCCACTGGGTGTTCTATGAGGTATATCCCTTCACACATGGAATGGGAGGTAACATAGATACTAGTGCGTGTACTCACTGTACATGTCGATTTTGATGGATAGGATTCACAAGGTGTGTCAGTTAGTCACATGTAAATATTATATTTCACTTCCCTAGAAACCCTAGTCACAACAATGACGAGACATACGATGTGTGTTCTTCTGAACTACATGCCTTATAGTCATAGGTTCTATAAAATCTTTGCACAGTTTACACCCCTCCAAGATCTTTACTTCCTTAACTAATTTGATCATGATATCTAGTAAAAGCTTCTACAATATGCATTGATTAACAAAAATTACTTAACAAAATTTTGATTCCATCTTCCATAGTTAGGAAATCATTTTATTTTCACCTCTCATGAAAGGTCCATCACCCCTCAAAAACTACATCATGCTACCATCGATACCCAATCCTTCTCTATATTTCAATCATAATAATAAAAACTCTACCACACTAAAAATGAATAGATAAAACATAAAAATGATCTTTTGAACTAATTATTGATCACACAATTAATTGGTTACATGTATATGGTTAAACACCAACCAAAAAGAATACATATAATGAATGCACATAGAATGTATGGAGAGATCCATAAAACACTAAACATAGGAATGGATATTGGATATGTTCATTTTGACCATTGTTAATTGATATAAATTTAAGTTTGATGGATGAAGTGAAATTAAAATAATCATTCCAAAAATTATAGTTATGATATACAAAAATCTAGAAAAATAATTTAAATTAACCAGACTTGAAAATAATTGATTCTGGATAATATTTTTATAAGCTAATACATAATCTCATCAAAATAAAAAGTAGTGATAAATCTAGAAAAAAATAAATACATCAAGAATATATTGATAATTATATAGGAACATATTTATATGTGATTTGGTCAATGAATATTCTATGTTCTTCATTTATTCTTCAACCTGGGATCATCCATCAATGAATTCACCACCAAGGTTTCATCTGGTTACCTCTCAATTATATATGGTTGTGTGGATAACCCTAGAGAATAAATAAAAAGAGGCATAAAATATATCTAATGAATTGATAATTATAACCAAATAAATTAATTAGATGAACTTATTCATTTTTAATCTACCCATGACTTTACATCATCCAAAAACATGATGTGAATGAAATTTATGTTTAATTTGGGGTAAATCCCACTTTCTAAATTTAATGAAGGTCATAGGTTTCCCCTAAGAGATCCCATTAAAATTGAAATAAATTATTTTTATAAACAAAATCATATATTTAATATATTTAATATATTGACATCATGAACACATGATTCTAAGAAAAATATGTTGACTCCACACCTTGTGCTGTAAAAACTATTCAAAATATTCAAGGAGACATTCAATAATAAAAGAATCCATTAAACTATCCCCAACTTCAAGTATCTTCATTTGAAAAAGAAATATGTAATAAGATACGTCGGGATACTGATCTCACATCATGTTCTCCTTCTCATAGATGATCTCATGGAGATTCTCATGTTGTCATAGAATGGGTAGAAGGGAAATCATTTAACCATGAAGGATCATTTAATATTAATACATGATCACCACTAAGTAATATGAAAAGGTGTATTGATTGAATGGCCCAAAGACCTTTAATTTTTATTTGTTAATGATAATACCCCTTTTTAAGGGTTGTAGGGGTACCCTTACATATTCTGTATGCTTCGTGACAATATAGGACCCAAAGGTCTTAAAGGAATTAATTCTATACTATGAATACCAGAAACTACCCCTCCCCAAAGTCTTCATCATGATCAGATCTCGACCATTTCATGGTTGTTTGACTATCCTTCCTATATAGAGATACACCATCCTAGTACCGATGGAAAATTCCATACGCTCTCATTATTCCAAATCTAATAGATCTACTCTAGTGAATGTACATGATTTGAATCCGACTATAGAGAATGTTCCTTGTAGAATATATTTGGTTTATGTCTTCACATCATGGGTCCCGAAGGACTTGAGGTGTCATCAAGGCCTTAAGGTTTCCCAAAGACCTTAAGGTGTCCCAAAATCAATATTGACTCAAAGGCCTAGGTGGCCAGAACGCCTTAAGGACTCCAAGACCAAACCGTTGGCCCGAAGGTGAATAGTTATGGATATTATAGTACTGAACAATATCTTCTATTGTAACTAATACACTAGCTACAACAATAATTCCAAAGTAACCCCAAATTATGCCTCTTCATGGATTCCAACTTACCCCAGTAGAAAAATTATGACGAGTCGTACACATATCCCCTCAACTATGAAATGTGAATGACGTCATGAAATTATTCCATTTATTGAGGTAAATCTAGGTGGTACATAACCTCACCAATCCTGTTAAGAATCTGTAATGGATTTATGAACCTCAAATATAACTTTACACTCTGGCCAAATCATTGGGAACTACGCTAAGGAGATAACTCTAGCGACACATGGTTTCCCTCATTGAACTCTAGAGGCCTACATCATTGGCTCGTGTATGAATTATAATGTCTATGATCTATTTTTATCTACTCCTAGATGTTATAAAATTTATTTTTCATTTCCCGTAGAGTTTTTTCCACATAGGTGCTAATTTTTCAACTCTTTCCAACACAGTGGTGACCTGTAAGGTCTCCCAAGAAGGAAATTGAATGGAAATATACTCATAGTAGTTTTTTAACTATTATTTTATGAAATATATAATAACTAGAGGTGATCCTCATAGATTCATCCAAAAATATAGATAAAATATTATAGAATGTCCTGAAGGACATGAATGGTCTACTTTGTATGTTAGTCTGTCTAGGGGTGGAATACCATGTTAATTCACAACCAAGCCCCATAATCCTCTTACATCCATATCTATAATAAATATATGAATCAAGGATCATAAACAGATACAATCATTAAGGGACCACCATGAATCTAAAAAATATTCTACATGTAGAAGTGTCTCAAGAATTCAACTGAAATCTGCACTCCAATAGATATAAAGTATGCCAAAATTGTGAGTTGAACTAAGATCACCTAGATGGTGTCTTGATATCTCACTATGTGTGGATATAATATAATTAAATCAATGGATATTCCATACCACTTCCATTTTCATACCTTAAGGGGTTGGTTCAATCATATTGGGACAAGATTCTCCTCCTTTATCCACTGTTAGGAAAATAATAAATAGATAAACATAGAAACACTCTTATTCATCCCTATCAAACAAAACTATCATGGGAGATATTAGTATATCATTTTCACTCTAGAATGTACCACTTGGGGATATGTATGAAACTCTCTCAACCCATCTTGTCATTGTGAGATTTATAGAATCCTCCACCTCTAAAAGAGGATAATGTACTACCCATATTTAAATAATTTATCAAAAGCATATCTGGTGGACATATAGTCATGTAAGACCACATAATAAATATCTAAAAGTTATGATTCCTTCACATGATGTAGAAGTAGAGGGGGAACAACAATAAACTTAATATATGTGTTATTATCTCTTGCACAAAAGATAATTGAAAATTTGATAAATTCTATAAATTATCACCTAACAACAATGAATAAGATTTCATACTAAGATAATTTGATACCACATTACCATTTATAGGAGTATATACTATCTTGAAGTCATAATTTTTTAGGAACTACATCTTCTTCCGCTGTCATGGTTCGAGATATCTTAGAGTGAATAGGTACTTGAAAATCTTATGACCATAATACTTGAAAACCTACTCACTAAGAAGATAGTTTCACCAAGACTTTCAAGAGAACACTACAACTACCAGCCCTAAATCATGGGTTGTATAGTTCTTCCCCTGGGTCATATCTACCTTGTCTCATACAAAATTATTTTCTGATTCTTCACCAATACACACCCAATCTTGGAATAGGATCACACATAACACTATGTACTCATCCCCCTCAACCAAAAATCTTAGAATAGGATCACACATCAAACATTGTCAAATAACCTCAATGTTATTCTATCATTTCTTTATCCAGACAAAAGGTTTCCCTTTACAAGTCAAGGTAGTCAAGAGAGTCTAAATCCTATAGAAATATGGGAATATCTGTAAGAATATCTAGCCATCCCAAGGAAGCTTTATACCTCTGTTACACTCTTGTGTGGATCCCAATCATGTACTAGTTTAATATTCACTAGGTCTACAACTACACCCTCATTTGAATTGAAATTTATTTGAAATTGTACCTCTCTAATCTTGAACTAACTATATGGAAGTTTTCTATATAGATATTTCTCTTGAAGTATGTCTAGGTCTATCCTCAGTTTCTCTACATACTAAACCTTCAATGCTCAATAAATGAGTATGAAATCAATAAATACCACTATGAACCGATCTAGGAAAGGATTAAAGATTCCTTCATGATTCCCACAAACTACACAAGAATTTCATCACCCTAAATGGAATCATCAAGTACTTTTAATGACCACAGTGACATTGGAGTGTCATTTTCTATATATCCTCTTCACGTACTCATATATGGAGATATCCTAATCCAATGTTAATATTCAAGAATAACATGGACACTCTCAACTAATCAATGAGATCATTGATCCTTGATAATGTATATTTATTGTTAATGGTCAAATAATTCAGGTTGTGGAAATCAACAC
The DNA here is from genome assembly GCA_963277665.1 of Viscum album. NCBI lineage: Eukaryota > Viridiplantae > Streptophyta > Magnoliopsida > Santalales > Viscaceae > Viscum > Viscum album. Next base: position 2,055,053,850 of record OY728157.1, on the reverse strand, counting down.
ATAAACATAGGATTACATCCACCTTCTTGAAAATTAATGATGGAGTTGCCCAGGAAGCATATTTTATTTGATGAAGTGTTAAGAACATGACCCTAGTAGACCAGATCAAATACCTTTTTTATTACATTGGTATGATTAAAAGGAAGTCTCATTATAAAGGACCAATTAGTTTAGAAATTTTAGAATCAATATTATATACATGAACATTACATTACAACATGAAATGAAAAACAACAAAGGAACTTAATTGAAAACATCCATAAAAAATAGATTATCCCTATTATTCAATCATTATATACCTCTTCACATCCTAGAGGAAAATAAAACATAATAAAGGGGTGGGATAAAATTTTCAATATGAGTATTTAATACAGTAGGAGCATAAATAATAATGCATGGTTATTAACTGAAAGTAAACACGCCATTAAAACATAATATTGAGCATAATATATAAGGAATAAAATATGATTAAATAATTCCATAATAATATATAACCAAGAATATTCTACTAGTCTAAAAATAACAGGGACTATCAATTACTAGTTTTTTAGTGAGGGAATGCATAATTCCAGACATAATAAACATACCTTTAAGGACTCAATTAAGACACCATATATAATGGGTAAAAACCCCAGTCTAGTTTGTCTCATGATACCTGTAGATGCATTGAGGGTATATAGTAGGCCCCATCATTCACCTACTAATTCTAATTCATTACTCATAGGAACGTGGATAAACATAAAAAACATATACATATGAAATTTAAATAACTTCCCCTAATTTGTAAACATAATCATAAACCATTTAATAAAATATGGTGGATGATAAACATAAGATATAAACCTCAAAAAATAATAAAATTAAACGTACAAAAATACTCTAATGAAATAGTCAAGGAATTCTTGGGAGAAAAAACCCTTTTTTACTTTTCAAAGAAGAGTTCTTTGGGAAAAGAATAATTTTTATTTGTGATGATTTTTTGTATAAAACTAGAAATTAATACATATATTTTTTCATGGAAAAATTATTGATATTATAAAAACTAAGGTGTATTAAAATATATTACGGATTTTACTTGAAAATTGGTAAGAAATTGATATGTTCCCTTTAATCAGGCTTGTGTATCGAGAATAAATGGGATGGGAACCTTGTAAAATATTTATTATCCCATAAAATAATGATGAACTAAAATGGATATATGATTTTGGAATGTATATATATAATTTATAATAATTATGTAAAAAATGAATAATTATATTGGTGTATAGAGAAATAAAACATAACCCGAATGAAAATGAATGTTTAAGAAGAAAACCCTCCTTACCTTATGTCTAAATGTGTTTTGCACATGACCTTAATGTCCTGGATAATTAAATTAAATACATTAATTAATTAATTCAGGAAATTTTGTACATTTAATTTATCTGGTATAATTTTATTATGTTCATTTATGGTTTTTGATGTGTTATAAGATACAATTTTATCATTCAGGGGCGTTTTTTTCCTTGGGTTTCATGATCGGTTCACTTATTTATAAGTAAATTAGTTTATGTAAAATGGGTATAATTCTACAGAATTGAAATTATATGTTATTAATGATCATAAATAAGTGTAATTTTTCTTATATATTGTTTTTTTCATTTATATTAGGATGAATCATTATAAAACATTTTAATGATATTCTTTTTCATTAATTTAAGTGGTTTTAGATCACAACGAACTCGTTTTGTTTTATAATTTAGTATTATGTATATATGTTACCTCCAAAAAATAAAGAGGGTTGTAATATAAATTTTAAAATCTGTTTCAACTATTAAATTTATTTCTTGATCATCCTTTAAATAGTGAAGTAAAATGAATACTTGTCATCTTTGAAAGTGATGAAATAACACCTCATAGAAAATATTTCCATTTTTCTAATAAAAGGGAGAAGGAAAGGGGATTAATGATGGATTATTCCATAAGAATAAAAAAAATTATAGTATATGTAAGTTATTGGAGTTATCATGATATTTGGATTAAAGGAGGTGTTGAGAGTATAATAAAATAAAATATCTTAAAAAGAAATTAAAAGGAGAAGGAAGAAGATTATACCTCTTGAATTCTCCACCTTGATAACCTCCTTAGGGGACTGGTTTTGGTATTTTCATAAGAACAATAAATATTTGATGCGGGGGAGGGAATTGGAAATATTATTGAGAATAAATTTGATAAGGATCAAAGATTGGAAGGTGTGAGTAGAAGTGGTGGTGAGGGGTGGTATTTATAGTGGAGGAGAGGGGTTTTTCTCATTATTTAATACATTAGATTATTATGTTTCCCAAAAAAAAGGAATAGTGTTGATTATTAAGACTAAATACAGTAATTAGACCATGTGATTTTGAACCAATGTCTCATAAATCATCCATGACTCAAGGAATAGTGTATTTAACTTATAATGTATATATACCATAAATTACTGTATTTTACTACTCCCCAAAAATTAATGTATTTTATAAAAATACCAAAAATTCACTCCATACATTTTTCGATGTGTATAATTAAAATATGAACTCCATTTTTATGAAAATAATTTTCTAAATATGAGAAATTCAATTTTTTTATTAAAATCATCATTTACTTGAAAAATACAAATTTTAAAATTATAAGTCTCTTTTATAACACTTTGAGAAATTAATTAAGGTCTCATAAAATTATCCTACATTTTTTAGAATTAAAAATATTAATTTATGAATTCATTTTATAAAAATAAATTGTATTTTAAATTATTAAATTAATCATAAAATTGTAATTAAATATATATGACTTATAAAAATAACAACACTTAATTAATAGTTTTTTTAAAACATTAATTTACTTATACTATACTATAATTATGTCATACATTCATTTATAAGATTTATAAATTTTATCTATACTTTCATGGGTGATAATACTATTCATTTGGTCATATTACTATTCATAAGGGTAACATTACTATTTCAAAGGGTCAAGTTAATATTCACCAAAAAATTAATTTAATCTTATTAGGCTCTAAATATCTAACTGATCAAAACTGTGTATGTATTTTTTTAGAAATTTAATTCATTGAAGTGGTAAAATTGTGTTTAACAACTAGGTTATAACTATCACCTTTAAATAATTACAAAATGTTGTTTCACAAAGACTCGGTTTTTCCTGCATTACATTAAATTTATTTGTAAATCCTTGGGGTGTTACATTTTTTCCCCTTTTAAAAATTTCATCCTCAAAATTTCTAATTGTCAACTCATAAAAATATTTGGGTAGTTCTTTATCATACATTCCTCAAGCTCCCACATTTCCTATTCAATTTTATGATTCTTCCAAAGTACCTTTATCAAATGAGTCATACAATTCCTCAACACCTATTCTTTATTGTCTAGAATCTAGGTAGGCTCTTCTCAGTAAGATAAGTCAATTTCTAAATCTGTTCCTTCAGAAGTGAGGACATCTGTTGGGTCTGGCATGAACTTTCTTAACAAAGAGATGTCGAAAACTGTGTGAACATTGGAAGGGCTAGTCAGAATTTCCAAATGATAATCTGTAGGTCCAATTCTATCTATAATTCTAAAAGTTCTAATGTACCTGGGGCTCTGTTTCCATTTCTTTCCAAATCTTATAACACCCTTCCATGGAGATACATTCAAGAAAATGTGATCTCCCACTTGAAATTACAAATCCTTCCTATGATTATTGACATGGATTTTTTCATACATTGAACTTATTTGATATGGTTTTGAATAGTATTTATCTTCATTTTTGTTTCCTATATAATCTTTGGGCCTACAAGCTTCCTTTAACCAACTTCATCCCAACATGTTGGTGTAAAAAATATCTTTCCATAAAATTATTCACATGTTTCCATTTGAATACTTGAATGGAAACTATTATTATAGGAAACTCTACCAAAGTAAAATAACGATCCCACATACCTTGAAAGTCGAGTGAGTGTGATCTCAAATATTCTTCTAATGATTAAATGGTACTTTTAGACTACTTGTTAGTTTGAGGGTGATAAGAAATACTCAAACAAAACTCAGTATCCAAATATTTCTAAATAATTTTCCAGAATTTTTTTATAAATTGTGGATTGTGATAAGACACAATTGAGAGAGGTTATCCATGATGTCTTATAACTTCATTAATATAGAGTTGTTCAAGGATATCTAGTGAAAAATCCTACCATATAGAGAAAAATGTGTAGATTTGGTATGTAAATCAACAATCACTCATGTTGCATCATTATTTCATGACGTTTTTGGTAATCTAGTGACAAAATCCATTGTTATGTCATCCCATTTCCATGTAGTAATAGGTAGAGGTTGCATGAATCATTTAGGATGTTGTATTTTAGCATTCACCTGTTGAAAAACTAAACATCTTGATACATAATCAATAATTTCCCGCTTTATGTTATCCCACCAGAAATGTTACTTCATATCTCTAAAAATCTTAGTGATGCTGAGGTGTATAGAGATATTCAAACTATGGTCATCAGGCAGTAACTATTTTTTCAGGTCGGGTAAAAATGGAACACATATCCTCCCCCAAAATTTCCGAATTCCATCCTCACACACCATGTCTAGAAACTTCCCATCATTCATATATTTAATTTTATTTTGAATAGTCACATTATGAAACTGAGAATTTTTAATTATTTCTAATAAATATGGCTGGGAAACCAGTTGAGAAGTAATGAAGTTTCACCTTCCTTAATAATTCCCATAAACATATTTTCAAGATCCTTGTACATAGGATCATTTTCAATGCTCGTTTTTTTATAAATTTGGGATCCTTTCTACTCAATGCATATGTTTACTTATTCAACTTCCTTAGGTGGTAGTGTATTAAACAATCCTAATCCTTGAGTAGATCTAGCCACCGTGTTTGCCTCATGTTAAGTTATTTATGTGAGAAGATATATTTCAAGATATTATGATATGTATATATCTCACATCTTTCACCGTCGATATAGGTTCTCCATAATTTCATAGTAAATATTACATCTTCTAACTCAAGATCTGGAGTTGGATCATTATGTTCAGGAATTTTTAACTGTCATGATACATTAGAAATAAATCTATCATTCTACATAAGGACACAACTATGTAATTTATTTGATACATCACTATAAATATTGAATCCACCAATTCATGATGGTAGATTCAAGATCTGGGAATTCACTAATATCCTCTTCAATTCTTAAAACATTATTCACAAATTCTTTCTCTTACAAACTTAACCACTTTACGAGTAATATTAATTCCACGGGTTAGTTAATCCGGCAAAGTTTAGAATGAAACGCTGATAATAAACTACTAAACCAATAAAATTACATAACTCAGCTATGTTTGTTGGTTCAGGCCATTCATGAACCACCATTTTCTTCATAGGATCAACTGAGATTCCATACTTTGAGACAATATGTCCATGAAAATAAATGATTGAATCCAAAATTTACACTTTATAAACCTCCCACAGAATTCATTTATTTTAATGGTATTTAGTACAATCCGTAAGTAATTCTCATGGTCTTTGTATATTTTCAAGTATATCAAGATATCATTAATAAATAACACAAAAAGGTTATCAATATATTCCTTGAAAAATTTGTTCATTAGATCCTTGAAAATATAGGGTTCATTAGTCAGCCCAAATGGCATTAATGTAAACTCATAATGTCCATACATGGTTTGAAATGATCTATTTGGAATATATTTTATCCTCACATGAAACTGATGATATCAATATTAAAGGTCAATATTTGAAAAATTATTGAGCTTCATGAAGTTGATCAAATAAATCATAAATGTGAGGTATATGACACTTTTTCTTTATTGTAATAGAATTAATTTATATATATTCAATACATAGCCTCATAGATCCATATTTCATTATGAAAAAGAGAACAACAGATCCCCAAGTAGAAACACTAGGGATAATAAATCCTTTATCACTCAATTAATCTAATTGTTTATTCAGTTCTACTAATTCCACAGTGTCCATTCTATAAAAAGTATTTGATATAGGCCTTGAACCATGAACTAAATCAATAGAAAACTCAATTTTCCACTCTGGAGGATGTCCAGGTAAATCCAATGGGAATACATCAATGTATTATTTCATAATAGATTCATCCCAAATTTGAATATTTATTTCCTCACCCATAGATATTGTGTTATATTCCTCCCTAAGAAGTAAATTTAATAGATCTACAAGGGGTGGATCTAGATAAGAATTAGATGGTGATGTTTCTACTCTATAGATAAGGGACTCTACATAATTCTAAAAAAATTGTATCTTCCTTATTATTGCAATATATTTTCTCTTAATAATTTGAACTCCAATTCATACCGAGTATTATATCAAAATAAATCATGGGTATGATGATACAGATAGAAACTAAAGCATGATTATGTGTTATAAAGGGGAAAGATCGACATATATTTGTTGTAATGATACTTCCCTTAAGATTTTTGACTAAAATATCCATTATTAAATCAAAATGGAAATGTCTAATTTTCATGGAAAACTAGGAAGATATAAAAGAATTTGATGATCCAGAATCAAATAAAGAATTGGATGATAAGTTGGAAAAAATTATTAACGTATATTCCACTACATAATTAGGAACTTCAACCTCATTAGTTGTGACCGCATATGATTAGCATTTCTCCCTTGTAATTCTTTGGGGAAAGTTTACTTGGTGCTTAGGACAATAATTATCATAATGTACCATCTATTTTAAATTGTAGAACTGAATATTGGTATCTTATTTATTTCCCTTGAATTCCCAAGCTTGGTATCATTTTTCTCTATACTTGTAACAAACACTCATACCCTTCAGGCAAGTACCAGGGTGTTTCTTCCCACAATTATAGGTGGATGAAAAAAAACCTCCACTTCTTCTCCTTTTCCTTATTTCCTTTTATAGAGTGTTAAACATCCCTCTTCATCCCTTTATTTACTTTGATTTCATATGTCATAGAGAATTGTGTTTTGTCTTGAGAGAACATGACACTATATCTTCATACAATGAGAAATTTTTGAGAGACAAGTGACCTTCATATGAATGTTTTTAAACTGTCAAATAATTGATCCATATTTTCCCATTGATTATATATACATTATGTGACATGCCTTTATAATCCTATAAAGTTTTCAGCATACACGGAAACATTATCATCCTTCATTTCACTCAGATTCAAGAATTTCCATTCCATATCCGCTCATTGTTCACATGGAAATTATTTTTATAGGAAAATTTCCTTAAAATATCTCCATTCATTATTTGTAATTTCTTAATACTCATTTGTGTTTTGAATTAGTTACCACCATTGATCTGGATCTCCCAATAGATGATAAACTTCCATGACAACCTTCTCCCTTTTTTTACTTTCCAAAGTGAGAAATTTCTTCTCTAAGGAACTTATCCTATAATTTACTACCAATTGTTTTGTATTCACAGTGAATGATGGAAGTTATTGTCGCATAAAGAGGTCTAACATTTATCCTCTATGCATTAGGTTAGGATTCTATATATGGGTAAGATTATTATTTATAACCTAAGCCAGCTATCCCATTATAGTTATAAGTTTCTCAACACTAGCTACAACTCTAATATCAACATCAGTATATTGAATAATAGGGAAATCCCTACATGGGATATATGCATTGATATAGTTTCAATTTCTTCTACTAGGTTCTATTTGTAAAAAATGGAATACACACGATTAGGTTGTGAATTGTAATGTATAATTACAAACATGAAAAAAACATAACACAAGTTGAAGTTTTATAAATAGATAATCTCATAATCATAAAAATGGTTTATTTGGGGATATATTTACATTAAAGTCCTTTATGATGGGTTGTAAAGAAAATGTGTCTTATCCTAATAAAATCCCATCGGAGTGTCAAACCAAGTGCATAGTAAGGCTTGTTTGCATGTAGCATTTTACCCCATGTGAGGCCCATGACACCTTTTTAGAGTTATTACCCCTAGGTACATCTATTCAAGAACCACTTCCACTTTTAGTATCTAGATAGGGATGTACTACTAGGAACATTTACATAATCACTACCTTACCAAAATTCGAGGATGTTCTTCCATTCTTATCATCAAAGTCTATCCTAATCTATATTCCCTAATCTATATTTTCTAAATCTAGCTCTCAAGGTTTCTGCTAAAATTCCTTTGTTACCGAGTATAAGACCTTGAACCCCATATCCCAAAGTTGGAACCTTTATTTATCACATTGGTATGATTATATGGAAGTCTCATCCTTAAGGACTGATAAGTTTAGGTGTTTTGGAATATTGATTACATACATGAACTTTACATTACAACTTTAAATCAAAAACAACATATCAACTTCATTAGAAGCATCCATAACTCCTAGATTATCCCTGCATGTCATTCATAATATACCTCTTCACATCCCAGGGAAAAATAAAACATATGAAAAGGGTGATATCAAGTGATCAGCAAGGGTATGTAATATAGAAAAATCATAAATAATATTTCATGTTCATTAACTAAAAGTACACACACTATTAAAACATAATCTTGAGCATAATATGTTAGGAATAAAAGATGATTAAATAATTTCATAATAAAAAATAACCATGGAGATTATACCAATCGAATAATAACATGGTATATTAATTACTAATTTCATAGTGATGGAATACATAATTTTAGACATCATAAACACATTGTCAAGTCCTCAAACAAGCCACTATACATAATGGTTAAAAATATCGTCTAGTTTGCCTCATGATACCTACAGATGAATCAAGGGACTATATCTTCCCCACCCATCACTTAATAAGTACAATTAATTTCTCATATGAATGAGAATAAACATAGACAACATATACATATTAAATGTAAATAACTTTTCCTAATCTGTAAACATAATCGTTAACTATTCTAAATAGTATGGTGAATTGTATCAAGATCGCAAATCCACAGTCAAACTAATCATAAAGTATTTAATAAAATATATTGGATGATAAACATAAGAGATAAACCTCAATAAAAAAAGATAAATGGATTAAAATACTCTTATAAAATAATTGAGGAATTCTGGAGAGAAATACCCTTCTTATTTTTCAAAGAATAGTTATTTTGGAAATAAAATCATTTGTATTTTTAATGGTTGTTTTCATAAAATAAGAAATTAATACATATTTTTTTCATTAAAAAAATTATATTTTATAAATAAAATGGTTTATTGATATAAATTATGTATGATACTTTAAAATGTGTAAGAAATTGAGATGTTCCATTAAATCGGGCTTGCATATCATGAATAAATAATAAGGGAACCTTGTAAAACATTTATTCTCCCATAAAATAATGATGAATTGATAAAAATATATTATTTTATAACACACACACATATATATATACATATACATATATATAATTTATAATAATTATATAAAAATAATTAACAAGTATAATGGTGTATAGAGAAAGAAAACATAACCCAAATGAAAACGAATTTTCAGGAAGAAAGCCCTTTCCTTATGTCCAAATGTGTTCTACACTTGACCTTAATGTCCTGGATAATCAAATTAAATCCATTAATTAACTAATTTAGGACTTTTTATACATGTAATTGATTTTATATTATTTTATTATGTTTATTTATAGTCTTTTTATGAGTTATAATATATAATTTTATTATTTAAGAGTGTTCGTTTCCTTGGTTTTCATGATCCGTTCGCTTATTTATAAGTAATGGAGTTCATGTAAAATGGTTATAGTTCTATAGAATTTGAACTATATATTTTTAATGAACCTAAATTTCTATAATTGATATGATATTTCTTTTATTAGATATAAGTATGAAACATTTTATAACATGTTAATGATATTCGTTTAGATTAATTTATGGGGTTTTAGATCACAACAGCCTTGTTTTGATTTGTCATTTAGTATTATGTAAATATTTTACCACCGAAACATTAAAAGGGTTGTAATATAAATTTTAAAATTTTTGTCATCCATTAAAATTGTTTCATGAAAAAACATGAATATGGTGAAATAAAATGAAAACTTTTCATCCTTGAAGGCGATGAAATAACACCTCATAGACAATGTTTCCATTTTAAAATAAAAAGGAGAAGATTGGGGGATTAATGACATATTATTACTTTTTTATAAGAAAACTCTAGTATATGTAATGTGATAGAGTTAAGATGATAATTTGGTGAAAGTATTTGAGGAGATAATAATAAAATGAAAGAACATGAAAAGAAATTGAAAGTAAAAGGAAGAGGGTTTTACCTTTTGAATTCTACTACTTGATAACCTACTTAAGGAATTTTTTTGTCCTTTTTATGTGACCAAGAGCTCATGGACGTCGGTTAGGTACTTGAGATGATTATTGAGTAGAAATTTTACAAGGTTCAAATCTTGGAAGGTGTGAGGAGAAGGGGTGGTGAGGGGTGGTATGTATAGTAGAAGAGAGGGGTGTTTTCTCATTATTTAAATCATTGGTTTATTATTTTTCTAAAGACAGGAAATAGTGTTGATTAGGGATACTAAATACAGTAATTATATCATTTTAATTCAAAAAAATGGCGCTTCAATCAACCTTGACTCAAGTAATAGTGTATTTAACTTATAATGTATATATACCATAAATTACCGTATTTTACTATTCTCCAAAAATTCAAATATTTTGGAAAAGTACCAAAAATTAACCCTAAACATTTTTCGATGTGTATAATTAAAAAATGAACTCTATTTTATGATAATATTTTTCTAAATATGAGAATTTTTTAAATCATCATTTACTTTAAAAATACCAATTGTACAATTATAACTTATTTTTATTACATTAAAAAATTAATCAAGGTCTCATAAAATTATATTAAATTCATAAGACATCAAAATAATAATTTATGAATACATTTTATGAAAATAAATTTTATTTTAAATTATTAGATTTATTATAAAATTGTTATTAAAATTTTACGACTTATAAATATCAACACTTAATTAATTATTTTTAAGACTTTCATTTAGTTATAATATGGTAAAATTATATCAAAATTTAATTTATAAGATTCCAAAATTTTATCTATATTTTTATGGGTGAGGTTATAAATTGTTTGGTCATATTATGATTCATAAGGGTAACAATACTATTCTAAAGGGTCAAGTTACTATTCACTAAAAAAATTAAGTTGATCATATCAGTATCTAAATATCATACTGATAACAATTGTGTATATCTATTTTTATAAATTAAATTCATAAAAGAGGAGAAATTATTTTTAATGGATAGGTTATAACTATCTACTTTAAATATTAACAAGGTGTTGTTTCGTAGTGACTCAATGTTGCAAGCATTACATTAAATTTATTTTTAAATCCTTGGGGTGTTGCATGAAGCCTTTCCATTGAAGGTCCTCTAACAACACCCCATCTATATAATATTGGTGGAAAAATACAATTTATTACTGAGTATATCATAATATTCCTATGGTGAATGTTAATATTGAAGTTGACCACTTGATGAGGAGGAAAACCTGGTACATACTTAGGTAATACATATGAACACTCTTTCACTACAATAGGGAATTGATAAACTATAAAGTAATATAAACCAAGAGTAAATATATAAAATGGATAATAAATTGGTTTCAACTTCTTAAATATGATTCTGACATACTCTGTTTGGAATTACTTCTCTCTAGTGAAGGAAATCTTGACTCGTCACCTAGGGTCCACAATATCCTCCTTTGAAAGTAATGAATATGTGAAGGAATTAGAGACAGTCAATTCATACCAAGAATGAAATCACAAACACTCATCATAGATATAAAAGGGTAATTTTAGAATCTCTCTACTCTAAGAGAAAAGTCACACTACTAATAGAAAAAAAATGATCATAGAATCTTCTCTAGTATGAGTCACCATCCATTGGGGTTGGCCTGTAGCCGAAGCTAGAATCACCAGTTCTCAAAAAAGGCAGAAGGTAATAAATTAATGGATCACCATAATGTTGAAAAATGGATAATAATTTGGAAACATATATATATATATTACCTCTAATTATGCTAGGAGCCTCTGGGTTATACACCTCAACTACTCAGAATTTTCTATTCCCTTGGCCACAACTCTCTTAACCTGGAGAGGTTCACCTAGAGGGAGTGCCAGTGGAATCCAATAATAATATACAAAAACTCCTATAGTTCCTTGAGATACTCTCCAAATATTTCCTCTATGAGGATATCCTTGACTACCCTTAGGAGGTCTTTGGTCACATCACTACCTAAAATATGATGGTCTGTTCACTGCCTACCCATTTACTGTCACACGATGTGTTTGGTAGTCCCAAGAAATATGGTGTTGAGCCTTATAAGTGAATAATATCTTATTCTTATTATGATTATATCCTCATTGGGATCCCTATATATTGATCTCTTTATCAAATATTAAGTATAAAATTTCCTCTTACATCATGCCCCTCCATCCCTTTATCTTACGACCAAGACTGATTACTATTCGGCATGACATACAATGACCTCCCAAACCATTGGATATCCCTTGTCCAGAATGTTCTCAACAACTAGGGCTCATTCCTATACCCCATCATAGCTAGGAATATAGATTGGTACTTCTATAGATCAAACATATCAGGGAAGCTAGTGATCAATCTTCCCTGTTTTGATGTATCCATCAAAAATAATGTCAATAGGGTATCACATAAGTTCAATAAAATGGGATGCATACATAGTGAATGACATGCCAAATTTCTACAGATCCAAAAGATCCTAGATTCTCACTGATCAAAGAGATTTAGGGAAATGCTACTCTAAGAATAAATAATTGAACTTAATCTATGGTAGAGTTGTCTCCACCTTTGTATGAGTCTCTAAATTCCACTAGTGTATTTTGGATCCAAGGATTAGGCTACCTATAAACATACTCATATAGTCATGTGGAGTTTAAAATAGATGAAAAACATAGGCCATTGACTCCATCCAATCTTCTACTACCTTTGGGAAAAATTCATTGGAAATTAGATGGTCTTTGCCTCTAAAACTCATATAGAACACTCAACATAAATTAATCATTGTCCTTAACTATTGTAATGATAATATATTCAATGAAAGGAAAATATAAACCTATTGGGGGAAGATCTACATACTACTCAGTTGGTGGGAGTAATACCCACTATCAACCTAGAAGAAACACCTAATCAACTAGACCCTGCACATGGCCTTATCACTCTAACGATTATCATCTTGATCAAGTTACAAAATCATAGATGGATATATTTGTGGTGATAAATATTCAATACATAGAATGATCAATATAGAATATCTTGTGGGATGACTCAATAAAGACATTGAAATCACAACCCATCCCTATATGATGCATGTACTGTGGTTTACCCTGCAACTTGTGTCTCAGCGTACCAAGTCGATAAGTGTTTTATCAGATTTTTAGGGATTGGATATGTTGGATACCACAACACCCCTAGGGTCCTTAGAATGAGATTTTAACTTTATACACTTGACACCATTTATCTAAATCCAAGACCAACCCTCACAACTATTGTATCTAAAAACTCTTTCTAAGGATAAACCAATACTTTTATATCACTTTGACCTGATTCGACCCATTGAGGTCCATCTGGCTAGTATTAAACTGAGTGTGCCACCCCCAACCAACATCTAACAGGCTAATATCTAGTGACTAATAATAATTTGGATTATCACACACATATGGGAGACCCTATCCTAATGTAACTATACATAGGAACATGTATCTCTATATATATGTGACAAAAGTAATGATGAATAGGAAAAAACTAGAATGGTACATGCATGAACCACCTCTATCATCTCATAAGGGAGTATGAAAATATAGAATAAAAGTAAATAGAGAAAATAAAAACACAACATCCGAAATAAGGTCCAACCTAACGACTAGATAAGTACTATCCCATCATACCAAATCCAAGGTCAGAGAAAAAATTTGATACCACTTCCATCGATTCCCACTAAGCACTATCTACTTGAGTACCATATAGATATCCATCATTTAACATATTTTATTCATAATACTTAAAATTTTCAAGAAGATACCATGTATGGGAGAGTATATATATATCCAATATGACACCTTGGAATCTATAAATATTAAATATTGAAGAGAATAGATTTATATAGAAACTATTATCAAGAGGATAAAGAAATTAAAACCTATATATTCTCAAGAAGGTACCCAACCATATAGTACATGATCAGTATACACCACTAGCCTTAGTATTCAGAATGTCACCCAAGATCATTGTCTATTATGATCCTTTTACCGTCATAACCTCTTTGAACCTATAAAATAGGATATTGTTCCCCTAGTAGTGTAGGGATGGATTCCAACCCTAGTGGAGGACCCATATCCCTTCAGAGCTCATTATACAGTAGGGATACTAACCCTATAGACAGTGGTTCACAAGACCAATGTTAATAGTATGGACACTGACCTTATCAGATCTGTAGTTAGAGAATCCCATGCTTCAAATATGTGGAAGGGATTACTGTTAATAGGTTACTACCCTTGACTCCCCTATCATGGTGGGTTTTTTCTCACACTAGTTGTTTTAAAGATGAGTTTGAATTATGAGATAATGGTGTGGTCAATGAAGCTCATTTATCCTATATTCTTATCATTGACATTGGGTAAGAGGTATACCATCATGTTACATAAGGAATTACACTCAAATGAGACTTCATGAAGGACCCAAACTAAGAAAAAGGTAAGTAAACAGTGTGTCCAAGGGGTACATAGTGTGTCCTCCCTAGTCAATCACTTTATCATGCACTAATTCCCAATATAGAATGAAAATGAAAAATATATGGTGTGAGAGTCTAGTAACATTGTGAATATGGTTGAGGATCAGTACTTCATGTGTGATTCTTCCCAATTCATGTTCCACTGGGTGGTACATTCAGCATATACCATCACATATAGAGATTGAGTACTATGGATTCTAAGGATTATAATCCATTTACTTTATAATATGTCTAGATATGAGCCACATGATATGTTACTTAGTTCCATTACTACATGATATTAAACTACCAGTGAATCCCTAACTACCACAAGGACATGTCACATGGAATCTATTATGCCAAATGATACTCTGTGTAGTTGAAGATTTTTTAGAAACTCTACATAGTCGACAATTATCCTAAATCTTTTTTATCCTCCACCAATTTCACTATAATATCCCTTTGAAAATCCTTTCATTCACATCAATCATCAAAAATTCCTCACTAAAATTTGGATTCTGATAATATTTTTTAAGAAATCATTGTGTTTTTCCTCCCATTGAAAGTATGTCTTACTGAAAACTAGATGTCACGATACCACTATTACCCATTCCTTCTATTTATTTATGTCATAACAATAAAACCTTATCTATTCCAAATCAACACTTCTAAATTATAATCATTGATACTTGAAATAGATGATCAATCATAAAACTAATTAGTTCTATATAAATGGTCAACTACCGACCAAGGAGAATACCAGTGATGAATTCCCATTGAATGGAGAAACAAATAAACAAAACACTAAAGTGAGGAATTAACAATGGTCAAGATCTATTTATAAACCATTCATTCATAAATTTTAAAGATATTTAGATAAAACAAGATTTAAAATATAATTCCTAGGATGTATCTTATCAAATATATTGATCTATAAAAATATTGTAAATTAACCAATCATGACAATGGTCGATTCTAGATTAGATTGTAAAAATACAATTCATAATTAAATGAAATTAAAAGTAGGGATACATCCAGAAAAAAATTCATAAATAAAGAACTTCTATATCACTGGTTAATAACACATTCACAAGTGATTTCATCGATGAATCCTCTGCGTTCATTGTTGATTCTTTGATATGGGATCATCCATCAAAGTATTTGCCACTAAGGTTTTCCTATTCCGCATAAATAATCTAGGATTAGGAAGCTAACCCTAGAGAATATATATAGATACATAAATCAGATAATCCCTAGATTAATGGAAATTAAAAAAATAAATTAATTAAATCAATTTAGTCATTTTTATTCCTCCCAAGACTACACATCATCCTTCAACCTAATGAAAATGAAACTTCTATCGTGCATAGGGTAAAGACCACATTAAGGATTCAATTATAGTAATAATTTTAATGAAGGAGTCCCTATTAAGTAAAAAATCCATTATATCTATAGAATCAAGGACACCTGAGATAATATATGTAATATTTTGACATTAGGGCTACACAATTCCTAAAACTCTACACTGACTCTGCATCAAGTTTGAAAAATATTAATCAAAAAATTGCATAGAGTAAAATTTTAAAAAACTAGTGTTGTTACAAATGAAGAGAATTATGAATCATATTCCTAATTATCTACTCTTTGAACATGGTATTAAAACTCATTTACATCCCAAAATCAAATGTATGATGTTATTAACTTTCATTTTCTATGTAGAACTCTCTCTAAGATCATATTCATCATTATTCTTGGATATTTTTCACCAAAAATATTTGTGAGATCACTATGATAATAATAGGTATCCTTTTATATTTTTATTTACCAACACATTCTAAACACTTTTAAGATATATTTTTATTTTAAATTTTTTATGATAACTAAATTTAACTCTTTTAAATTTATCTTTACCTATATACACTAAACTCTTTTAAGATATTAAATGACGTTTACTTTGTATTTTGACTGGTTTAATTTTTTATTTTTTGAATTTAAACTTCTCTAAGACTTAATATAATCCAACTAGCCCTTGAAAGGCTATATTCCTTTCTAGAATACGATGATAAGTTACAAAAACTCATTTAAGTTCGGTAAATAAGATTTAGCTCTTTTAGTTAAAATTTTAACCAATAATTTACTATAATCACATATTATATGGTATTACATGTGTGTGGATATTTATTATTAATAAAATGTTTTATTCCTAAAAATATTACACTGATGAGTGGTGGGATTATGTCCCTTATATTTTTTCAAAAATATGAATAAACTGTTTTATTCTGGATAATAAATTTTTATCATGAACTTCCTATCAATTTTTTTATTGAATATGATGAATAATAATTCATATGTATTAAAGAATAATATCATATTATTCCTAAAAAATCATTATTTACAAATAAGTTCTATTATCATATAATCAAAATAAGATGAAATAAACTAATATTTTATTTAAATACAATTGGTCTTGATGTATTCCTTTGAATTAAACTCCCAAATTCAAAAACAATTTACTTCATCATTTTAATGAAAACTACAAGATCCATTAATTGTTTCCTTGATTTTTAAATACTATATATTTACAATAATTGTAAAATATACATTTAGTATCATATACCCTTCAAAATCTAAGAATATTTTCTATAACACTGACACCTAAAATGGAATTTCCATGGTGTTTCACAAACCCTTTCAGGTAGCCCATTAAATTCCCACCCTATGGATACATCTCCCCTCTCTCTAAAAAACTCCTTTAGGTTTTGATGACTAAGTATAATTATTAATCAAATATAATATTCTCTTCCTAGTTGAAAACTTTCACCTATTATACTATTAAAACAACAAAAAAACTTGAATATGATATGCCCAATTCCTATATCCAAAAGATATTGATAAAATAGGGATTACATTCAGTAATCAAATTAAAAATTTTAAAACATTTCCAATAATAAATTTAAAATTACTTACATAGAAATTTCAATATATAAAGGGGTACTCTAGTCTCTCTAAGTCATTAAAATACTCAATCACATTTATTATATGAGGGGAGGCTAATGTTCCTCTATCCATTACAAATCTAGATCATTTTAAGCCTTTTGTGAGTCCATAAATTATTCTTATAAGAATATATTTGAACCACCTATTGAAATATTTCAATGTTATTTTACTTAGGAAAGGATTTATCTAACACATATAATTCTATTCTTTCTTGAAAAATATTTTCAAATTTATATACCATTTTATGAAGTTTCTATCATTAAGCTTACCATTTTAATGATTGATCTAAATTTCTTGTTTGATGGTTGTGATTCCATTATATATTTAATAAAAACATTTTTCATATGAGTATCATTTCTTTAAATTTAATCAATAAAAAAATTTATTAAATGTATACCCACTAAAATGATGACCCATTTTCAATTACATTATATCCTTTAATGGTCTAAGATACATATTTAAATATTCATTCATTTTATTTATCATTTATCCCATAAATTTTCTGTTTAGGTAGGATTTTATACCAATCAGATCATATATGATTCTTAGATGGTAGAGTTGAAAATTATTTTACCAATCCATAATACAAATAATCTCAAAATATTTCCTTTGATAACCAAAACCTATTAGGGTATCCCCACTAAGTGTAACCCAAATAAAATAAAATAACAAGAACCCAATAGTATTAGGGTCACCCATTATATACTTTCCTCACACAATATTTGTAAGAACATGGTTTTTCACTCTCGTATGGATCCTTTAAATTTTCAATCTAATTATTTATTTCGAACCTTATTTTGATGCCTAATGGGTTAGTGAAGGTCCCAAGTGTGTATAAGGATTGTTCGGATCCCAAAACGCACCTTTTTGGGAAACCATCCATGTCACGCATTTTTTATTAAATCGTGTTGGAAGGCCATACAGTTAGAGAAAACCGCGTTGATGGTGACTTCTTAAACAGAGCCTTATGGCACGGTTGGTGAAAGGGTTACCAAACTGTGTATCCTAACTATGCAAGTTCCCTTTTCTTCCTAGGTGCTCGTGCATGATTGGCACACGGTTTGGAAAACCATTAGGACAAACTGTGCACATTATATTTTATGGGTAAAATTTATATTTTTCCCTTAATAAACTAATTAAGCCGCGTCTTCTCCCCTAATAATATATCAGTAGGATTTACCTCTATGGATCTCATTTTGGATCTTTTTAAATGGAAAATCTATGTATTGAAAGAGTTTTGTTTTCCTGGATCTGATTGAGCTTTTGTTCATCACATTAGATGCACAACGGTAAGTACTCAAGTCTGTTTAATCCTTTATCCTTTTGTTTTTCTCCCAACCTAGATATCATGGTGTGATAATTTTTCCTCTTTTCGTAGATATACTGTAATCTGAGCCAAATCATGGGTCAATACTGGAGGAGAAAGATTATACAACCCTAAGGTGAGTGGTTTATAACTCATCCCTCAAGTTCGTTGATTTTGGAATTGTGGTGTGGGGCCCGCCAATTTCATTGGGTGATATTTATTGAATTTATATGACACACTTATAATCATTATAACCATATGGTTATTCTAGTTTCATATATGTAACTAATTTTTGTAGGTTGCACCCAAAAATCCATCCATCCCATATAGGTTGTTATGCCATAATTGGGTTTTAGTATTTGACACACTTGAGCCACCATTCGGTTATGACATGGATTAAACCTTTTAAGGGTAAGATTTCCTATATTAAATGGATTGATATATATTGTGAATTGCATAATGGAAACTACCAAGAATGATCACCACTAGACACACATAAGTTAAGTGCTTCAAATTGATAATTAAATGTGAAAGAGAGATTTGAAAGTATACTAAGTATATGACTTGACTGGATTATATGTGAATGATTAACAGGTTCCATGTCAGTATAACCCCTTACCACATTAATTTAATGTATCAAAATGAACCTCAATTATTTTATATGCCATAAATGGGATTAATAATGGTTTCATGCAACTTTTCCTTATCATGCTAATGAAAGGAAGGCTTAAACAAAATGGACTTATTGATTAATTTTGACTTGATTAAACAGTTTCATGCTAGTTGATCTTATCAAAATAATTAAAGGAAAGGCTTGAACCAAATGAAATATTATATGAATTTATAATTAAACAGGAGTGGCATATCTTGATCTCACCTTGGATTCTTATCAGGGAATTCCATGAGCACTTTCAAACCCCGTTATGATTCAAGGATACAAATTTCTTAGGTTGAGACCCACCTATATCCTGATACATTTATATTTTTGGATGCCTAGTATGACATTGTGGGATCCCTCACATAGTATTATAGGATTCCTTGTATACATTCCTTGGATCTATCATTCATAAGTAGGTTCCATGGTTAAATCCCATCGGGCACAATATTTTCTTAGCCCCATTTACATTTGATAACTCCTTGGACTTGGTAGGAATCTCATTGTGGAATGACTTGGACTATGATCCTTAGATTAAACTATTACCCTTATCAAATCTATAGTTATTAATGATCTGCTAACCCTTGTGGTATATATTTCCATGGTTTTTACCTTGGAACTTCATTATTAAATGTCATTACAGGTTTCCTTGTCACAACTTGGAACCTTCACTGTTGTTATAATGTGAATCCTTTATAAACTGGTAATAATAAATTAATGGACTAGTTACATTTAGATGTGAGCTAATTGCTAAAACAAGTACATGGGTATTTAGTTACACTACACTGCTTTACATTATATATACATGCATGCACACTATTACATATCCATTACCCGGGCTGAATGTTATAGACACTATGGGTGGTAGCCAACTGATATTTATCTTATACCCTCTATGAGCATCATTTTCTACCCAAAGTAGATTACATGAATGAAGGTGTTGATAAAGAGGATAATATGGCTTCGAACACTGGATTTATCATTTTTTAGGATGGATCTTGATAGCAGATGACCTAGCTGGATCTAGAGATTATTGGGATAGTCATTGATTTCCTTTATACTATGTTAAAATTGATATTCCTATTATCTTTTATCCATGTTTTCCATTTTTATAGATATAGGACATATCATCATCATTTTTTGTATGTTATTCTAGTTATTTCATTTATTTTTATTGTTTTCTCTATCATTTGTGCCTTATGATTACATGTATTGATTCCACTATTTACCTCTATTTATTTTTATCTGCTACACTACACTCTGGTAATGATGGTATAGTCTCCCCAAAAACACACCCTAGGCCCTCTCTACTATTCTGCAGCTTCTGGTGTATGGGGAATTGTGGTTGAGTCCATGTGGCCCACAGAGCTCAGGGCACCTACTAAGTGGCATCTGAGTCTGATAAGCCACAAGGTGGTATTAGAGGCATGTGTTGTTTATTGATTTACTATTTTAAGATAATAGATTGATGAATAGGAACACTAGGAACTTGTTCATAAGCAATGTTTGGGCATCAGAAACCCATGTTTGAGGTAAAATCCTTGTTACCCAAAATATATTTTTTGTTCTATTTTTCTTATTATTGTTGATATTCTTTCACCATTTGGTAAATCACATGTTGTGTGGTGTTTTTGATTATTACTCTTCTTGATGATTCTCTATCATCCTTGTCCCAATGATATAACGGAAAATAGAATTGTTACATGAATTATTACAGGAACATAGAATTCACATGTCCTGCATATTGCCATGCCACATAGGTGTATTTCTCTATTTCCCATTGATTGATAATCATGTGATTGTTGAGTGATGTTGTGATAGTTATATTATACATGTATTACTTTTTTTTGCGATTGAGTGATTGCATGTCTCAATTAATGAGGTGTATGGGCCCTCATGGGTTGGGATGGGTAATTTACCGAGTTGAGCCATTATGCTATAAATAAATGGTTGTTGCTTCCAATGATAAGGTGTTTGGGCATTAATTAACTAGGAATGGTTATCCATTTTAAATTGAATCGTGACATCTAAAATTAAATGGGTTTACATATTTATCATGCCTAGTCATGTTTATGAAAGGTAATTGAGTAAACCTGTAAATTGAATGTAAAATGAAATGAAACTTATACTTGATAACTACTGATACCAAGCCATTTAAGTGGGTAGTTGGGGTAGTATTCCTTGTTCAGTGAGTTTTATTATGTTTAGATTCCACTAGTGTCTCAATCTTATGCTTCAAAGCTTGTTCTAAGTCGTGTACTTGGAATTTTTATACCAATTCTGCCACAACATCCCCATATCATATGTTGTGAGGGTGATAACGACCATGCTCTAGATGTGGTGGGGCCTGAGCTTCCACTCTTACCTCTTGGAGTGACACTCGAGGAACCGCATGTTGTACCTAATCTAGGCACTAATTCCCCAATTCAGGATAGTTTCCTATATTTGATGAATTCCATGCATGGTGCTCCACTTCATGCACTTACAATGCCTGATCTGACTCGTGAGTTCTAGAAGCAACATCCTCCTTCCTTTTTATTGGATGGTGGTATGGATTCTTTTGATTCTTGGCTAGAATCTAATCTATTTATCCGAGCATGTTATAGGTTGATTTCTAGACTTCCTTCTATGATCAGGTCTTTCCTCAGACATTGAGAACTGAAAAAATTAGAGAGTTCATGCATCTTGAGTAGCGTTCTATGTAATTTATAGAGTATTTAGTGTGTTTTATTAAGTTAAAATTATTTTCACCACTTCTAGTCAGTGACGAGATTTTTCATGCTAGCCACTTTGAGGATGGGCTTGTGTACATCATCCATACCTAGGGGAAAGTATTTCTCCTTCCCAACTTCTCTTATATAGTCAATTCAGATCTTATCACTAATCTTAACCTAAGGGATGGAAATAGTTCTGTGTTTAAAGATCAAGGCCATATTAGTCTAATTGTTCTTCCGGTGGTAGGAAACATTCTCTCAAGGTTTCTTGTCAGGGGAGTGACAACTATAGTTCTCATTTCAATAGACCCAAAGTGAATCATTAGTGTAGAAAATAGGGTCACCTGATGACTCATTGTGATAGATACCCAATGGATTGGTTGGTTCAATATCATGATGTTTTAGACTTTTATCATCATAGGTTATCATTTATATCCCCCAAGGGAAGAAGTTATCTACATAAGGGTGAGCGGGATTTCCAGGCTGGTAGATCCGGACCAGGGCATCATGGGCTAGTTGGGCTGAACACCTTGATTGATAATCTCTTCATAGAGGATTAGGGTTTATGAAAAGTTGATTTTCCTCCAGTAGTGGATTGTTTCATGGACATCTTTCTGAACAATTGTTCTATATTACCTTCTGAGAGAGAGAGGTAGAGTTCATGATTGAGCTTGTTATAGAGGCATCTCTAGTGTCCATTACTCTGTACAATATAGAACCTACAAAGAATTAGTATCTCGATATGAATTTAGATGATTTAGAGGTCAAAGGTTTTATACTTCCCAATACGTCCTCATGGGGTTCTCTATTGATTTTTTCCAAGAACACAGATGTAAACTTATTTCTATTCATGGATTACATAAGGTTTAACCCGAATACGGTCAAGAACCGATATATAGTACCATGAATATATCATCTATTTTACTCACTTTGGGGAGCTAGGTTCTTTTCTAATATTGACCTGAGATCAGGTTATCATCATGTTCATGTAAGGCCATTAGACATACCTTGTACAACTTCTCGTAATAGTTATAGTCTATATGAGTACCTAGTTATGTCATTTTGTCTTACGAACATGCCTGGAATTTTCATGGATCTGATGAATATGATGTTCCACCCCTATTTGGATTCTGTTGTCATGGTCTTTTGGAAGACATCTTGGTATATTATCACACTCAAACTGACCATGAAAATCTTCTTGAGATCATTCAGAGTACACTAAGAGAACATTATCTTTTTGAAAATCTTTTTATGTTCCACATCTGGATTGACAAAGTTCACTTCTTTGTTCATATTATCTCATAATCAGTCATATCTATTGACTTAGAAAATGATAGTGCTATAGTTTTCTGGGAGAGTCCCAAGAGAATGTTTGATATAATGAGTTTCTTAGGGATGATTGGATATTACAAACATTTTATACAAGACTTATCATGTCTTGATTCACCTTTAACAAGCCTTAAAAGGAAGGGTTTCATGTTCTTTCGGTCACAGGATTGGGATAAATCGTTTCAAGAGCTGAAAGAGAGGATTGTATCAACAACAATTATAATTCTTCCCAGTCCAGGTTTAGGTTATACCATCTTCTATGATGCATCAGGCCTCAACCAAGGAGTAGTACTGATGTAGAATGATTGAGTTTTTTCATATAGATCTCAGTAGTTGAGGCCTCATGAGAGAAATTACCTGATGCATGACCTTGATCTAGAAGTATTTTTCCATGCCCTACATTGCTGGATACATTGTCTATTGGGTGATCACATTATGGTGTACATGGACCACAAGATCCTACAATGTATCTTTTCTCAATGTGACATGAACCTCATACAACAAAGATGGGTTGAAAATCTACAATCCTTTGATTTTGATCTTGACAATACGCCTTGGAAGGGTAATGTGGTTGCAAATGCACTGAGTCGGAAAACTTAGGCACATGTTGTACAAGAATCCAGTGATCAATGGAAGTTAATGGACTTCCTTTCTAAGATGCATCTAGAGTTTCAGGATAGTCATGAGCAGTATTGTCACTCATCGTTGGCAGTTACCTCTTCCATCCTTGAGATGGTAGAGGGTATAAAATTTTCAGATCCTGAAGGCTTGGTACTCTGTGAGATTATATCAGGAGATAACCTACCTCTAGATTAGTCTATAAACATAGACAAAATCTTGAATATCCATGGATGTGTCTTGTCCCTACATATATGAGAGATTATTTGATGAAAGAGTCTCACACATCTCAGTGGGAAGTTCATCTAGGCATCTCAAAGATGTATCAAGACATGTGATGCAAGTATTGGTGGCCTAGGATGAAATGTTAGATAATAGGATTTATCAGTAGGTGTTCCTCCAATTTAGAGGTGAAGGTGGATCATTAGATACCTATAGTCTTATTACAACCACTTCCAGTATCGGAATGGAAATGGGAAGATGTTTCTATGGACTTTGTAGTTAGTTTACCTAAGTCACCTATAGGTAGCGATTCTATATGAGTTTTCATTGAAAGACTAATGAAAGTATCCCACTTCATTCATATTCAAGAGACATTCCCACTTGATTAGCTAGGAAGACCGTTTGTCTATGAGATCATACAACTACATGGGGTCCCTCATACTATCATTTCTGATAGGGATGATCATTTCAAACCATAGTTTTAGTAGCAATTTCAGAAGGATATGGGAACAAAAGTTCTTATAAGCATAGATTTTCACCCTCAAACTGATGGACAATAAAAACATACAATACAGGTTCTAGAGGTTATTCTTCGGGCATGTGTCCTTGATTTCATTAGTTCTTGGTAAAATCATATCCCTTTCGTTGAGTTCCCCCTATAATAATATCTTCCATGTAACAATTTAGATTTCTCATTTGAGGCCTTATATGATAGGTCATACTGTTCTCATATGTGGTGGATAGAGATAGGTGAGGTAGCCTTACTAGGTCATCATCTCATTCAGGATACTTCAAAGTAGGTTCATGTAATCAAATATTGTATGACTACTGCCCAGTATTAACAAAAAGCTTATGTCAATCACTATCGATGACCTCTAAAGTTTAAGGTTTGGGATCATGTCTTCCATCAGGTTTCACCCATGCTAGGTAATAGAATGTTACAGATGCAAAGGAAGTTGTCACCAAGTTACGTAGGTCGGTTTGGGATCCTAGAGAGAGTCGTCCCAGTAGAATATCAGTTTCTACTACCTCAGAGGTACCCTACCATGCAAGATGTCTTCCATGTTTCATAGCTTCACTTATATCATGTCGATATGTATCATACCTTCAATCCTGATGATTTGGAGTCAGATGTTGATGCTACCTTTGAGGAGAATCCATTACACATCATCAACTAGACCATGAAGGTTCTTTGAGGCTAGTTTGTCCCTCTAGTACGAGTGCTATTGCAGCATGGCTAATTGTAGGATAAGACTTGGGAGTGGGAGGCGGACATATATGTTAAGTGGCATGAACTATTCTTAGACAGCTTTTCTACACCCTTGTAAGGTGAACTTGGGGATGAGTTCTTTTAAGGGGGAAATATGGTAAGAACCCATTTTATCACTCATGTATGGACCCTTTAATTTTTTGGTTTATTTCTTTATTTTGGAACTCATCACACGGTTGGAAAATGGTTTCCCTAATCATACGGACTAACCATGTGAGTTTCCCTTTTATCCCAAAATCCCATGCATGGTTAGGGGACAGTTTGGAAAACTTTGCGACCAAACCATGCATAGGATATTTTCTGGGAAAAATGTCGATTTTCCCCTTAATGATCTCATTAAGCCACCTATTCTTCCCTAATACTATTTCTAATGGGGTTCACCTACATGGATCTCATTTTAGATCTTCAGGAATGCCAAATATTAGGATTTAAAGATATCCTTTGTCTGGGATCTGATCGATATTCCTTTCATCATGTTGGATGCGCAAGGGTATGTATTCAAGTCTATTTAAGCCTTTCTCCTCTTTCTATATTGACTTAGTTATCATGGTGTGACAATATATCCTCTTTTCAAAGATACACTCTGATCTGAGCCAAATCAAGGATTGATACAAGAGGAAAAGGATCATACAACTCTAAGGTGTGTGGTCTATAACTCATTTTTTCAAGTCCATTGATTTTGGAATTGTGGTTTGGGGACCACCAATTTCATCGGGTGCTATTTATTGAATTTATATTCCATGCTTATAATCATTAGAACTGTATGGTTATTCTCTTTCCATATATGAGATTAATTTTTTGTGGTTACTCTCACCACTCCATCCATCCCATGTAAGATTTTATTCCATAATTTTGATTACGTATTTGACACATTTTCGTCACCTCTGAGGTGTGACTTGGCTTGAACCTTCTAAAGGTAATATTTCTTATATTAAATGGATTGATTTAAATTGTAAATTGCATAATGGATAGTACCATGTATTCTCACCATTTAACTTACCTATGGTAGGTAATTCAAAATTATAATTAAATGTTAAAGGAAAATTGTAAAGTATACTAAGTATATGACATGATAGAATTAAATGTTAATGATTTGTAGGTTTCATGTCTATAGCACCCCTACTAAGTGGCATCTGGGTCCAAGACGTCACAATATAATCTACAGACACAAATTATAATCTAACTATATTTATACAAATAAAAATTAATTTCATTCATAAGGTTTATAAAACTATTTAATGTAAAGGATTAGAATCATATGAATTCAGTAGTCCCAACTAGAATGATCTTTGATTTGTAGATTGTTAACCCTCACTTATCTACACAAGGCCTCTTGGGTTCTCAGCAGTCTGACCCAAATTCCATCTACCAAAGGTTACATTATTGTTGATATACCATAATTACATTCGAATTAAAACACCTAATATGTGATAAATATAAAAAACATTAAATTCAGGCTCATAACCTAATATAATCCAAAGTTAAGGTAGAATAAAACTAAATCAATTGTAATACATAGCTTGTAACTCCTTTGATGAGTCTATGAAAATTTATTTAATTATTTTAATACTTTAAAGTAAATCATACTTTTATTCAAAATATAAAAATTACATTAAAAATAAAATAAAATAATAAATTATGAAAAATAAACAATCCATATATTTAAGAATGATATATATATATATGAAGAATAGAAAAATAAATCAATTATAAAAACTTTTTGAATTTTCTATTCATTATAGACATTACATAAATAAATTAATATAAAAACATTATATTCAATCCTAGTATAAACTTATTCTTAATAACCTTTTTATGAAATTTACATTAAATATATGATATCTGAAATATAAAAATTATATATATGAACTATTCATATATTATGTAAATATTCTGGACACCACACATTTAATATTATTTAAACCTTGATTATATGAATCATCTAAACCACTTTTGATAAGGTTTAAAAAACTTCACAAATAAGGCCTTTAATTTGAAAATTTTAAATAAATATTATGAACTATTCATAAAATTAAATATAAAAAAAATATTTATCCTTTTTTAATTTTTGAACACTTTATAAATTACCCTTATAATTTATATTTAAACCAATTTTATCAAAATTATATGTTATGCCATATAATTTCAGAATAAATTTAATATTAACATTTTATAATATGTATATTTATTTAATAAATGTTTTTAAACATTATAAAAATTATTATTTTTAAAAAAATTATAAATTAAATAAATATCCTAAAATACAATTTTCTATAATTTATAAACAATATATAAATTATATAATTCAAATCAAAATTAAAAAAAAAAAAAAAATTTATGTATATCATATTTATGATATACTTTATATTATAAACAACAAATTTGTTTATTATCCATCATATTTTATGATAGATAATGATTAACTGTGATATCATTCCTTGGTTCCTAGGTATTTTATCTTATGATATCACCTTTATTTCAAGGCTTATAGAGTTCTCTATTTTTTAAAAATTAGCTTCATATTATCACTGAATCTAATATCCCTTGTTTTATGATTTTATATCTGAAAAACCAAAGGATTTAAATGGTGAAATTTACTAAGAGATGCCCTATCATCTGACATGATAATATCATTATATCTGATATCACATATTATATAACTAGCCATAGTACATAATTCTAATCATTTTTAAGGATTATAAATTTTTTAGTGCCTAATGGATAGTGATTATTGTATTTTTTTAATAAATAAGACTAAATTTCAATATGTGTTGGGAGATAGAGGAATCCCCCATTTATTGAAGAAGTTTAAAGGTGAGTGATATAACTTTGAATACATTTTTATCACTGTACATGTGGTTGGAGACTGAGTCATATCTTAGTAATAAGAATATATTATAATGAGAATGATTGATGGTTTACACATCATACAAATGATGGTTGTAGATATGCTAATGTAATGAATTAATGAAAAGTGATGATATATAAGGAGAAAATATCTATAATAAATTTATAGAAGTTGAGAGAGTTGGATATTAGAAAGATTATAGAGATATGATGTTGAAGTGAAAATTAGATTGTATGTTTGAAAAACTATCGTTGTGTTATCTAGCATGAAAGATCATATATATATATATATATATATATTAATTATCTCACCTACATTATGGATGAATAAGGTTCAGCTTGATGTTACAAGTTCTAATTAGTGAAGGCTTATGAAATATAGAAAAATTGTATTTATATTCTAAAAATGGTTGATAATTTTAAAAAAGATATTTGAGATGGTTTGAAAATATTATAATGTAATTTATATTATTTTTATATATTTTATAGTGATTGGAGATTCTTTGAGCATGCTTAAAGATGTTTTTATCTGATTTGAAAAATTTAGAATTTTGAGTTGGTTTTAAAATTTTATAAAGGCATGTAATATGTAAAGGTGATGAATATTATATTTAAAATTAACTTTTAGGTTAATATAGATGCATAATGGTATTCAAGAACATACAGAATGAAAATAAATAAAGTGTGTGAAACTACCCTAGAAACATAAGTGTCAATATAAGCAAACACAAAAGAAATTCCTTTATGAAGTAAAAAATTAAAAAATAGTTGAAAGGGTTTTTGTGATATATATAAGTGATTATTTTAGTTATAGATGAAAAATTAAGTGTTTAAATACATTGTATTCCATAAGAGTAAATTTTCTAAATACGTAAGACTAACACTAAGTAAAAAATAAATATAGAAAATTAAAGGACCTTAACGGTATATATAAGAATAACTATTTCAAATATAAAGTCATTACTCACTGAAAATAAATAAAGTACTGAGACTCAGTATGGCACATAAGGTTCATTACCATGATATGAAATGGTTATCCCAGTGAAAAATTCAATATTTAAGGGTCATTCCCATGATATGTAATGGTTATTACTTTGATATGTAAATTTCATCCTAGTGACAAAGTTAATACATAATAGTTATTATAATGATATATATAGGTCATTATATGGACATGTAAGGGTCACTCTATAATATAGAGTGATACTTAATAGTTAGAGTCTTGGCCAAAATTGCGATATTTTTAGAAGTTAATGTGGGGTTTCAAAAGATCATATCATTAGAGAAGAAATTTTTTTAACAATTCCTAATATAATAATTAGTGATTTAAATATCAAGATTATGATTATAATCATGAATGAAATAATTGGTTGGGATGATGAATATTGTAGAAAATGATCATTATGTTTTAAAGATAAGGGTCATATTGTAATGATATTAATAAATTTGAACATAAATGACAGTGTGGATTAAATTCATATGGATTTTCAATAGTGAATGAGTCAATGAAGATAATGAGAATCATACGGAGGAAAGATTACTGAGAAATATGGAAAGTCGGAGATAGAGATGCAATCCTAGTTAATCCATATTGTATAGCCATTATTGAATATTTAATGACCTAGAATTACATAGAATATAATATTTTCAAAATTGATGGGGTTTTCTATATTCAAACATGAAAATGATATTTAGTGATTCTGTAAAGATAAAAGGATAAAGGAGGTGAGTTGTTTATTAAGAGGAATCTTTACTTTATCAAGTTATCAATATTGAGTTTTGAATGTAGATAATGAGATGATAATATTTAAAGAATAACATGTGAATATATTAAGAATAATAATATAATTAAAATATTTATAATAACTATGATATTATTATATCATAAAAGATTATTGAGAAAAGGAAGAAGAATATTGGAGAGAGAGACTAACACTCACCGCTACTACTGTTCATCACCTATGCCAATATTATAAAATACTGAGGTGATTCTATGATTAATGATAATATAATAATTATTTGAGTAATTCTATATATAATAATATTGAATAATATTTGGAAGCTTGGTAACTTTAAGAGACTAACATGCTTGTGACTGTAGATGAATATCTACTAGTTGTCGGATATTCGGATTGAGTTAATAAATATTATTATAGTGATGTATTGAAATATAGAGTATAATGATGATATTTTTATGAGTTATTTATAGAATAAGATATAATTGTGGATGATACCCAGATAATCTAATCTCTAACAGTTGGGGACTGAATATATATTATGGGATAGCTGATATCACAAGAGTCAAGGATTCATTTTTTTTCTTCTCTTGTTTTCAATTTTGGAATACAATGAAGGTATATTTTCAAGATTTAGTGATGATAAATTCCATTATAATTTATTCACCATCATAATATAGTGAATATATATCCCTTATACTTGACACGAACATGATAAGGTGTAGATCCCCAAATTATGATTGAACCATAATAAAATATAACATAATTTTTTAACTTTTTTAATTACATATGGTCATTAGTGTTGATATAATATAAATAAATCCACATATATTAACTAATATAATGGTTATAATAGTTATAGGGGATAATTAAAAGATAATAATAATTTAGTAGAAAGTGTTATGATAATTCTACCCCTCTTAGGTGACTACTTAATATACTAGAAACATAAAGTGTTATTGGATCTAATCTTGGATTGCTTTGATTAGATCTATTTCTTCATTATTTTTTATATGTACCATATTAACTGATCATTTGAGGAAGGTTCATAATTTTCCAAGATAGATATTATATCTCCCATACTTATTACATAAAATATAAAGGATTTTGTGAAAACAAAAAAAAGGAAGAAAAGAGAGGCCAATATGTTGTGAAATATTTTAAAGGAGAAAGAAGATTCACCAATATATGAAGATAATCAAAGTGGTAACTATCTTGATAAATTTAATGATATGTAATAGTTATTACCTCAATATGTAAATGTCATCCTAGTGACAAATGTAATACATAATGGTTATCATAATGATATTTATAGGTCATTCTATGGACATGTAAGGGTCACTCTATAATATAGAGTGATACATAATAATTATAGTCTTGGCCAAAATTGTGATATTTTTAGAAGATAATGAGGGGTTTCAAAAGATCATATTTTTGAGAGAAGAATTAATTTTAACAATTCCTAATATAATATTTAGTGATTTAAATATCAAGATTATGATTTCAATCATGATTAAAATAATTGGTTGGGATGATGAATATTATTGAAAATGATCTTCATGTTGTGAATAGAAGGGTCATGTTATAATGATATTAATACATATGAACATAAATGAAAATGTGGATTAAATTCATAGGGATTTTCTATAGATAATGAGTCAATGAAGATAATGAGAGTCATACGGATGAAAGATTAATGAGAAATATTGAAAGTCAGAGATAAAGATACAATCCTAGTTAATATTTATTGTATATACACTATTGAATATTTGATGACCTATAATTACATAGAATATAATATTTTAAAAATTGATGGTGTTTTGTATATTCAAACATGAGAATGAAATTCAGTGATTCTGTATAAATAAAAGCAGAAAAAGAGGAGAGTTGTTTATTAAGAGGAATCTTTACTTTATCAAGTTAACAATATTGAGTTTTGAATATAGATAAGGAGATGATAATATTTAAAGAATAATATGTGAGCATATATAGAAGAATAATATAATTAAAATATTTATAATAATAATGATATTATTAAATTATATAAGATTATTGAGAAAAGGAAGAAGAAGATTAGAGAGAGAGACTAACACTCACTGCTACTTTTGTTCATCACCTATGTCAATATTATAAAATACTAAGGTGGTTATATGATTAATGATCATAGAATAATTATTTGAGTAATTATTGATATTCTAATCTTGAATAATATTTGGAATCCTGGTTACTTTAAGAGACTAGCATGTATATGACTATAGATGAATATCTACTGGTTACCGAATATTATGATTGAGGAAATGAATCATATTATAGTGATGTAGTGATACATAGAGTATAATAATGATTATTTTATGATTATTTTATAGAATAACATGTAATTATGGATTCTATCCATTTAATATAATCTATACTAGTTGGGGGACTGAAGATATATTAGGAGATAACTGATATCACAAGATTCAAGGATTCATTTTTTTTTCTTCTCTTGATTTCAATTGTGTAATACAATGAAGGTATATTTTCAAGATTTAGTGATGATAAATTCCATTATAATTTATTCACCATCATAATATAGTGAATATCTATCCCTTATACTTGACATGAACATGATAAGGTGTAGATCCCCACATTATGGTTGAACCATAATAAAATATAACATAATTTTTTCACTTTTATTTAATTACATATGGTGTTTGGTGTTGATATAATATAAATATACCCACATATATTAACTAATATAAAGGTTATAATAGTTAGAGGGTATAATTAATAGATAATAATAATTTATTAGAAAGTTTTATGATAATTCTCACCCTCTTAGGTGACTACTTAATATACTGGGAACATAATGTGTTATTTGATCTAATCATGGATTCCTTTGATTAGATCTATTTCTTCATTATTTTTTATATGTCCCATATTAAGTGATCATTTGAGGAAGGTTCATAATTTTCCTAGATAGATATTATAGCTCCCATCCTTATTAATTAAAATATAGAGGATTTGGTGAAGACAAAAAAAAAGAAAAGAGAGGCCAACATGTTGTGAAATATTTTAAAGGAGAAAGAAGATTCACCAATATATAAAGATAATCAAAGTGGTAACTATCTTAATAAATTTAATGATATGTAATAGTAATTCCCTAGATATGTAAATTTCATCCTAGTGACAAAGGTAATGCATAATGGTTATTATAATGATATTTATAGGCCATTTTATGGACATTTAAGGGTCACTCTATAATATAGAGTGATACTTAATAGTTATAATCTTGGCCAAAATTGTGATATTTTTAAAAGATAATGTGGGGTTTTAAAAGATCGTATTTTGAGAGAAAAATTAATTTTTACAATTCCTAATATAATATTTAGTGATTTAAATATCAAGATTATGATTACAATCATGATTGACATAACTGGTTGGGATGATGAATATTGTTGAAAATGATATTCATGTAGTGAAGAAAAGGGTCATTTTGTAATGATATTAATACATATGAACATAAATGACAATGTTGATTAAATTCATATGGATTTTCTATAGTTAATGAGTCAATGAAGATAATGAGAGTCATACGGAAGAAATATTACTGAGAAATATAGAAAGTCGGAGATAAATATACAATCCTAGTTAATCCATATTTTATATCTATTATTGAATATTTGATGACCTAGAATTACAAATAATATAATATTTTCAAAATTGATGGGGTTCTCTATATTCAAGCATGAAAATGATATTCAGTGATTCTTTATAGACAAAATGAGAAAAAGAGGAGAGTTGTTTATTAAAAGGACTCTTTACATTATCAAGTTATCAATATTGAATTTTGAATATAGATTAGGAGATGATAATATTTAAAGAATAACATGTGAATATATGAAGAAGAATAATATAATTAAAATAGTTATAAGAAAAATGATATTATT
The DNA here is from genome assembly GCA_963277665.1 of Viscum album. NCBI lineage: Eukaryota > Viridiplantae > Streptophyta > Magnoliopsida > Santalales > Viscaceae > Viscum > Viscum album. The sequence continues at coordinate 2,055,019,401 of OY728157.1, read as the reverse complement.
ATATCATAGAATATTATTGAGAAAAGGAAGAAGAAGATTTGAGAGAGAAACTAACACTCACTACTATCGTTCATCACTTATGTCAATATTATAAAATACTGAGGCGCTTCTATGATTAATGATCATAGAAGAATTATTTGAGTAATTCTAGATATTCTAATCTTGAATAATATTTGGAAGCTTGGTTACTTTAAGAGACTAACATGCATGTGACTGTAGATGAATATCTACTGGCTGCCGAAGTTTCTGATTCAGGAAATGAATCTTATTATACTGATGTAGTAAAATATAGAGTATAATGATGATATTTTTATGATTATTTTTTAGAATATCATGTAATTATGGATTCTATCCATATAATCTAATCTCTACAAGTTGGGGGGGACTGAAGATATATTCTGAGATAATTGATATCACAAGAGTCAAGGATTCATTTTTTCTTATCTTGTTTTCAATTTTGTAATACAATGATGGTATATTTTCAAGATTTAGTGATGATAAATTCCATTATAATTTATTAAACATCATAATATAGTGAATATATATCCCTTATACTTGACACGAACATGATAAGGTGTATATCCCCACATTATGGTTGAACAATAATAAACTATAACATAAGTTTTTCACTTTTTTTAATTACATATGGTGTTTAGTGGTGATATAATATAAATATATCCACATATATTAACTAATATAAGCGTTATAATAGTTTTATGGGATAATTATAAGATAATAATAATTCAGTAGAAAGTTTTATGATAATTCACCCCCACTTATGTGACTACTTAATATACTAGAAACATAAAGTGTTATTGGATCTAATCTAGGATTCCTTTTATTAGATCTATTTCTTCATAATTTTTTATATTTCCCATATTAAGTGATAATTTGAGGAAGGTTCATAACTTTCCTAGGTATATATTATAGCTCCCATCATTTTTACTTAAAATATATAGGATTTTGTGAAAATAAAAAAAGGAAGAAAAGAGAGGTTAACATGTTGTGAAATATTTTAAAGGAGAAAGAAGATTCACCAATATATGAAGATAATCAAAGTGGTAACTATCTTGATAAATTTAATGATATGTAATAGTTATTCTCTTGATATGTAAATTTAATCCTAGTGATAAAGTTAATACATAATGGTTATAATAATGATATTTATAGGTCATTCTATGGACATGTAAAGGTTAATCTATAATATAGAGTTATACTTAATAGTTATAGTCTTGGCCAAAATAGTGATATTTTTAGAAGATAATGTGGGGTTTTAAAAGATTTTATTTTGAGAGAACAATTAATTTTAACAATTCCTAATATAATATTTAGTGATATGAATATCAAGATTATGATTACAATCATGATTGACATAATTGGTTGGGATGATGAATATTGTTGAAAATGATCTTCTTGTTGTGAAGAGAAGGGTCATGTAGTAATGATATTAATACATATGAACATAATTGACAATGTGGATTAAATTAATATGGATTTTATATAGTGAATGAGTTAATAAATATAATGAGAGTCATACGGAGGAAAGATTACTGAGAAATACAGAAAGTCATAGATAAAGATACAATCCTAGTTAATCCATATTTTATATCCATTATTGAATATTTGATGACCTAGAATTACATAGAATATAGTATTTTCAAAATTGATGGGGTTATCTATATTCAAACATGAAAATGATATTCAGTGATTCTGTATAGATAAAAGGAGAAAAAGAGGAGAGTTTTTTATTAAGAGGAATCTTTACATTATCATGTTATCAATATTGAGTTTTTGAATATAGATAAGGAGATGATAATATTTAAAGAATAACATTTGAATATATGAATAAGAATAATATAATTAAAATAGTTATATGAACGATGATATTATTATATCATAGAAGATTATTGAGAAAAGGAAGAAGAAGATTGGAGAGAGATATTAACACTCACCGCTACTATTGTTCATCACCTATGTCAATATTATAAAATACTGAGGTGCTTCTATGATTAATGATCATAGAAGAATTATTTGATCAATTATAGATATTCTAATGTTGAATAATATTTGGAAGCTTGGTTACTTTAAGAGACTAACATGCATGTGACTATAGATGAATATTTACTGGTTGTCGAAGATTCTGATTGAGGAAATGAATCTTATTATAGTGATGTAGTGAAATTCAGATTATAATGATGATATTTTTATGATTATTTTATAGAATAACATGTAATTATGGATTCTATCCATATAATCTAGTCTCTACAAGTTGGGGGACATATTATATATTAAGAGATAACTGATATCACAAGAGTCAAGGATTCATTTTTTTCTTCTCTTGTTTTCAATTGTGTAATATAATGAAGGTATATTTTCATGATTTAGTGATGATAAATTTAATTATAATTTATTCACCATCATAATATAGTTACTATCTCTCCCTTATACTTGATAGGAACATGATAAGGTGTAGATCCCCACATTATGGTTGAATCATAATAAAATATAACATAAATTTTTCACTTTTTCTAATTACATATGGTGTTTAGTGTTGATATAATATAAATATATCCACATATATTAAATAACATAAAGGTTATAATAGTTATAGGGGATAATTAAAAGATAATAATATTTCAGTAGAATGTGTTATGCTAATTCTCCCCCTCTTAGGTGACTACTTAATATATTAGAAATATAAAGTGTTATTGGATATAATCATGGATTCCTTTGATTAGATCTATTTCTTAATAATTTTTAATATGTCCCATATTAAGTGAATATTTGAGTAAGGTTCATAATTTTCCTAGATAGATATTATACTTCGATATTTATTAGTTAAAATATAGAGGATTTTGTGAAAACAAAAAAAGGAAGAAAAGAGTAGCCAACATGTTGTGAAATATTTTAAATTAAAAAAGAAGATTCACCAATATATGAAAATAATAAAAGTAGTAACTATATTGATAAATTTAATGATAATTATCCTATAGAATAATCTTCTTCTAACATTAACTAATGTGAGTTTATTTATTCAATAGAAGATATTTAATCTGAAGTAAAAAATTATTAGAATAATGTCCATATATAATTTTTCACTTATATATTTGGGTTTATCAAAGGTTTATATGATGAAAAGTAATATATAGCAATGGCATTCAATGATATGAAGACAGTATTGGATAAAAATTTAGAAAATGAAAGATTCTCACACAACTTATTGTATATAATGAAAAATATCTATTACTTTTTTAGAGAAAATAATTCCCATTCTAAGGATGAATTAAAATGTATAGTTGGTGAGAAAGGATTGTTTAGGAATATAAATTATAGAGTATTTTATGTGTTAAAAATAAATACACAAAGACTCAATGAATTTCAAAGATATTTATTTGGAAGTAAAATAAAAGGGGATAAAAGAGCTTGATAAATGTCTATAAGAGGTGATAAAATGAATGAATATCATATTTATATGATATATAAAGGATAAAAATACAATATAATATCATATAAGGATGATAAAAATATCCTTAACATGAATTGTCATGCACTAGATGTGTAAATGTGAAATCTAGATGGGGAAAATACCGAGACTTCCCAAATTTACAAGAAGAAAAAGGATACCAAAAAGTATGTGATAAGATTCATGTTAGATAAATTTTACACTTTATTTTCAATAGTGGATTAATAACATGTAATTATATATCTATTACAAGATCATGTAAATAGGAAACCCTTGTTTGAAAAATTTTATTATATACTAATGTTTTTTACTTCCCAGTAAAGTGTGTGAATGAAAACCTGGGAAAATATATGTGTTAACCATTATATGAAACTCATCACTACTTTAAGGTTAGATTTTAACAATATCAGCTGAATTATCTGCCCAATATATTCTCAAAATAAGGGGTTTTTTGGACTAAAAGAAACAAGGTGTGTAAGATGGGTAGATTAAAACCAATGGTTATAGAATATGATTTATTGGATATTTCAGGTTATGATATAGGTTTGGGTATATGTAAATTAAATTTTGAGATAATATGTTAATTAATCAATATTTTATAATACCTATATCAAGGGGAGAAAGTTTGACCAGTGAAAAAATTCACAATAGAAGGAAAATCTATCCATCAATAATCGATTTGAGAATCTTGAATTATTTAATTGGATTTTAAATAAATTTGGTCATTAGAATTATTATTTTTGGTTTACATCAACCAATAACAATTAATATCTTGATAATAATAGAAAACCATAAAAAATAATCATTATAATGACCAATTTTACTTAAATGTGTCAGTAAATGGAGATGATTCATCATTGGGGTGTAAATAAGTGGAGAAAAGTGCTAAAAACACACCTAAGACGAAGTTGTAGAATGATTCTACACCAAGGAATAAATGATTTTACTATGAAAAAATACAACATCATGGATCATTATAAGAAATTCAGGAATCTTAATGAAAAATAAAGTAAGATAAAAAATAACCAGATCAATCCCGGATAGAAATTTAAGGATGGTTTGGTAGGAGATATCCATGATGGGGGATCTAAATTTCAATAGGGATTTCCAAATAAGGGTAAACAAAGTATTTTGATGAATACAAGTGGAAAAAATAATAAAAAAATATTACCCATAAATAATGCATGACTTTTTGTCAAGATAAATTGAAAATGGATATAAATATATATAAAACACAAGATAATCTGATTTTCCAAGGGAAATAAGTAATTCATTATGATTAAATCAAATTTAATGAGTGGTTATCAAAAGGTGATAACCTATGACCTCATGTGGATATATTTGTAAGTTGAATTCATTTTGGACATAATTTGTTAAAATTCCTAATAGTTCCTCCAAAATAAGAGGAAATATTGATAATAAAATATAAATCACCTTCGAATTTAGGTGGGAAGATATAACATACAAAAAAATGATGCCTATGATTTAATAGACACTATGAAAAAGGAAGTTCCACACAAGGTGAAGGTAGATGGTAAAAATAAGACCATACTTCCCATGGAGTTCAGGTTTTGAAGATCAAAGTATGAGTAATTTGGAAGTGTTATAACTAATATAGAACTAGATTAAAAAGGGTTTGTAGGTTGAGAAAACCCCCATTCATTATTTATGTTATTAAGAATCAAAGGAGGAACCTTACTTATTTCTATATTATTTATTTTTCTATGTTCAAGGTATTTACATTAATGTATGTAGGGTGAACTTAATGAAATCTTAAAAAGTGTATATTTTGAAGAAATGTCCATCATGTAATTCTTTTATTGATATCATAATATACTCTTTCAAAATTTTATTTGATATTGGAAGATTCTTCAAATTCATTTTGAAGAAAACATCCCTCGATGAAGATTTTTGGAGTGTATCCCTTGAGGGGGTGTTGAGATGTTCAATATTCCAAAATAACATTATTTCAAAAAAATATGGAATATTTTAGAATGGTCTAAAATTTTCCATTAACAAGGAATGTTGATTATATTCTTCCATCCCTTTCAAAAAATATTTAATTCAATTTTTTAATGGGAGAGACTGATTTATTTTTTTTATGATAAGTGATAAATAATACATGGAAGGTGTGATACATTATTTAACTTGAATTATTTTAATGTGTATATTTAAGTTTAGTGTTGGTTTTTTTTTTGAAAAAATCATTGAACATACCTCGGAAATTGATATTTGAGTTTTTATCACATATTGAATAGTTTATATATTTCTTTTATGTCTATATTAACCACTCTTTTTTTAACTAATCTATCTACATTGGATTAATTAATGGATCATTACTTTGATAAATGTGATTACACCATCCTATCGAGTGGGGAAAGTTGTCATAAGGGGCGGAAGATAAAATTCAAGAAAAGGATGAGATACGGAAGATTCTGCCTCGTACACTTGGATATCTATATTTATTGTCAATAAGGTTGTGATAAAGAAAACTATTGAAGACATATTGATGTGTTTTATGTGAGGTATTTAAGTGTATTAACTAAAAATACAAAGGGATATAATTAAGATCCCAATGGATTGTGATGATTCTTTTCAATAAATAATGCTAAATACCAAAATGTTTTGAGTGATGGTGGAATATCCTATTGAATGAACAAGTTGAAAGGTGATAGGTACAACTTGGAAGATGTTATCTACTATTGTAAATACTATCTAAGACTCAGTCATATATTTATAATGAAGATACTATTCTATTGATAATATGTGATGGTTCACACATAATACATATAATGATTGTAGATCTAATATTATAATTAATTAATTTCATGTATTGATGTATTAGTATACCACTTTCTAAAACATATTTGTAGATTTTAAAGAAACATGATACTGAAAAGACCCCAAAGATATAAATTATAAGATCAAATCTGATTGGTTGTGTGAAAAATAATCTGTGTATTATCTAGAATTAAAAATACTATTTATATTAATTAATGCACCTAGATTATGGTCGAAGAAGTATGAGTTTAAATTTTGAAGTGATTAGGTAGTTAAGGTTCAAAAAATACAAGTGAAGAGTATTTATATTCTTTAAAATGATTTTGTAATTATAATAAAAAGGTTTGAAATGGTTAGATAAATTTACAAATTCATTTATGTAGTTTTGATATGTTTTGGAGTGATTATTGATTCCCTAAGAATATGTGAATATATTTTTAGCTAATTTTAAGAAGTTGTGGAATTTTGAATTAAAAATGAAATGTGAAAATGGCATGGAATAAATAAGGGTACTCAAGAAGATATGAAAATATAAGTGTGATGCTGCTTTGAATATGTAAGTATAGTCAAGAACTTGAAAACTAAAATTAACAAAGTGTTAGAAACTACCATAGATATTGAAGGGTTACTATGATCATATATAAAAGTAACTATGAGATAAATTATAAAATTGGAAATATGTTGGATGTTCCTTATGATATGTAAAAGTATCTTTCCAATTTGAATATGTAAAATTTTAAAAAAAAAATATAACATATTTTAATATGTAAGATTAAATTTTATCAATATGTAAGGGTAAATATTATAAAATAGTAAATGCAGCAAAGAAAATAACCTTACTAAGATATATAAAAGTAACCATTTAATACTTAAATATATTTCTCACTAGAAATCAATAATTTCATGAGACTCACTTTGAAATGGAATGCTCATTTTCTTGACACTTAATGCTCATAAAATGATAAAATCAATACATAAGTGTCATTCCCATGATATGTATGAGTGATTATATTGATTCATAAAAGTCATCCCAATGATAAAGTAAATCTATAAGGGTTATTCAGATGGAATGTAAAGGTTATTCCTCGGATTCATAAGGGTTAATCTCAAATATATAGTGATATGTAAGGGTTCCAAACTTTAAAAAAAATTAAAATTTATATAAGTTAATATGATTATTTAATGTTAAAGTTATAGGAAAAGAATAAATTATAAAATTCTACCACCTTGGATCACTCGACTAGTGTCCAGACTAAAAGTCACCCCCTGGTCATAGGCACACATCCCTATACTCTAGAGGCTATCAACTAGTAGTAAAAAATGGGGAGAATATAACCTGACATTATAGTAAAACATAAAAGAAAATAACAAAACATCATCCATCATAAATAATCGGAGTAAATCAAACCAATTAATGTGAATCATTCTATAAAATTATTCGATAACATATAATAATATATACACACTATCATACCTGTATATAATAAATGACCACCCACTTGGCCAATCACATGTACACAATAAAAAGGAATAAAATACAATTAGGATCTACTACTATCACAAAGCTTGATCACATACCAGTATCAAATTCCTATCCGAGCTATCCTTCCTGATCAAGTAGCACTAGACCTCCAAATTATATGAACCAGTGATCATTGAATTCTACTTTGGTACCCATGTTCCATGTCCACTCAAATAGTGTGTGATTAAAACTCAGTAAAGAACCATAAATGGGGTCCCAAGTATAATTGGAAATTTATTGTATATACATGTGATATGAACATAATATATAAAAACTACAGAATATTAAATAAACAGCCCCCATTGATCCTTTGTTTTTAACATGACACCTATGATCAACTTTATTTGCTTCATTCGGTTTTAGATGTCTCTAGTCTAGACACATATATTTAAGGGGTTATCAGCCCTACTCTGTAACCTCATGAGCATTCCTACACAAATGGAATAACATATGGATCAAAGGAACCATTCTAGGAATATCATAATGTCAGATTAAATATCAAATCACAGCTATAACTAGGTATCCCATATCATAAAGTATCATTGGATTCTAAAGAGGTAATCTATAGTATCCAATCATTACCAAATACAATCAAATCCTTAAGAGGCAATCCCTTATATCCCCCAATTGCCAAGTCTCAATGCATCATATGACATTTATATCTAATATCCATAAATCACCAAGTATCAATGGATATTAGGAAGGAAATACCTAATATCTTATCATCAACAAACACCGTAAGATCAAAGGGATGTAATATTTAGAATCCAATCATCGCAAATATATCTGGATCTTAGGGAGGTAATGCCTAGAATCCTATCACTGTCAACATATTTGGATCCTAGAGAGGGAAAACCTTGCTTACCATACTTCCATAAATCATATTAGGATCATAGGATTTTAATACCAGGCATCCCATCATCATCAAACATTCTTAGATCCTTAGGAGAAAATCCTAGGCATCTGATCATCATCAAACATTTCGGGATCCTAGGGAGGTAATCCCTAGCATCCATCAGTACCATCAATCATATTTACTAACATATCATTAGTAACATACTGGGGGTGGGGAAACATCCTCCATATAAAATCCCATGATAAAATAATAATAATAATATGGGTTGACTACTGCCTAACCCATATCATGTATCTAAGGTAGGCCTCTCAAATTCATGACCTATCCCTACAACCATATCCCTACTAGTTTCACATCATCAATTTAGGTTCTAAGATGAAAAATAAAATCACCACTAACCATTCACATAGTAAACCTCTCATGGGTTTACATAAATGTATGGAAACCACCAAGGTCCCCTAGGACTCATCGTAGAATGAACACCCTATATAGGTTCCCTTATCTAATTCTTATCTATTAGAAAAAAACCCATCTCTTAGAAGGAATATCCTCCCTAGACATCACCATGATCATCATATGAACTCATTTTTATCATAGAAAAATTGGTTCCATCATTATTGTATAAGAAATCCATATTTCCTATCACAATTCCCATGGTTTCCCTTAGTCATTCTACTCACCTAACCTATCATAATCTACCCAGGGTATGCTAACATGAGTACTCATATTCTAGTGGTAGAGGATAACTCACCAAAGTATCTAATAAACTATCCCAACAACTCTATGATATCTAATATTCATCTAATGGCATACTCTTCCAATAATTCCAATCCAAAAATATCCTTCACAAGGAGGTGTATAAGGCTCTTACACAATTTCCACTACTCTATGTTCACTTCATTTAATATATATACATATATGTCACATCTATATTATGTATTATTTTCATAGTCAATACCTCAGCCATAAGTGGCCATGGATTCTATAAAATGATAATGAAAACTATGACCACGTTTACAGGCCCATTGTGACCACTTAACTCATTTAATTTTTCACCCTTATAGGGTTTGGGTATCTCAAACTAAAAATTTAAAATCAAATCATTTTCCATCAGTGGTCGAGGAATCAATAAACAACTTAAGGGTTCATCATAGATCTTAGCACTTATATCCATCCATAATAATTTAATTTGAATTAATAAAAATACTCAATTAAAAATGGATGATCACTAAAAGTGGTGAGACTTCACATCACATGTTTTATAAATAAAGTTCTTACACTATAGTGCAATGCATAGGGACTACCCACCTCATCCAGTAGTTATTTCCATTCATAGTATAGATCAAACACTCTTTCCTAATAATTTCTATGTCTAACCAGCCAATGCTAACCCACATGAGGACCAAATCTTGAAAACATATCAATTTAGATGAATTAAATCATTTTATACTTAATTAAACAATTTAAAATTATTTTTACAATTTATTTCAATTGTACATAAGGATATAATAACTCACCAGGCACCCTCATTACAATGAAACAACAATCAACCACCCATATATGGTCTATGAAGTATTGTAGACACCATCATAGGAAAAATACAAAGAAAAAAGTATTAATTAAATAGCTAATTTCATTAAATTTAGGAAAACCCCCTATGAAAAATTATTGGGTGTTGTAACTTCATTCAAATGAAATGAGTTCATCGAATCATAACATCATCTATACACTTCACAAAAAATACCCATGAAACTCACCTAATTCCACCATGATTCGTTCAAATTAGTCCCACAAGACTAACAATATATGTTCTACAATAGATATGATAATGGGAATCCAAAATGGGAATAAGAAAAAAAAAACTAACATAGAATCACTATAGAATGTTACAAAATTTTTCCTCTTTAATGTAGAAATGTATTGGAGGAGGGAGGAGGGGAGGAGGGGAGGATCTGAACAAATATCCCTCCCACACATCTACTTGACCTAAAATATGAGAGGGGTTTGACCCCAAAAATTATACACCATATTTTAAAATGGTTCCATATTACAGCCATGATGCAGGAATAGGTCATGATGTAAGGTACCCCATTTCCTTATATGTTCTTTGTGTTCCCACCCCAGGGAAGTGGGCCAGGCCCCCAAACTATCTCTGTCACAATGTGGTTTGTGTGCCCTCTGTGGTGTGATTTCCCTCTTATGTTCATAATGATGTAGCTTAAGGATCACAACACAATATGATACAGGTTTAGAATTTTTGCAAGGCCCCTAACCTTGGCCTAATGTCCTTTCGAGATTCTATTACACCTCTTGAGACTTTGGCCATGTGAACAAATATATTCTAGATATTTAAAACCACTATTTTTTCTGATATGAATATTGGTTCACATAAATAACCTCCCTCTAGAGCTAAAATTAAAACTCCTTCATAAATTTAGAACCTGAATAAGGGTGGTTATTTACAACATCCACACCATCTAAATTCTAAACTATATAAAGAACTAGTGGTCTATAACAATAAATATTTACATTTCCTGATCATTAATTCACATCCCACTTGTTGTGTTCTAATTTGGAATGGAAATTGAGGTTCCATTAGGAAACATCCAAAAACAAATCACACTATTCATAAAAAACAAATCCTCTCACTCACCACCATCTCGAATACTATGGTTGTTCTCAATTAAACTCGTTAACTTCAAGACACCAAAGATTCGTCAAACATTTTATCATTAGATATATTATGCTTCCCACCACAATCCTCTACTAATAATAGTTTATATTGATCCATAGTGCTCCACACCATCATAATTTCATATTGAAATATACTTCTAGTGGTCTAAAAATTTTCTTGGTAATATTTCTATATCATCAAACCCAATTTAATGAAAAACATTAGTTGGTACCACTTTGGTTAACCATTCCAAATACATCAATCTGCACCTGCTAACAACCTATCACACAATCCAATCATGATTTACGTAATTACCAAAAGAGTCTCTAGATCACCCAATTACTATATCTAGGTCCATACCAAAAAATTAGTGTAATTCCATGGTTGGATCATCGACTTTCACACTGGTAATCATGTTCTCACCCCAAGCACTGATACATCACTGATTCGACACACCCTTAGATCACATCCAAAAAATCGTGATCCAAACACTAATGCATAGACTCTCCCATATATTACATTAAAGCATAATTTTTTTAACTATTATAGAACTATATATAATTAGGTTTACTGATGCACGGGCTCTTTGATGTTATCCAGATCATCCAATGACATGTCTCACTATATCTACAACCCTTCTCATATATGGTTCATACCTCCATGGATCATGCTATAACCATCACCACAAATAATGGATGGAAATTAAAATCCCACCCATACCTTAGTGATAATTAAAAACACAAATTTTTACATACTCCCAACACATGGGAACATCATCCTCAACAACTGTTGAACTTACACATGAGACAAGGGATACACTCTCCAAATAGCAATGGTGCACTACAAACCATATCAATTCTACTATAATGATCCTGGTTCATAACCACAATAGTTTCACATAATATAAAATCTTGAAAATATATGTCAAGGACATACTTAGGTTAACCATACAATGGAACTCCATTCCATCTCCGATGTTATTTCTCGACATAAATGAACATTTCCTATTTCTTAAAAACTATCAGGTAATAATTCCTATAAGAGTTTTATCGAATAAATTAGTCCTTCATCTGAAAAATTAACACCCATATTTTTTAGGATATATTTATTTTTAAATAAATTTATTTTCTTTCATATCTTTCTTTATATGAAACACAGAGTTTTAAAATAACTGTGATATACTATTGAATTATTATTATTTAATTTAATGATTATCACATAGACATTAGAATTATAGGTATGAATATCACTAAATAAATTATAATTTTTTTTAAATATGTATAATATTTATTCATCGGTTAGAAAATAAAATAAAAGTATTTTAAATTATAATAGTTGATTTTCTAAAAAATATTATTCATGTGTGCAATATATTTTATATATTAATAAATTAAAATAAATAGTAGTGATGAATTATTTTAATGAAATTTATATACTAGGTATTCAATTAAAAAATTTTGAAATTATATAATAGTATTTACATTGAATGGAATTAAGGTAAACTGAATTTAATGCTTAAAAATTCATTTTTCTAAAAATTATTTTATTATGTATTTCACACTTATTTTAAAATTAATTTCTTTCACTTATTGAAATTTAATATTCTAAAATAAATTTAAATATTTTTAAAAATCATAATTAATATTATGCAATAAGTTCAACTTAATTTTTTGTCAACATTAATAGTAAAAACAATAAAAATCTATTACTATAGTTAAGGTTTAAACTAATTTACTAGGGGGATTAACATATAAGATAAGGTTTCAAGTATTTAAAAAACACTTTCTAAAATTTTATTGGTTGATCTTATTTTTAATATATCCTTATCATATTCAAATATTCTTAATTTTGATCCAATTGGAATATTAGGACATTATTATAATTTAATCTTTTGAAAAATTCCATGTGTGTCCTCTCTCACCCTTATAAAAGAATAAAGACTCTCATCTATTTCTCACACATCATGATTAATATATATCAGACTATGACTACATTAATACCTTCCTAAAATCCATCCCCACATCCTATAGGTCTTAGTTTTTTTAAAATATCTTCATTTCAAGGATAAGGTTTAATCTAAAGGGTGTTTCTTAAGGAAGCGGTATAACTCTTAATCCTGTATTTTCAATTTTATTTCTTCTTAAACATTATATAAACTTGTTATATCAATTATAAAATGATTAATATAGTATAATAAATATACTTATAATTTTTTATGTCGACTATAAAATCGTTATTCAACTCCTTCTCCATCAAATGCAAAATAAAACCATCGTTCGTGTGTGCATATGGGAAACTTCCTCACATAGAGATATTTTTTTTTCATCACCATCATCCATGGTTTGTTATTATGTTGGATTTAATATTTTTATATGAAATTTATCAAATAATTATACTTATTTAATTATAATATAGTACTTACCTTCTTATCTTTCCATATATTAGAAAGAAAAAAATGTCACTAATGCGTACATGAGGACTACCACCCCACTGAGTGATGTGATTCATTTTTTATATATAATTTACTAGATGGTAATAAGGATATATTTTATGAATTTATATAATATTTATGATATAATAAAGAGTCTGTAAATTTTAATTATTACTTACCTTTCTTTCATTCTATACATCTAAAATTGGAAACATAACTCGTGCGTACATACATACTACCATCTCTACGAAGTGATGAAATTCATTTTTCATCATCAAATTATATGAAATATTATAAAATTGTATATAAAAATTAAATGTGATACCTATTTAATGATTAATATTTTTATTTGATAAAACATTGACCAATGTTCAATTATCAGAACCATCGAAATGAAATATGCATGGAATATGGACCAGTTTTCACACGAATATTCATTTTTATGAAGAAATTTTTAATAAAAGGATAATTCACAATTAAAAAATAATGATACATAGTATGTTATGTATGAATATATTTATATAATTTTTTTATATTAAATATATATTTATTATAAATTCTATTTCAATGCGTATGAATCAAGATGTGACTTGAGGTATGAAGTTTATATTACAATCTCATTTCTCCTTGCGGTTGTCTATGATAAATTTTTATTGAGGGAAATTATATCATTATTATCCTTTAAAACCTATATATTTTCTTCTCTTATAGTTAATTATATAATTTTCTAGTAATATTTTAATTTTTAACTATTTTTTTCTTAAAATGGTAAAGAAAATGTTTTTTAAAGAAAAATACACCTTATATTTAATTATTCATTGAAATTTTATTTAATGTTAATTTAACTCAATATTTTTTTTATTGAATTTTTTAACTATTATTAGAATGTTTTAAATATTTTATTTTCATTAAATTTTACTTCATTTGTAAAGGTTTAAAGGGATTATTTTTAAATAAACATTTTCTAAACAAGTAGTTTTTGACATTCTACAAAAGGGTGAAAATAATGTTCACTTTTACCATATATAGACTAAAATAATATTACCTCTCTCATTAATATTATTTTATTTTAAGATTAATTTAAAATTTACATGGTTCTCTTCAATAAAGTTTTTCCCTATTATTAATAAATTTTTATATTATAAACACATTATTTCAAAATGAAAAGGTTATTTTCATCAAGAAATGTCATAGTGAACATTTAAATGTATTTTAATATATATCATCATCCTTTATGGATTTTTAGGATCAAAGATGGATATTATATTATGATACCATCCAATTTATTTATCTATATGTCTTATTATGATGATTATTTAAGGATGATTCAACTAAACATGTTTCTTTCCCATGGGTTAATTAAGATATGATGAAACCACTATGAAGCACATGAGCCTTAGCCCAGTTAGCAAGGTCTCTATTGGTGCATCCAAGCGACTAGGGATCAAATCCAAGAGGAGGCAGAATTTCTGGGTACTGTAGCAGTACTGTAGTAGTATTATAGCAGGTACTGTAGTGGGAACTGTAGCAGGCACTATTTGGCACTGTAGCAGCCGGGAATATGCCCCCGTTTGGGTTTTCGGGCCTTAGATTTGGTCCCTGAGTCCTTCATAGGACTTCGGGCACCCAGGACTTCAGGTCAGTTGGACCTTCGGGCCATCTCAAGGCCTTCTGGCCACCTGAAGATGCAAACCAGACAAAAAAACTACAAGGAACAAGCTCTACAAGGAGGATGAGCAAAGGAGATTTCACTACAGCAGAAGCTAAATGGATTGCATGAATGAGAGGGTATGGCACCTGCCATCTGGACAAACCTGTGCATGCAATGTAATTCCTATCCGAACATCCATGCGAAGGTGGAGAGATAATTTCACGATGAAGATGCTGGGGAGGAGCAGTTCCAAGTTGTTAGTCTGGGTTGCATGTAATGTTTGTGCCTACGGGCGTTGAATTCCTCTATGGCCTACAGGAATATAATCTTTCACCTACCGGCATTGTAGGGTTCTACCTCATCCCTTGAAAGGTGGATTATCAAAAATCAATAAAAAAATGAAGGCCTTTGGGCCATTGGAGGAGGATGAAACCGCTATGAAATCGATTTATTTTCCATAGGTTTTTCTATATGAAATGATAAAATGTTTATGAAATCCATTTCCTTTATAAGGGTAATGAAATGATAAAATGATGAATTTTTTGTGATCTTATGGAAAATAATTGTATATATTTCATAATGTGATGGGTGGGTTCTTCATAACCCTCTAATGCATTGGGTAAATATGGATAAATCATGAGATAGCTATATTATGTATGAACCTGACATCATGTTCATAATATTATTCATTGAATGGGTTCATGTCCATGAGTTTATGCATATATTTTGTTTAATTTCCATAAGTTAATTCATGGACCTAGTTTCATATGTGTAAGTTTATTGGAAGAATCAATTTCATATCCTAAATTTAATAAACAAACATGTTTCTATTTGTACATGTTGATACTGTTATAAGTATATATTTTTTACACATTACCATTTTTATGATATACCATCATGGATAACGATTGATTATTCATAATTCCACACTATTAAGACTTTTGTGTTTTCTTATGAAAAATAATTTTACAATGACTTAAGATTAAAGATATATTATTGATTGGGTATAAATTTCTTATATCATGAGCATGTTATAATACACGTATGATCACATATGATCATTGATGGATATCTCTTATGTTTACCCTTACTAAGAATCTGAGTTCAACATTTCTTCTATCTTCCATCCATAAATTTTTAATGGAAAGTTCTATGTATATTATGTCCATAAAGGTATTATATGAATAAGTTTGTGGGATATGTTTGAAATCATTATGAAAAAAAAAGTGTGTGTAGTAAGAAAATAAATTAAACCTTGATGTTTCTGGGAAATGTATAACCTTTTTATTTATTTATAATAATCTAAAATGATTCAATATTTATATATGTTTTTCTTGGGTCAACTCAGTTGGTATCAGAGAGGGATTAATTTATTTTTATGGATTAGGATAAGAGAACATTATTGGAAACCCTTGGAATATGTATAAGAATAGGACAACATCCTATAGATTTGATAAAGTA
The DNA here is from genome assembly GCA_963277665.1 of Viscum album. NCBI lineage: Eukaryota > Viridiplantae > Streptophyta > Magnoliopsida > Santalales > Viscaceae > Viscum > Viscum album. Next base: position 2,055,002,562 of record OY728157.1, on the reverse strand, counting down.
GGGATTGTAAGTATTTCCTAGAAAATAAATCTATATCTAGATTTTTAAAGTGTATGTGTTTGTGGTATATATGAACCTAGGGGTAAAAACTCTTAATGAGGAGATTTGGGTATTAACACGGTCATCAATAGTGATTGATGAGTGGGACTAAGACAGTAAAAATGGATACAAACTTTCAAAATATAATGTAACGAATCTATATTTTATGATACTTCTCTTTGAATAAGTTATATTTCTTTGGTATCATTATCTACACACCAAAATAAGTTTAAACAAACCGTGTTATAGTATTGAAATATTATTATTTAATGCGATAGTTATGACCTAGCTAGTGGATCCACTGGAATAAATAGGGATAAATAAATTATGAGAAAATATTTTTTAAATATGTATAAAATAAACCCATTAGTTATCAAATTTTTGAAATTAAAATGATATTGTTTAAAAGGAAATAGATATGGTTCTTGGAAAAAAAAATTATGCGCTAAATGTGTTTATATTTAAATGAATTATATTAATATTTATTGATGAGTGATTTTAATTAATAAATATAATAAATTAAATAAAATTTATTAATATTCATATTATTTTTTCAATACTTTTAATAATAATAAATTTAGTTTTATTCCTAAAAACATATTTTTTTCTCAAAATCAGTTCTTGTTTTGTTTTACGAACATATATTAAAATTGATTGTTTTCAGTTCTAATAATTAAATACTGAAAAATGGATCTATTATTAGGAGTCATGTAGTTCAAATTTTATAAATATTTCTGTTTTATTTTTTTCATTGTGTATAGTAACCTTAGAAAAAAAATTCACCTTAATAAGCGTAAAACTAGAAAAACATGGTTAAAACTTTTGGACCAAGCTTGAAAATTTATCTAATACATGACTTTATCCTATACGATGAGTGTAGTTTAACCATTATCATTAAAGTATTGAAAATATTTCCACTTGGTTCCAATATTATTATATTATTTCCCTTATATAATTTTATGAAAATTATAAATACAAAATGTTACTCTATTGACTTTAATATCTCAAATTTTTTTATATAATAATAAAAAGATGTTATGTTTAGTTATAAATATTTATTTAAATTATAAATTAATTATTTGTATAATATTTATTTATATATAATTTTTAGGTATTTAATAAATACCTAAAATTCTTAAAAACACATTATTTCCAAAAGGTTATCTTTTCATGGACTAAGGTGTAAGCTAAAATTTGTTTCTTAACAAAGAGGTATAACTCTTAACTGAGAATTTTATCTTTTTTTTATCCTTATACATAATATAAATATATGGTATAGATTATAAAATACTTAATATAGTATCTTCAATATAATAAATTGTTATTATTATGATGGGACAACCATTATTAACTGCCTTCTAATCCATTGGAAAATGATAATGTCGCTCATGCGTACGTGTGGACTACGACCTCTACAAAATGATGCGATTTTTTATCATTTCCAATATAAATGAATGGTAATAATGATAAATTTAATATATATATATATATATATAATATGATATAATAATTATTATTAAAGGTTAATTATTATTTACCTTTATTTCATTCCATTATTCTTAAAAATGAAACAACGTTCATGCATACATAGAGCCTATTATCTCCATGAAGAATGTCAATAATTTTTTATATATAAATTATATAGATGACTATAAATATTTATTTTATGAATATATATTATATTAATATCATTATTAAAATTCTAGATATGATATATCCATGATCAAAGTATAAGGACCAAAATTGTATAATCGAAACTTCAATAAACAAGAAAACATTTAACAAATGGATATAATGATTTTAATAAATAATTTTTTAATAAATAGGTGTGGAAATTTTATAAGTTTATAATATATGATATTATAAGTATGAAAATTATTCTATTATATAATTATTGTCAATTTAAATATATTATATAGGATTTTAGAGTGCTTTTAATGAAAGTGGAACATGAGGTAAGGTATTTATGTAACAATATCATTGTTTATAAGATTTTTTTATGATTATGTTTTAGATTGTGTAATTTTGTGATACATATTCAAGAATCCATTGAATTTTATTCTTCTATGTTTTTTTGGAGATTACTTTTTTTCTTTCATTTTTCTATCTTCACGTATTCAGGATATCGAAAGAATATTTTTAATAAAATCTGACTTTATTACTCACTATGGTCAAAAATCCATTTTCTTCCAAGCCAATGTCTTATAAATATGTTTTAAAGAATATTTTTACTATTCTTATAGTATTTTTTAAATAAGTTTTTACCTAAATTTTAATTTTTATAAAATGTTTTAAATGAATCATTATTATCATTTTCCAATCAAGGAACTTTTGACTTTTTTCCGAAAATATGATATGAATATTTGTTTTAATGTACATGATATGATCATAATTTCCCACCATCATGATCAATAAATTATTTTAAGCTTAATATTTTCCAATTTTCTTCTTGAATAAAATTTTTTACTTAATATTTGGGATTTTTTTATTTTACACTAGTGCTTTCAAATTTAAATGTGTATTTTACTAATGAAATTATCTATTGATATTTTAAAATAATTTTTCGTCTATGATAACATCTTTTTATGTTAAATATGATTTAATAGGGTTATTATATAGTTATATGATCCAATTGGATTATTTTGATGAATTGTGATAATGATGATTTAAGGATGATTCTATGAAACACATTTCATTCCCAAAAATTAATTAGGTTATCATTATACTTTTATGAAATGTGTTTCCTTTCAATGGGTTATGTTGTGATATAGTGATGAAATATTTAAAAAAAATTATCTCCTTGGTTTATGTTATGGTGATTTTTTATGATCATGTGTCACACGTATGTTTGATTTTAATTATGTGATTGGTGGGCCCAAAATTATATATCCCTCCAATACATTGGTTAATGTGGGATATCTTATGAGATAATAGGGTCCATATTTGGGAGTGAACCCAATTCAGTATGGAAATTTTTCCACCATGATAGTTATTTTAGTGAACCTTGGATAAAGATATGATATAATAGGAAGTGGCATGAGTACACTATAATGGTATTGGTATTGATCCTTGACTTAGGAAATTATTTTCTATGCTTATTTGTATGTAAAAAATTTATTTATTATACGAATGTTAAGCTCTTGTGGGTCGTTTTCTTTGATTCCTATATGATTCATGTCTTATAAACAATCATGATTTATTCTATGACTAAGGATTTTGATCTATGATATATAGGGTAAGGTTATCAAATGTTAAACTCATGTCCTCACACACTTATGCTCATCTAGTGATTAAGTGATCAATGATATCTCCCATGTTTACCCCTATTAATCATCCAAGATCACCATTTTGTATGTTTTCTTTCCCCATGTTATGAAGAATGTTTTTAAGTATGATTTGTCTAAGAAGGGTGATATTTATAAATAACTTATTGGGATATGAATTATATATCTAATAAACCAATTGTTTATGTATCCCCATTCCTAAATAAACTAAACCTATATGATTAAAGAATAGATTATTATATTGTACATTTAATATTCATCTTATAAAAGGTAATATTTATGTATGAAAAGAATAGGTCACAATAGTTTGTATCAGAGTAAGGTTTATTACATTTGTAAACATGGATGAGAAAATTTTAGTAAAAACCCCAGGGATAGGTATAAGTATAGGATATCATCCTAAAGTTTTGGGAATGATCATGGATAAACTAGGTTAAACCTAAGGTGTCATAGTTTTTAAATAATGTGTCTTGACTTTGAAATTTTATAAATTATTTTTCATGATTATGTGGTTTCCGACAATTATTATTTATTAGTAACAGTATTATTTTTTGTTTTACTCAATTTATGGAACCTGAAGGAACTATGTTAATGATCAATGTTATGGAAAATGTAATTATTGTCCTCCTGAGAAATCAATGTTATGGATTTTGAAATAAAAAATCTTATTACTCTGATTATGTAACTTTATAAATATATAATTCATATTGATATTTGAAAAAACCAAAGTAGTGTATAACATTTTATTGAGTCCTTCATGAGACAACATAAACCGTTCATTAGTGGGTCCACTTATCCACTAGTTGATGAGAAATAGATATATACCACTGAAGATATGTTTTCCATTCTCTAGTTTTAAGAACAGAACATTTTATTTTAGTTATTTATCCTTAGTAATTCAAATAATATTAATGGTGTACACTTATCAAGAACATAAGTGAATTATAAGAAATTAACTCAATCATGTTGGATGTGTTTAGGATATTATTTTTCAATAATGACTTTTCTCGTATTCATTTTATAAAAATGGGGAAGCAATTACTTCAACTAAAGTATGAGGATAATAAATTCATTGTTACCTATGTGGAACATTTTATAGGACTTCTAAGGTAAGCTTCTGGTATTATAATTAAAAGTGAAATTAATATTTATTGATTCTTTAATGGCTTAAAATTAAGTCTCTGAATGGATTTTTCTAGAAGAGACATTAGTAGAAATGAATAATTTTTTTGATGTGCTATCTAGGTGGAGATGGAAATTGAATTAACCCATTAATCTCATGGTTTTGATAAGAAAAGAAAGATAAAATTAAAAGGAAATTCTAAAAACATTAGAGAGAATAAGATGATCATTCCTTTATGATCAAAATTTGGATGAAAACATGGAGAAAATCATCTTAAGGGGACTGATAAATGTTTTAATTTTTAAAACAAAGGTTATCAGGAAATTAAATAAAAAAGTGAAGAGAATAATAAGTTTGATAATAATAGAAGAAAAGCACCAAATAATGTACCACCCACACTTTGGTGTTTTAAATGCAAGGTGTATGGAAATTGTAATAATAATTTGTCAAATATAAAGGTTAATGACAATGATCAAAATCCGCAAACCCTTAAGCCAAGAGATAAAGGGTAATCTTATGTGAACACAACTACTGATGAAAATAACAATGTGGTGAAAGGTACACATATCATCCACTCTAGAACACAAATGACTTATTCAAATATGGATATACTCACTCTTTTATTTTTTGAATAAATTGTTAGGTTATCACAAAGACATCCCAATGATTAGATGTTGAATTAGTTGTGGAAAATCTTAATGGGGTGATGATCAAATATAAAGTATATGATTCTTCTCCAATTGATTTTTGTGGTAATGTGATTCATATAAATCTTGTTATTCATCCTATTATTAAATTTCATCTTATCCTAAGCTTGGATTGAATTTATTTACATAAATCCCACATGAATTTTTTAGGATAGGAAGTCATTATTGATATTACAAACCAACCAATGATTTTCTATATATGTGATGATAAATGTGAAGTTACAATTGATGTTATATCCATTATAGGTATATTGATTCCTATTCAAAATTGGTGTTTATCTCAAATGTTTAGTGTTAAAAACAACATTTGATATGCCTATCTTATGATAGTTTTTTGATATCTTTCTAGAATAGATTCTCAATCTTCCTTTAAAACATGAATTTTAGTTTTCAATATAACTTATACCTAATGCTACAATAATTTATAAGTGTATATATATAATTTCTTCTATTGAGTTTCTAGTATTGAAAATAGAATTTTAGAAAAATCTTGATAATGGATTCATTCATCCAAGTGCATAACTATGGTGGGAACCTATTCTTTTTGTTAAGATGAAATATATATCAACATGACTCTATATTGATTATCATTAACTGAACAATATCAAAATCAAGAATAAATATCATATACCTCATATTGATGATGTGTTCAATCAACTACAAGGATCTCAATATTTTTAAAATATTGATCTTGATAAGGAAACTATTAATTGAGGGTCAAAAGATAATACATACCCAAGATAGTCTTCTATATGAGTAATAGACACTATGAATTTATTGTGATTTCATGTTGTCATACTAGTGTCCTAACTATCTTCATGGATTTGATGTATATAATCTTTAGATGTTACCTTAAATATATTGTTGTAGTCATCATAAACAATATCCTAATATATTATAAGATAAAATACAATCATTAAAATATATTTATGATTGTACTAAATACATTATGGAAGGATAAATTGTATGAAAAAATTAAAAAGTGTGAATTTTGGATATATAAAATAATTTTTGGTTATACAATCTCAAGAGAGGGTATATTAGTGGATACATATAATATGAAAGTATCAAATCATTGGATCAGACCAACCACTATAACCGATATCTATATTTTAATATGGTTTGCGGGATATTATTGGAGACTTGTGGAGAATTTTTTAGGGCTGTCTAATCCACTCACTAAGTTAACTCATAATAAATCCAAGTTACTTTGGATAAAAAAATATGAATCAAATATCAATGAATTATTAAGGTTAGTCATCACACCTATTCTCACACTACCCTATAGCGTAGAAGGTTTTGTGATCTATAATAACATATTGAAGAAATGAATGGGATGTGTTCTCTTGAGAAATAATTTTTTGATAGCTTATGAATCATGGAAATTCAAAGATTGTGAGTAAGATTACCTAACTCGAGATTTCGAGTTATCTGTCGTAATTTATTCATTAAAGATAAAGAGGCATTATATTTATAGGGAATGGTCTAATATATATACTAATTACAAAATTTTAAATTATATATTCCCATAAAAATATTGAATATGCTCTGTATAAGATGGTCAAATCTGATTAAAGATTATAATTGCTTAATACATTACCACTCCGGGAACGTGGACAAGGTAACATCTTCTCTGAGTCAAAAGGATCATGTTTTCTATTCTATTAATAGGATAAAAATTATCTAATATTTATGTATTTGTAATATAAAGAACTAAAAATATTAATGGAATGAGAGAAATATAATCATTCTCTAATAAATGTTCAACCATTGATCTATATGAGGATTAAAGAGGTGTAGAAGTAAGATACATAACTGTAAAAGAAGGTAAAAAATGTTCGTGAGTTAAAACATGATTATAATGGAATGAGAAGATTATGGAACCAGGTTTTTGTTCCATAAATATCATATTTGAGGAATGATCTATTAGATTATACTCATTGTTTAATTTTCTCTATTCATATATGAATTATGAAGATGTATAAAGATCTGAAAGAGTATTTTTTATTGGAATAAAAGAAAAAATATATTTTATATTAAATATCTCGATTCCTGGTATGTCAGCATGTTAAGGCTGAGAAATATAATATAAGGGGATGTTATAACCCTTACCCATACCGTAATGGGAATGAGAAAATATAACCATGGATTTTTTCTTCACACTCCCCAGAAATCTAAAGGCCATAATTCTATTTTCCTTGTAGTCGATCACCTTATAAAGTCTGAAAACTTCATTGATATCATAAAATATTTATATCCTGTTCATCTATGAAGAATATACATTAAGTAAGTGGTAAGTATTAATGGGGTTACATATTCTATTGTATCTGATCTGGATCCAAGGTTTACCTCGATGTTCTAGTGAATTATTTAGCATGCTTTGGATTCAGTGTTTTGTTTTAATATTTCATGTAAAATTTAGAGATATTTTTGGTCTAATATAACCATTAAAACCATGTAGAAAATTCACTAATCTTATTTTATTGTTTTAAAAGGTTTTTGGGGTCAACACCTTCATTTAGTCGAGTTTCTTTTTCAATAATAGATTTCACCTGGGCATTCAGGTGGATACCTATGAATCACACTATGGAATAAAGTGTAAAACTATAATGTCCTTGGATGAAATTGGATAATGTAAGATATTATGACATGATCCCATTGATGAAATAAAATATAAATTTAGATCTATTAAGGATCACATCAATGTATCCCAATGTCAATATAAAAGTTATTTTGTAAATAATTAGTGAAGACAGGAATTTGAAATTGTTGAGATGTTAATTACTTGAATTTCCATTTAGAATCATGTTATGAGATTTAGAAATATATAATTCTGATTCTTTTTATATTTTCCCCTTTGATATTTTTGATCGAGAAAGGATGGTAGTTTATGACTTGGAAATTCCATTGAACCTCTCTAAAGTTCATGATGTGTTCCAAATATCTCTCTTGAGGAAGTACATACCTAATCCTTCCCATGTGATGATATCAATGGTTATATTGTTTGAGCATGATCTTTCATATAAAGAACAACTATTATAAATCTTGGATCGTAGAGATAATGTGATACGGAAGAATACTACTCTCCCAGTTAAAATTCTACAATGGAATCAGAAATTCTGAGAAGTTTCTTAGGAACATGCGGATGTGATGAGACAAAGATATTATAATTTATTTTTATTATAGTAATTTAATTTTGTGGGATAAATTAATTTTAATGGGATCAGAATGTATCACCTATGATTTTTAATATTTCTCTTTGAATAAGTTTTATTTGTTTGATATATTTCTCTATATGAAATATTGAGTTTAAATTAACTAGGTATACTATTAAAATATCATTATTTAATTTGAAAATTATCACCTGGCCATTGTATAGGTGTGTATGAATATGGATAAATAAATTATGAAAAATTATTTTTTATATATGTGTAAAATAAATTCATTTCTTATCAAATTTTTTGAAATGATAATAAAGTTGTTTCAAGGTAAATAAAGTTGCTTTTCTAAAAAGTAGTTTTAAGTTCCCAATGTGTTAATATTTAAATAAAATATATTAAAATCTATTGATGAATAATTTTAATGAAATTAAGAGAAAATATATTCAATAAATTATTTTAATATTCATTTAATGTTTTTTCTAAGCATAAGATAATAATAAAGTGAGTTTTATGATTAAAAAACATTTTTCTTAAAAATTAGGTTTATTAATTTTTACATGCTTATTTTAAAATAGATTTATTGTACTTATAGATATTTAATATCAAAAAATGGATCCAATATTTGAATATGGAAGTTCAAATTTGGTAAATAATTCCTCTTGAATTTTGTCATTATGGATTGTAACCTTGGTAAATATTTTTTCAACTCCTTAGGGGAAAATAGATAAAATAATGTTAAAACTGTGAGATAAGGCTTTAAAATTTCTATAAATCTTTCATTCATCCTATTGTATGATTTTAATTTTAAAATTATAATCCAATTGTTGAAAATATGGCCACTTGGTTTCTTTTTTTTATTATGACATTTATATTATTTTAAAAAATAATAAATACAAATTTTCACTCTCTTGACTTTAATATCACCAAATATTTTACCAAAGGGATAAAGGGGATATGTTTAGTTATAAATATTTATTCAAACTATAAATTAATTATTTTTATCAAAATAATTTAGGTTTAATTTTTAGTGATTGAATAATTACTTAAAATGTTTACGTAACACCGAAAAAATATTTATTCAATTAATAAAAAAAAGAAATGATTTTAAAACTATTAAAAGAAATAAAATTATGGTGAAATATTATGTTTTATTAATTTTATCAATAAATATAAAAATTAAGTTTTTTTAAAGCTTTATATTTGAATTAATTTTCATTCATGAAGTTTTCAAAGTCAGAGTAAATCAATAGTTCTGAAAAATGCATGAATAATATTTTATAATAAGCAGTGTTTTATTAAATTTTTTAAATTTCATAAATATACTATCTTTTAAAAAATTATTTTGGTATGATTGAAAATATAAACCATTGTCCATTTATGGGTCACCTGTGCTTTTATGGTGACATTCTTGACCCTAAAAGTTTATAATACTTTGTTATCATATTATTTGTAAAAAAGAGTTAACATTAGTTAAAAATAATAGATAGGGGTGAAAACATAACCAAAAAATGTAAAAATCTTATTGGATGATATTATTTATACTAATAATAATATTATCTTATAATTATGTTATTTATTTATCCATTTTTTCATTAGTATAAATTTAGATTGATTTAATACTTTATATAATTCCAAGAGTTCTCCTCACCTCAATTATAAAATGAAACCTTCTCTTATTCATTATTCACAATGATTTAGCCTTATAAATGATATTTTTAATTCATATATACATTTTGGGTTTAATTAATAATTTCAAATATATTTTTTATTCTAGGATACTATGAATTATGGTTGATTTTTGTAGGGAATTGGAAGCACTATTTTATAGAGGATGTGCTGCTAAAACTTCTCAAAATATACGGATTTCACATTATGAATACTGATTCATGATGTGTATTTTCATTTATAGTAGAAATATAAATTATTAATTAGTAACTCTAGAGATGAAACTAGTACAATCTATGAATTCTTGATATGAATAAAACTCAAGTCATGAAAAATATCCAATATGGGATGTCTCTTCCTCTACCTTTTGGTCAACCTACAAAAAGTCCCCAAAGATCCCATGAACATTATTCAATCTAGGAATCGTCGGAGGTAATAGTTACCAAAGACATTGAATTTATCATTCATTATATAAAATCTATATATGTCATTAGTTGATCCTGCATATTTAGTTTTGGGCACCACAAACATTAAGAAGATGCCCTTTCGTTTCAGTATTTCACTTGTTTCCTTTCCTTTTACGGTTATGTTCTGAAACCTAGAATTTTTCCATCATATATTATTGTTTCAAAACAATTATTTATTTCAAGTACAATTAACTTGGGTTTTATTCTTCTTATTTCATGTAATCTCATGGATTTCAATTGCCTCTCTTGATGATTTCTTTGTTATGATGACTCTTTCAATTACACAATTTCTTCACATGTCTAATTATGTTATTACCACATGATTCCAACCCACTGATGGATAGAGATTTAGAGAAAGGGTATAATTAACTTAATTAATACAAAATAAATTGATTATTATACTATAAAGTAATTAGTTTAATCAACCACTCTTATTTCATCATTTTTTATCATCCTAATCCGAGGGATTGCCAAAGGAGGACCCAAAACTAATTGAAATAAATTGAGTTAGTACCCATAAATTTGATTTATTTTCCACTGATGTTGTTTTTATTATTGTTACCATGTTAAAAAATTCCTCTAGAACAAATATTGGTTGTTAATCTTGGAAGATACAATTTATTTGACCAAAATCAATTGGTGATTCCTGAACGACTTTGCAGCCTAAGCTATCAAATATTCCCATGTTAGTTTTAGGGATATATTCTACACATGTTCCCTAAAATTGACCCCAAGCCCTCATTTAATCAATTTAAAGTAAATTAAATTATTTACATAAAATATATCTTCACTAAATCTCTATAAGGAATCCACTTTAGGTTCAAATTCTTAGGTCACCCCTATTGTTTTCACCTCCCTGTAGACTCTACCCAACACATCCACTAACATATAGACCTTAGAAATAGTGTTAGTTGGGATGAAAAATAAATTTATAATTTTATAGGCCCATGTGGAATTATTGACACCATTTACGTCCGTCAATTTTTGGCATCATTACAGGGATATGTGAATGATGAATTCCAAAACAAATCCAGGATCACCCAAACATCCCTTTCCCTTACCCTTTATTTTTAGTACATTTTTACCAAAGATTAATTTCTTCATCCATGATAATCTACAAGTGAATGATATAGGCCCCCATGAGTCATTTAAGTATTTAATAAACTAAAGAACATCTTTATTTCAAACCTAAAATAAAAGGATACCTTTCTGAATAATATCACTTAGTTATAGATGAGCATAACATTATATCTCTTACAAATCCTAAAAATTCTCAATTCACTCTATTCCAATAGCAGGGAGTGTGACCACAAATACCAAAAAACCCCATTATGAATAATGTATTTACACCCATTTGTGGTGTTTCACCCAGTATTGTTATCCCTCCCACCCATGAACATACATTTTAAATTAAACCTTGTTTTATCCATATGATCCATAATATGGGTCAGTTTGGTGGGATCCAAAGTGTGGATTGACATGAGCATATCTCAGTTTTCCATGAATTATACGACACCTTTATGAACCATGGTGTATCTTTATATTACATTCAACTCAGAGTCTTTCAATTATTGGTATGAAATATATCCATGGATTGGTTGATATTTCAAGATGTTGAATAAATTATAACATGAGATTAAATTAATAAAAAATTATGAGATAACAACATTCCATACATTAAAACTTAGAAGCTATGAAATGATATCCAGAAAATTTATCAGGTAGATAAAGAGTCTGTCTGGGAGGCATGGAACAAATTTAAGGAGTTAACACAAATATTCCCACACCATGGGATAAATGTATGACTTCAATTGAATACTTTTTACTATTTCTTAAAACACATATCTCGAACCACAATGGATGATGTTGTTGATGGAGGAATCCTAAATAAAACACCATAAATAAGGAGATAACTCCTTCATGAAATATCCAATAGCTATATCCTATGGAAAAGTAAAAAGGACCTCAAAGGAAGAAATTGCACAAAGTATAGGAAACCACCTGTCTCACTGCCCAGGTTGAATCTCTCATTAAAAAACAAGAAAAATTTATGTTTACCAAACAAAAATACCACCACCTTCTCCTATAATTGATGTCTAATCATGTGAAATTTTTAGATGTCCAAATCCATACCAAGTTTTTCATTTAGGAATGGATGAAACCCAATTTCAATATTTTAATTATATTAATTACAATCAACCATCAAAATAGTACTCAAAACCTTATTACCAAAAAAATACTAGTTCAATAGCAGCAACATACCAATTTGGGATACTATCTACAAAGGAGTGCTCAAACACAACTAAGAACATAGGTACCACCTGGGTATCTACCATAGAACCAAGCTCATCAACCACACTAGCTACTTACATAACAACTATATCATCCTGAGGGTGTCACAAGAAGACCCACTAAGGACTACCTATATAGTGAAAATTTATATTTGATAATCCAATCCAACCTTCAATAAGCTACTGGATGAAATAAAAATGAAGAAAAGACATAAAATAAAATGGTATGACTTATCCTAATGTATCTTTACACATACACATAACCATATCCATGAAAAAGTGTAGATGAACAATAAAAACACTACATCATCTAGAGTATAACCATCAATATAATATCCTATAAGGAATACATCAAATTATCATAATATAAAACCCAATCATAAAGTAGAAAAATTTATACCTGATCAAAAATAAACTACAAATTTGAAGAAAAAAATTGGAAAAGGGGAAATACTAGATAGAGCCCAACTATTTATCTCCATGTTCAATCGTCAAATGCGATTAATGCACCCAAGTATCACTATTCTCCATAGATGTCACCACTGATATACCTTTTATCTACACAATACATGACATGTGTGGGAAAATCCCATGCTAGGGTGAGTATATACATACCTATTAGGAAACACAAAAAACTAGAAAGAGATAAATATAAAGATACAATAGATGTCAGCTCAACCCAATACACATATATTCTCATAATGAAACCCAAATGATTAAGAAATGGGATATCCATATCCACAACCTAGATAAAAAATGTGTCTGCCTATATCTCTAAGGGTCTATATCTAATGCCTATCATCTCACATATTCATATAATACACTATCTGTATGACCCACACCTCTCTACTATATTGAAAAGTCAAGGAGGATCAATCTCCAATAGAGAACCCAAACCCTAGTGTGAAGGGGGGAGGTGGTACCACTCTATAGATAGAGGACCCAAGCCCTGGTGTGTCAGGGGGTTCCACTCATCAGATTGAGTACCCTTTCCCTTGTGAAATAGGGGTGTCACTCAGTAGATAGAGGACCTGAATGATGGTGTGAAAAGCGGGTTCCACTCAGTAGATAGAGGAGCCACAACCTTGTGCAACATGGGTACTTCCCACCCCAACATCTCTAAGGTGATCCTTCCTGATCACTTCTATCAATCAATCATTTTTGAAAGAATAATCAAGATCACGACATTATATGTCATTTATAAATATCCACTATAAGGACTACCATTTTTTATATGTGGAAAAGTAATTAGGATAGGATACTTATGGGACAATATATGAAATCTAAAGAATGAGATATTAAATTTAGAAGTTCTTATGAGATGTACATTGAATGAACATGGGGTCGCATGGCCTCTGACCTCACCTCACCAACTATGCATATTCAACCTTATACTTTCCTTGGGAATCCATTTCATACTTCATAATGTGTATCTGTGGTACTTGGGTCTGTTTTGGCCACCTGGGGCCTGTTTGTGTCCTTCAATATCATGCCCATGTTTGTTGGCCATGCTCATGTACCATAGCAATATCTAACTACAAAATTGTGCCAGTATACTCTATCCATGATCATTTTTCTGGTCATGTTTGTGGCCATGTACTCCCATAGTATGCACCAAGTCACCAGAATATGGTCACCTGGCTTGTATATCATCAAACATGTTATGTGATGTTTATTTATACCCAAATCCCTATCTGCCATTACCAATGGACTACAAAACATATGTTCTTATGGTAGTATACTATGAGTTGTATTTTTTTCAAAAAAAAAAACTTGTTTCCATAAAAGTATCATAGATCAATTATTTCCACATAAATATTTTTATTTTTAACACTTAAAATCAAATTGTTTGTGTTTAAAAATTGATCTCTAGCCACCGGTGGATGGAAATCAGAAGTTCGATCACTCGTATGAAGTTGTAATACCTCATGTCACAAATTTGGATCCAAAATCAGTGAATTAATCACATTAATCCCTCATCAGACCTAGATATATCCTCAAACATTCAATTCATTCATAATTTGTACTACCCATATGAATTCATGGGTTCGATCATGCTCTAATCCACCCCGACAATGTTGAACCGTGACCTCGTGGGAAAACAAAGAAGAACATGATGAATGGTTGGGTAAAAGAATTAGAATAGGGTGAATCCATCATTATCCAATGTGATTATGGAATAAAATCATAATATTGGGAAAATAGAGTTGAATCATGGCACAAAAAAAGTAAATTGATAATCAATCTTTACAATTCATTAATCGAGTTTGTACAATTCATGGGATCAAAGATAAATTTAACAGATAATAAAAAATTCATGCTCCATAATCAAAAATAGAAAAAATAACAAAATAATTACTCCTACCTTGGTTGTGTATTGATCATTGGTGAAACAAATTTCTACTATTTTTGGAAGAATATATGTTCTATTCGCCATCCGTACCACATTCCACCTCGATTCAATCACCAATCCACATCGCCGGGTTTTCCAACGCCAATAAAGAATACTCTTGTTCCTATAAAATACTTCTACTATTATGTGGATAACCCTGTATATTATCCATAATAGGGGTTTTATAAGTTATTATTATGTTTTGGTTCATTTAATAAAATAATTTATTTATTTATTTATTTTATTAAAAGCATCCATAAACGGTTATCTCCCATGAAACATCTGATGTTGACCAACTTTAAGTCATTCCTAGAGTAAGAATGATGTTTTGGAATAAATTGTGGTCTTAGATTTCTTATACAAGGTCCCAAACAATAAAAACACATTTAAACTAAAACAATTCATGCAAGTTCATTAAAATATATTAATATTTTTAATATATTATTTTCGGGGTCAAGAGAGATCCAAAAACCACTTAAATTTTAAGGAAAACTCTAGATAAATACATAGAAGTATTCATAGAACTAATTCAATTAAAAATGATTCATTAATTTATCACAAACATTAAGGATTTTTTCCCAAAAAAGAAAAATCTACCCAAAATGGGGGTTGTTGAGTCCACACTTACTCACATGCTCAAATGAGTTCTCTCGTATGGTCCCATATTTCTAAAATGAATGAAAAAATGGGATGTTCTATTAAAATAAGACCCTCTCCTACTAATCCTTGATTTGAACTAGGTACTACGTAAAGTTGGATACATCCTAGATGTTTAACCCCCACATTCCATACTGTTTGTAGGGTCATGCACGTATCTACTTAGCGATGAAACATTAAAGAAGTCATGCACTGGACACAATTATAGGGGAATGTTTAAGCAATAAGAATCCTAGATAACCCTCCATATGATCTTTAATGGCCCAATGATTCTCTTGGATAAATTAATTTCCTTTATAAATATCTACAATCCCAATCATGGGGAGACTCTCAGGAAAACAAGGTCTATTTACTCAAACTCCAAGGGACTTCAAGGTTGATCTGTGTAAGATTTCTATCTTCTATGTGTTCTCTACATATTCTCATGGATATCCTAAACCTTCCTCATCATCTCCTACTCCATCTATTACCCTATAAGAGATAACTCACAAATCTCATTCTATCATAACAGATACATACAAGGTTACCTATATAGGGACTCAAAAGTTTCTATGCTAATATTAGATTGATAACTACTATTATAAGAAATCTCTATCTATGTAATGTGACCCTTCTTATTCCGATTGAATTCCATCATGAAATATCTCATCATATCATAAAACAATTTTATAGTACAATCAAAGTGAAATGAAATTATTATCCTGAAATAGGCCATGAAGGCCTCCTACAAGCCTCTCCAAAACCGTGATGTGAACCAAGCATCATGGTTAGGGACAATCCTCAAGGGTACCCCATGAATCATAATAACATCCCACATGTAAAACTTCCCCAGACATTCATCTTAGAACATTACATGGATGAAAAGAAAATGAAAATAATTAAAAAGTAAGTCAATCATCACCAGATAACATTATGGCCACTCAATTTACATTGAATTCATATAAAAAATTTCATGGATATGTCATCCAATTTCTACTATGGGATCTCAATAGGTTATTTCAAACCCGCTATAACTTGGTTGTCATACTTTACCTACTGACATGTGAGTCACCAAGAGATGAACTCAGAAACCCTCCACCTTATAGAATCCCACCAAAACTACCATTGAATGTCCTTTTATATATTTTCCAAACTAGGATATAAATCCAAGGTGGAAGTTTTAAAATTCCTCATAACCTCATTATGCAATGTGATTAAAACAACCACCCTTCCCCAAACAAGGTTAATGTTCTCCTTCCTTCAGAAAATACATCTAGTGAATCTAATGAGGATATCTGGCCATGTAGAACCTCATAGTAAATGAATCCCAACTAATTATTTCTCACACACTAGATAAGTAGAGGAGTAACCACCACCGACTGAAGAAAAACTATACCCCTCTCCCCCACTTGGGTCAGTTTCAACAAATCCAACAACTCAAATGCCTCCCACACAAAGTGAGAGTGTGAATTATTACTATGGGATTATTCCACCACGTTCCTAGTCCTAGTAGTCTATATAATCATGAATTCATAGTCCTAAAATAACTCTAATAGACACCTTTTTATTAGCTTAGTATCTCTCTAAGTGAATATGTACTTGATACTCCGGTGTTCTGAGTAAACAGCAAAACGAAGTCCAAGATGATAGTTCCTCCACATATTCAGAGTAAATACTACTTATTCCTACTCTAGGTCATGAATCATGTAGTTTTCCTCATGGGTTATCAACTTCCTTGACTCATATGTGATCACAAGATACCATTTTATCAAGATGTAGCTGATCCCAACTCTAGAGGCATTGAAAAACACTACGTACTCAATGCCCTCCTATGAAATTCTCAATATAGGATCATTGGTCATCCTCAACCTCAACTACTTGAAAGATATTTAACACTTCTCAATATAGGTAAAAATATTCCCTTTCCATATCAAGGTATTTAAATAGGATAGAATCTTAGAGAAGTCTACCATGAACCTCTTATAGTACCCCTCCAAAGAAAGAAAACTTTATACCTATAACAGGATATTTGGTGGCTCCCAATAAATAATTTCATAAATCTTCTCTAGTTCTATATTTATACCATGATTGTGGATGCAATGTACTAAAATTGAACCTTTTAGATCCAAAACTAGAACATTGAGAGTTTCTATATAGCTGGTGCTCCTGAAGTAAGTATTGGACCATACTCAAGTGCTCTATATGATCCTCCTATGAGACCGAGTAAATTAGTTTGTCATTAATGAAGACAACCCAAAATTAGTAAACGTATGATTGGATGATATGATTCATAATATCTATAAACACAATAGTGTAATTAATCACATTAAAATACATAACAAAAAACTCATAGTGTTCATAGTGACATCAGAATGTCGTCTTTTGAATATCATCCTCATAAACCCTCAAATAGCGGTATACATACCTGAGATAAATATACAAGAACCAAATCACACCTATTAATTGGTCCCATATGTAATCTATACTCAACAAGGGGTAATTGTGATTTATCATTAACTAACTCAAGTGATGATAATTGATGAAAAACAACAAGATCCCATTATCATTTTTTAGAAAATAACTAGTATTTCCTAGGGGGACACACTGGGTATAATGATACCCTTTGATTAAAGGTCCTAAAACTATAACCACGTCAGATAGATCTTGGTAGGGTACATCTAAATGACACTAATATATTAGTGTTGTTTAGTGGTGTAAATCGATACAAAATTCCATCTCACACCTCATAGGTAGTCCTTAAACATACTCATGGAAGATATCCATATAATCCTCAAATACTAAAGCAATATAAATTCATAAATTTCCCTATGAACCATGGTATAGAATCAAAAATTCAAGGATGATGGGTTCCAACTTCCAACTCACAAGGCCAACTCACTCATCCATGAGATCTCTCTCACCTAAAAAAATGAATCTCATCCCATTTTGCTAAAGGAATATAACTCATCTATAATGATGTAAAATATATACCGAAACCATGGACAATGAGTCCACACCCAAGATGATGTTACAAGGTTTCATCAGGATGACCAATAGGTCCATGAGAAACCCTCTCCACCAAGTGTTATCTCCCACTACTAAAAGATATGTGATATTAACAAATCACACCCAATCGAAACATCTATAAAAATATGTTGGTATAAGGTCTTGAAGAGGAGATATGTCTCTCACACACAGTATATGGAGATCAAGTAATGACTCACACATATGTATACAAATACTATAGAGAGATTATAAAGTACACAGATCTTACCCTGAATCATCTTATGAGCTACCTGGTTATATCCCTCTAGAGCAGGTAGCTACCTAGAACCTCGTACATCAGTTCCTTGATCCAAGTAGAGGAAACCAGTTTATGGTGGTGTAATTATCTCTTAGAGTCTCCCTCTACCATCATCTCCTCCCTCCATAGCTCCACCTACTCCTCATCCAACACGACCTACCTGTTATCCACCCTAGCCATGCATGGTAGATCCATAATCGTGGTGCTACCTCTATTTTGGTGGTCCATCCACTTCCTATCCTCCCTCCTGATCATGTTGGTAAAATATAACATAATCATGAAGGAAACTATAAGGATGACATAAATATCATAATAAATGAACAAAAATTCTTAAATTATAGTCATTAAACATGTTATAATAACATAGTATCTTAAAAATATAACTAATCAATCGTAAAATATATGACATGGATCGAAAAGATCTTATTAGTAATATAACATGTTAGTATAACATAAAAGTTCATAATACTTTAAAATAAGTCATAATCTTGAAAAGGTGGCATTTAATAGAAATTAAATGCATCTCATAACTTTATGAACAACTTGTAAATGTGGAATAACTATAAGAATAGGAAAAATAATGTGAAAAAACTCATTATGTCGACACTTATGTGAAAAAAACTCATTATGTTCAAGCTTGAAAATGTGAAAAATACATCACGCCCATTCATGTGTGAAGAAACCCAATATATCCACTCCTAAATATCTAATGAGATATAAATTTAAATTAATACATTTGATTTAAATATAGGAACCAAAATGTCATCATTTATACATATATGTGCCACTAAAATTAAATCATCATCATAAAGAGAACATGGAAATAAAATGAATTCTTTAAAAATATATATGTTATAAAATAACATCATAAATTAAATAATTCTTTACCAAGAACATGATCAACTAAAATAATCACATATTAGAATTAGATTTTGGGTGATACATGAAATATGACCCTATTTAGTAAGAGTACTTTTAAAATGGAAGATAAAAAAAGTGTTTTTCTAATAGTGTTTCTTAATATCATATATAAAATAATGTGAGTTTAAAATCACTTTCCAAAAACCATTATTTGAATATCCAAATAATACTTATTAAAAAAATATGTCAAAAAATAATTCTAATAAATAATCATTGGTAAGAAATAAATCTTGTGTCAAAATTTGAAGTAGAAGGGAAGTATATAAAATCTTGGTACGGAAAATACTTTTAAATATTTTAGAACACCTTTATAGAAAAGAAAAATCGGTAATAGTATTAAAAAATGATTAAAAATTAATTAAGTTGAATAAAAAGATAGTTAGAGATAAAAAATTGAGTTTCTTTTTGGAAAATTATAACATAAATGGGATGTAAAAAATATGGATATGGAATAAATATACATTAAAAGTGATGAGAATTATTTTTGAAAAATAAATTTTAACAGAATAATAGAATCATCAAGGAAGAATTATTCGGTGTGAAACATGATTTCAATAGAAAATAAGGCATAGACTCAAGATGAAATCACTATTGATTATAATAGGTCATTCTGGAGATATAATTTTCAATTAAGAGTGATTATGACCAAAGGAAAATATTAGAGTCATGAAAACCCTTTATATCCATTATAAAGTTCAATCAAAATACTATTAGAGGTAATAATTTAAATAAAATTAAATAAAATTAAATATAATATTATCTTGATACAAAATGACAATAAGAGAGTATTTAAACCATTTAAACGGAAACATGGTGTATATATTAAATATGTCTCAAGGGATTCAAATTTGAGATAAAGAAACCCTTAACCTATTTACCTGCTTATTCAAATGTACTCTAAGCACCTCCATAACAAGAAAATTATTTTAAAAAATAATTTATTAACCATATTAATACCTAAAACTATTTATTATTTCCATTTATAATTATTATCTATATGTATGTAGGTTATTTTTTCCTATTTTCCCACATTTGGTGTTTATTGTTTTGATTGATTATAATAGTATTGTATGAGCTATTTTAGTATTTGTTCTTCTTCTGAAGTTTATCATTAAAAGTAAATAAAATTTACCATAATTAATCACTTATATTTATTGATTATGTTTGTATTTAGTTTCACAATTACTTTATTCATTATACTAGTAAATGAAATTGATGATGGGCACTTTTTTGGTGATTTTTAACCTACAAAGGGTGTTTTTTAATTAATGAGTTGAATATTGATGTATCTTTTAAAAAACCAAAAATAAATCTTTATTTAAATATTTATATCATATTATACAATTAATTACTTTTTCATACTCATCCATGATATAATTTCATATCATTGTTCAAGTAGGTGGTCAAACCGACCCAAACATGAACATATCATTATTATCGAGGATTATGATGTGATTTTGTTGTAATATAATTAAAATAGTAGTATAATAACATAATTTAGTATATAATAGTTATATATATCATAATTATATAAATTAATTAGAATATAAATTAGTGTATATTAAAATATTACATAATTTGAATTAATGATTTTCTTCTTTGTAGGTTTGTTTTAGATGATTGAATTTATGAAAATCATTTTTTGATAAAAACAATAATAGGTTCTCCAATTTTCCATAAAACAATTTTAAGGATATGATAAATTTAACATTAATCTTTTTGAAACAATTCTCATGATCAACCATGTAAGGTAGTTATGAAATGAAAAAAATCAATCATCTAGTGAAGCATGTTGTCTGCATATATTCTTGGTTGGAGATTCTATTTTCTATAGAATTGGTAGAAAGAGTGATATGATTTATTATTTATAAATATATCATAATTATTTATTAAATTATTTATTAAAACCATCCTTTTAAGGTGGTGATGGAAAATAAAATAGGTTTCATCGTGGAGATGGTAGTCCACTCAACAAATGATTCACATTTTTTATTATCTTAATGGAAAAGGGGAGGCAGGTTAATGCTTGTACCATCATTATAATAAAATTAAAGAATAATTATTATAATAATTTTATCAATTTAATATGTTGAAATGAAATTTTATGAAGAATAAAATAATTTAAATAATTATAAAAGAGTAAAATAGGTTAAGAACGTATACCTCATTTATTGGATTATCTCTTTTTTGATGGTGATTAATCATTTGAAGGATGGTATTTTGAGAAGACCAGAACATAATTAAGGTCTATAGGGTTGTGTAAGAGTTGTTTGGGTAGATTTGGTGCCAAATTTTAAATTTCCTTGTGCTAGGGGATTTGGGGATGTGAGTTACTTCTTTATAAGTGAAAATGATTAATATTATTATAAATACCCATAACTTTTAAAAATGAAAATAAAAGTCATTATTATATAATTTATACCTAATGATTCCAAATTTTAAATCCATTTCGTTTTATTAAATTTTTAAATGTTATGAAAATTAATTTTAAATTACAAAATGTATAATTAATTTTTTTTAAATATAAACTTAATTCAAAAATGTCCAATATGGGTTTATAGAGGATAAATTACCTAGGTATTTTTAACCATTCACCTAAGAATAAATATTTTTATAAAAATATAAAAAATTAAACTTAATCTAATATTGATATTATAAATGTAAAAATTAATATAATTTTTTTAAATATCATCACAAAAATTATAATTTTTATTATTATTTTAAAACATAAAATTTATAGAAAATCTATTTTTATAGAAAATTGAATTTAGGTATATTACCTATAATTTTGTATAAATTACTTATAAATTTAGTGTTAATATATATTGTTATTATTCAATAAAAATATACTCATTTCCTATAATTTGTACTTACATTACCCCTTATGATCTTTATGTAATACCTAAGTACCAGATAAGCTATGGTTCTAGTTTTGGTGGTGCTTTAGATAAAATTGATCTTCGAAAAATATCCAAAAGCTTGGAATTATCCCATATACGGTTTCACTTAAATTATAATTAATCAAGTTCAACCAAGGTTTTGTTAATGGAAACCCTATAAAGTCTACCTCCCTTCCATTTTTAGAGAAATAAGCTTTATAAGGATGACTTCCAATTTCATATGCCATTTATACATACGATATGTATTGATTTTTTGATATGGTTACTTTAATTTATAAAATATAATTTGATCTATAAGTTTTCATACTCATATTTAATATTAAAAATATATCATGTTTTTTCATGTTATTTTGGTTTTGAATGTGAAAAATTATATTAAAAATATATTTAATCATGGATAATATATAATGAAATCTTGGATCATTACAATGAAGTGGGAAATTGATTTTTTCATTGAGCATGTGTTCTATGAAAACAAGAAGAAAAGTGGGTCCATATTGCAAGTAATGGTGATGAATCCATTTAAGAGATATCAAGGTAAGAAAATCATGTTTCCATATTGTGATAAATGTAATAAAAATCACCTTGTTGATTGTTTTATAAAATATGGGAAGTATTTCTAATGTGGTAATTTTGGACATATGGCTTGTGACTACAAAGAAAATTATCACAACAATGATTAGACAAATAATGAAAATTCATAAATAATTTTTTTTAATTATAATGATATGGGTTGTTATGTATTTAATTTTATGAAGATAGGATTTAAGGATGAAGAACATCATGGTCACAAGAAGAGATTTGTGGATAATTTTTTTGTGAGTACTTTCGAAGATGTTGGACTATCCAGGGATGTGCTGTAAGATATATTACTTGTATATTCAGATTATGATAATGCCTTATTTTATTGAAGCTCTACACATTTTTTCATTTCTGATAAATTTTCTTATATATTATAAATTTTAACACAAGAAATGAATCCATAACATTTGGTAATAACACTATGGGGATTTTTAATTAAAAAAGATATTATAAGAATCTTTTTTTATATCTTATGGAAGGAATTTACTTGAAAACCGTATTGTATTTCCCCTTGTATAGTATAATGTTATTCTAGGTATTGAGTAACCTTTAGTTTATCATGATAAGATATATTTTAGTCCTGATGAAGTTTTTTTAGAATGTTTTTTATTTTTTATACAAGAATGAATTCAATCCCTTGATAACATATCAAGAAGTTAAGAAAATAATTAAATATAGAAATTAAAGTTATCTTGAACATATTTTTGTGAAGAGTGAGACTGTTGAAATTGGTGATTCTCATATAGTAAATGAATATATGTAGGTATTTATTGATGAATTTACTAGTAATATACCACATCTATAGATTAAATTTTATATTGATTTAGTGCCTAATGCTATGGTAATATCAAAACCACATTATGTAATAGATCAATTAGAACTTTTGGAATTGAAAAAAGATCTACAAGAGATTCATGATAAATTATTCATTCATTATATAACTTTACCATGGGGTAATATTGTATTGTTTTTTAAAAATAAATATTGTTCCTTGAATATTTTTATTGATTTTAGATCATTGAATGACATCACTATTAAGAATATGTATCTAATTCCTCATATATATGACTTGTTCAATTAACTCTGGGGAGATTATCATTTCTTGATGGTTTATCTCAGGTTTAGGAACCATTTACTAAAGGTAATGAAGGATGTTATTCCCAAGACAAAATTTCTAACTAGGTATGAGAATTATGATCATGTGGTTATACCCTTTGTGTTATAAAATTCTCCAATATTATTTATGGAAATTATAAATAGAGTTTTTTATGAATTATTGCATAAATTTTTGGTTATTTTTATTTATGAAATCTATTTATATTCTAAAATTTATAATGATCAGGATAAATACTTGATTCTTATTTTTTTAACCATTCAACGAAAATAAGTCATTTAGAAAAGTTAGTAATTATGAGTTCTAGTTATGAAAAACTTATTTCCTTGGAAATATTGTGAATAAATTTGGAATAAATAATGATCTGGATAAAACTAAAGTGGTTATAGAGTAGTAATGACCTATAAATAACATAGAGATTCTTAATTTTCTTGGATTAGCAGTTTACTATCGATGGATCAGAACTAAAATCAGAAGAAAAACTTCTATCTCCCTTCCCCCCATGCTAGGGTTTCCTTTGGTGGTGATTTAGGAGGGGGAGGCTTTTACAATGCTTCTGGAATTGTCTACCCTCCCCCTTTACCTCCTTCTTCTCGCCCCACTTCCCTATTTCCTTCTTCCTTATTTCTCTCCATTGTTTGTTCTCTTTTTTTCTTATTTTCCTCCTCTCCAGAGTTTTTGTTTTCTTTCACCTACGGACTATGCTCCTTATTTAAAACCCCTCATATCTTCTTCGGCTCTTTACTCATGGATTCCACATTTCTAAACTTATTTGGGTCTAGTATGCTAGTCTTCTAAGGGAGGTTAAGGAGAAGCGGGTTGAGTCATTTCAGTGTCCCAGGAACTCTGATTGTATTAAATTTTTTTTCTTGGTTCTCTATTTCTAATTTTTGTTGCTTCTTCATTGTGATTCTGATGTGTATTATCATGGTGGTGGATTCGATCGTATAATGAATAATTCATATTGTGCAGTGGAAATTTTTTTAATGGCAGTGGTGTTCAAGGACCCATAGGTTTTGTGGAAATCTGTGCCATAATATTTTGATTTGGTGTGGTCTTTGGCAGTAGTAGTGATGGAAGTGGTTAAATAATCAATAGATGTTGATGGTGTGTACTCCATATTCTCAACTCTACTCTAGATACAACATTCATCTCCCTTTCCAGGTCATTTTGGTGCGATGGATCATTCAAATTTTGGGAGGTGTCGTTCAAATAGTTGATGGAATTTGGAAGGTACTTCTAGCATTGGATTCTTCTCATTAAACCCTCTATTTTTATTTTCTACTTCTGGGTGGAGGTTCTTTTGAAGATTGGTTTGGTCTATCTCAATATTCATAATGGCAGCGTGTTTGGTTTTTAGTTTCGGGTGAGGAGGTTTGTCGGTGGTGTTTTTGGTTTATTACAAACGGTGTTGGTGGGTCAACGGTGTTATCTCATGGTTAGTATTGGGTGGTGGTTTATGTATTTTGTGGTGTGGATCAAGTATATTTATGATGATTTTTTTGCTTAAGTTTTTCATGGTGTGGTTTTCAAAGCATAGTTTGATTCGATTTTTGAAATTTGAATGTTCGACATGTGGATGGATTTAAATGACTTGAAATTGGCACTGTACAAGCATTTATTGTGTTTTGAATTTAAAATATTCCTTTACATTGGAAGGTAGTAAGGGTTTAGGTTTTGGTGGTATTTTCTATTTGACAATTTTCTACTTGGTCTGGATCTTGGATTAAATTTTGTTACTATTCACACTTAATGTTTAAAAGTGTTTCTAGATGATACAAAATTATGGATTTGGAGGATTTTACTATCAATGGTTTATTGAAAATATTTCTCAGTTATCTAGCTCCCTGACTAAGTTAACTTGAAAACGAATTAAATTAATCTCTATGAATGGATGTGATGATATTTTCGAGGAATTAAAGGTAAGATTAGTGAATTCTAATATTTTGGACCATCCATCCAGAAATTGTGACTTTATTATGTACTATAATGCTTTGTTGAATTGACTTAGTTGTGTCCTAGTGATGAATTATGAGGCAATTTCTCATACTTCTTGTTAATTAAAACCTAATGATATAAATTATATTACACACAACATTGAACTAGAATCTATGGTGTTTTCTTTAAAAATATGAGTACATCATTTATATGGAGTAAAATATTAAACATATACTAATCAAAAAAAAATTGAGTATATATTCACTTAGAAGGAGTTGAACACAAGTTAGAGAAGATGAAAAAAACCAAATAAGGATTGTAAATGCATGATTTTTCACCATCGATAAAAGTAAATAGTGTTGATGATGATTTAATTAGGAATGATAATGCATCATTTACTATAATATTTCTAGAACATGATCCATTGGCAAAATATTTAATTAATTTTGGTTTAAAAATTATGCATTCAGGAAATTCCTTTGTTTTCTTTTAGGTTTCAGTGTTTTCATCATTGTTATAAAGAACTAATCAACTGGATAAGGGGGATATTTTATTATATGAAAAGGTATAATAAATTAGAAAGATTAATTTAATAGAGTTTAAAATTGATTAAAATGGTGTCATCATATTTTGAAAGATAGAATATGTTCCTTATGATTCCAAGTTAAAGAGAGAATTGTTGATTGAAGCACATAGATCTCTATTTTCTATTTATTCTCGCAGCACTAAGATGTATATATTATTTTAGGAATACTTTTGGTGGAATGGAATGAAAATATATATCAATAAATTTACTTTTAAATGATTGAATTTGAAATAGGTCAAAGAAGAAATAATATTACTAAAGGGGATTCATTAGCATTTGCTATTGCCGAATTGGAAATGGGAGAATATATCCATATATTTTGTGGTTTGATTGCCAAATATATATCAAGGTAGTAATGTGATTTCGATTACTGGTGATTATTTAATAAATATTTTTATTTTATCAATATTTGAGATAATATGTGTTTGGATTATCTTTCTAGGATTTATGTTAAAGGGATAATTAGATTGCATGGAGTCTCTATATCTTTTGAATCAGATCATTTCCCAGTTTTACTTCAAATTTTTGGAAAATCCTTAATAAGTTATTAGGTACTAAATTACATTTTAGTATAGATCTTGATCCTTAATATGATGGCAGTCAGAGTGAATGATTCATACTTTGTAAGATATAATTTTTTCTTGTTTAATGTATCAGTAGGGATTTTTATATCGATATCTTTCTCCATTTAAACATTTTAATAATAAATGTTTTTATTCTAGTATACGTGTAACATATTTTGAGGAATTATATGGAAATTATTTTCGAACACCATATTATTAGGAGGAAGTCTTTAAAATAAGTTTTTTGAGACCAAAGTTGTTTTAAGTGATGGTTGACAAAGTGAAGGTAATTTAACAACATATTAGGGTATCTTAGAATAGGAAAAAAATTAGGTGGATAACAGGGGAAAGGAATTTCATTCTAGGTAGGTAAAACATGTGTTTTTTAAATTATCTCCATGTAAAAGTTTTATACATTTTGTTAAAAAGTGAAATTTGAGTTTTTGGTCTATTGGACCAAATGAAATTCAAGAAAAGGTTAGATCATTTTACTATGTAGTGGAATTTCCTCTAGCATTATCCTAGGTTCATTACATGTATTAAGTTTTATTGTCAAGAAAATATATATGAGATGCATATAATTATTTGAGCACTAAATTAGTAAATATGGAAGTGAATATTTCATATGAGGAACAACCTATTTAAATTCTTGACCATAAACAGTAAATGTTTTGGAATAAGGTGATTTACATGGTTAATGTTTTTGTGGAAAATATATGTGATTTAAGAAGATACATGATAATTTTAAAATGCCATGAATGAAAAATATACCAACTTGTTTTAGTATTAAAGAAAATTGTGAGGAATAAATTTCCAAAAGGGGGAGTAATGTGATGACATAGCAAATTTTAATATTAAATCAATTTTATATGTTTTTAATACTGATAAATTAAAATATATATAGTTATATTCATTATAAGAATGTTATATAATTTTTCAATCAAAAATGAAATAGTTTTATTGTTAAAAATGTGTACACTTGTATTATATAGTTTTATTTAAAATCAAAATTTATAAATGTTTGAAATTTAATTTGATAAAATTATCTTTATTTTTTATTTCATTGATTCAAAATTATCTTATTGGGATTTTTGGGGAATTTTAAAAAAAGTTTGATTTTTGTGCGAAAAGAAAAAAGTACCAATTTTTAAGAAAAATACCTTTTCTTTTCTTGTATTTACATAGTATTATTTTCTTGATTAGTTTTAAGATTTAATAACTCTGTTTTTATTAATAATAATACAATATATTACATTAGAATCAATATTATAATTGAATTTGGTGAAAGCATTTTTCTATGTAAAAAGGCATTTTTATGAAAAAACCTTTTTTTCACATTTTGCAGGTTTATTTTGAAATTCATTTCATTTCCTTATAGAAATTGAATTTAAAAAAATGTACTATGTATTTTTAATCATCATTTACAAATTGGTTAATAAATCCACTTTCATCTTTAGTTATTATGAATAGTTACTTTGGTAAAAAAAACATGTTACCATTGTAAAAGTTAAAATAGGTTAAAAGTGTTAAAAGTAAACTGATAAGGGTTAAAATATCCTAAAAACTTGTCTAAATTCTATTGTATTACCAAATCTCAATCATATATTATCTCTTATTTAATGATGGTTCATTTTGGAGCCATTTTTCTTGAGTAAGATATTAATATATTTTTAATCTTTTAAAAATTTCCATTTGTGTCATCTCCTTCCCTAATAAAAGGGAACTTTTATCCTCTATTATCCACACATAAAGAGACTATTATCTTATCCAATACCAGAACAAATAAATTCCTAAAATCCCTCCCATGACCTAGATTAGTTGGTCTGACCATAATACTAACCTAAGTGTTGTAATAGTGGGTGCATTAGACACAATGTGAATAGTACTTTTCGATTACCATATCATGTATACATTAAGTTATGCATGATGTAAACTTATCATAATAGTTTTTATATTTATGAATCAATTATTTACATGATAATTTTATAATATTATTTTTTATATCAAAATGTTATAGATGTTCTCATGCTATAATGAGAGTATAGACATACTATGAAAATAATCATTATTATATGTTCTATGGTCTAGATACATCTTGATGACTGGATATAGATGATGTCTTACTATTAGGTGATAGGGTATTAGTAGAATTGATACGTTTTCTCATTAATTTCACACTTTGTGATATCATATAGATGATATCATGAGGACTAAACTATTAATAGGGATAGTACATGTTTCAGGTTGTATTAGTAGTTTATATCTATGAACACATGTAATGGTCTCTTGGGTTTTGATTATTATCAGTGTATAAAATTTGATTATGTAATTTGATGCATGATGAAAACTATAACATTGATATAATAATGAGTTACATTGCACGAGGTGTGTCATTAGTGGTATAACAATGATTGAATAATCAAGATATAATTTTACGCTTCTTATAATAAGTGATATCTCGGACTTAATTGATCTAGATGCCAATACTTTCACTAAATTTATGGTCATGGTATAATATGGTAAGTTCATATAGTGAGGTCAAAAGATAATAAATAAATAAATGATGATGCCCTAAAGTGTGTGTCTTGGTTTATAAGGTATCACGAGACAAAGATATTATATTTCATGATGTGTGTTCAAAGACAATGTTTCCGCTACAATGAATTTTACTTATCTTCTTAAGGGACTTGGTGGGTTTCTAGACTCCACTCATGGTCTTTGAATAATATTCAATACTATCGAGATAAGGTCTTATAGGGTCACACACTAAGCATATTCAAATGTCTGGCCAATTTTGATGAATAAGAGTTTAAGAAATGGTAGGACCCACCATTGGGGTCTATGTTTTTTCTGATAATGTACCAATTTAATGAAATAAATAAATTCATATTATTTTATTTTATAATAATTTAAGTTGAAATTATTCATTAAATGTATTTACAATTATTACTGAAAATAAATGTAAACAACTTATATTAATGGATAATATTTTAATATTCAATGTATGTTTAATTTTTTTGGGAATTATGAGTCATGTTAATGGATCAATTTAATCACTTAATATATTTTATTATGTAACAATTAAGTGATGAAAATATAAATGATATTTATGACTCAGTAAAATAGTGATAATATTTCTTTTATAGTAAGTAATAAATATCCTAGGACAGGGATCATTTTTCAGGTGTCAATAAATTAAATATAAAATGGGGCAGAGACTGTCATGTATGCTACCATTAACTTAATGTTTGTTGAGTGACTTTCTCTTCTATCTTCCGCTTTATTGAGAGAGAAATAGATGATCTAAGCGATCATTCTATTTTTTTCTTCATGGATTGAAGAATCATCACTGTAGTGTTTTTTGAGACATTGAAGGATTTTTTTGATCTCTATGCTAGAACCAAAAAATTGATTATGGATGATCTCACAAACATATTAAGCAAGTGGGGATAATCTACCGGGATCCAAAATCTATTCCTTTAAGAAATTATCAATGACGATGAATGGTTAAAGAACATGGCTTCAAATGTTTCGAGATAATATCAAATAAAATTTTTGTGCTTAAAATTCTTCACTCAGGATCCTGAATCTTTAATACTGGGTAGTGTATCACTAGATATGTTGTTTTCATTTTTAACTGGGGATGAAAAAGTTTAAATTCCTTACCCATGTGCTACCACTATGGGCCTCTTTACCATAAATTAGCATTAGAGTGATCATAAGAAAATCATTATCCACAAAAACATAAATTTGTAATAAATTTATGAATAGGGATTTCTGACTATACCAACTTCATAGATAACACTCCAATAAGATATAATTGATCAAAATATGACCATCCCAATATTGAAAGTAGAATAAAAATTGGATTTTTTGGATTAATTTTGAAGTTTTGCTGACGTGACACCTCATGTGGTCAGCTAGCACCAGTAGCCCCTACTGCTGACCCCCTTGTTTCCCAGACTCCATAGATGACCTTACCCTTGCCACTATTAATCCTATTGTCCAGCCTTTTCACTATATTGGTGGGTTTTTCTAACCCAATATGGGCATGGACAGGTCTAGTCCAACATAGAATGGCTTTGGGTTGGTTCTTCTAGACCCAGAATGGGTCAGGACGTGCATTGTCCAACCCGTATGACCCCATATGGGTTTAAAAAGCATGTAACCCCTTTTAAAGAGTTTCCTAAGCTCAGGGAAAATTTTAAAAATTTCCTAAATTAATTAAAAATTTTGGAATAATTTTTTTTAATTTGGGATTCTAGAAAATAAAATGATATCAAATAAAATAATTCATTTAATTTATATAATTGACCTCAAAATGAATTTATCACATATTTAATATTTATATTTCAATTATTTTTCAAGTAGACTTATCTTGATAAAATTACATCAAATTCATATCATGATTTAATTTTTTAAATTATTTAATTCAATTATGTATTATACATGTAATAATTAAATATATTTTGAAGGTATGTGCACCATATTATTATTACTTTATATGTATATGAGATTGTGTGTCCACAAAATCTATTTTTAATGTGTATTACGCATTCCAGATACCCCTCGCCTCCATGTGAGTAGTTATATATTATAATGTTAACATTGTAAGATGTTTTCCATGTCAATATGAGGTGGTATTCTAGACAAGATGGGGAAACATTATACCTTGTTGTAAGATGTGATATGATTTAGAGATAACTCAGTTATTTTACCCCAAGGGACATATTTGATCCCATGATATTAAATAGATCAACCAATATCGAATTAACAAGACCAGTCTCATTATTTAATTAATTTACAAATCATTTATTATTTTTGGGAAAATTAAAGTATACAAAAACACATAAAAAATAATGCATTGATTAAAATAAATTAAGATGAGATGAATGTTTTTTATTCAATAAATAGTCAGGTTTTTAAGGAGATCGTATATTATGTGCACATAAAATATAAAATGAATTCATTCATTGAGAAATATACAAAAAATACTCAAATAAATATTAAGTCACAAACGCCTTCCATCGTTTGAATTTGAAAAAACCAGGTGTATGGGGAACTTTCCACCCCTAGTTGAGGGTTCCTCTTACTATTGGTGAGTTCCAATAAAAAAATGTGTCGAGTTAACTAATGATGGAAGAAGAAAAGTATCCATAATAATCTTGTTTGATATTTAGATGCAAAACATTTAGTAAATAAAATTTATAATTTTAGAAGTTTGGACTTCACTCGACAGCTCAAGGAGCCACAATTTAATGCAACTGGTCAGTCAAACGCCTACCCTGAATCACTTGTAGTATTTATTTATCTAAATATAGGACAATTATGAGAGGTTTTCAGATATATATCAACTATAATACTCTAGAGACTGAGTATTATAAATCATGTAGTGAGGTATACCAGGGTTCGATAAAATAGTGGTAGACAAATAATGATTTAATCAATAATGTCTAATTAGTAATCAAGATAAAAACTACTTAATTACTTGAAGATTAATTTTTTATAATAATGGAAAGTGAAACCACAAAAACATTATTATTTATAAAGTATTAAGAAATAGTCATATCTAACACAAATTTTTGAGATTAGTATTGAAACTTGTGAATAGAACTATGTTGAATGGAAATTATATGTTCAGGAATCCCCAAAACATGTTGAGCCTCCACAAGAATTGAGTGTGAGAAATATGTTTACAAGAGTCACATATAAATAAATGTTTTTTTTACATCCTAATTCTATTAAAAATGTCCCATGACTTGTGGATACATCATAAATAAATGGATAGTTTCAAATGTTGTATCATCTCCAAGAAGCTTACATGGAGATAGTGAAGAAAGAAATAAAATGAAATGATTATTTAACCAAATTAATGTAAATTGAATTATGGAACACTGGATTTCAATACCTACCATTCTTATGTCAATATCACCTAGTTACCCTATTTTTTAGGATTATAAAACAAAAATAATGAATAATATGCTTCATTTAATTTTTTGTAAGGTTTTAGAGGTAGATAAGAACATAGATAATGATTAATCTTCAGTTCATGTAGTGAAAAAGTTAAAATAAAAGTGGAAAATATTAATGAAAATTGTCACACCAAATCAAACATTTCAACATCCTTAAATGAAAAGATGAAATGAATTATACATGATGTTATTTTATATTCTTATAATGAGATAAATTTACTAAAGTTTAAATGATATTAATTGAATTAAAGAAGCATATAGTTGCTTCTTCGGGTATATTCAACAATTGTATGTAATGTTTTTTCATAATTATTTGGAATTGAAAAAATATTACAATCAATAATGTCTATTTAAATACATAAACCAAGTAAGAATTGAAATATTATAATAAGTAAGGTGAACTCTCCAAGCCACTAAGAAAAGGTTATTCCAAATTTAGTGGTGAGAAGCCCACAACTTTTAATTAATGTGAATGATGATCCTGGTAGAAAATATATTGAGTATTACTAAAAAAATTATATCACATTTCTATTAGACACAAGGATTATTTATTATATTTTTGGAATGCATTTTGTTTTTGTTTTTCAATACTCAATTAATAGTACTATAATTCTTGAATCATTGAAAATTCAATATGAATATAAACTTTAAGACTCGATTATACCTAGTTGTGGAAAGATAATTAATTTTATAATAAAAATAAATAGTTTTGAAGCATAAACTCAGTATGTTTTTAGATTATATGGATTTAAATAACTTATTTATTATCAATACATTTAATTATTTAGTTTTGGACAAAGAACCCATCAGAAATAAAGGTAATTTATAAATCATTATGTTTTAGTTTAGTTAGAGAGCATGAACTTCTCTAAGTTTAATATATTGGTAAATATAATTCATTATATTCATTTAAGAGTTTTTATGGAATGATAAAGTGAAGTTTAAAATTTTCATGGTTAGAATATATGAGTACCATTGTCTTGTGTGCTGAAGAATATCATGACCAAGCATTCATCAATCCTTGTAATGCAGTTTGTGGTAGTTACTAAATGTAAATTTCCTTATACAAATCAAATTAATAATTTATTTAAGGAGGATTGATGATAAGTATTAATTGTAAATATTTATTATTAAAATGTGTCATGGAGTAGTTACTAAATGCACATTACCTTATACACATCAAATCTATGATGTTAGTATGGAGGATCGATGATAAGTTTTACATGTAAAAATTAGTCATTAAAATATACCATGGATTAATTTCTAAATGAAAATTTCCTTATACACATAAAATTCATGATGTAATTAAAAGTGTCATCAATTTTTATACTCTTATATATTATAGAAACATAAATTATTTTTTGGATACATGCTTTTTAAATAGCGGCATTATCCCATAACCATATGCCAACTATAATGAATAATGGATATCATATAAGTATAGTATGATATAAATCCATTATTTCACACTCAAAGTGTTTAGATGAAAATTTTGTGTAATGGATATCAACAAACTTTCATTATGGAAAGAAATTGTGCATCTAAATTATTTATCCTAATGTTTTCTGATGATATTATAGAAATCCATAATATTAGGAAGTTATAGTCACGTGATAGAAAATATTTCTATATAAGGACGACCATATATATTTGAGAGAGTGGGATCAATATTGACATTTTATACGTCAAGGATGACAATGAAAAAATAGTTTTCATAGGAACAAGTTCTATAAGATCATGTGGAAAATGATTATTCTGGAGATAGATAATGCATAAGAAATATAAAACCATGGTAGTGGTTTTACATTCACCACAATTTTTGATACATTATTCATTGATAATAATGGATCCTACAAGTAATTATTACGTGAAATTAATATAATATTCAAAAGATTAATTAAAATTAAAAAAAATGGATTCCATGTATCAAAGTACATGTGCTTAGTATTTTAAATGTTTCAAATCTTAATATTGTGGTGGTATTTAAGATAAACATCACATGGGTGGTATAAGAGTGATACCAATAAGGCTATATTAGTTATACCAAGTCATTATTCCTGAATCCATTAGAATTATACTATTCATAGCTACTTACTATGATCATTATTTTGAGAATTTGATGTCAATGCCACCAATGTTAGAAGTTATCTAAACGACACAACCAGAAATTATTGGTGATACCATATAAGGTAAATAAGGGGTTCAAGTTACCAAAATAAATATTCGGATTAAAGTAAAAAAATATCATATAATATTAATTAGTAATTAATTTTTACATGTGTGTATAGGAGGTTATTTGGAGTTTCACAATTTTCTAAATAAAAATATGTTTCATAACATTTGGACAATATTTGTTAGTATTATAGTTAGTTAAGAGTAGAATAAAAATAACTCCCAAAAGGATTGAATTAAAAAGGAAACCCATTTTTTGAAATGATATCAACTTATGTATATATATAATGGGTTGATTAGAATAATTCAAAAGTAAATATACTAATAAAGTAATAAAAAATAAATTTTGTAACAATTAAATAGTGAATTGTTATCAATGTGACATGGAATAAATCTCTCCAATAAGACTTTTATGAGACATAAGTGGATATTAATGTGGTGAGTATAATAACATCAACTTTCAAGATGGTTCAATAACATATGGAATTATATATAATAAATATGATATTTCAAATATATAATTTATTGTATGAAAATATAAATATAATCTAGGAGAACATCATTAGTAGAAGATAGAACTATCCAATTGTACTTGAGAAATTACAAGGGATGTGTTCCTAATAAATAGATAATAATGAAAACTATTTATAAGGTGACACAAACTAGTATCCCATTAGACCATTTTGATATAACATCACAATTATTCTATGTTAGTGGGAAATATAGGCTCTTTCAAACTACAAAAAATTAAGTTTATTGCATATTTTGATGAAGATAAGGAGGTAGTATATATCATGAAATGATTGTTTCCAATTTTGGGAACATAACATAGTAATTAAATACTTACCATTATAATAATCTTAATACTTATAATTAACAATATATCATGTTTTTTACAATTTAAAAAAGGAATACAATTAGGGATATCATCACTTAAGAAGTATTAATCAAGTAGGTGAAGTCATAGGTAGCAGTGTAGAAATTAAACAAAGATACAAAAGGCCAAATGACTAAATCCATAACTAAGTAGTAACATGATATTATGATGTTAGAGTAAACAAGGATAGTTTGAAAGTTGTATCTAGTGCAAGTTGGAGTGTTTAAATAGTTGGTTCTATATACCCAACATTAATAGTACTTTTTGAATAAAAAATCATGTATATAGTATGTTATGTATGATGTACACTTACCATAATAGTGTTTATATTTCTACACCAACTATTTACATGGTAATGATTATAAATTATTTTTTTTACCAAAACGTTATATAATTTCATAGGCTATAATGAGATCATAGAAATACTATTATAGTAATCTTAAATATTTTTTCTATGGTCTAGATACATCATGTTAACCAAACACTGATGATGTATGATTATCATGTGATTGAGGATCATAAGCATTGAGACTAAATCTTATGGACTACACACTTAGTGATCTTGAGTAGATATGATCTGAAGGAATTACCCACCAATAGTAAAAATGCATGTTTTAGGTTCCATTGGCAGTTCCTATCTAAGAACACATGTAATGGTCTCTCAAATTGAGATTATTATCATTGTATACAATTTCATCTCATACATTGATGCATGATGAAAACTATGTAATTGATGTTATAGAATAGTATATTATGTTGGGTTTTCCATTTGTGGTTTGATATTGATTGAATTATAAAGATAAAAACCATCACATCATATGGAAAGTGATATCTTTGGCTTAGTTGATCAGGATGGTAGTAACTTAAATAAATCCATGGTCATGGTAGAAGAAGGTAGGTATATCCAATTAGGTTAATAAATAATAAATAAAGGATTATGAAACAAAGTGTGTGTCCTTATTTATGAGATATCATGAGACAAAGATAATATATTACATTTATATAAGTTAAATAAAAGGAATATAAAATTTTAATATTTTATTAATAAATTAAATAATTAAAATAATTTTATTATTTAGGTAGATAAATAATGTATGTGACATGTTGTACTCAAGATAATGAACATTATACCATAAAACCTCATTTAAAATATTTTAAAGTTTTTTTCAAATTTACCCCATGAAAATATTTTTAAAATTATTTTTTTGATGTATATTTATTGACATAGGTAAATTATAAATTATATTTCATGTCTCTTTTTTAATTCTTTCAATGTTTTTTAAAATTAATCTTTTTATTTATTTTATAAGGAATGTTTTGAATTTCTTTATAAAATTGAAAAAATAAATGTTCAATTTTAACATATATGATGTCAAAGAATTATCCCACCACCATAACCATAATTTTATGTTTGGATCCCTTTACACACTTCCATGATTCCCTCAAATAATAATACCTCTTCCATTTACTATGGGAATTTTTGTATTGGAAATGGGGTTTTAAAGAAAAGGGATATATCTATATTTTTTTCTTATGGGTTCAAAAGTATATTTTTTGAGAGTTAGATGATGTAATTGGAAGAATTTATATATTACATTTATTTTAATGTCCTTGGAAATTTTTTATTATGATGGGTGAGCCTGATATAGATCCCCAATTTATTGGGTGATGATTATTTTCTCCCGTGAATTATGTTTGAATTAACCTTGTATGTTATTCTATTTTAAAGGATTATTTTAAGGGTTTTTATAAGGATCCAATGAAGATGATTTCCCAAGGCACCTAAATAAAATTCATATTCTTGATAATGATTTTTCATATATATATTTTCATTTCATAAGTTATGATAATGATCTTTTATTTAAAGGAATGATTATGCCCTTTAATGGTAAAAATGTACATTTTAAGAAAAAAATTCAAGGGTTCCCATTTTTTAAAAGAAACCCTTAGGATTATAATTTTTCCCATTATATTTTTTATAAAGTGTTTTAAGAGAATGTTCGTGCTTTAAAAAATATTTCATGTTTAGGTAAATGATTATTTGATGTCAATGTTTATTATTTTGATGTAAAAATATTTTTTATGATCTCATGGTTTTGAAATAGATTAATGAATTTATTTCAACTTTTTTATTTGTCACATACTATAATTTTTTTCTCATACCATGTATTAAAATGATTTTCATAGGTTTTGAGGATGTGTATGAATAATGATAAAGTCAAGATGAAAATCATGAATATTTCTCATGAAAATAAAATGTTTTTTTATGTTTTGTATGGTGGAAAAAATGGACAATGAGTGGAAGTGTCAACATTGTAATGTATTGGTTTATTATATTAGAGTTATAAATTAATTATCTAAAACTATAAAATTGAAAATATTCTCAAGAATTAAAGAAAATTATTCAATGCTTAAACATGAAATTATGGGTTGAATAAGTATCGGGTCCTTATAATAACATTACACCCATATAAATAATCACCCGTATGATGTATTTGATGCCAATTCAACTTTACTCTACTAAATTATAAACATCTATGATCTATAGCTCCTCTATAAACCATTTTACCATAAATTTACACTGTTTAATTATGGCATCAATATTTAATCCTTAATAGAATTTATCCCTCATATTATATCATAGAACACATGATCTTCACTGAGATTATTCACTAAAACATATCACCCACTAGTCACTAGACATGATGATAGTCACTATCAATGCTGGAAAATCATAAAATTTATCCCAGTCCTAAAACCATATATGGATCCAGCTAAATCTGTCCCATCCATCACCAAATGAATAATCCTACCACCACACCTAGATTTTCACCACCTGACATTAACATCCACCCGCCTGATATGTTCTTCACTCTGGAAATGGTCGATATGATACTCCCCACCATAGGGTTGTCTATATCAAAATCCTATAGGAAAAATCTTTCATGGTTACCAACATACATCTAGAACTATCACACATGACCGTTTTTAGTAAAAACTATTCAACTTAATACCAAAAGTCATACCTCGGATTCCTAAGTAACAAAATTTCTTCGAGCAAACCATTCCAAATTTTATTAAATCATAATTATCACATGAAACCTAAAACATGCTCTAGTAACTCAAGGTATACTAAAAATTCCAATTAAAGAAACCCCAAATTCATTTTTTTAAACCCCTAATTTTTATCTCAGACATCACATTCACTCATTATGATATACCAACTTTCTCCCAAAAGGAACCAAATACCCTTTATTTTTTCCAGCTCTACAAAGTTGATAATTCCATTTATCAACCATCAATAGATGAAACTAAACATCGTGGAAGTTCCACTTCTCATTTATGAACCTTCAATAAAACCACCACCTCTCTACCATATCAAATGTGTCACCATGAATTTACTAATGATCATTGTATAAATATTACAACCCTTCAAGGACCTGGAAATATTTATACAGAAAACTATACAGACCTCTTCCATCCCACTCATTATAAAACCACCAAAAATATTTCTAAATATTCCCAATGAACTCACTCCCATGTTAGTTTCACCAAGGAACTACATATAAGATGTTTTCACTAACCA
Source organism: Viscum album (assembly GCA_963277665.1). Taxonomy (NCBI): domain Eukaryota; kingdom Viridiplantae; phylum Streptophyta; class Magnoliopsida; order Santalales; family Viscaceae; genus Viscum; species Viscum album. The sequence continues at coordinate 2,054,962,282 of OY728157.1, read as the reverse complement.
CACATAGCATTCTAGAAGAAAATTTCGACTGATACTTTCTCATTAAACCCAATCTACTTCACTCATATCTATTTTCCAATGACTTATCTATAAAACATAATACGAAATACTACTCTTTTTCCTGAGCTACCTTGAAACCTTGTATCCAATCTCATAGGCATTCCCAAACATGATTCTCCAAACATGTTACACCTCCACACAATTCAACCCACCATGGAGTGCCTAGTTATTGAATTTCCAATACAAAACAGCAAATATGTATGTAGTTTCTATAATTAAACCATGATTGAACCAACATCAATTCTTTTCTATAAGTCCAAAATTTACCTTATAAAGAACACATGGAACTTATTTTCTAATATGGCCTAGGAAATTCCTAAAAAAAATAAAACACTCAATTTCCCTACAATCAAGTGGTTCCTTATCCCCTTAATGTTTCTTCCATACAACTAGAGGAAATTCAAAAATAATCTCATTTTTATCTTAGGATAATGAGGATGAACCAACCCATACAATCCAAATATAATCTAATCACATTGGGATTAACTATGGACCATACTGCCACGACCCCACTATGCTCACCCTGGATAAAGAGAGATACATAATCATCCAACATTGGAATCGCCAAAAACCTTCTTAATCAACTCATGGGTCACTAACCTACAAACACCTCTCAAATAGACACAAACTATACTTGAATATTCATACCGAGAGCCCATCATAAGTCATATCATAACTAAACCAACCCATAATTAATTTTTCATCAACCCTAAACACATCTACAATAATATGAAAACAATAAAAAAATATCATAGTTATCCCAATTAATTATGAATCCATGAATATATTATTTGGGATTCATTAATTAATTCATAATTAACACTTTAATTATTTTATTATTCATCAATCCAATTCTCAATCCTTTACTTTTTAGAAGCATTATGAGAAAAAAATCTTCTTTGAAAAATATTTCACTACCGCAAAAATTCATTCACATCTACAAGTATACCTACATTCCTAATATAATTCATGAAATACTACTCTCTCATAATAATATTCCAAGTGTAAAAATATAACAATTAACCCAGAACATCATACATTAATTAATATCTCAACCATAATAGTGAAAATTAAAGATAAAAAATTTCATCCATGATAGCTCAGTTTTTTCTTATACAAGGGTTAGTTATTCCCAAGAATATGGTCCGTCATAAGATCTAACAACATCCTTCCTTTAGCTTCTAGTTCCAAATATTAGATCAACCAAAGTAATTTATTGATGCAACTTTTTAATTCCATAGATAAAATCTCCAAAATGACACTTTATCAATGAACTAAATGACCTTGAGGGGGGCTCTCTATATGTTAGAGATTTCTAAATATCAATAGAAGTATATAAACATATTGGGGAGACTATACTAAAAATATCAACACATAAAATGTCATAAAGATAAAAGAATCGTCATGTAACCTCAGAGTAAACATATGGAATTAGAACTACAGTACAACCATCAATAAAAAGAAAACTTCAATATTCTATAACATAATAGAACCCTTGATCAACATATAACACACAACAAGGATCTCTAAATGGTTTAATGAATATAAAAATAAAAATAATAGGGGGTGACATAACTATAAAACTAGGTTCCTTCATCATAGAATTATCCAAATATCAATCCTACCACTCTAGTTAGTTCCCCATACAATATTTCACCAGGAAACCAAACATAAGTCAATACATTCTCTAGGGTATCTATGATGTGTTTGACCATAAAACTTAGAAGGGACACATCATGTTCCCATCATATATTCCATCATATATAGTGTGTGAATGTGTAAAAAAACAAATTATGGAATAATATACAACACATAATAAATCAAGTCTGAACATCATGTGTTAACCCAAAAACCAAGATATCTAAACTCAACGGATCCAACTATTGATGGAAGAAAATTGTTCTCACAATATAACCCAAACCCAAACCTAGTTTCTTAGGGTAGGGTCATTCATTTGAGTCTCAAACTCTACCCTCTCACTCAGGGTAGGGTTTCATTCCATTTATCTCTATCATATTCATTCTCACACCACCCCATCTCACTTAGGGTGATGTCACCTGTCACATATCATACTCCTTATCATACCTCTAACCTATCACTCGTGGTGAGGAATCATACCATGTAAAAAAAATATTACATACCTCTACCCTATCACTCAAGGTAAAGTCTCACATCCCATCACATACCTTATATCACACCTCTACCCTCAAACTATGTGAATGTTATTATGAAAAATTATAAAAAATATCACATATGCCTCTCCTCTCACTCAGGTTAAGGTCTCATAATATATGTAATACCACTGCCCTCTCAAATAGGTTGAGAAGTTATATTATCTAACATATCAAAATACTTTCTTATTCCCTCTCACTCAGGGTGAGGTCTCACAATTGATGTATAACATCGTCAGATCAAAATAAAATGAAAAGTAATATATAGTATCTAAGACCCTAGATTTTCCCTTAGCTAGTCCCACTCACATACCCACCAAGATTTCTTATATTGGGTTGCACATATAACCCAACATCACCACATTTATTAAACTCATCTTTCATAGCCATGCACTCAATACATTGCTAAAAAAATCACAATGAATCTAGGAACCTTGTCTATAACTAACTCACAACCACTAAACATAGGTCAAAGGTATCTATACTTAACATCAATACACTCACATAGTATACACATAGAACTATATAGACTCTCTGAAACACACATAAACAACAACCCTAAACCCTAGAACATTGATAGTGACCTATTACACCCTAAGGTACCTCACTAGAAACATTATTCTCTTATCCAACACTTACATAAACTAATTATACTCATGAACTATCTAATACCACACTCAGTTCACCCATGTTATGCCATTTTTAATACTATTCAAGCCTCACACAACTTCTCACTAGCTTTCCATACACATCACATGTTCTCTTCCCACTCCCTCGGGATTCCCAAACCAAATAGAAACCATTCTCCCTATTCACATGCATCAAGTTCCCCCATACACACCTAAAGATAATTATTCCCCTCTTATATGATCAAAAAACACAAAAAACCCCATGTCCAATATCTTACCTTGACTAATAGACTTATTTATATCATTTATCCCATATCATTAAAGTAATTCCTATGTTTTAAGGTCGTACTATAGAATTTCCAAAACAAATTCCAATGTCATGTCACTAAATATTCTATTTACTTAGGTATAACTACTTGGAATACCCTCTAATAACCTACTAGGTCTTACACATGACACACATAACATATATCACAATCCAAGACCACTTTGGGGCCCCTTAATATATTTTATACATCACACCCCATAGTGACATAGCCACTAGGAATCTCTCAAATCCTTATCCCATGAACAAGAAGATCAATTATCATTACAAAGTCTTAACTATAGACTATCCTATAATTCTAGACTCACTTTATCCCTTCATAGATTTTCTAAACCCAACCTAAGGTGTAGGTATAAAATACACATGTGGACACAAATATGATTTATTATTAGAGGACCACTTACCTCTAAAATAATGTTACCATTTAAATCCGCGATCTCCAGCACTATCCAAGCTCAAAAAAACTCCCAACATGCTTTGGATATTGTTTACCACACCTCATGACATAAATAATTAATTATAAACATTTAAAATTAATTAATTACTTTAATATAAATCGGAATAACCACTGAATTATCATTGAGGGACGTCCCAAGGCCGAATCATTAAGAAAAGTCATGCTAAAACCCCATAGCATGCTATAAGAACTCTTAAAAATAAAATCCACACCATTCAACACTCATTAAATTACCAATTATTTGAGAATTAGTTAAAACACTAGGAAAATCCATCATGTGATGTACCTCTAGATAAATAGTGAGAAACAAGTGATATACCAAGAAGGCTCAGCCATGGAGAATTCCCTGACCATTTATTAAAATAAAAGAAAATGACAGTAAACACGCACCAAAAGCCAAAGGGAAAGCAAGTTACATATCACAAACACCATACCCATCTCCATACTCTTCCTCCACGGTGGTTGTTTCCCATTCCGAGATTTCGTAACGCTTAAGAACCTTGGCATATTTCCTTCGCAAATTCATACGCTCCAAGGATAATAGCTCATCATTGCCTCTAGAGGATCTGGTGGCCAATAGCTTTGGAAGATATGAGTAGTCTTTCTTTGCCCTCCGCCGTGGTGGACCAGTTAAGACTTCAAGAGCTTTAATCGTCTTTGTCTTCCCTCCTTGGACCACATCACTGAAGGAGGGTTTTATCATGTCACCATAGTAATCCTGATCGCTCTCGTAGCAATCTCCCCACTTTCCAGTGATACACACTTGCTGAAGCATACCATCCTCACCACTAGGCTACTGACATTGGCCACTGTCATCAATTACCGTAAGACATCTCGACTGTTCCGGAGATTCCTGAGTAATTGAAGCCCCCCGCGCCACCTCTGTTGATTCATTTTCATCTTCCTGCACAGCAGAATCATGCTGGAATACAACCAAGGAGGAGTCCTCCTCTCTGGATTCATTTTCCAGCCCCTCAAACCGATTTTCAGTGGCCACAGTGAAGCCCACCTGCCCATCCATTGCAGCCCTTCCTTGCACCCCATTCTCAAAGACAACATTCTCTAAACCGCCACTGCCTCTTCTGATCTCATCCGGTATTCCATTCTCCACCATTCCTGCCTCTTTTCCCCCATTTTCAGCCATTCCAGTAGGAGCCAGCATACCCACCCCATTCTGCGACTCCCTCACCACACTGAGGTCACCAGCAGAACCTCCTCCTTCGCCTAAGCCACAGCCCTCGCTGGCAATAACACATCGCACATGCTCACCCAACTGTAAGTCATGTTTGAGCCTGCCGAGAACAGCAGACATAGCAGGATTAATAGAAGCCTCAGCACCGCTCCCCATAGGGAAAACAGACCTCTTCCTCACATCAACCGCAGAACCATAAGCAACACTCCCAACAGGCAGAGCACCCGGGCTAGGGGACTCGACCAACCTCTCTTCCTGGCTCGGAGGTTGTCTGTTCAGCATCTCAGAGCCACAGCGCGACACAAGGTGCCCCAACCGATGGCAATTGTCACAGTAACCAGCCCAGGATTCGAACACCACGGGTTGCCTCCAACGAAATTCCTCACCAACGGTTAACCACACCCAGTTGACAGCAGGCCGAGCCATGTCCACCTCCACGCAGATCCGCGGATTCACAGGATGACTTACAGTGGATGTGCGGACATCCGAGCAGAGGTATCGCCCCACCAAATTACCAACCATACGAAGAATAGCAGGGTTTTGAAAAGGGAGTGGGAGTTACGGAAGACTAACCCACGTCGTAGTGGTTGATGGATCGCAGTTCATGTGAAGATCAAAAGACCATCGAAGGAGAAAGAAACGGCACCCTTTGCATCTCCGTGGCGCATTAGACCAGGCGCGAATCAAATCTTCTTCTGAGTTGAAGCGAATCATGAATTGTCTGCTGTCTAGCAGCCCAACAACAACACGTTCCTGCAAATCCCATTTTCCGAAAATGAAACGGTCGAACTCGTCAACCGAGGGCCTTCTGCGATCGAAGCGAGCAACCAGCGTTAAATCTAGGTGACTCGAAGCTTCGAGGAATTCGGATGAAGAGATCGGCAGCTGAGGAGCCCCCTGATGAAGATCTGGAACCTTCGGACATATCGAGATCATCGGGAAATCCGGGAGATAGTTGGGGTTCGAGAAAGGGATGAAGAGTTTCTGAGGCGCTGGAGGTGGTGAGGCCCTGTCCTTCGCCTCCCGTCCAACTCTTGGAAGCGGAGGGAAATCGTCCCGAAGCTCCATCTAGGGTTTCAGCGTCGTCAAACGCCATAGCCAAGCCTCTGAGCGCCGCGATTCGAGAGACGCCATCACCTCCAAGTGATATATCCCCTATTTAAAAACCCTCAAGCCACCAAAACATCTATCCCATTTATATCAGGATGATTACACCACGATTTAGTTGAATAATCATCAAAACCCAAGATAATACCTCCCAATTTAGAGAATAAAAAAATAAGAGGAAGGATAATAGATGGAACATTTTACATTTCTATGGCATGATAAATATTTCCCCAATAAGATATGAACTAAGGGGTATTAAAGGGAATTATATAGGGGGTGGGGGAGAGGGATGCCCAAATTTCTTGTCCTAAGTGGAAATATGTTAAAAGAAAGGTGGTCTAACCCTAAAATGATGAGTTTTCTACTAAAAAAATGTATTCCATGCTATTGGGTACCAAAATTAGAATCACTAGGTACCCAATAGAGTTTGGTAGTAATTAGTACACATCTAGTTGCATACAAGGTAATTAAGACACCACCATTGTGTACTCTATTATGTCTTTAACCATTGGCTATAGTACCACCCCATATCAATAATTTTCAGGCCACCCAGTTTTCCACCCAAAGATCTAAAATAGATAAAAATCCCAAATAGGGATGACATAACCCTCATATTTTCCATCCAAATCCTTGATCTCCAAATACCCCTACTTTGGTGCTCTAAACTCATATTATCTTAGAAATTTCCAACTCATAATGACATTGGAATTTATATCGACTAAATCACTGAAAACATATATGAGACCCACCTTGTATCTAATATATGGCAGTATCTCTTAGGAGTTAAGGAAAGAGTATAAATAGAGTTTTGAGATGAATTTAAGAATCAATAAGAGGCATTTGAAATCTTAGTTTCACTATCACAAAGGGTTCTTACTCTTTATATAAGCCCCATGAAACTCCCAAGACTTCCATGGAATTAAGTTTAATTATATTTAACATTAATGTAAAAGCCTTTAGTCCAGAAAAATAAATATAATTTTACCACATCAACTCCCATGTGTTTCATCATATAAAATGTAAAAAAATAAAAAATATCATTGGTGGGAGGATGAATAATAACATTTAGTATTTATCCACTCTATAATTTTATAATTCTAAGATTATCATAGATTATAAATAACATGAAACAAGATATCTATATTCAATAAAATATGATTATCCATGGTAGAGGTGACTTATAAAATATTTATATTGTATGGAATGATATAACCAAATAGCATGTTTATTTTAAGGATATTGTACCACATGATATCTCATATATTAAAATATGATATGACCAAGTACACATCATATTTGTATTTATTTTGGGAATATTTTTTCAACAACCCATATCCTAAGATAGATTCATCATAGAAATTGGATAATGAAAAACCTAAATAAGAAAATAGATTGAATTCCCACATATCTACCCCCATTCCAACCTAGATTATGAAAATACAAATATGAAAAGTCAATAAAAACATACCGCCATCATACCCGAAGTAGGAAAACATGAATAGAAAAATCCAATAACTATTTCTACAGACCCCTAACCCAACCTAGATAATGATAATAAAAATAAGTAAGTTCGTACCACATATTAAAACTAAATTCTCTATATTTCACCCATGAAATCCTAATATAACATGTTGAAGACTATATATATCTTCAAATATGATAAAAAACTCATTAAAAAAGTAAAACCTGATTATTAATAAAACCTGATGCAACCAAAATTCACTATAATAAATTTTATACACTAGTTTTTTGAGTAACCTTCCTACCTATAAGTTAATTAAGTCACAATGCCATTATAGGGTGATCACACAACACATAGAGAATAAATGTTTTCCATAGGCCAAACCAAGAACCACTTATTATTATAAGGTTCAATACCTTTCTGGGGGTCTTTACATAATATTACACACTATATATGGATACTAAAAATAACCACAACAAATCTCAACGTATTTGAGATCATGTACTAAAAAACTAACAAAACAAAGGGTTTATTGGTTTGATGGAACGATTTCTTAATCATGCATCTATATTGTGTTATTAAACAACCTAAAACCACACAACTTGAATATTTTTCCAAAACAATAAACATAAATCCATCTAAAACGTCAATGTACTTGAAATATAAGAGTTACATAAAAACCAATCAAACCCCACTATTCTAATCTATAGAGAAACATTTTAATTACAAAGGTCATCCTTATCAAAAAAATCCAACGCTAACTAAACTAATTAACTAGTCACTCTACTAAAACCAAATTCAAATTCAATCACCATAATTAGAAACTATATATAAAATTATTAATCTAATGAAATTATGACTACTTAATGTTTAAAAAATTCCATCTTCTTATGTTCAATCATAAATATAATGAAACAAAATTGAACCCACCCTAACCAATCATTGAACTATCCTCACCAATCCTCTTTAATCTTGGAACCAAACAAAAAAATAAAAAAAAATAAGGTGTGTGAAACCCCAAATCAAGGAATAGTTTTTCAAAAAATTAAATAATTCATAAAATACTCTAAGATATACCCTATTATAATTGTTTTAAAACTAAATCCAAAATCCAAATTAATTAGGCCAAGAAATAACAAGAGTGAGTCAATTTAAATCACTTGAAAATATATATTTTGTAATTTTAAAAATTAATGGAAGGAATGAACACTATTTTAGAGAAAAAAAACTTTACATTATTCTAAGAAAACTAAACCACCAAATGGACTATTCGAAATTCATTATCCATTTATATAGAAACCAAAAAAATAAAAAAAAACATTAAATATTAATTCTCTATTTATAATAAAAACTAAAAATAAAATAATGGAAATAAATTTAACCACATATTATTTTAAAAGATTATTTTATATATTTAAAACCAACTAAATTAGATTAAACATAAAAAATAAATCATATTTTAAATCAATAGTTCAACCACCTCAGAATCATGTTAAAACCATTTTTAAATCATTTCATAAAACTATTCCAAGGGGTAAAGATTTAGGATAGATATCTCTACTTAAACATAAGTGATGAATAAATTTTAAATATTTTTTAAACATCATGTTAGTCTTAACACTCATTTAAATATTATAAAACTAATTTTGAACCATTGTCAAAAAATAGTAACCAATCCCTTAAAAAACAAAATAACTTAATCCCAAAAAAGTGATAACACACAATCTGGTATAGATAACGAAAATTTTATTGCTAGTAATTACATCTACCAAATGAACAATTTACCCATGTTGTATATAATTTTTAGCAAATTTTTACTAGACTGAGGTGTTTTCACTATATAAAAACTTAATATTATTTATCAAGATGTATTATTCTACTAATCAAGAATCCCTAGAAAAAATATATCATTATCCAAAAATAGTACTAAAACCACTAGTAAAAACTAATTAAAAAATATATTATAAAATTTGATTGTCGTAAATTCAACCTACATTTTTCAAAATGATAAGTTAATTCATTTTACTTTTGTCCTATATAATATTCAAACAACACTTACCTGATCATAAATTGAACTTTTGAAATTAAATTATTGTTCATAAAATCTCAAAATTTTAAAAAAAATAAAAGAAAGTATCACTGACTATAGTATTGATGTTGAACCAACCTATAATGGTAGATATTCTCCCCAACGAGAACAACCTAATATAACATAATTAAAATAATCCTCACATTGCTGATTTTTTTGATAATACTACAAAAATAACATGTCCAACGCATGGATTCTTCCTGAAAATTATGTATTATGGAAGAGGAAGAAAAAAATAGTTAAAAAAATTTCTTACCTTAGATTTCTATGAAGGAAATGTAAAGATATATAACTAAATGGACCAGGCTATTTGATAAAGGTGGTGACAGTCATGAGTCTTGTGGGAGTGGGAAAAAAGGAAAAGTGTAAAGATGGTGTGGAATCCCAATAAAATCCAACTTTTAAAAGGTTGCATGGTTAATTTAGTACAAATTAAAAAACCATGATGGATAATGTTTATTAACCACAACCAAAATATAGACACCCTTCACAATTTCTATGAATAATTTAAAAAATATAAACAAAACCAAACAAAACCCAAATCCTTTACTTTCTGTATCAATTACTAATCAAATTTACTAAACGCTTCCATAATATCAAATATCTCATCTTGAATGTTATTATATAGTTTTATAAACACCAAAATTCATTCAGAAAAATATTAATAATTATTAAATCAATTTATAATGAAAAACTATCTCATATTAATTGACCTAAAATCATTAAAAATTTATAAAATAAATATTTAAAGAGGTATGTGTTACAAATATATTATATCTAGTATCATTAAAAATATATATTCACATATTATATCATGATTATGATTTAAAAATGTTTATAATTAATAAATCATATTTCTATATGTATTATATTAAAAATAATGAAATAAATATGAATTTGAATTAATGAAAGGTCATTCAATGGATTTATTACTTTGTACACATATTATTAAAATCGTAAGAAAATCATATTTTTGAATCTTTTGAAAATACCGATATTTTTATTAGAAAAATTTTTAAGAGACTAAATTTTCATTGAAAATATTTAGTACAGTTTTCATTAATTGATATAAAAAATTCATTGGAATAACTTTTATTAAACCACATGATGTAGATGGGTAATTAGGTGCAGATTTCATAGTTGGATCAAACACCTCATCATGGACATTAACACATTGTTTTGACCTAATATCCATTAAACGATCATAGATTATGCTAACATTGTGAAAGTAGTCAGTGGGCTTGAACATATTGTTTTCAGTAGTGAAAATTTATAGACAAATATTTTAGGAATCAAGCCCAAAAGTTTTAAATTTAGAGTAAAATATTTATTCAAAATTAATTATCCATAAACAATTTCATTTTAACCCCACCCCTATACACACTGTAAATATGTATTTTTATCATTTTTTAGGGGGTGGTCATGGAATAGACGGTTGTAAGTATAAGAGAATTGATTTTTCTCTTTTTTTCATTACTATTTGTAAGAATAATGATTTAATTAGGCAATAGTTTCCCTAATTCTCTCTCATTCATATATGTTTTAGGTGTTCTATTGTTAGTGCAATATCCCATATTACCCTTGATTATTTTAATTTAATATTTAATTTTAATCATATTTTGGTAAGATTTTAAGATTATAAAGGAAATAAAAACTTATATCAATTTAAACTTACACATTATCAATCAATTAACATGATGATACATCCTTCTAGGAAAGTTAAAGTTTTCTATAAAGCGATATAAATATTGACTTCTTCATTCATTTGTTTTTAGTATTGAATATTAATTACCATCATCTTATTATGATAAATTATTTTAATTCTTAATATCAAAAAATTGAAAAGATTAAAATTTATAATGCGAGTTTGGTTAAGCATGAGTAATTTTTTAGCATCAAAATTTAGAAACTCCAGATGAATTTTTAGAGTTTAAATCCCATCTTTAAAAAAATTCATATTTCCAAGGTATAGATAATAACATAATTAATTGGTGACCATAATATAAATATAAAATATTATTCAAATGGTATAACTATGATTTCTACAGGCTGAATTTTTCCAATTATTTCATTGTAAATTTTTTTGACATATAAATTTTCATAGGGTTTTGACATTAGTAGATTTTTGGATCCTAATTAAATTAATAATAATTTTAAGGATAAGGGAAAAAATAATTGAAATGGTTGATTATAATGAATATGATTTCCCAATATAGTCTTTTTTGATAATTCTACTTTTATTTTCCTTTTTCTTTTATCAGTATAAACTATTAAAACAAACCCCACATATTTTGTACTCTAGTTTTATTTTAATTTTTATCATAAAAGCCCAAAATAAGTAGAGTAATAGCATTTTACCCTTATCATAATGACCTTAGATAACAAATATAGTTTTTTAATCTTATATAAAAATATTTTATAGTGATAATGACTTCACTTTATCAATTATATTGTATATCTGTTATGGATTATGTTTATATTGTATTAAAATTTTAGAAAAAATATTTTTCATATTAAATATTATTATTTTTAAATTTTAAAATTCAAGGGATTGTTTGTTTTTATTTCGAATATAAATAATTACATCTATAATAAGTTTAGAATGGTAAGAGGTGTTAAGATATATTAATAAAAATCTCCCGATTAAATGATTTTTTCCATTTTCATACCACATAACTATTTCTTTCAATAATTTTTCATATTACTAATTTTATTATAGGGATACATGGATTTTTTAATCACATAAGATTATTTCATGATAAGTTTAAATATCTTATTAATATGGGATGATAATAATGATAATTATAAAAAAATTTGTTAATATAATTTAGAATAAAAATAGTTATTATTTTTATTTAATTTATATGCAGGAGGTTTTGATAAAATTTTTGGATTGAATTTTATAAACTTAATTATAAATATTTTTATGATTCACCTTATGTTATATGATATTTTTTTATAAAATAATTTTACATTGTCCTATCACTGTATGATTTTTCAATATATGAACTTCCTATAAAAATAATTGTCAATGTTACTGAATGCATTTTAATTTTTCCAAATGTATAAGTTTGATATGTGAGATTCATATGTATGTCCATATTATTGTTCCAAGTAATAATCAAACCGATTTAAGGTTATTTTATAAATTAATGAGAATATTTTGTATCATATAATATTATGTTTAATAAATCATTTTATCTAATATGATCAACATTAATTATTTATTTACTTTTTATAGTTTCATAATAATACTATAATAAATGGTTAATAATTAAAATTATTTTTATAAAAAACAAGTTATTATTTCTTTAACAAGTGAAATATCATAATTTATAGTCTTAAGAATATAAGTAATATAATTTTTATAATGGATTTAATGATATAATTAAAACATTTAATCCTATTGGTAAACCATTATATCAACATATCATATTCATAATAATTTTATAAGATCATATTTACCCATATGTTTCATGAAGTTCAACTTTTTTTTAAGAAATGTGGATTTTTTAAAAGCTGGTAGTGATGAATTGAAGAATAATTAGGGAACTTATACTATCATTGAATGAGATTGCTATAAATTTGAAAAAGTACAATCTTGTGTGTTTTATAAAATATTGATGTATATATAATATTTATTGTGGCCATGAAATGGTTGAAATTATTATCTGTTAATAAAAAATGACACCTACTAAATACAATTAATTAAGATGTTGTAAATAGAAGTCGAGTTTATATAGATTTTAATTATATCAAACACTACGTATAGTTTTATCATTATCATTAAAAAAATCCATCAAATAGATGTATAGAACATTTAAATTAAATTTAAAACCCCATAAAGATTATTTAAAAGTTCATTAGACTCAATAAATTAATATTTACTCAATATAACTGTACTGGATATGGAATATAAATTTATACTTTAATCATGTATAATTGAAAAAAGTTCATAAAATCATAATTTATATAGTTTGGTAGTGATTCTACTTAATGTAAGACTTATGGAGTTTTACATAACACAAATCAAAGTTATGATTTTGATTTTTGAGAGTTTTATATTAGATGAAACTTTTTATAATGTGAAAATTTGGTAAAATAAATTATAGATCAACCATAAAGGATTGTTATTAATGTAGTATCAATCGTTATGATAAAGATTATTATCTGAGCTATAATTTTTTAAAGGATGTTTATCCATGTGGTTGAAGTTCAATGACCCAGAGTATTTTCATTGCTATGTTCATAGAAAAAATATAAATTGGAAAAAAGGATTTCTTATATGTTTATGGTGGAAATATTTGGGTATTAAATTATAAATTATAGAAAAAATCATTGAAAATGAATATAAGTGTTCATGGGATACTTTTAAAGAGATGGGTTTCACGAAGATGATCCAAAAGGAGTGGGTTGTAAGATGATCTTATTAGTTTAATTGAAACTGTGTGAAATTAGGTAGTTAAAACATGATCATGGGATTGTATTACCCCGAAAAAGTGACTCATTATGATATAAATAAATTTATCCAAGATAAATGATTTAAATATTTAAAATGCACTATTTACACATGAATTTATCTAGTGTTATATGTGGAACACTCATTTGATGATCCAATTTTCATTGATTTGAGACACATATAATACTAAAAGGTTAACCAAATACTTCTAGAAATATTTATCTAATTATATTTCACACAATATGAATGATGTAACATTATTAAAGATATTATAACTCATTAAGAAGATGACTTAAAGTACTGTATCACACCCTGATAGATCGATGAATGAAAATGTGATAATAATTAAAAAACTATACATTTCTAAAGAAATAATCAAAATATAACATGGTGAATTGAAATTGAAACATATTAAATGGTTAAACCTGTAAATATTTATTTATTATGTTTATATATATTTTTTATTGATCTGTTTCACTTATAAAATTGATTCCCAAGGCAATAATCTTTGATAAAGGAGAGTTAGTGAACTTATACCCTACAATTGTTATAAGCTTTTGGTTGATAATTAGTTACTCTAAACTCATAACTATTGTATATTTAGTGATTTATATATGAGAATAATGAGAAATTATTGTACCTTGTACTAACCTATATATTAGATATAAATAAATTAAATTATTGAGTAGTTATGGTTGGAATAATTTTATTCAAATGCGGGTGAGTGAAAAAATAAATTCAAATTGGGGTACTAATATGTACTAACAATATAAGATTAAGATCTTTATAATTTGGGTTCATAGATAAAATAAAATTTTAAATTTTTTATACTATTATTAACCCCCTCGTAGGGTGAATCTTATATAGACATTGGGTCTAGAAATTAATGTCAAATACTAAATTGACTATACTTCTTGATTTGTCCTGTTTTTTTCAAGTTTTGTTTTTTATATATAACTTGTATTTCATATTAAATATTTTATTTATTTGTAGTTGAGTTGATATTTTTTAATAAAATTTTTATTAAATTTTTGGGTTAAATTTCAGTATCCACAAATTGAAAATATCTCATCATTATAAATAGAAAAGTATAATGTTTTGAGGATAAGGGAATAATTTATGATTTCAATGAATTTTTTTATCATATTATTGATAAATATTCTATAAGAAATTGTAATAGAAAATATTGAGTCCATAAATATTTAAATAAAATTAAGATTAAATGTAGAGAAACTTGTCTATAGATATTATATAGTATATTTAACAACTACAAATGATAAAAGTGATATTTAAATTATTAATTTAGATATTATATATGAATATGGGAGTAAAGATGAACCATGTGATAACCATTAAAACATTAATAAGAAAATTTTGAAAGTAACACTAAAAGAGAATCATTGGTTGAAACTATAATGAATCAATAGAGTGAAAATAGTATTTTTACATTTCATAAAATAAAAAAATATATCAAGAATATAAAATATAATAAACATATCTCTAGGTTGAAACTAAAAATATGTTAACAGGTAATTCTAGTACCATGAGGGGATAATATATAGAACATCTAAAATTAATTTAAAAACTTATTTAAAATAAAAAATATAATGTTAAAAACATATGCTAATAAAGAGAAACACATAGTTGAATATAATTGGGAAAATGAAATGTTATGATTAATAAATTTAAGTTCAATTAAAATAATAATTATGCTGAAAAAATAGTGAATAAAAATTTATTATACTTGATATTATGGTGATATATTTATAGATAATGTCTTGTAAAACATTTTCCATTTAATATAAATTTAATATTTCCAAAATAAAAAAAAGGAAAATTATTTAAAATATAACACAATAAATAATGAGAATATGATTTATTGTTGTTTATTTTTTTAAATAGAATATGAAAATGATAAATATAGTTGAATAAAATTTTAATCCTTAAAAGAAATTTTCTCCACAAGAGGATGTGATTTATTTAAGGAATGACTTGAATAATATCTATAATCATACAAGGAATGAATTTTTTTAAAACTGAACATATTTAGTATAGAAATTCAGTGGTAGTAAATAAAAAGAATATTTATATGATAAACTACTATAAAATGTGCAATGTTTTTGAAATTTATGGGAATGAAATGGATTGTTTTAATAATATTATGGATCTTATGAAAATTTATTATATTGTAAAATAATATGAACAAAACATTATGTTCAAATGAAATCAACATGGAAATAAAGGGAAGTTTGTTCCAATGAGAAATAAATTTCATAGAATAATTAGAGATTATTATAAAATTTAATTGAAACATTAAAAGTATTTAAATACTATTACAACATCGGGATGATGTTTGAGAGGAAAATAGATTTTTTAAAAGACTGTAGTAGGTGAAAATATATATATGGCTCATAATGAAGAAGAAAAATAGTGGATAATTTTCATAACTAAACTCTTATAATGATTTTGATATTATAAATATTTAGAAGAAAAAATAATCCAATATTAGTAAAAATAAAAAATTATAATTAGAGAAATTAGATTATATGAAAAAAAAAAGAAATATAAACTTGATGTGGAAAAGGAAATTAGAAAAAATGGATGTTTATCTGTATGAAGATAGTTGCAAATGAAATTTTTTTTTCCAAAATACAAGTGATCAAATAATTATTAGTGAAATGGATAATACACCAAGGGTAAAATAGAAAGGTGAGTTAATACATAAAACATAACCACCATCCTTAAGATGTAGTAGCCATTGAAGGGATACCTACTCCCTATTTAGTCATTATAAATCATAATGAAATTAATAAAGGGGTTTATTATAAAGGTAATGAGTTATAATACCAAGAGAAGTTTGTTTAAAAAGGAATAAGTGTTATATATCCTCTTTAATTGTGATATTTTATATAAAAAATATTATTATTTCATTAATTTATCTTATAGTGCATTCTTAAAGGCTACTATTATGAAAAAGGGTGAGTTGTGTCTTAATTAAATTAGAAAAAATATGATGTGTGTATGTTTTTAGATATTATATTATGGTATTTTTTATTAAGTGGACTTTTCATAGAATTGATTCCAAGGAATTGTATGTGAATTATATTGTATAAAAGTTAATTAATAGTATGAACTACTAAGTATGAATTTGGTACATGCAAGTTAGGTTTATCACATACACATTATGAATAAATATCAATTCAAATTAGCTATTGAATAAGAGTGATAAAAAAATTTACAAAAACATGAAACCATACTGGATTAAAATAAAACATCATCCTACATGAACTTTTTTTATTTTATATATTTGTATAAAACATTTTTGCATAAAGGTGAAACAAAACATACAAATCACTAAGGTTGATTTTATAAATTCCTTTAATGAACCTGTTATGTTTAATAATTAAATATATAAAACTAAGATATAATTTAATATAAAGTTAGAATAGGTAAATAAATGATTAAATTAAATATATTGGATAAATAATTAATGAATAACTATCTACAATAAAAGAAGCTACCTTATAGTGAATCCATTTTAGTGGCAATTAGATAGTGAAGGTTAATCTTCCATGATAAAAAAAATTATTAACTATCATATAGTGTAAGGTTACATACAATATAGAAAATGAACATCCATTATTTAAAGGGTACCCACCATTAAGAAGATAAATAATTTCCATGAAGTGAATATTAATATTTTGTGTTGATGTAGTGATTCTATGATAACAAGGTTTACAAAAGTGGAATGGTTTTCATATACTAAAAGTATATATGATGTGTAGTTGAGAATAATTTGTTATCTAATACTTTAAGTGAATATAAAATTACTATAAAGTTAGGTTGATTATATCATTAATAAGAAGATAAATTGAAATTTTTAATTTCAAAATATATGAGGAAACCCTTAATGTTTTCTATAAATAAATTAATGATATATTGATATGTAGTATTGTGAATTAAAAAAACTATGCATAAGAATAATTTTCTTAAAATTTTATGAAATTGTTATGTAGTGGAAATAATGTATTAATAGGTGTTTCAATATTAGAGTTAATGCTCTATTTAGAATACTTAATTCACCAAAAAATGAAATATTTCATTAAAGGTTTCAAAAATAGTAAGGGAAGTAATGATTATAGTGACTAATCACCGTGTATGAAAAAATGATGAAAAAGTAAAAACGAAAAAAATTAATATTAAAAATACAATAACCAATGTTAGTTATAGTATGGAAGAACAGGATAATGGGGTTATTTGTGAAAAAAATATTCATCTGTGTATATTAAATGAGTAACTACATGTGTGAGATATTTATACTGAACATGAAATTATTATTAAGTTACCATGAATTATGTTAGGAATTTTTAATTAAAATTTTTATGAGAGAAAATATTAGGATATTTTTAAAGAGTGAGAGTGATATATAGATAAATATAAGGTCATATGATATATTGTAGGGAAAACGATTTTATATACGTTTTGAAAAAATATAATTTTTTTATTACATTTGAGAGATTCAGGGGTACCTCTTTAAAAAGTAAATTAAGATTAATATCAGATTAAAATATAGATAATGAATATGTATTCAACCAATTGAGGTGTATGGTAAGGGAAAAACCCAATAATTAACTTATACAAAGAGATAAATATTATATATTAATAGTTAAAGATGTCATGAGAAGAGTTGATGATTTCATACAATGAGTTAGTAATGTATTAGGATGAGTTAAAAATTCATTTTTAAGTGATCATAATTTAATGAAATTATTATAAGAAGATATGAAAATGATATAGCATATTGATAATTCAATATTTTATCCTAGTATAATGAAACATTCTCATGGGTGTAAAATTTATTCCATCAGTTGAGAGATAAAATTACCTATGGTGAGAGAAACTACTTTGGGTGAGAAAAATCCCTTTTAGTGACATAAGGTCCTTTAGGTGAGAAAAAAATATAATGGGTTTGAAAATTCATTCATGTATGAAAATTATGCCAAGTTTATGGTAAGAAAGACAATATATTTTTAGAGATATAATATCTCTATAATGTTTTTTATAGTAATGGATTTAATAATAAAATTATATGTTCCACTAATGAAGTATAATTTGGATGAACCACATTATATTTGATATTCTTTTTATTTATTTTCATTGTGATTATGTTCTTGTGAAAAAAATGTTAATTATATCACTATGATTCTGGCATGATATGATCAAGATGGATCAATGAAGTAAGATCATGTTATTTAAAAATATCTATAATGATTACACCTTTGATAGGTATGATGATTCATTTCATTATTGAAATGTATTATATAAATAATAGTTGAAATAATGATAAAATAGTTGATTATGATGATCAAAATGATGGGAGAGTGTTAAAATTTAAAAAAATGTAGATATTTTCTAGATTTTTTATTTAAATTTGAAAGAGAAAAAATAGATAGCAGTATTTGAATAAAACATAGTAATAGAGAGATACATATAATATGGTTTGAGAAATAAATATGCATAATGATATTTTTTTATCTCTAAGGAAGGTATGAATACCACAAATAAAATCCATACCAAACTAATATGATAAGAAAATATAGTCCATGGATATATATTCAACCATCAAAAAATAGTGAATGGGGATTTCAATCATGTGGTGGATCATGTAGAGAGTTTTTATGGAAAAATAAGAGTTTAAAATGCTGCACAAAGAGATTAAAATTTCATATGATGTGTAAAAAATGATATATGATAATATGAAATTCATTTGGAAGAGATGATGTTATAATTAGATGCTTTTATGAAGAGAATATGATGATTATTCATTTGGAGATTCCATTTCCACATCTACATGTTATGAAAAATTCCTCTGGGTGTCAAATGAGTTCCTTTAGGTATGATATGGTATTAATTCGGATGAGATAAATTACTTCAAGTGAGAGAAATTAATTTTTTGAATTACCTTCTGTGGGTAGAATTATTATAGTGTTAAAATTCATTCATGTGACAAAAAAATTATTGTTTTTGGTGAGGGCTATTCTATGTTTAAGGAGAGAATATGGCATGAACTGTCTCCACTAAAACCACTCATGGGTTGGAAGTGAAGCTGTGCAAGACCCCTGAATCCCAGATTCAATAGGACATAAGTTGAAAACCAGCCTCAAGGGTATATAAATCATACAACACGGGAGATATTACAATATTTAATCCATATAAAATTCCTCAAACCACTAATAAACACTAAAACCACTTGTATAATAAATCCAAAATCCCATCGATAATTGGGATTCCAATGGTTACCTATTAACCAGGTACCCTAATATACCTCAATCGATTATTATGGTTAAATTAGTGGTTAAATAGGTTTTTTAGGATATGGGTAGTCAAATAAAAACTATATTAGTATTATAGTAGGGTTAGGGTGGTATACTTATGGTACCCATGCCCAATTAAAATAATTATTATTAATTTATTAAATAAATTGTTTCCAAATAAAGTATCTTATAAGAAAGAAATAACTCCTCTAACACCAGTTGGCCACCATATCATGACCTAGTAAGGTCTATCTTGATTACCAAGTCCATTAAATAAATATATAAAGGAATTATATAAAATTAGGGGTTAACATACCAGTATATTCTAAAGGTTTTTAAACTAAAATTATCTTGCTAATATATAATAATCATATTATAGACTCAGTGAATAAATAGAAAAATTGAATCATGTCCATCCCTAAAAATCCAATATCTCATATAACCATAAAACTACTCTCTAAATATTTATATAATAACAGTATAGTAATCAAGTAAATATAGAAAAATTGGTACCTTACACCTTTTTTCCCCTTGTTCTAGTCACCCTCACTTCCTAATAATATATATCACGATACTCTCATCCCTACTCATGTACACATGGTATAAACTCATAACATAACTACTTACCTCAATAATATACCATAACCTCATATGAAAAGCACACACCACAACCATATATCGCAACCACTACCACTACCACATAACTGCACTAAATCAGAAGGAAGAGTGGGAGAGGGAGAGTTTATACCATCTGTTTCACCCCCATATTGTATGTTATGGTTTTACCTAGTACCCAAAACCTAATATGGGTGTCAGTTTGGATAATGAACTTTGGTGGTGGTGAGTAAAAAATAAAAAAATCCAATGAGATAATATAACTCAAAATCTCAACCTAAGGAAAACAACTAATCACAATTTCCACTATAACCACATATTTTCACATCAATATCGCCATGAAACTACAATTTACACAAGTTACCATATAACAAGGTTAACATATCAATTGTAAAATTAATCTATGAAAATAGATCTCAGTTTCAATTACCTCTTTATCATTTTTTTCATTTTAAATTATTAATTACCACATTACATAATAAATTCCATTATTTTACTATTTTATATCATTTTATATATAACTAATTTAACTATAGTAAACATTAATTATAATATTTAACAATTTCATATAATTTTTTATATGCCTTACACACATAATTCATTAAAATAAAAAGTTAATTACACCTTTTTATTACCCATCACCATATATATTCATCACCACATTAATTAAGTTAATTTATCACTTCATTGGCCATTTTTATTAAAAATTATTTCCCTTTACATTTTTAAATAATTTTTTTTTCACTTTGCAACCTTATCTAGGAAATTGTTTACCTTTTAATTCTAATCACATCAAACTCAAAATTCTACCATTACTTTACTACATAACCATATCTATTTTACACTACCACATTATCAAATATACACTCACATATTATATCGACAGATTCCATAACAATCTTAAGGTATCTAAAAATAAGAAATAATTAAATATATTATATAAAAATAACCCACTGCCAATGTATTAATTTAATTTAACCATCTATATAATGAAAACTAAATCATTATAAAATGATTTCAAAAAAAATAATTAAATATATAATTTCTAAATCACCTACCTAGAATTAAATCACTATGATTAATTCATAAAGGGTGATCTATAATTATAAAACATCTATGTTCTCACAATAATATTCTGAAAAACCAAGATCTCATAATCCCCACATCAATTATCTATTAAAATTATATATGAACCACTATGTGTATACCCTTCAGATGAAATAATAAGAAGAAAAAGAGAAAAAGAGAAATAATAATACTTCAGATTGAGAGTGATTGATATCAAAATATATAGACAAAATGTTCTATCAATAGAACACAAAAATCATAGGGAGATATCTCTTAGATATTTAGGGTCACAAGGAAGATAAATTAATTGAATGATATAAAAATTAATATCTAAACTTCATATTTAAATCAGTGTAAACCAACTCATGTAAAGGTGACCTAAACTATAGGAATATTTAAGTTAGTTGATGATGATCCAAAAACTTTAACTTCTCATTATTTTCAAGCTATTTTCTTTCCAAAACCTAATCTTTGACCAAAACCATTACATAGAAGATAAACTATGGAATGGATTCCTTGATTCCCCATCAAACCATGATATAAAATCCAAAAGTAATCCTCTATAATCCATTTTATTTCTCAACCATTATAAATGGCCATAATTTGGTTCCTTCCCCATTTTGGAAAGAGTCTTCTTGAAAATACATCCCTAAACTAGAATATAAAAAATGAATATTTTCATAAACTACACCACAATAAAGATAACTATGATGTAGTGTGATCCTCATAGTGAACAAAATAAGATCTTATACACCTTCATTATATCCATGAATATAAACCAAAATAATAACCATAACCCTGAAAATGAATAATAATATAATGTCATAATGTAAAAATAAGGTTACTTATAATAAAAAATTGTTCTTTATCTATGCTCACTCCCACCATCTCTGAGGAATCAAACCCTGAAGCAGAGGTAATGTAAAATAAGAGTATCTATATTAAATTCTTATCAAATTATTTTCATCCTTATGACTTATAATAAATACCATAAAAAATAAAAAAACATGAAAACATAATTTTTGATGTAGATACCAATCAAATAAAAATTTCACCATCTAAAAATGAAAAAAAAACATAGAAAATGTTGAGTAAGTAGAAATACCAATAGGTATTTGGATCATCTTGGATTCATAGAGAGTAGGGGGTGAATCAATTAAAATTTTCCATTCGCATTCTAAAACTAAACAACCTAAATAACATGTTAAAGTGATTTAATTGTATATGCTTCATAATGAAATAGGTCCACATATGATAGAATTTGACCCAATTTGTGGCTGGAATATTTTTATTTGATCATGTTTGAGGTGTTGAAGGTGTCATTGTTAGTAATTATGTAACGCCCTGACCCTAGTTACCCAGAGTCGGTGCATTATTACATAACAATGGCATGATCACAAGAAAGATAAATTCTCGAAACACCGATTAGTTTAGTATCCTTGGAAACACTAGATATATTTATAACGTTTACATTCCATCATAAAATGAAAACTACAACAATATAGTCTCCATAGTCCACACTCTTATCCCCTCATACTATCTCTGTAGGTCATTCATAATTTACTTCTTCACATCCTGGGAAAAATAAAACATAGAAAAGGGGTGAGCTCAAATGCCCAGTAAGGATAACAATATAGAGGGAACTTTCATAAATAAGAATAAACATTTAAGGCAATGTATAACTAAACCAAAAGCCTTTTAAACTTGAAATTCAACATAGTATGGAAAAAATAAAATGAAATAATACCATTTACTTATTCACATGGATATTCTACTAATCTAATAATCATATGCAATATCAATAACCACTTTCATAATGATGGAATGCATAATGTCAGACTATCATAACCACATAGCCAAGGCCTCATTCCAAGACTACAAATAAGATTTTGTCAAGGCCTAGTGCCAAGACACTAGTTTGTCTCATGAGACCTACCGATGGATCGAGGAGCTATAGTGGGCTCCACCCGTCATATATTAATTCCAATGCATTCTCATATGAAAAGGTTTAAACATAACATAAACATTCGTATTAAAACTAGCATATGAAATGTAAATACTTCATCCATAAACCATGAATCATATAAAAATAACACATCCACAGTCAAACATATCACAAAACCTTCAATACAATATATAAGTTTTGTATCATAATAAATCAACTTCAAATAAGCGTAAAATCCATCAAAGGATGTTGACATAGATGAAATCAAAACTCTTTTTAGAAAAATATCTCTTTCTATTTTGAAATCATTTAAGAGTCATATATTTTTAAAATAAAACATTTTCTTTGAAAATATTCTTATAATATTGTAAGGGAATCTTTGACGATTTTATAATGGTGGAAAATAGCCGCACCCGCTGTATAAGTTAAAAAAACATTCTTACATTAATTCTATCGAAAAGGTTAAAAAGGACCTTGTTTGGAAAATGATGAAAGATTCCTTTATAAACCACTTATAAAAGTAAACAAGGGTATAAATGACATTAACCCATATTTTAGTAAATAGTAAAAATGTTTTGAAATACATTTTTAAGAAACATGGATGTGGATGATAAAGAAGTCCCAGTAGATTATTACGTATAAACAACCTCGGATAATGAAAAGATTGCAAAATAAACCCTTACCTTGTACTTTTCCATGGTTGGGGCTAGGTCAACCTCCTTTATAATGGTGAAATAATTGTTATTAAATTATACAATAATCATATACATTAATATGATATTATATATGATCTTTTAACATTGATTTGTTAATAATATCTTAGTATTATCGTTGTTTTGGGTGTTATCTTACTCATTTTCTTTTATATGTTTTGTTATGTAAGCCATGTTTGTCATGGATAGGTTGTATCTTAATCATATCTAGAATGATATAAAGTCCTTATATATTATTATTAATCATCAAATGATAATTAGACTTAAATGGATATGATGGAGAATGAATCTCATCGCGTTCGTGGAGACGGTAGTCCGTATGTACGCACGAGCGACAATATCATTCTTTTGATATTAAAATAATATATAATTGGATGGTATATAATATACAAAGAATCATTATCATGTTATATTTATTATTTACATGAATTACAAATCATTATTATACCCATCCAAATAATAATATATTGAATAATAATTACACCACGACGTGAAGATGGTAAGCCGTACGTACGCACGTATGGTGACATGTCATTCAAAAGATGGATAGAATACTGAATATGGTTGTAACATATTTATAATAACATAAAATTATATATAATATACTGGAGTTATTATTTTAGAATGGTAATAACAAAGAAAGAAGAAGTTGAAGAAGAATGGAACTTGAAAGAGGGTGGTGAAAACATTACCTCTTCTTCGGGTTCTTCCTCTTGATTTGATCAAAAGGGCTCCATAGGTTGGCTTTATGACTAAAGGAAGGCCTATAGGATGAAGTTAGGGAAGTTGAGAGAGTATCTGGGCAGATTTTGGCCGATCCAAATGGCTTTGAAGGTGTGAATTAATGAGAAGGGGGAGTGCCCTTTTATAAGAGGGGTGAGGGGCACCTTTGGAAAAGCTAGAAATATTATTTTATAATAAATTAATATTCGGTTTCTAATGGCTCAAAAGTAGATTATTTAAAGGTTAAGGTGGGGATGGGTTGCAAACCACTCAACCAATAAAATTTAGATAGGATTGGGTCATTATATTAACCTTATCTTTTAGTTTTAACTCTTAGTTAATTAGTTTGACACTTACCATGTCACTTTGTATTTTTATATTATATAGTTAATAAACTTAATATATACCTCAATGTGACCCCAAGTGGTCCATTAATGATAAAAATATCATGATATAAGTCTCTTAGTAGAACCTTATATTTTTAGGAATTGAATATCAATTAATAATATAATATTTATTTTAAGAACTCCTTTATGTCAATTTTGACACTATTTGGAAAATTGATTTTTTGTGAAAATCATAACAGAATGATTAATTCGAAAAAAGTTAATTAAATCATTCCTAACATGTCATATTAACCTATAAAATTAGTTTAATTCATAAAAATTCTCAAATTATGTTTATTTGGGTATTTATAATATCAATTATTTTAATTTTTCACTATTATGGAAATTACCACATCATCATTGTTTCATAAATAAATTAAATTATTTAATGTCTAAAAATTATAAATAAAATATCATTATGTAGGAAATCTTTTTAGATTTATAATGAATATTTATAATCGAATTTATCTTATATGTAACCCTATATTAGAAATGTTTTAGTAAATAAACTTTGATTTTAACTCTTTTAACTCTTCTTTGAATTAAATAATAATAAATGTCCTAATCTAATCCAAGTGGACCTAAATGATAATATTTTATTCCTAAGGTTGTTTTTGGTCGAGATACACTTTTCCAATAGAATTATAACATGTGTTAGGGTAATATTAATATCATTTTTACCCTTAATTACCCTATTTACTTTTAACCGTTGTAAATAAAAGTAAAAAGTTACTATTCATCAAAAATTATTTTCATCTCATTGAACCACATTTTACTCCTTGATATTAATCATGTCTCTCAGATTTTCGAAATTCCACTCACAGAAGCGGTAAAATTAAGTTTTATGAAAAATTCAGTATTTTTAACTACAACTTTGTGGTTTCACTATTCATCAAAAAATGATGTTTTTCAGAAAAAAAAACCAAAAATTCACCCTAGGATAATTTCAATATTCCGAATCCAAAAATGAATTCCATTTTTAAAAATAAAATTTAAAAATTTCAAAAAGTGGGTATTAATATTCATAACGGCTAGTTTGATTGGTTGTGGTGTGTTAGAACTCGATGTTGCGTACAACACATGATATTACATTATTCAAAGAGAAGCGTACCGTAGAAGCTTGGGATGTTACATTCTCCCCTCCTTCGAATAATTTCATCCTCAAAATTTCTAGAATACTACAGCATGAAGAGACTCGGGTGGTTCTTCATCATAAGTTCCTCAGGTTCCCACGTTGCCTCTTCCATCTTATGGTTTCTCCCCAAGACTTTTACCAGACGAGTCGTCCGGTTTCTCAGTACTTGTTCTCTTGTATCAAGAATCTTGACAGGCTCTTCGCAATAAGACAGATCGGGTTCCAGTTCTAATTCCTCATAGGTGAGTACATGCATTGGGTCAGGCATGTATTTCCTCAATAGTGATACGTGGAACACATCGTGAACTTTGGAGAGATTTGGCGGCATTGCCAAATGGTAAGCTACAGCCCCAATTCGTTCTGGAATTTCAAAAGGTCCGATGTACCTGGGACTCAATTTACCTTTATTACCAAAACGTATGATTCCCTTCCATAGAGATACCTTCAGGAAAACATGATCACTGGCTTGAAATTCCGAATCCTTCCTTCGATTGTCGACATACCTCTTCTGCCTACTTTGAGCTGCTTTGATATGGTTTTGGATTACCTTCACCTTTTCTATCGTTTCCTCCACTAGTTCTGGGCCTACAAGTTTTCTTTCACCAATGTCATCCCAACAGGTTGGTGTGTGACATCTCTTTCTGTATAACGCTTCATATGGTGACATATGAATACTCGAATGGAAGCTATTGTTATAGGAAAATTCTACCAGAGGTAAATATTGATCCCACATACCCTGAAAGTCAAGTGAGCAGGATCTCAAAATATCTTCTAAGGTTTGAATAGTTCATTCTGATTTTCCATCTGTTTGAGGGTGGTAGGCAGTGCTCAAATGAAGTTCAGTATCCAAGGCTTTCTGAAGACTTTTCCAGAATCTTGAAGTAAAACAGGGATCACGATCAGAAACAATCGATATGGGTACTCCATGAAGTCTCACAACTTCATTAATATATAGTCTTGTTATTCATTCAAGTGGTAAATCTTCCCTTATAGCAAGAAAATGTGCTGACTTGGTAAGACGATCAACAATGACCCATATTGCATCGTTCCTTCTAGGAGTCTTTAGTAGCCCCATGAAAAATTCCATCATAATATTGTCCCATTTCCACTACGGTATGGGAAGAGGTTGCATGACTCCTCCAGGTTGTTGCCTTCCAGCTTTCACTTGTTGATAAACCATACATCTTGACATAAAATCAACAATCTCCCTCTTCATGTTGTCCCACAAAAAATGTTCCTTCAAATATCTATACATTTTGGTGCTCCCATGGTGTATAGAGAAATTGGAACTATGAGAATCATCCAGCAATTCCCTTTTTAGATCAGGTATATCGGGAACACAAAGTCTCTTCCCAAATTTCAAAATTCCATCTTCATACACAAAGTCTCTCAATCTCCCATCATTCACAACTTTAATCTTCTTTTGAAATTATTCATCATCGGTCTGAGAACACTTAATCCTTTCTAGTAAAGATGGTTTGTAAACCATTTGAAAAAGCATTGATGTTTCACCTTCCCTAGTTATTCCCATGTCCATCTTCACTAGATCCATGAAAATTGGATCCCTTTCAATTCTCATATTGTTCAAAACTCCATGATCTTTTCTGCTCAAAGCATCTATCACCTTGTTTGCTTTCCCCGGGTGGTAGTGTATCGTGCAATCATAATCCTTGAGTAATTCAAGCCATCTCCTTTGCCTCATGTTGAGTTCTTTTTGTGAGAAAATATACTTCAAACTCTTGTTATCATTATAAATCTCACATTTTTCACCATAGAGATAGTGACTCCATATCTTCAAAGAAAAGATCACAACTGCTAACTCGAGATCATGAGTAGGATTGTTTTTCTCATGAATTTTCAATTGTCATGATTCATAGGCAATAACCCTATTATTCTGCATAAGGACACAACCAAGTCCTTTCTTCAATGCATCACTATAAATAACGAACCCATCATTCCCCGATGGTAGAGTCAATATAGGAGCATTGACTAATCTTCTCTTTAGTTCTTCGAAACATTCTTCACACTCTTTTTTCCAAACAAATTTAACCCCTTTACGTGTGATCTTTGTTAATGGGTTAGCCAACCGAGCAAGATTCTGGATGAAACGTCGATAATAACCTACTAAACCAATAAAACTACATACCTCAGTTATACTCTTCGGTGCAGGCCATTCTTGGATTTCGTTGGTCTTAGAAGGATCAACAGAGATTCCATCTTTAGAGACAATATGGCCAAGAAAAGAAATCTTTTAAAGCCATAATTCACACTTGATAAACTTCTCATATAATTCATGTCTTCTTAGAGTCTTTAGGATAATGCACAAGTGATTTTCATGATATTCGTAACTTTTGGAGTATACCAAGATATCATCAATAAATACCACCACAAATTCATCGAGATATTCCTTGAAAACTCTATTCATCAGATCCATGAATACAAAGGGTGCATTAGTCAATCCAAAAGGCATTATTGTAAACTCGTAATGCATGTACCTGGTTCGAAATGTTGTCTTCAGAATTTCTTCCTTCTTCACACACAACTAATGGTATCCATATCGAAGGTCAATCTTTGAAAATTATTGAGCTCTATGCAGTTGGTCAAATAAAGCATCAATGTGAGGTAGGGGATACTTGTTCTTTATTGTTATAGCATTGATCTCCCTATAGTTGATACATAACCTCATAGATCCATCTTTCTTTTTAACAAAAAGAACAGGGGCTCCCCATGGAGAAACACTAGGGCAAATAAATACCTTATTACTAAATTCCTCTAGTTGTTTCTTTAGTTCAACTAATTCTATAGTGGCCATTATATAATGGGTCTTCGATATAGGCCTTGATCCAGGAATTAAATCAATGGAAAATTCAACTTCTCATTCTGGAGGATGTCCATGTAAATCTTCCGAAAACACATCTACATATTCTTTCACAATAGGTACATCCTCTATTTGAAAATTCCTTTCCTCACCCATAGTCATTTCATTATCTTCTTCCCCAATAATTGAATTTAGTTGAGCTACTGGGGGTGGATCTAGATAAGAATTATGTGGTGAAGATTCTGCTCTAAAGATAAGGTGTTCCTTATCATCATTATCAAAAATCATAACCTCCTTCTCCTTTCAATAAATCTTCGCATCATGGTCCAAAATCCAATCCATACCGAGGATTATATCAAACTCAATCATAGTTATGACGATGATATTAGCGGATAAATAACATTTATGTGCTCTAATGGGAACTGATTCACAAAACTTTGTTGCAATGATACTTCCCTTAGGAGTTTTAACTGACAACTTCCTTGTTAAATCAAATTGGAAATATCTAATTTTCTTAGAAAACTAGGAAGATATGAAACAATGTGATGATCCAGAATCAAATAATGCATTTTCTAAACTTGAGGAAACCATTAATTTACCTGCCACCATGTCTTTTGGAGATTCTACCTCAGCAGTAGTGATAGCATAAGCTTGGACTTTATCCCTTGGCCTTTTCTGAGGTATGTTCCCCTGATGCTTAGAACATTCATTTGAAAAATGTCCCATCTCCCTGCAATTGTAGCATTGGACATCGGTATTATCCATCTTCCCCTTGCAATCACGAGCTTGGTGGCCTTTTTCACCACACTTGTAACAAACTCTAGTTCCTTTTAAGCAAGTACCAGGGTGTTTCTTCCCACATTTACTGTAGGATGGATATTCAACTTTTCCCTTCTTCCCTTTATTTCCATTCCTAGATTGATCAGCCGGTCTCTTCTTCTCTTTCTTTGCTTTAAAGTCATATAACTTAGATAATTCTTTCTATGTCTTGATAGCACATGAGACAATGTCTTAGTATGAAGAGAATGATTGTGAGACTAATGCTCGACGGAGAAATATTTTTAACCCATCAAAGAAATGATCAATCTTATTTCTTGGGTTATGTATATAATCTCCAGCATACCTTGCTAACCTTGTAAAGTTAGCCTCATACTTTGTGACATTCTCATCCTCCTTTTGTCTCAGACTCAAAAATTTCCTTTTCATATCTGCTCAATGGTCACGAGGAAAGTATTTTTCTAAAAAAAGATATTTGAACTCCCTCCATTCCATATTTGATACTTCATCATCTTCCTTCATGTTTTGAATCAATGACCACCATTGATCATCATCTCCAGTGAGGCGGTAAACTACCATGATAACTTTTTCCCTTTCAGTACTTCCCAAAGCCTGAAATATTTTCTCTAGGGAACTTATCCATTGCTCAGCTACCAATGGATTTGTACTCCCATTGAATGTTGGTGGTTGTTGCCTCATGAAGCAATATAACATTGATCCTCCACACTGTGGATCAGGGTGCTCCATACGGGTAAGGTTATTATTCATAACCTGAGTGAGTTTTCCCAGTATGGTGATTAGTTGATCAGTACCAGTTGCATCACCAGCTCCACTATAATTATCTTGAGTAGGAAGGCAATCCCTACATGGAGTGTGTGCATTGATACGGTTTCTATTTCTTCCACTAGGCACCATTTCTAAACAATGGCATAAACTAGATCAGTTTATGAATCAAAATACATAATTCCATACTTATAAAACACTTAACATAAATTGAACTATTTATGGATATAATCCATAATCATAAAAATGTTTTCTTTGAGGAATTATATACTCATAAACCCTTCATAATGATTTGTAATGAAAATGAGAGTTATCCTAAGAATGTCCCCCCAGGAGTGTCGTAACCAAGAGTGCAGCAAGGCACGTTGTCGTGCACCAATTCCTATTCGAGTCTAGCTCAAAGTGGTGTTTTTGGGTTTTACCCCTAGGTACATCTGTGCCAGATTCGCCTCTACCTGCTCGTATCCAGACAGGGATTTATTGCTCAGAAAACTCACAAAATCTCTACAATACCAAAATTCTAGGAAGTTCTTCAATACTAATCCTCAAATTCCATCTTAGGTCTATGTGCTCTAATCAGAGTTTATCTAAATCCAGCTTCCAAGGTTTGTACTAAACTTCCTATGATACCAACTGTAACGCCCCGACCCTAGTTACCCAGATTCAGTGCATTATTACATAATATTGGCATGATCACAAGAAAGATCAAATCTCGAAAGACCGATTAGTTTAGTAGCCTTGGAAACACTAGATATATTCATAAAGTTTACATTCCATCATAAAATGAAAACTACAACAATATAGTATCCATATTCCACACTCTTATCCCATCATACTATCCCTACAGGTCATTCATAATTTACTTCTTCACATCCTGGGAAAATATAAAATATAGAAAAGTGGCTAGCTCAAATGCCCAGTAAGGATAACAATATAGTGGAAACTTTCATAAATAAGAATAAACATTTAAGGCAATGTATAACTAAAAAAAGCCTTTTCAACTTGAACTTCCACATAGTATGGAAAAAATAAAATGAAATAATTCAATTTACTTATTCACATGGATATTATACTAATCGAATAATCACATGCAATATCAATAACCACTTTCATAATGATGGAATGCATAATGTCAGACTATCATAACCACATAGCCAAGGCCTCGTGCCAAGACTACAAATAAGATTTTGTCAACACCTTGTGCCAAGACACTAGTTTGTCTCAAGAGACCTACCGATGCATCGACGAGCTATAGTGGGCTCCACCCGTCACATATTAAGTCCAATGCATTCCCATATGAAAACGTTTAAACATAACATAAATATTCGTATTAAACCTTGTATACGAAATGTAAATACTTCATCCATAAACCATAAATGGTATAAAAATAACACATACATATCCAAACACATCACAAAACCTTCAATACAATATATATGTTTTGTATCATAATAAATCAACTTTAAATAAGCGTAAAATCCATCAAAAGATGCTGACATAGATGAAATCAAAACTCTTTTTAGAGAAATATCTCTTTCTATTTTGAAATCATTTAAGAGTCAAATATTTATAAAATAAAACATTTTCTTAGAAAATATTCTTATAATATTATAAGGGAATCTTTGAAGATTTTATAATGGCGTAAAATAGCCGCACCCTCCGTATAAGTTAAAAAACATTCTTACCTTAATTCTGTCGAAAAGGTTAAAAAGGACCTTGTTTGGAAAACGACGGAAATATTCCTTTATAAACACTTATAAAAGTCAAAAAGGGTATAAATGACTTTAATCCATATTCTAGTAAATGGTAAAAATGTTTTGAAATACATTTTTAAGAAACATGGATGTGGATGATAAAGAAGTCCCAGTAGATTATTACGTATAAACAACCTCGGATAATGAAGAGATTGGGAAATAAACCCTTACCTTGTACTTTTCCTTGGTTGGGAGTAGGTTAACCTCTTGTATAATGGTGAAATAATTGTTATTAAATTATAAAAGAATCATATACATTAATATGATATCATATATGATCTTTTAACATTGATTTGTTAATAATATCTTAGTATTATCGTTGTTTCGGGTGTTAGCTTACTCATTTTCTTTTATATGTTTTGTTATGTAAGTCATGTTTGTCATGGATAGGTTGTATATTAATCATATCCAGAATTATATCAAGTCCTTAGATACTATTATTAATCATCAAATGATAATTAGACTTGAATGGATACGATGGAGAATGAATCTCATCGCGTTCATGTATATGGTAGTCTGTACGTACGCACAAGCGACAATATCATTCTTTTGATATTAAAATATTATATAATTGGATAGTATATCATATATAAAGAATAATTATCATGTTATATTTATTATTTACATGAATTACAAATCATTATGATACTCATCCAAATAATAATATATTGAATAACAATTACACCACGACGTGGAGACGGTAAGCCGTACGTACGCACGTATGGTGGCATTTCATTCAAAGGATGGATAGAATACTGAATATGGTTGTACCATATTTATAATAGCATATAATTATATATAATATACTGGATTTATTATTTTATAATGGTAATAACAAAAAAAGAAGAAGTTGAATAAGAAAAGAACTTGAAAGAGGGTGGTGAAAACATTACCTCTTCTCCGGGTTCTTCTTTTTGATTTGATCAAAAGGGATCCTTAAGTTGGCTTTATGACTAAAGGAAGGCCTCTAGGATGAAGTGAGGGAAGTTGAGAGAGTTTTTGAGCAGAGTTTTCCCGAACCAAATGGCTTTGAAGGTGTGAATTGATGAGAAGGGGGAGTGCCCTTTTATAAGAGGGGTGAGGGGCACCTTTGGAAAAGCTAGAAATATTATTTTATAATAAATTCATATTTGGTTTATAATGGCTCCAAATAAGATTATTTAAAGGTTAAGGTGGGGATAGGTCAAAAAACACTTAACAAATAGAATTTAGACAGGTTTGGGTCACTATTTTAACCTTATATTTTATTTTTAACTCTTAGTTAATTTGGTTGACACTTACCATGTCACTTTGTATTTTTATATTATATAGTTAATAAACTTACTATATACCTCCAAGAGACCCCCAGTTGGTCCATTAATGATAAACCTATCATGATATAAGTCTCTTGTCCGAACCTTATATTTTTAGGAATTGAATATCAATTAATAATATAATATTTGTTTTAAAAACTCTTGTATGTTAATTTTGACACTATTTGGAAAATTGATTTTTGTGAAAATCATAACAAAATGATTACTTCGAAACAAGTTAATTAAATCTTTCCTAACATGTCATATTAACCTATAAAATTAGTTTAATTCATAAAAAGTCTCAAATTATATTTATTTTGGTATTTATAATATCAATTATTTTAATTTTTTACTATTATGGTAATTACTGCATCATCATTGTGTCATAAATAAATTAAATTATTTAATGTCTCAAAATTATAAATAAAATATAATTATGTAGGAAATATTTTTATCTTTCTAATTAATATTTATAATCGAATTTATCTTATGTTTAATCCTATATTAAAAATGTTTAATAAATAAACTTTGATTTTAACTCTTTTAACTATTCTTTGAATTAAATAATAATAAATGTCCTAATCTAATCCAAGTGGACCAAAATGATAATATTTTATTCTTAAGGTTTCTTTTGGTCAATATACACTTGTCCAATAGAATTAATACATGTTTTAGGGTAATATTAATATCATTTTTACCCTTAATTACCTTATTTACTTTTAACCGTGGTAAATAAAAGTAAAAAGTTACTATTCACCAAAAAATATTTTCATCTCATTGAACCACATTTTTCTCCTTGATATTAACTGTGTCTCTTGGATTTTTGAAATTCCACTCACAGAAGCGGTAAAATTAAGTTTTATGAAAAATTCAGTTTTTTAACTACCACTTAGTGGTTTCACTATTCATCAAAAAATGATGTTTTTCAGAAAAATACCAAAAATTCACCCTAGGCTAATTTCGATATTCTGAATCCAAAAATGAAGTCCATTTTGAAAAATAAAATTTATAAATTTTAAAAAGTGGGTATTACTATTCATAACGGCTAGTTTGATTGGTTGTGGTGTGTTAGAACTTGATGTTGCGTACAACACACGTTATTGCATTATTCAAAGAGAAGCGTACCGTAGAATCTTGGGGTGTTACAAAGGATTTGAGTATAAAGAATTTAATAAGGACATGAGGCTAAATTTATGTTGTTTTTTGATAGTCACACCATAACCAATGAAACTACATTATGTTAAGTAGCTATGTAAGAATAGATTTTTGGGCTAGTCAACGACCACACTATATTCAAGGATATTTCAGTGTGTCGGTTTTTTGATAAGAATAATAATTTCTTATATAAGATTAAATTTTTTGGTTGGTTTTGCATCACACTGTGTCCTTGTTTGTGGTAATGAAAATTGTATAATTAAGGTGAAATTTCACCATATCCAATAGGTAATTTTGAATGAAACCTTATCCACATAGGTAAGTTACCCCATAAGGGTAATATTCATGAAACAATGTGACATTGGGAACAGTATTAAGTGTTATGTGGTGGATGTACCACAC
Organism: Viscum album; assembly: GCA_963277665.1. Classification (NCBI taxonomy): domain Eukaryota; kingdom Viridiplantae; phylum Streptophyta; class Magnoliopsida; order Santalales; family Viscaceae; genus Viscum; species Viscum album. The sequence goes on along the minus strand of OY728157.1, from coordinate 2,054,926,451 downwards.
CGTGACCTGAAGGGCCATGCTACGAGGTATATTTTTTTGTGGCACTAAACTATGAACACCATGGGTCTATATGTAATGTCCCTTGTAGGAAATTGTTTTATTTAATTAAATAAATTTATTAAAGTTTAATATGAGTTTTTTACCCTTATTTTGAGTATAAAAATTAAGAATCTTGCTTTAATAATCTCTCTCTATCTCTTTAATTTTTAACTATTCCCAAGTGGTATTTCTATTATTTTTGGATGAATCAATGTGTTGTTTTTTGTAGGGAATCACCACAGGTAAGGATATCTATACTTAGGTGTCTATTTCTAGTTTATCTATTCATTTATTCTTCTTTCATGGGTAGTTTTCTAATTTTAGTTTTATAATATTTTTTTGATATCTTCTAGTTGAGGCTGAATTAACTATGGATAATTAGTGAGTGTAGTCTTGATCACTCCATATAAGTGGTTCCAAGGTTTGTGCAATTTTATATGTGTGTTTATGGATCATATTACATTTTTTCTTAGATAGTTTATTATTAGTGATTTTTTATAGAAAAAATTATAATTTCCATTATTCGAGTGACATGATGACGGTAAGTCTCATGAGCATATTGGTAGGTTTGTCTAGGTATGGATTGTTTTGATTGGTTATGTGTCTTATAATCTTGATGGTTGTGATGTTGTGAGTTATAAAGGGGTTATCCTTGGGATTTGATACTTGATATGTATCCTTGATAACATAATGTGTGTAACCCATATTAATATGAGGAAATGTGGTTCAATGAAAAATGTGTGGGTGATATATCATTTATCGATGGGGGTGACAGAGGTTCAGCAGGTAGTGGTCATAGGTTGTCAGTGATTTATATTCACCATGGGTATGAGGCTATTGAGGTTGTGTTCTCATAGGTAAGGTATCATGATGTAGGGTTTATCAATAGTTTCTTAGTTATATTCTTCATATTTGAGATGATTAGGTTGGATGTAACTGAATATCGATTCATATAAGGGATACATCATAGGGATGAACACATGATAAGTATGAGGATAAATATCACCAGATGGGAGAAGGGGATTGAAATGTATGGGAATTGGTGGGTTAGTGTTCTTATGGTTAGAACATGATTTTATTGGTCATAGAAAATGTGGTGTGGTATGTGGATTTTCCTTTAGTATTCGTTTTCTAATATATTTTAATGGACTTGTGAGTTATGTGTTTTCATGGGATGTCATGTGATTTGGAATTCGATGGAAGTCTAAGAGAATTTTTTATATGATAGACATTGGGTATATCATCGCACATGACATTGGCGGAAGTAAGTAATGTGATCATATAGAATTATGATCATATGTAGAGTGGTTTATACATTTTGTTGTTGATTTCTTTTATTTCATTATGCATAAACTTATATACATATAAATATCATCTAAGGTATCCATTGGTGGCAGCCAATTGAGTTTACACACACCCAACATGATCCCTCAATGATGTGTTTAGTCTTTATGGTTCACGATGCAGGAAGGGTAACTACCCAATATCTCAAGCTTAGTATCTTGAGATGCATTTATTTCATGGATATAGTTTTAGTGGAGTTGCAAGCTAGAACATGTGGTTCCCTAGTCTCGAGTTGAGGTTTTTTTATTTTCTTATGTTTGTGTGTGATCATACAAAAATCATCCTTTATATATATTTTTAATTTTAAAACATTACAGATATTTATCTTTCATATCATGTTTTATTTTATATATTTTCATGTTATATGATCTTTATAATGTTTATACAATTATTTTTTTGTTTATGGTTTTATTTTTTAGAGGGTATAGTCTACAAAATATCACCATTTATACCATCACTATATTTAAAATGGATTTGATATATTGGGAGACATTATTTAGGTCAGTATGTCTTCATATTGAAATATATTTAGGAAATAGGTTTTGGGGATGGTATAAAGTGGTATCAGATACTATTGAGATAAAATTATACTAATATTGTCGTTGATTTTATTTTTCCTATGGTAGACTAAAGTTTTAAGAATATTTTTTGACTAGGGGTGGATTTCATGCTTTATGCATAGCTAGATAAAGTATGGGATAAATTCCAAATCTCCAAGGTAAAATTTGATTGTTTTATATTTTATGGATATTATTGAGTTATTTGATTTGGATAAATTGGTATTTGATGTTATCGATTTTTTGAAATTTTTTCCCAGATATAAAAGATCTAGGACCCATGAATCATGTAAGGAAAATATTTGATTTGGATAAATTGGTATTTGATGTTATCTATTTTTTATGAAATCTTATACCTAAGAGGAAAGAAGTGGTACTTAAGCATCACACTAGAAACATAGGCCTCACATGACATGCATATGCCTACTTTTGGTATCCTTTTTTGTTTTGAATCTGGAAAAGGAGGGGGTTTAAATATTTAATGTGTTAATAATAGCCTATATGGTGTCATCCAATATATTGTATTAGTGTAGTTTTACTTGTCTTGACCTAATGTGATTCTTAGTGTGATCAAATATGTGAATATTTAATGTGTCTAGTGTTTGTACTACACTACTATAAATCATGGATATATCCATAGGACTATAACCAAAGTATGATTTTTCTATAGAGATAGAAAACATATAGCTATAATCATATAAAAATCAGGGATATATCTTAAATTTTTTCCCACGTTATCCATGGGAAAGGTTTTTTCCTATGGAAACGACATGGTAAAGAGCCAATATCCATGACCATCCATGATCCTATATGGTTGTAGATATAGGCCCTTATAGCTAGATCATATACCCATAGTGCTATATGAACATGGTTATATGCCATCATTCCTGAATCCAATATCAATGATTATCTATCACCATGTCCATAGACCATCATAGCTAGACCTTATAAGCATGGTCATTTATGATTGTAGATACAGACCTTCACACCCATACCCTATATACAGGGTCATTTATAACCCTAGATATAAGTCTTCACACCCAAAACCTATATCCATTGTCATATATGACCATAGATATATGGGTCCTATAGTCACTATTAGAGATGTCTATGGCTATATGCCTTCATACTAAGATCAATTCTCATAAGGAACCATGGCTATAGGTGGTCTATAGACACTGGCATTGACCACCATAATTGTAGTTATTGATAATGGGATTAAAATTTTAAATTATTTAGTTATAATAGTTTAATATTATTATAAGGTCATCTATATATATATTTTTTTAATATTTTTAAAAAAGTATATTAGCCGAGATTGAGAGTATTTCTAATTATAATAGTGAGACCAGAGTTCAATAATTTATGGAAGCTTTTTTTTATAAGAACCCTACAACCATAGGAATAGAGCCCATGGTTATAAGTTTCCCCTATGGACTATGATACAATCATAGGTAGTTCCCATGGCTATAATTTTCCTCTATAAACTATGTTCCATGTTATAACAGCTATATCTATAAGAAATTATAGTGGTTATAGCTACAAGTCTATCGATTCCTCTTTCATGGATATGTATTCCATGCCCATGGAAACATCCTTTTTAATACTTATGTTACTTGATCCTAGAAAGGGGGGATCATAGTTGTGATAATAGATTAAATGATATTTGGTTATGGGAAGGTAGGTGTATGGGTGAGTGTAATGCACAGCTAATTTTAGTTTTCCTTATTTATAATATCCAGACTATTATATGTGTATTGAGAATGATATTTTTTTCATTAACAAGATGTCACCTTGATAACCTCTATTATAACTTTAGTATGATAGAGATGTATTTAAAATGTTGAGCATGATGGTTGAGGTCATTGAGGGTGGAGGTTTGAATGAGCTACAAGTAGAGGTTTCATGTAATGCATGAAAACTAAAGAGGCTAAAAGAGATGGGAAAACGGTTTGATGAGTAGCTCTGGGATGGACTAGTGTGAGTTTTATATAGAATCGATCAGATATATTAAGAAGTTGATTAATCTATGGAATACCTTATATGGGATTTATAGTCAAAGAAACATCCATTATTCCAGGGAGAGGGTAAACTTTAATAAGTTGAGTATTGGATTGAGCGAGTATAGATGATATTTGATGAGATTGAGATGGAATCATGGTAGAGAGTAAAGGTAGATACATATTTTCACAGGGGACTATAAAATTTCTTGCAAAATTTAAATTTGTTTCTTAGTAGGAATGGGGGGACTACATGAAAGGACTTTAAAGATGTTTCTTCAATAAATTCTTACCTGAGATTCTGAGGGTGGACTGAGACCATGATTTTATGCACCAGTAATAATAAAAAAGTTCAATCACAGACTGTGCTATAAGTTTTAGGGACCTATTATGATTTTTTACAACAATGGTATGAGATTAGGTCTCTATGTTACAATGATTCAAGGATAGAATTTTACACACAATTAGGGTACATGTAAACATATTTTGGTTGACCAAATTTTTGGAAGTGAGGAACCAAGAAATGAGAGTAAGCATAACTTGATGGATGGATGTATACCTAGCTTGGATGAAGTGTCAAGTGAGACATATATTCAAGATTAGTATTTTTGAAATCAGGGTCATGAGTATTCCCAAAATATCAGTCGTAGTGGTGGATTAAAATTTACACCACATATTGTTTCATCAACATAGTGTTTCTAGTTTGAGAAAATAGGATATTTTTTAACTTAATGTGATCAACCACTAAAGGTGTTTTGAGCTTGTGGAAAATGGGCCATTTAGATTGGTTTTTTTAGATAACATTAAAGTTAGTGAGAGGTTTTGGATTAGTTAAGTCTTATGTGTTTGAGGTATGATTGGGATGAGTTATCATAGGAATTCGCTAGGATTTCTTTGAATGAAAATGTTATTGAAGTGGAAAGGATACATGATAGTGGGAATAATGGAAGATAGTGAGTGTGACTCTACATAGAGGACTGACATTATACAGTTTGGATTTAGGTAAATTACACATGATTGGTCCAATTTATTATAGTTTATATATATATATTAGTTTTTATTTAGAGGTATTCTATGAGAATTTTGTTTTTTGGGTTTGTGTGATGGAAAATTTTGGATGGTGTGTGCATGTGTGTAATGTAGTTTTATGATGATTTTTGAGGTGTGGAGTTGGGTATGATGAATTATTAATACGTATGATTGTTAGTACATTTGTAATTCAGGTTTATGGTCACGTATGGTAGCATTAGTGCACCGATCAGCTTGAATGTGGTGAGATTTGGTAGGTGATTCATAGAGTGGGGAGTTCCAACTGAAGGAATTAGTTGTCTTAATTTATTTGGTCATACTAAATGATGTGTATTTATTTAGATACATTTTTGACATATATGTTTCCTGAAATTTTAAAAAATTAGTATCCAAAATATACTTTAATTGATAATTAAATGATTTTGGATCAATTTTCATTGAATGATTTTTTAAATAATCATTTTAAAATGTGATTTTTAATTGTGAAATATATAAAATGTTCTTGACATAATCTCCCTATTTTTTTAGAAAAAAAAATAGAATTATAATTATTAATGTTATTTAAATTAAATTATTTTTTCTATTGATAATATGAAATATTGATATTTTATAAATAAAAATTCTATTTCCATGATTTTATTTTAAACTACGTTAATTGTAATTCAATTTATTCTTTTTATAAAATTTATTAAATTCATTATTTTCTATTGAAAATACCATTTTCATTCATGTTTTCATTTTTAATTGAATTTTTTATATACTTTTTTACTATGTATATAGAAACAAAAAAATTTGTAAGGATAGTATCTTACTATAAGTTTAGAGATTCCATTCATGTAATGTTCAACCCCAAGATTGTAAATTTGATAAATTAACTTATAAGTTTGATTTAAAATCATGTATGGTTGGTAGAGATTTCTCCATTCTTGTAAGGATGCTGAGAAGCATTATAAGGTTCCTCTCCTTTAAAAATCTATTAGTGGGTGTTGTCTTGAACCAGGGATAGAGATTCAAAGTGATGATACACATTTGAAAATTCTAACTCACTTTCATCAATGATGGTTATAGAAGGATCACCATAACTAATGTTAATGATTATTCATCATATATTACCACAACAAACTAGAAGGATCTCGATCGAAAGGGGAATTTTTATTTGAACATGTTCATGTCACTAGAAGAATGAGATTTCCGAAGCTTAATTGATCATAGAACAACTAGGCATGGAGTATATTTATATTTAGGTGAGGATGATTAAAGCATGTATAAACTAGAAAATTTGAGATTGGATCAGGTTGAGTGTATGAAAACCTGATTGATTAACCATATAATAAGATTAAAATCATTCAAAGAAACATTGAGGAATAATGGATTAAAAAACCAGAAAAAAATATTTTCTTTAGATAATCCAACCATTTTGATTTAGATGTTTATGTTCGATGAATATTGGATAATGATATTTTTCAATGAATGAGACTAGGATGATTTTTTTTAGAGTTTCGGTCTATTTATGCAGGTTTTTTTAATATGACTGATATGTATAATAGAGTGGGCCTTGAATTTTTTGAATGTTGTGGTCTTAGTTTTAAAAAAGGTTGAATGTATGATTCTTGAAAAAATTCCTGAATGAATTTTTAGTCATCTAAAGATATATTTTTCGATTGAGGTTTCATGTCACTAGATTAGGCATCACTAGTGAAGTGCCAAAAAATTCCGTATAAAGCTAAGATAAACCATTTTGGATTTTGAAAGAAGAAGTTTCCACTGTGAAGAGTATTTTCCAAGATGAATGAAGACAATGATTTATGTATGATTCTAATCAAATAAAGTTCATGGAAACCAATATCAATTGAATCCATAGGGGTGTGTGAGATTTTTATATTGAAGGAAATATATTGTAAAATGTTTTTAATCTTGGATAAAACTAACTTTTTTTATTTGAAGACTAAAAATAATGAATTGATAAAATAAGTGCATGTAAATGAAAAATGATTGAAAGCATGACAGATTAAAATAAGGATTAATTCTGTGCTTGGAATTATTACTTAATTTCTATTGAGGTAATTCCATTACACTATTGAAATTAGTAGGAGTATAGAAATAATGTGACATTAAAAGTTTGAAAAATATAAATTAAAACTAAAAGTAAAAGTAGCCAATAAATTTATAGAATCCACCTTGGAAGAAGTGGGTGGAAGCCACTAGAGAACTTATGAAGAAAAATATGTAATCTTGTAAAATCAAGAAAGCACATGGATTCCATGGTATTCATGGGGAAACATTATCTCAAGTCACCTAAGGATGAAAATGCGCGGTGAAGAGTTAACATGTGTGGACCTAGATGTTGTGTTCAGAGCTTTTTACTTTGATATATGATGCCAGTAGTTCCTTTAGTTAACACCAGGTTTCATTTTAAAGTGGTGAAAATTTAGGGGGTCATCATTCACACAAATATATTAATTGGAGTATACTAAGTAAAAAAAGGAGACTTGGTAGCACTTAGAGGGATAAAAATATTGGAAATATCAATTCCTTGATAGAAAAGAGTCCCCTATCCCTTTTTCTTATTTTCTTGATTCTAAAGTTTGTAATTAATTCAATTCTGTAATATAAGCTTATAAACATAATTATTGGATAAACTATTGTTTGGGAAAATAATATTTATTTTTCATTCATTCTTTTACTTTGTTTTTTTGGTTTCTAAATTATAATGTTATGTTATTTTCTCTTATAGGTAAAAATTTCTAAAACCATTAAGAATAAACAATAATTTAGCTTAATTTGGACATTCAAAATGTAAAGATTTTAATTTCAAAAATATTATATAAAAATTTATTTCAATTTGTCAAGTATACCATGATGATCAAATAGAAATTTGATCATAGTGGGACCAAATTATCTATTTCACTCACTATGTGTTCTCAGTAGTCAATAAATTTCTAAGTATAACTAGTTGAGAGACAACCCTCTCAAAAATTGTTTTCTATTTTAGTTCTTGAATTGGTTTTTTAGAATGAAATTTTTCATAGGAATTAAGGAACATCATTTAAAAATAATATAATCAATTTTTCCACAAATAAATTTATTCACTTGTTTCTTTGTCCACTTCTATTGAGTTTCTTCATTGTTCATAGTTTTACACACCATTTTTACTGTTTCATTGAAAATTTCATTCAAATTTTATTAAATCGCAATCTATATTCACTATCATTTAATTATTTTTTGGTTCCTTTTTTTAGATGTTTTCTTGGTTTAACGGAACATTTTTCCTTCCTTAAAGGTTTAACCATACATTCAACATTTTTAGTCTTATGAAGGTAAGAATAAAGAAATAAATTGATAAGTGTTTATGAATCCTATCATTAAAGGGGAAGAGTTGGATGTATTTGATGTGATATGGGTGTTTTGATTTTTTTTAATTGGGATGTGTGAGTTTTTGGTCAAGATTTTTCAGATTTGTGTCCTAGAATAGCCTAATGATTATATATAGAATGGTGGTGAGGTTATAATTTCATGGTTCTTTAGTGAGTGAATTTTCATTTTCAGGTCAAAAATCAATATATGTTTTGGAGTTTTTAGGTTTTTAATGTGTCGGTGTAGTTTGAGAGTTGAGTCTTGGGAAGTCAGCTAAGGATCAAGACTGAATTTCTATAGTAATTCGATGGTTAATTCATAGCCGAGGGAACCATGATATGATTGGTTAATAGTAAGAATAGATTTTTGGGGTTAGTCAATGACCACAATATGTACAAGGGATTTATAAGATGGTTGGTGCTTTTATATGAATAAAAACTTCCTATGTAAGATTATAATTTTGGGTTGGAAGTGGATCATACCAAAATAGGGTTTTTTATGCCATGAAGTGTGTTTAGAAGGGGAATTTTAACACAACCATAGGTGTCTGCACTATGAAACCCTTCCCATGAGGGGAAATTTTACTACAAGGTGTGGGATCACACCACAACATTACCCTAGGTAGAGAAGTTGATGCTCTATGGTGTTTTCCAGTGCTATGAACTGAAGTGATATATATTGTGGTGTATCTTGTTGAGGCATTATAAAATGATCCTTAAAGATCAAACCACAATTGTTCTTCTTCGTATTTATATTAGTATTGATTTATTGATTTATTTAAAGTATAAAATGAGGTATTAGCCATAGTTTTGAGGCCATGAGGCTGGGAGATCTCCCTAATTCTCTCTTAATATATCTCATCTGTGTCTCTTACCAAGGGGTATTTCATCCATTTAGGGATGGATTGGAGTTATGTCTATTACTGGGAGTCATTGTGGGTAGGCCTAGCTATTATTGGATTTCTCTTTCTGGTTCTCTCATTGTTTCATATTCTTTATTTAGTTGTTCCCTAATGTTAGGGATACGATTGATTTTCTAATTTCTTTTTGTTGAAATCAAATGAATAGAGTCAACTCAATAGTTGAGTCCTGATAACTCCACGTTATAGTTTCCATGATATTTCTAGTGTTATATGTGTGTTTATGCATCATGTTATAATTGGGTGTGGGTAGGGTCATGTGTGTGACCTAGTATAAAACCACTTGTAGTTTCCATTATTCATGTGAGAGACCAAGGGGAAGTCTCATGAGATTATTTATAGGTTTGGATAGTCATGGACTCATCTAAATGGTTATGCGTCTTGGGTCCAAGATGGGAATGGTGTGTGGGTTTATAAAGTAGTGATCTTTGGGATACAATAATTGACATTGTTCCTTGAGGATGTGATTGGTGTAACTAGAATGGCTATAAGTTGATGTGGTTCACCAAAAAAACACTACTAAAAAACAAGCCTTCAATAATGTTGTCCTTTATCAGTGATAGTAAAAAAAGCAATGCTAAATGCAACTATTTATTAGTGCTTATTTTAGTGCTGGTAAAAGGTACCATTTATCAGTGCTTTATTTTTAGCATTGATAAAGGTCACCCTTTATTAGAGATTTATTTTTAGCACTAATAAAGACCTCAAACAAAATGAAATAATTAAACAAATGAAAATTAAAAGGAGTAATTTTTAAAATTATAAAAAATTTATTGATTAAATAATTATTGATAGAAAAGAATAAATTTAATATACATATATATAAATGATAAATAATAATAAATAATATATATTATATATATATTAAATATATAGATATCTAAAATGAATTAAATGAAATAATTAAACAAATAAAAATAAAAAATGATTAAAATAAGAAAAATATGAAACATTTTATTAAATGAATAATTATTGATAAAAATGAATAAATTTAATATACATACATATAAATATATATAATAAATATTAATAAATAGAATATATTAAATATGTATATATAATTAATAAATTGTAATAATTAAAAAAATAAAAAATGGATAAATTGTAATAATTAAACAAAAAATAAAAAAAGAATAAATTATAAAATTATTTAAAAATTTATTAATGAAAAAATTATTAACAAAATTGAAAACGCTTTATATATATATATATCGATGTTAATTATAAATAGTAATAAATAATATATTTTAAATATAAGTATAGAAATTGAATAAAATTTAATAATTAAAAACATATTAGTTTATTATTCATTGTTATGGTTTTTATATATAAATTCTCATTAATACATTTAATATAGAAATATATTTATATATATATATGTATGTATGTATGTATGTATATAATATTTCCTAAAATATGATTTATATAATACAAAATACATATTCTATATATTAAAAATGTCATATATTTAGTACATAATGGTATATAATTAAAAGTTAATATTAATTAAAAATGTCGATTAATTGCATCGAGTAATAGAAATAATTGAATGTAGTTTGATTTTTCAATTTTAAATATACCAACCCTCTTGTACATTGATTTCAAATATATATACGTAATTAATGAATTTTTATAAACAATGAACATACATAGATATTTATGTAATTAATGTTATCTTATATAAAAACACATACATATAATATTTATGTAATTTATTCAAACATTAGTATTCATTTTATAATTTCATTATAACATGATACATATGATATATTATGTATTTAATCTATAAATTTTATTTTTTTATTTTTAATATTATTATAATTGGGTATTGTTTCATTTTTAATATTTTTTTTTGTTTTTTATTTTTTTTTGAGAATTTAATCATTTTCTATAATTTATTTATAGAAAATTATTTATTATGTTTTTATATTTTCAATATTTATTCATCTATATTTCAATATATATATTTAATTTTTAATAATGTATTTTTAATTAACAAAACTTATACATTTTTTATTATTTTTAAAGTATACTCATTTTTAATTATTCAATTTCACTCAATTTTAACATACATATATTTAAGATTGTATATTAATTAATAATTTTAAAAAAATATTTTTAAATATTTATAAATAAATATATTTATAAATTAATATTTACTATATTTATAAATTTATTTATTTATAATTATAAATAAATAAATATTAATTTTGAAAAAAGTTTTTTTATAATTATAAACAAATAATTTAATATATTTAATTAATTATAAAATTATATTAATTTTATTTACATAATGAATATATTTACTATGTTTATATTGATATTGATATATATATATATAATTATAAAAATATATATAATGATATATATATATATATAAATATTTTATTAAAAAACGTATCTGTATAATTATAAATTAATTATTATATATTCATATACTTATAAAATTATAATAAATATATTTAAATAATGAATATATTTAATATATTTATATTTATATTTATATTTATATTTATATTTATATATTTTAATTTATATCTATATATATAATTATATAAATATATAAAATGATATAAACAAATTTATAATTACAAATTTATAATAAATATATTTAAATAATGAATATATTACTATATTTATATTTATAAATATATTTTAAATATATATAAGTATATTTACAAAACATTTCATTTATAATTATAATTTTAAATCCTTAACTCATGCTAAATTTATAGCACTGATAAAGATACATTGTGTCAGCATTTATTAATTTAGAACCAATAAAAGGTATTTTTATCGGTGCTTTTTTAAAAGTGTGGATAAAAGTGTCCTCAATATATTTAAAGAACCCTAACAAGTCATGAACCAGTTACGATATATGAAGCTTTCCGCGAAAGCCACCAATTTTCGGTGCTCCTCTTCATCAAATCCAAGCTCATGTCAAGGCTTGAATAAATCCAAGCCTCGAATCGAAGGCTAAAATGAATCAAGGCTTGAATGAATCAAGGCTCGAACAAATCCAAGGTTTTAAGGAATCCAATCTTTAGTGATATCTCTACATTATCTCAGATGATTCAAAGCCTAAATCCAAGGTATGTTATTTTCTCTTTCTCCTCACTCGTTGATTTCTTGTTTGGCGATATCTTTTTTCATTTTTTGTTCTTTATCTATTACTATTCATTATTCATCACTAATTTCCATTCTAAAATGAATTTATAATTGGGTGTTTCAATGATTCTAGGTTTTTATTGACCCGTTAAGGGTTTTTCTTGCTTCCCTGTAGCATATAAAGACTTCCACACGCCGATTTCATCCATTTTGTTAGTTGGCTCCTTTCTCTTTACTTTAAATATGGAACCATAGATGCTTGAATATTTTAAATCCATGTTTTTATCTGAATTAAATTATATTATAATTATCCACATTGGATTTTTGGATTTATAAGTGTGTTTCTCATGTGTTCATTAACATCAAATGTGTTTTTTTTTAATTTTAAATGTTGGGAACTTCCTACCCTGTAAATAATGCACACAAAGTGTTTGTAAATATTCCACCCATGGTTTTTATTGAATGAATCAAAATGGACTTCATGTAATGATTTTTTATGAATTAAAATGAATTTCCATTAGGTTTTGAGCAAGGTTTTTTACTAATTAGACCATGTTTGGATATTTTTTAAGATGATTTATACATTAGCAAAGAACATCTAAGTATTGTTTCATTTTATTGTTTTAGAAATTTTAGATGAGTTTTAAATAGAAAATATGATTTATTTAATCATATTTTCAAAGGAATTAAGATATGTTTGATATTTTTTCCCAATTATATTAATATTTTATTTTATATTCTACATTTAAGTTAATCCCCTTGTAGATTCATAAGTGATAAGTTATTTTTTATTGTAATATGGATTGATCAAGGGTCATTTATATCATTATAATTTTTATATTATTATGAAGGGGGTTGTTCAATTAAGCATGTTTGAAGGAATGAGTGAGTTTATGTTTTTTAAACTATTTTAATAATTATTTTTAGTCTATTGATATGTGTTATATTGTATTCCTCTCCTCCACTTACATGTCATGAAAACCCTTGGGTATATTGGTGAAAGATCTAGGTATGATTATTGTACTAAGGTATGATCATTTTTTTCAATAGATAGTTCATTTTATATGTTTTATCCAAATTAATATATTATTTTTTGTCATTTATATCCCTTGATATATATTAAATAAATGGATATTCATGGTTCTTAAACAATTTTACAGAAAAAAATATATTATGGTTCAATTTTTCAATAATTATCTCACATATCTTTTCTAAAATTAATATGTTTAGACTTTACATTATACATACAACAATAATATTTTTACATTTTCTCTTTATTTAAACAATTAATGGAAATAAAAGTTATTGGAATATTATATAAGTTAAATTCCATTAAAAAGTTTATGATTCATTTTTTTCATTCTACAAGTTGCTAAAAGTATTATATTATGAATCTGTGGTCGAATGTTAATTTCCTGCATATTTATTCCCACCCTAGAAATAACATAATAACTAAGATTAAATATCAATCCAAATAGGCATTTATAATATCCCATTATGGTATTTCAACTTTAATTAGTGATACTTAATGTAGATAGGTAATCATTATAAGAAAAACTTTATTTTTTAGCCTTATTTAAGCATAAAAAGGTTCTAACTATATATTTCCAATGATCCAAACTAGAATTAATAGATTATTAATGCATTTGAAAAACCATAAATGTGATATTGAGTCTATTATATAATATCACATACAATAAAGAAAAAATTTCCCATGAATTTTTATGTTATGATATAACAATGTCTATATTAATAAAAAGTTTAACACTAGAGTCACATATAGTATTTTAATCATTGAAACCAATAATATCAAGTGTATTCAACATATTTAAAATATAATGAGACTAACATAAATAATAAACCCCATATATATTCTTAATTTAATAATTAGTATAGTTCCAATTATTCTAATTTTATTCATTTTAAATGCATATTGCAGTCACAAGTAAAAGTAGTAAAGTATTGTTTACCTCCGCCAGTTAATAGACCATTTAATTTAAATTGAATAGAATGAAATAATTCTAACATTCATAAATTCTTACAACAATATTATTTTTTTACTTCTTTAGATTTTATTCATGCTTCATAATTATTTAATTTTCCTTTAAAATTAGTCAAATGGAATTTCTTCATTACTTTCAGTGAATTAAAATTGGAATGCACAAAATAGTCATGTCATATATCATAACATATCTCCACCGAGACACCTTGAATCAAAGACAATAACATGTATTCCCCACAAATATAAACGTAAATAGTAAATGATTCAATAAATAGGTCTAATCGTGTAATTATCACAAATGGGATGCATTACCCATTTTAGAGAACACAATAGAGTATAATTGTCGCCCTTATCAGCTTCATCTCCAAAACAATTTTTTTATTTTGTTTCTTGAGTATCGTCTCCCAACTCTTCAATATTTCTTTAACTACTCTAAGAAGTAGACATCTATAAGTAACACTTATTCATACTGTGGGATATCTACTTATTATAGTAGTTTAATCAACACAGGTTCATCTTTATAAGAGATTGGGGATGAGTCTCAAGCAATAAAATTCAATAATAATTGTTCGGGAGATGAAGTTGATGAGGATGACAGTTGTCTATAACATTTTCCTTTGTATGAATTCAAAGGAAAACACCTACCATAGTGGAGTAATAATTTTATTAAATTCAATTACTCATTTTATTAAAATAATATTGAAATTATTTGAAATAATAAAATGGAAGGTTCCCCATATTAGAATTATCTATAACTTTCACCTTTGATAATGAATATATAATGTGTATTTATTAACTTATTGTATAAAATGATTATGTTATGCACCTAATATGATGTATTTGAATCTAAAATGGATGAAAAATAATCATTTGACAAAATAGTATGAAGATAGAGGTAAAGAGTTCATCATGTTTGAAATAGAGCACGCATACAACCCTTCTCAAATCCTTTTTCTGTGTTTACATTGTTTTTATTCATGGTAAAATAGTCTAGAATAGTTGGATGAACAGTTTATTTTTCATGGAATATATAAAAGATGTATATTTTGTACTAAACAGAGAGAAAAACAGAATATTGACACTGATGGGGATAAAAATTGGGTTTATGGGTCATTTCGTATGAATACTAGTATAAATGATGATGGATATCAGATGGTATAAATGATAATGGAAATTGAAAATGACCTTCTTGATTTTAAAAATTTGTTTGAGAAGTTAAATATCTAAGCTAAGAGATCATTTTATACTGGTTATACTAGATACTAAACATTTTCACATACATTGAAGTTATATAATTTGCTAGATGGCATTGAGCGACACCAGCTTTACAGAACTACTTGGTCTTATAAATGATATGATATAAGAAGAAAGTGAATTTCCATATATAGCATATGATGATATATTAATGTTATTTTCAATTGGAATGATAACTACAAATATATCTGATTTTCCAAATTATTTCATATTTTTTTTCAAGGGACATGAATCACTCATAAAATACCCCATGTTTAGAGTGGATTAATAAAAAATGAATCAATTCCTTTGAAAGGTGTATGGAACATTCCAATCATTCCATGATTTAGAATAGTATATGGATGTTTTAAAAGTGTAATCCAATTTACATGGCATGCAAATACAACAATTAAATATGGTTCTAAGATCAAATTTATAAGGAGTTATCTAGAAATAAGAATTTAATTTCTGAACTACTTTGATGCCTATTCAGGAGACCAAATACAAATGTTATATCTTACATTGGATTTGTAATCAATGCTTTTAAATTATATACAATATAACATGATTACTATAGTATGATACAAAATAGTGGAGTTACACTTATGGTGGAAGTGATTTACATATCTGGTTCTAAGGATAGAAATCTAATCTATGAAAATATGTTATATATTGGAATTATCAAACATATAATCGAGTTGTATTATACAACATATTAGGTGTTGATTTTCCATTGAAAATGGGTAGAAAATAAAAGTGTTGTGAACATTGATGAAATTGGACTTGTGAAGGATAATTTCAGTATGGATGGGGAAAACAGGAATTGTTCATAATGGTATCACAAGTATTTCAATCATTTTATGTCACAGATCCAACAAAAAGGAACTTTTTTTATTGCCCTACTGGAGACTAAAGCAACTATAGTGTCAGATGAAAATTAAATCTAGGATGACCCATTCAAAGGGAAATCAGAATCAATTTATGTCAGTACCAATATAGGCAATGTCTTATACATTAGAGGGGACCAAAAATAGAGGATTTGGATTCTTAATAGAGCATCCAAATCCCAAAAACCATTAAAAAAGAAAGAGAGTTCAATGAGAGGGTAAAAGTGTTTTCTAATATACTATGTTTTCTTAATAATATTATCTATTTTCTACTATATTAACATAATGTAAATTAAATGTTTGACTACTCATGTAGACAATTTCTTCTGTAAAAGATGATGTTACCAATCTTGAGGAAGAAAAGACTATAATGAAGGAAACCCATTGGGATTTTGTAAAGGTAATGTTAAGATATATTTTATCCATTTGAATAAAAATTTATATAATGAAACATTATTTTATTTTTCATTATTCCTTTTAGAGTTAATATATTTTAGAATATTTCTATCTATATTTCATTCCTTTCTACAACAAAACATAAACAAAATTATTCTCTCTCAAAACATTCCCCCATACAGTGTTGGCATTTATTACATTCCTTCAAGTTCCATCCAGTGCCTTTATAAGAAGATAAACGATGTTACCTATACTAAATCATGGATGCAATCCTGATATTTTCACCGTAAAAAAATTCTCTATAAGTAATTTATTATTTCATATTTATGTTTAATTTTTATCTTTTTATTATTACTCACATAATAATTGTTTTATTTATAGGTGCATTCATTTGTTCGATTTGGGGTGGTTTGTTCAAAGATTTTTATTCTCATGAGAGATTTGAATTCAAGGATACAGGTGATATAATTAAAATAAAGAAATGGTTAAATAATGTATAAATCCATCATAAAAAGGGGAATTAGTTATAATTATTTAATTATTTTTTTCATCATTTTAACTTCTATTTGCAAGTAAATTTCTTTATCATTTTTGTCTAATACTTATTTTTTTCATAGATATTTTGGGATGTAATATTTTTATTTAAATTAACCACAAAAATATAGAAAAGAGACAATATGTTCCTTTATGATGGAAGAGGAAACCCCATGATTCCTAATATGTGAAGTGTCTTAGGGATCATGGAGTTTTTATTCCATCAGAATGGAACATGTTCTCTTTTTTCTACATTTTTGTAGATAGTTGAAAGAAAAATACATATTGAAGACTAAATCATCCACACCACAATATGATACAAAATGTGCTTCGTATGACTCAGAATATATGTTTTTAGTTTATAATTTACATTTTAGTTCAAAACAGACATCACATAATCAAAATAGAGAAAAAAATTAAGATTATTTTGATAGTTTAGGGAAAAAATACATAATTTATTTATAACTTGTAGGAATCATCCAGAATTTAATATGATGAAATATATCCTCAGTATGAAACCAAATATGTAATTTTATTTAAAATTAGCATTAATTTTAGTAAAAAATACAAATTACATATTAAAAACAGAGAAAATGTGATCAAATTGTATTGATGATTTAAGAAAATGATATTTAAATCATTATTTGATGTATATGAATCTTTATCACTTCAAACCAATAAAAAATGTGACCATTATGAATCAAAGTTCTTGTTTTTAGTTTAAAATGAAATTTTAGTAAAAAAGGAAAGTGACATACTCAAAACCAAGAAGACATATTAAAATTGTTTTGATAATTTTGGACAATGATCCATTTTTTATTTGGTATGAGTATGAATTATCTATACTTCAATCTAATGCATGATGTGACTAGTATGAATTAAATTTTGTCTTTTTATTTAAAATTTACATTAATTTGAGGGGAAAAAAGACAATTTACCTACTCAAAAATGAGAAAAAACATTCTTATTTTTTCTATACTTTCATAAAATGATCCATAAGTCATTTATGATGTGTAGGAATCATAATCACCTCAATCCAAAAATTGATGTCCCTGATATGACACAAAGTTCCCGTTATCAAATTAAAATTGATATTTTAGTTCATAAAGTGTCACTCAATGTAAACTATGAAAAAATATTGGATTGTGTTGATAATTTAGGAAAATGATTCATAAAACATTTGTGATGTATATGAAGTAGTCTCATGTCAAACCAATGCACGATGTGACTGGTATGACTCAAAGTGTGTGTTTCTAGTTTCAAATGGAATTTAAAAAAAAGACAGTCAAAAAACTTAAAACAAAGAAAATGAATTCATATTATTTTGATATATTAGGAAAATTTTCCATATTTCATTTGATATTTGTTAGAATATTCCTCACATAAATCTATTCCATGGTGTGACTGGTAAGATTCCAAGTGAGTCTTTCTATTTAAAAGTGACATTATTTTCTATAAAAATGAAAAATAACATACTCAAAACTAAGAAAAAACATTTTGATTATTTTTATACTTTAGGATAATGACCCATTAGACATTTTTGGGGTGTATGAATTAACCTTAACTCAATCAGATACATAGTGTACCGAATATGACTCAAAGTGTCTGTTATCAATTTAAAATTAACAATTTAGTTCAAAAAATGTTACTCACTAAAAATAAATAAAATTATATCGTATTGTCTTGATAATTCATAATTATGAACCATATGTAATTTAGGACATGTTATAATTAGTAAAATTTTAAACCAACACTTGATGTGATCTATATGACTAAAAGTGTGTGTTTCCATTTTAAAATGACATTTTAGTAAAAAGGACCAGTGAAATACTCAAAACTGAGAAAACAAACTCATATTATTTTGATAATTTAATGAAAAAAACATAATTCACTTGATACTTTTAGAATAATCCACACCTTAATCCAACACATGGTGTGATAGTTATGACTCCAAGTGTGTTTTTATTTAAAATTAACATTGATTTTAGTAAAAAAGACATCTAACCTACTCAGAACTGAGAAAAAACATTCACATTATTTTGATACTTTTTGAAAATGATATATATGTCATTTTTGACATTTAGGAATCATACACACCTCATACGATACATGATGAGACCAATATGGATCAATATTAATGTATCAGTTACTATAGTAGTACTGTAGTAGTTACTGTAGCAGCTGAAACTATTCACCCGATTTGGGCCTTCAGGCCATTGGTTTGGGCCTATGGGTCTCAAGAGCCTATGGTTCATAAAATGCCTTTGAATTATATGGCCTTCGGGTCACATAGACAATGGAGTATCCTAGTTCTTAGAGAATAGGCCCCAGAAGAGGATTAGAGCAACAAGAGTAGCATTCACCAGAAGCAGAGCTAACCGGATTGGAAGAATGAGAGGGTATGGTAACTGCCATCAGGACCAGGCACCGTGTAGTTTTGTATGGGGAAATGTTATCCGATCAGCAATGCTAGGAGGAGATCTAGGTTATCAATGATGCAGAAGCTGGGGAGGGGCAGTTCTAGTGGGTTGGGCCTACGAGTTATGTAATGGGCATGGTTTTCCTCTAGGCCATCGGGTCATGTATTGTGGGTCAGTTGTGCCTTGTGCCTTGGCCCTACGGGTCATGTATGGGTTCCCCTTCAACCCTTAAAATGGGGTTTATCCATAATAAAATAAAAAGAAGGCATTTAGGTCCATTTGGGAAAAAATGATCCATAAGTGATTTGGGACATATAGGAACAAGACTCACCTCAATTTGATTCACATTGTGACTAGTATGAATCTAATTTCAATTTTTTAAAATTTAGATTAATTTTAGTAAAAAAGTAAAAGTGACAAATCAAGACTAGAAAAACTCATTCAAATTGTTTGATACTTTAGTAAAACAATACATTAGTTATTTTAAACATGTAGGAATCATCCTAACCTCAATAGAATACAAGATATGCTCGGTATGTCTCAAAGAGTATGTTATCAGTTTAAAATTTACATTTGTGTTCAAAGGTTTCACTCACTGAAATCTGAGAAAACACACTATGATTATCTTGATAATTTTATAAAATGATTCATAAGTCATTTTTTATGTGTATTAATCTATCACATGTAAAACCAACACATGATGTGATATGTATGACTTAAAGCACATTTTCCAAGTATGATGATATTTTAGTAAAAATACAAGTGATGTACTCAAAAATGAGGAAACACATTCAGATTATTTTTATACTTTAGAAAAATAATCTATAAGTCATTTGGGATGTATATGAATTATCTATACCTCAATGAGATGCACAGTGTGACTGTTATGACTCAAATTGCATCTTTTCATTATATAAGTGTCATTATAGTTTAAAATGTGCATCATGTTTCCAAAACTGAGAAAACAAGCCTTGATTCTTTTATCGTCAATATATCTACTATTACTTAATTATTTTCTTTATCATTTTTATCTTATACTTATTTAGTTAATTTTTACAGAGATAATTCTTGTAGACGAACAAGAAATGTTGTGATGTGTAAGAATCAACCACAACTCAATCTGATACACAATGTTCCTGGAATGTCTCAAAGTTTAGATTAAAATTAAAACTTACTTTTTCATTTATTTCTTTATATTATTACAAAAAAAGAACTATTTTCCTATGTAGTTTTGTTCTTTTTCTCGATCAGGTTTTTTTTCAGCAATAGCATGATTCGAGGTTAGGAGAAAAATACAAAGTAAAATTGGTGTTTTTTAATGTATATAATAATTATTACATACTCATGTAATTGTATAAAACAATTTTTATAATGTCTATAATGTTTTTTTTTCTTTTTTTGGGATATAAAATTTATTTTATTTAAATTATGCACTTTTACTTGATTTTTCTAGTTTCACCAATAGTTTCTTGTGTTATAGTGTGCTATTGAAACAGACATAAATGGTGTTACATTGTGCTATCACATCACAATATAGTATGACCCTATATTTGTTCTATTAAATGTACTGATAAATGAATAATTTATTAGTTCTTCAATGAGAATTGCTAAAGTTTGGATTTATCAGTGCTTCAATATTATCACTGCTAAATAAAAAACAAGATAAAAAGGCTCCTTTATTAGAGATTTTATAAGTACTGATAAAGGACCCATTTATCGTCACTTTTCTAACGTTAATAAATGTATAATAATTTTAATCTCTCTTTGGTAATAAATACTTTTATACAGCTGATAAAGGAAGATTTTAGCATTGTTAAAGGCATGTTTTATAGTAGTGAATTTGAGAGTGATATCTCATTCACTGATGTGGAAGATGTATATTTTCTAGATTGTGGTCATAGGTTGATGGTGATTACAACTAACTATAGGGATACGTTTTTTATGGGTTGCGTGAACAAATTATGAAGCCCATGAAGTTGTTTTTACCATTGATTTCTTAATGGTACCCTCTTTAGTAGAGTGTCTTAGGTTTGATGATGTTTCCCATCAATTCATAGGAGGGATAAACTATATGGATGACCACATGATATATGTGATGACAAAGATAATCGGATGGAAGTAGAGTAAAGAATTTTTTGGAATCATTAGGATTTTGAGATGTCAGTTTTAATTGGATATGGTTGTTCATGGACCATGTTTTGTGGTATGTTGATATGCCTTCATGATTTCATCACCAATGAGTTATAATTTCAATGTGGCCATGTCACACAATGAAGTATATAATTTTTTGTAAGGATAAGGGAAATTCCCTTATGATAGATTGTGGGTACACTATCCCAAGAAACACTAGATGAAGCATGTAATGTGCTTATTATTACTTAATGATCTTGGGTGGATTAGGTTGTGCATGTTTGTGTTTGTTATTTTTTTACATTTTAACACACTCACATATATTTATATATAGATATTTTCTTGGGGAACCAATGGTGGTTTCCTACTGATTTCATACTCACACCCTACTTAATCACTCTAAGATTCGTGGAAAATTTATGGTTATCGATATGGGAAAGAGAAATGGTCTACTTTTATAGATTATTAGTGGATGGTGTTACAGTTATTGAATAAGCAGGTTTTCTATGGATGTTGGGAGCTAGACCAGGTGGTTCCTTGATGGAAATCTAAGGCTTTTGGCATTTTTATTATGTTTTTTTATTGGTGTATGGGTATCCCTATTATCTATTGTTTAACATGTGTGATGTTTTATATATTGTTCTTTCAGACCATGTGTTATGTTTTGGATTTCTACGCTATTTTATTTATGTTATTCTTTATTTGTTATTACATTTTTTATAGTTTTATTTTTTTATACGGTATAGACTCTCCACTATCACACCTTATACCCTCAAAACTATTTTTAGCCTCTAGTGTATGGAGTGACCTACCTAAGGTTAGTGGTTCTATAACTCAGTCACCACTCAGGTGATCAAGGATAGGGATTGATCATTTATATTCCTTTCTTACCACTTCATGAAATAAAAACATTTAAGGGTGAATGAATTTACAAGTTTTACCTCTCAAAACAAATGGTTATATCCTTAACATCATAATTTCACTTAATACATTAATCATTTTGTATACAAAAAAGTAGAGTTTATCATTGATGTAATGTTAAACATAAATTTCTCTAGATTGATGTAATTTTCTCCCATAAAATCGAAAAATGTAATACTGTAAGATACACTAATAAGAATTATCAACCTCTAATAAAATACTCCACTTTGGTGTAGATGAGTAAAAACTCTTATTCTCTTCTTCACACACTAATCTTGTTATCAAACAGTGAGTGAAAAAAATCATTGATGACCCAAAAAAATATTATCTTCTTCAGTAAGTGATTTAATAAAAGAGAAATAAATTAACTTCAATCAAAAATAAGAAATGTATAACTTTATTTCACATAACAATGTAATCTTTATTCTCTTTAAGAGTAATAAAATATTCACAAGAAAGTATTAATACTTCAATACATGAGTTTATAAAGACCCACTTCCCTTATTCCCCCTCTTGGATTTTTTCTTCTTATTGTTACTCATTTAAATTTTATAATCTTCCATTACACTTCCTTTTATTTTATTAAACTTATATAATTATTATAACATACTATTATATTCTTTTTGAACCACATGTGCACTTTATTTATAACATTATTTAATTCACCTTCAATTAATTTTAAATTTTAAAATTAATTATTATAGAAAACATATATTATCATTTTCTCCTACTTTAATTCAAGACTTTGGATATATAAATACCTTCTAATCATCCTTTATGTATTTAAAAAACTTGAAATACCAATTTTATGAAGCCTCCAATTAATTAATTAAGGAATATTTTTAAAACACTTGAAATAAAAATTTTGTGCAAATCATTACATGAATATATATATTGTGTTGTAGCTATGACCTTTGTGGTGTGATATTATTCTACATGATGCTATCTAGAATGATTTTTACAATTTCACTAAAAACTATTCTCAACATCCAATAGTCTTTCAATGTGATGTTTTAATTTAAAAATAAATCTCTTGAATCCTACAATCCAAAGGATCACTAACCTTTCATTTACACATGAATTGAGGAATGTTCTGATACACTATGATTCGATGACCACCCTTGAGACATAATATTGTTATTATAACATATTGTGTGAATAAAAAAATATTGGCTAACACATTTTTATGTGATCTTCATGTCATGAATGACTAGTTTAAAACATCGTTACATTTCAAAACCATATCATAGTTGGGATATTAGAAATTATGATTTTTCTTATTCATAATTAACCTAAAATTTAATAATACACCCATTTATTATAGAATAATGAATACCTTTATATAATGATATAATTTTTATAACAGAAAATATTAAAAAAATTACTCTTCAACTCTAATTTTATTCTAACATTTTACAACATTATAAATGGTATTATCCTAATATAAAACATCTAAATTCAACCAAGAATGAATGTTATTAATATTTTTGAAAATGGTGCTGATGTGTTGAAAAAAAATATAATACCAATGATAAACATCTCATCCAATCCACTTTAATTCACTCTAACAATCTCTCGTTTGGTAACTACCATATCTTAGGGAAACCTTTAAACTCAAACAATTTTTTGATCATAAAAATATCCCATTTAGTTTTTTTATCATCCATCAAATATAAATCTCCAGTTTAAATTAGTAATGAATCATTATTCAATTATTTTAATTCTACATGAGTGAATTTAGTGTTGGAAAAAAGAACTATGAAAAGTATAATCAAGTGTTTCTGTTAAGATAACGTATATTTATTTCTAATAAACTATTATTCTTATCTTACAAATAAATATTCTAAAAAAAATCCTATATATATTCAAAATTAAACAAATCCTAAATAAATACTAAAAAATCACATGAGAACAATTCACATGTTGAATTTATAGTATTATTATTTTGAAAACTCTATATAAATATGTCCCCCCTTAAGAAAAAGATATTATTTGAATTAATTTTTTTATATCCCCCTTTGAAAAAAATCTAAAAAAGATGATAGGGGACTAAAAACCATATATTATCCTAGAAAACATTTATGTTGATGTTCCATTATAAATATCAACCTTTAAAATACATCATTTGGCTATGAATTGGTAAATATATCTTCCACTTGATCCTTTATAAGAACAAACTCGAACTTCAACACCCCTTTCTCAGTGATTTCTTTTAATGTAGTAGTACTTGGTATATTTTTACTTTGATTGAGAAGGTTTAATTGTAATTATTGAATGATTAATCAAAATATTGTTATCACAACCTATACGTAATAGAAACTTTAATTCCACTTTTATATCTTGAAGTTGGGTTCTCATCCACCTAAAAAATGGCATTTATGGTAAGATAATTTTCATCTAATATGCTTAATTTAATGAGAGTTTGCATTCCCATATACTAAGTCACCCATATATCTCCCAATAATAATAATCCATCAAATATATAATTCTAATCATCAATAATGTTATCCCACTACAAATTGAGAAATCTATATAGATCTATATTTCCTTTACTGTGACACGTAATCCCAAAATCATAAACACCTTGGATATACTTTAAAATTTACTTCACTAATATTAAATGATATTCCTATAGTGAAATTTGATACTTTTCATATAATGTGGAAATATATACAACATCTAGTCCTAAAGAAATAAAATATAATAAACTCTTAATGATATTTATATACTCCATTTGATTTATAGGTTTGCCTATTTTATCTTTATTTTATTTTTTCCCTATTAATATTAGAGAATAAATTATCTTGGAATCATCCATACCAAACTTCTTAAAAAAATATTTATACTTATCTTAAGGGATGAATATAGGATCATTTTATTGATTAATTTAAAGACCCAAGAAAAACTTCATATCTTATAACATTGAAATCTTAAAAAACTCCTTCATTTTTGTTTTAACTCCATATAATCCAATTATCTATTTGTAAGAAATATAATATCATCAATTTAGATAATAAAAATGATAGATACATATTTATTATCTTTTATGTATAGGTTGTTTCCCACTATTCATTATTTGAAATTGATCGTCTCTATGAATGAGTCAAATTTTGATTACCATGTCCTTAGATGATGTTTTTAACCATACACTTCCTTCTTAAAGTTAAAAACTCTTCCTTTATCATATTCGACGATTAATACTCTTAGTTGATATATTTATACTTCCATTTAAACTTCTTTATTGAGGATGGATGAATGGATACCCATTTTAAAAATATCTTATTCTATTTCAGTAGTAATAATAAAAAATCCTTATGGTATCAAGCCTTGTAATCATGGATAATATCATTTAAAAGTCAATTTATTTAATAGTGAATAAACTTTATAGATGAGCCTTTCCTTATCCCTCTTCACTTAACCCTTTTCATTTAACTTGTTACAAAACACTCATTTTATTCCAATAACATTATTTTTTGTTATCTTAGGTACCAAATTAAAACTATTATTATTATTAATCTGATCTAATTGATCATTTCGAAGAACTACCCATTCTTGGTGATTTAATTCTTCATCCTCACTTCTTGGTTCTACTTGTGAAAATAATTAGTTATATGCTAATATCCTAAAATTTCCCCTTGTTTGAACACTTGATATTAATCTCCAATCATATTATAAATCTTATATTAATTTCTAAACCTCAAATGAATTGAATTTGATTGATATTAATTACTTGATAAGGATGAATCACATATTTTCATGAAAAAAAAGCAGTAATTTAACTATTTTCAGATGTTTTACTATGTTTCCAGGATATTTATGATTTATCTAAATCAAATATAAAACATATTATTTTTTATCCACACCCATTTGATAGGCGCTCCAACACTTTCACATTTACACTATCAACAATTTTCTCTATGTCTTTGTTGTATTAAATATATTATCTTCTATTTTGAGGATAACCAAGTAGTATTCCATATATAACTCTTTTTACCAGATTTATAATATTTTATTCTTTCACTTAGATAATATAAGGTCTACCAAACACCCTTAGATACTAAAAACTAAAATAATTCTTATGATACATCTCATATGGAAACATATCAATGTTTGGTCAATATAGACATCAATTTTTAAAGATTATACCTTCCCTAATTTATTATCTTTAAAATAATTTTAAAGTATTTATATCCTAAAATATTATTCAACCCATCCCAACCAAACTTATATTCTTTATTTCAATGAAACCTTTCTATTATCAGATTTATGGTGCACTAATATCATACTAGATACCATAATGTTATAAATAAGCCTCAATTTTTTTTCTTTGATCTCGTACATTATCCATTTTAATTCTATTAAATATAAACCATACTTTATTTATACTCTTATTTTTAATCTTTGTAAATATATTCAATGAATCCAAATTATGTTTCATGATCATAATTCATGTAATATAATAAAATTATACAATAAAATAAATAAATAAATAATCTATAATTTATAATTTCTTCATTATAATCCTATAATCATCAAAATTAATAAGGTCTAATGGTTGTAAATATTAAATATTTCACTTTTTATGTAAATAATTTATATTATTTTCTATTTGGAAATTAAAACTGATCTAATACCTTTCCCACGTCAATATAATAAAATCAGGGACATCTTCACCATGATTAATTTTTTTGATGTTCTTTCTCCCATGGTGACTAAGGCTTTGATACCCCAACATATTTTGTTCCTCTATACTAATGCATTATGGATTTACTCTATCAAAAAACTGGGAAAAAATGATTTCTTATTCAATATCTTCTAGTCACAAATCAACTATCCATTACCCTATTCACTAATAATCCATATTTTTTAAATTACCCTTCATAATATTTATCACATATTTGAGAAACAATTTGATAATTAGGCTTGAAATAATCAACATAAATTGTTTTATTTGATTTCAACATGTTCTCCTCAATATTTATTTAAAAAAATAAATTAATATTAAGTGACCCATCATTTATTAATGATTCTAAAACCTCCTTGTATCTTTGAAAATCATTGATATATTTATCTCACCAATCATGTGTGATGAACATCCATTATCAAGATTCCATAGATTCTGATTTTTTTAATTTTAATAAATTTTTTATTATAAGGAATTTATATTTTAATTTCTCAAGATTATTATAATTATTTAGATCATTAAAATTCATACTCAACTTTGTAGGAAATATATTTAGAAAATTTTTATCTTCCTGACTTGGTTGATCACACTTTCCATAGAGTTCCTTCAATATTTGAAATTGGTTCTCTATCAACACCTTAGGAAAATTTTATATCCTCTATACATATATTCTTAGAGTGATTTTAATCTCGATCAAATCCTATAATAAAAATATATTAGTTTTGTAAAATTGTACTTCATTAAACCAATATCTTCCTTCCACATGTCTGAAACCACCACAACACCCTTAGTATCCATAAAATGTAAATTCTATTCCATAACTAGTTTGTTGTATATATTGTTTCACCTACTCTATTATTATTTTAATATTTTATTTCACTTACTTTTTATAAATAAAATTTATTTGATATTATTGTAAAGTTATCCTAATTATTAAACATCTTCCTTAAAATATTCAACCTAGAATTTGTAGAATATTTTTCAATCAGTTTGGAATTTCTATTTTTTTAGATTTTTGGAATTTATTTTATTTTTCCAATATCATCACTTATTTTTTATTTAAGTTTATTTAATACTTTTCTTCCACACAACCACGAAATTTTAATTTAATTAGTGGGTTCTTTTATTACTATCTCAACCATCTCACTTGAAAATTCTTTTTGAGCATTCTAATACATCTTGAATGGATGTCTAGAAATGACCTTGAATTTTTTTCATAACATTTCACTTATAATAGTTTTTTAGTAAACATTAAAGATTTTTTCTGTCTATTTTACCATATCTTATACAAATTAATTTATATTATTCTCTTCAATGACTATAAACTTTAATTCATCAATTTCCTTCAAAAACTATAATTCTTTTTTGTATGTAAGGAATCAATTTAATTATAATTTTGAGAATAATTTTTCAAAGATATATTATTTTTCTCTGTATTTTAAATATTTTTATGATAAAACTTTAACTAATTCACCAATATAAACTAAATATTATTTTCTATATCATCATCATAACATTAGATTTTTATTTCAAAGGTAAAGGAGCAAGGGACACCTGCAAAACAAGACAAGCCTATGGGGGTCTAAAGTAGTGGAGACCAAGGGCATCCCCTCGAATCAGATTCACCCCATCAGGTTTAAAGCTAGATATTGTTTGAAGGCACATGACATTAGAGCCATGGATGGCCAAAAAGGAAAGATGTTCTGCGACCTTGTTCCCCTCCCTCCATGTGTGGGTTACACGTGCATTGTTGTTGATGATGGTTCTGCACTTCCTGATCATTTAAGAAACTGCCCTCAGAGTGGGCCCTTTCCCCTGCATGGCTTCATGAATAATCTTGGAATCAGTTTTGACGTGGGTGAGTTCGATCTTCCGCTGCTTGCAGAGATTCAGTCCTGTTAATACAGCCTTGGCCTTAGCTTGCAAGGAACTACCTGGGCCATATTGAGCTGTGAAAGAAAGAATTACACTACCTCGGGAGTCGCGGACCACCCCTCCCCCGCGCATCTCCCCTATGCTGTAAGAGACATCAGTGTTGAGTTTGAAACCATTGTCGGGGGGATTCCACCACACCCACTGGCCCAGCTTGGTGAGGGGTTGGGCCACAGGAGGGAGAACTTGAAGCATCCTTAGGGAAGGAGCATCATTCCAACCGCTGGAAATATTGACCAAGTCGGTCAGGAGGCATCTAGCACGGATAGTGATAGACCTCCCTGTTGGAGAACCCTCATAGCACGCCTGGTTTCAAGCTTGCCACAGGCACCAACAACCAGTGTTGAAGATGATGGTGCGGGCCGTCCTTTCCTGTCTTCTATCATTTGTTCCCTGAAACCAGTGTTGCAAGAAAGTGTCATCCTGGGGATCATGGGAGAGAGAAGCAGTGAAACCGCCGAAGTACCTCCAAACGTCCTGAGCCCAGCCGCCTTTGAAGAATATGTGGTTGATACTTTCTTCTTTTTTGTTACTACAACACTGACAACTCTATTCTAGAGGGATGCCTAGTTTTTTGATGTTATCATCCATAGGGAGAGCCTGGTTCCTCATTCTCCAGATTAAAAAGTTATATTTTGTTGGAATCTTACTGCACCACAATATCTCATTCCATGCATCAAGGTGATCCTGGTAGGTGAAGATCTTGTGGAAGTCCCTCATCGTGAACTTCCCCGAAGTGGAAGGGGTGAAAACACAAATTTCGGACTCGGTGTTCAAGGATATTAGCTCATAAATACCGCACTGACCCTCATTCAGTACAGCCTTGATAAATTGCGGGTATTGGTTTGCCTCCTTAAAGGAAATGTAACACCCGAGATTTTTATGAGTAATATTTTTTTTTTATATATCATCAAAGTAATCTTTCACTACATACTATCTTGGTTTACTTTACACGCAATCGCGACCTTCTTCGATAGCTTGCGTTGTACGCAATACCGAGTTTCACTAAACGACGATATGTTATTAAAATATTATTTAAAATAGCCGTTATGAATATTAATAACCACTTTTTGAAATTTTATCTTTCAAAATGAACTTCATTTTTGGATTCGGAATACCGAAATTAGCCTAGGGTGAAATTTTGGTATTTTTCTGAAAACTTTCAATTTTTGATGAATAGTGAAACCACTAAGTGGTAGGTTAAAAACTGAATTTTGCATAAAACTTAATTTTACCGCTTCTGTGAATGGAATTTCGAAAATCCGACAGACACGGTTGATATCAGTAAGTAAAATGTGGTTCAATGAGATAAAAATAATTTTTTGGTGAATAGTAACTTTTTACTTTTTTTACCGCGGTTAATAGTAAATAGGGTAACTAAGGGTAAATATGATATTACTATTACCCTAACACATGTCCTAATTCTATTGGATAAGTTTAATTCGACCAAAAACAAACTTAGGAATAAAATATGACCATTTAGGCCCACTTGGATTAGATTAGGACATTTATTATTAATTTATTTAAAGAAGGGTTAAAATAGTTAAAATCAAAGTTTAATAAGTAAATCATTTTTTAATATGGGGTTATACATAAGATAAATTAGACTATAAATATTCATTAGAAAGCTAAAAACATTTCCTACATAATGGTATTTTATTTATAATTTTTAGACATTAAATAATTGAATTTATTTATGACACAATGATGATGCAGTAATTATCTTATTAATGAAATATTGACATAATTGATGTTATAAACACCAAAATAAATGTAATTTGAGACTTTTTATGAATCCCACTAATTTTATAGGTTACTATGATATATTAGTGTTGATTTAATCAACTTGGTTCGAACATATAATTCTGTTATGACTTTCACAAAAATCATATATCAAATAGTGTCAAAATTGACACAAAATAGTTTTTAAATCAAATATTATATTATTAATTGTTATTTTATTCCTAAAAATCTAAGGTTCGGCCGAATTACTTAGATAAGGATATATATATTAATAATAAACAATTTGGGGTTCTTTTGGCATGTTATAGTAAGTGTATTAACCATATAGTGTAAGAAAACAAAAAGACACGGTAAAAGTTAAATTATTTAACTTAGAGTTAAATCTAATTGATAAGGTTAAAATAATAACCTAAACTTGTCTAAATCCTATTGGATGATAGTATTTCGACCCATAACCACTTTATATTTGAAATAAGACCCTTTGGAACCATTATAAACCGATTTTTACTTTAATATAAAATAATATTTTGAGATATTCCTAAGGTGCCCCTCTCCTCCCTTATAAAAGGACACCTCCCCCCCCCCTCCTCCTCACACCAATTTGAGCACTCAAGCTCGGCCAACCCCTGCCAAAATCCCTTCTCCACTTCCCTATAATAATCCTAGAGGTCCTGGTCTTCTTCAAAGACCAATCTTAGTTCCCTAAGTGGAGGATTCAAAGAGGCGTTTCAAATAAGAGGTAATATCCATTACCGATCTTTTCAATTTCTGTCTTCTTCAACTTCTTCTTCTTTAGTTGTTTCATGATAAAGTAATAACATCAGTATTAATTAAATACTGATATGTTATTATAAATATTAAACAACCCTAATTCACCTTTTATCCATCCTACGGAAAAATGAAATCACTGCGCATGCATACGTACGGAATACCGTCTCCACGCTGTGGTGTAATCTATTTTCCACCATCACCTTACAAGGATGGGTATAATGGTGTAATGAGTAACTATATATTATTATTATAAAATGATATTCATACTGAAATATTATAAATACACTTAAATACAATTCCATGATCATGGGAACAATATCATCGCTCGTGCGTACGTACGGAATACCGTCTCCACGATGTGATGCGACTCGTTCTACATGATCATCATTACATAGTAATTATATAAATGAATTGAATGAATAAATATGATATATGTTACACTAATAACATTCTGGATATAAGGTATCTATAACCTTAAAAGACGAATAAGAATTTATTCGGCAAAACACGCATAAGAACAAAAGGCAATAAAGACACGAGTAACAAGTAACAATGAAATATTAATAATAAGAAGCTAAGAATATGACCATATATGATATCATATCAATATGTATGATTCTGGAATAAGTCAATAAAATTATTTAAACCATTATACAGGAGCTTCGGACACGTACAAAGCAAATCGGACCTAAGGTAAGGGGAAATATCCCAATCTCATTTTTATCCGAGATTGTTTATACTTTGGTATTTACCGGGGTGTATTTTATCATCCACATCTATGTTCCCTCAATATGTAATATTGTTTCCATCCACTTACAATATTTTAAATCCAATTTTACCCTTAGGTGAGTTTTTAGTAAAGAATATGAAAGGAATATTTTGTCGTTTTTTCGTACGAGGTACATTTTGACTTTTCCGACAAAAGTACGAAGAATGTTTTTTTTTAACTTATACGGCATGAATGGATTTTTAAAACATTATTTCCAAGAAGATTTATTTACAAGTTTTCAAGTTTATTTTTGATCAACTTATTTTAGTTTATAATTGTATGACATGTTAAGAAAAGAAAAGTATTTTTGAAGAAGAAAGGATATTTTCCTCAAGAATGGAGTTCAAATGTTTTATCAAAATTATTTTCCATATAAGATAATATAGGGTTATTTTTTTATCCATATTATTAAATTGATTTGATTATGTTGTGAGGGAATTATTTTTATGAAGTCATTTACATTATATGATTTTTTTATGATGTCATGATGTTTCAAAAATCCCATTTTTGTTACATGTGTTATGCGATGATGTATGATTTATGATTATGTGGCACACATAAGAAAGGATTCATTATAAGATGGGTGGGACCTATATCTCCCTCCAATGCATTGGGTAAAGATTTATATCTCATGAGATAGACATGGCTGGAACGGAAGGTAATTTCGGTTCAGTGATACAGGACTGAAACGAGGAGTGAACTCGGTTCAGAAATGGACTTTGTCCGCTAAGATAGTCTTGGCAATGAGTCATGACTAACAAGAAATGATTTTCCATGATTATGTGTGCATGCCACAAGGTTTCAAGTTTTATGTTATGATTATGGGGATCTCATTTTCACTTCTATAATTTATTCCATGTTAAGATATTATGATCTCTTTTGCAGGTTATGATTTTCAAAAAGATATGATATGATTTTTATTTCCTTTATTTTCCCTTGCTGAGCATTTGAGCTCACCCTTTTATGTTTTCTTTTCCCCAGGTCAGGAAGATGGATATTAAGTAGAATATGCTAAAAGGGACCCTAGATATGATGAAATAAATGGGAGACACTGTAGAAGATTTATGAACCAGTTGTTTATGTTTCCCAGTTTCTAAAGACACTATACCTATACGGTCCTTTGTGGTTTTGTCATATGTTGTAATAAGTGTGCTTCAATTTTTAAGTATTAACAATGTATGTAAAGTATGGGTCGTTATAGTTGGTATCAGAGGAAAGGTATAGTCAACCTTTGGAAACTAGGATGTGAAATCCTTAGTAAGAACCCTAAGGATAAGTCTAAGCATAGAACACAATCTTAGTGTTTTAGAAATGGCCATGAAAAACCTAGGATAAGACCTTAAGCATGAAGATTTTATTCTTGAATTATGTGGTTTTCCTATTATAATTAGTGTTGCTCATACTATTCTTCTTGGTTTTAGTCAATGGCTGGAACCCGAAGGAACCGTGTTAATGTGGAATGCGATGGGCAATGCAATGATTGTCCCCCTGAGCAACCAAACGATATGGGAGCTGGAATGCAAAATCTTGTAGTCATGCTCACACAACTTTCTCAAGCTATGAATCATGCAGGACTTCCAAACGAGAAAAGGAAGGAGCAACATTCTGTTGAATCCTTCATGAGGTAGCGTCCACCTTCTTTCAGCGGGTCTACTGATCCATTAGTTGATGAACAATGGATTAGTACTACTGAAAATATATTTTCAGTTCTTCAATGTTCTGAACATGATAAAGTCATCCTAGCAGTGTATCATTTGGAAGGAGATGCTGATCAATGGTGGAATCTTATTAAGAATACGAGGCAAAAAGATGAAATTGAGTCCATGGAATGGGACGAGTTCAAGAACTTATTTTTCAATAAGTACTTCCCTCGTATTCTCCGAACAAAGATGGAGAAAGAGTTTCTTGAACTGAAGCAAAGGGATGATGAATCTGTTGGTACCTATGAAGCAAATTTTACAAGACTTGCAAGGTATGCTTCTGGTATTATTATCCAACCTGAGAGTAAGATCGATCGATTCTTTAGTGGCTTAAAACCAAGTCTTCGAAGGGCGTTAGCCATAAGGGACTTCAATAGCTATGAGGAAATCGTTCGATGTGCTCTCAAAGTCGAGATGGATATTGGAGTAACCCATCAGTCATATGGGTTTGATAAGAAGATGAAAATGGAATTCAAAGGAAAATCTAAAGAGCACACTAAAAAGAAGATGAGCTTTCCCTTATGCTCAAAGTATGGAAAGAAACATGGAGGGAGTTGTCTTAAAGGGACAAGTAAATGTTTCAAATGTGGAAAGGAAGGTCATAGGGCATTTGAATGCCGTGATAATGGGAAGAAGATGTCTAATGATGCAAACAAAGGAAGGGATACACAGAATGAACCTACTACTCTTCAATGTTTCAAGTGCAAGAAGATGGGGCATTATGCCAATCAATGCCCAAATCCAAGGGTTGATGATGATGGTCGACGTAAACAAAATCTTAAGGCTAAAGACATAGGAAAGTCACATGCAATTTCTATCAACGATGTAGAGTACGATAACGATGTGGTGAAAGGTACACTTACCATCCACTCTAAAGTAGCAAATGTTTTATTTGATTCTAGATCCACCCACTCTTTTATTTCTGAAGAATTTTCTAAGGGTATCACCGTATTACCTCAACAATTAGATGTT
The DNA here is from genome assembly GCA_963277665.1 of Viscum album. Classification (NCBI taxonomy): domain Eukaryota; kingdom Viridiplantae; phylum Streptophyta; class Magnoliopsida; order Santalales; family Viscaceae; genus Viscum; species Viscum album. The sequence goes on along the minus strand of OY728157.1, from coordinate 2,054,891,007 downwards.
GAGTTAGTTGTGACAACACCTAATGGCACATCAATCGCATCAAAAGTTTATAATTCTTCTCCGATCGAAGTTTGTGGGAAAGTGATTCCTGCAAATCTGGTGATCCTTCCTTTAGTGGAATTCGATGTGATTCTTGGCATGGATTGGCTTTCTTTATACGGAGCTCATATCAATTTCAAAAGAAGGGAAGTCACATTTCATATTCTAGATCAATCTATGATCGTCTATCAATGCAAGGATGAACATAACCTTCCAGTGGAAATTTCTTCCATTTTATGGGTATTGATTCAACTAAATGAAGGATATTTATCTCAAATGGTTGGTGAAAAACTCACGATTAAGAATATTCTCATTGTACGGGAGTTTGATGATGTATTTCTGGAGGAATTACCGGGTCTTCCACCAAATCGTGAAGTTGAGTTTTCAATAGAACTCGTACCGGGTGCTTTGCCTATTTCAAAGACACCTTATAGAATGGCCCCAATTGAGTTGCAGGAATTGAAGAAGCAACTCCAAGAGAATCTTGATAAGGAATTCATACACCCTAGTGCGTCACCTTGGGGAGCACCTGTTCTATTTGTTAAGAATAAAGATGGATCAATGAGACTCTGCATTGATTATCGAGAACTTAACAAGATCACTATCAAGAACAAATATCCTCTCCCACGCATTGATGACTTATTTGACCAACTACGCGGAGCTCAATACTTTTCCAAGATTGATCTTCGTTCAGGGTATCATCAATTAAGGGTAAAAAGGGAGGATATACCAAAGACGTCTTTCCGTACAAGGTATGGACACTATGAATTTATAGTGATGCCATTTGGTCTTACTAATGCCCCTGCTATCTTCATGGATCTAATGAATAGAGTCTTTAGAGACTATCTTGATCAATTTGTGGTAGTCTTTATAGACGATATTCTTGTCTATTCAAAGAGCAAGGAAGAGCATGAAGATCACTTGAGAATTATATTGAAGACCCTGAGAAAGGATAAGTTTTAAGCCAAATTTACCAAGTGTGAATTTTGGCTTCAAAAAGTTGCATTTTTGGGTCACATAATCTCAAAAGAGGGGATATCTGTGGATCCAGCAAAAACAGAGGTTATCGAAAGATGGTCGAGACCAACAACAGTAACTGAGATCCGAAATTTTCTTGGTTTGGCTGGATATTATCGACGTTTTGTAAAAGATTTTTCACGATTATCTAATCCACTCACCAAGTTGACTCGGAAAGGAGTTAAGTTTGTTTGGACAGAGGAATGTGAAGAGAATTTCAAGGAGTTGAAAAGAAGATTATCCAGTGCACCTGTGCTCACACTGCCTTGTAGTGGAGAAAGGTTTGTGATCTACACTGATGCATCCAAGAAGGGATTGGGGTGTGTTCTTATGCAAAATGATATGGTGATAGCTTATGCCTCACGACAGTTGAAAATCCATGAGCAAAATTACCAAACACATGATTTGGAGTTAGCTGCGGTAATCTTTGCATTAAAGATTTGGAGGCATTACCTTTATGGTGAAAGGTGTGATATTTATACTGATCATAAAAGTTTAAAGTATATTTTCACACAAAAGGAGTTGAATATGCGTCAAAGAAGATGGTTGGAGCTGATTAAGGATTATGACTGCTCAATCCATTACCACCCTGGGAAAGCAAACAAGGTGGCAGATGCATTAAGTCGACAAGACCATGCTAGTTTATCCATGATGAGGATCACAAAAGATCCAATATTTACGGATTTACAAAGGATGGATCTTGGAATTATAATGGAAGGGGAAAAATATTATCTTTCTCAAATGAATGTTCAACCATCTATACATGTGAAGATTAAAGAGGCACAGAAAGAAGATGTCGAGTTACAAAAGAAGGTGAGAAATGTTCCTGAATTCAACCTTGATTGTGATGGGATAATAAAGTTCAGGAATCGGGTTTGTGTTCCTCCAATCCCCGAATTAAAGGAGCTGCTGGATGAGGCTCATAGTTCTTCATTCTCTATTCATCCTGGAAGCACGAAGATGTATAGGGACCTGAAAGAGTACTTCTGGTGGGATGGCATGAAAAGAGATGTTGCTGAATATGTCTCTCGATGCTTGGTTTGTCAACAAGTTAAAGTTGAGAGACATAAGTCTAAGGGGATGTTACAACCATTACCCATACCCGAATGGAAATGGGAAAACATCACTATGGACTTTGTCACAGGACTTCCTAAAACATCCAAAGGCAATAATTCTATCTGGGTCATAGTTGATCGTCTTACAAAGTCTTCACACTTCATTGCTATTAGAGAGGATTTCTCTCTAGATCATCTTGTCAGGATATATGTAAAGGAACTCGTAAGATTGCATGGAGTACCACTTTCTATTATATCTGATCGGGATCCGAGATTTACCTCGAAGTTCTGGCGAAGTCTTCAGTATACTCTGGATACAGAGTTGAGTTTCAGCACTTCTTATCATCCTCAGACAGACGGTCAGTCTGAGAGAACAATTCAAACCCTAGAAGATATGTTGAGAGCTTGCTCTATGGATTTCAAAGGAGGTTGGGATCAACACCTACCTTTGGTGGAATTTTCTTATAATAATAGCTTTCACTCCAGTATTCAGATGGCTCCTTATGAAGCTCTCTATGGAAAGAAATGCAGGACTCCAACTTGCTGGGATGAAGTTGGGGAAAGAAAGCTATTAGGACCTGATCTCGTTGATGAAATGGCAGAAAAGGTCAGATCTATTCAACAACACATAAGAGCAGCTCAGAGTCGACAGAAAAGTTATGCCGACAACTGAAGAAAAGACCTAGAGTTTGAAGTGGGTGATAAAGTGTTCTTACGAATATCTCCCTGGAAGAGGGTTATGAGATTTGGAAAGAAGGGGAAGTTGAGCCCTAGATATATCGGTCCTTTCGAAATACTGGATCGTGTTGGAAAGGTAGCTTACCGATTGGCGCTTCCACCGAATCTCTCTCAAGTTCACGATGTGTTCCATGTATCTCTCCTGAGAAAGTACATACCTGATCCTTCACATGTACTCAGCTCAGAAGTTATACCGCTGGAGCAAGATCTTTCTTATGAAGAACAACCGATAGAGATTCTGGATCGTAGCGAAAAAGTCCTACGAAACAAGACCACTCGATTGGTGAAAGTTTTATGGAGGAACCACCAACTTGAAGAAGCTATATGGGAGCTTGAGGATATGATGAGGGAGAAATATCCTCATCTGTTTGTTACAAAGTGACGAATTTCGAGGGCGAAATTCTTTTTAAGGGGGGTAGAATGTAACACCCGAGATTTTTATGAGTAATATTTTGTTTTTATATATCATCAAAGGAATCTTTCACTACATACTAGCTTGGTTTACTTTACATGCAATCGTGACCTTTCTCAATAGCTTGCGTTGTACGCAATACAGAGTTTCACTAAACGACGATATGCTATTAAAATATTATTTAAAATAGCCGTTATGAATAGTAATAACCACTTTTTGAAATGTTATCTTTCAAAATGGACTTCATTTTTGGATTCGGAATACCGAAATTAGCCTAGGGTGAAATTTTGGTATTTTTCTGAAAACTTTCAATTTTTGATGAATAGTGAAACCACTAAGTGGTAGGTTAAAAACTGAATTTTGCATAAAACTTAATTTTACCGCTTTTGTGAATGGAATTTCGAAAATCTGACAGACACGGTTGATATCAGTAAGTAAAATGTGGTTCAATGAGATAAAAATAATTTTTTGGTGAATAGTAACTTTTTACTTTTTTTACCGCGGTTAATAGTAAATAGGGTAACTAAGGGTAAATATGATATTACTATTACCCTAACACATGTTCTAATTCTATTGGATAAGTTTAATTCGACCAAAAACAAACTTAGGAATAAAATATGACTATTTAGGCCCACTTGGATTAGATTAGGACATTTATTATTAATTTATTTAAAGAAGGGTTAAAATAGTTAAAATCAAAGTTTAATAAGTAAATCATTTTTTAATATGGGGTTATACATAAGATAAATTAGACTATAAATGTTCATTAGAAAGCTAAAAACATTTCCTACATAATGGTATTTTATTTATAATTTTTAGACATTAAATAATTGAATTTATTTATGACACAATGATGATGCAGTAATTATCTTATTAATGAAATATTGACATAATTGATGTTATAAACACCAAAATAAATGTAATTTGAGACTTTTTATGAATCCCACTAATTTTCTACGTTACTATGATATATTAGTGTTGATTTAATCAACTTGGTTCGAACATATAATTCTGTTATGACTTTCACAAAAATCATATATCAAATAGTGTCAAAATTGACACAAAATAGTTTTTAAATCAAATATTATATTATTAATTGTTATTTTATTCCTAAAAATATAAGGTTCGGCCAAATTACATACATAAGGATATATATATATTAATAATAAACAATTTGGGGTTCGTTTGGCATGTTATAGTAAGTGTATTAACCATATAGTGTAAGAAAACAAAAAGACACGGTAAAAGTTAAATTATTTAACTTAGAGTTAAATCTAATTGATAAGGTTAAAATAATAACCTAAACTTGTCTAAATCCTATTGGTTGATAGGATTTCGACCCATCCCCACTTTAGCATCGAGATAAGACCCTTTGGAACCATTATAAACCGATTTTGACTTTAATATAAAATAATATTTTGAGATATTTCTAAGGTGCCCCTCTCCTCCCTTATAAAAGGACACCTCCCCCCCCCCCTCCTCCTCACACCAATTTGAGCACTCAAGCTCAGCCAACCCCTGACAAAATCCCTTCTCCACTTCCCTAGAATAATCCTAGAGGTCCTAGTCTTCTTCAAAGACCAATCTTAGTTCCCTAAGTGGAAGATTCAAAGAGGCGTTTCAAAGAAGAGGTAATATCCATTACCGATCTTTTCAATTTCTTTCTTCTTCAACTTCTTCTTCTTTAGTTGTTTCATGATAAAGTAATAACATTAGTATTACTTAAATACTTATATGTTATTATAAATATGAAACAACCCTAATTCACCTTCTATCCATCCTACGGAAAAATGAAATCACCGCGCGTGCGTACGTATGAAATACCGTCTCCACGCCGTGGTGTAATCTATTTTCCACCATCACCTTACAAGGATGGGTATAATGGTGTAATGAGTAACTATATATGATTATTATAAAATGATATTGATACTGAAATATTATAAATACACTTAAATACAATTCCACGATCATGGGAACAATATCACCGCTCGTGCGTACGTACGAAATACCGTCTCCACGATGTGATTCAACTCGTTCTACATGATCATCATTACATAGTAATTATATAAATGAATTGAATGAATAAATATGATATATGTTACACTAATACCATTCTGGATATAAGGTATCTATAACCTTAAAAGAAGAATAAGAATTTATTCGGCAAAACACGCATAAGAACAAAAGGCAATAAAGACCCGAGTAACAAGTAACAATGAAATATTAATAATAAGAAGCTAAGAATATGACCATATATGATATCATATCAATATGTATGATTCTGGAATAAGTCAATAACATTATTTAAACCATTATACAGGAGCTTCAGACACGTACAAAGCAAATCAGACCTAAGGTAAGGGGAAATATCACAATCTCATTTTTTTCTGAGATTGTTTATACTTTGGTATTTACCGGGGTGTATTTTATCATCCACATCTATGTTCCCTCAATATGTAATATTGTTTCCATCCACTTACAATAGTTTAAATCCAATTTTACCCTTCGGTGAGTTTTTAGTAAAGAATATGAAAGGAATCTTTTGTCGTTTTTTTGTACGAGGTACTTTTTGACTTTTCCGACAAAAGTACGAAGAATGTTTTTTTAACTTATACGGCATGAATGGATTTTTAAAACATTATTTCCAAGAAGCTTCCTTTACAAGTTTTTAAGTTTATTTTTGATCAACTTCTTTTATTTTATAATTGTATGACATGTTAAGAAAAGAAAAGTGTTTTTGAAGAAGAAAGGATATTTTCCTTAAGAATGGAGTTCAAATGTTTTATCAAAATTATTTTCCATCTAAGATAATATAGGGTTCTATTTTTATCACTATTATTACATTGATTTGATTATGTTGTGAGGGAATTATTTTTATGAAGTCATTTACCTTATATGATTTGTTTTATGATGTCATGATGTTTCAAAAATCCCATTTTTGTTACATGTGTTATGCGATGATGTATGATTTATGATTATGTGGCACACATAAAAAAGGATTCATTATAAGATGGGTGGGACCTATATCTCCCTCCAATGCATTGGGTAAAGATTTATATCTCATGAGATAGACATGGCTGGAATGGAAGGTAATTTCGGTTCAGTGATACAGGACTGAAACGAGGAGTGAACTCGGTTCAGAAATGGACTTTATCTGCTAAGATAGTCTTGGAAATGAGTCATGACTAACAAGAAATGATTTTCCATGATTATGTGTGCATGCCACAAGGTTTCAAGTTTTATGTTATGATTATGGGGATCTCATTTTCACTTCTATGATTTATTCCATGTTAAGATATTATGATCTCTTTTGCAGGTTATGATTTTCAAAAAGATATGATATGATTTTTATTTCCTTTATTTTCCCTTGCTGGGCATTTGAGCTCACCCTTTTATGTTTTCTTTTCCCCAGGTCAGGAAGATGGATATTAAGTAGAATATGCTAAAAGGGACCCTAGATATGATGAAATAAATGGGAGACACTGTAGAAGATTTATGAACCAGTTGTTTATGTTTCCCAGTTTCTAAAGACACTATACCTATACGGTCCTTTGTGGTTTTGTCATATGTTGTAATAAGTGTGCTTCAATTTTGAAGTATTAACAATGTATGTAAAGTATGGGTCGTTATAGGAAATGTTAGGGACTGGACATCCAGGGAAGCCAAGCGCATCCCTAGCCCAGTTGCAATGCCAGAAACTAATGTTTCCCTCTCCAACAACCCAACAAGAGTGATCCTGGAGGCTCAGGATGTGGGGGGATATCCTATCCCAGAGAGGGGATCCATATGTGCCCACCCTATCTGCTCTACTTCTAGCCAACTGTGACATTACCTTCCCCCATAGCATTCGTTCTTCAATGACTTGCCACACGATTTTAGCATACATGCCCTGGATCGTGTCTCTTAAGCTTCTAACATTGATCCCACCCTCAATGATAGGTCTGGCCATCTTGTCCCATGATGTCCAATGCCTTTTGCCTTCAGAGAGAGCATCCCAAATAAAGTTGTCCAGGACCTTATCAATGGCTCTAATGACTCCCTTCAGCATGTGGGTTGATGTCATCACATGCACAGGGATAGCGGACAAGACGTTGTTCACCAAAGCTATCCGTCCCCCAAAAGAGAGGTAATGATTTTTCCATTTAAAGATTCGGCTAGTGATCATGTTCACAACCTGATCAAAGTCACGGTTTCTCAATCTTCCTGAAGCTATCGGGGAGCCAAGGTACTCCATTGGAAAGGATCCACGCTGCATATCAAGTCTGCTGCACAAGTGTGTGGCCCTTCTGGAAGTACATTTGTTTGAGATATATAGTTTGCTTTTGGATTTGTTGATAATTTGGCCGCTCCAATAACAGTACTCCTCTAGGATCGTGTTGAGCCTACGAACAGAATGTTTTCCAGCATTGGAGAAGATAATCGTATCATCAGCAAACATCAAGTGGGATATAGGGTGGAGATTCAATTTTCTACGAAAAAGGAAGGATATCCCCACTGGATATTGCCTTGTTAATAAGGCGACTAAGAGAGTTCTGCATGAGGATGAAAATACTTGGAGACAGGGGGTCTCCTTGCCGAAGCCCACGCGTTGCCTTGAAGAAGTTGTGGGTTCTGCCCAAGAAAGAAATTGTCATCCATGAGGAGCTAAAGCATCTGAAAAGGAGATCAATAACTCAGGAGGAGAAGCCCATACTCGCAAACACTCTGTTAATAAAACCCCATTCAATCCTGTCGTAAGCCTTGCTCATGTCTGACTTAACAGCCAAGTTGGATCTGTGAGTTTTCATGTTGATATCTCTCAACATTTCCTGTGATAAGGTGATGGCACCTTGGATGGAACGACCCCTCACAAAGCCATGTTGTTCCATTGAAACCCAGTGGGGAAGGTACTTGGAGAGTCTCAAGTTGATAGTATAGGCCAGAATTTTGTAAGGAAAATGGCACATGCTCACTAGACTGTAATCATGCAGGGAGGAGAGGTCCTTGATCTTTGGTATCAGCACTAGAGTAGTAGCGCTGGCCACCCTCAGAAGAGTTCCCCCCGGAAGAAGTCCTGAACTGCAGCCACTATGTCGCTTTTGACCAGCTCCCACGATGCTTTGTAAAATGATCATGGAAAGCAATCAGGCCCTGGCATGCTATCATGGTTAAGGCGCATCATCACTTATTTGATTTCCCTTTCATCTGGTAAGGCATCCAGCAGGTCATTTTCATGTGTGGTAACTAGGCGAGGGATCACATCCCAGAGTCCAGCACTGCCTCCGGGGTAACCGTGCAGCATCCTCTCATTCGGACCAGCTAGAAGATCCTTGAAGATTGTGTGTGCCATCATCCCAACCACCTCCCTATCGTCGGTATAGGACCCATTTTCAAGTAATATATTCGTCTTAGATACGCGACTTTTCTCCCGGATGCAAGCATGGAAATATGCAGAGTTCTTATCCCCCTCTTGGAGCCATTTGATCCTTGAGTTTTCTCTAGCCTTGCGTTCCTCCAAAAGAATCATCTCCGCCAGGTTTCTCTTTTTCTCCACCAGGGAAGCTAACGTCGCCTCGTTCCATCCCTCCTCCAAACTGACTTCATGACATTCAATTTCCTGCTTGAGCGCCTCAATATTTTGATCCACAGGGGGTAGATCGTTAGCCCATGCATTCATTCTAAGCTTAAGCCTCCTAATCTTGTTTTGTAATGCCGCCCAATAGTCCCCCTGAGGAGGGACTCCCCAAGACTCGGTTACCAAATCTTGGTAGCCAGGAATGCGAGTCCAGTGGTCCGAGAACCTGAACCTGCTATTGGTGTCCTGCCTCGGAAAAATGGAAACAAGCAAAGGAGAGTGATCAGATATTCCACGTACCAAGTGATTCACTGTGGCATTAGGAAAGCTAGTGATGTCATGCAAGTTAGCCAGGCAGCGGTCGAGCCTGCACCAGCATCTCCTGCTCCCTTTTTCGTTGTTGCACCATGTGTAGCGATCTCCAGAATATCCCATATCCGCCAGGCCGTTACCCCCATGAACTGGGCGAAATCCATACTCGCTTTCCGGGGGAAAGCTCATCTGCCCTTCTTTTCATTCGGTTCCGTAATGGTGTTGAAATCCCCACCAATGATCCAGGGAAGATCCCCTAGGTCAAAGGTGCTGAGTTCATTCCATAAAGACTCCCTCCTTTGCATAACACAACTGCCATACACGAAAGACACAAAGAAGTGGGTAGTACCATGCCTAACCTTTGTTGTAATGAATTGGTCGCCCGCCTATACCAAGTCCACCGTTGTGTCTTTATTCCAAAAAATCCAAATGTGCCGGTTCGTAGGGTCTGCATGCATGGATGCATGCATCTTGATTTTCCAAGTGAACTCCTTGAGTTTGGAAGGGTTTTTCTTATGTTCGAGGATGGCCATAATGCATGTCCTGTTCTTCTTAGATTCTGAAGCTATGTAGTCTGACTTAACTCGCGCCCCTAGGCCACGAGCGTTCCAGAAGATCAGCGGAATCATTGGACATGGGGTGACCCAGCTTTAGCCCCAGGCACCATGGTCTCTATCGGATGGGAGAAGAAACACTCCCTATTATGCCTTTGCTTGTTTTTGGATTGCAGCCTCGTGCATACCCCCGAGGACCGTGAGGAGGAGGATGGGGAAGGGTGGGCCCTGCGGACAGGATTCTTGAGGGTCTTCCCCCTCACTGAGCTTGGAGGAGAACTCAATGGGGCTACAGCTGCAGGAACCAGGGGAGAAGGCAGGCCATGAACCCCCTCCAAAGCAGGTTCTCGGGCAACCACAACACTAACCACCTTCAGAGATGAGGGCAGGCCCCCGGTCCTCCCAACCCCAAGAGAATTCCCCCTGTACCACTCAGGCTGATCGCTAGCTCCAGAGAGGGAAAACCCAGGGGCCCTAGGAAGCCGGATGGAATCCTCAAAAATAGCTCCAGAAGGCGGCCCTCTGAGAACACTTGGGAAGGATGGAAGGGACTGGCCCCGAGGCCATGCATTGAGGGGAAGGGAACCCGGGGGACAAAGGGCACAAGAGCCCGGCTGGAGGATGCCTCACTGACTGGAGAGAGACCAGGGAGGGACTCGCAATCAGGGGAGATAACCAAAGAAGGCTGTCCCAGAGGACCCTGGGGCGCCGTACTAAAACGAGTTACGATGAACCATAGAGAGGCGATCTGAGGCCTGTAGTCCCCAAGAGTCCACAAAACGTTTAAAGACGGGGAGAGGAGGCTTCCCAGATCCAAAACGCGCAACAAGGGTCCACTTCAAGCAAGCAACAACATCTACAAAAGCTTCCGCAGGGATCTTCACTGACACGATTGATCCCTCCCTGGACGCCCGCGGAGCCGCCGAGCTCACTTCCGGGAAGTAGGCCTTCCGAGATTTGTCGGGCGAGGATCACAACGCCTCCTTGTAGGAAACGGGATGTTGGGGCTAGGGCGGGGGGCCAAGGAGCGCCTGGGGGAGGGAGGAGCCAGCCGTCGGGGGGATGGGAGAGGCCACACGGACCGACTGGGCCGGAGGCGACGCCGCGAGACTGACACCGGGAGGCCTAACGGTCGACTCAATTCAAAATTCCTCTGGCGTGTGGAGTGCGTTCTATTGCTGAGACATTTTTTTATCATATTAATTAATTTCATCTTTATCATGGGTGAACTCATCATAATTTCCTTTAGCTATTGATAGATTTTATTTCGTTTCAATTGAGGTTTTAACTTCATCTTTATCTTCACTACCTTATTTATTGGCCAACTTTTCTAATAAATTAATATTTTTATATTTTTAGAAACTCTTACATTTTAACATATATGGAAACATATACATATTGGATTTAACAATTTTCTTCCTTAAGAATCTCCTTCACAACAAAAATTAATTATCACTTTATTCTTACATTAGTTTTTGACAACTGATTGTAAAATAAAAAATATCTTCAAATTTGAAAAAAAAATTATAATTTTTCCTTTTTACATTCCTTTACCCTCCAAAAAACTTCTTAAGATGAATGAAATCAATATTTTAAATTCATCTCCATATATTCCCCATATTTAAAGTTCTCATCTTCTTCAATGATTTATTTTTTGAACTTTTCCCACTTAATTTCCTTAAAGGATATTTTCTTTCAATCCTTGATCTTATTAATAAGAGCACTTCCCTACCTCAGTTCATAAATAATCAATATAGTATGGAAATCAACCAATGTAATTGTGTTATACTCCCAATCTTTAATAGTAAATAAATTTTCCCCACAAATTTATGGTACGATGATTAATATCTTTTTAACTTCCATAGATTCATCAAATTTCTCACAAAAACCAATAATGATTCTAACCACTTCATTGCTTCCTATAAATAAATTTTCAATAGATTCAACTTCATGTATGGAAATTTCTTCATATGTCAAATTCCATGTCTGTAATTTATCTTATTTCACTATTAGATTTCCTTTATAATTTTATCAAAATTATCCTTTATAACATTCACTTTATTAATCCAAAGGACATTGTTAAATTTTTTTTCTAACTATTATAAAAGAATTTAATTTCAAGATCTACCATCATTATCAATGTTCTTTTAACTAGTCAATGTCCTCAAAACATTCTCTACATAGGTAACATGCCTAATTATTTCTACTTCAGGCATATCCAAACTAATAGATAATAGGTATGAATGAATTATTTTTTTCCAGATAAGATTTTTGTTACCATAAAATATTAGAACTCCCTTATTATTTACTAAATTAATATGATCCTCAATGGTCAAAAAATTTAGAATCAACTTCACTAAAAAATAAAATAAAATTTAACACATAATATATAATGTCATCTATGAAATAGACTAATAAAAGTTCTATAATACTAATTAGTAAGGATAACTATTTCAAAATCTTTCATTGTAATAAGAATGTAGTGCATTTTGTTATATATCCCTATATTCTCACTTTCTAAAGGTGTGAGGATTCCATCACATTCATTTGTGATGTCTACTCCTTGATCAAAATGGGATAATGGGATTTTGGTTTCTCCTTCTATAGATTCCTCCTCGGAGATCATTGCCTAGTCCAGGTCTCCCATATTTATCTAATTCATGTTCATGATACTCATTCCCATATCCATATTGAGATTGACTCGTGTTAATTACATTTCATATATCTCGACAGGGTGGCAACCTTCTGTCAGATGATGTAGTGATGTTGGGAACATAAGGAATGTCAGCACATTGGGTAGGCTGGGAACATACAAGGCCTTCCTATTCTAGAGGGAATATCATGTATGGGGCATCCTAAGTTATGAAACCAAGGCATATAGTGTTTTCCACAATGTAGTAGACATAAGGGGAGTAAGTATTCCAATGTTTTTACCTCATGAATCCTATGTTAATTTTATGGAGTAAGGATTCTACATCAGGTCGCAATTTTAACATCTTGTGGAGAAATTCATAGTCCTAACATCCTGTGGGGAAAATGGTGGAGTGCATCTCTAAAAGGGGTATAATTTCCACTTATACAGTGGAGTGTATCTCACTAATAGGGAATATTTCAGACATAGATGATGTAGTGTGTCCCTTAAGAAAAAATATTTCACACTTGACGATGGAGTGTGTCCCCCTAATGGGAATTATTTCACATTGGTATGATGGAATGTGTCCCCCAAGGGTAATAATTTCACATTGGATGATGGAGTGTTTCCCCCCAAGGGAAATTATTTTACATTGGGATGATGGTGCTTTTCCCCACAAGGATAATTATTTCAAACTATATTGATGGATTGTGTCCCCTAAGTGGGCTGATTTTACACAAGGATGATGGAGTATTTACCCCATGGGGGATTATTTTACATTGGAATGATGTTAGGATTGAACCACATGAATGCATCATATATACCCTATCGATAAACTGGGATCCAAACCCACATAGTTTTATGCCTCATTTTGAGGTCACGTGACATGATTGGTCCATGCAGTTTAACATCATTTGATAAGATGATCATTTCATGGAAGGAGAATCAGTGAGGGATGGTGTGGTAGTTATGCATGTAAGTTTTTCATAGTAGGTGTTTCATCATATTTTTGGGAAGGATGGTGTGAGGATTATGTGTGGAATCCTCTTATTTTATGTGTTTCTTCCCATAAAGGGTAAGGGAGTGGCATCCCATTAGGAATGTACATGGGTAATCTTGTGTTCCTCACATAGAGTAAGCCTACAGTCTTATGTCATGTCCTAAGGACATTATCATGATTTTTAATGTCATACAACTAGAATGTGGAGATATGATGTTTTATGACTTGTAGCTTAGATGTGGAAAGGTTTTACACCCAAAGGGGGGCCATGTCATGAAGAGATAAATATACATCATAAGGAATATCTACTAATATAAGTAAGTTATTTCCCTTGGTGACTCCACCTTTAGGGATTATATATTGACTGATCATGTTCATCTGGATGGGGCATTATGTAGACACCTTCTTGGAGGAGTTAAAATCAGGAGGCCCAATGTTAGGGTAACTATGATTTGGAAAAATAGTCATTAGGGAACCTATGATTATTATCAAAATGTTCGATTAAGGCTTATGTTGCACTTAGATCAAAGTGAGTAGACACAATAGTAGTTTGTACCAATCTCAAAAGTAATTGGGGAGTGGTTGAACCTATCTTAGATTGTTATGGGGTCCATGTGCACTAAAATTTCGTGAAAGGTTGTGGGATGAAAGTAGAAACCATATGGTGGTTTTAGGGATTAGTTTAAAAAATATTGGGGTTTCATGAATGTTTAGAGATTAACAAAGATCAAGGGTCTCATGGGGGTCTAGGGTCCAATGAAGGAGTGTGTTTCACAAAAATGGTTGACCTATCCTTGGGGAAAATTATTAGTTCCCATGGGTTTGGTTTCACAATATATAATTATCTCATTAAACCCCAAGAGCCTCGATGGGATTTGTTCTTAGATAAATTCCATAGACTATCCCGAAAGGAATCTCCACCATGGCATGAGTTTATCAAAAACCATGGGAGGCAATTTTTTGAAGGAGGGATACCTTAGAAGGTCCATCTCTTCTTGTGTTCACAAAGATCCTGAGTATCATAGGTATATATTTTTTTCTTAGAAGTGGAATGTTCACATACCCTTGAAATTCATATATATGGGGTTATTTATAGGAATAGTGGAGTAAAGGATGTTGGTTTTATGAATTATGGAGTCTTTTGTGATACTTTATGAGCTTCTTAAACTAATAGGGTTCCACAAACTAGAGTTACACCACATAAGGGTTACCATCAAAGCTCTACTCAACTAGGGACATCTTTGAAATAGAGATCGATGAACTAAAATTACACTAAACAGAGGTTAACATCAAATACTCACACTAATGAGGACTTATGTGAGCTATAGCCATTTGATAAGGTGTAGACCATCATGAATCCAGTACCTTAAGTGGATTTTTGGGCTGTTTTGGATCGAATTCTCTTTGAATTGGCCATTCCTTCCTATACCTCTCCTGTGACACAAATATTTCAGCATCAAAAAAAATCCCCCACATAGAATTAGACTCGATGGGTTAGAGGAGTTTCATATTTTTAGGGGAAACCATTGAAAATTAGTGATTGGAACACCCTTCTTGTGAAAATTGATTTTACTCTACAACTACAAATATGGGTGAGAGTCTCTTAGTGAGGCCATAAGATTTTCAAAAAATATAGGATAGTGCTATATTTTTTCAAAACTTGTTAAATTTGTTATAATTTTGTGATCTAGATCCTCACCACTCATGACACTCAACTCTTTTATAAATGGAATTTTGCAACCATAATTCTGTGAATTTACATATACAAACCTGAACTTCACAAACAAACATTCATGATTAGGTAAAAAACATTTTAAGTTAAGAAAACTACCATTGAGGGTGAAGATGCTTCCACAAATCGTCAACAGAAGATGGTTAGAAACCTTATTATTGGTGAGAGAATCTAAAGAATGTTTTATTATGACACACTCACTAAACTATTGATGGAGTATCAACAAAAATACACACTCGTAAAGAAGATTAAATTATATGGTTTTTCGATAAGGGACAATGTGTTCATCCCAAGTGCTAATCGTGATAAGACCACCTACTCGTTCAAGAGTATGCTTGAATAGTACCATTGTTTTAGGGATTCTGGGGCAATGTACTAAAGAATCATACATCTCTCAATGCACAAACCCTATGGAATAATCTAAATGATGTCAATGGGGAGGAATTAGAGGTTGAGGCATCTCCCCCTCAACACTATACTATTATCAAGGAAGTCTTGGGGAACCCTATCTAGGGGTGGATAGAAGGATGGAACCTATATCAGGGAGGAAACATCATAAATGAGTGGGACTAAGTGTACTATGTGTTCCATTATTAACGTGAGTTTGAGACAAATCTAAAGAAATATGAGCTTTATGGGGAGGAATAGTCCTCATAGTTTCATGTCTATCATCACTAGGACATTATTCCATTTCTCTTGATAAGGTGGTCACCAAGAACCAAAAAAATTATTCTTCACATTGGGTAGATTGACATCAACTTGTGGGATCTTTACTATGTTATTGGGATCCTAATAAAAGGATCCATGTATGATGAATTCCTCACCATTGAGAATGTTTATGAGGAAGAGGAGAAGATTCTAGCTGTAGAGTGATCATTTTTGTACTTGGTGTAGGGAACAAGCGAGCACAAACTGGAGATAAAGGAAACCCCATTAAGTAGTGATTTGGGTATTTTTTGAATGAACCAATGAACATGATACTATGGAGGGTCTATTAATGACCTAGGGCACTTTAGCAAGCAAAGGAGCACTCATATGGGAGGATTCTAGTGGCAATCCAGTGGTAGTTATGGGGATACAGTGTGATGCCTTATGCTCCCATGCTTAGCATAGCAAGGTTTATTGATTTTCGAATCTATGGATAGATGTTTCTGGTGTGGGATGAACACATGGGGGTGTGGTTGAGCACCTTAATCATGGAACCGGTGTGGGTGATGAGGCAGTACATCAATCTCATTGTCTAGGTATTAGTGAAGTTGTATAAGGTGCTCCACCATATCAGCCAGGGGAATACTCTGGTCCATGTGATTGGGCCCTTTAATTTTTTATATGGTTTCTTAGACACACACATGGGGGGATATGAATATTCAAACCTAATCTACCTTCATCAAAAACATGTGGTAGTCAATTGTGAACATTGTCAGGAGTTTTACTCTCAACATGGGATCAGTGGATGTGCTATAGAGGATGAGGTTGGAGGACCACTTCATGTTTCACCCATTCATTAATTTCATGGGGATGGTGATTGAATAAAGCATGGGGACTATCGAACATTGGTGATACCACCTGGTCTTTTGAGGCATGGTAATGGTGGTGAGAGTGGATTTCAATGTAATAGGTGATCCATACACCCCACATCAGTTTATGAGGAAATTCCAATTCCTCTAACTGCTAACCCTAATAGTTTACAAAACATTGTATAAAAACACCAACCCTCGGTCCTCTAAAAGATCTGGAGCATGTTTATGTGAAAAGATGGAGAATAGAAGAAATAGTTTTCACCACCTATCTCTACTTACTGGATAACCCATGACTACATGAAGATTTGGTAAAAAACAAATCCTAGGAAAATTATGAGTTAGTGAGCCACTCATAATGATGAAGGATAGGTCCCACAACTATGGTGTCAATGAAGAGTGTCTGTTGGGGCACACCACAGAGGTAGGTTCAGTCCAATGGGTAGAGAAGTAGCTATAAAGCTATAAATCCTTAGCCTGACACAAGTGGAAGCTACATGGAGGGGATCGGAAAAAAGATATATGATCTGAGTAAATTGGTTATTGGAGGAATTCATACCCTTTGGGTAAGTCCTAATGGTGCACATATAACATCTGGAAAAGTGTTTTCACTGCCTAAAATTCCTCAGTGATGCTATATTTCCTGATACATGGGAGAGCTTAAGGGTCTACAGACAAATCACCACTATCTATGGAATATACCAACACCTCAACACAGATGTGATATTCCTCATTGGGTTGGGAAACACCAGGTTGGGCTTCCATATCCCCCGATCTAAGGAGATTCAGTATATAACAGATTTGGGTCACTTGGTCCAATCTCAAGGCATTGTGTTCCACCTAACCAGTTGAGTAAAGGTTCTTATGAGAATAAAATTTTCATTACACCTCCTAAAAAGTTATTTATCCACTCTCATGCCATCATAAGAGGTTTTAGGAAGCAATTCCTATTGTGATTAATATGGGGATGGAGGTCAAAATGTTTATTAGGTAAATCCTATGATATTGAGTGAATTGAATATTACCCAACCCTTAGAAATATTTTCAAACTCCATTTTCACTTTTTGATGAATCCGTAAGAATAAAGGATGGGGAGGTTCATGATGGACCTTCGATATATGGAGAAGGAGGCCTAACCTTTAAGGGGTGAGTGGGGTCCTTTCCTAGATATCATGGCCACAGGCAGCCAACCATTGATAGAAGTGGTTCCAGAAACCATGTAAAAAATAACTAGAGATGTACTGTTTCTAACGGGATTTATCTTGAATCCATCTAAGTTATTCTTTGGTCTATACAATTACTATAATAATCTAACCCTTTCCATATTTATTTTTGTTTTTTCCTCTTATAGGTCATTCCTAGCTAACCCTATGTTCTAAATTATAGTTCAAACTGTATTTGAAGCTCATCCATCTATGGTGATTCTTGAGCATAGGGAAGTAGTGCTAGAATCAGTCACCCCTTTGATGAGGGTGGTCGAGGAGGATATAGTGGATGAGCCTGCCATAGAATCACTGCAAAAGGTGGCTTCTATAGCCTAAGACTCAATAGATTTGGAGGATATCATTCTGGTGACCGATGTAATCGACAATGCTATAATTACAACACCTATATTGGAAGCACCACTGATGATAGTTGTTGGAGATGAGGTATCAACGAAGGTGGTTGAGAATGTTCCACCAATTGAGAAGGTCAAGGGGGATGTTGTGGATAATCCTACCTCGAAGACAATGTATGAGGTAGATGAGGCTCATGTCAAGGATCTCACTGTAGATGAGGTGTCTCGTGAGGATCTATTTCAACTAGAACTGGGGTTATCCTTCATATGGTCTAACCTATTAATGATCTATACACTGATGTGTTGGTTTTCTTTCCTCTATATGAGAATTCACAACTTATGGACATTGACGATTCTATAATGAGGAGAACCGAGTCATCTAACAGAAGGCATGGTGGTATGTGTAGAACTTCATCAGCTGAACACAATTGGTTGACCTGTCAAACAAAGTGGGATTCCTCAACCATTTTATTATTAGTCTAAGGAATGGTAGGGTAGAATCTAGTATCCTCTATTCACTAGTTCATGACTTCCTTATTGAATAGGAATATGCATGTTGGAATGATTTTGACTTTTTATTTTATAATAATAAAGCTAAGGGAACTCATGATCTCTAGAAAGATTAAGAGGATATCACTTTCCTATAAGGGATGGTGCAGGAGCATGCATCCATCAACATTGCTTAAGAAGATATCATCATCCATTTAAGGGATCAATTTGCGGATACTTATTATATGTAAGTCCCTGACATTAAACATTACACAATCTTGATTTTTAGTAAATAAATTACTTTCTTTCACATTGCTGTTCTTTTTAGGTTTCATGTTTTAAGAATTAGGTCATAACTCATACATGAAAAATCATGAAATAAAAAAGCTATCAATTCTAATAAGTATCCATTTTTACAATAATAAAAAAACTATTAAAATAAAGCATGATCTATTTTCTTTTAAACTCATCATGAATTTAAATTTGACCTCTTCATTTACCTTAAACAACCTTAAATCATGTGAAAACATTTAAAAATGTGGTATAATCACAAAAATATCCATAAGGCATACACAAAGTGGGAAAAATGTTAGTCTTGTAAAAAAATGAAAACCCAAGAAAAAATTAACATAAATTAACATTTTTCACCCTTAATAAGTAGTAAAAACATTCCATTAAAATAATCTCAATTCTGTTCCTTTTTGTATTCATATGATTACCATAAAATGAATAACAAGTATAGATAACACATAAAGGTAACTTGGGACAAAATTATACTTTTCATTCAGACAAATGGAATACCAGGTGGTATAATTACATACATTTCACTCTTACAAATGGAATAACCATATGGTATAGCTATATACCCAATGCATTAGAGGGATATCATGGACCCATCCATCATTGGTTTATCACAGAACCACTCATCATTGGGTTATCATGTAACCACCCGTTGAATGAACAAGTAGCATTATATAATCACAACACATAACATCTTTTAAATTTCAACATGCCACTATTAAAATTTCATTTTTACTCATAAGAAAACATTTCAAGTTGTTGAAATAATCAATAAATTTTAAAACCCCATTTTAAACATTTTAATATAGATTTTTAAATCAAAGTGTCTTATACCACTTTGAAACATTTGAATCATAAGACCATGAAATAATTAAATTTAATAAAAATTTATATAACATGAGAATAAATAAAATCATGATATGATATGTCAAAGGTACTATATATACACTGTATGAAAGGATTTGGGTCTATAAAATCAAAATATTCCTCAATTAAAGGAGATTGAGATGAAAACCCCTTCAAATATCATATCTTTTCTAAGAAAAAATATTTTAAGTGTATTAACTATAAATGAAAAATAAAACTAGTTTAAATACAATATAAGAAAATAAAAATTCATTTCACACATAATCTTAGCATGACATAATCAATTAAGTATAAGTTTAACAAAAATAACTGAAATTGAGTTAAGAATACCCTTACCTTAAGTCTGACTTGTCACATTTGTTCGTTAGCATCCTGAATAATAAAATTATGTTAATTATTTAATTTATTGTGAAAAAATTAAAAGTATATTATTCCTTTTATATCAATTATTACCATTTAATAAAAATTACTTTATTATTTAAGTTCACATCAAAGGCTTTGATGAAATTCGGTACTTGAGTCCATATTGAATTTGGTAAGTCCATTATGGTATAATATTTCATCATTCCATAATATCCATAATAATATTAATGAAATAATTATAAAATTTATAATTAAATTATACTTTTAAATCCATCCATTGCACATGGACATGATAAATGAACTATGTTACAATCATGGAGAAGGTAAGTCGTATATATGCGTGAGTAATGTTTTAATTTTTCAATGATCATTATGGAAAGAAGGTAAGTATAATTTTATCATTACATAATGATAATAATATTTTAAATATAATATTAATTATATAAATATACTTATATATATCATTCAATTGATGTGGTGATGAAAAGTGAACTACATCGCTTCATGGAGGTGATAATTCACACGTATGCACAAACTACGTTATCATTTTTCTATACATGGAATGGTTAGAACATAAATGATATATTAACTTTTTAAAATGATAATTATTTCATTAATATCATATATAAATATTAATTACATTTTTATAACTAGTGTCGGGAGACAATGATGGAAAACAAAATACATCAGTTCATGAGGTGGTAGTCCTCCATACACACGAATGATTATTTACTTTCCAAATTCATGGAATTGAAGATGGATATAGGTCACGGAACTAACATAATAACCTATAATTATATTTATGATAATTTATTTATAACATTATCATGGTTGAATAATGTTTGAGGGATGTGTCAGAATAAAAAAAACAGAAATACTTGATTTAAAATGATACCTCTTCTTTAGATAATCTTTTTTTCTTAACACCTTATGTGACCACTAGGGGGGGTGTTATACTGAATATAAGACCTATAAAATGTGTTTAGGGACTCTATTAAAGTATTATTGTAGTTATTGTATAAACCAAAATGGATTTTATGTTTGAATAAAAAGGAATAAGATGTTTCCTTTTATAAGAGAAGAGAGGGGAACTCTTGGAACTTCTCAAAATATTAAATTAATATAAATTCATATGCAATAAAAAACACTGAAAACTGATTTATTTTTAATATAATTTGATTATGGGTCTAAATACCTTCATAAAATAAAAAATAGATATGTTTTTACTAAATTTATACACTAATATTTTGGTTTTAACCCTTATTTAAACCATTTAGTTCTTACAGTGACAACGTGTGTTTTTATTCATTAAAGGTTAATGCAGTTACTATAAAATTACAAATTAAACATAAATTATTCTTAGAATAAATTTTAAATATTACCCCAATGATATGGCAGAATGTAATATTTTTATAAATTTTATATCATTTAATAAATTATTATATATTTTAAAAAATCATTAATGTCAATTTTGATACTATTCATTACATTGACTTTTACAAAAAAAATACAAATATATATATTCATAAAAACTCGTTTATTACCTCAATAATATATATATTTCATCTAAAATTTTTTAGATATTAATTATTATATTTGATTTACCATTTTAATATCATTTATTTGATATATCCATTAATTTAATAATTATTGTTTCATTATTATGAAAACCATTAAGTTAATTATTTATTCACTATAAATAAAAAATAAATTACCATGATGAATATAAAAATTTTAACTTTAAAAATAACTGTTATTGTAAAACATACCTTCTGGATGACCATATATTAAAAATGGTGTACTTATAAAAATATTACTGTGTCAAGTAAGACTTTTCTTAAAATAAAATACTATAAGAGTATTAAAGTCATCCAAGTGGCTGAAAGAGGTCATAAGTTCTTCCAAAGGATGATTTTTTTCTGAAAATAACACATTTAATAATATTAGTACAAGATTTAGGGTAATTTTCTAATCCTTATCGTAATTATTTTTACCCTTAATTAATTGATTTACCTATTACCGTGGTTACTGAAATTAATAAAGTTTCTATTCATAATGAACAAAATAAAAGGGACAAATTAAATAAATTTTTAACTTATTATTAAAAATATTTAATCATTTTTTTAATATTAAAAACACATAAAGGTCTAAAATTAATTTAAAATTAATCTCATCGATGGGGCGAGAAAGCGGGTTTTTAATGTGGAAATGTTCAAAAGCATGAAATGTTTTTATATCCAAATTCAATATGAAATGAATTATAATAACCTAAATTGGATTAATAAATTTATAATTTTTCTAATTTTACTTTAAACCGAATATAAAATATAATTTAACAATATGGATCCATTATATGAAAAGTCAGCTTTTAATTAAAATGTAGTATTTTTTACTATTCATTAAAAATAAAACATTTCAAAAAAAATACAAAAAATTAAACCAAAGTAAATTATGATATTAAAAATTTAAAAATTAACTTTATTATTTCAAATAAAATTTATAAAATTGTAAAAAATTATTTTTAAAACAAGTGTGCCATCAAAAGGTTGTAAAAAAGAATTTAGAAAAATATAACTTTTTATACATAAAATTAGAATTATTTTTATATCCTATTTAGAAAAACAATAGCACGAATGTTAAACACTATATTGATTATATTATTTATATATTTTTTAATATAATCCATCAAATGTGATTTGTTAATTTATTAGTATAAAACAATCTTTTCACATTTAAATAGTTTTTCACAAAAATATTTCCTTTTTAAAAAGTGTTTTATTTTCATTTATAATTAATTTTTTATCAATTAATTAATTATTTGTACATTAGTATGATATATTTCCATTATTAAGTTAATAATATTCATACCCTCTATTCTAATTACTAGTTTATAACGGTAAAAAATAAATAATAATATTTTGTTATTCTTTTAAGCTTGATGTGGCATATCACGTACGCTATCAAACATTGTGTTTCCTTATCAAAATCAAGAGATGTTACATTCTCCCCACATTTATTTAATTTCATCCTCAAAATTTTAACTCTGGATTGGTATCCTGGATTTTGGCTGAAACTTGTTTTTTCAAATAAGTCACTTTTTGGGTTAGTGATAACTGATCTGGATTTTTTCTGATAGAACCAGTGGTCCACCTGGTTCAGTTCGAAACCAAATATCAAAAACATCCAATAATAAACTACAGAATAGAATTTAGTAGGTGCGAAGTAATCTCACAAACCTCAGAAAATGGATTAATCAAAATTCCACTTTAAAATAAAGATATAGAAATACAAATGTCACATGAGATAACACATAGTAGGGAACCATGTAGGAAAAAAAGGACACTGAAGAGAGAAATAACTATCAGGTTTTGATGGAGAGTAATAGAGAACACCTTCATGATATAAAGTAAATAAATAAAAAAACTATAAATCTGTGATTAGTTAAAAGGTCATTGATTTCTCAGTAAGAAGTATAATGAGATAAGGTTTTTTTATGTTTTTATTTAAAAATTATTTTCATAGAATTTAGGAATTACTTTTCCATATATACTAAGAAAAAAGGTAGGTATACTTAATTGAAGAGAATATTTTTATCCTTTAACCAATTTCCACTATAAACTCTCCTTCTTCTCGAAATGATGAGTATTAATTTTATTTTCCTAGATTTAAAAACTAAAATAAAATTTTATGAATAAAAAAATCCAAAAAATATATAAAAACATTTTCCTCCTATCTTGTGAAATTAACCGAACAAAAATGGTTAGTATAAGATAAAAATTTTCTATAAAAATAATAAACCTTTATATGATAAAAACTAATTCAATCACCAAAATTCAAAATTAATACCCAAAGTTCAACATAGATCATTCAACTACCCTTAAAATTCCTAAAAAAATATTATAGAATAAGATTAAAACCTAAAAATTAGACTGATTTGATCACATATACTTCCAATATTTATTTTAACATTAATATCTAAATAAGATCAATTATTCTCAATGTAATATACTTAAATGTAATTTAATACATGACATAATCTCCAAGATATTATAATTATTTCTATAAATAACATAAATCACCATAAAATTATATATTCTTATAAAAGATAATTCAACCTTTATTCCTAAAATAAAATCTAATAGTATCAAATTTAGTTCCCAAAATAGTGAGTGTATTCTGAATTAACATTATTAACTTATTCACCAAATCATTTTCCAATCCAAAATTTTCAAAAATGAACTTATTCATCATCCATAAAATCATTAAACTAAAAAGAAAAATCCATACTAAATAAGAATTCATGTAGGCCGATGGTAGGTGATGTACCCTTATCACCCTTAAGTTTTTGGTTCAATTCCCACAAACTTGATATATGTAACATGTTGTCACACAGTCTACGGGTTGTGCTTTTTCTAAAAACAAAATTATTATAAAATACCAAAAAATATGATAAAATCCTCAAAAATGGACTTAATATGTTTTAACCTCAATTTTTATATTATACCTTTAATTTTTCATCCCAAAATAACCCATAATTACCCAAAAAATGAACGTATCCCAAAATACCATTAGTCACCTTAAAATTTTATCACATAAAGCCACAAAAGGGGTTTCTAAAACATTTATCATATGATCAAACTTAAAATTATAAAACCATGATGATATCTATAACTCTTAATAAAACATCCTAATATCCAAATTTTTTTAAACTATCCTCTGATACCAACTATAAGGCCCCAAACTTAAACATTATATAATCTTCAGTTTTAGTAAAGAAATTACTTTCAGTCACATTGATGATTTTTCAGGTTTATATATTTAGAGAATTAAACCATATATCATATAAAAATAATAATAAAATAATAAGTGGTTACATCCAATAAGTATCCATTTTCCTCGTAATATAAAACTATTAAAATAAATCATGACCTATTTTCCTGAAAACTCTTCCTGACTTTCAACTTGACCACTTCCTTTCCATTACTCATCCTTAAATCCTACGAAAAACATTTAAAAATGTGGTATGAGAACAAAGATCTGAGTAAGGGATACACAAAGAAAGAAAATTTTTAGTCCTATGAAAACATCAAAACTCACGAAAACATTATCATAAATTAATACTTTTCACCATTAAGAGGTAGTAAATACTTTCCTTTTAAAATAATATCATTGCTTACCGTTTTGAATTAACAAGATTACCATAAAACCCATAAAAAGTATAGATAACACATAAATTATCTTGTGACATAATTATAATTTTAATTTATACAAATGGAATAAAAATAAATTCAAATTCCATACATGTAACTTTTACAAATTTAATAACCATACGATCGACTTCTATAACCAATGCATTGGAGGGATATTGCAGACCGACC
Source organism: Viscum album (assembly GCA_963277665.1). Lineage (NCBI taxonomy): Eukaryota > Viridiplantae > Streptophyta > Magnoliopsida > Santalales > Viscaceae > Viscum > Viscum album. Next base: position 2,054,865,490 of record OY728157.1, on the reverse strand, counting down.
CATCATTGGTTTATCACAAAACCACCTACCATTGGTTTATCATGTAACCAAATTTCAATTGTCTAAGTACCATTATATAATCATAACACATAAAAGTATACAATTTTCAAACTTTCACTTTTAAAATTTCAGTTTTACTTATAAGAAAACATTATAAGTTATAGAATTAATCAATACATTTTCAAAACCTATTTTAACAGTTTAGATAGATATTTTAAATTCAAAGTGTCCTATACCACTTTGAAAAATTTGAATCATAATCCCCATGAAGTAATATCATTTATAAAACTTTAAATGACATGAGAATAAATAAATTCATGATATGATATGTCAAAGGGGTTGTATATACACCTCATAAAATTAGGTGGGTGTATAACATCAAAATATGTATTAATGAAAGGAGAATGAGACGAAGTCCCTCAAAAATATCATTTCATTTATAAAAAATAATCATTTATGTGTATTGGTTGTAAAAACACATAAAAATAGTGGTAATATAATATAATATAATCAAAATTTACTTCACACATAATCTTAGTACTAAATAATCAATGAAGTAGAATTTTAACTCAGAGAAAGGAAATTCATTTAAGAACCCCCTACCTTGAGTCTGGCTTGTCACATACATTTTTTATCTTCCTGAATAATAAAAATAGGTTAATTATTTACTTTATTGAGAAAATTTTAAAATATTATTATTTCTTTTATATCAATTATTACCATATTATAAAAATTACTTATTAATTTTTGTTCACAACGGTAAATTCGATAATATTTGGTACTTGAGTACAAAATGAATTTGGTAAGTAGATTATGGTCAAAGAGGTCATAATTACATCATATAAAAAATAATATTCATGACATAATTTTCACCTTTATAATTAAATAATAATTTTAAATCTATCCATTACATATGGATATGAAAAATGAACTACGTTACAATCATGGAGACGGTAGTTCGTACGAACACATGTGTAACATTTTAATTTTTCAATGATAATTATGGAAGGAATGTAAGTATAATATTATCATTACAGAATTATAATAATATTATAAATATAATATTAATTTTCTGAATGTACTTATATATATCATTCATGTGATGTGGTGATGAGAAATGAATCACATCTCTTTGTGGAGGTGATAATTCACACTTACACACGAATGACATGATCATTTTTATATGAATGGAAAATTAAGAACTCAAATGATATATTAAATTTTAAAAATTATAAATGTTTCATGAATATAATATATAAACATTAATTTCATCTTTACAACTTTTCCTGGGAGGTTGTGATGGAAAACTAATTAAATCAGTTCACGAGGTGGTCTTCTGCCGTACACATGAACAATTTATTTCTTTCCCATTTTATGTAATTAGAGATGGATATAGGTCATGAAACTAAAATAATAGCATATAATTATATGTAGTATACTGGATTTATTATTTTATCATGGTTTAAGAATGTTTTAGTTATGTTTAATAACAAACAAAACATAAATACTTGATTAAAAATGACATCTATTCTTTAGAAAATCACCTTTTCTTAACACCTTAACACCACTAGGGGTGATGTTTTCACTAATATAATACCTATAGAATGTGGGGTGGGAGTATAGTAAGGGTTTTGGGAAGGTATTTTTTTTAAAAATGGTTTTTAAGTGTGATGAAAAAGGAGGAATAGGTGTCCTTTTATAATATAGGAGAGGGCACTCTTGGAAATTCTCAAAATATTAAATTAAAATAAATTAGATTCCTTTTGAAAAAGGGTAAAAAGTGAGTTATTTAGAATATAAGATGATTATAAGTCAACATAACTGAATAAAACAAAAATTATATATTTTATGACTAAATTTATACCATTATCTTTTGGTTTTAACCATTATTTAACACTACTAGAAAAACAGTTATTTGTGACGGGGCATTTGCGACGGGGGCCCGTCCCAAATAGCCCGTTGCTGAAAACGGCGTCGCAACAACACTTATTTGCGACGGGCCCGTCGCTGAAGCCTTTTTTTGCGACGGTCATTCTCCCCGTCGCAAATAGTATTCCGTATTTTTGTAAAAAACTTTTAAAATAGTTTTTGCGACGGGACCCGTCGCAAAAGGTATTTGCGACGGTACCGTCGCAAAAACTATTTTAAAAAAAAATAAAAAACTATTAATAATACTAGTATTTGCGACGGGCATAGTATCCTGTCGCAAATACTATAAATAGTTTTTGCGACGGATCCCGTCGCAAAAACTATTTTTTAAAAAAAAATAAAAAACTATTAATAATACTAGTATTTGCGACGGGCATAGTATCCCGTCGCAAATACTATAAAAAAATAAAAAAAAATAAATTATTAATAAATTATTTTAATTAATATAATAATAGAATTATAATTCACAAATAAAAATAATTAATTATTTTAATTAATATAATAATAATAGAATTATAATTCAAAAATAAAAAATAATAGAATATTAATAAATGATTTAATTAATATAATAATATTAGAATTATAATTCATAAATAAAAAAAATATTAATAAGTTATTTTAATTAATATAAAAATAATAGAATTATTTTACATTCAAATATTAAAATAATTCAAGTATTACAATAAATATAATTAAATTTTAATATTATAAAATTTTAATATATATATATATTTTAATATTATAAAATATAAATAATATTATTATTCATATTAATATTGTTATTTAAAAATATAATATTATTAATATTTTATAATGAGACAAAAACTAAGAATAGAAAAAAAATATTTTGATTTCCCAAATTTTATAACATAAATACAAATTCTAATCTGAAGGAGGGGGGAGGTGGGGGATCTGCAGATGGTGGTGGAGGAAACTCCATCCCTAAAGCATGAGTGAGTCGACGCATGTACTCCATCTGCTCCTGATGCTGCTGCTGCCACCGACTCGTCTGCTCCTCGTACAACTGCTGCTGGCGTCGACGCTCCTCCTCATGCTGCTGACGCATCTGCTCCTGCTCCTGTCGGAGACTCTCTATTTGTGCAGTCTGAGATCGCAACTGATCCTCATACTGTGTAGTAGAAGAAGATGCACGAGCTCCTCTCGAGCTGGACGCCGACATCGCAGCACTGCCATAATAATCTCCGGGAGTCAGTCGAGAGCCGATACCAACTACCCGGCCCTTCTCGAAGGCATACTGGGTGGCCTGCATCCATGACGCCTCATCAAACTGACGGGCAGTGGTCTGATCTGATGACTCGGCCTGACTCTTAGGCCGGGTCTGTGACGCTGCGGCCTCATATGACTCCTATAGTTGCAATTTAAAATTAAAATTTTGAATATATTATATGCAGTTAATTTTTAAACTTGAAAACAAATAATACTGACCACGATGTGATGCTGATGATCAACTCTGAGCTCCCCAGTAGCAGGATCACTATACATCCTCCGATATACGTCGTACTCTGTAATATCGGGGTGCTCGACAGCCTATAAGAATAAAAAATAAACTGTTAATATTTATAGTTATATAAAATATTTATAAATAATGTACGTACTAGATGCTGTCTATGAGTACTGAAAGAACGACTCCCAGCTCGATGAGTCACCTCCTATCTCCCCCGATTCTGCCTCCCCACCGATGATCTCCTTTGAAAGGCACCACTCAACCAGTGCGCACATAATCCATCCCATACATGGGATGAAATATACTCTGGTCGGTGTGCTCTACATGACTCCTCAAAATCTGACACTCATGCTTTCTTCATCGCAGCTTTTCTTAAATTGTGCAAAAACTGACGAAGGCGATCACGCATGGCCACCTCCCATGCCTCGTGGATGGCGTCACGCATGGTATCCTCGATTGGATACCATAAACCCTATAAATAAATCAAAATATCAAGTTAGAAATGAAATAATTTTCAAAATAAAAATTATTTATTTACGTACGTACCAACCAATGGCCGAACATGGCCTACTGCACATCAATGGGAATCTGCTCCCATATGGTCCATGGCTGAGAGAAATAGTTGCGCAAAATAGCGCTGCCCTGTCCGACTGCTATATGCGGAAAACTTAAAAAATAATAAACATTTATTATGTGAATAGATTAATGAAATCTTAGTCAAATCCACAGGTTATCACACAGGTTATCACACCTCCGTGTGCGTGGATCAAACCCAAGATGTGGACGTCGCTCGGGGACGGGGTCAGGAATCATCAATCGTGCAAGACCGCGCCCCCTCCGCGTACTCCCTGGAGCGCCTGCAGGCTGAGGGTCATCTGTCAGCAACGCATACACATCGAAAGTCAGGTCAGCATCCGCCAACTCACGAAATGTGGCCTCGTCCATCTGAAACAGAAAATGTTAATGTTAGCAAATAATTGATAATTACTATTATATATACATATATACATATATACATATTATGATTTTATATAAATACCATGGAATGATATCAGTGTTCATCTTCATCATCATCTTCATATATGTCAATGTCATCTTCATATTCCTCCTCAACATCATCGATATCCATTCGAGTTACAGTTGCTTCATCTCTTACCATTTCAAATTCATATGTGACATCATTAATATCATCGTCATCACCGACTCTTAAATGTGGGGTGTCGTCATCGATACTCATGTCTCTTTGTAAAAAAGATTGATTTTGAGTACTCTCTTGAAAAACTTCAATTCTTTGCACATCAGTGAAAGCACATTCACTTTGACTAAACTGATTGTCTCGAATTTTGATTTTTATTATACTCCACCAATCAGTCAAGTCTCTTGATGTTGCACAATACTTTGCATAATAAACTTTATATGTCTGTTGAGCCAATAAGAATGGTTCATTTACTACGAGAACACTTTTACATTTAATATCGATGATTCCATGAGTCGGATGAACACGCATGCCTCTCTCTGTATCCAACCACCGACATTTGAACATGGTTATGTAATGTTGTCCAAGATAACAGAGTTCAATGATTTCATCAAGTATGCCATAAAAGTCAACTTCATGTTCTCGATGATGAGATCCTATCAAGCTAACTCCACTATTCATTGTTTTTTTCGATTCCCCATATGCATGTGTGTGGAATCAAAATCCATTCACCACATATGCATTATAAGTTTTAACAAGTTTGGAAGGTGGGTTACTCAATACACACAGCCGTTTGTCAATTTTATCAGCATGTCGAGACACCTGAAAATTTGTGAAATAATTATCAATATAGTAAACTATACATTGAATGAGTTTCTAAAAGATAAATAATTTATGTTACCAGTTTTTGAAACCACTGACAGAAATTTTTCAGTCGACGTTCTTCGAGAGCAGCTGCTGTAATTTGTGGAATTTGTTTCCTGATATGATTATCATACAACATATAAAAACCAAAGTTATTTACTATAACATAAATGATAGAATAAGTGATATAAACACTTACAGTACAACTGATGTCATCTCTTCACAGTTGAGCAGAACATACGTATGAGCTCTCTGATGTTCATCATCTGAAAGCCAGCGTTCATAAACTCCACCAAAACCAAGCTCTGACTGGTTGAAAATAGATAATTGACTGTCGATTTCATCAATATTCCTCTCGTTCCGTCCCATTCGGTTGTGTTTTGAAGGATACTCAGATTCAAAATAATGGGAGCAGAAAAAAGATATTTCCTCTTGCAAATAAGCTTCTGCAATAGATCCTTCAACAGATGCTTTGTTACATACTTTTCTTTTCAATTTTTGCATGCATCTTTCAAATGGGTACATCCATCGAAACTGTACCGGACCTCCACATTTGGCTTCATATGGCAAATGTAACATCAAATGTTCCATTGAGTCGAAGAAAGACGGCGAAAATATTTTTTCCAGTTTACATATAATTACAACAACATCTTTTTCAAGTTTGTCTAGAGCATCATAATCTGCCGTAGCCGCACAAATTTCCCGAAAAAAATGAGACATGTCTGTTATGGAATCCCAAATCACAGAATTCAACAGACCTCTTAATCCAATGGGTAGAAGTCTCTCCATATAACATGACAATCATGACTTTTTAATCCAGTAATATGACCATTCTTTACACATCTACCCAAATTAGAAGCACAACCATCTGGAAGTCTCAAATCTACAATCCACTGACAAAATAATAAATGGTTTTCTTTATACAGTGTATAAGCTGCTTTTGGTTTCAGTAAACTTTCTGTTCTGACATTCTCAAATAGTTCCAATTCTGGACGCCTGTAAATTTGGGCAAGATCTAAACGTGCATTTACATTGTCTTTGCTCTTTCCTGGCGTATCCAAAACTGTATGAAACAAATTATCAAAACAGTTCTTCTCAATATGCATGACATCTAACATGTGTCGGACCAACAGATCAGACCAATATGGAAAATCCCAAAATATGCTACGTTTAATCCAATTGTGTTCTTTCCCAAAACCAGAAATTTTCTGTTGGTTTATTGTGGGACCAAAAGTGATGGGAGGTAATGAAAATACAACTGATTTTAACTCCGAACCTGATAGCATTTTTGGAGGTCCATCCCTTTCAACTGTTCCTTTTATGAAATGAGATCTGTTTCTGCGAAAAGGATGATCAGCTGGAAGAAATATGCGATGACAATCAAAATAACAAGGTTTCTTTCCATGAATGAGCATAAATGCTTTGTTCTCTACCATACAGTAAGGACATGATTTCTGACCATGTGTACTCCAGCCAGATAACATCCCATAAGCCGGGAAGTCACTTATTGTCCACATCAATGCTGCTCTCAGTATGAAATTTTGTTTCGTTGCAACATCATATGTACTGACACCAGTACTCCACAATAAATTTAATTCATCAATCAATGGCTTCAAATAAACATTAATATTTTTCTTCGGATGTCCTGGAATTAGTAAAGTCAAAAAGATATATGGCTCCTTCATCAACATCCATGGAGGTAAATTGTATGGAGTTAAAAAAACAGGCCAACATGAATATTGACTACCATAAGATCCAAACGGACAGAAACCATCAGTGGAAAGGCCCAGTCGAACATTTCTAGCTTCTAAAGCAAAGGATGGATGCACTCTATCAAAATGTTTCCATGAATCACCATCGGCTGGATGATTCAAGCTTTTATCGGTTGAAATATTCGCTTTATGCCATGAAATCATTGTCGCTGTATTCTTAGACATGAATAAACGCTGAAGTCTGGATGTAAGCAGAAAATATCTCAACTGTTTTACAGGAATCAAACCAGACTTCCCGTGTTGTCCTTCTTTATATCTCAGTTGCCCACATGTAGGACAACTATCCAACGACTCATTTTCCCCAGAATATAAAATGCAGTCATTTGAACATGCATGAATCTTCTGACAAGTAAGTCCCAAATTTCGAACCAGCCTCTTACTCTCATAGTAATTTGCAGGTAAAACATTTCCTTCGGGTAACAGTGTTTTCAGAAAAGAAAATATCTGGTCAAAACAGGTGTTTGACATTCCGTTATCTGATTTGATAGCCATAAATTTTGCAACTGCTTCTAATTTTCTCATCTTGCAGCCAGGATATAATGCATCCTCAGCAGATTTCAACAACTCATAAAATTCAGACAGTGCCAACTCAGGATTTGAAGCTATATCAGCCGAAGTTTCTGTATGTTGAACAGATGAACCTGCAACATCATGTACTAAATCTTGAAACCGGGATGGATCCGGAATCAAGTTGGTATTACCTGCTCTGGAACTGCGTTCACCGTGTTGATACCAAAAAACATAATCTGGTTGAAAACCAAAACGCAAGAGATGTTCTCCCATTTTGTCAAACGTGTCAAACGTTCTCAATGCACATTTTCTGCAAGGGAATTTTATTTTTCCTTCTGAAACAAATTCTGAATTTGATGCCGCAAATGATAAAAAAGTCTTCACACCCTCAACATATACTGGATTTAAACCAGAACCGTTTGGATTTCTACGTTGATTTGTCCATATGCGGTCACCAAATAATGATTGTTGACGACCTCGTTGTTCCATATTTCTCTATAAAATATAAAAGCATTACTGGTTTTGAATAATTTGTTAGAAAAACACTCAAGTACAGATTGAATATATTGAGAATAAAGCAAAACATGTTACAAATATTGATAATTATTACTAATTATTGGTAATTATTACTAACTATTGGTAATTATTGGTAACTATTGGTAATTATTGGTAACTATTGGTAATTATTGGTAATTATTACTAATTATTTCTAATTATTACTAATTATTGGTAATTATTACTAATTATTGGTAATTATTACTAATTATTGGTAATTATTACTAATTATTGGTAATTATTGGTAATTATTGGTAAGTATTGTTAATTATTGGTAATTATTGGTAATTATTACTAATTATTACTAATTATTGGTAATTATTACTAATTATTACTAATTATTGGTAATTATTACTAATTATTGGTAATTATTACTAATTATTGGTAATTAATACTAATTATTGGTAATTAATACTAATTATTGGTAATTAATACTAATTATTGGTAATTAATACTAATTATTGGTAATTATTACTAATTATTGTTAATTATTACTAATTATTGGTAATTATTACTAATTATTGGTAATTATTACTAATTATTGGTAATTATTACTAATTATTGCTAATTATTACTAATTATTGGTAATTATTACTAATTATTGGTAATTATTACTAATTATTAGTAATTATTGGTAATTATTACTAATTATTACTAATTATTGGTAATTATTACCAATTATTGGTAATTATTACCAATTATTGGTAATTATTACCAATTATTGGTAATTAATACCAATTATTGGTAATTATTGGTAATTATTACTAATTATTGGTAATTATTGGTAATTATTGGTAATTATTGGTAAATATTGTTAATTATTACTAATTATTGGTAATTATTACTAATTATTGGTAATTAATACTAATTATTGGTAATTAATACTAATTATTGGTAATTAATACTAATTATTGGTAATTAATAATAATTATTACTAATTATTGGTAATTATTACTAATTATTGGTAATTATTACTAATTATTGTTAATTAATACTAATTATTGGTAATTAATACTAATTATTCCTAATTATTACTAATTATTACTAATTATTACTAATTATTAGTAATTATTGTTAATTATTGTTAATTATTACTAATTATTACTAATTATTACTAATTATTACTAATTATTAGTAATTATTACTAATTATTAGTAATTATTACTAATTATTAGTAATTATTACTAATTATTAGTAATTATTACTAATTATTAGTAATTATTACTAATTATTAGTAATTATTACTAATTATGAGTAATTATTACTAATTATTAATAATTATTACTAATTATTGGTAATTATTAATATTTATTATTAATTATTACTAATTATTGGGAATTATTAGTAATTATTACCAATTATTGGTAATTATTGGCAATTATTACTAATTATTGGCAATTATTACTAATTATTGGCAATTATTACTAATTATTGGCAATTATTGGTAATTATTGGCAATTATTGTTAATTATTACTAATTATTGGTAATTATTGGCAATTATTGGTAATTATTGGCAATTATTGTTAATTGTTGGTAAGTATTGTTAATTATTACTAATTATTGGAAATTATTGGTAATTATTACTAATTATTGTTAATTATTACTAATTATTACTAATTATTACTAATTATTGGTAATTATTACTAATTATTGGTAATTATTACTAATTATTACTAATTATTGGTAATTATTACTAATTATTTGTAATTATTCCTAATTATTACTAATTATTGGTAATTATTACTAATTATTGGTAATTAATACTAATTATTGGTAATTAATACTAATTATAGGTAATTATTACTAATTATTGGTAATTAATACTAATTATTGGTAATTAATACTAATTATTACTAATTATTACTAATTATTGGTAATTATTCCTAATTTTTCCTAATTTTTCCTAATTTTTCCTAATTTTTCCGAATTTTTCCGAATTTTTCCTAATTTTTGGTAATTTTTGGTAATTATTGCTAATTATTGGTAATTATTGGTAATTATTGGTAATTATTGGTAATTATTGGTAATTATTGGTAATTATTGTTAATTATTCCTAATTATTCCTAATTATTCCTAATTATTACTAATTATTCCTAATTATTCCTAATTATTACTACTTATTACTAATTATTACTAATTATTACTAATTATTACTAATTATTACTAATTATTCCTAATTATTACTAATTATTCCTAATTATTACTAATTATTCCTAATTATTACTAATTATTCCTAATTATTACTAATTATTACTAATTATTGGTAATTATTGGTAATTATTACTAATTATTACTAATTATTGGTAATTATTGGTAATTATTACTAATTATTACTAATTATTGTTAATTATTGGTAATTATTCCAAATTATTGGTAAGTATTACTAATTATTGGTAATTATTACTACTTATTGGTAATTATTACTAATTATTGGTAATTATTACTAATTATTGATAATTATTACTAATTATTATTAATTATTGGTAATTATTACTAATTATTACTAATTATTCTTAATTATTGATAATTTTTGATAATTTTTCCTAATTATTAGTAATTAAATGAATAATTATCAATAATTAGGAATAATTACCAATAATTACAAATAATAACATTATTAATATATTTTATTATTAATATTAAAATAATATAATTTTCTAATTTATATACAATTCTCCTTTAATCTGTGTGTTTTCTATCTCCACATACAAATAATACAGGTGAAGACAGCAAACACACAGATGAAAAGAGAATTGTATATATATATAAAATTATATTATTTTAATATTAATAATAAAATAGACTAATAATGTAATAATGTTATTATTCCTAATTATTGGTATTTATTACTAATTATTAATATTTATTCTTAATTATTAAAAAATATTACTAATTATTCCTAATTACCATTAACTATGAACAATACTAATAATTTAAATTTATTAAGTAATAAAACAATGTAAACATAATTAAATTACAACTAATTAAGAATATTTGAAACTAATAAAAAATTAAAAATAAATATTAAATTAAAATGAACATAAATACCTTGAAAATTGATCTGCTCTGATCGTTCTTCAAAACTTTAATATCAGCTCCGGAGAAAAAAATTAAACTGGAGAAAAACTGAACTCTAGAAATATAATTTTGAGAGAAGGAGAAGATAGAGAATGAGAATGAAATGAAAAAAACAGATGAGGGTATTTATAGGTTAGATTATTTGCGACGGTACCCGTCGCAAATACCTTAGCCAACATTTATTACGGTCAACGGGTAAATAGTTATTTGCGACGGGACCCGTCGCAAATAACCACCTGCCGACATACTATTTGCGACGGGGGAATATTCCCGTCGCAAATACCTTTTACCGCCGCCGGTTATTTGCGACGGGAATATTCCCCCGTCGCAAATAAGTTTCCCGCGATTTGGCGCGCAAACCGCGCCAGTTCTTTTACGACGGGGAAAGTTGTCCCGTCGCAAAAGGCTACTTATTTGCGATGGGCAAATAACCCCGTCGCAAATAAGTTTTTAACAGGACTATTTGCGACGGGATTTATTCCCGTCGCAAATGCCCTTTTTTCCCGTAGTGTAATCCCTACAATTCTTACTGCGATAACGTGTGTTTTTACTCTTTGAAGGTTAATATAGTTACTCTAAAATTACAAAAGAAACATAAATGATTCATGGATTAAATTTTAAACCTAATACAAATAGTTTGACCAAATTTAAGAATTTTCTGGAATTTTATATCATTTAATAAAATATTATTTATTTTAAAATATCATTAATGTTAATTTTGACACAATTCATTACATTGACTTGTAAAAAAATTAATAAAAATATATATATTTGAAACAAATATTATAATAAATCCACAATATTTCATGTTAATATAATTTTTTATCACATTAATTATCTCAAATTATATTTGTTTTAATAGTTTTAATTTCATTTATTTGATTTTCCATTAATTTAATAATTACCATATCATCATTGTGAAAGACTTTAAGGTAATTATTTCTTCACTAGAAATTAAAAATAAATTACCATGATGGATATACATATTCTAGATTTAAAAATAATATTTATTTCTAGACATATCTTTTGGAACACCATATATTAAAAATGTTATACTTATTAAAAAAATTAGTGTGACAAGTTTGACTTTTCTTAAAATAAAATACTACAAGGATCTTAAAGTCATCCAAGTGGATTAAAGAGGTCATAAATTAGTCCTAATGATAATTTAAGTCTAAAATAACTCATTTAATAGAATTTTTACATGTTTTAGGGTATTTTTCTAAACCTTGTCATATTTATTTTTATCCTTAATTACCTTATTTACCCTTTATCATGGTAAAAAAAATTACTAGTTACTATTCATATTGAAAAAAATAAAGAGATATATTTACATAATTTTTACCTTATGATTAAAAAATTTCAATACATTTTACAATATTAAAAACAAATAATTTACTAGAATTAATTTAAAATTAATCTCATTGGTGTGGGAAGAAAGCGGGTTTTTAAAGTGAAAATGTTCAAAAGTTTGAATTTTTTTTATAACCAAATTAAAAAAGAAAAATATTATAATTAGATAAATTGGATTAATACATTTATAATTTATTTAATTTTAATTTAAAATATATTAAAATATTATTCAAAATTATAAATAATTTATATGAAAAGTCAGTTTAAAATTAAAATGTAGTATTTTTTACTATTCATCAAAAATAAAACATATCTGAAAAATAAAAAAAATTAATTTTAATCTTTCAAAAATTAAATTTATTTTTTAAAATAAAATATATAAAATTATAAAAATTTATTTTAAAAACATGTGCGCCATCATTATACGGTAAAACTACCTTTAGAAAAATACAGTTTTGTGTGTGTAAAATTGGATTTATTTTTATATCACATTTAGAAAACACATCTTATGAATTTTAAACAATATATTTAATATATTATTTATATATTTAATTAATATAATCCAAAATATGGATCTTTCTTTTATTGGTATAAAACACACTTTTTCACATTAAAATAATTTTTCCTAAAAAAATTTCCTTTTATTTTTAAAGGGGTTTTATTTTAATTTATAATTAATTTATTTCAAAATAATTAATTATATATACATGAGTTGGATATATTTTTATAATTTTGTTAATCTTGTTCATACACACCATTTAAACGAATAATTTATAATGGAAAAATTTAAATTATAATATTTAGTTGTTCATTTAACCTTGATGTGGTGTATCATTTACTATATAAAACAAAGTGTTTCCTTCATGAAATATCATGATTTTAAAGGATATAGAAGTAGAGGAATCTTATTTGGTGATCATGTTCTATGAAGAATAGGATTGGGTTTCCATTAGGGCCTAAGTGGTCGGTTTTATCTTAGTGGAAGAGGCGGCCAACTTTGTTGAGTGACAATAGAATCTAGAGGATACTTAATAGAGGTTGGATGAGCTCAAGTTCTTGATCGTTGAGGATGAACTTTAGGAAATTTTACTTTTTCCTATATTAAATAAGATGCTCCAAAATGCGGATGACCCTTCTAGACCTTTAATGGTTTGTTTTTCATTCTCATATGGTTTCAAATGTTTTCTTTTTCCATATCTTTATCACATTGACAAGAACAGAAATGGTGAATCCCTAAGTCCATGTGAGTTAGGATCAGTGTGAGAAAAAAAGGGAAAAATATGATATTTCTCATTTATATAAGTGTAACATACAAGGATTGAACACTCGATGTCCAAAATTGTTTATCTACTACAGGGAGTGTCTTGGATGAGAATGTTTTAGTGGTGGTGTGATACTCTCTAAACATACAACTTGTATTCTCAACATGCACTAGTCAACAGATGGGGTAATTCTAAGGGTGTTGAATTCTACCTAAACTAAGGGGTGAGGAAGAGTTTTCATCGAGATACAAAGGATTTTAAACACAATGGGGGTGGAAAGATAAATGAGGATAATACTGAAAATGATCGAAACACAGAATCTATTATCACCTTTTCGAGGATATGAAAAAATAAATTAGGTTTGACTGATGAAAATTTTTAAAACAAAAGAGACCTATATCAAATTGTCATTCAAAGTCTTTCGGTGCATGTTCCTACGATGGTAGGTGATCCAGTACAAAATAGGATCATACCATCAAAAGGGGGCCCATTCAAACATGGAGGATGATGGGGATCCATGTCAATGGAGACATAAAGTATGGGGATGAACTAATAAAATGTTTGAATAGAGTTCAACACTCTCATAATTATACCATCGTGGATTTTTATCACATTGGGTAGGAGTATCAGTGTAAAAATTGGTCAGACTCATCTTCCAAGGGGAGAATCATCTCATATTCAGATCAATGATTGGGGAACATGAATGATGGAGTAGGTTAATAGTAATGAATCGAAAAAGTGACTTCTCATGAAAGTGACTACTATTCTTCATTTTTTAATGTGATGAAATGAGGATGATGGATACAGAGTTTAACATCATAAAACAAGAATTATGGACACACAATTTAATATCATATGGTGAGTATGGTGGACAATTAGTTTAATTTCATAGATATAGGATGGTGGAAACATAGTTTAACATTATACAATGAGGATTGTGGTTCTATAGTTGAATGTCATATGGTATGGAAGATGTATTTCATATTTTAACATCATGTTATCAAGATGTGTGATCTGACATGAACAACACTCACCCATCTAATGTGTCTAGGGATTAAAAGGGTAATACAATGGGGGTACTCCTTAGAGGGGCTTGTGAGGGAAAATGATCTTAATATTAGTATCCAATGTTTTTCATGAATTAAGGGGTTCATTGAGCCTAACCAGGATTTTTTTAAGGGTCCATAGTGGAACCCTTATGTATTAGTACCTTTTTATTTTTGTCCCCATATTTTTCCCATGTTGTAGGAGAAACCTGGTAAGTTGATTATGAATATTTCTTAGGTTTCTTTAACAAGTTTTCAATTAGATATATTTTTGTGAATTTTTAATTTTGAAAGTTTAAGGTCATACCATTTGGACAAAGAAGTTTCGCATATATTAGGTTCATAATGCTCAGACCATAAATCTTAGTTTAATGTCATAGATTTGGACCACACTGTTTCAAATAGATTGAATTCATAATCATTGGACCTACATTGGATTTATCCTAGAAATTTTTTCATGACACTATACGATTCAAAACTAAGAGAAATAGAATGCCTAGAAGGCTCTATACCAAGAGAAATAATTTGTGGTGAGTCACAAACAGTTTAAGGTTGTGATATTTAGAGCATCAGGTTGTGTGTCTCAAAGGGGATGTGTGTGTAATAGGGGAGAGTAAACTTGATATGAATGGGGATCCTACAAGGCCTTGTAATATAGAGCATCCCATAAACATCTTTAACATAGTTTATGGTAATTATTCTTGCACATTGTTTATGATTGTAGATTTCGGACCAACATCTAAAGAGGACATGTGTATAATGGAAGAGTGGAAACCTGATGTTAAAGGAGGTAAAAATAGGTCTGATGCCACACAACACATTCCCATGGTGACTTTCACATAGTTTAAATTCATCATGCTTGGACTTGGGCTCATAGTTTATGGTCATAGAGTCCGAACTAATTTTCAAATAGTTTAATGTCATGGTGCTTAGACCATAGGAGGGAACGACTCAAATAATTGTTCATGGAATAGATGGGAGGTGAGATAAAATAAATTGGGAGATAATGAGGCTCGAAACCACATTAAATGTTCCCAAGATGACTTTCACATGATGTAACGTCATGATGCTTGGACTTGGGATCCTATTTTAAGGTCGTAGAGTTTATACCATCATTGAGAAGCCATGCCTTACAACCTTTCATGATAAAAAATTCCTCCCAACTCCTAAGTCTGTATAATCCATTCTCGATAGAGAAACAAGGAATAGTATTGAGTTCCCGTTGTTTTTAGAGGATATCACAACAAGGGGTGAAAGTGGCCAACAAATCATGTGAGGGTAGACAATAAATTTCAAGACTTGGACAGTATAATGGGAATGATTGAAGAGTTGGGAACAAATGTTTATCATGTTAAAAAATTAGAAAAAATGATTGAATTAGTATAGTAAAAGGTTAAAAAATACGGGATCAACCGTTGACTGAGTTTGAAACATGGGAGACACTATCTTTTACTAAGGATCCTTCAATGTGTGAGCCCATGATGGTAGGTGATCTATTCTGGAAAAACACCATTTCTGTTAGGGAGAACATTTATATTGGGAGGATAATTAATATCAAAATTTAATAAGTCACAAAGCATGGAAGTAGAGGTCGGGGATTTCCTAGAGGGAATATTGAGTGCCCTAGGACTTATTCTGCCATGTTGAAAAATGGATTGGATGAACATGATAGTAGGAAAGAATCATTCCTACCCTAGAGGGGAAATCCCCCAAAATTATTTGATGGTATAGATGGGCCCAGGATGTGATATTTTATCTCCACTACATTTCCCATGAGGATGGGAATCAATCCACACATAGTTCTGGGATGCAGCGGGGTGGAGACCTACAATGGAGGGGTGACATCCTCTATGGAAAGGATATAAAATCATCTCATATTTTGAGTCAAATCAGTTTTAAATAGGTAAATCCTATAGTTTAAAGTGATTTTCTGAGGAATTTAGTTTGGTTCATCTCATATTTATCATATAAGGACTCCTGGTTTAATATGGGGTAATTTTTTTAGCCATCCTATATTTTTTGTATGAGGCATTTTGGATTGGTACATGGTAAGGCTATAGTTTAACATCATGTGTTGAGGGTGTTGGTTTGGTTTAGATCATATTTATCATATGAGGAATCCCAATTTCAAGTGTATTATGTCTATAGTTTAAAGTTTTGTACTGAGGATATTGGGATTTTTAGTTTGATGTTGTACAAATCGGACGATGGATGCTACTAGTTTAAGGTCATAGAGCTAAGGGAATGTGGGAAGATGCTAGTTTAAGGTTCTATATCTTGGAAAAAAGGGTAAAGTTGTCCTAAAGAGGTTTTCATAGCATAAAAAAGTGATAAATATGTGTAAAAGGGGGGCTAGAGAGACCCTTTCCACACAAAACTCGATAAACTATGCCTAATTTGATGTCATGGTGTTGGGTGAGGAAAGACCTCATAATTGGTCAACGAAGGATCTGGACCCAAGATATGAGATCCATTAATTTCTCTGTATCCCATGGGAAACTGAAACAATACACATATAGTTCATAAATGTGGAATGTTTGGATACTGACATCGGTAGGGGGCTTCCCTCTCGAGTGAGGATACTAAATCATCCTATATTTGTGATATGTGGTATCCCAAATTTATATGGGGTAAGGATATGGTTTAAACCCATGTTGTGAAGACTTTAGTATGGTTCATCTCATATTTATCATATGATTCATCCTAATTTGAAGTAAGGTAAGGCTATTATTTAATATCTTGTGTTGAGGACGATAGATTGGTTCATCTCATATTTATCATATGAAGAATCCCGATTTCAAAAAGGGTAAGGATAAAATTTTACATCTTTTGCTGAGGAAGATGGATTTTTTTAATCCCATACTTTTCATATGGGTCATTTTGGTTTCATACTGGGTAACGCTAAATTTTATCACCATGTGATAAGGAAGTTGGTGGGGCTTACACATTGAGCTGCCCGTTCTTATTTCTTATGTCATTTCATAAGGTTATCTCCACTCGATGATGGGTCAAGGAATGTGATTGGGGATTATAATTGAGGACAATGCCTTGGGGAATTTTGGAATGATAGAATCACATGTAATGGGTGGTTTTGTGGTGAATTTGTGGCTGGGATCAGAGATAGAAGTTCTAGGCATCATTTCAAATACCATGGGAATGGGAATCATGTTACATATAGTTTTGGAAAGTGGTGTGAGAATAGTCTTTTTGAAACATTTGGGATTAAGAAAATAATGATAATGAGGGGATGATTCATAGAGTTTGAGGTCATAAATCTTAGACCAAGGATCCTATTTTAAGTTCATTGAGCATAGACCACAGGTAGGTACTTGTTGGATGACTTGGTGTTGTCAAACAGTAGAAACCACACTTGAAAAGAGTCAAGAAGGCTCTACACCACATGAAGTGATCCAAAAGTCAGTTGCATGCTGTTTAAGGTTATAATACTTTGACCATGGAATTTGGAAAATAGTTTTAATTTGTGGTGCTCAGACTGGGGGAATGTTTGTTTTAAGGGTATGTGTGTGTCATAGAAGAGGTAAGACCCAATGTTCAAAGAGGGTGGTGCGGGCCTACGTGTCATATGAATACTTAGAAAAAACCATACATAGTTTAATGGTGAAACTATTGGACTGTATGTGTGACTAAGGGGCCAAAGGGTTCATGATGAACTAGTGGATGGACCCAAATATAGGGGTCTAGGAATCACTATGTAAGACATGGAAATGGTAATCAAGACACATGTATTTCTGGAAAAGCATCATGGTAGGATAACGATGCTGGTAGGGGAGCTTTCCTCTCTGGAGTGGACACCGAGGAATCTCATTGTTGACATGAGGCATCTTGTGTTGATGAAATGAGGTAAGGGTGCAGTTTAATGTCATTTGATGAGGATTTTATACTTTTTGGAAATCCCACACTTATCATATTAGGCATCATTTATTAATTTTATAGGTTAAGACTATATTTTATCATAGTTCGCTAAGGATGATTGGATTTTTAGTTTATAGTCATACAACTCAAACTATTGTTGCTACCAGTTTAGGGACATAGAGCTCATACCATGGGGGTTGAAAATAGTTAAGGTCATAATTCATGGACCATGACTCTTAGTTTTATGTCATGGATTTTGGAGTAGTTAAAAATAGTTTAAGGTCATAATTTTTGGACAGTATATGGCTTCAAATGAATTAAAACTTGAGAAATGTTTCATTTGCGAGAGGTGTGATATGTTCTCCATCCATAATGAAATATTAGGATCTATTAGAATATACCTTATTAATAATTTAAGGTCCTCACCACTTGGGATCTAACTTTGGTAAATTTTTTCTAGGTTGCATTGGAGTTCTTGGAGACAATACCATGTTACCCTAGAGGAAGGAGTAGAGGAGAACCTTCTTGTTGAACACTCTCACAATCCTATTTTGGTGCCTATATTATTTATTCAAGGCCTAAAGCCTATTTTCCTTGAGGGATTCCATCTCATCTATATGGACTTCTGTTCATCTATCTAGTGTATTTTGGTTATAAGAAGCCGGTCAAAGTGATAGAAACTGATCCTTGATTGGTTATACTTCCTCTATTTCATCTAATAGGGTGTATGGGGTCACATGGGAGGAATTATGAGTTGTCATATGATGTACCCAAAGGGATTTGGGGGATCTTTTTGGGGGGAAAATATGTTCTTGGATACCATTTTCTACATGATGTAAGAGAGGGTATTTTTGAATACCTCAATATATCAATTTTTTATGCATATTAGTGAGAAGTATGGTTAGACTGAATATTGTACTTGGTGTACAATATCTTCTGCTCGATAGCCCAGAAGTTAGTGTTGTTATCTATGAGAATAGAATGAGGAACTCTAAGTCAATGGATAATGTGATATCTCCCAAACTAAATCAAATAATAGGTTTTGACTTCTTTGAGGGGAATCACTTTTTTCATTTGGAAAAGAAGTCTATTAGGGTTTAAATAAACCTACAATATCAAGTTGTCACTGGTGGGTATGGTCCCACAATGTTGAGGCCCCAAACTATGAAGGGTCATGAGTACTTGGTAATATGGAGAAGTTTTGGTGGTTGATCTACAAAGTTGTCATGGATCTGTAACTCATGAAATGTTTTGGTGAACTCAATGAGTTCATGAACCATGGTGGGATTGATGTACCGCAACTATTGAAATTGGCGGGAGAGATTCAATTCTTCTTGATGGATGCCACATGAATCAGAATGGAGAACTTACATAACATGAGGTATATCCTCTCCATGCATTAAATTTAGGAGAATTAAATAAAATCCACATAGAAATAGGGTTTTCTCAAGGTTAGGACCACTGAGGAGGGTTACTACACTACATGAAGGCATATTTTCTCATGCTCGGCTCAATTTGGGGGGAGAATTCCATGATGGTTGTACTCAATAATGGGAGTTTTCTAATTTGGTATTTCTCCTACTATAGTGGGACCCCAAGATCATGGAATAGAATCACAAAAATCCAAATGATATACCTATTCATTTCCATCATCAGAAGTGGTTGGGGTGATGACCCTCCAGTGTGCCACATGAATGACCAGATTATCCTAGAAGGGAACTGAAAGAGATATATCCATCCCTACTAATGCATTGACTCTACCATATTGTGACCCAGGGACATGAATCACCTTTTTTGGGAAGGGAATGGGGCCATCATCTGATGGGTATGCTCTAGTAGTGGAACAAGATCTTGATTTATCACAATATAATCACCCTTGATCTATTTTATGTCTAACTAAAATTCTTCCTTCACATGTTAATAGAGAAAATAAATGTAGAGAACCAGATCAAGACCAGTAATAAGGGTATGAAACTCTACATCATTGATGGTGAAGCCTTCTGAAAATAAGAAGGATTATAAAAAAATGGCATATTCCAGAGTGATGAAGATGATTCCAAAGCGTACCTTGTTAATATTGGGGTTATTAATCCATCAATTGGTCAAGAACCTAGAGGCACCATCCAAGTTAATTTACAAACACAGTACATCTTGATCCACTGGGTGAAAAGATTCATCTAGGAAATCAATATTCAGGAGCATTTATTTGGGGGATAGATGTGTTTCTAGGAAGACTTCCAGTTCCTAGACTTTATTTTTCTTTTGTTAGATAAATCTGATGTTTAATTCATAGAGTAACACCACATAGCATTCCAATCATCCACTTATCATGGGTAGATTGAGGATATAAATTAGTGGGTCTACTTGGGACATTAGATGTATATCATGACACTTTATATATTTCCACAACTTCTATACCACAAAATCCAGTGTGATCCAACTATTCTTGATGGGGGAGTATATGGTCTATGCATTTAGGATCATGTGGATGATAAATTATTGGTTTTTTTCAGTACCCTCAATTTTTTGGGCGAGAAGGGCATTGAAGGGCCATTCTAGAGTGGTCACGTAGAGGGATAAAGGATTTACTAAGATAGGTTCCATCATAATCAAAGTTTCTATTGTGTACTACTTAATATCCTTAGAGGAATTCTAACAATCTTCATAACACTAATAAAAAGTGAAATTTTTCATGATCCTTGAGAAGGTATTAAACTTTCTATCCTGATTTGAAATAAATCAGTGTATGCAGGATAAGTGTCCTCAGAGGCCCCACAATTACCAAATATTCCTCAAGGGTTGGGGGTATTGATTAATGTCCTTGATCTTCTCTTGGTCAATCTCGATGACTTTAAACCTTTTGAAAATTCTTGGAAACTTTCTAGAGATAACCTCTAATGCACACCTTAAGGGTTTCGACATCACATGTCAGGAGAAGAGGATGCTAAAAACTTTCTAAAGATCCTTGATATGGTCCTTATACTGGTTAGACTTCACCACTAGATCATCCACCTAACACTCCTTCAATATCACAAGTATTTGATTAAATATGTGGATCATAGACCACTGGTAAGTGGATCCTACAATATTTAAGATTAAAATAATCACCTAACAGAAGAAATATCCTTGGGTAACTCCAAAGGTAGTGGAATCTTCATCCCCAGGTCCATTCATATATTATTGTACCCAGATTATTTTTCAATGAAGGAGAGGGACTAGAAATCAATTGTGTCATCAATCAATATCTCTATTACTGATGGGGAAAATCATTCTTTAAAAATGGCAGTTGAGGTCCTATAAGTCAATACATACTTTTATATACTATTTTTTCTTCCTGGTTGGGGCAATATTGTCTTTCCATCTAGGGTGTTGCACTTCCCTAAAAAAGCTGACTTTAATAATATTTTCAACTTCAACCATGATAAAAACACTACTACTAGGGTGAGTCTTTCTAGGAGTCTATTTGAAATTTCGATAATGCATAAGAATGATAAGACGATGAACGATGACATGAGGGTCCAGCCTTTGTATCTCATCATTTCCCCAATAAAATACATCACGGTGAAATTTCATAAATTCCACATACTTTTTTTAATCCTATGAAGACATGAATACATAGATTAGTGTCATCCTTAGATCTTCCTTGGTTCAAAGGATTATCTGGTGTAGCTCATAAATAGTATTGGAGACACCCTCTTTAAATGACGAAGGGGATTCTCCCAAATCCTCTTCACCAACTATGATAGGAGGATCAAAGGGAAGAGGTGACCCCTATAGTAAAGTAGACCCATGGGTATTATTGGTGTCTTCTTTGGTGGATATAGAATACTCACTGAGGGGTTACCTTTCTTCTGAGACTATGATGACAAAATCTATCAAGCTAATTCAGTCCAATTTCAGGTTTTGAGGTCCACTCTTGATATTGAAGCAATGGTGATGAGTCAATATCCTTCAAGTCAAGATTTCTTTGTGGAACAGGATGAAATTCCATGGATTTGTGTAAATGGGCTGAAATTAATGATACTTCGGAGGAGTATGTTCTTTCTGTACAAGATGGTCCTATATGGTCTGGGAGTAAAAGGTAATATGTGAGTACTCCTTTTTTATGGAGAAAAAAACACCAGTTCAGGCATCATGGGCTCTAACCAATGAATCGGGAAAATGAAGATGTATTTCATGTCTACCCAAGGATCGACTATAGTGGATGTCATATCTTTAGAACCATTGATACACTCAACCCCATCATTATGGACCTACTTTCATTCCCTTTAGTAGTTCCTAAAATCAAGATAACAAACCTCATATGAGTCAAAGGGGGACACATAACCCTAGATTACCCTTACTCAACCATCAAAAGAGTATTTGAGGAATTGATTTTACAAAGAGGGGACCACTTCCTATAAGTGGATCCAGGTCCTTCCCATCAATTATTAGTATGAATCATCCTATAAGACTATAATAATTCAGTGCTTGATTCTAGTCTACCAAACTGAGGCTTTAGCCATTTTTTTATGTGATTTCTACTAACCATTAGCATACCCTTGAATCCTTAGGTTGGAGGGAGTCTAATCAGATTCTGTGAGTTCTAGTTTATGGAGTGTAGAAGTTGGGATGAGGTTAATCCTAGAGCCAGTATCCACTAGACTGTGGTGGATCTCTATGCCATTGAATCGACCTGTGATATATAGTGGGTGCATGTTCCCTTGAATGGTGATTCCCTTGTATTATCTAGAAAAATGATATGATGGCTCAACATTCCTCTTGGTTAGAATATTTTACATAGTATTCCTTAGTGGTAGCTACCTCATCCTAAAATTAGAGTTTTATTTTCAAATCTTTATTAAGGGACTCACGCATTTCCTTTGACGAGAAGATGTCCTTGATAATTGAGATCCTTGTGGATTCCACTATCTGAACCACTAGGGCATGGATAGTACTTTTGAAATTTTTCTAATGGATAGCCTTCCTACTCTAAGAAACTACAATATGAAATGCGGTCATCTGAGTTCAAGAAATAGCTAGACATGGATGATCACCACACAGTCACGAATGAGTTTCACAATCAACTAATACATTCAACTATAGAATCATAAGTGATGACATGGACCATGAGGGATGTATATGTTGATATTTGTGAAGGGATTTATTCCTATATTCAATAGAATGAACAACTTGGTTTTATGTGCTAGAATGTGTATTCTTATGGCTCACATGTCCTCTTCCTTTCCTTTGATGATGTTGGCAAGAGACACGAGATGGATTAAAATATCATTCCGCCTTGTTGTGAATCATGAAGTGGTCCACTAACTAAACAAAATTCATGGTGGTGTACTCTTGGTAATCATTAGTGGAGTATTCTAGGGCTGGGAAGACCCGGAGTGCATCTCCATATTTGGTTGTCCTACATTCGGTAAGAGTTCTAGCTAGCTTCGGTATCGGTGGGGGACACTGATTTCCCTTATACAATTGATGGATATTATTCTAAGACTTGGAATGATATGACATGGATGTGGAGGTAGAGGTTGGAGGAGGTGAATCAATGTAACACCCCAAGCTTCCACAGTATGTTTCCCTTTGAATAATGCAATAGCTTGCATTGTACGCAACTTCGAGATTCTAACACGTCGCGACCAATCAAACTAGCTGTTATGAATAGTAATACCCACTTTTGAAAATTTTATAAATTTTATATTTCAAAATGGACTTCATTTTTGGATTTGTAATACTGAAATTATCCTAGGGTGAAATTTTGGTATTTTTCTAAAAACATTCAATTTTTGATGAATAGTGAAAATTACTAAATTTTAATCAAAAACAACTTTTTTTAGTCGAAATAATTAATAGTGATAAATTATGAATTTTAGTGGTTCTAAAGTATATTTATAATATATTTACACCATTTAATACAATTTTGGTCATTGGACGTAATTTCACATTTAAACCGGACATAAACAAGTGTCAATCTTTTGATACTTATTATTCTTAAAAACACGCTTTTTATTTTGACAGCGGGAATTAATTTTAAATTAATTTATGCCAATTCTATGTTTTGAATTTAGAAAAATGGATTCCATATTTGGAATCAGGATTTCCAAATTGTTTAAATATGTAACTCTTATTTTTAGACATTTTGAACAATTACTTCGGTAATATTTTATTTACCATGGTTAAAGGGTAAATCCGGTAAATAAGGGTAACAAAATAATATTATAATAATATTAAATTACCCTAAATAGTTTTCTAACCCTATTGGTTGATACATGTCAGACCATGGGCATCTTTGGGTCGATTTTGGTACACCATTGAGCCACTTGTAAGTGATAATGATACTTTATATTAATTAAGTTAAAGTAAATACAAAAATGACAAAAGCATATATCTTTTAGAAAAAAAAAATTTATATAGGGTTATATATGTTATATTTTCGACTATAAATATTCATTAGAAATATAAAAAGATTTAATACATAATGGTATTTTAGTTATACTTTTTATAAATTGAATAATTAAATTTATTTATGACACAATAATGATGCAGTATTTTCCTTATTAATGAAAGAATCAAATAATTGGTATTATAAATGTTAAAATAAATATAATTTGAAATTTTTGATTCCATAAACGAATTTTATTGGTTAATATGACATTATAACACTTCTTAAATGAATTATTTTTTAATTAATAAAGTTGTTAAGACTTTAAAAAATCAATTATTGAATAGTTTCAAAATTGAAATAAATAAGTTTTTAAAACAAATATTATATTATTAATTGATATTATATTAATAAAAATCTAAGTTTCGGCCAACGGACTTATATAATGATATTTGTATCATTAATGGACCACTTGGGGGTCTCTTGGAAGTATATAGTATGTTTATTAACCATATAATATAAAAATACAAAGTGACATGGTAAATGTCAAACTAATTAACTAAGAGTTAAAACTAAAAGATAAGGTTAATAAAGTGACCCAAACCTATCTAAAACCTATTTGTTGAGTTTTTTTGTCCTATCCTCACCTTATACATTTAATAATACACTTTTGAGCCATTAGAAACTGAATATTATTTTATTATAAAATAATATTTCTAGCTTTTCCTAAGGTGCCCCTCACCCCTCTTACAAAAGGGAACACCCCCTTCTCTATAATTCACACCATAAAAGCCTTTTGGCTCCACCAATCCCTGCCCAAATATTCTCTCAACTTCTCTCAATTATACCTGGAGGCATTATTTTGATCATAAATCCAACCTAAGGTGCCCTTTTGATCAAATCAAAAGGAAGAACCCGAAGAAGAGGTAATGTTTTCACCACCCTCTTCCAGTTCCTTTCTTCCTCCACTACTTATTTCTTTATTATTTCAATTATAAAATAAAAAATATATAATATTCTATATAATGTGATGTTATAATAAATATGGTATAACCATATTCAGTATTCTATCTGTCCCATGAATGACATGTCACCATATGTTCGTACATACGGCTTACCGTCTCCACGTCGTGGTGTTATCGTTATTCAATAAATTATTATTTGGATGGGTATAATAATGATGTGTAATTCATGTAAATAATAAATATAACATGATAATGATTCTGTATATATGATACAATATCCAATTATATATTATTTTAATATCAAAAGACTGATATTTTTGCCCGTGCATACGTACGGATTACCGTCTCCACGACGCGATGAGATTCATTCCCAAGTTCACCATTCATCGATGATTATAAAATTATATATTACTAATAAGTATGTAATATATGACATAATAGTGCTACTGGAGATATATATATTTATATATATAAGTATTTATGTACTTACATATATCTTATTCACTTACTTCCGTTCAATAATATATGAAAACAGAAACAGCATTTATGCATACGTACGGACTACCGTCTCCATAAATGGTGTTTTCCATTTCATATATACGTCTATTATACATATTTATATTCTAAATATATATGATATATAAATAATTTTTTATATTCTGTAAGTATTTAAATTATGATCTAAGTGATACAATCAAGAGTAACAAGTTAAAACATGTACGATAAAGAAAGTTATTATTACCCGAAATATTAATATAACATGGAAATTATTATTAAATGGGTAGTATAAAGTCATAAATGAATAATTTATGATATAATAAATATTAATATGGTTCTATTATAATTTAATAACATACTATAGTCTTCATACGGGAGGTTAAACATACCCTCGACTAAAGTAAAGTGCAAGGTAAGGGGATTTCATCTCACTCCGTATTCCCGTGAGATTCGTGCCATATTGCCACTATTACCTTTTGTGTGTTTTATGTAATACCTCTAATTGTATTATTTGTGTAATAAACTTTAATTTATGTGTATTTACATATTCATTGTATGATACCTCTTTTATGGGGTGTATGTTTCGTAAGTTACCAAATTGGTAAGGGTTAATTTCACAATCTCTTTATTATCCGAGGTTGTTTTTACATAAGTATCTACTGGGACATATTTATTATCCATGTCCATGTTTTATGAAAGAGTTTTCAAAGGGATTATTTTAAGGGACTTTTTTACTAAAACATCATTTCAAATGTTTTAAATATTTATTCCTTTAATCTTTCTCATTAATGTCCATGTCTTCAAAATGGTTTTTAAGGATTTATTTATATAGACATGAATGTTTTTAAAATGTTAATTTCTTTAAAAAGTTTCGAAGTGGTATGGGACAATTTGATTAAAAAAAAGTCTTTAAATTTCTTCCTTTCTAAATTGTGTGACTTTTAAATGTTTTCAGGAAAAAGGTATATTTCACTCAAAGAGTTTTAGAAATCATTTTCATCTATGTCAACATCCTTTGATGGATTTTAAACTTGTTTGAAGATGATTTATTATGATACAAATCTTCCATATTGTATTGAAGGTTTTGTGATATGTTTGACTGTGGATGTTTTATTTTATACTATTCATGGTTTAGAGATAAAGTATTGACATTTAGTATGATAGTTTTAATACGAATGTTTATGTTATGCTTAAACCTTTTCATATGAGGAATGCATTGGACTTAGTAAGTGATAGGTGAAGCCCACTATAGCTCCTCGATGCATCGATAGGTCTCATGAGAAAAAATAGTGTCTTGGCACAAGGCCTTGAAAAAATCTTATTTTTAGTCTTGGCATAAGGCCTTGACTATGTGGTTATGATAGTCTGGCATTATGCATTCCATCATTATAAAAGTGGTTAGTGATATTGCATGTGATTATTTGACTAGTAGAATATCCATGTGAATAATTAAATGACATTAATTCATTTTATTTTTTCTATATTATGTTGAAGTTCAAGTTTAAAATTATTTTTTTAGTTATACATTGCCTTAAATGTTTATGCTTATTTATGAAAGCTTACGCTGTACTGTTATCCTTACTGAGCATCTGAGCTCACCCCTTACTAGGTTTTATTTTTTCCAGGATTCCAAGAAGTGTATTGTGATTGATATGGAGGGTTAATCCAATGGAATAATGGTGTTCATAAAGGATTATTTATGTTGTTTTGTATGTTATAAAATGTAATGTAACATTCATGTATGTAATCTATTTTTCAAGACTACTAAACTGATCAGTCCTTCAAGACTTGATTCCTTGTAATCATGCCAATGTATTAAAATAATGCACCGACTCTGGTTAACTGGGGTCGGGGCGTTACAGTTGGTATCAGAGGAAGTTTAGAAATAACCTTGGAAGCTAGATTTAGATAAACTCTGATTAGAGCACGTCAACCTAAGATGGACTTTGAGGATTAGTATAGAAGAACTTCCTAGAATTTTGGTATTGTAGAGATTTTGTGAGTTTTCCGAGAAATACATCCCTGTCTTGATACGAGCAGGTAGAGGCGGCTCTGGAACAGATGTACCTAGGGGTAAAACCCGAAAACACCTATATGTGATAGAATCGAATGGGAACTGGTGCACGACAATGGTCTTTGTTGCACTCTTGGTTACGACACTCCCGAGGGATATGCTTGGGATAATTCTCATTTTCTTTACATACCATTATTAAGGGCTTATAAGTATATAATTACTCAAAGAAAACATTTTTATAATTATGGATTATATCCATAAATTGTTCAATTTATATTAGTAACTTTACAAGTTTGGAATTATTCGTTTCAATTCATAAACTAACCTAGTGTATGCCATTGTATAGAAATGGAGCCCAATAGAAGGAATGTGAACTCTAGCAATACATATGATCTAAAGAGTAAGAAGGATCATATCTTCCACAGTATTAAGCCAACATATAGAAGGGAAAAAGTCTCTCATGTTTTCTCAACATATGAAGAAATAGTATCATGTGTTAATAAGATAAGTAAAGAATTATCTGAGTCCTATGGCTTTGAAGGGAAGCAAGAGAAGAAAAGGATGGAAGAGTGAAAGATGGATAAAGGGAAGAGGGAAGAGAATAATTTTACCATATGTGATAAATGTGGGAAGAAACACCCTGGAACTTGCTTGAAAGGAATGTGAGTTTGTTATAAGTGTGGAGAAAAAGGACACCAAGTACATGACTGTAAGGGTAAGAAAAAGGTTTCAGATGTACAATGCTTCGTCTGCAAGGAGTTTGTACACTACGCGAACCAATGTCCCAGTCATCAGACTATGCCACAAATGATGCTATTGGATAATAATCAAAGTATGATACTACCACAGATGAATATGAATGACTAGTGTTCTTATGTTGTTATTTTTGAATTTTTTCATTGAAGTGTTGTATCAATGATGTACTGAAAATAAATTAGGATTGTACTGTAGTACCATTTCATTGAGGATTTAAGATTTTATGGTACTAAGAAAAGTGACACTACAACGAGTTAAACTTTTTGGAAATTACATGGTTGAAGGAAAGATAAACCTTAATATGGTTCTAATATTGAGGTACTGATTTTGGAATAAGATATGGTTGATTTGGGTAAATTATATTGGATATTCTTGACTGCCTTGAAACTAATTAAAGATTTCTATATTCCATCGTTGTTGGAGTATACAAAATTTTTGGATGGATGAATTATATCCAGTATTCTATAAGGAATAAGGTAGCATGAATGTAATCAATAAGGTTTTATGGTAATTCAGGATGTTTCAGTGTTTTAAAAGAATACATGATGAATGTATTCACATGTTATTACGGGGTAAAAAAGATCTATATTATGTTTACCTTCCATATAAATTTTGGACTAAGAGTTTACAGAAGTATTTTGGATAAGTATAAAGGATGGAATATATTATATTTTACATTAGATATTACTGTTATGTTTAAATCATTTCTAAAGATTATTTTTGAATTATTATAAAAAGGATAACCCATAGGTCGGGCGACAACCTGTCGCGTCCGGCAAGGCAGCGAGACTAGAACCCGCAACTGAAGGAAAACAAGGGTGCATCACCTGCCACTAGATTATGTGATTTTCTGGATTGTATAATGTGGTTTTTTTTAAAAGGTCTGATAGATGAATTATAAATTCATTTTTTTGGAACCTTATACGATTAGGATAAATAGAATATTTTTAATTTCTATTATCTTTTAGAGTGAAAGATGAGTTTATGGAAGATATTAGTTAAAAAAAGTAACTCTACTTATCAAGTATACTTTTTTCTCTTATTCAATGAAGAAATTAATCCTTAAAATTTAAGGAACGGAAATTAAAACCAAAAATGTTTTATCCTAATACCTTATGTTTTGTTGAACCGATGATATTTTAAATCATCATATATTGATGGATTTGAGGCCTTCAATTTTACACTTGTTTGTGATTGATGACCTCAATCACTCACTATAAATATTTACATTTTTCCTCTAATTATGTGTCTATAATTTCTAGAAATGTCCTCCTAATTGAGATCATAATTTGGTGGTGACTTCTCATTTCCCTTTCCCTCTTATTAAAACAAAATTTTATTAACCCTATTTCCGATATGGATTTTCCCACAAAGGAATTTTCTATTTTCAACCTTTTATTTTCGAAGAACGATTTCAAATTGAGAGGACAAAATTTATTAAAGGAGGGGATAATGTAACACCCCAAGCTTCCACAGTACGTTTCCCTTTGAATAATGCAATAGCTTGCATTGTATGCAACTTCGAGATTCTAACACGCCGCGACCAATCAAACTAGCCATTATGAATAGTAATGCCCACTTTTGAAAATTTTATAAATTTTATCTTTCAAAATGGACTTAATTTTTGGATTCAGAATATCTAAATTATCCTAGGGTGAAATTTTGGTATTTTTCTGAAAACATTCAATTTTTGATGAATAGTGAAAATTACTAAATTTTAGTTAAAAACAAATTTTTTTAATCGAAATAATTAATAGTGATAAATTATGAATTTGAGTGGTTTTAAAGTATATTTAGAATATATTCTTACCATTTAATACAATTTTGGTCATTGGACGTAATTTCACATTTAAACTGGACATAAACAAGTGTCAATCTTTTGATACTTATTATTTCTTAAAAACACTCTTTTTGTTTTGACAGCGGGAATTAATTTTCAATTAATTTCTACCACTTATGTCTTTTTAATTTAGAAAAATGGATTCCATATTTGGAATCATGATTTCCAAATTTTTTAAATATTTAACTCTTATTTTTAGACATTTTGAATAATTACTTCGGTAAATATTTTATTTACCATGGTTAAAGGGTAAATTCGATAAATAAGGGTAACAAAATAATATTATAATAATATTAAATTATCCAAAATCATGTCATAACCCTATTGGTTGATACATGTACGACAATGTCCATCTTTGGGTCTATTTGGGGACCCCATGGAGCCACTTGTAAGTGATAATGACACTTTATATTAATTAAGTTAAAGTAAATACAAAAATGAAATAAGCATATATCTTTTAGAAAAAAAAATTATATAAGGTTATATAGGTTATATTTTAGACTATAAATATTCATTATAAATCTAAAATGATTTCCTACATAATGTTATTTTATATATAATTTTTATACATTGAATAATTAAATTTATTTATGACACAATAATGATGCAGTATTTTCCTTATTAATGAAAGAATCAAATAATTGGTATTATAAATGTTAAAATAAATATAATTTGAAAGTTTTGATGCCATAAAAGAATTTTATTGGTTAATATGAAATTATAGGATTGCTTAAATGAATTTGGTTCTAATTAATAAGGTTTTTAAGACTTTAACAAAAATCAATTATTGAATAGTGTCAAAATTGACATAAATGAGTTTTTAAAAAACATATTATATAATTAATTGATATTATATTAATAAAAATATAAGGTTCAGGCGAAGGACTTATATAATGATATTTTTATCATTAATATACCACTTGGGGGTATCTTATAAGTATATAGTAAGTTTATTAACCATATAATATAAAAATACAAAGTGACATGGTAAATGTCAAACTAATTAACTAAGAGTTAAAACTAAAAGATAAGGTTAATAAAGTGACCCAAACATATCTAAAACATATTGGTTAAGTTTTTTCGACCTATATCCACCTTATACTTTGAATAATACACTTTTGATCCACTAGAAACCGAATATAAATTTATTATAAAATAATATTTCAAGCTTTTCCAAAGGTGCCCCTCACCCCTCTTATAAAAGGGCACTCCCCCTTATCTCTAATTCACACATTCAAATCATTTTGGCTCGACCAACCCCTGCCCAAATATTATATAAACTTCTCTCACTTCAAAATAGAGGCCTTATTTTGATCA
This sequence comes from Viscum album, assembly GCA_963277665.1. Classification (NCBI taxonomy): domain Eukaryota; kingdom Viridiplantae; phylum Streptophyta; class Magnoliopsida; order Santalales; family Viscaceae; genus Viscum; species Viscum album. Next base: position 2,054,833,043 of record OY728157.1, on the reverse strand, counting down.
TAAATCCAACCTAAGGAGCCCTTTTGATCAAATAAAAAGGAATAACCCGAAGAAGAGGTATTGTTTTCACCACCCTCTTTCAAGTTCCTTTCTTCTTCCACTTCTTATTTCTTTATTATTTCCATTCTAAAATAATAACTCCAGTATATTATATATAATTTGATGTTATTATAAATATTGTATAACAATATTCAGTATTCTATCCATCCCATTAATGACATGTCACCATATATGCGTACGTACGGCTTACCGTCTTCACGTCGTGGTGTAATTGTTATTCAATAAATTATTATTTGGATGGGTATAATAATGATGTGTACTTCAGGTAAATAATAAATATAACATGATAATTATTTTTTATATATGATAAACCATCCAATTATATATTATTTTAATATCAAAAGAATGATATTTTCGCTTGTGCATACGTGCGGATTACCGTCGCCACGACGCGATGAGATTCATTCTCAAGTTCACCATTCATCGACGATTATAAAAATATATATTACTAAGAAGTATGTAATATATGAAATAATAATGCTACTGGAGATATATATATATATATTTATATATATAAGTATTTATGTACTTACATATATCTTATTCACTTACTTCCGTTCAATACTGTATGAATACAGAAACTGCGTTTATGTGTACGTATGGACTACCGTCTCCATAAACGGTGTTTTCCATTTCATATATAAGTATATTATAAATATTTATATTCTAAATATATATGATATATAAATCATTTTCTATATTCTGGAAGTATTTAAATCATGATCCAAGTGATACAATCAATAGTAACAAGTTAAAACACGTACGATAAAGAAAGCGATTATTACCCAAAATATTAATATAACATGGAAATTATTATTAAATGGGTAGTATAAAGTCATAAATGAATAATTTATTATATCATAAATATTAATATGGTTCTGTTATAATTTAATAACATAATATAGTCTTCATACAGTAGGTTAAACATACCCTCGACTAAAGGAAAGTGCAAGGTAAGGTGTTTTCATCTCACTCCTTATTCCCATGAGATTCATGCCATATTGCCACTATTACCTTTTGTGTGGTGTATGTACTGACCATAATTGTATTTTTTGGGTAATACACTTTAATTTATGTTCATTTACATATTCATTGTATGATACCTCTTTCATGGGGTGTATGTTTCGTAAGTTACCAAATTTGTAAGGGTTAATTTCATAATCTCTTTATTATTCGATGTTGTTTTTACGTAAGTATCTACGAGGAAATATTTATTATCCATGTCCATGTTTCATGAAAGAGTTTTAAAAGGGATTATTTTAAGGTAATTTTTTACTAAAACATCATTTCAAATGTTTTAAATACTTATTCCTCTAAATCATTCTCATTAATGTCCATGTCTTCAAAATGGTTTTTAAGGATTATTTATATGGACATGAATGTTTTTAAAATTTTAATTCCTTTAAAAAGTTTCAAAGTGGTATGAGACACTTTGATTCAAAAAAATGTCTTTAAATGTATTCCTTTCTAAATTTTGTGACTTTTAAATCTTTTCATGAAAAAGGGATATTTCTCTCAAAGAGTTTTACAAATCATTTTCATCTATGTCAACATCCTTTGATGGATTTTAAACTTGTTTGAAGATGATTTGTTATGATACAAATCTTCCATATTGTATTGAAGGTTTTGTGATATGTTTGACCGTGGATGTGTTATTTTATACCATTCATGGTTTAGGGATAAATTATTTACATTTCGTATGCTAGTTTTAATACGAATGTTTATGTTATGTTTAAACCTTTTCATATGAGGAATGCATTGGACTTAGTAATTGATGGGTGGAGCCCGCTATAGCTCCTCGATGCATCAGTAGGTCTTGTGAGACAAACTAGTGTCTTGGAACAAGGCCTTGACAAAATATTATATGTAGCCTTGGCACAAGTCCTTGACTATGTGGTTATGATAGTCTGGAATTATGCATTCCATCATTATGAAAGTGGTTAGTGATATTGCATGTGATTATCCGTCTAGTATAATATCCATGTTAATAAGTAAATGTCATTACATCATTTTATTTTTTCCATATTATGCTGAAGTTCAAGTTTAATAGGATTTTGTTTTTGTTATAAATTCCCTTAAATGTTTATGCTTATTTATGAATGTTTACACTATATTGTTATCGTTACTGAGCATCTGAGATCACCCCTTTCTATGTTTTATTTTTCCTAGGATTCCAATAAGTGTATTGTGATTGATATACAGGGTTAATCCAAGGGAATAATGGAGTTCATAAAGGATTATTTATGTTTTTTTATGTTATAAAATGTAATGTAACATTCATGTATGTAATCTATTTTCCAAGACTGCTAAACTGATCGGTCCTTCGGGACTTGATTCCTTGTAATCATGCCAATGTATTAAAATAATGCACCGACTCTAGGTAACTGGGGTTGGGGCATTACAATCAACAACCTGAGGTTATAGATTTCTCATGATATAAAGGATAATACCATGAGGGTGAGAAACTACCTTGTGAGCCAACCAATCATCATATTTTTGTACCACATGGATGGGGGAATATTTACAGTAACCAGATTATTCACTATCATTGTTAGGGTTATAATATACATGTGTTACCTACTATAGAATATCTGAAAACATGACTAAGACACAATCTACTTTTTTATAGAGCCAATATTTGAACACAAATCATTCTTTAATGGTGTTCCTGAGGATCCAGTGATATGTGAAATGGTTAGAGTGGCTAGTGATTCTAGCCTCATAGGTTCTTTTGTACTCTGGAAACATTATAATTCTTTTATATAGGAAAAAATGAAGTATCATAGGACCTGTGAATCCCTGAAGGAGTAATTCCTATTTATTCATTCCATGAAAGGTACCATGGGAGCCATCAATTAAAGGAGGTATGGAATAACATTATCTCATTGAGGTGGTTTCACTTGGTGAGGATAAGTTAGGAGGTGATGTGTATAGAGATCTTATGCTTAGTAGGGAAACACTTAGTGAGGATCATTTGGAAAAGGGGATAATAGGATTACTGGCTTGGAGGCTCTTCATGAATAATGACAATTGTCTCTAGTTTTATAGACCTTCTAGTAGGATTTAGAAGGGGAAATGGATGTGATTGTTGTTTAGTATGATACAAGAATTATTCAAGGTGTAGATCCTATTTAGAAAATTTCATAAATCCACCCTAGTTGTTCCGGGAGATGTGGTTATAAACCATCTCATTCCTAACATTATCTACAAAAACTGTGATCAGTTGTTCCTAGAACATATTCAGGTAGAGTGACTACGTGATTCCCTTTTATAGGGTAATTAATTTAGCAACTCATTCATCAGGAATATGTTTTTATTGGAAGAGGTCTACGATTCTATTATTAAATGGGTTGAAACTAAATTGGTAGAGTAACTATCATCAGATATCCTCCCAACTAAAAATAGACCCTATGGGTAGTTGGTTGTACCAGAAGAATATAGACCCTTCCAAAGTATGGAAAAATAATCAGATATTGGAAGTCTCATACTATTCTAGAGTCCCCAACATTGGACCGCACCTTGAGGATAAGTGGCCTAGATGTTTTATCATGTAACCCATTCCATTAAATTGGGTGAAATTGGGATTACCAAGCTCTGGGAGATCTTGTAAATGGTCAATCAATATAGGGTATGACTTTCATTTTGGTAGGACTACTACATGTCGCATTTTTATAGCCTCAAGATGAGAAATTAGAGAATCTATCACATTATATTGGTAAGGGTTTTTGGACACAAACATATTTACAAGATTATCAACTCAAAAAGAAGCATAAAATGAATCATGAGGTGGATAATAGTGCTGATCAAGTGGGGTTGGTGACTCATATCTCAGTCATTTGTCATAACCTATAACTTTTTTCCAAATCTGGTGCATGAGGACACCAAACTCGAATTGCAAAGTCTGACCAAGGAGGACTAGTTACCCCACTAGAGGAGATACAATATCCCTTATGTTGTTTTAAGGGTATGAGAATTACTTTGTAATTATATTAGTGGCAAAAAATTTATACTCCTTAAGCTTCGAAAATAAGGAAACTATCTTGCAGAGAAACTCTACTTTTGGCACAAAATCTAATGGGTAAAAGGGTTTGACATGTCCATTTGCATTATCAACATAATGGCATGAAAGAAGTAAAATCTCATTTGGGGGATACCTGAGGCCCAAGGCATGTATCATCTGACAAGTACATATCCTGTCGAGATGTCTTCTTGGTACTTTTCCGCTCAATGAGGTGGATTTTCCCTATTGTTTCCTATGTTGGGGGGGGGCATGTTCTTCTAATAATATGGAGGTTATGTGGTAACAAAATCCACTACGGAGGCAGCTATAGGGGAATGTTCATTATCAAAAGATAGGTTGGACTATCAGCCCTATATCCATCATAGGATATGGATAAAATGGATGGAGACATACCACCCATAGCCTATAATTAGATGTTGGAGATTCCTCTTCAAGGAACTCATAGAGCATAGTGAGGATCTTAACCAGTTTATTAGAGATTCTAGTGGTATCCATACTACTTAGGATGCTATGATACCAAGAGTTCCATGACCTCAACCTTCCTATAATAATGGTTAATGACATCGAGGTGCTCATGGTAACCTAAGTAGCTCAGTTACTAATCCCATAAGAGGTTGAATGTCACATAGATAATCTGGTATAAACAAACTTCATGGTTCTTAGTAAGGGGTTTAGGGAATAAAAATTCTAGAGGTGTAGGTACCGAGAACACAACTAATAGATGGTCAGTGGTCAGAAGCTCCAACACAACATCTTGCTCAATTATAGGGGAAGATTCCTACTCATTATCGTCCCAATCCCCAATTTTCACTGGTTTATATAAGGGATGTGACACTAACATAGACTTGATTTATAACTGATTGACTAGAATAGGTGGTTCCACATGAGTCAAATATCCACTAAATGATGGGATGTCACTTGGAGGTGGATCTTGTGTCAAGATCATGTCTATGTGGGATGGGGTGTTTACCCTTTCCTCATATATGAGGGTAGAAGAATCCATTTGTAGATTAGTTCAGTGATCACCATCATCCGAGGGAATAAACATAGACCCTAAAATATCTCCATCTTTTTATGTTAATGCTGATAGGATTGATACTAGAAATGATATATAATGTTTTAGTATAATTACATGGAAGGAAAATAGAACATTGTACAACTGCGAGTACATATAGAGGGATGTGAGGATCTTGTAGACCTCATACTCTAAGATTTTAAGCCTAATTTTTTGGGCTTCTTCTCAAGACTCTGCTAGAGGGGGTGAAGACTTTCTTATTGAGTCATATGTTGGCTCAGAATATGAGAGTTCAATGATGAGATGATGCGTCTTTAGTTTCTTTCTCTAACGGTGTGATATTTATCTAAATTATGATTATTGAGAGTCTCTTGGGTATCCCCCCATCGTATTATTTCCTACACTGCAAGAACCGGCCCCCATTGTGGGTTTTCTCTCTCCTTCCCTGGGATAGCTCATCAAAAAAGGGAATATCTTCGAAATGACGGGGACCTCTGCGCTGGTTGATATTTGTTCAAAGAGGACATTTTCATTGGTTGGTGGTATCATATGGAGGAAATACATGATGGTTGATGGTTGTATGGGGAGTACCTCATAATTAATTGATAATGGTGATAGGAGGACCTCTACACTAGTTTTTCTCATTATGGGATGCCCTATAATGACTGTAAGAGGTTCCAGTGATTAAGAGAGTTAATCTGGCATATCTAAGAGATGGTTAGGATCTCAATTGCAGGTGGGAAAATATTACTTCCCACTCACATGTTTCTATATTTGATAGGATAGGTCGGTGTTGGTAGGGGAAAATGTCGTTGCAAAATATTCCTCTCATCAGGAAATGTTATGGGTTTTCCCCAAACAATCGGTGTCAGGTGTTCTCGACTGGGTCTGGTGAAGTAGGTATTAATTTAACCCGCTTATCAACCTATGGATCTGGTTAGTGCTGGCCCTGGCATGACCTGTTAGGATCCCTACTAGGAATTTCCTGAGAAGTGGTCACTATAGGTGTGGCTCAAACATCCCATGCCACCTCAGTGTGGGAGAGTGATCTGTCATAGCACTCCGAGGAGAGGCTCCTAAAGTGGTTCACAGTTGAAAAGGGGGGTGTTTTTCACTTACATAGCCCTTGGGGGTGGTGGTGTCGGAAAGTTCTTGATGCCTCGAGATCCTGGAAGTCCATCTCTCTAATGGGAATGACCCCTTTCTTCTTGTATTGGTGAACACAGTTTTTTATCACCCTATTTTGGAAGATCTCTAAGGGTGATATGGGACATGGGTACCTAGAAGATAAAGTCATGGTGGAAGTCATGGTATGGTTATAATCAAATTGGACTAATGTACCAATGTTCCCCCTTCCCCTATACCTATTGGTGTTAGGTCTCTGATTTCTTGTAATTCTAGTCCTATAAAGAATATTGATTCATTCATTAGTAAATATATTTTAAAGAAGATTCCCAATGACTAAACTTCATCCAATCATCCTAAAGTAGATAAGGATATCATTCTAACATTATAAAAAATTGATAATTCCAAATGTTATCTATCCCAAGTTGTGGGTGAGTTCATGATGGTCCCAACATTTTCTTGGTGGCACATGGCACTGAATATTTGGATCTGGTGACATGAAAAACCAACAGTTCCCCAAAAACTACTAATCCCCATTATTAAGAAAAATAGTTTCATGTTAGTTTCACCATTTTTGTTTTTTAAGAACTCATTAGGGAAAAATCACAACACTATATAATTTATTTCCCCACTTTCCCACATTCTAAAGCTGGGTGGATTCCGTCACTTTCATCGATGATGTCTTCTCCTTGATCAAAATGAGATGATGGGATGTCTGATCCTCCTTCCATGGATTCCTCTTTGGATCTAATCCCATAGTATGGGTCTCCCTCATTGATATAAGTCATGTTTATGAAACTCATTCCCAATTCCATGTTGATGTGGAATTCAATTAATTAGACTACATCTATCGCGATAGGACAGAAACCTTTGGTCAGGAGAGGTTGTAAAATGTGGAATGTTGGAAATGTTTGGATGTTGGGTAGTTGTGAAACCAATAAATTCTTACTATTTTGTATGGAATCTCATTTATGAGGAATATTAGGAATAGAAAACCAAGATATCCCCTATTTTCCATGAGGTAGTTGGTTCCAGGGGTGTATATTTTCTATGGATTTTTGACATTAGGTTTCCCATGTTTCTTTTATAGGGTAAGTATTATAGATTGGGTCACAATTTTAATGTCTTATGGAGATGGTCATAGTCTTAACATCTTATGGGGATAAATGGTGGAGTTATTCCCCCCAAGGGGGATGAATTCACACATAAAATGGTGGAGTTTATCACACTAAGGGGGAGATTTTACACTTAAATTATGGAGTGTGTCCACCAAATGGGGGAGGTTTCACATAGGATGGTAAAGTGTCTCTATAAAAGGTGATTATTTCACACTTTTATGATTTAGTGTTTCCCATAAGGGGAATTATTTCACCCTAGAATATGTAGTGTGTCCTCAATGGGTAATGATTTCACAAGGGGGTGATAGAGTTTGTCCCCCCCAAGGGGGGTGGTTCCACACTAGAATGATGGAGCGTGTCCCCTAAGAGGGATGATTTCACACTAGGATGATGAATTGTGCCCCCCAAGGGGGACGATTTCACACTATAATGATGTCGGGATTGAACCTCATGGAGGCATCCAATACACCCTTTCAATAAAAAGGGATCAAAACATGCATATTTCAGTGACACAATTTAGGTTCATTTGATAGGACTGGTCCATACAGTTTAACATCATTTGGTAAAGAGGCATGTTTCATGGAAGGAGAACAAATTAGGGGTGGTGTGGGAGTTAATCATGGAAGCTTCACATGGAATGTGTTTCATCCCACGGTGAGGAAGGATGGTGTAGGGATTATGCATGGATGTTTTCCATTGTGGGTGTTTCATCCCATAATGGGGAAGGGAGGGCCATCCATTTTTTATCATACATGGGGAATCCTATATTAATCACACAGGGTAAGGCTCCAGTTTTATGACACATGTTGAGGAAATATTCATGCAGTTTAACATCCCATGACTAGGACATAGATCTAGGCATTTTACATCATTCATCTTGGATGTGGGTGGGGATTACAGCTTGAGGGGGGCCATGTTAAGGTGATATGAAGATTCATCATAAGGAATCTCTACTAAGGAAGGTAAGAAATTTCCCTTAGTAAATACACAATCAAGGCCTACATGTATACCAATTGTGAACCATTGGTTGGGGAATGGCATAGAAACAAATGTGGATGAGTGAACATTGGGAGGCCCAACTTTAGGGTACCCATACTTAAGAGAAATAGGAATTAGGGAACCAATTATTAGGAGAAACAAGTTAGATGAAGGCCAATTACACACTTAGAAACAAGTGAGAGAACAAAATATTAGGTGGTACTGGTCATAGAGGGACTTGGGGTGAGGTTAAATCAGTCCTAGATTGATATGGGGTCCCTGGGCACTCAACTCTCAAAAAATGGTGTCAATTGAAATGAGAAACTATAAGGAGGATTAAAGGATGGGTTTAACTAGGGTTGGGGCTTCATGAATGCGTAGATATTTGATAATACCATGGAACTCATGGAGGCCATGTGTCTTACGAAGTGTTATGTTTCATGAAAAAGGTTTACCCTGGCTCAGGGTAAAGTCTTGGTTCCCATGGGGTTTGTTTCATGAAGGATTGTTATCTTGAGAAACCCCAATAGACTCAAAAGGGTTTATTCCTACATGAGGACATGGACCTTCACAAAATGAATCTCCTCCATGGGTTCAGGTTCTCAAAAAATTGTGGATTATGGTTTCATGAAAGAGGGATACCTTAAAAGGTCCATCTCTTCTTTTGTTCACAGATCTTATAAGTATCATGAGTTATGAGAATTTATCAAAAGTTGAAAGGAAGCATCCCATTTAAAGTTAGAAATATGTGATATTTATAAGCATAGTTGATGTATGGGAATTGGTTCAAAATATTATGGAGGATTTCATGAAACATTACGATCTCCATGGACTGACGGGGTTCTGTGAACCAAAGTTACATTGTACGAATATTACCATTACAGCTCTGTGTGGAAGGGGACTTCCATGAAATGGATATCTATGAAAAATAATTATGATTCACAAAGTTTAATATCAAATATCTACATTTCCAAGTACTTATATGAGCTACAACCATATTCAAAGGTGTGGAACTTCATGAATCAAGTCCCTTAAGAGAATTTTTGAGCTTTTTTGGATGGAAATCACCCTTACTCAATAGTACCTTCCCCAACCTCTTTAGTGACACACATATTTCGGTGTCAACAACACAAATATTAAAATATCTCATAGGATTTTCACAATTTCACAAAGTTGTAAATTAGTAATTCAATTACGTTTACATTCCAACATTGAGAAACCATTATTACCACTTAATATGATTGAATTATATTATAATTACATCATTTCAACTTTAATAAAAACAAAAACAAGGGGAATAATGTATTTAAAATGTTCACCACTAAAAATGAATGACTATATCCTTGACATGATCTAGAAAATGTGATATAACAAGATTCATTATTATTAATGTATATAGACAACTAGGGTTTATCCATGAACTCATTTCACATACATTTGTCTCTTGAATAATGTAACATGATCCAACACAATAAAAAAATGATCTTCAATGACACAATAAATATAATCTTTAACCTAAAATAATATAATACACTTTGATATATATGAGTACCAACCTATATTCACTTCTTCACACATTAATCATGTTATCAAATGATGATTGAACACAATCACAGACAACTCAAAACAATATTATCTTCTTAAACTGAGGTTCTTGATGAAATAAAAATAATTCAACATAAATTAATAAGTTGAAAATATTAACTTAAAAATACATTGAAAAGTATACTTTATTCCCCTTAAGATCAAACAAGGTATTAAATTCCAAGTATTCATATTTTAAGAAATGATTTAATGAATATCCTCTTACCGTCATCTTATTATTGGGTGTCTTCTTCATCCACTTCATATGTTACACTTCAAGTTCTACTATTAAAATTACTTTAATTTATCTAACACGCTATTATCCTTTATATACACTACCCATTCACTTTTTTATAGTGGTCTTCAATTCTCCTCAAATGAAATTTGAATTTAAAATTTATATACTAGAAAAAAATTCAATCTCAATTTTTAACACTTTAATTTGATCCTTTCGATATATCATGACAGTTTTATAACCCTTGATGTGTTTTATAGTATTTAAATATTGAGTTAAAGTAGAATTTGAGAGAACCAGTTTGGGATATACCTAACACTGAGAGGGGGGGTGAATCAGTGTTGGGGACTTTTTAAACCAATTCAAACTTTTATACTTGTACCTCTTGACCAGTTAGGATCTTGATTCTCTTATACTCTCTCCCTGTCGCATGCAATAATAGAAAGCAGTAAAAATATGCACATGATATTTTTACAAGGTTCACCACTCAATAAGAGTAGCTATGTCCTTGCCATTCATGGGAATGACCAGTGCATGGATTCTCCACTATAATTTAAAATGTTGTTATAATGGAGTGTCTAGGAAAACAATCCTCTAGCCAGTGTGAGTACCTACACTTTGAAGGGGGGTGGGAAATAATCCTCTTCCCTAGACTGGTGATGACCTAGTCCAACTTGCAGCCTCTAGCTAGTTCTTTATACTGCCTATGGAGACAATCTCTTACAGCCTCTAGCTGGTTCTTTATACTACCTCTGAAGACAGTCTTCTCTCTGTAAAAAGAGTTTGCAACACCAAAAGAATCTTTCACCTGTTGAGACCTATTGGATCTCACAGTGCTACTTTGTTCTTCCTCTATTCAATTATTACCTGCCTAGCAGCATGAAGGTAAACAACCACTTCTTTCTCTACAGAAAACCTGAAAGCTGCACAATCTTCTTCCCCTTCTTCTTCAGTGCAAAACCAGATACACTGAGATCACTTCTACTTCAATCTGCTGGAATCACAAACTCCCTTTGTGATTATCAGAACAATGAATACCAGCTCATCTTAGCATCATCAGAATTAAATTTCCCTGAATAATTGTCAGCCTTCAATTGGGCATACTATGTTCTTCTTCTTCTCTTCTTTCTCTTTGACACAGTATAATTACAGTGTTCTAATCTCTTTCTTCAATTCTCAATACCAACACAAGAGTGTATTGGTATACTACCTTCTTCCTTGGTGAAGATATTAATTTAGTTGCAAATATTGTTCTTCCTCACTTCACAATGCACAACGATAGTGTTAAACACCAATCGTGTGAGTGCGGTTCAACTTCTCTTTGTGAAACCGAATGGTTCATAGTTCTTTCTTCTTCACAAAGCTGCTTTGATAGTGCTATGCACCTATCGAAGGCCTGCGGTACCCTCAAATTTTTTGTGCAACCTTTTAGGTGTCTTGTGCGTAAAATTTAAGCCTTGCGCGTAAAAAAACATTTTGGCGCGAAAAACCCTTTTCGCGCAACCCTTCTTTTTCGTGCAGAACTTCCCTTTTTCGTGCAACACTTTCTTTTTCGTGCAACACTTCTTCTTTTCATGCAATACTCTATACTTCAATTTTTCCACGCGTCAAAGCTCGGTATTTTTCTAAGTGTCGAGTCCTTACAAATGAGAGGGGTTCACCTCATATTTATAGGCATTTTTTACCTTGCGCGTAAAACCCCTTCCTGTGTGTAAAACTGTCTCTCACTTCTTCAGATTACGCACACCTTCCTGGATTTTTCGCGCACCTCATGACTTTGACATTTTTAATCATTCTAATCATGAATACACTCTTGCACATAAAACATCAAACCAACATTTTGCGCATAACCAATTTTCACGCGCACAAGTCTAATGTTCCGCACACCTAGCACAAACATCTCCGATTTTTCGCGCACCTCTTACCTTTTTCATTTTTCGACTTTCTAATCACAATGCACCAATTGCGCACAAAATTCCACACCACGTTCCATATTGCCCACAAACCCAATCTTTCCCGTGACATCATATTTCGTGCACTGCTCCAATCTTTCGCGCATTTCATGCCTTTGGCAATTTTCGAGCTTCTGATCTCAAAACAACTTTTGCGCGAAAACTGCATTCCTATATTTCGCACACCACTCCAATATTTCGCACAACCTTCATTTTCTACACAGCCCACTGATATTATGCGCATAACTTTATTTTTTGCGCATCCTGCTGATATTTTGTGCATCCCGCTGATATTTTGCGCATCCCGCTACTATTTCGCGCACCGCTTTATTTTTTCGCGAAACACACCAAGGTTTCTGCACACTCCATTCCTTTTTCATTTTTCAATGTTCTGGCCTTGAATAATGCCTTGAATGAAGAAATCTAAACCATCTTCAATCTTGCGTGCAACATCCATTGCCAAGCACATTTCTTTATCTCCCAATTTTCAGGCCCTAAAATTTGGCAAACACTGGAAAACGGCGCCACATTAAACTGTGCTTTTCTGCCACCCCAAGATTGTCCATTTCTTTGTCATTTTCTCTCTTTACTGCTTCCCATGACCATTTTTCTTCATTCATCATGAACTCCACTATTGTGATATATATCCTTTGATAGATCAGCTTTATCATCGTTAGAGTTGCAATTAGAAGTACTGAAACATCCCATCTTCCAGTAGCATCATTCCTTCCAATCAAAACTGTATATGACTGACATCATCATCTCTCCCCCTTTCCATTATAAGGCTTGCATCACAAGTTCTCATGACTTATGATATTTGAGAAATACATATCAGCAAAGAATCGTCTTGTTTAGATACAATGTGAAATGCATGGCTACCTCAGAATACCAAGCCCTTCCACAATATCTCATCTTCATAACCATCATTATGCAAATCATATGATTCTATTCTTCATGTAAGATTTTGCATGGTTCACATGCAATCATGAATCATTGCATTGTCTTCTTTAAAATCCTCATTCTTATTCAACCATCATTAGATAGATGATACTTCACCATTCTACTCCAATCATCCTCAAATGGATGATACTTCTCCATTCTTCATTGTTGTAAACAATGTGTCACCTTTGACACAAGTTCTTTGAACTTAGGATCAGTTCAACAATCGTCTGAATTGATCTTATTTGAGAATTGCTCAAGTATGACATCCAATGTTATGATTCCATAACAATTCTCTAGGCAACCTCACTTCAGCCGATCTCCATTAACTATGGAGTTATTCTTCATATAATTCTTCATTTTGACCAGTATTGACAACTGTTGACAACAAATACAATCTTCAAACACAAAGTGGTCCCAACAGAATTTGATCCATATATGAATCCAAATCATCAAAACACTTGAGACTATAATCATGTGAACATTTATTTTGTTCTATGACTATTCCATTTATGGAATGATTGGTCCCTTCAAAGTGTAGTATATGTGATTTTATATAACTAAACCCAAAGCCATTCTCAACCAATAGTAGTGTTATGCTATAATATTTATATTTTTGATTTAATATTTTAGATCTTATATTCCCAAGGATTAGAAAAAGTTTATAGACACATATATTGTTATGTAGTACAAACCATGGTGTAATGACCTCCATCCTAGACCAATATTGTTTCCCACGCGAGATAGTGAGAGCATAAAAAAATCAAAACTTACCAATTATGATGTGATATTCTTTTCAAGAAAAAAAGTTCAAAACCACATCACATTTTAAAACAAAATCACAACATCACTATACATATTATAATGTGATAATTCCATACTTCACCTCAAATTAATTGTTATTATATTTAATTATGGTGTGATGACTACCTTTATATAATGATATGTTATACCCAATAAAAACTCATCTGAAATTCATCTTTTTAACTATAATAATCTTCAATGTTATTATAAACTTCTAAATATTAAACACCTCATGTAAATGAACTAAATTCATTTGAGATTGAATTTGATTCATATTTTGACAATTGTGTCAATGTATTGATCACAAAATATAATACCAACAATAAACAACACATAAAATCCATTTTACTTCACACAAAAAATTTATCTTTTGATAATAACCGTCTATTGAGGTCATCTTCAAAGTTAATAAATTTACTAGTCACAATGAAATATAAATGAAAAAATTAATATGATTAACCCATTATCAAGTTTAAATCAATTATAGGAATCCATTTTGGAAACAAAATAGGTACTAAAACCTGATATATGAATCTCACTCCCATTTATGTTTCTATAAACCACTATACCTATATAAGAAAAAAACTAATGGAATGACACATACTCACAAAAATTCCCACAAATGAAACAAAATCTCTAAATTGTATACTATGAATATCACATCTATATGATCTAGAAAAATTGGTAGTGAATTTCAGGGTTACCAAATTTATTTATTTTAATAGATCTAATATGACACTATAAGATCTATATATTTGAGGATTCAATCCTAGAATACGTAAAGAATTTAGTGGCTATTTAGGGAAACTGGGGGGTAAATTTGTGTACCCACTTTTACCAAGATTCATTTTCATTATTTATCTATCCCCATTTGTAACTCAATTTTCAATCTTAGTTAAGAGTTATGAATATAATAATGTGAACTCAACCATCACCTTTCTATGTAATGAATAATAAAAAAGAAAATAAGTACATAAATTTGTTTTCATGTTTTCATTCCTATGATAAAAATTACTCCTTTGTATGTTTTATTTTACTTCCAAGACCTTTATTTTCTAAGGAAATCAACTTTATCACATATATAAACTGTCTATAAAAAAGTATGTTATAAATTTTCCCAAAATCCTCAGTGCCAAGTGATTCAACAATTTCCTCACAATTATTTTTTATTATGATTGGGTTCTCTAGAACCAAATCCTTTATATAACTTGATAACCACTACAAATATACAATTTGATATACATATTTTTTTATTCTTTCCATAATAGTGTTGATACTTATATATCCATTGTTTATATGGTAATGTCCTTATATTTCTTGTTTCATAAAAAGGTTGCAATAGTTACTAACTATAATGAGAACCACGGTATACTATGATAGTAATCTTAAATATATGTCCTATAGGATAGATATATCATATTGATGGGACATAGATGATGTATGACTACTAGGTTTAGGGGGCACATAAGCATTGTGGATATTTCTCCTGAAGTTCACATTTGGTTATCTGGGTAGATGATATCACAAGGGCTAACCAACCATTAGAAAAACCACATGTTTTAGGTGTCATCATTCATCCCTATCTATGAATATGTTTATATAATTATTAATGTATACCGTTTAATCAATTTATTTGATGCAAGGTAAAAACCATGAAATTAAATTTGTCATGAGATAGCCTCTAATATGTGTCTTTAGTGGTATTGAATTTGTTAAATGATCAATATAGAATTTCTTGCTTCAATGTTGAGGAAGAAATATCGCATGGTCCCATGTTGACCAGGATGGTTGTAACATCAATAAATCCATGTCTATAGTACAATAAGGTTTGTATTTCTAGTAAGATCATGTAATATATAATGCATCAAAAGGATTATGAAACAAGTGTGGATCCTTCTTTATGAGATATTGCGAGATAAAGAGTGTATATTAAACATAGCGTGTTCATAAAAGGTAGCAATAGATATGAAATTAATTGTATATTTTGGGTTTATAATGGGTTTATAGACTCTAATCATGGTCCGTTGGTTGGAATCACTACTATTGAGATAAGTACATTGATGTTTACACACTAAGTGTGTCGACAATCTCCACCTGTTTTGATGAATTTGATTTAAGAAAGAAGTGGGATGCATGTTTGGGTCAATGAAAATCTGAATGTGACCGATCATAAGTAAAAATTATTATATTATATTATTAAAGTTTTGAATAATGATGATTGAATTGAATCAAAAGTTATTCAAACATTGTTTGATCGTAAAAGTGAATATTAAAAAATATAATTTTTTGAATGAACATAACACTTTCATAGTTTTTTTAATTTTTTAGGGAGCTTATGACTGAGATAATGGTTCATATTTTATCCCATAACTTGTAAAAGTGTTTCTAGATATTGTTAAAATATTCATGAAATTTATGAAATGTTTAATTAATTCATAAGTGTTCCCAACTGTCTAAAATGAATGTTATTACTTTCCAGGGACCAAAATGGAATTTTAGAAAGTATAACCTAGGTATAAAAGCTCATTTTATCCTATATAATAGTGAGTTCCACTATTTGGAATAATATATAGAAATAATATCGCATATCCCATCCTTTAAGGATCTTTGAGAGAGATTCTGAAGGAAGAACAAGGTCAGATCAGTCCCACTTTCTTGATAGAGTTTTTATTCTTCACGTGATATAAGGGATGTACTAAATCTATTTTATTTCGAATTATATCACCAAGAAATCATATATCAACAATACAGGAGATGTGATGCATGTGTGGATGATATATAGGATGCATATTTTGGCCCCATTGAGCCACAACATGACATTGTTAAGAAAATAAAATTCATGATTTCAAATGAACAAGCTACTATTTATGGATTCATTCGATTTTATTTTCAATGCTTATATTGAATTTAATATAATCTTTTAAGAAATATGGGGAAGGGGTTTTGTGGATTTAGTTTTTCTAACATGAATCTGAACTGAAAAATTAAAATTGTGTATTTTTCATGCTTCTTCCACACCCTAGGATTCTTAAATTGGTATTAGATAAAATATGTGATTATTTAAGTCAAAAAATACAATATTTAAATTAAATATTCTATAATTAAGAAAGAGGGTTTCAATATAGACAAAAAAAATTGACAACACATCTATCCATGTTCGTATCTCTATGATATGGCCAATCGAAGATCAAAAGGATTTGAGTATAAATTGTGATGGGATTTAAAGGTTTGATTTTTAATTTAATTTAATGGATACCGATGTGATGATTTTTTAGACGAAGTATGATGCCAGTGCATTGTATATTCACATGTGATACCATAAGATGGATGGGTAGTATTTTGTCAACAACACATTGTTGTGAAGTCCTAATTCTTTAGCCAAACAAATTCAAATCTTACCAAATAGAAGGATAAGATTTATTTTAAAAAAACCTACACATGATTCCAACCCCATTTATTAGGTTTGGAATTGCTTTCCATCCCCAATTACAAGAGGGTGAATGTTTTTTTGACTTTATATATATATTATATTTTATATATTATATATTATATATTATATATTATATATTATATATTATATATTATATATTATATATTATATATTATATTTTATATTTTATATTTTATATATTATATTTTATATATTATATATTATATATTATATATTATATATTATATATTATATATTATATATTATATATTATATATTATATATTATATATTATATATTATATATTATATATTATATATTATATATTATATATTATATATTATATATTATATATTATATATTATATATTATATATTATATATTATATATTATATATTGTATATTATATTATATTATATTATATATATATATTATATTACATATATTATATTACATAATATATATATATATTATAATATTATATATATAGTGTGTATATATATGCAATTAAACTCCTTCCCAATTAGACCAGGGTCAAACCAGGTCAGTCCATATTTAACTTGACCAACCATTCAACACTATCACATTCCCTAAATTAATATCTAGAGAATTTATTTTGGTCCAAACTGACATGAAAAGTTATGAAAATTATTTAGATATTAAATTTAATAGTCTGGAATTTAATAAAATTGTTTCATATGTTGTGGGATGTATCAATAAATATTTAAAATTATTCTAATGAGAGTTAATGCAATAAAGATACCATTGAGTTTAATTTTAAATGTTTCTTCATATGTAATAGAATTTCTTGTTGAATATACATGAGATGAAATTTACCTATGAATGTTTTTTTATTATATATTTAATTTAATTATTTCATTTAATTTTTAAGAGGTAATAATTATTTTATTTTGATGATATGCGAATCATATCTCTGTCTTTAATTTGATTATAGGATTACATTCCCACATTTAAGTGATAGAGTATATCTTCACAGCTCGGGTTCCTCTCACCCAGATTTGAGTATACATTGAACTGATTAGATGGGTTCATTGAAAATATGTACATGTTTAGAGCCTATGTATACCAAACAAGTGAAATTTATTGGATTTTTGAGTAATCTAATTCATTTTAGTTATTTCCTTAAGTAATCCCCCAAGGTTATTGATTAATAAATTAATTCCTTTATGTGTTAACTAATAGTTAATGTCTCATGATCACATCCTTATTTTTTTATTTCATCATAACCCTGGTTTATTATTTTTTGAATGTGTATTTATTATATGTGATCACATAGTTTAGTAATAAAAAAAGATGAATAGAACAATGAACATGTGTGGGGAATGTTTTCTATTGAAATCTTGGTAATGTTGTGAGTGTGATCACATAGAAAAATCATGTTAAATGGAAAAGGATTTCATTCACCAATATTAAATTACCAAATCAATCAAATAAATTATTATGTAATTAAATGCATTCCATTACTTGAATTTTGATAAAAATTATTGTTTGAAGTGCTCGTTAGCCCTAGTTGATGATGCCTCCTTCTTCTAGGGAGTTATTAAGTGAGTGGTGGGTTGGTATTACTAAATATGGAATAAAAGGAATAGTTATAGCTGGCTTGTTTCAAATTTATAGGCAAATCATTGTGAAATGCTAAGTAATTCTTTATAAATGATGGGAATCCACACAATCTATCATGAAGATTCCAGTTAATACAGTTGTGTTGAAAAACCCTACCTTAGACTCTCATTGTAGTGTTGATTTTACAACATGGGTTATGAAGAGAGGTTTGAAGAACATTTTCACTATAATAATCAAGAAAAAGTGTATTCTGAATATAGTTGAGGGCTACTGAGAGTTTATAAAATGGTGGGATACATTTATATTTAACAATTTAAAAATGTATATTGGAAATCAAGAAAAACAAACTAATATACTAAATTTACTTATTGTATATCAAATGTAAATCTCCACTAATTAAATTTCAATGTGATAAATATCAGATAAAGTAAATATCATGACCATCCATGACTTCCATGAGTGGTACTTGCACTTTCACATAGTACTGCACCAAAAGAGGAAGCTTTAAGTACTGGAGTTACCACTTCCAACCAAGCCTCCTTTAGGAGCATGAAAGGTGGATAAAGATAATTATAAGAATCATATGTATGATGTAGAAGATGTTTAGTGATTCATGTTTTCATCTTTATCCAATGAGATATAGAATATTCATGAGGAAAACATTCTTTCAAAATGTTGTCTTATTCTCATGATTTATACTAATAGGGAGATCAAAAAGAAAGATATGAGATATAAAGTGCATTAAATAGAAGAAATATATAAGAAGGGAATAAATAAGGACCTAATGTACTCTTGATGATTGGGTACATTGAGAGACTAGAGACCCCTAGGTTCCAATTGAATCAAGAACTATCAATCGATATCGTTATTTCCCATTTAGTTCATAGTTTCTTTAAATTCATTGTTAATTAAAATAAGAATGACATGAATATATCACTCCAAAATTTATTTGATTTAGTACTCAAATGCTGATAAGTATATGAATAATTACAACTATTTAAACCATATAGGGAACAATAATATGAAAGGCAAGGAAAAGGTGTGAATGTCTAAGTCCCATCCAATGATACTGATGCACTAACCTTTGAAAAAGTTAAAGATACAATGAGAGATATTTATGAAATACTATGATTCAGTTTTATTGGACATTTCATCAGATGAATTTTCAACTGATATATCTATGCAAGATGAGTATTACCTTTTAGATTTGATAAATATTTATTTAAATGGGGCATTAAAGGACATGGCCATGATAAATCAATACCAGAAGAATATTTCAATATTATCAAGGTACCGGAGGACTTCATAAACTCTAAGTAGATGATCCTATGACAGAGGAGACTCATGTCAACAATTAGTATGAAGGAGGAAGGCACCAGTTTAATATCGAATTGCACAAATGAAGCCCCAATAGAAACATAGTTTTCTAGTACCACCAAGAATACATAACTTAGAAAATATTAAAGATTGAAGAAATTGGAGATAAAAGAAAAAGGGTCTTTTACCCCCAAAAATAAATCAAAATGATGATTCCTTTTTTGGATCTATTAGGGGCTAGCCAACCCTAGAATGATGGGCTCCCTCAACCTCCTTACGGGTACGTGTAAACCTGAATTAATTGGCCTCTCATAACCAAGTATTAGCTAAAAAATTAAACATTCTCCCCAATATTATAATGGATACAAAATACTTGGAGAAACTCAAATTACTTCCATCTTTGATAGATTATGGAAACTAGTCCACAGAAATGTAGAAAACCATACCATCATCTATGTGGATGATCAAGTCATTACATGAAGTTTCTCCAAGTTCGGCCATAAAATATTATGCTCATTAGTATATAATCCCAACAATAACATTGATAGAAGATAATTATGGATGCATATCAAGGATTTTTCCAGTACTATCTCGGATCCATGGTTTATCATGGGGAATTTAAATTCAATCCTTCATACTGATGAAAAGTTAGGTCTGGTATCAAGCACTATATCAATTAAGGAATTCAAAGAATGGGTTGAGGATGCAAATATGAATGAGGTTAATATCATTAGAGCCAAGTATACATGGTAGAAAAGGAATTTGAATAACATGAGGGAAAATAATATTGACATATCATTTGTTAATTATTCATTTCCTTGACTTTGGAGAAAAATCGTGCGTGTCACTCTAGAAAATCACAATTTGGATCATCACCCAATTCTGGTAAATTTCACTAAAAATGAGAAAAAACAATCTTATCCCCTTCAGATTCAATCATTCATGGACCACACTTCAGTAGTGATCTCATATTGTTCATGATATATAGGCAGTGGATGATAACACTAGTAACACTTTGGATTCTCTTTTCATGAAAAAAAACTCAAGGAAATAATGAAAGATTGGAGAATAAAAAATTTCATCCCCCTTGATGTTGATATTTATTCACATGAATTATATATACATGTTCTCCAATCTTCCTTTACCAACATCAACTTTTCTGGAGACATCAACCAAGAATCCACAGTGTCTTAAAAATTGAAACATCTTATTATGTTAAGGAATGATATTCAGAAGGACATTTTCAAGATAAGGTGGATCACCAAAGGAGACAGAAACACCAATTTATTCAATGATCTTCAAAGGCTAAGAAGTGAAAATATGCCTCCTTCTCTACTAAATTATGAGGACACAATTATTGATCATACGCAAGACCTTTCTAATGGCATTGTCTTTTTGTACACAAATCTTTTCAGTGGTCCACCACAGAATGTGAGGATTATGGAAGGCATCATTCAAAAGCTTATTTATAAGGAAGATAATAATTTTCTCACCTCTATTACATTGGATTTTGTGATCAGGGGTGAGTTTTTTGGCCTCAATAAAGGAATTTATCAAGGTATGTATGGACTCACAAATCACTTAATTCAATTCTATTAGGATTTCATTCAGAACGAAGTTTGGAAACAAGTCAAGAAATTCTTTATTGGTGGATATTTCCCTCAAAGCTCTAATGATAAATTCATTTCCTTAATTCCAAAAGCTATAATGAAAGTGACATCAGTCAATTTAGACCAGTTTCTCTTGTCAAAACCATTCACAAATTTATCACAAAAATTATTACTAATTAGCTTTCTTGTGTCTTGAACAAAATCATTTCATGGAATCAATTTGTATTTTTCAATGATATAAAAATTAAATATTGATTTCTCACTAGTTTAAAATGTGTCAATCATCGTTATAATTCCACTAAGGGAGGCAACATTACTCTTAAATTGAATATCAAGAAGGATTTTGACACCATGGATGGGGGATTCATTGGTCAGATTCCTTATCAGTTCAACTTTATTATGAGGTTCACACATTTGATTGAGGTTTTTCTTGGGTCTTCCTAAATCTCCATTCTTATTATAGGGTCCCTGGAAGGTTTTCTCAAGTTCTCCAGATGGGTCAGGTAGGGGGACCCTCTTTCATCCATCATATTTACTATTATTGAGGACTATATCAGTAGGATTCTTCTTCATATGGTGGAGAAGGAAGATCTTAATACCATCAGAGTAGTTTACGGTATTTCTTCTCCTTCTTGCCGTTTATTTTCTGATGACATCATTATTTCCACTCAGGTAGATATGAGGAACATTAAAAACACCAATAATTCTTTAATTCATTATAAAAGTCTCTCGAGTCAGGAAGTGAATTGGAGAAAGTCTTACATTTATTTTGGAAGGAACATCACATCCTCTAGAAGATGATATATGATCAATGACATGGTTATAAGGGAAGACTCTCTCCCCTTTATTTATATCGATGATCCAATTTTTTGGACAAGGATTCAGGCTTCTTATTTCACTAATATTGTAAGTAAAGTAAGAATAACTATCCCATCCTAGAAGGGAAAATCCCTCTCAATAGTAGGAAGAAAATGCTTAGTCAAGAATGTAGTGGATTCAAAGCAGGTATATTCATTTATGGTGTACTCATAACCTACCTATGTTATTGAATCTATCAATACTATGATAATAATATTTGGGTAGAGTTTAAACATATTTGAAAAAAGATTATCACGGATCCTTGGAAGTAATGTTGCATGTTGTAGGTCATGGGAGGGCTTGGAATCAAAAAAAAATTGATCTCCTAAATCAATCATTGTAAGTCCATTTTATGTGGAGGCTCATAAATGGAAATTATAAATCCTTGGGATTCCTTAGATAAATATTATTAGAAAAAATGATTAGGTGAAACTCAAGATACATGAAGTCCTCTATTTGGTCAGGGCTTAGAATAATTCTCTAGAAAATTATCATAAAATCTCATTGGATGGTGAGTGTGAATTCCTCCCTAGGGTTCTAGAAGGACGACTGGACTGAAGCCCCACTTCATGATGAGATTAGCAAAAATGACCAAAATATTGACTAAAAAATTTCCATCAAGGAGAAACATGAAAATATGAACATGTTGCCTCATGACACAGCTTTAACTATTTCTTCTTATGAGTTCATAAAACATGAGGATTTAGTCATCTTGGAACAAAACCCAAATGGATTGCTTGATTTCAAGAGATTTTATAAGCATATGATTCTAGGTAGAAGCAAATGGATTGGTATTTTCATAAAAAAATAGATTTCCCCATTAATATTCACACAACTTTAGAGACTCTCCTAAAACAAGATTCGCATTGACTCCAAACTGCATAGAGTTGGATTTTCAATTTGGTCAAGATGCATGTTGTGCCACAAACATCGTGAGGACGTCGATAACTTATTCTTATGTTTCAAAACTACCACCACATTATAGAGATCATTTTTTGATTGGTTTGAGATTTATCCACAATAGGATAGTGATTTGAAAGACTTCCTACTTTCTTTTCTAGATATTTAGATGTCCCAAAAAAATCCATCCTCTTCAGATTGGCTTATGATGAATTAATTCATGTGATCTATAGAAGCAAGAACAAGAGTTTATATGAGAGAACTGCCTTCAGACATCGGGTTTCCTTTGATGAAATCATGCTGGCCATTCAAAATGCAAACTCACTACACATGGAATGTTTCATTAACTTGGAGAAAAACTTATCCATCTTAAGGAAACTGAAAATCAATGGTAACTTCCCTAAAACTTTAGGTATTCTCAAGGTTTTTTTGTTACTCTCTTTAATTGGATAAATTAAGGGTAATTCTAATTGGTCTTCGAGGGGAATATCGGTGCTAGCAGGCAATGGGATCATCTTCATGGGTCATAAGTGTGATTTTATGGAATGCATCCATGGACCTTGTGGTCATGTCATTACTTTAGAGGAATAAATGATGGGTTTTATCAATGTTGTATCAGTTTCAAGTCAAATAAATTGGATTAACATATTCTTCGAATCGAATTTCACAACAATATTCTAGGATATCCGACTGAGATAGATTCATCTTTGATGGAGGTTGACAGCTGAATGGGCTAATTGTCTTTTTAGGCTTGCTACAATGAATTATATCACCACACACATCTATCATGAATCCAATTGTATTGTTGAAAATCTTTCAAATAAAGGAGTGTTTGATGAGTTTTTAATCTATTATAATGTTATTCCTTGAAAAATGGTTTTTTTCAATGGGAAAAAGGTAAAATTGACTCCTTTAGACTCTTTTAATTTATGTTTTCATATATTTATGGTCATATAGCTCATCTTTCTCAAAAAATGGGTTGTAAATACTATAATTAGAAAATATAGTATTTGAAACCAATAAAAACTCCAATGAGAATGAAGCATATCCTACCCACCTATGGAACTTTATACTATGTCATATAAAGAAGAAGGTTTTAGGTAAACTACATCAAGAAGGTTATTTAGACTAAATTGAGATAAAACACTTGGATGTATGTTATGCTTTTTTAGAAGGTAAAATGACCAAAAAAAAATCTAGTGGAAAAGGATAAAGAGCCAAAGAATCATTGGAACTGGTTCATATTGATGTCTGATTTCTATTTACACTGGAGGAAAGATGTTTTTTTCTTGCATAATTAATTTTAAAAATGACTATAGTAGATATGGATATAGATACATAATGAGGTATAATTATGATTCATTTTCAATGTTTAAGGAATATCATAATGCAGTAGAGAATAATCCTTGTAAGACGATTAAGAAATTCCACTTGAACCGTTGTGGAGAATATATTAACCTTGTTTTCATTGATAGTATAAAGGAGTGCAGGACAGTTTCCCAACTCACTCCTCCTTATAAAACTCAGTGGAATAGTGTTAGTGAAAGGATGAATCAGACCCTAATTAAAATGATCATATTGAAGATGATTCATGAAAATCTATCATTACCCTTTTGGGTATATACATTATAGACTAAAGGATATGAACTAAACTATGTACCAACTAAACCATCAGATAGCATTTCATATGATTTTTTGTTTGGGATAATTCCAATATGTTATATACGCATATATGGAGATGTGATGTTCTTGTCAAGAATATAACAAGTGACAAATTAGAATCTCATAGCATAAAGTAAATCATTATAGGTTATTCTAAGGAGACTAAAGGATATTACCCATATAACCCTTTAGATCGAAAGGTGATTATAGACAGATATCATACATTTCTAGAAAGGTAACACATTTCCAATGGAAATAGTGGGATCAATATTGACATTGATGGATCTGATGTTCAAGATTCACATGAGTTGGTACATTATTAATATCCACCAGAGACTGTGGAAGAGGTATATATTACAAAAAAAAATACTACATAGGTATTATAGATAAGTTAGAGAACTAAAAAGATATAGTTTTTTTACACTAATTAATATGACACATTACATCAATAGAATGATTAACCTCTACCCTACTAGGAATAAGTAATTAAAAAAATATGATGCTAATTGGAAGGAATACATGAATTCCAAAGTTGAGTCCATGTACCTAAATCAAGTGTTGATTTTTCATGGCCCAATAGCTAATGTAAAACCTATTGGGTGTAAATGGATATTCAATATAAAGATATACATATATGTTCAAGTGATAACCAATAAGGAAAGAGTAGTGGTAAAATGTTTTAGTAAATATCAAGGCATCGAAAATGGTGAATCCTTCTCACCAGTCATGATGCTAAAATTTATCAGAATATAACTTGAAATAGAGGCCTTCCATGATTATAAAATTTAGAAAAGGGACATAAAAATAATTATCTAAATGATATGATAGTTAAAGATATATATATAAAACAACATAAAGGTTTAATTATGTCAAATAGTTCCAATGACATATTCAAGTTTAAAAGATCTATTTATGGATTTTACTATGCATCATATTCTTAGAATGTTCATTTTGATGATGCTATAGGATAATTGTGTTCATTATGAATGAAATAGATCCATATTCCTATGATAATTTTAGTGGGAGTTACATCGTTTTTCTTGTTATATATATTGGTGGAAAAATGTTATTAGGAAACAACACGAATGTATTATAGAAATTAAAGTATTGGTTTAATGAATACCTCTAGATGAAAGGCTTCAGTGAATAATCCTATATTCTTGGGATCAATTTCATTCAATATAAATATCATAGAATTTTTAGGATAATTCAACGTACATATATTGAAAAGGTACTCAAAATATACAATATAGAAAAATATAATATTGGAGTTTTTTTCTAGTGTCATATAACAATAACATCTCCTTGAAGATGCATCCATAGAAACATGAGGAGATTAAAATAATGAGTATAATCACTTATTCTTTAGTTTTTTGATCTATAGTGTATTCCATGTTATGTACTTGGTTTAATATTTATTTTTATTTAATTATAGTGTGAATATAATATGGAAACCTAGTAGAGTGGTATTATAAAGATATAAAAACCATCCTCATGTACTTGAGATGTAAAAATAATATTTTCATGGTGAATGAAGGAGATGGGAAGATAGTCATGGAGGGATGAAAAGATTCTAGTTTCCATAAATATCAAGATGACCTGATATCGTAATAAGGCTATGACTTTTTTTAATTGTAGTGTAGTGACCAGAATGAGCTCGAAGCAGTCTTTGGTTGAAAATTTTGTAGTATAGTTTGAGTATATAGTGACTCTTGGTACATCTAATGAAGAAGTTTGGATATAAATAATTCATTATTTTCTTGGTGTTGTACCTAGTAGTTTAGAATAGATTATATTATATTGTGATTATATTGAGTTAGCGGTTATTTCAAGGAGCTCAGGTCACACCATAGTACAAATCATATACATCAGAAGTATTATCTATTGAGAGATTTTACTTTGAGAATTGAAGTAAAAATTAGAAGAGTAACCACAGAGGATAATGTCACACATCCCCTATCTAGATCTATATCTCAATAAATAATGATACTCATGTGACAGCTAGCAGGTTGAGAATTATTAACAGTTTGATCTATTAAAACTTTGTTGTGAGTGGGATACCTAGACCCAAATCATTATATACATAGATTACCATTACTTTTAAACCATTTGATATATACATTTATTTATTCTTACAATAATAGTTCTTATAATTATACATCCATTATTTATATGGTAATTTTATAAGAATTCATGATATATCAAAAAGTTATAATAGTTCCCCATCTATAATTTGAATCTCAAGATTCTATAATAGTGTTCTAAAACACATGTATTATGGTGCAGATACATAATATTGATGGGACAAAAATGATTTAAAACTATTAGGTGTTGGTGATCATAAGCATTGAGACTTCTTCCCATGATGTTATCACTTGGTGATCTTGAGTAGACGGGATTATGAGGATTGGACCACCAATATGAACACTGAATGTTTCATGTTTCATTGATTATTACAATCTAAATACATGTGTATTGATATCCATACCTGATATCATGTTTAATGTGTAACATTTGATCACATACTTTGATGTAAGGAAAATGCAATAACATTTAATTCATTGCAAGTTAGGTTGTGTTGGATGATTATATAGTGGTATTACATTGGTTGGATAGTAATGATAGAATTTTTCAATTCCATGTTGAGGAAGAAATATCTCCTGGGACCAGGCTAACCAAGATAATTGTGCCTTCAATAAATACATGGTCATGGTACAAGAAGGTATATATGTCTAATAAGGTCACAAAATATACATATCATCAACAGTTTTATGAAACATGTGTGCATCTATATTTATGATATATCATGAGACAAAGACATCATATTACACAGAATGTGTATGTAGTAGGTAGGTTCATTTATGAAATTCATTATCACCTTAAGGTATATGATGAGTTTATAGACTTCAAACTTGTTTTATGGGTCATACACTACTATTGAGATAAAGAGATTGAGGATTACATGCTATGTTTATGCACATGTTCCACCAATTTATATGAATGTGTGATTAGAATGTAGTGGGACCAATGTGCGGGGTTGGTGAACATCCGATTGTGATCGATCATAAGTAAAATAATTCAATTAAACTATCATGTTTAGAATAATTATTGTTGAATTTAATTATTAGGGTATTCAAAAAAAATTAACCATAAAATTGAATACTAGAAAATGTAATTTTTCGAATAGAAAAACATGTTCAAGGTTCATTAAATTATTTGGGAGTGTATAGACTAAGCTAATGGTTATTATTTTATCACATAACATGTAAAAGTGTTATATTTGAGGGGTAAAATATTCATGAAATTTATGAAATTTTTAATTAATTCATAAGTGTTCACCAGTGTCTAAAATCAAGGTTATTAGTTTCTAGAGACCAAAGTGAAATTTTTAGAAGTATAACATAGGTATAAAAGAATATTTAAACATATTAAGTAGTAAGATACACAATTTTGATGAATTTAAGGAGATAATATCATCTCTCCTTTCTTATTAATCTCTTAGAGGGAGATTCAGAAGGAAGAAAAATTTCTTTGCATTCCCGCTTTCTTGATCGATTATGATTTCTTCATGTGATCAAAGGGAAATCTGAATGCTCTTAAATTTCATTCCCTATAACTTGAAAATCATATATTGGTGATCTTGGAGAAATGGTGCATGTGTATATGATCTCAATTACATCTATAATGGTGCCTTCGATCCATGAAATGTTGATGGTGAGTGAACCAAATAAAAAGTTTCCAACAAACAAGGTACTATTTATGGTGTTATTTGATTTTATTTTTCATGCTAATATTGAATTTCATGTGATCCATTGAGAAATCCTGGAAAATATTTTTGGATTGAGTGAATTTTACATGAATAATGTCCTAAAATTTAAAATTTAAAATAACTTAAATTTCCAATGTGCATTGGGTTCCTTCAGTTGTTTATACCTGCTCTAACCAATTGAAGATATATTTTAAAATGATTTTATCTATCTTCTAATGAAGTCTGCATAATTTATCCATATTTTTCTCAAATTTTCATCTGAACTCTTTTAAATAGGCCTTCCATCAGATCTACCAAATAGTTAATCAATGTGTCAAAATTTTTATCCATTAATCCATATGTCTTGTTATTATATGGGATCAATGGTATTGCACACTTCATTATCCAAATGATATGATGAAATCACATGCCACAAAAATGGGTTCATACTTCTCACATTCTGTTCTTAACTTCAACATTGCAACAAAAACATCGGCTCAAACTCCCCTTGATAACCTTCTATTATATAGATGTATAATAGGCCTTATAATTATTATTCTTCTTTAACACACTAGGGTTCCTATATGAATTCATATTTACCTTTAATAAATAGAAAATATTCTTTTTAGTGGTTGTATCAAGCACTATCTCACTACTTTATTCTTATTATTTTATGATAATTATATTAACTAAAAATATCTTGAATATTACAGTACAATTAAAAATATGAAAACTCATTAAATATTTGTTGAAAAAATATATTCTCATTCAAATATTGATGTTAATTACTAGATTTAATTCTCATTTAATTTGAGTTGAGTTTTCCAAATTATGATTTAGGATTTCCATCTCTATAAGATATTCAAAATATCATAGTGTATTATCTATAAAATTTGCATCATTTAATACATATGAAATCATATTAAATATTTTCTTGAAACATAAATTATTACCTCCCATTTGATTATATAAATATAATATTTTTAATTTTTGAATAGAATATATTCTTTTAATTCTTTTGAAATGTACTTTCATTTGTACATGACTATATGCATTTTGGTGTGGCACTGTTCATTATAGTGTGGATATCCTCAAAAACATGAAAAAACTCTTACTCTTCTCATAAAATCACCTTTTATTTTATAATTCATACTCAAATTGAATCATTATCCACATCTATGGTCATTATGTTTGAATCCATAAAGAAATGTTTTTGAGTATTCTCCGATTCACTCTCCATTAATTTAAAATTTATTCTATTAGAATTATTTGATTTTTCTTTATAATATTTGATAGTTTATTATGATATTAATCTTATGATATTCGGTATTTATTTCATAATTTTTTATATATAAAAATTATTCATATGGTTGTTTAGACATTAAAAAAATTTGAATAGCTTACACAACCAGCCTTTTTATAAAATTATTATCTTATAAAACTTACCACTTTACACACTATACATATAATACAAGGAAAACATATTATTATTATTTTATATATTATTAAAGGATATTTCTTATGAAATGATGGTTTCTTATGAGAAAAAACTATCTTATGAAAATATCTTCTAGCTTAAAAACTCAATATAACTTTCACTTTTTATAAGATTAATTGAACCTTATGAAGTGTGCAGTACCTTATAATGATCAACCCTATATCTTAAGAAAAACAATGTATAGTTTCTGAATTAAAAAAAATTTAGACATATTATTAGTACCAAACCTTAAAAATATTAATCATCCTTATGATGATCACATGAACCTTACAAATTCTTAATGATCCTTATAAAGATCGAGAACCTTATGGAGTGTGTAGGGTTTAAGAAAATTTGAATATTAGATTCACCGATGAAATTATATATATAATTAAATTCAACTTAAATAATTTTAGGGACTTATCCATAACCTATAGTTAACATATAATCATCACCCAAAATTTCATTATCACATGTTAACAATAACTTTGATTTCTAGCGTGTTTTGAATGGTTTCTAAAATTCAGAAAGTCTTACTACATTAACATTAATTATTTAATTAATTATAAAGTCTCCCTATTAGCCAGATTCTCCCAAAACCACATATTAACTATTATAGATAACGTTCCTTTGTTAACACTTTCCTTTTAATTGATGAATAACTTAAAAAATAATCACATGTTGAGGTGACCACTTGAATTGTCCAATATAGTTCTTCAAGAAGTAAAAATAGTTTCCACGACCCATTTCCACTTTTTTTTATTAATTATCAAGGTTATTACATGAAATAAGCTCCATAATTACCCTTACACACAATATAAAAAATATTGACACCTTATCATTATCATGGGATCCTTCTTTATTGAAAACAAATACAATCATTGAAAGGTAACTTCAATCTCCCCATTTGGATTTTTTCAGCACCACCAGTCTCTTCTTATGACAATTTGTGTTCCCATTTATCTTCTCCCCATTATTGATATTAAATAAAAATATATGTATATGAGAATGATCTCATTAATATTTAAAATTATTCCATGAGTTTTAAAAAGAATTTATTTTCCCTATTTGTTCAGAATTATAGATCGGTCCATATTATTAAGAGAAGGATAGAACCACATAAATCATTGAAATGATCTTTTAGTTACTCAAATATAATGATATATGGCCTAAATTTTTTTGAAAACAAGAGATATTTAATTAAAACATAAAGGCTTTATATAAATAATCATGTATTTGATAATAACTCAACTATGTTACTATAGGGTCTATATAAAACATTCTTTGTAAAAATGGTATCCTAAATTCATTTTAACAAACCCATGAAAATTTTACACTGAAAGATGGTTTTAATCCCCCATTAATTTCCTTTTCCATTAACCATCACCCATCTATAAAAAAAATATAATAAAAAATCTAAGGGTTTAAAGGGTGTTTATAATACCTAATTTCAAGATTTATTTTGAAAATACCTCGATTTTATATTCATAGAAATTGTGATATTTTGGTAGCTTCTCCTTCATGTTAGCTCTCCATTAATGATTTCTCTATTTTTCTTACTATCAGGGACGTTTTATCCTAAATTACTTCTTTTATGGTCACCTCCTTTTGTTTTCCTATAAATATTGTATCCCATATAGTTATTTTGTTAAATATCACCTTCAATTACCTACATAAAAATACATATAAACAAAGATATGAGAATAATTCAATATTAAATCGGTTTCTCAATAAGAGAAATTGGGATTATATCTATTTATTAACCCATACCATTTATTTTATGTGGATATATTATGTCAATAACTATTCATACATGTACTCTCTTGAACTCACCACTTCCATTCTTATTTGGGAATCATGAGTTTCTTCTTCCAATAAGATCTTCTCTTGTGTGAAATAGGATCATTAATCATTACTAATAAATCAATTTCAACCAATAGTGATCTGACTTTGTCTCTCACCTTTTTTAATATTTCTTGTTACATTAGTAGAATACTCATATGATAGTTTATAATATTATCTGTGTTATTTCACCATATTCATAGTTCTTAAATAACTATTAGGACTTCATATTTAGAGAAACTCAAGAAATTTCAGTTCATATTCATGTGGAATAACCAGTTCTCCTTTAGCACATGAACATTATTATCCTTTATGAATCTATATTTCCATATTTAATTGATATATCCATATTTTTAGGCACCCCTTATTAACATACTTATATTTCAACGAGTCTCCACATGGCTATATAAAATTCTTTATATATACCTTTTTATGAAACTCCCCTAACTTTCTGTCTGATATTTCTTCTACTAAATTATTTTTTTTCTTCATTGATTTACTTCTCTATTTCTTACATATTTCTTCATTTATTATTGATGTTCATGAAAATTTTACAATGGATTATGATGTGTAATTTACATCAACAAAAGAAGCATATATTCTTTATAGAATTTATAACCTCTATATGTTTCTTCTTAGATATCTTTGGGCTAGTTTTCTTTACACTATTATTTTTCTGAACACCTTTATTCACATGGTTTTCTCCCAAGGAAGAAATCTTTCAAACTTCCTTTTTTTCTTCTATTTTTTGTAATTCTCTTCTTAAAATTAAATAATTTTTTCTCAAGTGGAACAAACCAACCCTTATTATAGATATGACCACTTCTATAGAAGTAGTCATTGAAGTTATCCATGAAATTAAATTTGTTATTCATGAATATATTATTATTTTTCTATGATATATAATTTTTCTCGTCAAGTTTTATTATTAGTTTCTCTTTAATACCCATTAATATAAGAATTATATCATTTTTATAGGTATGCATATTGTTCTGTAATTCCATATCCCTATACCCAGAACTCTTTCCTTACTATCAATGGCCAATGAATCTCATTATCTTATTTAAAGATTAATTTTTACCTAAAACTTAAGTGACTTTATATTTTGGAAAAAAATCAATTTTTGAGTTTTGGATGGGTGGAATCTTTTATTTATTCTTTCATACTTCCACCATTGATCATGTGATGTTTTTTTTTATTTTTCACTATCTATATTTTTCTATAATTTTATTTTAAATCTATAGTAACAAGTGAAATATCATTAGTATCAAATATTGTTTCTAGGTTACAGGTTAAATTTTCTTAGGATATTATTGTGGGTTGATCAGAAGACGATTTAAAGGTCTTTATTCCATGGATATATGTCTCTTTTGAGACAAGATTTTATGATAGGTTTGTGTTTCCACACTACTCTACTCTAATACTTGGGATGTTATAGCTTGTATGATTTTCAAATTTCTCAATTTTACAACCAATTTGATACATTTAATTTTAGGAAATAATTTTCATCCTTAATTAATCTAAAATTTTCTTTCCATTAACTCATCATCTTCATAATATTATCTGCATACATTTTTATATTCTTCTATAAAAAAATTTCAATATCTCTTATTATTTTTATTTTAACCTCCAAATAAGCATCCTTTAAATTCAAATAAGTTTTTTTATAGATTTTACAATGCATGGATCACTTATTCAATAATAATTTATATTAATTATTTATTAAAAATTAAATTTGAAAAAAAAATTATCCAGGGAAAAATTATTTATGAATTTCCAATGATTATTATTTGGCTTTAATAAGGTATATGAGAGAAATTCACTTATGAAATTACTTACCAAGAAAATTCTCCAATTCTTTAACTTCTTATTCTATCTATGATTTATAGTCAATATGTACCTTGATAAAACCAAGTATATAAGTGACTAATTCAGTGTGAAATTTATCAAAATTACTTGCAACATCATATTATAAGTATGTGGATTCATATTTAGTATACTCTCCAAAACTAGAGATAGTATCTTCATAAAGACAACTTTTCATAAATTTTGTTGAAGAACTATAACTATTATGATCAAATTCATGTATTGGATTTTCATTTCCATTCATTAATATCTTTATCTGCTTTTTTCCTCCCAATTCTATCTATTCCTTATAGTTTTAGATGAAGACTACATAATATCATCAACAGAAGGACCTTAAAATTTCATCTTCTATGGAAACTCCAAAATTCCGAAAATATGCACTTCATATAATCAATTAAAATGTCATGGTTACTAAACTATAACCAATCAAAGGAAAATTTGGTTATCTATGAAACCAATTGATCTCCCCAATAGTCATACATGGAGATTTAGGGGGTGACTCAGTGTAGGTAAATTTTTTATATTTTTCTTTATTTATTTAATTATCTCCTCCGATAACATAAAAATATATACCTATAAAGTGATATTAATCAAATGATGCACCCTAAACCCTCACATTTATATGAAATACAAAAAAAATAAGAAGAAAATACACAATTTTTTTTCATGGTTCATCTCTATTGAGGAAAACTACTCATTTCTAGGATCAAGTTGAGCTATAAGGTCATGATTTCTACTATAAATAAACTTATCTACAAGTAAATACTATTTTACAAAAAATTATATCATATAGTAACTATAAATTCTTGGTCCAAGTGATTTAGTGGCAACTTCCTAATGATTAATTTATTCTAGATTATTCCAGTTCATGCTATCTCTTGAAAAGAATTTAGATATCTCCCAATGGGGTCTCATAATTCTTTCTATAGGCTCATAAAAGGGTAATTATGAACTCCTATAAAGAATTATGTGATCACGTATACCTATTTTTTAATAGTGTCTCATCCTTATTCTCCTTTATGTCCTTGTATTATAGTCTTCCAAGGGATCTATATCCCTTATTAATTTTTTCAATTAATGATATAATTAAATCTTTAGTTGTAGAAAGTGGTTATTTCTTCCAACCATATCTTCTTAGCCTCTATACAACTGTATCTGTATTGGCTCCAACTCCTTTTTCTATTCTTATAAAATTTATATATATTACAGGCTATCTCATTCTCATATTTTTCAATGTAGAGGGATTCTTGGATACATTTGTATTTTCATTTGATACATGTAAAATGTTATTGGTAGTAGATGAATATTGATCTCCCTCACCACTTTATTCTTATTCTTATATGATATTTATATTCACATAATAATAATTTTAATATTACAGAAATATTCAGAATAATTAAAATAATTAAACATTGATTGGAAAATGAAATTATCATTCAAATCTAAAATATATTTCCCAATTTGAATTCTCATTTATGTCGATTCAATGATTCCACCCTATTACTCTATATTTCCTTCTATAAGCGATATTAAAAATTCCGTTGCATCTTCTCTATAAAATACACATCATTTGAACCATTTTAAATCCCATTCAAAACATCCTTGAATATAATAACCTTAATTACCATGATATAAAAAAAATTATATATTCAATTTCTCCATAGAATATTTAGTTTCAATTATTTTAAAACATTTATCTATGTGTTCATGGATCCATGCATTTTGGTATGAATCTATGGATTTTAGTGTAGAATAATTCTATAACATATATTTAAATATTACTCTTCTCATGGATTCACCTTCATTTTGATTTCATATACTTACCTTGAATAATTATCAACATGTATGATCATGATGTTTAAATACAAAAAGAACCATTCCTCAACATCATCTGATTTATTATCGTTTTCACCATAATTAGTTTTTCTAGAATTACATTATTCTTCATTTTTATATTCAATATTTTTTATGACAAGATTATTACAATATTCTGGAAGTATTTCATAAATTTTGTTGTATCTTAATTTTTTAAGGTGGTTTGAACCTTATGAAGATGTATATCTTACATAAACTCACTTATTAAGAAGTTTATATCTTATCAAAACTCCTATATTATGTGTTAACTATCATATACATGTCACACATCTTATATAAATCCACTTTATTAAAAAATAATGACTCTTATAATGTAACGTCCCAGCTCGGCTCATCATTGAACCGGTGGCCAGACGGGTCGCCACATGGCCTCAAGCGCGTCTCCCCGTACGCCAGAGGCTACCGACTAGCAGTGAGGGCCTCAGGAATTGATAGTGGGGAGACTATACCCTCATATCAGAGTAACACAGCTATATTATCAGTGTAAATAATATTCAATAGTGGAAGTATTAAATAATTGAAAGACAACAATGAAAGATAGTTAATATCCATTTCATAGGAGGTGGCAAACGCCAGTTTACACGATACAGGGATGATGAATGATACAATGTGAGAAAAGGAAACAATACAGCATGAAAACAATACAATGAAAAAGAATAAAGAAAAGACAGCAAGGCCCGACGGGTGATCTCCTGAGCATCCCAAGCTCTCGCTTGGTCCTTTGCTCCTAACTCCTTAGGTACAAACAGCACAACACACAACCTAGGTCCTACAAGCAAGAAGGTCTACTCAGGTACCCCAGTGTAATGGCAGCCTGAGTATGGTGTGAGATATAAATCTCAGTAGACCAATACCATCAGTGTCTAACCCAATCCAGATAGTATATAATAATTAAAAAGATAGTAGGTATGGAGAAATAAGTAGAATTACATAAGTAAAAAACACTAGTCTAGGTTCCCAAGGGACACCTGACGGTTATACCTTCTTCGGCTCATGCCGATAAAGTAACCTGATCATATCACCACATATATATAAATGCATTTAGATCATAGATGGAATGGGGTAAGAATGCCTCTCACCCATTAATAAGATAATTAGCGGGCACGAGGTAAGAATGCCTCTCGTCCCTATAGGTCTACTGGAAAGGGGTAAGAATGCCTCCCTTCCATCACATTCATGCAACCGGTATGGGGTATAACTGCTTCCCATCTGTCACATTCTTAATACTGGCATGGGGTATAACTGCCTCCCATCCAGACATGTAATCATCCACAAAAGTCAACTGGAAAGGGGTAAGAATGCCTCCCTTCCAAACATGTACTGTCACACTGGCATGGGGTATAACTGCATCCCATCCAACCACGTAAATCATCACTAGAAGTCAAATAGAAAGGGGTAAGAATGCCTCCCTTTTAGACATGTATTGTCATACTGGCGTGGGTTATAACTGCCTCCCATCCAACCACGTATCTCTCACTAGGTGGCCTCATCAAGCACTCACCTCTATTATCATTCATTATGTGGCATCAGTATGTGCGCACTCATAATACAACCATGTCTATAATATACTGCTTATGGAATTACCTCATAAGAATTAAAAGAATCATATCACATAAATTATTATAATCACGTTCATACAAATATACTTAAGGAAAACCATATCAAGTATCATTATCACATAATTTATCATATTCATCACATTTATACTTGAGGAAACTCCTCTTAAGTATCCATTTCAAGACATTAAAATAAGTCATGCTTATTCCATTATCCTAAGGCATGGTCTTACCACCCTAATCCATTTCATTCAAAAGAGCACAACTATCCTGATTTAACCATTTGGTACAATTCAGAGGAAACATGACATCATCAATTATCACCAAAGCATAACAAGAATTTAGCAAGAAAGTGTAAGGATCTACTTCCTACTTTTATCTTGAAGACAGTGCACCTATAATCGAGGGGTTTTGTTATTAAATCATTAGTTTAGTGACCAAGAAACCATTTTAATCTTGTCCATGCAATTCACACTCTTTGCATAGAATAATTTAATTGAAACTAAAATTGCATAATTAACACACTAAATCGGTACAGAAATAACTCATTAACACTTCACTTTAAAATAAAGGCAAGGAGAGGGATCCTACCTCAAGGTGGATCCATCCGTCCACTCCGGCTCTTAGCGCTTCCTAACTAAAGCAGCCGTTGTTGATCCCCCACTAGGCATAACACACTATGAACCTTAAAACAGCAAAAGATATTAACCTAGAGGATGCGCAAACCATAAACGGGAAAAACCCCTACCTCAGAATCAAACCGGTGGACCAAAAAGACCGAAAACCGCCTCTCCTTCAGTGTCGGACATCATACACGCATCCCACGAGGTCCCGAGGGACCTTTCGCATCCTCTTACCACAGAAGAACTAAAGTAAAAACGAAAACAACAAAAACCCTAAAACTAGGGTGTACGACCGAATGAGATTAGGGCAAAGGGAAGCCCTTAAATTGGCCAAGAAGGGGAGGAGACTAGGGAAGAGGGCCTACCTTGAAGATTTGACAAAGAAACCTTCAGAAATCGGTAGAAACCAGAGGGAGAGAGAGGGAGGCCGTGGAGGAGGCTTGCGCGTGGCTTGAGGGGGAGCCCTCCCTTGGTGTGCGTCTGGTCGAGTGAAGGGGGAGGGGGAGGTGTGTTTTAGTTTAGTTTTTAATTTTAATTTATTTTTATTTTAAAACCCTTTTTAATATTTTAAAAACCCAAAACAAGACATGGCGTGCGGCTTGGGCCACACGGTTTGGAAAACCGTGTTCCAACCGTGCGTCCTCCACTGGTCACCCAAGACACCCCGCACGGGCTAGACGCACGATTTAGGGAAACTGTGCACAGGCCGTGCGGACTCCTCTAGTCACCCAAGACACCCCGCACAGGCTGACCGCATGGTTTATGGAAACCGTGCATAGGCTGTGTGGACTCCTCTGTCTCACTGATTTAAGTCACACAGTTTGGGCTGCACGGTTTGGGAAACTGTGCGCCAATTGTGCGCCTTTTGTTGCTCTTTAAAAACCAGCCTCCTTCAGGTACGATGCACCTGAAACACCTCGAGACACTCGGAAAAATTCTCGGGCCTTCACCCAACCCCAAAAACATTAAAAATAAGGGTTCAAACCTTCGTAACCTCATTCCGAATCCTGATTCTAAAAATGACCAGTTCAGTAAATGAAAAAGTTCAATTTCCCTCACTTTTTAAACTGGTTCAAAACACGGGTCATTACAACCTTCCCACCTTAGAACTTCTTATACCTGAGAATCCAATAAGAATAATACACACCTCACTCAACCTACCAGGGTCGTAAAGCATCATTCAAACGATCACATTACATTTCCAAACATCCCACGCACCAACAAACATCCACTTAAGCACACGACACTTAAGCCGTCAACACCCGAGCCAACACTCGTTTTCCAACTGAAACAAAAAGGCGGCTCTCACCCGAGCCCGTCAACTCAAAGACACGATCACACCGTCATCTCTTCAAGAAACCAATCAAAGGTACTTCCCAGATTAGATTTTTAACATTAAACGGTCAAAACTCAAACCACAGCTCCACCACCTTTCAAAAAAGACTTTCAAAAGCACGCTCCAAGAATTCCAAAGACACACCTAGCATGATTTTGAAATGATCTACAGTCAATTTCCCCATCGACCTCAAATCCCAGGCTGAAAAGAGTCAAGCCACTCTGGATGACTATTCATGAAGACGCACGGCTTAGACGGCCGACGTTTTATAAGCTTAACCACGATGCCATTTTCTGAGACATCACACATTTACAACAAGGACGTTCACAGAAGCACATACCCAACTTCTGGTGATGTCCATAAGATTAAACCATGAAGGTAACCACACATCTCGCATGAAACGCTGAAAGAGAACAACCAAACGGCTCAACAACTTTTAAAAACATTAGAGCGGCGTAAGACCGACACTCACTTAGTGCATCCAGAATGAAATCAAGATAGGGGACATGCTCGTCACATAACAGAGTACACTAAGAGGATTTTAAAGGATTCCAGTTAGTCATACCTAAAAAAAATGGAAAGGAGAACAGTCGAACCACCCATGGTCGGCTCTAAAGAAGAAACTTGGCTTCACCCACCAATACATCAAGATTTCTAAACCGATCACAATGCCTTTTTCCCACACAATGCATTCTGTGATCGTTCATGAATTACCACCGAAGTCCTCCATGACCAATGGTGTTTCTTAAAAGGGGTTGCATACACCGCCAACCAGATCAAAGTCGTACTTCCGAGCAAGCATCGACGCATAACGACG
Organism: Viscum album; assembly: GCA_963277665.1. Taxonomy (NCBI): domain Eukaryota; kingdom Viridiplantae; phylum Streptophyta; class Magnoliopsida; order Santalales; family Viscaceae; genus Viscum; species Viscum album. The sequence continues at coordinate 2,054,792,711 of OY728157.1, read as the reverse complement.
CTTGCAAGCCTCAAGGGAATTCAAAAAAAACCAACCATTCTCAAATGGTCCTTCTCGACGTGTTTCCTTTTACCCGGAAGAACACACTTCACTAAACCGACATGACGCTTCCCACCTTAGAAGCGTCGATGTCACCAAAAGAAGAAAAGACCAGCTACTCATAAGTGAAATGGTTCACAACTATTAAACGGGCATGTGTCTCTCCTCTGAGCCACAATCACCACGTCGAAATGCCCAAGAAACCTAAAGCAACAAGACCGGCGTGTCAACCACCCGAGTCTTCCGAACATCATCCTAAGAATTGGGAAAACTTGATTATCAAACTCCCAGGTCACTCTACCATGGAGATGACCCAAGACTATACATAGCAACATAAGATATTTAGTCGAATGTCGTTTTTTCCCTATACGACCCTTTACAAAGCCGACAACATACCCAGTCATCCATTACCACGAATAAGAGAAGGTCAAATGACCAACAAGCAACTAACCATGTCCAAGGCATGTCTACAGAGCATTACCTGATTCTAAATTCCATAACAAGATCAAAAGAATCATGACCACCCGTCTGAACAAGGGAGTTATTGGAAACTGAAAGTCCTGTAAGGGAAAGCGGCACCCGAACGATACCAAACGTCTGAAATCTCACCACGCAAGAAAGTCATAAAAGCTCTAAGGGTGCTACCTACCACGGGCTAGCCCCTCACGAAGAACAAGCGTCGACTCAAGCATTTGTTCATGCCAAAAAAAAGTCACCAGCTCAAAATCCAAACATTTAACATCAATGCAAAAAAAAGAAAGCAACCTATGAAAAAACGCCTAAGGTTTCATTCCAAGGCACTCAAAGAGAACTCAGCTACCCTCACACAGGGTTTGAAACATAGGACACCACTACAAGTTCCTTTTCCAAGCCCTTTATATTTAATCACATTCATTCTTTTAATCACTTTAAAGATTCAATTCAAAACTTCAAATACCCCTTCAAACCCAAAAATCACTAGGCACTTGATCATTTTTAACAAACAGCTCAAAGAAAAGTAGGCAAGTCTCAAAAAAATACCTTTTAACCATTAAACATTTATCATACATCCCATCATATTCTGGAAATTTATCATAATAAATTCATTTTAAACAATTCAGGCGACCTACGAGGGTCCCAACAAGCCAATTCACATCAGATCAAAACCAAACATCTTTTACACACACAAGCAATTCACAAAACATCCTGCCATTTTATTCATTATGGGTTTCCAGTTCCCAACTCATGAGGCACCCATACACTCCATAGGATGAATGTTGGATCCCAACAGACAAAACAAAACACATTTTAGAATTTAACATGCTCAAAACAATCATCTAGTCATACGGGTGGCCACCTACCAACCCGTAAAGTGCCCATACACTATACAATTTGGCATTTGGATCCCTTCATTCAAAACCAATTTCCATTCATTTTATAATTTAAACTTAAGTAGCCCTTTTTCATAAATATGATTACACCGGTTACCCTTTCCCAGCCATATGGTGCCCATACACCTTACAACTGAAAATTGGCTCTCGTCGTAATTGAAATCATTTAATTTAGTCAAAGCAACAAATTCCATATTAACTGAACTTAGAATGTTATCAGAAGTAGTAACACAGAAACATGCTATATTAAAGAAGCATGGAATAACTACCACAATACCTATCACAAGAGAAAGCATCAACTAATTCATCCTAGATGGCATGGAATAATACATGGCATGTGATTTCTAAAAAAGTTTCCATATGATGCATGAAATGGCATACCCTCGTATCATCGGGTTGCAACCGAAATGGAACCCACAATTGCATCAACAGTATAAACAAAAACCATGTGTGTCACCCAATGGTGAAATAAAATCAACCGTAATAATCAAAATCATTAAAATAACAATTTCATTCGAGGAAATTTGGCTTTTCCCTATACACGGGTTAGCTACTCTAGAGCACAGCTTATTACCAAATTCCATCTCTTTCCTATCCCCGTCTACTGTCGCTAAATAGTAAAACAAACCAGAAAAAAGAAACTCCTATAATACCACTTTGTAACATCCCGGCCCAGCTCACCATCAAACCAGTGGGTGGACTGGTCGCCACATGGCCTCAAGCGCGTCTCCCCGTACGCCAGAGGCTACCGACTAGCAGCGAGGGTCTCAGGAGGTGACAGTGGGGAGACTATACCCTCATATCAAAGTAACATAGTGGTATTATCAGAGTAAATAATATTCAATAGTGGAATCAGTAAATAATTGAAAGACAACAGCGAAAGATAGTTAATATTCATTTCATAGGAGGTGGAAAATGCCAGTTTACACGATATAGGGATGATGAATGATACAATGTGAAGACTGGAAAAAATACAGCATGCTTACAATACCATGAAAAAGAATAAAGAAAAGACAGCAAGGACCGACGAGCGATCTCCTGATCATCCCAAGCTCCCGCTTGGCCCTTTGCTCCTAACTCCTCAGGTACAAACAGCCCAGCACATGACCTAGGTCCTACAATCAAGAAGGTCTACTCAGGTACCCCAGTGCAATGGCGGCCCGAGTATGGTGTGAGATATAAATCTCAGTAGGTCGGCACCACTGGTGTCTAACCCAATCTAGATAGTGTATAATAATTAAATAGTGAGCTGGTATGGAGAAATAAGTAAGCAGAATTACATAAGTAAACAACACCCATCCAGGTTCCCAAGGGACACCTGACAGTTATACATGCTTTGGCACGTGCCAGTAAAGTAACTTGATCATGTCACCGCATATATATAAATGCATTTAGATCATAGATGGTGTGGGGTAATAATTCCTCCCACCCATTAATAAGAGAATTAGTGGGCATGTGGTAAGAATGGCTCTCGTCCCTATAGGTCTACTGGCAAGGGGTAAGAACGCCTCACTTCCATCACATTCATTCAACTGGTATGGGGTATAACTGCTTCCCATCTGTCACATTTGTAATACCAGCATGAGGTATAACTGCCTCCCATCCAGACATGTAATCATCCATAGAAGTCAACTGGAAAGGGGTAAGAATGTCTCCCTTCCAGACATGTACTATCACACTGGCATGGGGTATAACCGCCTCCCATCCAACCACGTAAATCATCACTAGAAGTCAACTGGAAAGGGGTAAGAATGCCTCCCTTCCAGACATGTATTGTCACACTGGCATGGGGTATAACCTCCTCCCATCCAACCACGTATCTTTCACTAGGTGGCCTCAGCAAGCACTCACCTCTATTATCATTCATTATGTGGCATCATCATGTACGCACTCACAAAACAACCATGTTTATAATATAAAGCTTATGGAATTACCTCATAAGCATTCTAAGAATCATATCACGTAAATTATTATAGTCACGTTCATAAAAATATACTTAAGTCAAAACATCTCAAGTATCATTATCACATCATTTATCATATTCATCACATTTATACTTGAGGCAACTCCTCTTAAGTATCCATTTCAAGACATTAACATAATCCATGCTTACTCCATCATCCTAAGTCATGGTCTTACCACCCTAATCTATTTCATTCAAAAGATCACAATTGTCGTGATTTAACCATTTGGTAAAATTTAGAGGAAACATGACATCATCAATTATCACCAAAGCATAACAAGAATTTAGCAGGCAAGCATAAGGATCTACTTCCTACTTTTCTCTTGAAGACAGTGCACCTCTGATCGAGGGGTTTTGTTATTAAATCGTTAGTTTAGTGACCAATAAACCATTTTAATATTGTCCCTGTAATTCACGCTCTTTGAACAGAAGCATTTAATTGAAACTAAACTTGCATAATTAACACACTAAAGCAGTACGGAAATAAATCATTAACACTTCACTTTAAATTAAAGGCAAGGAGAGGGATCCTACCTCAAGGTGGATCCATCCATCCACTCCAGCTCTTGGTGCTTCCTAACTAAATTTGGCACTACTGCTCCCCCACTAGGAATAACCCACTTTGAACCTTAAAACAACAAAATATATTAACCTAGAGGATGATCAAACCATAAACGGGAAAAACCCCTACCTTGGAATCAAACTGGTGGAAAAAAAAGACTGTAAACCGCCTCGCCTTAGGCGGTGGACATCATACGCGCACCCAAGAGCTCCTGAGGGACCTTCTGCACCCCTTTACCATAGAATAACTAAAGGAAAAACGAAAACAACTACAACCCTAAAACTAGGGTGTACGGCCGAATGAGATTAGGTCAAAGGGAATCCCTTAAATCGGCCAAGAAGGGAAGGAGACTAGGGAAGAGTGCCTACCTTGAAGATTCGACGAAGAAACCTTCATAAATTGGGAGAAACCGGAGGGAGAGATAGGGAGGCCATGGAGGAGGCTTCCGCGCGGCTTGAGGGAGAGCCCTCCCTGGGTGCGGGTCTGTCCAAGTGAAAGGGGAGGGAGAGGTGTGTTTATTTTAGGTTTTATTTTTAATTTATTTTTATTTTAAAACCCTTTTTAATATTTTAAAAACCCAAAACAGGACACGGCGCATGGCTTGGGTAGTACGGTTTGGCAAACCGTGCGCCAACCGTGTGTCCTCCACTGGTCACCCAAGACACCCTGCACTGGCTGGCCGCACGGTTTAGGGAAACCATGTGCAAGCCATGCGGACTCCTCTGGTATCCCAAGACACCCAACATGGGCTGGCGGCACGGTTTAGGGAAACCGTGCACAGACTGTGGGGACTCCTCTGTCTCCCTGATTTAAGCCGCACGGTTTCAAAAACCGTGAGCTAACTGTGCGCCTTCTGTTGCTCTTTAAGAACCATCCTCCTCCAGGTAAGACGCACCTGAAATACCTCGAGACACTCGAGAAACTTCTCGGGCCTTCGCCCAACCCAAAAAACATTAAAAAGAAGGGTCCAACCCTTCGAAACCTCATTCTGAATCCCGATTCTAAAAACGACCGGTTCAGTAATTGAAAAAGTTCAATTTCCCCAACTTTTTAACCCAGTTCAAAATGCGGGTCATTACATACAAAATCATAATTTCTTATGAGAGCATAATATATTTTAAAAAAAACTACTAACTTACAAACATAACTTAACTTACAATTTTCATAACTTTCATTAAACCATAAAAATATTATTGTACCTTATGATGATCAGCCATGTACCTTACCAATTCCAATATAGAGTTCATAAATTTACCAAATTTTGATAATTATGTGTAGTGTTGAACCTTATGAACACACATGAATCTTATTATGATCGTGTAAATTGTAAAAAGTCCCAATGAACCTTGATAATATTTGTAACTTTATGAATTACAAAGAGTTCAAAAGATTATGAATTTTTTCTTAACTACAACTACATATTTGATCCAATTCAACTCAAATGAACATAAGGACTTCTCCATCACCTCAAATAAACATAGAATAACCATATAAAAGGTATTTATGACCCACAAATAGAAACTTTGGATTCCAACATCCTTTTTATTCATTCTCGTATTCAAGAAGGATTTATTCATTAATAAAAACTATTCAATTATTTATTCAATTTCCCAACTAGATAGATTCCCCTGAATCATCTTCCAAACAATTTTAGATTGTGTTTCTTTATCAACACATTTCTTTTACTTGAAGATAAATTCAAATAATAATTACATGTAGAGGATTATACTTGCAACTATCTGCCCATTTTCATCATGAATAAACAAAAACTCTAACCTCTCCATGCCACAAATATTATTGAATTCTCAAGGTCATTCTATGTAAGAATATCAATAAATACCCTTACAAAAAATCTGAAACATATCAATATAGCATCATCATAATCATATAAACCCTCTTTATTGACAACAAATACAATCCATGTCTCATAACTTCAATATGAATTACATGACATTTTATAGTTAATTATTGCTTCAAAAACAATTAACATAATTTGATGTATTTCTTATCATTTCTTTATTTATTTTTACTAAAGTACCCAAACATGAATCACTCTAGTTATATCCACATGTGAATCCATAAATGTTGGGAATTTGGTTTTGATGCATCAGTCTCTAGATTGATGGATCTAGATCGCTCCAATGGCACTCCATTGATCACATACACTAGACTTATTTGTTACTATGATATATTGAGTGAATTATGAGAATTATATTCATTGTGAGCAACACTCTTGTGTTATAATTTTAGAGAAATATATAAGTATTAACCTTAATCCATTGTATAATGATGAATTTAAAGCCATTGTTTATGATATAGAGACATAAAAAGGCCCTACCCTTTTATTAATTCTTAAAATAAAACCCACTACACCATTAATCATCTATTTAATAATTAAATAAATTTTTATAAAGGTTTAATTATTATTTATTTTACTTATTCTAAAATAAATTATAAATTTATTTAATTAATATATTAAAAAATATTTTTATGAGGTTAAATAATTAGAACCATTAAATAATCACATAAAATCAAATCATTAAACGGATCAGACTTCTTCAATAAATAAATATTTTATTATTCATTAAGATGAAAATATTTAACATATATAATTAAACTCCATCATCATAATCAAGAGTAATTTGTGTTTAAATTATGATAAACACAACTTGAACATATATTGATTCAAAAACTATAACATATACCATTATAATGATTAGATTCATCTGAATCAAATAAGCTTCTAGATCCACTCACTATGATACCCTCTAGGACCCTTTCTTGATGGTAGTAGGTGAAACCCATAGACTAAGAGTTGTATCTAGAATCACATAATGGTTCCCAAATATAAATAGATAATTCATAGAAATGAAAACCTATTATGACTACTACTATGTAATATAATCACTTTGTCAACTGATATCTTATCAAATAGGATTTATACCAATGTTATTGTCCCTTAATTATTATTTTATATTTCTTTGAATTTTAAAGATTAACTTTCCTATAACCACCACGGTCATGGATTTTGTCAAGAAACCTTTATATTAGTTTTTGTTCTAGATATATTTTAATCCATGACTCGAAAGGTTCAAGTTCTCTCTTGATCATTCAATCAATCATTATACCACTCATGATTTACCCAATAAAACCTATAGTTCTATGTAAATATTTTTCATGTTTCTTTTGTGAATCAAGGTATTACCTTAATGATATACATTGAAAATAACCACAAGACCAAGGACTAACAAAAAAACTCATAGATAGTAAAATAAAATTACATTTATGATACCTAAAATTTTTAACATCCCCTGATTTAACACTCTTTCATATGGCCAAAACAGGTTGGTTATGAGACCTCAACCGTGCCTCCCCATACGCCAAAGGCCACAAACTAGTAGCGGATATGTTAGAAGTATAGTAGGGATAATATACCCCCTTGTTATAGAGTTAAAAAATAGTGGAATAATCCTAGAAAAATAATAAAAAATAAATATCAGATTATGAAAATAATGGAAACAATAAAGTACAACGGAATACCAACAATCAAAGCCAACTGAATAATCCAAAAAAATAAAAAAGGAATAATTTAATTATGTATTGGAATGTAAATAAATGTATTTTATAATTAATAAAAAATAAAATACTAGAATACTAGAATACTAAACAAAATACTCAAAAATATCTCATCCTGAACCCCATGTCGGTCTCATATCCAAACTCTAGTCCATCCAAAAATAAAACACTCAGAAAAAATGTCTCTTTACCTTGTCTTATTCTGCATACATGTAATCTGCTCAGGTACCAAAAATATGACTTGAATAGGGTGTGATTATTACCCTATATTTTGACACCACTACGTATAAATATAATCAATCTGATTATAATTGTATGAAATAACGAAATAAACAACTGTATTAATTAATTAATAAATTAAATTAATACCACAACAACCTACTTTAGTACCATTCCAGAATGAGCCTAAGCATGTCTCTAAAAAATAACAATCATGACCACATAACTATGGTAAAACATAACATACCTCGAGGTAATTTTAAAATATATTTGAGAATGTATCACAATCATAACAACCATAACCTTATAACCAAGGTATAAAGTACATCAATCTAGTCTAGAACCCATTATATAAGAATTTATGCATTCAAACGGGACCAATATCAATATATAAGAATTAAATAATTTATCAAGGCAAATCCCAATATATTATCCTTTCATCATGTGTCATTGGTAATATCCCTCTATATAAGCACTTCAACATGTCTCAGGGCATAGCCCGATGTATATGAATTTCAGCATGTCTTAGGGCATAGACCAGTATATATGAATTTCAACATTTATCAAAGTACATAGCCTGATATAATCATTTCATCATTTATCACTAGTCATAGACATATATATAATCATTTCAATATTTATCACCTGGGCCAACACCCCATAATAGCATTACAACATTTATCATAACACATGTCATAACAATAAGGATATCACAATTTCACATCATTAGGATCAATGGTTAATTATGTAAATTAACATTTATATTTCAATTACACATTTCATTTATCAATTGTTCATAACCAATAACATGCTAGTTATCTCTATAAACAATACAAACAAAGGTGAAACTATATCAAGAAATCAAAAAAATCCATGTCATTCTAAACACACTTTATGGAATTAAACAATTCCTTTATGAAAAATTGTTAGCTCACCTGAAAAAAATCCATATATCAGGTCAATAACCATTTGGATCCAAAGGGACTCCAAGAAATAATCCTATTAATCATTTAATCAACTGATCTGCATGTATGTTGGAATAATTGAAATATTGCATATAATCGACAATTAGCAAACCATAGGGTTAAGGTTTAGACCACCAACCATTAACTAGAAATTAAAGAACTCTTATAAAAGTAATATCCACAAGAAAAAAAAGGAACATATGATTTCAGGAAGTATCCTAGATCATAACTAATCAAGATCAAAACAAAAAATGCATGCATTCAAGATATTACACCACAATGATCCTAGAACAATGAAAGGGTAAAGAAAATTTGAAGGAAAACTATAGGGATCAAATGAGTGATTGGGATTTCCAGAACCAAGTGAGGAACTCCAAAAACGACTTTAAACATCCCTAGGGTTGAAAGGAGGAATTTTCATGCCAGTTCAAAATAAAATCACTCGCATGGAACTATTTTAAAAACCTACTTGAGAAATTAATTATCTTTTAATTTTGGTTACACGTAGTGTATTTATTTTTAGATGGATAAGCTAAAAAACACATCGCCTCATATTATTATTTATTTTGATCTAATATTACACAATGTGTAATATAATTACATGATGTGTACTCACTTTATGTTGTGAATCAGTTCACGACTGGTAACCATTCCCAATATGTTTCTAAAAAAAAGTACATGACCTTTATTATAGTTACATGGCATGAAATAGTTTTGTAAATAGTTTTGCAACCCAGTTACCATATAAAACCCTGAAATCCCATTAATTATTCTCAGAATACCAAGAACCCTTGGTAACAGTTTACCCATTTACCCAAACTACATTAATTAAAACATAATTCCCAAACAGATCCATATGTGGATCCTATTGGGTTTTCCAAAGTTTCCTCATATCCTATGTAGATTTTTATTCAAACAAATAGACTTCCACAAACTTTAAGACATTTTTCCAAAAAATTATCTCCATATATGAATAATACACAACCACCAAGTCTAAAATAAACTCAAATAGGGGCATACCTAGAAAAATATAGGATCTTACAACCTCCCGGCCATAAAATATATTATCCTCAAGATGCTCTAAGAATCATTATGGGGTCTCAGTGAAAAATTCTAGAAACTTTTTTCACAAATAGGAATCCCTCCCCAAGGTATCCTCATTAAATTTTTTATGTATCCAATATAATCAAACCAATGTAATCACCCTTCCACAAAGATACTTCTCAATACAATCTATAATTTGTATCGAATTCTCCTAAAAATATTAAAAGATTCAAAACCTGAAACACTTTGTTCATTTCATTTTGGTTTTATGGAAGGGTTAATTGGCATGCCACTACACCAACCCTATACATTATCTAAAACAACCCTAAAAACATGGGGACTATCTTTCATTATTTCCTAATACGACACACCCCAACCTAGGAAAAACCCAAAGGAAAACATGATTACCAACCTCAAACTATAGAGGGCATCTCTTATAAGGCCCCAGCCTTAAACCTTACTTAATCTTGAGTTATCACAAGATTACACATTGAGGATCTTTTCAGGTTTAGATTTTTAGAGAATTAGATATTAAAACATGCATTACAACCCACATTAAAACAAAGTGGTTACATAAAGATAGTATTCTTAATTCCCATCAATGGAAACATATTTAAAATAAAACATGGATTCATTCTTGACACTTCCTTGACACTATCATCATATCATGTACCTTTCCCTTGACTTGTGAAAAAAATTTCAAAAAAACTTGGGATGAGCATAAAAAGCTCAGTAAGGAATATAAAAATATGGAAATGAAACATGGGTACATATATACATAAGGATGAGATCATACTTTACCCATAAAACATAATCACTTTAACATACCTCATAAAATCATGAATAAATCATAGAAATCATAAGACATAAAGGTAACTTGAGGCATTCACAACATTCTTACATAGGGAGTAACCCTCTTGGTTACGTTTGGAATACCCATCACAGTATATTCCCTAAAATCTCTTCGGAGAAACCTTAACGTTTCACTCTTTCACGTTACCCAATGCATTGGAGAGCTATATCGGGCTCACCCGCCCTTAATTTATCACGGAATCACCCGTCTTCATAATAATTCCCAAGAACCATAACATAATCGTATCACATAAAACATGCATAAAGGAAACATAACATTTCCACATTTCAATCACAAGATATCAATACAACACAAAAAACATTGTGAAAACCATTTTCAATACCAAAATACAAGAAAAGTAAAACATGGTATTTATTTTTCTTTTAAAAAGAAGGTATGGCTTGTAGAGGAAGCCGAAACTCGAATAACGGTCACGACGGCGGAGAAGTCGTTGTCGCCGCATACGTACGACAAAAACATTCCCTTTTGTCATTTAGTAAACGCTTCGTATAAAAAATATTCCTTTTGAATAAACGTAAAAGTCAAAGGTTTTTATACACCATATAAAAGAAAGTTGTGTATAAAATAAAATATGCCTCAATGAAAGGAGATTGAGATGAAGTCCCATACCTCGTATCCGACTTGACCCGACCGTTCTTTAATCTCCTGAATAATAAACTTGAGTTAATCTCTACTTTCTTAAGAACATTTTTCAAGTTCATTATTCCTTTTATACCATGTTATGGACATCATGTAATCATTTAAGTTAATAATGTTCATTTTGTCGGTATTTGGTTCTTAAGTCAAAAATAGACTTCTTACACTTACATGTTGTTAATTTGGTCAAAGGTTTGTTATATCCAGAATGATATTAATGATTTGGATAACATATATATATCATATATATTCATCATATACATGTATTTATAATATTACATCACATTTAGAGGTAAGAAATGAAATGCACCGTTCATGGAGACGGTAAGTCGTACGTACGCATGAACGCTACTTCCATTTTTATTTCGTATTTTCTAGAATGGAATCATAATGATATAAGAGTATATTATAATTCCATTATAATAACATATATAATATCATTAACTTTATCCTTTACACATCCCACATATGGTATTAACGAATCAAATCACTTTCAGGGGGGTGGTAGTCCGCACTTCCTAAAATGAAGATATCGTGTTTACCCATAATGGAAACCATAAAGGTATGCCCAAAATGAAAAAAACAGAAGCTTAAGGAAAAAATAAACATATTATATATCATATATAAAAATAGTGACATCATAATGGCCACCTTTGAAGGTGTTAAATGAGTATTGAACAATCATCGTTTCGGGAGGCAGAATTTCGCCATCCACGGAAACCGTATGTTCTTTAACCATTTGATGTAGTTGTGTGAGAGTGTAGCTTAAATAAATCTTATAACAACATCCTAGTATATTTAAGATACTGTTGTTGTTACAAAAGAAGTAAATAAAAAGAGTTTAGGGGGTCGGAGAAGCAAAATAAAATAAATGAACATGAGAGAATGAATTACCTTTAAAAGTGTAACTCCTTTTGATTTGAGCCTAAAGGCTTCCTTTGAAAGGATTCTGCCCAAAGGGAATACTCTAGAATGAGTATAGGGATGTGGAGAGAGTAAATGGGCAGGGGTTGACCGAGCCAAAGGCTTGAGGAGTGTGCGAAATGAGGTAGAGGTGGGGGCCTTTTATAAGAGGAGAGGAGGGTCACTTTTGGAAAGTAAAGATAAGTTACTTTATTTTAAAAAGAGTTTCGGATTAAAAAGGTCTCACATTGCTATAATTCGAGGGTAAGGTGATAAGGCTTCGAAATCCACTCATCCAATTGGTTTTGGCCATGTGTAGGGTTTAGATTTTTCATTATCTTTCCATTTTATTTAAATCGTTAAATAATGAGGTCATCACTGCATCATCATGATGTCACAAATACATTAATTTATTTAAAGTCTAAAAATTATAAAAAAAATACTATGATATAGTAAATCTTTGTAGCTTTCCAATGACTATTTATAATCAAAAATCTGATCTTTATAACCCCATGTAAAAATTGTTTTTGTAAAACATATTATGTTTGTGTCATTTTTACTTTTACATTAAATAAAAATTTATTTATGTCATTTCCCAACCAAAGTGGATCCATGGGGTCCCCAAGTTTACCCATGGCTTGTCTTAGTCGGCCATGACACAACCAATGAGGGTAGGACATGTGTCAAGCTCATCTTATTTTATTAAAGCATTATTTTTACCTTAAACTACACTAATTACCACTAATCGCGATTAAAACTTAATAAGTTACTATTCACCAAAAAATTATTTTAATCTCATTGAACCACATTTTACTTCTTAATGACAACCATGTATGTCGGATTTTTGAAATTCAAAACACAATGATGGGAAAATTTCATTTAAACGGAAAATCAGTTTTTATAAGTACCACTTAGTGGTTTCACTATTCATCAAAAATTGAAGTTTTTCAGAAAATTACCAAAAATTCACCCTAAGCTATATTTGATATTCCGAATTCAAAAATGAAGTCTATTTTACAAAATTCAAAATATATAAGTCACATTAATTAATTTAATAATTAATTCCCGCTGTCAGAGCAAATAGCGTGTTTTTATAAAACAATAAGTATCAAAAGATTGACACCAGTTTAAGTCTAATTTCAAAGTGAAATTGATTCCAATGACCATCATTGGATAAATTGGTAAAAATATATAGTAATTTAACTTCAAAACCAATTAAAAATATAATATAATCATATAAATAAATTAGATTAAAAAGCATTTTTGATGTAAAATGCAGTATTTTTCACTATTCATTAAAAAATGAACATTGTCAGAAAAATACCAAAAATTCACAAAAAGTAAATTTTGATGTCCCAATCATAAAGAATAAGTTTATTTTTACAAACATAGCTTATAAAATTTTCAAAAGATAGATTTAAAAATGGTTTTCCATCAAAAGGCAGTAAAACAATCTTTTAAAAATATTAGTGTATTCCATGCTTAAGATGAGATTTATTTTCATTTTAAGCCTCTAAAACACTATCTTAATCATTAATAGGCATAGATAAAAATATATATTATTCATTACTTACTTGGGATGTTACATCCTTCCCCCCCTTTAGAAAATTATGTCCCCGCAATTTATTTACTTATCGAATAAATGGGGGTACTTATCCCTCATTGCATTTTCATATTCCCATGTTGCCTCTTCAATCATGTGGTTTTTCCAAAAAACCTTTACCTGGTGAATCACCTTATTCTGTAACACTTGCTCCCTGTGGTCAAGAATCTGTACCGGTTGTTCCTCATAAGATAGGTTCTCTTCCAGCTGAACTACCTCTGGACTCAAAACATGAGATGGATCTGGCATATACTTTCTCAACATCGAAATGTGAAAAACATTGTGTACCTGAGATAAACTCGGAGGTAAAGCCACTCAGTATGCAACTGATCCAACTCTCTCCAGAATTTCGTATGGTCCAATGAACCTTGGACTCAACTTTCCTTTATTACCAAATCACATCACACTTTTCCAAGGAGAAACCTTGAGAAAAACATGATCACCTACCTCGAAAGATAGATCCTTCCTCCGGTTATCCGCATAACTCTTCTGCCTGCTCTGAGCTGTTCTCATGTGTTTCTGAATCAGCTGAACTTTTTCTGCCATCTCTTCTACCAATTCTGGTCCCATCAACTTCCTTTCACCCACTTCATCCCAGAAAGTTGGAGTTCGACACTGCTTCCCATATAATGCCTGAAATGGTGCCATCTGTATACTGGAATGAAAACTGTTATTATATGAAAATTCAACCAAAGAAAGATGTTGGTCCCAACTTCCCTGATAATCCATAGAACAAGCTCGTAGCATATCCTCCAATGTCTGAATTGTTCGTTCTGACTACCCATCTGATTGGGGATGAAAAGTTGTACTAAAATTTAATTCAGTACCCAATGACTTCTGAAGGTCTTTCCAAAAGTTAGAAGTAAACCTAGGATCACGATCCGATACAATGGAGAGAGGAACTCCATGTAACCTGAATATCTATTTAAGATACAAACGGGAAAGTTGATCAAGAGAGAAAGTATCTCGTATAGCAAGGAAATGAGCAGATTTGGTCAAGCGATCAACAATAACCCAGATTGCATTATTACCTCGAGATGTCTTCGGTAATCCAACAACAAAGTCCATGGATATATTCTCCCATTTCCACTCTGGTACTGGTAAAGGCTGAAGCATCCCTTTCGGTAACTGCTGCTCTGCTTTAACCTGCTGACAAGTCAAACACTTCACAGTAAAATCAGCAATATCTCTTTTCATTCCATCCCACCAGTAATACTCCCGCAGATCTCTATACATCTTAGTACTGCCTGGATGAACTGAAAACAGAGAACTATGATCTTCACATAACAACTCTCTCTTCAACGATGAATCATAAGGCACACACAATCTCTTACCAAATCTCAAAACACAATCATTATCAATGTTGAATTCAGGCAACTTACCTTTCTGAACCAGCTCTACCTTTTTCTACAACTCACTGTCTTACTTCTGTGCTTGCTTGATTCTATCTGATAGAGAAGATCTCACTGATACCTAAAACAAAACAGAAGGAATTCCTGCACCAACAACTTCTATGCCAAAGTTCATCAAATCCTTAACCAAAGGATCACGTTCAAAATGCAACATTGTTAATGAAGCATTACTTTTTCGACTCAAAGCATCAGCCACTTTATTTGTTTTTCCCGGATGGTAATGAATTGTACAATCATAATCCTTGATTAATTCTAGCCATCTCCTCTTTCTCATGTTTAACTCTTTCTGAGTGAATATATACTTTAAACTTTTGTGATCGGTATATATTTCACACTTTACTCCATACAAATGATGCCTCTAAATTTTTAAAGCAAAAACAACAGCAGCTAATTCCAAATCATGTGTAGGGTAATTTACCTCATGAGTTTTCAACTATCGTGAAGCATAAGCAATTACCTGATAATTCTGCATTAGGACGTAACCAAGTCCTTTCAATGAAGCATCACTGTATATAACAAACTCTCCATTCCTGGAAGGTAGTGCCAAAACTGGAGCATTCACCAATCTTCTTTTCAATTCCTGAAAACAATCATCACATTCTTTTGTCCAGATAAACTTAACACCCTTCTGAGTTAGCTTAGTCATTGGACTAGATAACTGTGAAAAATTACTAACAAACCTTCGGTAATAGACTGCCAAACCAAGGAAGCTACGAATCTCAATTACATTTTTGGGTCTTGGCCATTCTTCAACAACTTTTGTTTTTGCAGGATCAACGGTTATGCCATCTTTAGAAACAATGTGACCAAGGAAGGAAATTTGTTGCAACCAAAACTCACACTTTATGAATTTCCCATACAGTTTATTTTCTTTTAAGGTTTGCAAGATAACCCTTAAATGTCTTTCATGCTCCTTCAACTCTAAAAGTTCAATTTGTGCCATTCGATAAGGGGGTTTTGAAATTGGCTTAGCATCAGGAACTAAGTCAAAAGTAAACTCAACTTCCCGATCTGGTATTATTCCAGGAAACTCATCAGGAAAAACATCAGGATACTCATTTACCACTGGCAAATCATTAATCTGAACAGTTTTTTTATTTTCAACGACGTGTGCAAGGTAACATTCATTTCCATCTTTTACAAGTTTCTCGGCCTCTTGATATGTTATCAAAAGTTAGGGTTCATTATTGTAAACAAACTGAAAGTCTTTCTGAAAAGAAACTTCTTTAGCTCTACAGTCAATCTTAGCATGGTAAATAGAGAGCCAATCCATACCCAGGATAACATCAAACTCTACTAGAGGTAGAACAATAAGGTTTGCAAGTAGGTTCTTTCCACAGATAAGGATAGGAAGATTCTTATAAATTCTTTTTGCCTCAACATTTCCCCCAGGTGTTTTTACCAAAAGTTCAGGAGTCATTTCTTGAGATGGTATTCCCATTTTACTAGAAAAGGTTTCAGAGATGAAAGAATGTGTAGACCCCGAATCA
This sequence comes from Viscum album, assembly GCA_963277665.1. Classification (NCBI taxonomy): domain Eukaryota; kingdom Viridiplantae; phylum Streptophyta; class Magnoliopsida; order Santalales; family Viscaceae; genus Viscum; species Viscum album. The sequence continues at coordinate 2,054,776,055 of OY728157.1, read as the reverse complement.
AACAACACACTGGCATAATCTGAAAAAACAAAAAAAAAGTACCTGATACAACTTCATTTGATGGCCCGACATCTGCTGAAGTAGTTGCAAAGGATTTCACCACCCCTTTCTGCTTGTAGTCTAACTGCTTCCCATCACTCAAACTCTTTGTCGGACACTCGTTTGCATAGTGACTCATCTCATTTCACTTATAACATTTCACTAACTGTAAATCAAATTTGTTCTTACCTTCACCTTGATCCTTTTCAGTGAAATCACGAGCCTTATGTCCCATCTTACCGCATCGGTAGCACTTTCCAGAATTCAGAAGACATTCCCCAGCATGCCTTTTGCCACATTTATCACAAACTGGAAACTTAGTTCTCTTACCATCAGACTTTTTTGAAGAATTCTTACCTTTCTCCTGCCACCTCGGTCTCTTCTTCTGCTGGTTGCTATAGAACACTTGGTCATCGGCAAACTCCATTTCCACCTTCTCAGCACATCGAACAAGCTTTTCATAACTTTTAAACTCACAGGAAGCTAATGCCCTTCGATATTTTGGCTTTAATCCTGAGTAAAAACGATTGATTTTACTATCAAGGTCTCGGATAAAATTTGGAGCATAACTTGCCAATCGAGTGAACCTTTCTTCATAGGCAGCCACTAAGTCTTCCTCTTGCCTCAATTCCAAGAATTGTTTTTCCATCCTAAGTCGAACAGCCTTAGGAAAATACTTCTCAAGAAACATACCTTTGAATTCATCCCAGTCAAGAGCATCAATCTCATCGGCGTCCCTGATATTTTTAACCATAGACCACCACTGATCTGCTTCACCCTCCAAACGGTAAATAGCAAGACTAACCTTTTGATTGTCTAAACACCCCATGACATCAAAAATCTTCTCCAGTGCTTTAATCCACCCTTTAGCTAACACAGGGTCATATGATCCTCTAAATGATGGGGGATGTTGCCTCATGAAATGTTCCACCACTGACATGTTCCTCTGCGGTTGATCTGGCTGATCTCGTGCATGGATACCACCACCATTTATCGCTTGATTCAACTGCGCCATTACTCCAAAAAACTGTTCAGTTCCAATTCCGACCATTTCTGGATGCTGATTCGGAAGGTTATTTCCTTCTGTATGCCTTCCAAACACTACTTCCCTGTTTCCTCTGCGGAAAACCATTCTGAACAAACATGTCTTAGATGAAGCAACATGGTAATCTTCAAATGCTATATCATTTCAATTTTTTTTTTTGATAATCATTTAATAGAATTCTAACTCCTAATGTTATCTAAACCGACCTCTGATACCAACTATAAGGCCCCAGCCTTAAACCTTACTTAATCTTGAGTTATCACAAGATTACATGTTGAGGATCTTTTCAGGTTTAGAGTTTTAGAGAATTAGATCTTAAAACATGCATTACAACCCACATTAAAACAAAGTGGTTAAATAAAGATAGTATTCTTCATTCCCATCAATGGAAACATATTTAAAATAAAACATGGATTCATTCTTGACACTTCCTTTACACTATCATCATATCATGTACCTTTCCCTTGACCTGTGAAAAGCATTTCAAAAAAACTTGGGATGAGCATAAAAATCTCAGTAAGGGATATAAAAATATGGAAAGGAAACATGGGTACATATATACATAAGGATGATACCATACTTTACCCATAAAACATAATCACTTTAACATACCTCATCAAATCATGAATAAATCATAGAAATCATAATACATAAAGGTAACTTGAGGCATTCATAACATTCTTACGTAGGGAGTAAACCTCTTGGTTACGTTTGGAATACCCATCACAGTATATTCCCTAAAATCTCTTCGGAGAAACCTTAACGTTTCACTCCTTCGCGTTACCCAATGCATTGGAGAGCTATATCAGGCTCACCCACCCTTAGTTTATCACGGAACCACCCGTCTTCATAATAATTCCCAAGAACCATAACATAATCGTATCATATAAAACATGCATAAAGGAAACATAACATTTCCACATTTCAATCACAAGATATCAATACAACACAAAAAACATTGTGAAAACCATTTTTAATACCAAAATACAAGAAAAGTAAAACATGGTATTTATTTTTCTTTTAAAAAGAAGGTATGGCTTGTAGAGGAAGCTGAAAATCGAATAACGGTCACGACGGCAGAGAAGTCGTTGTCGCCGCATATGTACGAAAAAAACATTCCCTTTTGTCGTTTAGTAAACGCTTCGTATAAAAAATATTCCTTTTGAATAAACATAAAAGTCAAAGGTGTTTATACACCGTATAAAAGAAAGTTGTGTATAAAATAAAATATGCCTCAATGAAAGGAGATTGAGACGAAGTCCCATACCTCGTATCCGACTTGACCCGACCGTTCTTTAATCTCCTGAATAATAAACTTGAGTTAATCTCTACTTGCTTAAGAACCTTTTTCAAGTTCATTATTCATTTTATACCATGTTATGGACATCATGTAATCATTTAAGTTAATAATGTTCATTTTGTCGGTATTTGGTTCTTAAGTCAAAAATAGACTTCTTACACTTACATGTTGTTAATTTGGTCAAAGGTTCGTTATATCCAGAATGATATTAATGATTTGGATAACATATATATATCATATATATTCATCATATTCATGTATTTATAATATTACATCACATTTAGAGGTAAGAAATTAAATGCACCGTTCATGGAGACGGTAAGCCGTACGTACGCATGAACGCTACTTCCATTTCTATTTCGTATTTTCTGGAATGGAATCATAATTATATAAGAGTATATTATAATTACAGTATAATAACATATATAATATCATTAACTTTATCCTTTACACATCCCACATATGGTATTAACGAATCAAATCACTTTCAGGGGGCGGTAGTCCGCACTTCCTAAAATGAAGATATCGTGTTTACCCATAATGGAAACCATAAAGGTATGCCCAAAATGAAAAAAAACAGAAGCTTAAGGAAAACATAAACATATTATATATCATATATAAAAATAGTGACATCATAATGGCCACCTTTGAAGGTGTTAAATGAGTATTGAACAATCATAGTTTCGGGAGGCAGAATTTCGCCATCCACGGAAACCGTATGTTCTTTAACCATTTGATGTAGTTGTGTGAGAGTGTAGCTTAAATAAATCTTATAAAAACATCCTATTATATTTAAGATACTGGTGTTGTTACAAAAGAAGTAAATAAAAAGAGTTTAGGGGGTTGGAGAAGCAAAATAAAACAAATGAACGTGAGAGAATGAATTACCTTTAAAAGTGTAACTCCTTTTGATTTGAGCCTAAAGGCTTCCTTTGAAAGGATTCTGCCCAAAGGGAATCCTCTAGGATGAGGATAGGGATGTGGAGAGAGTAAATGGGAAAGGGTTGGCCGATCCAAAGGCTTGAGGAGTGTGTGAAATGAGGTAGAGGTGGGGGCCTTTTATAAGAGGAGAGGAGGGGCACTTTTGGAAAGTAAAGATAAGTTACTTTATTTTAAAAAGAGTTTCGGATTCAAAAGGTCCCACATTGATATAATTCTAGGATAAGGTGATAAGTCTTCGAAATCCACTCATCCAATTGTTTTTGTCCATGTGTAGGTTTTAGATTTTTCATTATCTTCCCATTTTATTTAAATTGTTAAATAATGAGGTCATCGCTGCATCATCATGATGTCATAAATACTTTAATTTATTTAAAGTCTAAAAATTATAAAAAAAATACTATAATGTAGGAAATCTTTTTATATTTCCAATGACTATTTATAATCAAAAATCTGATCTTTATAACCCCATGTAAAAATTGTTTTCGTAAAACATATTATGTTTGTGTCATTTTTACTTTTACATTAAATAAAAAGTTATTTATGTCATTTCCCAACCAAAGTGGATCCATGGGGTCCCCAAGTTGACCCATGGCTTGTCTTGGTCGGCCATGACACAACCAATGAGGGTAGGACATGTGTCAAGCTCATCTTATTTTATTAAAGCATTATTTTTACCTTAAACTACACTAATTACCACTAATCGCGATTAAAACTTAATAAGTTACTATTCACCAAAAAATTATTTTAATCTCATTGAACCACATTTTACTTCTTAATGACAACCATATATGTTAGATTTTTGAAATTCAAAACACAATGATTGGAAAATTTCATTTAAACAGAAAATCAGTTTTTATAAGTACCACTTAGTGGTTTCACTATTCATCAAAAATTGAAGTTTTTCAGAAAATTACCAAAAATTAACCTTAAGATATATTTGATATTCCAAATTCAAAAATGAAGTCTATTTTACAAAATTCAAAACATATAAGTCACATTAATTAATTTAATAATTAATTCCCGCTGTCAGAGCAAATAGCGTGTTTTTATAAAACAATAAGTATCAAAAGATTGACACCAGTTTAAGTCTAATTTCAAAGTGAAATTGATTCCAATGACCATAATTGGATAAAATGGTAAAAATATATTCTAATTTCACTTCAAAACCAATTCAAAAGATAATCTAATCATATAAATAAATTAGATTAAAAAGCAATTTTGATGTAAAATGCAGTATTTTTCACTATTCATTAAAAAATGAACATTGTCAGAAAAATACCAAAAATTCACAAAAAGTAAATTTTGATGTCCCAATCATAAAGAATAAGTTTATTTTGACAAACATATCTTATAAAATTGTCAAAAGTTAGATTTAAAAATGGTTTTCAATCAAAAGGCAGTAAAACAATCTTTTAAAAATATTAGTGTATTCCATGCTTAAGATGGGATTTATTTTCATTTTAAGCCTCTAAAACAATATCTTAATCATTAATATGCATAGATAAAAATATCTATTATTCATTACTTACTTGGGATGTTACATCTCTAATGGTTAGCATCTTATTTAGGCCTACTCTACATGGTCACAAACCACTATCTGATAATCTAAACTTTCTCAGATGTTACCTACATGAGACTAGGCCCAACAAGCACCAGTTCTCCTTCCTTAAACAAAAAAATCAGTGAACAAAACTACCTTATATACAAAGCCTAAAAATATTCCACATAGATTTATTCCTAGAAAATTTTATTATATGAAATCTCCATGAGTTTCATATGTTTTTTAGAGACCCAAAACTTGACGTACATGGAAATTACATTAATTTTGAAAAATACTTAATACATAACAAAAAAACTCCCAAGGACCATAATAGTTTAGTGTATTTGGAAACATGGAACACAATATTCTAATCCTGTTGAAAGATCTTCAACATCTCCCACAAAGATCTTCCCTTTTTTTTTCTTACCTAAGACCTTTCTTTATATCCTGGGGAAAGTAAAACATAAAATATAGAAAGGGTGAGCTCAAATGCTCAGTAAGTGTAAACATGGGGAACAAAAAAAATATCCATAAACATTTGAACTTAAAAACATGAACATAAATTTAAACATCAAAATCTTGAGCAATGACATAAAACATGGCAGTACAAAAGGCATAGATCATAAAGGAACAATAATCATGAAAAAATATCATGGGGATAAAACATGTAATTGTGGAAAACCATTAAGCATAAGATATTATTTCCATAGTATCCAAGGTATTTCTTCCAAGACCATCATAGTGGAAAATTTCCATTACTGAACCAGGTTTACATGTCATTCCAGCCCTGTATTACTGAACTATATTTACTTTCCATTCCAGAAATGTCTATCCCGTGAGATATAAATCTTTACCCAATGCATTGGAGGGAGATATAGGTCCCACCCATCTCATAATGAAATCATTATTATGTGTTCCACAAAAAAAACAAAAATCATTCATCATAACCCAAATAATAAAATGAGTTTCATAAACATCATACCATCATAACATAATCCATATGAAACAAATAGATATCATTTCATCATAAGAAAAATCAAACCATGTAAATAAGAGAGACGTTATACTTTAAACATAGACATACTAAGAAATGTCATATTAGATTGAAAATAGTTTTGATAAAACACTTGAAATTAATTCTTGAGGAAAATATCCTTGCTTATTCAAAATCATTTTCTTTTCACAAAATACAGTGCAATTTTAAAACAAAAGGATATTTTTGAAAATAATACTGAAATATTGAAGAGTAATATTCATGAAAATAAGGTTTTATAAAACCATAAAAATCCATTCATGTCGTATAAGTTAAAAAAACATTCTTCTCGTACTTTTGCTAGAAAAGTCAAAAAGTACCACGTATGGTAAACAAAAGAAAGATTCCTTCCATACCATGTGGAAAAAGTCAAAAAGGGTATAAATGAATTTAAACATACATGGAATAATAGAAAAAAAAATATGAAAACATTTTGAGAAAACATGGACATGGATGATAAACATAACCCCAGTAAACACTTACGAATAAACAATCTCGGATAAGAATGAGATTGGAATAATTATCCCTTAACTTAGGTCCAATTTCTTCTGTACATGTACGAAACTCCTGTATAGCGGGTTTAAACATATTATTAACTTGTAAAAGTACCGTAATAATATTTATGACATCATATTTTATTCACTTACGACTTTATATTACATGTTCTTTTGTCAATTCCATGTTAAAGCAGTGTTTTGGGTAAAATAGTTTCATTTTTCGTACGTGTTTGGACTTGTTTTTCTTGATATAATTACTTATATCATGATTTATTTAATTAAATAATTTAAAACATGATTTATATATAATATATATTCAGAATATAATATATATAATAGATCGATAAATGGAATGAAATACACCGTTCATGGAGACGGTAGGTCGTACGTACGCATGAATGTTATTTTCGTTTCATTATTAAATTGAATGGAAGTAAGTAAATAAAATATAAATAAATAAATTATCATTATTATGTCATATATTTAATTATTATTTATTATATATACTTGATAATCATTCTGGAATGGTTAACATGGAGAATGAATCTCATCGCGTCGTGCAGACGGTAATCCGTACGTACGCACGAGCGATGATATCGTTCCCATAATATTGAATGGAATTGGAGTGGATAATATCTCATAATCATTATGATGTTATAATAATCATATATAGTTATTATTTCAACTATTATACCCATCAAAGTATGGTGGTGGTGGAAAAACAGATTACACCACGGCGTGGAGACGGTAAGTCGTACGTACGCATGCGTGGTGATTTCATTTTTCGTAGGATGGATATAAGGTGAAATAGGGTTGTTTAAAATTTATAATAACATATAAGTATCTTAGTGATACTTATTTCATTACTTTATAATGAAACAACTAAATAAGAGTAAGTATAAGAAGAGAGAAACTTGAAAGAATCGGTAGAAGGGATTACCTCTTCCTTGACGTGCCTCTTTTAAAATTCCTCTTAGGGTCACTAGAGTTGGTATTTTGAGAGAACCATAACCTCTATAATATAACTAGATACGTTTAGAAGACGAATTTTCAGGGGTTGGCCGAGATTGAAGGTTTAAAATGGAGTGAAGAGAAGAGGGAGGAGGTGCCCTTTTATAAGAGAGGAGAGGGGCACTTTTGGAAACCTCAAAATATTAATTTATAATAAACTCAAACCCCACTTAAAAACTTCCAAAATTACTGAAATTAGAATATGAGATGATATATGGTTGTAATGTCATCATCCAATAAAATTTATACATGTTGGGAAATTATTTTAAACCTTATCAATTTGATTTATCCTTATTTAATCTATTTAATCTTATTTGTGGTAATAATATTCTAAATTTTAAATTGTTATAAATACTTAATTATGTGTTGTTAATTTTACATAATTGAATAATTTATTACATTATAGACCATATAAATTTAATTTTATAATTTTTAAATATTTTTGTGATTTTTAAACAATTTAATAATATGATATTTTTATAAAATATCAATAGTGTCAATTTTGACAATATTCATTTAATTGAATTTAAATAAAATACACACAGAAGATATGTTCGAACAAAAATATTTAATAGATTTCTAAAATGTCATATATATCTAAAAAATTCTTTGATAACATTAATTAGTTCATATAATATTTATTTTACAATTTTTAAAACCATTTATTTGATATTTCTCTTAATAAAATAATTACAAAAACATTTTTATATAATTATTTAATATACTTATTTGTTTCAGAAAAATTAAAAATAAAATACTATGATGAATGTAAATCTACTATATTTAATAATAATACTTTTAGTAGAATTTATATTCTAAAACAGACAACCTTTAAAATGTTATATTTATTAAATTATGAAGGTGACAACTTTGATATCATTTAAAATAAAATAATATAAATGTCATAATCTATTTTATAAGGCTCCAAATAGTTCACAAGTCAACCCTTGGATGATTAGGGTATATATATACTCTAAAAATAAGGTTTGGTCAAGTTTATGGTCCTTTTTATTGGTATTATTATTTTAATAAAAACTGTATTATTGATTTTTCACTAAATAAATAATTTATGCATCATTAATGTATAAGATATTAAGGTAATTATATATTTCCTAAAATCACAAATAAATTACCATGATTAAGAAAAACATTTTTTATTTAAAATGAGTATTTATAATTGAATTTATATTCTGTATAACTTTGTATTAAAAATACTTTAATTATTAAAGTTTGAGTGAGACATATTTCACTTTCTTTAAATAAAATAAATTAAAGGTCTGAATCACATCCAAGTGGGTTCCAAAAGATACAATTACGACCCAAGTATATTTTAGGACGAAATATAATCATCCAATTATATTAATACAAGTGTTATGGTAATTTTATAATATTATTTTTACCCTTAATTACTTGATTTACCTTTAACTGTAGTAAATAAAATTTACCATAGTTACTATTCATAATGCCTAAAAATAAAAAGTATACTATTAAACGAATTTGGACCTAATTATTCCAAATATGGAATCCATTTTTTTAAATTTAAAATACAGTAGTTTCATTATTTATTTTAAAATTAATCTCGATGTTGAGAAAATGGGTTTTAAAAGTTAAAACATTACAAAAGATTGAAATATTTTTACCTATGAACTCAATGTAAAATTAATGATAATGACATACATAATATTAAATGGTAAAAGTATATTCTATTTATACTTTAAAACCATTAAATATTATTATTTAACTATATAAATTATCTCGATGAAAAAAGTTGTTTTTAATTAAAATTTAGCGTATTTTTACTATTCATCAAAATATGAAGGTTATCAGAATAATGTCAAAATTTTATCCAATGTAAATTTTTATATCCTGATTCAAAAGAAGAAGTTTAGTTTTTTAAATTTAACTTATAAACTTGTCAAAAATTATATTTAAAATGGGTGCGCCTTAAAAGGGCGAGAAAACTGCGTTTTTTGAAAAATACTTCTTTTATCTGAAAAATTAATTTTGTTCTCATACCATGTCCTAGAATATGTGTAATATGAATGATAATATTGTAAAATTACAAATTTGGTTAATAATATTCATAATGGCTAGTTCATAATAATATTATTATATATCATTGTTTAGTGAAACCCGGTATTGCGTACAACTCACGCTATTGAGGAAGGTCGCTCTTGCGTGCAACACAAGCCAAGAATAGTGTTTGCATATACTAAAAGCTAATATAGTGTTTCATATAGTTCAATCTAATCTTGTTGTATCATACAACACAAGACATCAATGAAATTAGAAATATTATTTCTCATAAAATCTCAGGGTGTTACATTTTACCCCCCTTAAAATGAATTTCGCCCTCGAAATTCGTCGGGGTTATAAATTGTTTACTATATGAAAGTTTCTTTCATAGAAACCCACATCGTAAAAAGGAACACTAAAACTTTATTTTAAAAATTAAAGTTAGAAACTTAATGGTAGGCGATAAAGGTATGTCACACTTTGGTTGTGGGTTTGATTCCCGTAGCCCTGTCCGACGCGACGAGTTGTCACCCGTCCTACGGGTTGTCCTTTTCCTAAAACTATATTATTACAACATTCCAAAAATAATATCAAAAAGTTCTATCCTTAAACAATACTATCTTATTTCTAACTTAATCCATTCCAATCATTAGGCTTATCCAAAATACTTCTGTCCAATCTCATAGTATAAAAAAATGATTACTAGAAAGGTCATCTACCAAGCATTGAATACCATCATTTATCACCCATATATCATAAGATACATCTAGTTGGTCACATTCTAAACATGTGAATACCTTAATCATGTATTCTCTTGAAACATGAATTACCATAAAACCTTACTGAAAACATGAATAATGTCAAAAGTTAACTCTTTCCACATACCAAAATCCAAAAATTTCTATATACTCAAACCATGATATCACTTTGTCCTTATATCAGTCATGAGCTCATTAATACTATCAAACATATTATTTTCTCCTTATCCCTTCAATATGCGCATATTATCTGCTTTTCAAAAATATTTCAATCACTTTTCATGGTTACCGGTACCATAAAATTATGGAAAACCACAATAAACCAATACATAGATATTCCAATATTCCACGATACTATAAATGAGAATCCACAACATTATTTTGGAATCTGATTACATAAATACATAATCATTCCACCACATCATTATCATAATCAACATTGCCAATAGTGATCGCATGCGACTTCCCTTTGTCTTTTTCCTTAAGAGGTTGTTGATTTCGATCGTCATTAACCCTTGTATTAGGGCATTGGTTAGCATAATTCCCCATTTCCTTGAACTTGTAGCATTGAAGTGTTGGTGGTGCATTCTCTGTAGTCTTTTCTCTATTCACATCATTAGATACCTTTTTTCCATAACTTCGACACTCAGCTGCTCGATGACCTTCTTTTACACATTTAAAACATATTCTAGTCCCTTTAAGACAATCTCCACCGTGCTTCTTTCCACACTTTGAGCATAACGAAACATTTGTCTTCTTTTCATTATAGTTTTAAGATTTTTCCTTGAACTCCATAATTTGTTTCTTGTCAAAACCAAGAGATGGATATGTAACACCAACTTCTAGTTCTAACTTAATAGAACAATGCACAATATCTTCATATCTACTGAATTCTCTTATAGATAATGCCTTTGGAAAACTTGGTTTTAAGCCACTAAAGAATCGATCAACTTTACTTTCAGGTTGGATGATAAATCCAGATGAATACCTTACAATCCTTGTAAAATTAGCTTCATATATACCAACAGATTCATCATCCTTTTGTTTAAGCTCAAGGAACTCCTTGCCCATATTTTTTTGAAGAATACGAGGAGAGTACTTATTGAAAAACAAGTTCTTGAACTCGTCCCATTCCATGGATTCAATTTCATCTTGGGGAATTGTATTCTTAATTAGAGTCCACCACTGGTCTGCTTCACCTTCTAAACGGTAAATATCCAGAATGAATTTTTCATGTTCCAAACAGTGAAGTATGTAAAATATCTTTTCAATGGTACTAATCCATTTTTCAGCAATAAGTGGATCAGAAGACCCATTGAAAGAAGGTGGACGTTGCCTCATGAAGGACTCAATAGAATATTGTTCCCTTCTCTGCTCGTTTGGAATTCCATAATGATTCATTGCTTGTGTAAGTATAACAATAAGTTTTTCACTCCATCTCTAATAAAACTGGTTTGTTCAGGATTAAAATCATTGCATTTTCCATTACATTGATCAATACGGTTCCTTCAGGTTCCATCCATCGTCTAAAACCCAGAAAGAATAGTGTGAGAGGCAAAAATCATGCTTGAAAAACAACATAATAAAGGGGGTGTACCTTCAATATATAACATCTTAAGTTTAATTCTAAGATTTTTACTGTAATTCTAGGAATATAATATATACTTATATTTAACCATAGAGACATCCCTAGATATACCTTAGAAATATATCTAGGGATCTCACTAAAGTTTTCGCATCCTAGTTTCCAAAGGTTAACTAAACCTTTCCACTGATACCAACTATAGAGATCCAAATCTTGACGTACATGGAAATTACATTAATGTTTCCTAATACTTAATACATAACAAAAACAAACACCTAAGGACCATAGTAGTTTAGTGTCTTTGGAAACATGGAACACAATCTTCTAATCCTGGTGAAATATCTTCAACATCTCCTATAAAGATCTTCCCTTTTTTTGTTTTCTTACCTAAAACCTTTATTTATATCCTGGGGAAAGTAAAATATAAACCATAAAAAGAGTGAGATATAATTCTCAGTAAGGGTAAACATGGGGAACAAAAAAAACAATCCATAAACATTTGAACTTAAAAACATGAACATAAATTTAAACATCAAAATCTTGAGCAATGACATAAAACATGGCAGTACATAAGGCATAGATCATAAAGAAACATTAATAATGATAAAATAGCATGGGGATAAAACATGTAATTGTGGAAAACCATTAAGCACATTATATGATTACCATATTAGCCAAGGCATTTCTGCCAAGACCATTATAGTGGAAAATTTCCATTATTGAACCGTGTTTACTTGTCGTTCCAGCCCTGTATTACTAAACCAGATTTATTTTCCATTCCAGCCATGTCTATCTCATGAGATATAAATCTTTACCTAATATATTGGAGGGAGATATAGTTATTACCCATCTCATAATGAAATCATTCTTATGTGTGCCACAAAATAAACAGAAATCATTCATCATAACCCAAAGAATAAAATGAGTTTCATAAACATCATCCCATCATAACATAATCCATATGAAACAAAGGGATATCATTTCATCATAAGATAAATAAGACCATGTAAATAACAGATACGTTGTACTTGAAAAATAAACATACTAAATAATTTCATATTAGATTGAAAATAGTTTTGATAAAACACTTGAAATGAATTCTTGAGGAAAATATCCTTTCTTCTCAAAAATCATTTTCTTTTCAAAAAATGAAATGAAATTTTAAAAGAAAAGGATTTTGTTGAAAATAATACTGAAATATTGAAGAGTAATATTCATTAAAATAAGGCGTTATAAAACAGTAAAAATCCGTTCATGCCGTATAAGTTAAAAAACATTCTTCTCATACTTTTTCCGGAAAAGTCAAAAAGTACCACGTATGGTAAACAAAAGAAATATTCCTTCCATACCATGTGGAAAAAGTCAAAAGGGGTATAAATGAATTTAAAAATTCATGGAATAATAGAAAAAAATTTATGAAATTTTTTTGAGAAAACATGGACATGGATGATAAACATAACCCCAGTAAATACTTACGAATAAACAATCTCAGATAAGAACGAGATTGGAATAATTATCGCTTACCTTAGGTCCAATTTCTTCCATATGTGTCTGAAACTCATATATAGTGGGTTTAAACATATTATTAACTTGTAATAGTACCATAATAATATTTCTGATATCATATATGATTCACTTATGACTTTATATTACCTGTTCTTTTGTCAATTCCATGTTGAACAAGCGTTTTGGGTAAAATTGTTTCATTTATCGTACGTTTTTGGACTTGTTGTTCTTGATATCATTAATTATATCATGATTTAATTACTTTAATAATTTAAAACATGATTTTTATATAATATATATTCAGAATATAATATATATAATAGATTGATAAATGGAATGAAATACACCATTCATGGAGACGGTATGTCGTACGTACGCATGAACGCTATTTTGGTTTCCTTATTAAATTGAATAGAAGTAAGTAAATAAAATATAAATAAATCCAGTATCATTATTATTTCATATATTTCATGATTATTTATTATATATACTTTATAATCATTCTGGAATGGTTAACATGGAGAATGAATCTCATCGCGTTGTGGAGACAGTAATTCGTACGTATGCACGAGCGATGATATTGTTACCATAATTATTGAATGGAATTGGAGTGTATAATATATCATAATAAGTATTATGTTATAATAATCATATATAGTAATTATTTACACCATTATACCCATCCAAGTATGTTGGTGGTGGAAAAACTGATTACACCACAACGTGGAGACGGTAAGTCGTACGTATGCACGCGTGGTGATTTCATTTTTCGTAGGATGACTATAAGGTGAAATAGGGTTGTTTCAAATTTATAATAACATATAAGTATATTATTGATACTTATATCATTACTTTATAATGAAACAACTAATGAATATGAAATAGAAGAAGAAATAAACTTGAAAGAATCGGTAGAAGAGGTTACCTCTTCCTCGACGCGCCTCTTTTAAACTTCCTCTTAGGGGAACTATATTTGGAATTTTGAGAGGACAAGAACCTATATAATATAACTAGATATGTTAAGAAGATTAATTTTTAGGGGTTTTCCAAGCTTGAAGTCTAAAAATGGAGTGAAGATAAAAGGGAGGAGGTTCCCTTTTATAAGAGAGGAGAGGGGCACTTTTAGAAACCTCAAAATATTAATTTATAATATACTCAAAACCCACATAAAAACATCCAAAATGACTCAAATTAGAATATGGGATGATATAGGGTTTTAATATCATCATCAAATAAAATTTATACATGTTAGAAAATTATTGTAAACCATATTAATTTGCTTTATCCTTATTTAATCTATTTAATCTTATGTGTGGTAATAATATTCTAAATTTTAAATTGTTAAAATTACTTACTTATGTGTTGTTAATTTTCCATAATTTGATACTTTATGAAATTATATAATATCTAAATTTCATTTTTTAATTTTGAAATATTTTTTTGATTTTTAAACAATTTAATAATATGTTATTTTTATAAAATATCAATAGTGTCAATTTTGAAACTATTCATTTATTTGAATTTAAATAAAATACACTCAGAAGATATGTTCGAAAAAAAATATTTAATAGATTACTAACATGTCATATTTTTCTATAAAATTAGTGGAGTGCATTAATTAGTTCATATAATATTTATTTTACTATTTTTAAAACCATTTATTTGATATTTCTCTTAATAAAATAATTACTACAACATTTTTGAATAATTATTTAATATACTTATTTGTTTGATAAAAATTTAAAAATAAAATTCTATGATGAACATAAATCTAATATATTTTATAATAATACTTTTAGTCGAATTTATCTTCTAAAAAAACCAACCTTTAAAATGTTATCTTTATTAAAGTATGAATGTGACAACTTTGATATGATTTAAAATAATATAATATAAATGTTATAACTTGTTTTATAAGGCTCCAAATGGTTCAAAAATAAACCGTTGGATTATTGGGGTATATATATACTCGAAAAATAAGATTTGGTCAAGATCCTGGTCCTTTTGATGGGTATTATTATTTTAATAAAAAATATATTATTGATTTTTCACAAAATAAATAATTTCTGCATCATTAATATATAATCTATTAAGGTAATTATATATTTATTAAAAATTAAAAATAAATTACCATGATGAATAAAAACATTTTATCTTTCAAATTAGTATTTATAATTAAATTTATATTCTGTATAATCTTGTATTAAAAATACTTTAATTATTAAACTTTGAATGAGACATATTTCACTTTCTTTAAATAAAATAAATTAAAGGTCTAAATCACATCCAAGTGGGTTCAAAAGGATACCATTACAACCCAATTATATTTTAGGAAGAAATATAATCATCTAATTATATTAATATAAGTGTTAGGGTAATTTTATAATATTATTTTTACCCTTAATTACCTGATTTACCTTTAACTGTACTAAATAAAATTTACCATAGTTACTATTCGTAATGCCTAAAAATAAAAAGTATCCTATTAACATAATTTGGACCTACTAATTCTAAATATGGATTCCATTTTTTTAAATTAAAAACACAGAAGTTGCAGTATTTAATTTAAAATTAATCCGCTGTTGAGAAAACGGGTTTTAAAAGCTAAAACATTGCAAAAGATTGAAATGTTTTTACCTATGATTTCATTGTAAAATTAATGATAATGACATAAATAATATTAAATGGTAAAAATATATTCTATTTATACTTTAAAACCATTAAATAGTATAATTTAACCATATAAATTATCTCGATGAATAAAGTTGTTTTTAATTTAAATTTAGCGCATTTTTACTATTCATCAAAATATGAATCAGAAAAATGTCAAAATTTTATCCAACGTAAATTTTTATATCCTGATTTAAAATGAGAAGTTTAATTTGTCAAATTGAACTTATAAACTTATCAAAAATTAGATTTTAAATGGGTGCGCCATCAAAAGGTGACAAAACTGCATTTTTTGAAAAATACTTCTTTTATCTGAAAATTTAATTTTGTTCTCATACCATGTCCTAGAATATGTGTAAGATGAATTATAATGTTATAAAATTCAAAATTTGGTTAATAATATTCATAACAGCTAGTTTATAATAATATTATGATATATCATTATTTAGTGAAACTTGGTATTGCGTAAAACACACGCTATTGAGGAAGGTCGCTCTTGCGTGCAACACAAGCCAAGAATAGTGTTTGCGTATACTAAAAGCTAATAAGGTGTTGCGTATAGCTCAAGCTAACATTGGTGTATAGTACAACACAAGACATCAATGAAATTAAAAATATTATTTCTTATAAAATCTTGGGGTGTTACATTCTACCCCCCTTAAAATGAATTTCACCCTTGAAATTCGTCGGAGTTATAAATCATTTAATACTTGAAAGTTTCTTTCATCGAAACCCACATCGTAAAAAGGAATACTAAAACTTAATTTTAAAAAGTAAAGTTATAAACATAATGGTCACCCAAAGTAACTCAACACTGGGTTTCCACATAAGAGAATATAGGTGAAAATATGGATATGGAAGAGAAATCTAATCATCATGTTCTGATGAAGAGTGGTAGATAACATGGAAATGAAAAAGACAACAATCACAAATACATAAATTTGTGACGAACTAATGTACCATCTGATTCATTGGATATGAGGGTACTAGGAAAACATTTTTGGTTTCCAAGATCATTTCCCTAAAGTTGATGAATTTTTGCATAAGGAGAAATAATTACTTGATTTCAATGTAATATAATTGTTGGTCATTCCATGAACAATTTCCACTTAATCTCTTATTTAAAGAAATGAAGTTGAATTTTTCATTCTTGAAGTATTAGCAGATCATGCGATATAATGATAGGTCATTCCATCTGTCTCTATCAAAAAAAAGTTTATAAAAAGATATTAAATATACATAAGTCCATCTATGGTGAGGTTAATCGTATATGGTTCCAAAAATGGACTTATACATCATCTATCATACTATTAATAAAATAAAACTAATTTCTTCAAACCAGGGACTTCTAGTAGGCCAGTGGTAGGAGATAAAGGCATGTCGCACTTCGGTTGTGCGTTTGATTCCTGTAGCCTTGTCCGACGAGATGGGTTGGTGTCCATCCTACGGGTTGTCCTTTTTCTAAAACTATACTATTACAACATTCCAGAAATAATATCAAAAATTAATATCCTTAAACAATAATATCTGATGTCCAACTTAACCCATTCTAATATTTAGGCTTATCCAAAATACTTATGTCCAATCTCATAGTATAAAGAAAATGATTACTAGAAAGGTCATCTACCAAGAATTGAATACCATCATTTATCCCCCAAATATCATAAGATAAATCTTGTTGGTCACATTATAAACATGTGAATACCTTACTCATTTATTCTCTTGAAACATGAATTATCATAGAACCTTAGTGAAAAGATTAATGATGTCAAAAGTTAACTCTTTCCACATACCAAAATCCTAAAATTTCTATATACTCAAACCATGATATCACTTTGTTCTTATATCAGTCATGAGCTCATTAATACTATCAAACATATTATTTTCTCATTATCCCTTCATTATGCACATATCATATGCTTTCCAAAAATATTTCAATCACTTTTCATGGTTACTGGTACCATAAATTTATTGAAAACCAAAATAAACCAATACATAGATATTCCAATATTCCACGATACTATAAATGATATTCCAGAACATTATTTTGGAATCTCGTTACATAAACACTTAATCATTTCACCACAACGTTTTCATACTCAACATCACCAATAGTGATCATTTGTGACTCCCCTTTGTCCTTTTCCTTAAGATTTTGTTGATGTAGATCATCATTAACCCTTGGATTAGCGTATTGGTTAGCATAATTCCCCATTTCCTTTCACTTGTAGCATTGAAGTGTTGGTGGTGCGTTCTCTGTAGAATTTTCTCTATTCACATCATTAGCTACCTTTTTTCCATTACTTCGACACTCAGTTGATCGATGACCTTCTTTTCCACACTTATAACATTTTCTAGTCCCTTTAAGAAAATCTCCACCATGCTTCTTTCCACACTTTGATCATAACGAAACATTTGTCTTCTTTTCACTATAGTTTTGAGATTTTTCCTTGAATGCCATCTTTTGTTTCTTGTCAAAACCATGGTATGGATATGTAACACTAACTTCCAGTTCTACCTTGATAGCACAACGCACAATCTCTTCATAGCTACTGAAGTCTTTTATAGTTAATTCCTATCAAAGACTTGGTTTTAATCCACTTCAGAATCGATCAACTTTACTTTCAGGTTGGATGATAAATCCAGATGCATACCTTGAAAGCCTTGTAAAATTCACTTAGTATATACCAACATATTCATCATCCTTTTTCGTAATCTCAAGGAACTCCTTTCCCATCTTTGTTCGAAGAATACGAGGAAAGTACTTATTGAAAAAAAAAGTTCTTGAACTCGTCCCATTCAATGGATTCAATTTCATCTTGGAGCCTTGTATTCTTAATTAGATTCCACCACTAGTCTTCTTCACCTTCTAAAAGGTAAATATCCAGAATGAATTTTTCATGTTCCAAACAGCGAAGTATGGAAAATATCTTTTCAATGGTACTGATCCATTGTTCATAAATAAGTGGATCAAAAGTCCCATTGAAAGAAGGTGGGCGTTGCCTCATGAAGGACTCAATATAATATTGTTCCCTTCTCTGCTCATTTGGAAGTCCAGATTGATTCATTGCTTGTATAAGTATAGAAATATGTTTTTCACTCCATATCCTATAACATTGGTTTTTTCAAGATTACAATCATTGCATTGTCCATTACATTGATCTATACGGTTCCTTCGGGTTCCAGCCATCATTTAAAACCCAAAAAGAATAGTGTGAGAGGCAAAAATCATGCTAGGAAAACAACATAATAAAGGGGGAGTACCTTCAATATATAACATAATATGTTTAATTCTAATATCGTTACCTTAATTCTATGACTATAACCTATACTTATACTTAACCTTATAAACATCCCTAGACATACCTTAGAAATATCTCTAGGGATCTCACTAAAGTTTTCACATCCTAGTTTCCAAAGGTTAACTAAACCTTTCCTCTGATTCCAACTGTAGATACCCAAAGCTTGACGTACATGGACATTACATTAATTTTGCGGAATACTTAATACATAACAAAAACAAACACCCAAGGACCATAATAGTTTGGTGTCTTTGGAAACATGGAACTCAATCTTCTAATCCTCGTGAAAGATCTTCAACATCTCCCATAAAGATTTCCCTTTTCTTGTTTTCTTACCTAAAACCTTTCTTTATATCCTGGGGAAAGGAAAACATAAAACATAGAAAGGGTGAGCTTGAATTCTTAGTAAGGGTAAACAGAGGGAACAAAAAAAATAATCCATAAACATTTGAACTTAAAAACATAAACATAAATTTAAAAATCAAAATCATGAGCAATGACTTAAAACATGACAGTACATAAAGAATAGATCATAAAGGAACATTAATAATGATAAAATATCATGGGGATAAAACATGTAATTGTGTAAAACCATTAAGTACATGATATGATTTCCATAGTAGTCAAGGCATTTCTGCCAAGACCATCATAGTGGACAATTTCCATTACTGAACCGGGTTTACTTGTCATTCTAGCCCTGTATTACTGAACCAGATTTACTTTCTGTTCCAGCAATGTCTATCTCATGAGATATAAATCTTTACCCAATGCATTGGAGGGAGATATAGGTCCCACCCATCTCATAATGAAATCATTCTTACGTGTTCCACAAAAAAAACATAAATCATTCATCATAACCCAAAGAATAAAATGAGTCTCACAAACATCATTCCATCATAACATAATCTATATGAAACAAATGGATATAATTTCATCATAAGAAAAATAAAACGATGTAAATAATAGAGACTTTATAATTGAATCATAAACATACTAAATAATGACATATTTGATCCAAAATAGTTTTGATAAAACACTTGAAATGAATTCTTGAGGAAAATATCCTTTCTTCTTAAAAATCATTTCCTTTTCATAAAATGAAATGCAATTTTAAAAGAAATGGATTTTTTTGAAAATAGTACTGAAATATTGAAGATTAAGCTTCATGAAAATAAGGCATTATAAAACCGTAAAAATCCTGTCAAGCCGTATAAGTTAAAAACATTCTTCTCGTAATTTTGCCGAAAAAGTCAAAAAGTACCACGTATGGTAAACAAAAGAAAGATTCCTTCCATACCATGTCGAAAAAGTCAAAAAGGGAAGAAATAACTTTAAAAATACATGGAATAATATAAAACATTTTATGAAAACATTTTTAGAAAACATGGACATGGATGATAAACATAACCCCAGTAAATACTTACGAGTAAACAATCTCAAATAAGAATGAGATTGGAATAATTATCCCTTACCTTAGGTCCAATTTCTTCCGTACGTGTCTGAAACTCCTGTATAGTGGGTTTAAACATATTATTAACTTTTAACAGTACCATAATAATATTTATGATGTCATATATTATTCACTTATGACTTTATATTACCTGTTCTTTTATCAATTCAATGTTAAAGCAGCGTTTTGGGTAAAATTGTTTCATTTATCGTATGTGTTTGGACTTGTTATTCTTGATATCATTAATTATATCATGATTTAATTACTTCTAGAATTTAAAACATGATTTATATATAAAATATATTCAGAATATAATATATATAATAGATCGATAAATGGAATGAAATACATTGTTCATGGAGACGGTAGGTCGTACGTACGCATGAACGTTGTTTTCGTTTCCTTATTAAATTGAATGGAAGTAAGTAAATAAAATATAAATAAATACAGTATAATTATTATGTCATATATTTCATGATTATTTATTATATATACTTTATAATAATTTTGGAATGGTTAACATGGAGAATGAATCTGATCGCGTCGTGGAGATGGTAATCTGTACGTATGCACGAGCGATGATATCATTCCCATGATTATTGAATGAAATTGGAGTTCATAATATCACAAAATTAGTATGATTTTATAATAATCATATATATTTATTATTTCCACCATTATACTCATCCAATTATGGTGGTGGTGGAAAAACATATTACACCACGGCGTGGAGACGGTAAGCCATACGTACGCACGTACGATGATTTTGATTTTCGTAGGATGGCTATAAGGTAAAATAGGGTTGTTTAAAATTTATAATAACATATCAGTATATTATTGATACTGATTTTGTTACTTTATAAAGAAACAACTAAAGAATAAGAATAAGAAGAAGCAAGAAACTTTAAAGAATCGGTAGAATAGATTACCTCTTCCTCGATGTGCCTCTTTTAAAATTCTTCTTAGGGGCACTAGAGTTGGTCTTTTGAGAGGAAAATAACATCTATAATATAATTATAGATGTTGATAAGAGAAATTGGCAGGGTTTGGCCGAGATTGAAGGCTTAAAATGGGGTGAAGATAAGAGGGAGGAGGTGCCCTTTTATAAGAGTGGAGAGGGGCACTTTTGGAAACCTCAAAATATTAATTTATAATAAACTCAAACCCCACTTAAAAACTTCCAAAATGACTCAAATTCTAATGTGAGATGATATAGGTTTTTAATATAATCATTAAATAAAATTTATACATGTTGGGAAATTATTTTAAACTATATCAATTTGCTTTATCCTTGTTTAATCTATTTAATCTTATTTGTGGTAATAATATTCTAAATTTTAAATTGTTATATATAATTATGTTTTATTAATTGTCCATAAATGGATACTTTATGAAATTATAGACCATATAAATTTCATTTTATAATTTTTAAATATTTTTGTGATTTCTAAACAATTTAATAATATGTTATTTTTATAAAATATCAATAGTTTCAATTTTGACACTATTCATTTATTTGAATTTAAATAAAATCCACACAGAATATATGTTCGAACAAAAATATTTAATAGATTCCTAAAATTTCATATTTATCTATAAAATTTTTGGTGCATATTAATTATTTAATATAATATTTATTTTACTATTTTTAGAACCACTTATTTGATATTTCTCTTAATAAAATAAATACTACAACATTTTTGTATAATTATTTAATATACTTATTTGTTTCATAAAAATTAAAAATAAAATAATATAATGAAAATAAATCTAATATATTTCATAATAATACTTTTATTCTAATTTATCTTCTAAAAAATCTAACCTTTAAAATGTTATCTTTATTAAAGTATGAAGGTGACAACTTTGATATCATTTAAAATAAAATAATATAAATGTCATAATATATATTATAAGGCTCCAAATGGTTCACAACTAGACCCTTGGATTCTTAGGGTATATCTATACTCGACCAATATGGTTTTTTCAAGTTTCTGGTCCTTTTTATAGGTATTATTATTTTAATAAAAATTGTATTATTGATTTTTCACAAAATAAATAATTCCTCCATCATTAATGTATAAGCTATTAAGATAATTATATGTTTCTTAAAAATCACAAGTAAATTACCATGATGAATAAAAAAAATTTATCTTTCAAATGATTATTTATAATTTAATTTATATTCTATATAACTTTATATTAAAAATACTTTAATTATTATAGTTTGAGTGAGACATATTTCACTTTCTTTAAATAAAATAAATTAAAGGTCTAAATCACATCTAAGTGGGTTCCAAAAGATACCATTATGACCCAAGTATATTTTAGGATGAAATATAATCATCCAATTATATTAATACAGGTTTTAGGGTAATTTTATAATATTATTTTTACCCTTAATTACCTGATTTACCTTTAACTGTAGTAAATAAAATTTACCGTAGTTACTATTCATAATGCCTAAAAATAAAAAGTATCTTGTTAACATAATTTTGACCTACTGATTCCAAATATGTAATCCATTTTTCCAAATTCAAAACACATAAGTTTCAGTATTTTATTCAAAATTAATCCCGCTGCTGAGAAAACAGGTTTTAAAAGTTAAAACATTGCAAAAGATTGAAATGTTTTTACCTATGAATTCAATGTAAAATTAATGATAATGACATATATAATATTAAATGGTAAAAATATATTTTATTTATACTTTAAAACCATTCACTATTATAATTTAACCATATAAATTATCTCGATTAATAAAGTT
Organism: Viscum album; assembly: GCA_963277665.1. Taxonomy (NCBI): domain Eukaryota; kingdom Viridiplantae; phylum Streptophyta; class Magnoliopsida; order Santalales; family Viscaceae; genus Viscum; species Viscum album. The sequence goes on along the minus strand of OY728157.1, from coordinate 2,054,752,594 downwards.
GTTTTTAATTAAAATTTAGGGTATTTTTACTATTCATTAAAATATGAAGGTTATCAAAATAATGTCAAAATTTTATCCAACATAAATTTTTATATCCTGATTCAAAAGAATAATTTTACTTTGCCAAATTGAACTTATAAAATTTTCAAAAATTAGATTTAAAATGGGGGCGCCATCAAAAGGTGACAAAACTGCATTTTTTAAAAAATACTTCTTTTATCTGAAAAATAAATTTTTTTCTCATACCATGTCCTAGAATATGTGTAAGATGAATTATAATGTTATAAAATTTAAAATGTGGTTAATAATATTCATAACGGCTAGTTTATAATAATATTATAATATATCATTGTTTAGTGAAACTCGGTATTGCGTACAACACATGCTATTGAGGAAGGTCGATATTGCATGAAACACAAGCCAAGAATAGTGTTTGCGTATACTAAAAGCTAATACAGTGTTTCATATAGTGAAATATAATCTTGTTGTATTGTACAACACAAGACATCAATGAAATTAAAAATATTATTTCTCATATAATCTCGGGGTGTTACATGTTTCTCCCATGAACCACCAAAATTCAAAAAATATGATCAAAACATATCCTCTAGAACCTGAATATTCCTCTCAGACTGACCATCAGTTTAAGGATGATTGGTCATACTCAAAATAATATTTGATCCAAGTTACTTTTGAAGAACCTACAAGAAAGACAATATGAATTGAGGATCTATTTCTAAAATGATTCTCCTCAGAGCACTATGTAGCTAAACAAACTCAACCATGTAATGATTTTCTAGATAATCAATTGAGAAGATATCCTTAATAAGAAAAAATTGGTCTACAATTTCCGGTCTATCCACAATCACACATAAAACATCATTCTTATTGGTTATCCTATGTAATACTATCACAAAATACTTAGTGACATCATCCTATTTCCACTTTTGAATGAGAAAGGCTGTAAAATCCAACCTGGACTCTAATGCATAGCTTTCACTTGTTGACAAGTGATACGTCTTGACAAAAATATTGTTGAATCATTCTTTATTCCTAACAACCAGTAGTTTCTATGGAGATCATGATATATCTTTGTCAAATTAGGATTTACCACCCATATATAAGCATGAAACTCTCTCATCATCTCCTCACAGAATCCCTTAGAAACTCATACTCGGCCATAGAAAAGAAAAAAATCCACTACCTAGAGACCATCCCAATGGTGTCTCCACACCATATAATATATCTCTAAAAACTATACCCTCCAGATATGATATTTGCTCAGTATTGATTCATTCCAAATGAATATGTATAATAGATGTTGAATTCAAATCTACTCATCTACATGACCCTTCAACATCTAGAGGCATGTATACAAAGAGGGACATTACCCACCTCTCATTGAAAGACTCTCGTATTACCTCTTCTTTCATATTTTAGCTCAATGCATCATCAATGATGTTTCCTTTTCCTAGTGTATAAGCCAACTCAAAGTTGAAATACTGTATATAGTTGACCCACCAATTATACTGAATGTTCAACACCTGCTAAGAAAATGTGTACTTGAGGCTCTTGTGGTCTGTATATACCATAAACTTCTCACCCATGAGATAATGACTTCTTCTTATCAAGACATGAACCACTACTACTAACTCCAATTCATGAGTATCATAATTTTTATCATGCAGTATCATTTATCTAGATCCATAAGCAACCAATAGATCCTCCAAAATCATAAATGTTCTGATTCCAACTATAGATGAATCATATTACATGGTATATGATTTACCCAATATAGGTAATGTGTGGATAGGTACTGAGGTCAACCTTCCTTTTAGATCCTAAAAATCTCTCTCATGAAAATTAGACCAAACAATCTTCACCCCATTCTTTGTTAGCCCTAACATCAATGCTTAAAAATAGGATAATTCTTAGGTAAAGTGACAATAATAACCTACTAAACCGAGAAATATCCAAATCTCAAAGAAATTATTGGAATGATTCCAAGATATCTTGATTGTATCTTACTCTGGGTCCACTGAAACTCTTTATTCTTAGCTTACATGGCCAAAGAAGTTCACTTTATCAATCCACAAACTAAATTTGGTTATCTTTCAAAAATCCAATTATATTTCAATGTACTCAAGAAGATGTCAAGATGTTTGGAATAATCATTTTCTAAATAGAAGTATACTAATATTTCATTGACAAAAACCACCACAAACTGATCTAGAAAAGGACGAAAGATCCAATTCATCAAGGTCATGAATTTCGTTAGTGTATTGGTCAATTGAAATGGCATCACTACAAACTCATACAAGACATACCTACACCTAAAAGAATACTTAGGTATGTCTAATGAACTCACCCTCAATTGGTGGTATCTAGATCTCAAATAGATCTTGGATAATATGTTACTACATCTTAGATGATCAAAGATATCTTCAATGTGTGGAAGAGGATATCATTTCTTGACTATCATCTGGTTCATCCTATGATAATCCACACACATGTGTAAAGTCTTATTATCCTTTTTAGAAAAGAGAAATGGAGAAACCCAAGGATATGTACATAGCCCTATGAAACTTTTAGCATCTAGATATTCCAACTGGACTTTCAAATCCTAAATCTATGTGAGTTCCATTTTGTAAAGAGGGATATAATCTGGATTTACATCCAACAACAACTCGATCGTAAACTTGATATCTTGCTCAGGAGGTACATAATAGAACTCATCAGGAAAGAAATAATAAAAACAGTCTACCAATATAGTAAAATAACCCTACTACATCCTACCATAATATAGATAAATACTTACTATTTTGATATGTAAGATAATATAATCAGTACTAAATTGGTCCTGAAAGACCAGCCCGAAGATCCCCATCACCCTGGTGATAATAACTGCCTCCTTTTGAATATAAAAATGGTAACTCTCCTATGATAAAAATCAATATGATAATGGTATAGAAATAACCAATAAATACAAGGAATTAAATTTAAACATGACATTTCTGGGGAAAAAATTCCCCAAATGAAATGGTAACAACCAATGTCTTGATAACACACCATTAAATGTTTTCTATTCTCATACTGCATTTTCAATGGTGTGTCGATGGTTAAACCACCAGTGAAGCATTCAAAATACAAGCCAAAACATTTTAAAAGAATCTGTGAATAAAAAATGTGATTACCATATATCAAAGAAAAAAATAAATTATAGATGATACAAGAATGGTACCTCAGACAGTAGATAGTCTTGTATCCACACTAGATAGAGTGGTCTTCATAAAATCTAGCTCACCATGCCCTCTATCGTGGGATCCAACCTGACTCCTCTATCTTATAACCTATATCAGGTAATACCATTTGTACATTGGGGTACCACATCCACTACCTCAACTAGAAATTCATGTGTAACTAAAACTACCTATTTACCAAGGAGTAGTTGAGTCATTTCTAGACTCGGGTACCTGTATTGATCTCATGACACTGCTCTGCTATTGTATGCCCCAATAAAACCTCAGTAGTTGGCCCAATCTGAAGCAATCACAACACTCCAAATATTAGTATAGAAACCAAGTCCATTTTTGACCCATATTTCCACACCAATATCACTATAATAGAACACAATCCTAAGATGCATTCCCACGACCGTGAATTCTCTGATCATTTCTATCTTGGAAAAAACTATCATGAAGATGCTTCTTTCTTCTAGATGAAGTGCTTACATTTTTCCCTATTGAAATAGCCTAGCCTTTTCTAAGGGCCTCTCTTAGATTCCCTTCTATGATGTGCTCACTATTCATTACATTTTCAAAACTTCTTAGACAGAATATATTCATTTCTAATTGATCTCATAGAAAAGACCATCCAAAAAATGTCTTTTTCTAGAGATCTCAATAGCTATTAAAGATGGATCAAAGCACTGTAGGTCGGTGACACATTTAGTGTAGTCCAACACTAACATTACCTCATGTCTCATGTTCGTGAACTCATAGGCCTTCTCATACATCAAGGTATTGAGATAGAAATAGATTAGGAACTTTATCTCGATGTTCTTATCAATTAAATCCTCCTGCTTCTCTGCCTGCTCTAGAATGTTCCAACAATGCTTGGTTGATCCACAAAGCATGTCCACAAAAAGCTTAACCCCTCTATCTATGAGTGTCTGAAGATGTGTAAAGATCGTCTGAACTAACTCAATCCAGAACATTGATTCCTCAGGGCCTCCCTCCATAGTGGATATAGGTGTATTCTATAGTTGAAAATCTCTCCTCATGTCATTCATTAAAGTCATGGTTTGCATAGTTTGTCTTTCCATAGATCTCATGACCCTCAAGAAGCTGTCATGAATCTAAACATGAATATGATTCATAATAACCACAGGATGATATGGTTTGTCTATGTTTGGAGCATGCTTATTTTCACTCACCTGATGTTCAACTTGAAGATGACAATGATTCGTTTTCTCTACAAGAAAAACATAGTCCTTAAAAAACTAGTTATAATAATAGGGTCAACCTTAATAGGTGACAAAAAAGAGAACCACTAACTCCTCATATCTTTAAACATGGATTAAAAGTGTTTGAGCATGTCATAAAAGTTCATTTATTTCATTTCATAGATATAATAAGTTTCTCATATCATATTTCAATAGTAAAGTACATATCACATGAAATAAATATGTCTCTATCATGAGAAATTCTTATAAATATATATCTTTGTGTATATATTAAGATGCATGTATACTCACCCCGCTGCATATGGATCCACAAGTATAAATCTAAAAAAATGACATTATAAAACAATAAACACACACAAAATCTGAATCACTCAGGGTGAAAAACATCAATTTCAACAAACACGCATTATAAACAACAATCCACCCATGGGCGCTCAGATTTTCCTCTATACATGGGTTAGCTACTCCCATGATCAATATCATTACCATGTCCTGACACATCCTAGTATCCTTTATACCTTTCCCAAATATTAAATATAAAGAAATGAAACTTATAGCTATGATACCACTTTGTAACATCCCTTGATCCAGAACTCATTCATATGGATGAAACGAGTCAGTAATAAGACCTTAAGTGTCCCTCCCCATATGCCAGAGGCTACCGACTAGTAGTGGTGGTGTGATAAGTATATTGGGGGGACTATACCCTCAGGTTATAGAGTTATAACATATTAGAACATTCCAATACCAATATTTATAAATAAATACCATAGTGCAGAAACAATGGAAATAACATAATACATCAGAATACCAACAATCAAGGAAAATAAATAATCAAATAAATATTAAAGAAATAATGTAATGACATGATAGAATATACCTAAATTATATAATAGAAGTAATACAAAATAAAATACTAGAAGAGTATACAAAATACTCAAAATTCCATGGTCCTGAACCTTATATCGGTCCTATCTCCAAACTCCAGCCCATCAAGTTAGAAAACACTCAACAATAAGATCCCTTTCCCTTATCCAATCCTCTGTCCATGTAATCTACTTAGGTACCAAATGGTGACCTGAATATGTTGTGAGTATAAATTATTAGGTTGACACCACCATGTCTAAACATAACAAGTCTAATATTAAGTGTTTTCAATAATGCAATGAACAAGTGTATTAATTAATTAAACAATTAAATTAATACTACATAAACTAGATTTGGCACCATGCCATAATTCATATGAGAATGTCTCACAACCATGCCAACCATAACCATATAACCATGGTAGAACATAACCCACCTCAGTGAAATGATAGAATGTCTATGAGCATGTCTCACAACCATGCCAACCATAACCCTATAACTGAGGTATTAATTACACCAATCTGGGTCATAACTCTCTATATAAGCATTTGAGCAATCAATTTGGGATAATCTTGGAATATAATAATTTTAGTATTTATTAGGTATAATCTTGTTATATAAGGATTTTGACATGTGTAACTAGGCATAGCTCACTATATAATAATTTAATCATGTCTCATGGAATATTCCAATATATAATAATTTCAACTTGTCTCAGGTCATATACCGGAATATAATCATTTTAGAATTTATCACTCAGCATAGCCTAGTATATTACTATTTCAAAATTTCTTACTGGGCATAACTAACTATATAAGAATTTATGTATTTATCAACTGGTCCAACACCCCATATAATAATTACAACATTTAACACAAAACATGTCATGACAACAAGGATATCATAAAATCATATTATTAGGCTCAATAGTTAATTATGAAAATTACCATTTATCATTGAATTAAAATGTTCATATATCAATTTTTCATAACCAATAATAGGAAAGTTATCTCAATATAAAATCCAACCCAAGGTAAAAATATATCATGAAATTAACCAAAATCTATGTCATTCTAAACGCAAATTAATCCATTATAAAATTCATTTATAAAAAAAGTGTTTTCTCACCCGCTTAGTAGTCACATTCCCATTCAATAACCATTTGGATCCAAATGGACTCCATGGAATAATCCAATTCTTATTTTGATCAATTTTGGTGCATGTATGTTGATGAAATTGAAATATTTCATATACAAATATGTTATGAAACCATAGGGTTAAATTTTATACACCCTAACTTTAACCGATGATCAACCAATTCTCTCAATAGGATTCTCTACAAGAATAAAGGAGTAGATGATCATAAGAAGGATCCAATATATTAATTGATCGATATCAAAACCAAAAATGCACACGGTGAAGAGATTACCCCAAAATGATCAGAGAACAAAGGAAGAGAAGAAGAAAAATAAAGAAAAATCACTTAATATGGATCAGATGTGTAATTAGGACATTCAGAACCAAGTTAGGAACTCTAAAAATTTCTAGGAAATTACCTAGTGTCGAAAGGAGGAAACTTCATGTGAGTTTGAAATAAAAGCAACCGCACAACACTATTTTAAAAACCTTCTCAGGAAATTACATGTTGTGTAATATAGTTACACATCATGTATTTATTTTTAGATAGATACAAAAAAAACCCCATCAACTCAGATGATTATTTATTCTGATAAAATATTATATGACATGTAATATATTACACAACATGTACTCCCATTATGGAATGAATTAGTTCAAAATCGGTAACCATTCATTTAATGTTTCTCACAACAATTACACATCATGTATTATTGTTAGATGGTGTGTAAATATTCTAGATACAATTTTCTAGCCTAGTTTCCTTATAAAAACTGAACTCTCCTTAGGATTCTCAACTTAACAAGAACCCTTGGTAACACTTTAACCATTTACTTGGACTCTATTAATTCAAAAAAAAGATTGAATGGCTCCCTACATGGATCCTCTACAATTTTATTAAGTGCCATAATAACCCAAGTTTGCATTTATTCAAACTAACATAAATACACAAACTTTAAGTAATTTTACCCAATAAAAGATATCCATTTCTGAAGAATACACTACCACCGAGGCTCAAACAAAAAAACTAAAAGAGAGATGTACCTAGAAAAATATAGGATCCTACAAAATTCTTATAGTGGGTATTTCAAAATCAACTCCTTGATTGGTTATCACTAATAAAAAATATCGTTATATGTTTTCTAAATACTTATGTGCTACCAACATATAGTAGGAAAACTTTTCAATTGGATCCATGAACTAATTTATTTTTTAGTATTTTTTTAATTGAAATAATTCCAATTACTCAAACACTATACGATTCATCTTTCATGAGTGGAGTGACTCTATCATGTGACTATGATAAGTGACTATGAGAAGTGACCATGAGAAGTGACCTTGAGAAGTAACAATGTCAAGTGACCTTGTGAAGTGACATTGTTAAGTGACCTTGTCAAGTGACCATGCTATGTGACCTTATCCAATGACCTTGTAAAGTTACATTGTGAAGTGACCTTATCAAGTGACACTGTGTATGAAGTGGCCACCTGAAAAATATTTAAGTGACCACTTGAACAAAAATAAAGTGATCACATATAAAAAATTGAAGTGACCACATGAACAAAAGTGAAGAAGTCATATAAAGAAAAATGAAATGACCACCTGAACAAAAGTAAAGTGAATTCATGAATAAAAAAGTTTCTGCAAGTTTAAAAATGAAGTGACCGTAAGTTGGAATTAGGAAAATTGTTGAACCAACCTAATTAATAACCTATATCCACTTAATTAGGTTGTCATTTTTTAGTTCCAAGCATTCTATGTTTTATTTATACTTTTATGTTTTGAATTACAATATGTTTGTTTTACCTGATTATCTTAATTGATTTATTTTTTAAATAATTATTAATTATTTAAATTGTGAAGAATTTTATTTAGAATAATTATAAGCCATATTAAATTCTCATCATGTAGGTTGAAGTCTCATTCTATTTTATTGTAAAAAATGAGTTTAATTTTTTTTAATTTGAATAGTTTACCTTGTATATATTATAAGAGTTTTCAAGGGATTTTAATGTTGATTGTTTTTGTTTTCTGATGATGTATTTTTATTTCCACTGTGTTATCACTCTACAACATGTTTTTAATATTACATATTATCAAAGTGACCCTTTTGGGAATTTTTTTCATTCATATTTATGAATAAATCATATGTTTTGTTCAGAAAGATGAAATGAAACAAGATTAATTTAGTAAATATGATGTAAATATAATAACTTTATATAATGAGTTTGACCAGTCTAGATTAAGACACAATGTTGACAAGAATCTTGACATGTAAAAGTGATATATACTTTGGTGATCAACTACTGCTCTCATCTGAAGTACAATCATTTAATCCTTTGTTACCAGAGAGAAAATTTCTACCTTGACACTTATATACTAAATTATCTATATTGTTGTGTGGTTTTAATTATTTTTATTTATTTTAGTATTCATAATTGTAATAGGTTATACTACCCATTAAAATTTAGAATAGTGGGTAGTGATTCCAAAAAAAATCAAGAATCGGGTTTTGTTATAACTATAAAATGGAAAGGGATTTAGTTGTGCCTTTGACATGTGAAAAATAAAGGTTTGTATTTTAAACAATGTAGAATTTCCTGATTTTATTTTTAGAAATTATTTCAGAAAATTTTGAGACAAGGCACTAAGATGGCGTGTGATTCTGAGGTTCAGTGTTCCTAAAACAGTTTGTTGAAAAATGTTCAGTTTTTAATAAAGTGAGTGAGCAGTCTTCCTAAAAAAGTTTAATAACTCTAAAACGAGTGCCTGGATTAGAAATATGAGGGAAACATTGTGTTCTTAGAAGTTGATTAACCAAATAAGAGGCCTAACATTGTCTGGCGTGGGTCGGTTGTGATTGATAGTTTTTGGACGTAACCATAAATAAAATAATTAAATAAAAGTTATTTTATTTTTTAAATCCTAATAAATCATTAATGGGGACTCATATTAGAAATTAGAGACCACAGTTCAGTTCATAATGTGGTTTTTTCCTTAGACGTGACTTAACTTTAGTCAAAGTGGGTCTTCTATGGAAATACTTGAAAAGAACATAACCGTCACTAAATAATTTAAAGATAAATTATTTTGTTGAAACATTGATGATTTCCTTTAAAATCATCCTTATGTAGAAATACCAAGGTTATACGCATAACCCTAGGAACACCAGAGAATCACTAGGGAGAACTTGTAAGATTTCCCCTTGGAGAATAATGACCATGTCATGGATCGATGATCGGCTCACGGAGAAATAAAAGGATCTCATCAAAAATCATAGTGTAACTCCATTCTCTATTTTCATTTGAACCCAACGAGGTATGGAATATTGTTTTAATTATTATTTTCCATGTTCTTAGTCTCAATGACAAATGTGGACCAACCTATGAATAGGTTGATTCGTGGTTTGTTATTTCTCGTAGGATGGGATTTTCTTGTAGGGTTTTATTGGGGGATGATTATGATTACATTAAAGTTTTGTTATCTTGATCATTATTATGGAATTTATCAAATCCGGAATGAAAAAAATCCAAGGTTCATTCCTCATGTTGTTCAATTATGCTTCTCTCCCCCTATTTTCTTCGCATTCTTCATGAGATATGAACGAAAAATTGTTTCACCTATGATTCTTAGCACAATTATCTGAAATCAATGATCCAACCTCATGATGACCTAGAGGAGGTGCGAAGATGATGGTAGTAGATGGATGAAATTATTTCAAGTGATATAGTTCTTCAGGCGACTTTTTTACGGATGATCAAAATTGGTTTTCAGAGCTGATCAAAGGCCCAAAACCCAATGATTCGGTGTTGAAATGGTGAGACGACACTAGATCATCAGTTTCATGGTGAAAGGATTATCTAATCGAACACCACATTATCCAACAAGGTGTGTGGAGGAAGAACCAGCATTCTAGAAAATTCTAAAGAAGACAATGTGTAGTATGGACTACATAACATGTGGCCCCTACTCCGCTGCGATTAGAGTTTTGGGAGGCAGTAAAGTATCACACAACATTTAACACTTGTCACACATCATGTGGGACCTTCCTCGATGCTCTAAGTGTATATTCATAGGTACACAAACATGGGGTGGAGTACATGGCTTTCCTTCATGGTGTGTACCCCACCACATAGCTTTGCTGAGCTGGTTATGCAGATAACCCTGTGTACTTGTACATGGGTATAGGACACAGGTTGACGTCGTGTACTAGAACATAACCAAGGTGCATGGGCGGACCCCAAATATAAGGTCATGGTGTTTGACTCTTACTTCAAGTTGTGTACTCTATTTTTACATGACATGTACTTCTGACATGGGTCGATGTACACGGGCAGTACCTCGGGTCAAGGGAAACGGTGTGTGACTCTACTACCCGTTGTATACTCTATTATACATGGATTGATCACCTTTTTGTACACTGTTGGTTGGGTTTGGTGGTATGCATGCATTTTTTTCCTTATTGGTTTTCATATTTCAGTTTTTGTGGGCATAGAGATGTGTGCATGTGTACAATTACTTAGGAAATGCCTCTCAATTTAGTGATATTCCTACTCAGTGCTAGTGTAACGACCCAAACTTTTTAAATAGTATATTAACTTACTCTTAACGATTTAATAAATATGTTAATGGTTAATGTAGAGAGAGGAGTCGATGGCTTCATCCAGTATACTCGAACCTTATGAATCCCACTTATCAGAGCGTGGGAAGGGGGTAGCATCTTTGGGCTTCGCTTTGGACCAAGCCCAATCTGAACTCCAGCATGTCAAGCTTGAACGGAAATGCCTGCGAGAGAAGTTCAAGTTAGTAGAGATTACTACTAGGGCAATGTTATTTGAGCCTCCCTCAGATTCTCTCACCATATCACACCTTAAACTTAGGTCATATGCTGGTGTTATAAGGGGCTATGTGACAAGACCATAGCTTCTTTGTGTAATCCTTTGGGATGAATAAATTAAGATTTCTTCCTTTAGTGATGTTTGTGAAATTTCAAATGTCTGGATAATTTTAGGATGTATTTTTGGAAAAAAATATATTTTAAAATATTTATGTAAACCTTAAATAATTAATGATGTGTAATGATTTTCAAAAAATGGTCTTCTGCAAAAGTGTTCAGTAAGGAATTTGGAGTCTAATAAGATCAACTTAATTTTTGATAAATAGTAAATTATGAATAGTGATTTTACGCTTAGGATTAGTAATGTGACCAAATGGATTAGTAATCTCACTTAAAGAAAGTTTTAATATAATTTAGACACCTTGATTAAGTAATGAGATTCAATAAAATGGGTAAATAACGGTTTCATAAATTATTAGTCAAGTATTAGTTTTTTTGGGTGAATAATGTTTTTTAATTAAAAATTTAATTAAAAATAATTAGAAAAATTATTTTTATAAAATGGACTTTATTTTTGAACTCAGAGCATCGATATTATGTTATGGTAATTTTTGGGGATTTTTCTAAAAAAAATGAATTCTCGATTAATAGTGTTTTTATTTAAAAATTAAATTAAAAATATTTAGAAAATTATTTTTATAAAGTGGAGTTCATAAATGTAATTAGACCATCGATATTTGGTTAAGGTGAAATTTTGGGATTTTTCTGAGAAAGATGAATTTTTCAGTGAATAGTAAAAATGCAGTTTTAGGGTTTCGGTATGTTTAATGACATCATAATTGTGCCATGATGATTTCATGAGATATTTTAAGGGTTGGACGGCCAAAGGTGATGGATTATTGTATTGGGGGACCCATGTGGCCTAACTCCATGGTAAATGCCATGGGAGAGCACATGGTTTTGAGAAAAGCACTTGTGAGGTGTCCCTTGGCCATTAATGCCTTGTCCCCTCACTTTCCCTATAAATACCCACCCTTTACTCCTTTAGTTTTCACTACCAACTCTCCCCCAACAAATTTCTGGTCTCCTTACCTCCCAAGGAGTCCTCCCAAGGTGCCCACAAGCCCTAAAGGTCTAAAACTTTTAGTTTTAAGAGTTAAGTTTTAAGGTAAGGGATCCGACCTCTCCCTTTCCTTTCAAGTAATCTCATTTATGTCATTTATTTTATACTCCATGTTATTATGTTGGAGGATGTTCTTCTATATTCATATTACTTCCCTTTTCATGTTCATATGATGATAGAACCCATCTTGCTCTAATCAATTCATTTTAAGAATGTTTAAGTGACGTCGTTAGGCTGCCGAATTTTTAAGGGGATTCTTTCACCCTTCTCATTCTTTTCAAAATTCTACTTTCATGTCAAGTCTTTCAAGTTCTTTTTTTATTATGTTGGGGTATGATATATATATCTATCATACTGAACTCTTATGTTCACATGATGAGAGACCCTATTTTACCTTTTCAAATCATTTTTTTTAAGTTTAAGTGACGCTGTTAGGCTGCCGAATTTTCATAAGAGAAATCTAATTTTTGTCTTCCTTCCATGTTTTTCATTTCAAATGGTGTGTCCTTCAAATTTCATTACCATGTTCATATATCCTTCTTATTCTGTCCCTATACTGTTTTATGGGTCATTTATGAATGTTTTACCCCTATCCCCTCTCCTTTCAATGTTTTCTAAAACCCCAAAACATAGCCGTTATGCTGCAGAATTTTCGTCTCAAAATGCCTCTCTCTTTTATCAAAATTATTTTATGTTATAAAGTGAATACTCAAAGCTCATATTTCTAAAAGGGTATTCACATATATATTAAAATTTTCTATTTTAAATTCTGGTATTTACATACATGATACCCACTTTCCCTTTCTGTGGGTTTAAAGTGACATTAAGATCATGTCTTTAAAGCAGTTTTTAAAACGTTATGATTATGAAATGAAACCCATTTATTTTATGCTATATGGGTTATTTATGAAATGTTTGATGATGATATATGTGGCTCACAAGATAATAAAGTAAAATTTAAGGGTTCTCCCTGATAGCACTCCAATTCATTGGGTAATGATGTAACCACTAGAGATTACAATTTTCATGATATCTTGGTGAATAACCTTGGTAATTTTCAAATGACACCTTAGGGATGGACCTTGGTGATATGTTCATGATTTTCTATGTTAAATGATGTATCCATATCTTCAAGTTATGAAAAATGTTATTTTTATTAAGAAATGCCTCATGATTTCTTTCTCATGCCTTAAAGTTCTTTTCAAGACCTTATTGAAGTATCTCAAGTTCACATGTAAAATGTTTCTCTTGTTTCCCTTACTGGGCCTTCTGCTCACCCTTTCTTTTGATGTATGTCCCCAGGTTATGAGATGCAGTAATGAACCTAGGATGAACTTAAGAATAATCCTTTCAAGTGTTTAAGAATAATATTTTATGTTGTTTTCATGTATTATGTTCCTGGTTTCCAAGACACTAAACCTTAAAGATCCTCAGTTTTTTGTAATGTAATGAAAGTTTATGTTATAAAAAGGCGGGATGTTATAGTTGGTATCAAAGGATGGTTTAGTTATTTATGGAAATTAGGATATAAAAACTTTAGGAAGAACCCTATAGAAAAGTTAAATATAGGAAAACTTCCTGGTATTTTGGTAAGTATTGAGTAAGTGGTTTATCAAACAAATACATCCCTGTCTGGATACGAGCAGGTAGAGGCGGATCTGGAATAGATGTACATAGGGGTAAAACCCGAAAACACCGCTTTGAGCTAGACTCGAACGGGAACTGGTTCACGATAACGGGCATTGTTTCACTCTTGGTTACGACACTCCCGGGGGATATGTTTGGTTAATCACAAGATTTTTATGAATCATTATGAAGGAATTATAGAGAAGTGTAATTGTATAAGCATGAAGTATTTGTTAAAAGATTCATAAATGAAATAAGTTTCTCAGTAAGGTTTTATTCTTTTAGAAAATGGCGGGAAATAGGAGGAACCGTGCAGATGGTGACCGCAATACACCATGTGCTGACGGCCCTCCGATGGAAGACGGAATGGAAACATTCATGCGAATGATGAACCAACTGACTCAAGTTATGAGTAATAACTTGAATCAAGCTGAGAGGCAGATCTCACCATGAAGGAAACAACATTCTGTTGAGTCCTTCATGCGTCAACGACCAACAAAATTCAGTAGATCTATTGACCCATTGGTTTCGGAACAATGGATAAGATCCATTAAAAAGATCTTTTTTGTACTTCATTGTTCGGAACAAGAAAAAGCCACCCTTGTTGTTTACCGCCTAGAGGGAGAAGTTTATCAGTGGTGGTCACTGATCAAAAACATGAAGCCACGAGGAGAGATGGAAGCTATAGAGTGGGAAGAGTTCCGGGGAATTTTCTTTAATAAGTATTTCCCTCATTTGATGAGAACGATAATGGATAAAGAATTTCTCGAGCTGAAGTAGAAGGAGAATGAATCAGTTAGAACCTACGAGATAAACTTCACAAGGCTTTCCCGTTATACCTCAAGATTTTTCATGGACCCTAATGGGAAGGTTGATAGATTCTTTGGTGGACTACAACCTCATCTGTAGAAGAATCTAGCCAACAGGGACTATGATAGCTATGAAGAAATAGTTCTAAGTGCTATGAAAGTTGAACTAGAGTTTGGGGAGACACAGTGGTCTCACAAATCTAATGAGAAGAAGATAAATCTAGAACCAAGCCTGGGAATAAGTTTTGATTAGGAAATAGGTGGAAATCATATGCAACATGCCACATGTAATAAATGTGGGAAGAAGCATTCGAGGAACTACTTGATCGGAAGTGGTAAGTGCTACAGGTGTGGAAAACAAGGCCATATTTCTCGGAATTGTCGTAGTGATGTGAAACCTCAACTTCCCAACACTAACGACAGAGAAAAGATGGTTCTGGCCCTACCCAAAGTCACATGATTCAAGTGTGGACAACTTGGGCACTTTGTTAATCAATGTCCAAATCTGAGGGCGGTGGAGGGGAATCACCATCAACCTCAGTAGAGGCCAAGGGAGCAAGGTTGTGCTTTCACTATCACAACAATTGAAGTTGAAGTTACGAACGATGTGGTAGCAGGTACTCTTGTTGTCCTCTCAAAACTAGAAAGTACTTTATTTGATTCTGGTTCTATGCATTCCTTTATTTCCTCCATGTTTGCAAGGAATATAGAATCAATCCACGAATTTCTAGAGGTAGAGTTGTCAGTCAAGACTCCAAGTGGGATTATACATGCATCAACAATATTTAGAGACTCTAGTGTTTACTTCAGTGAGCACAATCTTATTGCAACATGTTGGAATTTGACGTTATACTAGGGATGGACTGGCTCTCAAAGTATAATGCTAAGATCAAATGCAGAAGTAAGGAAATCTCAATAGTCTTGAATGAACGACCTACAATTATCTTCCAAGGAGAGATATCTCGAACTCATCCCTATCTAGAATCACCTCCTATAGCTTTCTTTATGGAGTTAATCTATGATGATGAAGAAGGAAAAGGGAGTATACAAATAGAAGATGTTCTGATTTTTCAGGAATACATGGATGTATTTCCTGAGGAGTTACCTGGACCTCCCCTAGAAAGAGAGGTAGAGTTATCCATTGAACTCATACCTGGGTCTCAACCGATATCAAAGACTCCTTATAGAATGGAAAATGTGGAGCTAGAAGAGTTAAAGAAACAACTCCAAGACTTGTTGGAGAAGGGGTTTATCCGACCGAGTGTGTCTCCTTGGGGAGCACCAGTTCTCTTTGTGAAGAAGAAGGATGGATCAATGCGGCTATGCATTGATTATAGAGAACTAAATGGGACCACAGTCAAGAACAAATACCCTCTTCCAAGAATTGATGATTTATTTGACCAACTTTGTGGGGCTCAATTCTTCTCCAAGATTGACCTTCGATCTGGTTATCATCAACTGAGGGTGAAGAAGGAAGATATTCCAAAGACTGCTTTTCGATCAAGATATGGGCATTATGAGTTTACTGTTATTCCCTTCGGCTTGACTAATGCTCCTCCTATTTTCATGGATTTGATGAATAGAGTCTTTAAGGACTACCTTGAAAACTTTGTGGTAGTTTTTATTGATGATATTTTGATATATTCAAAAAGTCGTGAGGAGCATGAAGATCATCTGAGGGTTATTTTGAAAACTCTGCGGAAGGAGAGGCTCTTTGGAAAGTTCAGAAAGTGTGAGTTTTGGTTACAACAAGTAGCTTTCTTGGGGTACATCGTAACTAATGAAGGAATCTCGGTTGACCCTGCAAAGACAATGGTTGTGAAGGAGTGGCCTCAACCCACAACAGTAACTGAGATTCGTAGTTTCCTTGGTTTAGCAGGATATTATAGGAGGTTTGTGAAAAACTTTTGACGGCTTTCTAATCCGCTAACCAAGTTGACTCGAAAAGGGGTTAAGTTTATCTGGACGAAGGAATGCGAGGAAATTTTCCAAGAGCTGAAGAAGAGATTGGTTACTGCACCTATGTTAACTCTACCCTCTATCGGAGAAGGATTTGTTATTTTTAGCGATGCATCTCTGAAAGGTCTTGGATGTGTCCTCATGCAAAATGACAAGGTAATTGCTTATGCATCTCGACAGTTGAAGATTCATGAGCAGAATTATCCTACGCATGATCTAGAGCTAATGGCAATTATTTTTTCTCTAAATATATGGAGGCACTATCTTTATGGGGAGAAATGTGATATATACACCGACCACCAAAGTTTAAAGTATATTTTCACGCAGAAATAATTGAACATGAGACAAAGTAGATGTTTGGAGATTATTAAAGACTATGATTGTTCAATTCATTATCACCCTGGAAGAGCAAACAAAGTCGCAGATGCATTAAGCAGGAAAGATACTGTTGTTCTGGAAACAATGAGGATCCTAGGAGATCCCTTGATTAAATATCTAGTAAAACTGGACATGGGAATTGTAAGGTAAGGGACATCATCAACCTTATCCCAAATGATTTCTCAACCTTCATTACTAGAGAAGATCAAGAAGGCTCAAAAAGAAGATCCTTTGCTGCAGGAGAAGTTTGAGGCTGTAAAGGATAGTAAGTTCCCTGATTTCAATATTGATCAAGAAGGTGTATTGAAATTTCATACAAGACTATGTGTTCCATCTATTCCGGAGATAAAGAAAGAACTGATGGATGAAGCTCATAGCTCTACTTTCTCTATACATCCGGGAAGCACTAAAATGTATAGAGACCTTCGTGATCATTATTGGTGGGATAACATGAAGGGGGAGATTGCTGATTTCACTACAAGGTGCCTGGTGTGTCAGCAAGTAAAGGAAGAACGACAACTTCCTAAGGGGGTATTACAATCGCTACCCATACCAGTATGGAAGTGAGATAATATCACCATGGACTTTGTAACTGGTCTCCTAAAAACATCCAAAGGAAATAATGTGATATGGGTTATTGTGGACCGTCTCACCAAGATCGCCCATTTTATCTCTATTTGGGAATATTTCTCTCTGGATCAACTTGCCAAGATATATGTAAAGGAAGTGGTAAGGCTGCATGGGGTGCCACTATCCATCGTGTCTGATCGTGATCCAAGATTCTCATCAAAATTCTGGAGAAGTCTTTAACATGCTCTGAATACTGAATTGAATTTTAGTACGACCTATCATCCTCAAACTGATGGTCAATCTAAAAGGACTATTCATACACTCGAATACATGCTGAGATTATGATCAATGGAATTTAAAGGTGGATGGGATCAACACCTCCCATTAGTTGAGTTCTCCTATAACAACAGCTTCCATTCGAGTATTCAGATGGCACCCTACGAAGATCTATATGGAAAACGATGTATAACTCCTACCTGTTGGGATGAAACTGGTGAGAGAAAGCTTCTTGGGCCTAATCTTGTGCAAGAGATGACAGAACTGGTTCATGCCATCCAACAACACATAAAGGCTTCTCAGAGTCGGCAGAAGAGCTATGCTGACAACCGTCGAAGGAACTTGGAGTTTGGTGTGGGCGACAAGGTCTTCCTTCGAATTTCTCCATGGAAGAGAGTCATGCAGTTTGGGAAGAAAGGGAAGCTCAGCCCTAGGTACATTGGCCCCTATGAAATCCCTGATCGCATAGGAGGAGTGGCCTATCGTCTAGCACTTCCACTGAACCTAGCTCAAGTTCACAATGTCTTCCATCTATCTCTCTTGAGAAAGTACATACCCGACCCTTCGCATGTACTGAACCCAGAGGTGGTACAACTGGAACATGACCTCTCTTATGAGGAGCAGCCAGTGGAGATCTTAGACCGTAGAGACAAGGTTCTACGAAACAAGACCACCCACCTTGTGAAAGTGTTGTGGAGGAATCATAAGTTTGAAGAAGCGACTTGGGAGCCTGAGGAAACGATGAAGCAAAAGTACCCTCACCTTTTCAACTAGGCCTCAAGTATAAATTTCGGGGACGAAATTTCTTAAGGGGGGAAGAATGTAACGACCCAAACTTTTTAAATAGTATATTAACTTACTCTTAACGATTTAATAGAGATGTTAACGGTTAATGCAGAAAGAGGAGTTGATGGCTTCATCCAGTAGACTCGAACCTTATGAAGCCCACTTATCAGAGCTTGAGAAGGGGGTAGCATCTTTGGTCTTCACTTTGGACCAAGCCCAATCCGAACTCCAGCGTGTCAAGCTTGAATGGAAACGCCTGCGGGAGAAGTTCAAGTTAGTAGAGATTACTACTAGGGCAATGTTATCTGAGCCTCCCTCAGATTATCTCACCATATCACACCTTACACTTAGGTCATATGCTGGTGTTATAAGGGTCTATGTGACAAGACCGTAGCTTCTTTGTGTAATCCTTTTGGATGAATAAATTAAGATTTCTTCCTTTAGTGATGTTTGTGAAATTTCAAATGTCTGGATAATTTTAGGATGTATTTTTGGAAAAGAATATATTTTAAAATATTTATGTAAACCTTAAATAATTAATGATGTGTAATGATTTTCAAAAAATGGTCTTCTGCAAAAGTGTTCAGTAAGGGATTTGGAGTATAATAAGATCAACTTAATTTTTAATGAATAGTAAATTATGAATAGTGATTTTACGCTTAGGATTAGTAATGTGACCAAATGGATTAGTAATCTCACTTAAAGAAAGTTTTAATATAATTTAGACACCTTGATTAAGTAATGAGATTCAATAAAATGGGTAAATAACAGTTTCATAAATTATTAGTCAAGTATTAGTTTTTTTGGGTGAATAGTGTTTTTTAATTAAAATTTTAATTAAAAATAATTAGAAAATTATTTTTATAAAATGGACTTTATTTTTTAACTCAGAGCATCGATATTATGTTATGGTGATTTTTGGAGATTTTTCTGAAAAAAATGAATTCTCGATGAATAGTGTTTTTATTTAAATATTAAATTAAAAATATTTATAAAATTATTTTTATAAAATGGAGTTCATAAATTTAATTAGAGCATCGATATTTGGTTATGGTGAAATTTTGGGATTTTTCTGAGAAAGATGAATTTTTTAGTGAATAGTAAAAAATGCAGTTTTAGGGTTTCGGTATGTTTAATGACATCATAACTGTGTCATGATGATGTCATGAGATATTTTAAGGGTTGTCCGGCCAAAGGTGATGAATTATTGTATTGGGGGCCCCATATGTACTAACTCCATGGTAAATTCCATGGGAGAGCACATGGTTTTGAGAAAAGCACTTGTGAGGTGTCCCTTGGCCATTAATGCCTTGTCCCCTCACTTTCCCTATAAATACTCACCCTTTCCTCCTTTAGTTTTCACTCCAAACTCTCCCCCAATTAATTTCTGGTCTCCTTACCTCCCAAGGAGTCCTCCCAAGGTTCCCCCAAGCCCTCAAGGTCCAAACCTTTGAGTTTTAAGAGTTACGTTTTAAGGTAAGGGATCCGACCTCTCCCTTTCCTTTCAAGTAATCTCATTTATGTCATTTATTTTATACTCCATATTCTTATGTTGTAGTATGTTCTTCTATATTCATATTACTGCCCTTTTCATTTTCATATGATGAGAGACCCCATATTACTCTCATCAATTCGTTTTAAGAATGTTTAAGTGACGTCGTTAGGCTGCCGAATTTTTAAGGGGATTCTTTCACCCTTCTCATTCTTTTCAAAATTCTACTTTCATGTCAAGTCTTTCAAGTTATTTTTTTTATTATGTTGGGGTATGATCAATATATCTATCATACTGAACTATTATTTTCACATTATTAGAGACCCTATTTTACATTTTCAAATAATTTTTTTTTGAAGTTTAAGTGACGCCGTTAGGCTGCCGAATTTTCATAAGAGAAATCTAATTTTTGTTTTCTTTCCATGTTTTTCATTTCAAATGGAATGTCCTTAAAATTTCATTACCATGTTCATATATCCTTCTTATTCTGTCCCTCTACTATTTTATGGGTCATTTATGAATGTTTGACCCCTGTCCCCTCTTTTTTCAATGTTTTCTAAAACCCCGAAACATAGCCATTATGCTGCAGAATTTTTGTCTCAAAATGCCTCTCTCTTTTCTAAAAATTATTTTATGTTATAAAGTGAATACTCAAAGCTCATATTTCTACAAGGGTATTCACATATATATCAAAATTTTCTATTTTAAATTTTGGGATTTACATACATGAGACCCGCTTTCCCTTTCCATGGGTTTAAAGTGACATTAAGATCATGTCTTTAAAGCAGTTTTTAAAACGTTATGATTATGAAATGAAACCCATTTATTTTATGCTATATGGGTTATTTATGAAATTTTTGATGATGATATATTTGGATCACATGATAATAAAGGAAAATTTAAGGTTGCGCCCTGATAGTGCTCCAATGCATTGGGTAATGATGTAACCACTAGAGATTACAATTTTCACGATATCTTGGTGAATAGCCTTGGTAATTTTCAAATGACACCTTGGGGATGGACCTTGGTGATATGTTCATGATTTTCTATGTTAAATTATGTATCCACATCTTCAAGTTATGAAAAATGTTATTTTTATTAGGAAATGCCTCATGATTTTTTTCTCATGCCTTAAAGTTCTTTTCATGACCTTATTGAAGTATCTCAAGTTCACATGTAAAATGTTTCTCTTGTTTCCCTTACTGGGCCTTCTTCTCACACATTCTTTTGATGTATGTCCCCAGGTTATGAGATGCAATAATGAACCTAGGATGAACTTAAGGAGAAGCGTTTCAAGTTTTTAAGAAGAATATTTTATGTTGTTTTCATGTATTATGTTCCTGGTTTCCAAGACACTAAACCTTAAAGATCCTTGGTTTTGTGTAATGTAATGAAAGTTTATGTTATAAAAAGTTGGGATGTTATAGCTAGTCACCATCCCCTGGCCTATTAGAATAAGGCTTAGGGAGTCATGGCTTGGGCCCCACTAGGACAGGTCATAATAGAGTAGTATCATAGGTGGTCAGTTCAAACTTAGGGCTGAGAGTCTGTGAGAATAGTTTGGGGAAACAGTGTTAAGGATTTTGAGTTTGGCTTTTAGGATAGAGACTCCAGTGTTGGTACTGCGACCGACGTATCCATACACCAGGATTCTAGTAACCTTCTTTTTGACTCGGTACATGATAAAATTGGTTGTAGGGAAACAATAATGTTACATTCATCATATAGGAATGGGTTGTGGTTCCATTTCCTTCTAGATTCATCTCTTTAGATATACTCATTGACTATGGTACATCTTGATCTCTTATAGGATGTCTTCGCAACATATACTAGATAAGATTTAGAATCTTGATCATGAGGATGACCCCCTTAGTGACAAGGCTTCGATACAGGGATCAGTTCCCTAGATGTTACATCCAGGTGTTGCACCAGTCATACTTCCACATCTAGAGCAGAACATGCTACTACGAGTACTAGTAGATGAAGAGTGTAGGTTTAATACGCTTCGTGAGTTTCAGTAGTAGAGACACCTCAGGTTCCAAGGCGATCCTAACACATAGGCAAATGAGTAATGTCTTGAGGTGGTGAATCAAGTTTTCCATCTATTCAGGACACCAATAGATCAAATGGTGGTTCTGGTGGTGAGCCTTATCTTTGGATCAATAGGATGATGGTGGGGTTTAGTTACATACTCTTATGATTGTGTGACCCTTCCTTGGGATGAGTTTGAGGACCTTTTTAGAGAGGGGTTATCACATTATAAGTTGAGGGTTATGTGTATCTGTGAGCTTCTATAGATTTAGTAGGGTGACATGTCAGTGTATGAGTATTCATCGAGGCGTACCTACCTCTCTAGGTACTCAATAGATATTACACACGATGAACACTATACAGATAATAACATTGAGCTAGGTCTATGTAGAGACATCTATTCCATTTTATACCCTCTTTTTATTCATACATATGATGGGGTGTTAGAGCAAGCATTTTTGGTTGAGAGTTCCTTAGCTGGGAAGATACATCTGGTGGTAGTCAAGAGTAGGCAATCAAGAGTAGATACCTTACCAGTGGGAAGGCAATTCCATCCTTAGAAACATAGATTTGAGAGAATTCACAATAGTAAGACACAAAACATGAATTCTACCATTCAGGACTCATAGGGTGGGTCCATTCAGCCTAGAGAAAGGCGATGTTATTCTTCTGGCATCAGGGGACATCTCACTAAATATTGTCTAACTCATTGAGCTGCTGACAGGGAGATAGTGGATGGGTCATCGAGCCAGAGTCAGAAATAGAAGAAATAATATTTTTAGGGCATCAGATGTAGAAGAGGATATGGGGGAAAATGATGAGGTGGCAGGCATTTTGACATGTTACCACCACCCCCAGGTAGTCCTCCCTAGGATCAAGGAGCTGGAGGACCGGGGTGGGTATAGTTGCATACTGTAGAGGAGTATGACCTAGAGGCTCCAATAATGATTCAAGGTGAGATATGTGTCTTTTATAATTTCTCTACCATATTGAAAAGCATGGGTACTAGTCATTCTACTCTTATCACAAATCTGTTTTGAGACCTTGAGATTCAGGTTAGACCGTTGACTCGACCCTTACACTTGGATACACCTACTAGAGGCAACTCGATGATCACACTTATACCGACATTGTGACTTAAACCTTGAAGGTGAGAGTTTCGGTTGGAACCTCTTGGTGGCAGCATCGAGGCTATACAACTTCATTCTTGGTATGGATTGGTTATCTTTGGTCCCTGTCCATATTGAATGTTTTAGGTGAAAGGTATGGTGTGTCTGTATCAATTGGATAAGGTTTTCATTTGTTAGTGAAATGGAAACCTAGGTAGCATATGGTGGACTCATTCATAGGAGGGTGTAGATGATTACTCATGAGATAGTTATCTTGACCCTCATAGTAACAGATGTTTTTATTTTTCAGTTCCCAAAAATAATAGAAGAATATGTGGTCATTTTTCTTGAAGATATTATAGGATTACCTCATCATTGATAGATAAACTATTGCCTTGTTTTACACCACAAAATGGAACTAATATCAATAAAAAAATATCAAATAGATCTCAAAAATCTTTTCAATCTAAAGGTGTAGTTGGAGGACTTTTAGAGGAAGGGCTTAGTAAGACCCAATGTTTCACCTTGGGTAGCCCTAGTTTTGTTTACCAAAAAAAGGTAGACCAGATATTAAGGTAGTGTGTGGATTGTTGGAACATAAACCAAGTGACTGTAGAGAATGAATATCCACTACCAAGGATGGATGAACTCCCCAAGTAGTTGAGAGGGTCATGATGGTTCTCGAAGTTTGAACCCAGGTCAATGCTTTCAGAAGTTGAGGTAGAGTTTGATGGGTTCCTTGATCATGAGATTACTAGAGAAGGGTGTCGATTACGTAGTGTTCTGCGATGCATCAAGTACTAAACTTCGTGGTTTCCTAATGCAGATTAAAGTGGTGGTTGCCTATGGTTCATGCCAGTTGAGGTCACATTAGTAGGACTACGCGACCCATGATATTGAGTTGGCAGTAGTAGTCTTCACATTGAAGATGTGGCGAAACTACCTAATCAGTGAGTGGTTTATCACCTACTATGATCAAAATATTCTCAAGTATATCTTCTCTCATAAGGATATTAACATTATATATAGGATATGGCTATTATTCCTCCAGGACTATGAATTTTAGATTTTTGATACTCTTGGGAAGGGGAGCATGGTGGAAGATACTCTCAGCAGGAGATATAGTTTATTGTTACTAAATGAGGTGTCAGAGTAGTGGACCTCATTACAGTTATCCATTGTGGATGGTGATGATTCATCTTTACTCCAGTTGATAGTTTTCACCCCTCCACTCCTATAGTGATTTAGGGAGGCACATCTTGGGGATACCGACTACAAGACCCTATATGATCATATGTTCACAGGGCATGCCCCTGATGTATATTCCCAAGGTGGGAGAACATATTTCTATTCATAGGGTGCACATTTGTACTAGTGGAATTGTGGGAGTAGGTTTTGAAGGAGTTTCATGAATCTCCTTTTTATGGTACATCCTAATGTGGCGAAAATGTACCAGGACCTCCGATATCAGTTTTAGTGGAAAGGGATGAAGAAGGCAGTGACAGAGTTCGTTTCTCGATGCCATACAAGCCATCAAGTAAAGGCTGAGCACTAGGTTCCAGAGGGTTTAGATCAACCCTTTTGAGGTACTGGAATGGAATTAGGATTAAATATTTATGGACTTCATGATAGGTTTACCACATATATCTGGGGGACACAATTTCATCTGGGTTATCATTGAATAACTCACCATGTCGTACCAATTCCTAGCTATCTAAGAGAAGAATTCAGTAGAGACCTTGGGACACCTCTACGTGTTGGAGATAGTTTGACTCCATGGATTCACATCAATGATAATTTCAGATCATGATTCTTTTTTCACATCCTTATTGTGGAAGGTATTATAGGATGTGTTTGGGACTCAGTTGCGCTTGAGCATAGTATTTCACCCACAAATTGATGGCCAGATAGTGCAGACAATTCAATCTGGAGGACATGTTGTGGCCTTGCATCTGGGACTATAGTTGTAGTTGGTAGAATCACCTACCTCTAGTGGAGTTTTTATACAACAATAACTATCATTCCACCATTGGTATGGCACCATTCGAGGCATTTTACGGTAAACCTTGTGGGTCACCACTTTGCGAGACTAACCTAGGAGTGTCATCACTCATGGGCCCAAAGTTGGTTTGAGCTACTGCTAAGAAGGTTCAAAACATCCAGAAGTAGATTAATACTGCACATATCTAGCATAAATCTTATGCTGACAAACGGAAGAGTCCTTTAGAGTTCAACGAAGGAGACCATGTGTTCTTTTGGGTCTCACCTTGTTGTGGGTTGCAGAGACTTGGTCAGGGCGACAAGTTGTCTTTTGAGTTTTATTGTCCCTTTTTAGATACTTTGTAGAGTTGGCGAGGTAGCGTATCACTAAGCTATACCCCCGTAATTGGACCGGGTACACGATTTCTTCCACATGTCAGAGCTGAGGAGGTATGTGCATGACTCATCACATGTCATCGATTGGGTTGAGCTAGACATCAAGGATGGAGTGACTTCTGCTGAGTACCTAGTGGAGATTGAGGATTGGTATGAGAAGATTCTTTTTAGGTCATTAATTCCTTTGGTATATGTATGGTGGTAGAACAAGAATCATTAAGAGAGAACATGGAAGTGGGAGGCTCAGATTCATACACATTACCCACATATTTTTTGAGTAGTCTTATTTTAGATTTTTGGGGAAATAAAACCCTAATTTGGGGAGAATGAAATGACTCAGATATTCCTAATTTTATTTTTATAAATTATTTGGGAAAATTACAAGACTAGGTGTTGAGACGGCGTGTCAATCTGAGGTTTGGTGTGCCTCGAAAAATTCCTGAAAAATGTTCATATTTTAGTAAAGTGTGTGAGTGGTTGTACTAAAAAGTTGAATAGCTCTTAAACTGATGTTTAGATAAGAAATACAAGGGAACTAGTGTGTTTAGAGAATCAATTTTACCTTGGGCGAGGCTTAATCTCAGCCAGTGCGGGTCAGCTATGAAAGATACTTTTTGGACATAACTATTAATAAAACAATTAAATACAAATTATTTTATTTTAAAAATATAATAACTCATGAATGGAGACTCGGATTGGATATCCAAGACCATCGTTGAGTTCATAATGTTGTGTTTTCTCTAGGAAAAAATTAACTTTGGGTGGCACAGATCTTCTATGGAAAAACACAAAAAGGATGTAATTATCATTAAATAATTTAAAGATAAATTAGTCTGTTGATGAAATGATATTTTACTTTAATATTATCATTTTGTAGAAATCCCAGGGTTAGCATCATAACCATAGGAACACCGAAGAATATCTAGGTAGATTTTGGAGGATTTTCCATTGGTGAACGATGACCGGATCGTGGTTCGATGATCAGCGTGTGACAAAATTAAAGGATCATGCTGAAAATCACGACGTAAATTAATTATTCTTAATATTTTGAACCCAATTATATAGGGTGTGTTATTTTGATTATTTTTTTCCCATTATTATATTCAATTATGTACACTGACCAACCAACAAATAGGTTGATCCATGGTTCGCTCGTTCTTGCGGGATGGGCGTTTCTTGCAGGTTTTATTGGGGGTGATTATGATTATATTACTATTTTGTTATCTTGATCATTCTTACAAAATAGATCAAATTTAGAATGTACAATGGACAAGGTTTTTTCCTTGGTTTTTTTCAACTATGCTTTTCTCCCCCTATGCTCTTCATGTTCTTTGTGTTCTTCACTGGATATGAACAGATAATCGATGCACCTATGATTCTTAGTGTAACGATCCAAAATTGGAGATACAACCTCGTGACGACCTAGAAGAGGTGAAATGATGATGGAAGTAGATAGATAAAAGTATTTTAGAAGATATTTTTCTTTAGGTGACTTTCATGCGGATTATTAGAATTGTTTTTTGGAGTTGATCAAAGGCCCTAAATCCACCGATTTGGTGTTGCAATAGAGAGATAACCCTAGATCATTAGTTTTAAGGTGAAAGGATAATCAGATTAAATACCATAGGATAAACTGATGCATGTTGAGGAAGAACCAATATTCTAGAAAATTTTGAATAACACGACATGTAGTCCAAACTACATGACATGTGGCCCCCACTTAGTGGAAACTAGGGTTTCGGGAGGCAGTAACATATCACTCAGCATGTGATCCCATTCACACAACATATGGGATCATCCCTAAGGATCAGATTATATCTTGGGAGGTACATGGACATGGTTTTGAGTACACAACTTACATATACTGTGTGTACTCCACCACACGGCTTTGGTGAGCTGGTTATGTGGATAACCCCATGTACTTGTATACGGGAATAGTACATGGGTTGAATCCATGTACTGGCACATAGCCAGGGTACGCAGGCGAACCCCAAATATAAGGACATGACATTTGAATATTACTACACACTGTATACTTTGTTTTTACAAGACATGTACTTCTTACATGGGGTGTTGTACACAGGCAGTACCCAAGGTCAAGGGACACGACGTGTGACTCTACTACACATCGTGTACTCTATTATACATGGATTGATCACATATGACCACCATATCTTGGAAAAATTTTGTTAGGTTTGGTTCCCTTGATCCATCCCCTAGTGGTTAGTTACTATCATTTCCTACTCATAGGAGTATGATCCCTTCAGTAGGACTTTCTGGATAGAGTATTTGGAATCCCTTCTGAGAGGCCTGGAGCAGGATTCTATATCAATTCTTGTACCCTAATTAGAGTCTTGGTATCGGCATGACCAATCCTACCAGACATCAATCCTCTACTTATCAGGTGAATTTGGATGAGTGGTGTATCACCCCATGTCCCAAGCAGTGATCCTCATTTGTGTATCTTGATCTTTCGCCCTCATGGAGGGAGTTCTCTCAGAGAGAGTGTATCTTAACTATCTTCAGATCTATTGGTGTTTCTATATCATGAAGGTTTCTGATGAGAAACACCTCTCATATGGACGTCATTAGTGTTATCGGACTTAGGACTATGTGTTCCTAGATGAGTGATTTGTGGAATCTTCGGACTGAATCTTTAGTGTTGATATACAGTAGTTTCCACTTACCTCTCGACTACAGGTCTAGGTTCATGTATATCTAGATATATTTGTTATATATGTTGTAGAAACATACTTGTGTAGAGATGATTGTACTTTTACTTTGTGTATTTTTTTTGTGGTTTTGGGGTGTCATACTGAGTATTTTTATACTCACCCATGCACGGGCTTTGCCTATACGCGTCGTGTCTTGTGCAGACATGAGACCTTTTGGATAGAATCCTAGGCAGACCAGGACCAGGACCAAGATTTTCTTTGTGAGTTTAGATATCCAGATGTGTTCCTATGACTATATATATCATTCCCAATACCTTTTTTTATAGGATATACTTTTTAGTTTACAGGCTCTTTCTTTTGGTGGTCTTTTATTACAGGACAAGTTTACATTACTGCACTTCACTTCCCATGTTGTAATCTATTGGTTGGTTTTAGTGGTGTTCATGCATTTTTTTTCCTTAGTGGTTTTTACATGTCAGCATTTGTGGTCTTGGAGATGTGTGCATGTGTATAGGTACTTAGGAAATGACTCCCATCTTAGTTATATGCCTACTTGGTCCTAGTCACCAGACCCTGGCCTATTGGATGCAGTCTTGGGGAGTCACGGAACGAGCCCCACTAGGAGGGTTGTGATATAATTCTACAACTACTTTAAAATATACCATATGGAGTTTTCCTCTTGGTGTGAAAAAACTAGGGTAATCATTTTATCTCTCCCAGTTCATGATTGGGTTAAAGAGTAGAGTGAGATCATTTAGATTCCAACTTTTATAAAAAACAACATGTTCATTTCACTTTATTTTTTGGCTATATTAACATGACTTTGATAATTGGTTAAAATTATTTTATAAAGTAACTTCACCCCCTTTTAACCATGTGACCATTCACATTAGGACTGAAATATTTTTATTAAAGGGATTTACCTAGCTTTAATATATTTTACAAAAAAAATCAAAACAAATAATAACATAAATTGTCAAAGAAAAAATAATTATTTTGAGATATAAGTAATGAATTAGAATTTTGTATGGGAACTTCATATACCTCCACTCTATGATGGAACTAATTATAGCCATTAATAGTCACACATGGATGATTTTCTTAAACACCTGATCATTGAATGTTAAAAAATCATGGTGAAACTATACAAGATACCTAAAGTTGATCCTAAAAAAAATATTTGGTAATGAAATGGTACTGTATATACTATTTTACAAGGTGATTAATACTTAATATTGTACAATTAATAAAAATGTGTATAGTGAAATTTCTATATGAAAAAAATCAAATAAAATATGAAAAATACTATAAATTACTCATCTTGGTTATTATAAAATTTTAAGAACTAAATTTTTCATGTTAAGATCTAAGTTTAAAGAATTGAAAATGGTAGAATATGAGATAGTTAATAAATTGTTTCATAGATTTAAAAGTATGGTAAATAGCATGATTTATTTTGGATAAATCATAGATAATTAATTTCTTGTTGAAAGGGTTTTAAGAGATTTACCGAATAAATGGAATTCTAAAAATGTTACAATTGATAAAAGTAAAAAAAAATCAGTGAATATACTTTAAATTATATTATTATATCTTTACTGCAATATGAGTTAGAATTGAAAAATATTTTATAAGAAGAAAATTATAATAATAAGGGTGTTTATTTTAAAACAAAATATTATTTTACCACTCACTCTTATGATTTGAAATTGAAAATAAATCAAAGAGACCAATTTTTATAGGTTTCTCAGTGAAGAAGAAAGAAAGGCTACTCAAGAAGTAATAAAAATAATTACCCTCAAATTAAGGGTAGTAAAATAAGTAATGATGATGATTAAGTAAACTATTATGAGTGTAGTTAAATATGGAACCTTAATCCTAAATATCCAAGACTAAATAATGATATGAAAAATATATATCAATAAAAAATTAATGGAAAGAAATTGAAGTTGGTTGGAGTTATACTTTAGATTCAGATTCAAGTGATGGATCTAGTGATGGAAAGGAATCCACAAACCTTTGTTTAATAACTTCTACAAAGCAGGTAAGTGAATCTAATTACTCTATCTCTTTTGAATATAATTTTTTTAAATATTATTTATATATAGTGGTTGATAGAATCAATAATATAGTCAGAAAAATTAACATATTATTCAAAACTCTTATAACTCAATATATGGATATTCTTATAGAAAATGAAAAATTAAAAAATATTACATCGAGATAAAATGTTAAATTATGTTCAATTTGAAAAGTTTTCAAATTGAAAATATGTAAATGAAATATTTTTAGTTCACATGTGTAGAATAAAAAATAGTAATGTTCAATTTTTATTTAGAGTAAAATGATAGAGTTAGAAATGAAGTTGAAAGGGTAAAAGCAGATATGTCCACATTTTTTCAAGATAGGGAAAGTTATGGTAAGATTGTAAGAATGAAAAAATTAAATAAATAAATGTTAGGTATTGGTTATGAAAATCATTTACCAAAAATGTATAAGAACTTCTTTGTTAAAGTTTCAATTGAAAATGTTTCATGTGTTACATTCATTAGAAGTCAAATGAATTTACATTATGAAAATGAATGTTCCTTGAGATTTCCACAATCTCTTGGTCACACCAAAGCTTTTATCTCAAAATCATTGTCATCTATACTTACTATAGACTCTTCTTGAAATAATTTTTGGTTCCTAATAATTATTTTCTAAACTAATAAGACCTGAAATTGTATGGGTACCAAGAATTCTTAATTGTTTTTCTACAGGAAACTTGTCTTATAAGAATGAAAAAGGATTTTTGGTGCATAGATATTATATATTCATGACATATGACTAATTATATTATTTAAATTATACCCTTTAATAAATGTGATGGTGGTACAGTTACTTTTTGTGACAATTTATTAGGAAATGTCAAAAAAATTTAGAGAAGTGGGAATTTCAAATTCATTTTTTATTTTGATTTTTTTGAGTATTGAGGGTTTAAAAAATAATATCATATGTGTCTCATAGTTTTGGGATGATAATATGAATGTGAAATTTGAAAATGAAAAATGTATTATTTTCAAATAAGAATCTATATTGTTTTATGAAAAAAAATAAAAAATAAAATATATTCAATTATTTATTCTGAGTTGAATGAAAAAAATAAAAAATATATAAATATTGTGTAATTTGGAAATATTTTGTTGCATAGAAGTTTGGGCCATAAAAATTTATTTTTGATACAAAAGCGTTCCAAAATTTAAATAGTGTTGGATATTACCAATTTGATGTTTTAAAAAACACACATATATATGTGATTCATTCTTAAAAGGTAAGCATATTATAGATTCATTCAAGTCTATCCAAGTGGTTCAAACTTTTATAATACTTCAACTATTAAATTTAGACTTATTTCATCCAATGAAAAATGGTAGTCTTGGAGGTAAGATTTATGTGTCTATCATTATTTATGATTATAGTATATTTACTTGGGATTATTTTCTAGAACATAAATACGATACTTTAATTAATTTATTTCATATTAAAAATTAGTTAACAATGAATGTGGTCATCAAATTTTATCAATTAGAATTGATTGAGGAGGTCAGTTTTCAATGTTATAGTTTGAAAATTTCTTTTAAGATAATTGTAATAGACATATTTTTTCATCCCCTGGAAACCCACAAAAAATGGGGTGATAGGAAGGGAAAATAGGACATTATAAGAAATAGATAAGATAATGTTTAACATGAACTATTTTCCAAAATATTCCTTGTAATAAGTTTTTAACTAAGCTTTTCATGTTTCTAATAAAAAATTTCTTATTCTATTTTTGAAGAATAAACCTTATAAAATTTGTAATGTAATTAATTCTATAATTGGATATTTCATTGTATTTGGTTGAAAATTTCACATTCTTAATACTAAAGATTCAATAGAAAACTTTTATTCAAAATTAGATGGATTCATTTGTATAGGGTATTATAATTCAAGTAAGACAAATAGAGTTTATAAAAATAGAACATTTATAGTTGAAAAATCATCCAATGATAAATTTGATTAAAAAAAATTAATGGGAAAATTTATTTAATGAAGGTTGAGGATGACTTTAGAGATTTCAAATTTAGTGCACCTGAATATTTAGTGTTTGAAAAATATATTGTGGGGGTAATTTCTTATCATAGAAAAAATTTATAATTATATAAAATTCATCCAAAAGACAAGGTTATTGGGTATGTGATAGATATTGTTAAAAATAAAAATTTCTTAAGAAATGTTTTTTAGTATAATTTTTTTTTGATTTTATGACTCAAAATATTGATGATGTTTTGTTTAATTCAAAATAAATTATAATAATAAATGAATAATTAAATAAATTTGATAGGGATAAAATCTGTACCTTAGTTGAAATCCCCATAGATAAAAAAAATATTGGAACTAAATGTATCTTTAAAAACATGTTAGATTAATCTAGTCAAATAATTAGAAATAAGGTCAGATTAGTGTCTCAAGGATTCAATTAGAGAAAAGTCATTTATTTTAAGAATCTTTTCCCCATGTTTCTTGATTAGAATTTAAGATATATTTTTGGAATATGCATCTCATTGTGGAATTAATTTTTTTAAAATTGATATCAAAAGTGAATTTTGGAATCGATATATTGTGGAAAATGTTTATGTAAATAATCCTCTTGGTTTTGAGAATGAATCTAAATAAAACCATGTGTTGAAACACTCAAAATATATTTATGGTATAAAACAAGTTCCACAATCTTGGTATGAGAGGTTTTCTTTATTTATTTTAAAAACTGGTTATTAAAATGGAAATGTTTACGTAAACTTATTCATAAAAAGAGTTTCAAAATATATTTTTATATTCTAAATATATATTGATGTTATTATATTTAATTCATAAAGTGGTATTTTTTGAATTAATTTTCAAAGATAATGTCTTTATAAATTTAAATAACCCTTGTTGGTGAAATTTAGTTCATTTTGGTTTTGCAAATAGATTACAGAAAAGTTGGCATCTTTTTTAATCAATAAAAATAAGGTAAAAATTAATTTAATTATTTTGTATTTATATTTGAGAAATATCAAATATTCCAATGCACATTACTTATAAGTTATATTTTGATGAAGATGGAATGTATATTGATAATAAGATATTTTTATTTATGAATAGAATTATTATTTATTTGACAAAATCGAGACTAGATTTTATATTTTAGTATATATATATATATATATATATTCAATAATACAATATAATACTAAATAAATTCATTTAAAGGTAGTTTAATGAGTAATTAAGTAAGTTAATGGATCTGTGAATCATGGATTATTTTATCCCACACATACCTCTTTTGAAATAACTAGTTGTCCAGATTTAGATTTCAATGGTTGTAAAATAAATAGTAAAAAAATACGTATCTTTCACTTTATTGATAAATGTTTAGTTTATTGGTGTTTTAAGAATAAAAATTCATTATCTTTATCAACTATTTAAAGTGAGTATGTTACTTATGCTTCTTTTTTTTCATAGTCTTTATGTATTAAAAAAACATTCTAATTTTGGTTTTAAGTTTTAGAAGATTCCAATTTATTGAGATAATAATTATACAATTTAAATATCTAAAAAACCTTTGAAAAAATTCTAGGAATAAACATATTTATTTTTGGTATCACTTTATTAGATAACATGATGAAAAATGTAATTTTATTTTATAATATTTTTCTTTAGAGGATAAATATGATGATATTTTTACTTAACCCCAGGATATTTCTATGTTTGATAAAATAAAATTTAAACTTGGAATGATGGAAATTTTTCTATAAATTATATATTTTAAGGACTTTTGACTCTTATTTTGAACTAAAACATCAAATGTGTTCCTATTTGCATGTGTGTATATTGATTTTTTTATTATATTGGATCACTAATGGGTGAATAATCAGTTGGTTACTTTTTAATTCATCACAAATCACTAAATAATTCTTTGAAAATCTTTAAATATTTTCATGGAACCTTAAGTAATTTATTTCTACACATACTTTTTTAAAAATATATGAATTTATGGGAATCCTAGTTTTTTTACAAAATTTACATTCAATTGGTTAGTTTTATTACAAGTAATCATTCATGGGGAGCTATCCATTTCCAAGGGATCCTTAAACATTCATTTTTTGGGGGATCATATTTATTATTAAACTGTTAGTACATTTAAGAAGATATATGTTCATTTTTTTTATCAATTTAAAAATGGGGGATATATTTATTGGGAGTGATGTTTAGTTTTAGTTATCCAAAAGTGGTAGATTATTAAAGTGTCCACTTAATCCAATTTACTTATTAGTATTTTTTATAATTGAAATAATTCTAATTTCTCACACACTATAATATTTGTCTTTCTTGAGTATAGTAACCCTATCAAGTGACCGTGACAAGTGACTATGAGAAGTGACCATGAGAAAAGACCTTGATAAGTGACCAATATAATTGATCATGTCAATTTACATTGTCCAGTGAAAATGTTCAGTGTCATTTTCAAGTTTCCTTATCAGTAGACATTGTGTAGTGACCTTGACAAGTGAACCTATGTGTGAAGTGATCACATGAAAAAATTTGAATTAACTACATGAAAAAAGTGTCCAAATAAACATAAGTTAAGTAACCACATGAACAAATATAAAGTGACCACATGAACAAAAAATGAAGAGATCACATGAAAAAAAGTTAAGTGACCACATGAAAAAATGAAGCAACCACGAGTTAAAAAATAAAGTTACCACAATTAAAAATATGGAAAAGTGTTCACTCTACCTTATGACCAACCAATTGTCACTTAAATACATTGTCATTTATTAGTTCAAAACATGATCTATTTTACTTATACTTATATATTTCAAATTATCACATGTTTAATTCCCATGTTAATAATTATTTAGTTATTCCTCAAATAATTATTGATTATTTAATTATTGATGGATTTTATTTGGAATTATTTTATATAGGAATATATTCTCATCACATGTATTGAAGTCTCGTGTTGTTTCTTAGGAAAATTTGAGGTTTAAATTTAATTTGGTTGGAATTTGAATATTTATCTCTCATAATTTATGATATTTTACAATGTAAATTAATGTTGATTATTATTGTTCATTGGTAACATATTAATTATTATAACATTTTATCGTTATAAAATATGTTTTTGATATTATATATTATCAAGGTGACCCATGTGGGTATTTTTTCATGAAAACTCAATAAAGAAATCATATATTTATTTGGGAAAGATGAAATTAATTGAAATTAAATATTTGAATATACTGTTCATAGAAGAAATCTAAATAAGTATTTTGGAAAAAATAGATCATGATAGGAGGTTTAGGGTATTTGTGAACTATATATGTGATACATACTCTGTAAATAAACTCTTTATCTCAATTAATTTATAACTATTTAATCCATTGTTACCAGAGAGAACATTTACACCTAGACACTCAGATACTAAATTTTATTTCTTGCTCTATGGTTTTATATCCTTATATTTTTTTCTATGGGAAAATTTGTACAAGATTATACTACCCATTGAAAGGAAGGATAGTGGTTTGTGTCTCTCAAACAAAATTTATGAATCAGGTTTTTCCACAACACAAAAAGTATGAGCATTTGGTAGTACCTTGGACTAGTTATAAAGTTTGGATTGGTTTCTAACACCACATTAAAATTTATCTTCTATGATATTCCTCCAGGTGTAAAAAAGGAAAGGTGATCTAGTTAAAATTTATGGTGTGAAAAAGGTTTCCATAATATATTTTTCCTCCAGGTTCAAAAAGGTTGTTATAAAAAGGGTTGTGATCTCCCTTCAAAATGAATAGATTATATTATAGAGGGTTATATATATATATATATATATATATATATATATATATATATATCATTTCATGAGAGGTATTAAGTACATAACATGATCATTTATATTTAAACTACATTAAAAATCAATGTGTTCATTTATATTGATTCTTCCACTAAATTAACTTTACTTTAATAAGTGGTTAAAATTACTTTAAAAGGTTAATTCACCCAATCTTGATAATTTGAACATTCTCATTAGGAAATAATATAATCGGAATTTGTGTCCTACTGAAATAATGTGTCCAGGACTTATAACATATCTTTAAGAGTGTTTTAATAGAATAACATGGATTTAATCATAGTGGGAAACCACAAGTACCAATTGATGTGAAAAATATTCTAAGGACAGTATCATATAAATAAAGTATGAGTATAAATAATATGTGATAATAATAGTCATCATGTTTATATGAAAATGTATACATAGAGTGGTAATGAAAATAAAATAATTCAAATTTATTTCTAGTCCACCAATAAAAATAATTACCCTATTGCACTTTATCCAACAACTAACATTTTTCAACCCTCTTACTCTCACATAAGACTTTTATGTTTGGTGAGATATGGTTTTAGTATATGGGTCCACTATATTCTTCTTTGTGGTAACTAAGGTAACCAAAATTTATCCTCTATGATTAAAATTCATCAAGAGTTAATTATTACTAATTACATGCTTTGTTCTTTTATGTTATGTAAGATTTTAGATAGAACTACTGCTGTAGTGCTACCAAAATTTACTATGATGAGAAAAAATATACTTTGTTGGATATCAAAACAACACCATTAATTGCATAATAAGATATAATATACTTGGAATATTATATATAATCATTTATCACAAGTTGGTTAGATCATTCATAACTAATTGTGAAACTTTTTATGCTAAGGAAGTAGCTTGACTATGATTTCATACTATCATGATATGTTTGGAAACATGTATCCATGTACCTCCTCACGGGTAGTTCTTTTTCCCCACTATATAATAGGAATATATCCATTATATTCCTTAAGTGATTTATGATTTTTTAAAAAATTTCCCAGTTTATTTATCTTGAGTATATTGGATTTATAAGAAATATCAAATATAGAAAATAAAATCTCATATATGATATATCCAATTATCAAGGAATATAGAATTATACTAATTTTTTATTTTTACTCCAATGTCATAAGACATGTATTCTTGTATATATTTATGAAATGTTACATAGGAAAAAATCCATATTGAATCATCCCATCCACTAATGTTTTAGTAATATTTGAATATAAATATTCTCACTTAGTCTAAGGAGCCTCTTGGATCAATCCCTATAGATCTTGATTTTTATAATAGAGGTTTTTCCACTTAATTCCTTAATTAGGAAGAATTTATACCTCTAATTATTAAATAATTTTTATACTAGTGTTTTATTTACAATTAATAACATGTCATCAATATATTAATTGGAAACTTGTGTCACTCCCTCTAACCTTATTATAGACACAATTATAACTTTTTCCCAATGAAACAAAAATCTCTCATGGTATCATAAAAATAGACATTATATGATCTTGATTCTCTCTTTAGACTATAAATGGATATTTTCAACATAAATAATTTATTACCTTTTTATGCTGGTGAAAAGACTTATGGGGGATTTATAGTGATATATTTTAAAATTTTCTCATTCAATAAATTTATTTGGACATGCATCTACTGAATCAATTAATGAGGGTATTATATAATAGAAAGTATAATTCTAATGTATTTTGACATTGTTATTAGTGAAAAGGTCTTGTTATAGTAAATTAATTTATTCTTCTAGAACCTTTTAGATACCAACAATAATTTAGAAGCATTTACTTTATAATCTATGTCCAGTTTCTTCTTGAATATGCATTTTCAACCACTGGGATGTACTCTAACTTGAAGTTTTACTAATTTCCAAAATTGGGATTAGTATATAGAATCTATTACTGAATACATGGATTCATTCCATGTATAATCTTCTAGTCTATGTATAAATTCTTTATAGGACACAAATTTAACAATCTCAATAAATAACATATCTTTTTCCTTAGTGGAAGGAAAACTATATATCCTTGGTTCTCTAATAACCCTTATGGATCTGCATAGAACATGGGTGCCTAGAATAACTTTTTACATGAGATATTATGGAATTTTTTCCTATTAAAACTCTTACTCATCTTTATTCTTAACATTATTGAAGTATTTATTTCTCTCATTATCTCATTTAGTTATCTTCATCCTTTCAATGGTTATATCCCATCCCCAAAAATTACATTCTAATCCATGATATTGTATATATAAAATTATTTTATCTACATAGGATGTATTATAAATATTAAATTAATTCATTTTAATATAACTTATTTTTTAGGATTAGACTTAATATATTCTTAACTTCCCCATGATAAGGAAGTATTCTTCCTATACCATAACTCATATAGGATACCAATTGCCTTCATAGTTCGAACTCAGTATATTGTGTATACCTATTTTGTAATTCATATCCCCAAAAGGATAAAATGAGATATTTATATCTTATTATTGATATAATTGTATCCAGCATGGTATAATAACTCCTTTCACTCACAAAGTTCCACTTTTTTGTATCAGGAGGTGTATGTTTGGATATAATACCATATTGTTTTATATTATCAATTAATTATTAGATAATATACTCTCCACCACATTCCAATCAACGCTGATTTATCTTATTTTTAAAATAATTCTTTACTTTACCTTTTTATTCCTTAAATTTTTCAAAGGAATAAAAATTATGCTATATCATGTACACATATCCCTATATAATTATTTATCACTAAAATTGATAAAAATAAGTGAATTATTTACTAGATTATATTGGAAATACTCCATAAACATCTATATGTAGGAATTATATAATATCTATAGATATTTTCACTTTAAAAACAAAATATTCCTTGATTATCAATATTTATAAATAAGAGTGTCACATATCCAAAGGATTCGACTAAAAATATTTTAATTACCCATCTTGGCATAGCTTTTTCAAGGGTATTTGGTTTACATGACCCAGTCGAAAATACCAAACCTAGAAATAATATGAATCATTTGTGTTCATTTAATCATTTATTTCAAATATTTTTTTTAAAAAAATTTGATAATATATAAATCATTATATAAATGTTCTAGACCATTACCTTTTTATAACTTTTAGAAAGAAATAATTTCTATTTCTAAACTGTAAATAAAAACCATTTATATCTAAATTCTATAAGAAATATTCTATTCCAAGTAATACTTGGATTATAGTAACAATTTTATAATACTAGAATCATTCCAATAGGAATATTTAGTTAGTATTATTGTATAGTCAATGTAAAAAATCTAAAACCATTAGTATCTTGAAGATCCACCACTCCTCTTTCAATATTCCTGAATCTACTTGGTTCTTGTATTTAGATAAAAAAAATTGAACTATAAGATCTATATAATATATTAGATGTATAATATTAAAAATTAAAATAAATTATGTACAAAATTAAAGAATAATCATTCCCTTTATTCTTCCTTGATTCTTTTTAGTTCCTCTTCTAGTGACCATTACTTCCACATACAAATTAGATAGCCTCGTTCACATTTCCCTCTATTGGACTCCTTAGCTTATTATAAAGATGTTT
Organism: Viscum album; assembly: GCA_963277665.1. Lineage (NCBI taxonomy): Eukaryota > Viridiplantae > Streptophyta > Magnoliopsida > Santalales > Viscaceae > Viscum > Viscum album. The sequence continues at coordinate 2,054,712,513 of OY728157.1, read as the reverse complement.
CATCTATCCTTCCTTTTTATTTACCATAAGTGTAAATTATTTTTAATTCTCCATGTTTTTATTGGCAAGTAGAATCATAACCATAAGATATGTAATCACCTTCTCTATATTATTCATCTTATAACTATGAATAAACATAAATAATATTGGTAAAATGAATTAAGGAATCTGTTATGTGAATTTTCCTTTATCATAATAGAATCCTAAATCTAATAATTTCTCTATATACCCTATCTTCCTGAGTTCATGATGATCTATTTAAATTCTATATTTTATCTTACACATCAATAGTGTAATGAATATCACATCTCTCTCTTTCCTCACTTTATTCTTCTATAAATCATAGAGATGATACAACATGGTGTATCCATACATATCCACATATTCCTCCTATAACTAAATATAAATTAATTAATATGTCATGTAATAAAAATCATATGAATAATCCATGTGCCTTATGTATTTTTTTTCTCATCCATGATGGAATCTAGTGGTGGCTCATCAAGTAGGGGAATTCCAACATGTGTGACTTCCTCTCTTGGTTTTCTACTATGAAAAATGTCTATAACCTATTATAAAATTTCTATTATGAGGAGATTTTATTTATCAAAAATGCATTACAGCATTAATGAATTGGTGGTGTTACTGGACATTTCCACACCCAAAAAAATTATATATCAATATTTTATTTTGATTACCTTTTATAGATATTTTTAAATAAATTAATATGACTCCAACTATTTTATGATATCTCAACAACCCCCATTGGATTAAGAGTTTATAGTTTCAAAATATTATTATAGAAATGATCTATATTTATCATATCTAAGTAAAATCTTTGTACATATAATTACTTTAAGATACCATAGTATGAATCTCTTTGGATAACTATATTAACACATATCCCATTGATATGTTCAGTGGACTCCAAAATCCTTAAATCATGACATTTTATTTTCTCAATTGTTTCATTTAAATTTTAAAAATTTGTCTATGTGAAATCCCCTTGATATCAATTTGGTTAATTTGACCCATCGATATTTTTAGAAATAACCAATAATTGGATGTGCACATGATTATTCATAGATCATCACCCTGAGATAAGGTTTCATCCCAACCAAATGAACGAATTCATATGATTTAGTGGTATATTTTTAAGGATTTGTTGGGTGTATGTAATTTATTTTTATCAGGGAATACTCATTTAATACACTATGAGATCACATAAATGAAACATTAACTACACATAATAAAATAAACTAACACATAAATCAATTTTGTATGATATTTTCTGTTAATTAGTCTATATATAATGATCACATAAATATATAATGACTATGATTTTTTAACTGGTGATGATTTTACCAAGTTGAGATAAACCATTAAAGACCCTAGGGGGAGTAACTCGATGATTGGGGATTAACTCAAGTTGTATCATCCTCTATTATCCTATGGTTTCTTTGTTTTGGGTGTCCATAATCTCCCCTCTTGAACTAACTCCTTGTGGGATATTATTATTTATAATGATAACCAAACACAAGAGAGGAGGACATGGATAAAGGGTTATATAAAACTAAACCATAGACACTGATACCCATACATTATATATAAGGGGGAGAAATGATTCATAGATCATGTTTATTTAATAAATAATTATTAAAACTGATGAAATAATTAAATTAAAAAAATTCAAAACATAGAAAGGTTAGTATCAATCCTATGATAATCTTCCATGTAAGGATATAAAAAACTAAATAACATCTCATTCACTAATTTTAAAATTAATAAATAATTTTAATTATTTATTTTTATCCACTTATAATCCTTTAAAGAATTGTTTTTATAGATTCTAATGAATTAGAATTTATCCCCTATAATTTTTTATAAATAATCATATTATTAATTATTATATAAAATAATTATTATTGTTAAAACATTATATTCAAAAAATAATTGGTTTTTTCTTGTACAATCTACACTACGATAGATATGTTGGATGCCTCTTATTTTATATCTTATTAGAAAGGTAAATTTTGATGTATATCTATATGGGAATGATGCATATCATCATATATCAATACCTTATTTGAATATCTGAATCAATATCTTCTTAGAAATGGAAAATGAGATCTATATCTTTGTGTTAAATGTAAACCACTTTAGATTTGGATAAAATATATGATGATTTGGAACAAGATCTACCAAGAATAATCAAGTCATATCTATATATATGCATAAACTATGAATATCTTCATATCTAGATACATTACTTAGATATTCTGATCTATTTCTATAAAGAGAAAGAAAATAAAATCTTGATATATTCATAAAACAAACACCTATTAAAATATAGATATTGGATCTGAAGATCAAGATCTATATTTGAAAATAATAGGAAAATTAGATCCATATCCATGCAAAAATGATGCATCTATTCATATTCATATACCATGTATGGATATCAAGACCTTGACCCACTAGAACCATATATATGCATGAAATTAAATTTTTTTAAATCTGGATATAATATCTAAAAATTAATATCTAGATTCTTAAAGAATGGATAAATTGGATATATATTTGTGTGAATTGAAAGATAATAATACAATGGTCATAGATACTTTGATATGAATTGAAGGATCTAGGTATAATGGAAGCACATTTGTGGGCTACTAACTTTAAAATTTCTATATAGATCTAATATTAAACTACATGATCTGTATAATTAGGCTCTAAACCTAGAAAAATTTTCATGCATCATTTTATAAATAATTATTATTGTGAAAAACCATTACCTTGATTTGATATATTTTTATTTTTTGTTGTTATTCATCTTTGCTGCAAGATTTGAACTTGAATCCATCAAGTGATATCCACACATGAATACAAAAATCATTTGAATTTTATCTCAAATAATTAAGTGATAGAATGGTATATTTAGATCTCTCCAATATCTTCGTATTAATCACACACACCACAATTTTGTTTTTATATCCAATATTGAGTGAATTGGGAGAAATCCCATTCTTTTGTGTAACTCTCTCTCAATAGAAGATTAGATAACTCTAGAAGTTTTATTCATAATCCATGGAACAATGATGAATTTAAATATAGGTTTTATGAAATAAAAACTCCAAAGGCCCCTGGACTTTTTTTGAGTATTAAAATAATCCCCACACCACAATTAATCATCTATTTAGTAATAAATAAATCATCAATAAGAATTTCATTATTATTTACTATATTACATTTTAAAAATTAAATAATTATTTTAAGTAATATATGAAATAATATTCCAATGTGATTAAATAATCTAAACAATTAATATGGAGACCCAATCCTTTTACATATATTATGACATTATTCTTAAACATAAATATCTATTAATACTACATAAGGTTTATAAAGGCTCAGTGTCTTTAGAAGACTATGTTAATATTACATAAAATGAAATTGAAAAATGAAATCTTTGTTTTATTCTCCATAGTGAGCTCCTAAAATATATTTGAGCACCTAAAATTGTACCAGATATCCTAGGTATAAAATAATGAAAGGGGTAAGCTAAAAATCATAGTAAGGGAATAAAAATGATAAGGAAACATAACATGTGAGTCAAATGTATATCATAATATCATAAATGAGAGGGAACTTGAGTAATTTCATGGAAGAATGTCCTAAATAACATGGTAAAATAATATCATGGGATCATAGAAAATGTGTAAAAAGCATATATCATAACATAAACATGATTCAAGGAATACTTCCTAGACAATATAACATCTTGTAAAAAGTCCCATAATTGATTAGGTTTACTCCCTAATCCCATAGATGACACCTCATGAAACTAATGCATTTCCAAATTCATTGGATTGGTATCTAGTAACAGCCATAATAACAAGTTCATGATTTATGTGGTTCCATATAGAGGTATCAATCAAAAGGAATAACATAATAATAACCCAAGGAAAGAAAATGGGTTGCATAATCTTTATTCATATCATATGAAAAGGAAATTACCTAATAAAGGTATTTGAGAAATGATGATAAGGCAAGTATTTCCCTATCAAAGTAATGGATAATAATAAAGGTATGTATTTTAGAGAAATATATACATAATTTAGAATAATTATTTAATTTTAAAGAGAGAGATAAAGAGAGTTAGATATATAAAGTTCATAACCTAGTGGAATGGGTGGTTTAGAGAGATCCCTTACCTCAAGCACAACTTTTCATGTAATTTCCTTATCTACCTGAATCATAAACTAAAATTAATTATTTACTTTACCATTTTTCATGTTTAATAATTATTTTAAAAAAAAGCTATGTCATATTCAATTACTTAACGAGTTTAATCCACATGTGATGTTTTAGTGATAAACAAATCATAAGTCCAAAAGTACTTTGGTAAGTTAAATAAGGTCAAATAGACTATTAATATCTCATATAAAAAATGGTAAGCATGAAATAATTATCATTTTTATACATAAAATATAATTTTTATACCAAACATGAAATATTCTTTTGGAAAATGAACTATATTACAATCATGGAGATGGTAAGCCAAATATATGCATGAGTAATGTTTTTATTTTTTTAAGAACATAATAAAAGGAATGTAATTTTATTTTTTGTCTATATATTATGATAATTATATAATAAGTATCTTATTATTTATTTAAATACCTATATGCATTCCATTTATTTAATTAAGTAACAATTTAATTTTAAAAAATGAATCACATCGCTTCACAAGGCAGTAGTAAACCGTACACACGAATGACGTTGTCAAATTTAATTGATGGTATAGTAAGAAATTATTTGATATTTTAAATTTTTAAAAAACTTAATATATCATGATTATTATATATAAACATTAAATTAATCATAATTACCTTTCATGTAAATTTTATGTGAATAATGAATCAAATCACTTCATGAGATGGTAGTTTGCTATACATAAGAGTGACATTATCGCATTTGCAACAGAATTAAAATTAAGAAGATATATGTGATATTATAATTCTAGAGGTATAATTATATAATAAATATCATATATAAAAATTAAATACATTACTATATCCATATTTAATAGATATTAATATAAAACAAATTACATCAGTTCATGAGGCGGTAGCCTTCAGTACACATGATCAACAATTTCATTTCCCATTTGAGGGAGGAGGAGATAGTTGTAAGTCATGAACTTAACATTAAAAAATATAAATATATTCAATATAATTATATTATTATATAATCATGTTTTAATAATATTTTAAGGTGGTTGAATAAGAAATAAAATAAAACACTATGTTAAGGACTTTAATTTATTCTTGGAAAACTTCTTTTGGGTTACCCCAAATCCTTACTAGATTGGATTTATGACCTACACAAGGATTGTAAGATTAGGTTAGGGAAGTATAGAAGTGATTTTTATATGTAATTTATGAAACAATGGGTTTTAAATTGATTATTGTATAGGAGAGTTTGTGGCCTTTTATAAATGGGGGAGAGGACACAGTTGTAATTTTTGAAATGAAATAATTCCACCTATGTTTTCTCATATAAAAAGTCTCAAAAATTGATATTTTTAAAATATAGAATTGATAAGGTATGAATATGGAAATAAAATATGAATTATTATTTTGGTAAATTTTAACCCATATAATTAGAGTCCAACCCCCTGATATACCCATTTTTACCTCAATCGTGATAAATAATTTTCACACTTTTCACTATTCATTATGATAAAAAAAATTAAGTTTAACTTATTAGAAAATATAAATTATGATGACTCAAAATATTTAATCTATATTTATAAATTCAAATCATAAAAGTGTTATAATTAAATTAAAAATAAAACCCATAGGCCTATTGAAAAAACAGGTTTCCAAAAGAAATATGTTCAAATGTTGAAAAGGTTTTTATATAAAAAATCCATATAAAATTGATTAAAATGGACAAATATGAATTAATTAAGATATAATTTTACAAATTTTACTTTTAATATCACATTAAAACAAAATGGGGCTTATATATTCTTTAAACAAGAGGTAGTTTTTAATAAAAATTTGTATTTTTAACTATTCATCGAAGAATGAAACATTTCATAAAAATCCAAAAAAACACCCTAAGATAATTTTTATGTAATGATTTAAAAAATTAACTTCATTTAGTATAATAAATTTTAAAAAAATAGTTAAAATTAATTTTAAATTTTTTGAACAAAGCTTGACTAAACCACCTTTTTGAAAAATGTAGCCTTCAAAAAAACATTTTTCTTTAAAATGGTTATAATATTATTTATAATTATAAAACTAAAATTTAATTTATTTTAAACAAGAATAAAATATATTATTTTAATAATTTATTTAATACTATTTATTCCCAAAAACTTGACTGCTATGTTATAATGCTCATGTTTTAATAATAACACTTTAAGAGAGTATCATGTTTTGTTTAAACCTCGTGATGTGTGCTTCACAATATATCTAAGAGATTGATTTTATTTATAATGAAAATATATCTTAAAGTATCATGGTGTTCCATTATTCCCCTTTAAATTATTTCTCCCCTGAAATTTTATATTACATACTAAGGTGAAAATAGGTGAGAGTACTTCTACTTCATCGCCTCTTCTAGTTCCAAAGTTCTGTCCTCAAACTTGTGGTTTTTTCACAGTACATTGAGAAGGTATGTTTATTTGTTTCATGGATATTTGTTTCAATTATCCATGACATTCACTGATTTCTCCTCATATGAATAGTATTTCTTTAATGGTACCAAATTTGGATTTAGTACATGTGAGGGTTCTGGCATGTACATACATAAGAGGGATACATGTAAAACATCATGTACTTGAGATTTTCTAGGTGGGAGTGATATTTAGAATCCACATCTCTGATATGATCAAATATCTCAATGGGGTCAATTAATCTAATACTACGCATTCCTGTAATGACCTGAAATTTTTGAATTATAATTTTTTCTGGAAAATATGTGTTATATTATATTATACATAACCAAACTATATATCTCAAATAATTAAGTGAGTATATTTTGAAATGTGACCATCATGATTTAATTGTTATATGACCAATGGTAAATTAATAACATTGGTCAATATTACCATTGTAAAATATACTCAAGATAACAATTTTAAGGTCATAATTATTGTTTGTAAGTATAAATGACAATGGAAAATTAATGCAGAAAGAAGAGTCGATGGCCTCATTCAGTAGGGTAATTTCTTACAAACCCATTTCTCAAAACATGGGAGGGAGGGAGCATATTTGGTCTTCTCTCTTGACCAATCCCAAGATGAACTACAAAAAATGAGTCTTGAAAAAAAAGCATCTATGGGAGAAGTTCATGTTAGTGGAGATCACCAATCAGGTGATGTTAGTTGAGCCGCCCCATGAGTCTATCTTCATCGCACACCACACCATTAGATCATATGCGGTTGTTATAAGGGGGTATATATCTAGGCCTTAGTAACTAAATGTATAACCTCTTTGTATAAATAAAATTTTTATTCCGTGAATTCAATTTTGAGAATAGTTTTTCTTAATAAAAAGATATGATGAATTTGTTAAATTGATTTTTCAAACAGAAATTGTACATTTCAAAAAAGATATAATTATTATAATAAATTAAGGTATTTTCATTAATTATTATTTTAATTAAATACTAAGATTAAAACATTCATATTTAAATATAATTGATAAAATAATTTTATTATTTTTCAGGTGTCAGAAATTTCTCTATGCAATTTCTATCCACTGTTATTTTTAATAAATAAGTATTATTATATTTAAAAGTTAAAATTGTCATATTTAGAAAATTATTATTATAACATAAATATAATTTTTGAAATCAACACATTGAAATTATGTTAGGGTAAATTTATGATAATTTTCTATAATATTTTAGTTTTTCGTGAATAGTAAAAATATAGTTTGACTTTTTCTTTAGGTTTAATGAAATAAAAATGATGTAATATGTAATATAAAATTATTTTAGACTCTTGTGGATTAAAATAACATAATAGGTGTCCCAAGTGTCCAATTCCATGGGCAAATACTAGGAGAAAGCCTGTGGTTTTGAATTTACCACTACCTAAGTGTCCAAGGAAATTAATAAAAAAATCCTTCCCTATTAATATAAATACAAACCCATTTTTTCATTTAAATTCACTGAAAATTAATCCTCCATAAATATATGGTATTTTTATCTATCAATGAGTCCTCCCAAGGTGTCCTCAAGCACCAAAGTTCCCAATCATCAAGTTTTAGGAGTTACTCTTCAAGGTAAGGGAAATCTCAACATCTATTTTCCTTTCAAGTTATCTTTTTTATTTGGTATGTAATACAAATTTACTAGACATATTCCTCTTTACATTTTATTCTATTCATTTAATATATTGATATTATTTTATTAATGGTGATACCCTTTCCCCTCTATTTTTAATGTTTTCTAAAAACATATTTCTTACCCGTTATGTTGCTTAATTTTATTCTCAAATTTTGTTTCACAAGAAATTATCTTATTTTATTTTATGAATACCCAAACTAATTTATTTTCCATGGGTATTAACCTATATTTAAAAATTAAATATTTTATTCTCATATTAACATACATTAAACCCACCTTTTCTTTTCATGGTTTAATAATGACATAAAGATCTTGTATTTAAGCACTTTTTTTACACAAACGTCATGATTTTGATATGAAACCCAATTATTTTACTCTCAAAGGGTTATTTTTAAAATAGTTTATTATGATATATTTTTCTCAAATTAATTAAAAAATATTAATGGTGTTCCGGGATAGTTATCTAATGCATTGGGTAATTAATTTAATTTCTAGAGATGACATGTTTTATGATAACTTATTGAATAAGATTTGTAATTTTTATGAAACATCAATGATAAACCTATGTGATATGCTTATTAATGACTCAATTAAATGTTTTAGAAAAATTTAAAACTTATTAGTCATGTTATTATTATTATTTTATTTCATTTTTTCATGTATTTATGTATTTCATAAAGTTCTTATTGATATTCCTCAAGGTCACAAGTAAACTATTTCCCTTGTTTTCCCTTAATGGGCCTTATGCTCACCCTTTCCTTTGATGTATATCCCCAAGTTATTAAATTCAATAACATTACTTAAGATGAACCAATGAGGGAAACTTTCATGATGTTTAGAATAAAATTTATGTCTTAATGTATTATTTACCTTTTTTTAAGAAACTAAACTTTAAAATATCCTCTATTTTATACAATATAATGAAAAGTTTATATAATAAAATATGGGATGGAATAGTTTTTATTAATGGATAGTTTAATAATTTTTTTAAATTAGGATTTGACAACATTAGGAAGAAACTTATATAAAAGTTTAAATATAGGAAAACATCCTATTATATTTTTAAAGTATTAAGTGGTTTCTAAGCAAAGAGATAAGTGTCTGGATACGAACAATTAGATGTGGTTCTAGAACAGATGTTTCTAGGGGTGAAAATATGACACATTTCATTAGTCCTGACTCTATGTAACCTGATACATGAAAAAAAACCTTCACACACAATTTTACACTCTTAGGGGATATTTTTGGTTAATCAAAAGATTTTTATGAACCATTATGAAGGATTTATAATAAAATATACTTTTTGTTAAAGAATAACATATTTAAGATGAATTTTCAAGAAATGAAATTCTTTTAGAATTATAACATTATTAAATGAAACACATTTCTAACTAATTTTTTCTTTATTTTTGAAAATGGTGTGAAATTAGAGAAACCATGTAAATAGTGAGCATAACGAACCAGGTTCTAGAAACCTTATGATGGAAGAAGGAATGGATAAATTCATGAGAATAATGAATCAACTGACATAATTTATGAACAATAACTTGAATCATGTCGAGATACTTCATTCATCTCAAAGGGAAAAATATTATGTTGAGTCCTTTATATATTAATGACCACCTTATTTCATTGGATATATTGATCCATTGATTACTAAATGGTGAATAAGATATATAGAAAAGATATTTTCTGTACTCTATTGTTCGTAACAAGGGAAAGTCACCCTAGTTGTGTACCACATATAGGGAGAATCTAATCAGTGGTTGAAACTGGTTAAAAACATGAATCCAAGAGAAGAGATTGATGTAATAGAGTGGAAAGATTTTAGGGGAACCTTTTTCAAAAAATATTTCCCCCTTTCAATGAAAATTAAAATGGAGAAGTAATTCCTCAAGCTGAAGTAAAAGGAAAAAAAGAATCTTTGGGAAGATATGAGATGAACTTCACATTATATTCCCGTTAATCCTATAGATTTTCATGGATCATAATGGGAAGTTTGATGGATTCTTTGGTGGACTAATACCCCATCTATTGAAGAATATAACTAAACAATAATATGAAAACTATGAGGGGACTGTGAGGAGTGATTTTAAAGTTGAACTGGAGTTTGGAGAGATGTAGTGGTCCAATAAATAAAATTAAAAGAAGAGATATTTGGATCCAAACTTGTAGAGGAGCTTTGATCAAGGAAGAGTAGGAAAGAAAGTGAAACTTTCCACATGAAACAAATGTCGGGAGAAGCATTCAGGGAACCACTTTCTTAAGAGAGGGAAATTTTATAGGTGTGGAAGAGAATTCCGTATTTCTATGAACATTTATAGTGAGGTGATACCTCAAATTATAAACACTAATGACAAATGGAAGATGGCGCAGGACTAGCCTGAAGTCCAATGCTTCAAGTGTGGATGTCTTAGGAATTGTTACAATCACTGTCCAAATATGAAGTTAATATAGGGGAATCACCATAGACTACATCATAGGTCAAGGGAGAAGTTCAAAAAAAATATCATGAAATCTGAATTTGAAGTTCCAAATGATGTGGTGGCAGGTACTCTCATTGTTCTATCAAAGAAATCAAGTACGTTGTTTGATTCTGGTTATAAACATTCCATTATTTCCTCTAAGTTTACAAATAACATATAATAAATCTATGAACTACTAGAAGTAGAGTTATATTTCATGACTCTTGGAGGGATTATATATGCATCAACAGTGTATAGAGACTCTAGTATTCAGTTTAGAGAGAATAATCTCATTACAAGTCTAGTAGTCATTACTATGATGGAATTTTATATTATATTAGGGATGGATTGTCTCTCAAAGTATAAGTCTAAGATCAACTATAGAAGCAAGGAAATCTGAGTAGTCTAGAATGGAAACCTATAGTTGTTTTCAAAGGAGAGATATCTTGACCTATGATTTTTCTAAAAGAACCTCCCATAGAATTATTTATGTAAATTATTGGTGAATATGAATAAGTAAATGAATGTATATGAATAGATAAATTCCCCATAATTAAGGAATGCATTAATTTATTTCTAATGGTTTTACCTAGACCTCCCCCAGAAAGAGAGGTAGAGTTCTCCATTGAACTCTTTCCTGGATCCAAGAAGATATCAAAGACTCCGTATAGAATTAAAAACTTAGACCTAGAGGAATTAAATAAATAATTACAAGATGTTTTGGAGAAGGGTTTTATATGACCAAGTGTGAATCCATGGAAATCACATATTCTCTTTGTGAAGAAGAAGGATGTATCAATGTAACTATATATTGATTATAGAGAGCTTAACAGGATCATAGTGAATAAAAAGTACCCACTTCCAAGGATCGATAATTTATTTGACCAACTTTGTGGGGAACAATTCTTCTCCAAGATTGATCTTTAATTTGGTTATCATCAATTGAGGGTAATGAATGAAGATATTCTAAATACTAAATTCCATTGAAGACATTTGAATTTTGAGTTTTTTGTTATGTTGTTCGTCTTGACTAATGCTCCTACTATTTTCATGGATTTGAAGAGTAGAGTCTTTAAGTACTACCTTGATAACTTTTTGGTAGTTTTTATGGATGATATTATGATATATTCTAAAATTCATGAGGATCATGTTGATAATATAAGGGTTAGATTGAAAACTCTAAGGATAGGGAGGCTATTTGGAAAGTTTATAAAATCTGAATTTTGGTTACAAAAAGTTTCTTTCTTGGGGAAAATTGTAATCAATTAAGTAATCTCAGTTGACCCTGAAAAGAAAAAGATTGTATAGGAGTGGAATCATACTATAAAAGTAACTATGATTCATAGTTTCCTTCGATTTAAATAATATTACATGAGGTTTGTGAAAAAAAAAATTTATAATCCACTAACCAAGTTAACTTGAAAACGGGTTAAGTTCATCTGGAAAAACGAGTTTGAAGAAAGTTTCCAATATCTGTAGAAGAGTTTGGATACTACAACATGTTAACTCTACCCTCTATCAGATAAGGATTCAATATTTGTAATGACTCATCTATGAAAGATCTTGGTTGTGTCGTCATGCAGAATGACAAGGTTATTTCTTATGTATCTCAACAGTTGAACCCTCATGATAAGAATTATTGTATGCATGACCTGGAGATGGCTGAAATTTTTTTTCTCTAAAGATTTGGATGCACTATCATTATGGGGAGAAATGTGATATATACACATACCATCAAAGTTTTTAGTATATTTTCATGCAAAAGGAATTGAACATGAGATAGAGGATATGGATGGAACTTCTTAAATATTATGATTACTCAATTAATTCTCATTCTAGAAGAGAAAACAAAGACATTGTTGTATTATGTAGGAAATACCTTGTTCTATTGGAAATGATTAGGATTCAATGAAATAATTTGATCAAAGGCCTAGGAAAACTGGAAATGGGAATAGTAATGGAGGGAACATCATCAACCCTATCCCAAATTATTTCTCAACTATAATTACTAGAGAAGATCAAGAAATATCTAAGAGAATATCCTTTATTAAAGAATACGTTAGAAGATGTGAATAATGGGAAGTTATCTTAGTTTAGTATTGATCAAGAAGGTGTCGTGAAATTTCATACAAAGATATGTGTTCCATATATTCTAAAAATAAAGAAGGAGCTAATGGATGAAGCTTATAGCTCTACTTTCTCTCTACATCATAGTAGCACTAAAATGTATAGGGACCTCCGTGATCATTATTGGTGAGATAACATGAAAAGGTAGATTGTTGACTTTACTATAAGGTTCCTGGTGTGTCAACAAGTGAAGGTATAGTGACAACTTCCTAAAGGGGTATTACAACAACTACCTATACCAGAATGGAATTGGGATAATATCACTATGGACTATGTCCCTGGTCTCCCAAAAAAACCAATAAAAATAATGCAATATGGGTTATGGTGGACCATATCACCAAGACTTTCCATTTTATATCTATTAAAGAAAACTTCTCTCTTGAAAAACTCACCAATATTTACATAAAGTGTTTAGGTTTCATAGATTGACACTTTCTATCATTTCTGATCATGATCCAAGGTTCAAATCAAAAATTTCAAGAAGTCTTCAACGTGATATGAGTAAATAATTGAATTTCCGTACAACCTATCACCACCAAAATGATGTCCAATCAGAAAGGCCTATTTAGAAACACAAGGAGATACTGAGATCATGATCTTTGAAGTTTAAATCTGGATGATATCAACATCCCCCATTAATTTAGCTCTCATACAACAACAAATTCCATTTGAGTATTCAAATAGCACCCTATGAAGATATATAAGGGAAGATATGTAGAACACCTACTTGTTGGTACAATGCTAGTGATAAAATGCTTCTTGTACCTAATATTGTGTAAGAGATAACAAAAAAGGTCAATTCCATCCAACAACACATAAAGGCTACTTGGAGTCGGCATATGAGTTATGCAGAAAACCATCAAAGGGAAATGGAGTTTGATGTTGGAGACAAATTACCACTTATAATTTCACCTTGGAAGAGATTCATGCAGTTAGAGAAGAAAGGGAAGGTCATCCCCAAGTATATTGGACCCTATGAAATCAATGATCTCATAGGAGCAATGGCCTATCAGCCTGAATTTCCTCTAAATCTATCCCATGTTCATGATGTATTACACATATCTATATTGAGGAAGTATATACCTGATCCTCCACATGTACTGAATCATGAGGTGGTACAATTGGAACATGACCTCTCTTATGATGAGTAGCTGGTGGAGATCTTGGACTGTAGAGATAAGGTTCTACACAACAAGACTACCCACCTTATTAAAGTGTTGTGGAGAAACCAAAAATATGAATAAGCCACATGGGAAAAATGTGAAACAATGACGAAGAAGTGCCCACACCTTTTCTAAATCAAGTGAACAAGATGAAATTTCAGGGAAGAAATTTATTATAAGGGGAAGAATGTAATGACCTGAACTTTTTGAATGACAATTGTTTCCTAAAAATGTGTGTAATATTATATTATAAAAAACAAAACTATATTTATCTAATAATAAAGTGAGTATATTTTTAAATGTAACCATAAGGTTTTGAATGTTATATGAACTTTGATCAATTATGACCATTGGTCAATAAGAACATTGAAAATTATACTCTAAATTATAATTTTAAAGTTATAATTATTTTTTATAAGTATAAATGACAAAAGGAAAATTAATTCAGAAAGAAGAGTCGATGGCCTCATCTAGTATAGTCATGCCACACAAAGCCCATTTTTCATAAATTGGGAGGGAGGTAGTGTCTTTTGGATTCTCTTTTGACCAAGCCCGATCAAATCTTCAATAAATGAGGCTGGAATGAAATTCCCTATGAGATAAGTTCAAGTTAGTGGAGATTACCACTTGAGCGATGTTAGTCGAGACACCCCAGAAGTTTATCACCATCGCACACCACACCCTTAGGTACTATGTGGATGTTATAAGGAGATATGTATTGAGGCCCTAGTTACATAATGTATAACATGTTTTTAAAAATAAAATTTTTATTCCATAAATTATGTTTTGAGAATTGTTTTCTTAAAATAAAAATATGATGAATTTGATAAATTGATTTTTCAAATAGACATTGTTCTTTCCAAAAAATTATATTATTTATAATAAATTAATATGTTGTGAGTAATGATTATTTTAAGTAAATAGTATGATTAAAACACTTATATTTAAATATAAATGATAAAGTAATTTTATTTTTTTCAAGTGTTATAAATTTCACTATGCATTTTCAGTATACATTTTCTATCAGCTTTTATTTTTAATAAATAAGGATTATTATATTTAAAAGTTAAAATTATAATATTTAGATAATTATTATGGTAAAATAAATATCATTTTTTAAATTATCATTTTGAAATTTGGTTGTGGTGAATTTATGATAATTTTCTAAAATACTTTCGTTTTTCATGAATAGTAACAAAAATACATTTTGAGTTTTTCGATATGTTTAATGACATCATAATGAAGTAAAATGTAATATAAAATTATATTCGAATCTTTTGGATTAAAACAACATAATATTTATCCCAAGTAACCAATACCATTGTAAAATACCCTAGAAAATACCATGGTTTTGAATTTACCACTACTTAGGTGTCTAAGGAAATTAATAAAAAAATCCTTCTCTTTTGCTATAAATACTCACCCATTTATCCATTTACTTTCACTCACAATTAATCATGTAAGAATATATAGTATTTTTACCTCCTAATGAGTCCTCCCAAGGTCTTCTTTATCCCCCAAGGTCCCAGTGTTCAATTTTTAGGAGTTACTCTTCGAGGTAAGGGAAATGTCAACTTCTCTTTTCCTTTAAAGTTCCCTTTTTATGTGGTATGTCTTTTAAATTTCCAAGATTTTTTCCTATATACATTCTATTATATACCTTTACTATATTAATATTTTTTTGTGAAACTTTTTACCTCCCTTTTTAATGTTTTCTAAAACATGTTTCTTACCCATCATGGTGCCGAATTTTCTTCTCAAAATGTTTTTCTCAACAAATTATCTTATTTTATTTTGTGGATGACCATACCTCATTATTTTCCATGGGGTATTAAAATAAATTTAATAATTATCTATTTTATTCTATGATTAATTTACAAGAAACCCACCTTCCATTTTCTTGGGTTAATAATGACATAAAGATCTTGATTGTATGCATTTTTTTAGAAAAAAATTTCATGATTTTGATATGAAAACCATTTATTTTAGTCTAAAAAGGTTACTACTGAATATTTTTATTATGATATATGTGGATAAAATTAATTAATACATATTAAGGGTTTACCTTGATATTTCTTCAATGAAATGATTAAATAATTTAATCTCTAGAGATAGCATGTTTTTAAGATATCTTAGGGAATGACCTTTATAATTTTTATAACACCTAAACGATAAAACTTGGTGATATGTTTTTGAATGACTCAATTAATTGTTTTATAAAAATTTACATGCTATTTTTCATGTTATTATTATTATATGACTCTTTATCATGCTTTTATATATTTCCTCAAGTTCTTATTAATATTCCCCAAGATCACAAGTAAACTGTTTCCCCTGTTTTCCCTTACTCGGCCTTATAATCCCCATTTCCATTGATGTATGTTCCAAAGTTATGATATGTAGTAAAAGTAAATAAGATTAACCAATTAAAAATTCTTTCATGTTTTTAGAATAATGTTTTATGTTTTCATGTATCATATACTTTTTTTCAAGAAACTAAACTTTATACGATCCTCCATTTTGTATAATGTAATGAAATGTTTTAGTAATAAAAGGTAATATGCCATATTTCCCTTCTTACCAAACCTCATAAATTTATTCCAAGGTGATATATTTAGGAATACCTTTTCTCCAACCTTAAACTCTAGGTCTCATCTATGGTTGTATACATAGAATTTTCTATCAATGTTTTTTGGATTTTAGGTGAAACTGAATGGTTTGGACCTTCTCTATCATCTATTAGGAATGATTTGGTCCCGTTAGCTTATTCTCTCCAACTTCATCCCATTATTTTTGGATTATAACACTACTTCCCATATAGAGCCTCATAAGGTTCCATTTGAATGCTATAATAAAAATGATTGTTATATAATAACTCTGCTAGTGGAAGGTGTGTGGATCCCAACATCTTTAAAAATCAATTGAACAAGACCTCAACATATCCTCTAGGTCTTGGATGATTATTTTAGATTGAACAACCATATGAGGGTGTTAAATAGTACTAAAATTAATTTATGTATCCAATTCATGTTGAAGTCATCTTTAGAACCTTGATGAAAACATCAAATCTCGATTAGATACAATATAGAGTGGAAATCCATGAAATCTTACCACTTACATTTTGTATATCATAGTGAGTTGGTCAGGAGAGAAATCATCCTTGATAGTAGTGAAATGTTCCAACTTTGTAAGGTGATCGACTACCACCCAGATGGTGTTATTTCAATTGGGTGTCCTGGGGAGTCCCAAGATGAAATCCATGATTATGTTATGACATTTAGATAGTAGTATGGTAAATGGTTATATCATATCCTTAGACTTATGTCATTTATCATTGACTTTTTAGAATAAAAGGCATTAAGATAAAATGTCTGAAATATTCCTCTTCATGTTATCCCGC
This sequence comes from Viscum album, assembly GCA_963277665.1. Taxonomy (NCBI): domain Eukaryota; kingdom Viridiplantae; phylum Streptophyta; class Magnoliopsida; order Santalales; family Viscaceae; genus Viscum; species Viscum album. The sequence continues at coordinate 2,054,694,988 of OY728157.1, read as the reverse complement.
CAAATTTTTTCCTTTAGATATCTATACATCTTAGTGCTTCGTAGATAAATAAAGAAGGATGATTTATGCAGATCATTTAGAATCTCCCTATTCAAATATATTTTTTATGGGACACATATCTAGGTTCTAAACCTTATAACCCCATTTATATAATGATTTTTCTATAGAATATACACTATATTTTTTGGTAGACCCTCATCCCCTTTCTAAGCCTCCTTAATCCTTGCATTAATGGACGGTTGAGGAATTATCTAGTAATGGTAGGATGAATATCCATTTACTATTCACATTTACATTCATTAAAATTCTAAGATGATTGGATCCTTTTCAATTTTCATCATTGTTAAAATTGTTGGATCCTTTCAACTTATAAATTCTGCCACTTTTTTGCATTCATATAATGGTAATGGATTTAGAAGTCATAGTCCTTGATCATATTTAACCATCTTCACTGGTACATGTTATGACCCTTCTATTTTAATATATATTTTAGGGTCTTGTGATCTATAAATAATTTATACTTATCCCCATATAGATAATGTTTCCAAATTTGCAATGTAAAGATCACCACAGTCATCTCCATGTCATGTGTCGGATAGTTATTCTCATGAACTTACAACTTCATTGAGGCATAGTCTATCACTTTATCATTTTTTATTAGTACATATCCCAAAAAATTCATCTATGAATTTTTTTAAACCATAAAAATATCCCCACTTAAGGGTGTAAGTATTAATGTAGTAATAATACTCCATTTTAACTCCTTAAATAACTCTTCGCATTCACTGGTCCATAAACATTTTACTACCATTAATGTTATCTTGGTTAGTGAGTTTGAAAATAGTTTTTTTTTCACAAATAATTTGTATTACCCAAATAATACAAGAAAAATACAAATCTTTCTTAAAGATGTTGGTTTAGGCTAGTCCTCAATTACCTATTTCTTATAAGTTTCCATAGATAACCCTTTATTGTTGATAATATTACTTAAGAATGATACTTCCTTTATCCAAAACTCACATTTCCTATACATTGCATATACCTTCTCCTTTATCAATTCCTGTGGCATATTTAAAATAATAATCATGATACTTTTTTATTTTCAAGTAAATCAGAATAACATCTATAAATAATACCACAAATATGATGAGGTAATCACTAGACTCTATTCATCAAGTCTATAAATATTTCTATGGAATTGTTGAGTTTAAAAGTCATAACTTTGAACTCACGGTTTCTATGCTTTGTTTTAAAGGATATTTTGGGAATATCATCATTATTTACCCTTAATTTGTGATATCTCAACTGAAGTTCCACATTAGAGAAATACTGAGATCCAAAAAGTTGATAAAAAATTCTATCCAATGAAGGGAATAATTATTCATTATCATGATTTTATTGAGTTCATGTTAATCATTATAGAGGTGCATTTCCCCGTCTTTTTTCCAAAGTGGACCGGCCCACCCCAGAGTGAAGCATCGAGGCATGAAAAATACTTTCCTAGATTCTCTTATAGATACTTATTTAGTTCATACAACTCAATTGTATCCATTATATAAAGATTATTGGATATTGTTATATATTCTAGTATAAGTTATATTAATAACTCAACCTATTGATTATGAGGTAGACCAGAGAACTATTCATGGAATACATCAGTATAATCCATTACAATGGTCATGTCATCAAGCATGATTCTATACTTTATATCAATCATTTGGGGAATATATTATTGATCATATAGAGATAATATCAATTATTTAATAGAATATTCTAGGGGAGATTCATCCCCCTTCTTACCATTTTTTAGAATCAGAGGATGACATGGGACATGAATAGTGATCTCTCTCTCTCTCTCTCGACAATTGATATTTGATTTATATATGTATAGAAAATCCATGCCACAAATATCATCAAACTCCACTAATGGATTTACTACAAGATTTTATAGAATATTAAGTCCAAAAAAAATGATTGTGGAGGAGTTATACACTTGGGATACAACCATAGCTCTATTTTTTGTTCTCACAAATAGCTCAACCCCCTTGTTTTGTGGCAGTGTTTGAATAGTTCTACTAAACCTTTGAGATATTAATGAATTACTAGAACTAGAATCAAGAAGTATGTCCACAATTTTTGAATTAATAACTACCATACCAATAACCACACTATTTTTTTCATCCACCTCATCCTTAGTGATAACATATTCCCTTCCTTACTACCTTAGAGTTTTTTTTGATGATTGACTCTAAAAACCCTTGGTCTAAGTAATTGGATTTTATAATTCTCATGTTACTTATATTTAAAACTCTATGTGGATGACATATTCTTGATATGTACATTTCTTCTTCTTCTTCATTAGTGGTATTCATAAATTCCCTACAAAATTGATTAGCCTAATACCCCTATTTTTCACACATGAATAATCTTTTGGTTCCCCTTACGTATTTTCTTGTACACTTCTTACCACACATTTTATAAGTGGGTTTTTTTGTTTTATTTAATCTAAATTATTTATCTATTGATACCCTTGGATAAAAATACATTTTTTTTATATAGTTCCATGAGAATATTTTTAGTCACTGATCTTCATCTCAACTTTGAGGGACCAACAGAAAATATCTTCATAATTATCAATGTCTCGAATCTTCAAAGCTTTCTATAGACTCAACTTTAACCCACTAAATAAATCATCCTCCTTGCCTTCAGTTCTAATAACAAAGTTGGAGGCATATTGTAAAAGGTTTCTAAAGTTTTACTCATATGCCTCGACAGACTCTTCTTCCTCTTTCTTCAAAAAATGGAACTCCCGCTCCATTTTAAGATGAGTATTTTAAGAAAAATATTAATTGAAAAATGTTTTCTTTAAGTCTTCCCATTCCATGGAATCAATATCCTATTTGTACTTTGTATTCTTTATCAATGTCCATCGCTAACCATATTTTCTCTTAATGTGATTAACAAATAGTAAATATTCTCTTACTATATAAATTATAGGACATATAATATCTTAACTATAGAGTTAATCCTTTTTTATGAGGAGATCAGATGTTCTAATAAATATTGTAATCCTTTTTCACATAAAATATTTGACTTAAACATGATCCTTCTTTGGAGTAGTAGGGTGTTCCACCTGATTCATGTTTTTATTAATAAATTGATCTATTTGAGTGAGTAATTCAAAGAATTTCTCTTATCCCGCACCATTTAGATTATTCATATCATTGGGTAAATCATAAAATTTCCTATAATGTTTGTTTTTTGCATGATTTATCCTATTTACTTTAGTTAACTAGAAGAAAAACAAAATGATAATGCATTAAATAATAAACATACTCAAGGGAAACATATAAACTATAAAGTAATAACATATAAATGATACACACAACCTATCTTATGAGTCTCTAGGTTTCAACATTGGTTATCAGAGGAATTTCCCTATTATGTTTTCTATCTTGATAATTTATTCAAGTCCTTCATAATGGTTGTAAAGTGTTTGTGAATTTCCAAAAAATAACACCTAGGAGTGTCAAAACAGGTGTGTAGTCCGTTATCATGTTCAAGGTGATACTCGAGTCAAGCCTGATGCACCTTTTTTAGAGTTATTACACCTAAGTATATATGTTACAGGACTATTTCCACTTATAACATATAGATATGGATGTAATTTCTCTAAAATGACTTATTATATGCTTCACCAAGATTCTAGGATATTTTACTTTACTTTTTATTATCCTTAGACTTATCCTTAGGGTTTTTACTAATGTTTTTTCATCTTAATTTCAAAGGAAAACTTAAACATTTCTCTAATACTAAATATGGTTACCCAATACATGAAAACATATTATTATATGATTATTAAACATAAATATTAATTAATACGATTAACGGATCTTAAGTTCCTAGTTTATTTTGTAGACTATGTTCGTATTACATAAAATGAATCCTAAACATGGAATATTTATTTTATTCTCTATAATGAGCTACTAAAATCCATTAGATCTCCTAAAACATAATGGGATAACCCAAGGAATACAAAAATAAAGGTTTGAGATAAAAATATCAATAATGGAATAAACAAGATAATCAAACATAACATGTGAGTCAAAGTTATAACGCGATATCATAAATTAGAAGGATCATGAGTAATTGAATAGAAGAATATAATAAAAAAATGGTTTTATAAAATCATGGTATCATAAGAAGTGTTTCAAAAAAATATAACATGACATAAACATGAGTCAAGGATAACTTTATAGACAATATAACATGGTATAAAAATTCCCATAATAGATTACATTTACTCCCTAATCCCACACATAACACCTCATGAGACTAAAGATTTAACTAATACATTACACTGTTATCTGGGAATAACCATAATAAAATTTTAATGATATATATGTTACATATAAATTAATAAATAATAAGGAATAACATAATAATTTCCCAAGGAAATAAAATGGGTTTTATAATCTTGCTTCATATCATAAACAAATAAAAATTCATAATAATGGAATTTGAGAATTGACCATAAGGAATGTATTACCCCATAAAATTAAGGGATAAAAAATAGATATTTATGCGAGAGACATAAATCAATAATTTATAATAATTATATAACATTAAATATAGATATAAAGTTAGTTATATAGATAATGTTCATAACTCAATGGAAAGGGTAGACTAGAGATATCCCTTACCTTAAGCCCGATTTGTCACGTTCGTTATTAGTCACCATAAATATTAATATTAAGTTAATCATTTAAATTTTTAATAACGTTTTCTAGATTATTATTTTTTTTATTTTAATTTTTACTATGTTTTATTCAATTACTTAACATATTAATTTCGACATGAATGTTTTAATTATAAATGACTCATACATCCAAAATCACTTTGGTAAGTTTACTAGGTCAAAAATATTATTAATACATAATATACACAATTTTAACCATGAAAAAAATATCTTTATTATATATAAAATATTACTTTTCAACAAACCAGGTAAAATAATTAAGAAAAATGAACTACGTTACAATCATGAAGATGGTAGCTAGTACGTACTCATGAGTAAGATTTCCATTTTTAAATGATAATGATGGAATGAAGGTAAATATTATTTTATATTTACAATATTATAATTATATAATTAATATAATATTACTTATTTAAATACCATTAAACATACCAATCATGTGATGTGATCATAATACAATAAAAAAATGAATTATATCACTTCGTCAGGCGGTATTCCTCTGTACACACAAACGACGTTATCATTTTTAATGGATGGTAAGGTACGAAAGTATATGATATATTAAAATTTAATTTTATAAATATATAAATATTATTATATATAAACATTAAATTAATCATTATTATCATCCATGTAAATTGTAAGTGAATAATTATTCACATCATATTGTTAGGCATTAGTCCTCGGTATACACAAGTGAAGTTATCATATTCTATATGGAATGTAAAGTAAGATGGTATATGTGATATTATAATTCCAAAGGTATAATTATATCATAATATAATATATAAACATTAAATATATCATTATATCCAACCAGGTGAAATAATAATAAAAAATATTATGTCGGTTTGCGAAGTGATAGTCCACTGTACACACGATCAGCAATTTTGTTTTCCATTTGAGGGAGGAGGATAAATTTATTGGTAATTAAATTAAAATAAAAAAATATGAGTATATTTAAGATATTGAGTTTGTTATATAATCATTTTTTAATAATATTTTATGTATGTGTAAGAAGAAATAATATAAAATGCTCATTTAAAGACATTACCTCTTCTTCAGACATCTTCTTTTGGTTTGAACCAAAAAAATTCCTATGTTTTCATTATGACCAACAAAGGGATTATTTTATGAGGGTATAGAATTTTTAATTATACTTGTGAATGTATTGTAAAGACTAATAGTTTATGGAAGTGTGTAATCGAGAGAATAGTAGGTGGAATTTTATTAGTGGAGGAGAGGACTCGCTTGGAATTTTTCATAAGAAAGAATTCTACCACATTTTTATCATTGAAAAAGGTTCCAAAATGGTACATTTGAGGAAATTAGAAGAGATAAGGTCAATTTATGACCATAAAATATTAATTAGACAAGTTTTTTGTTTTTCTAAACACTTATATTTTTTACTTTTACCCGAGTTAAACCCATTTTTACCTTAACCATGGTAAATATTTTTTACTATTTTCACTATTAATTATGTTTCAAAATTAAGTTGAATTTATTATAGAATTTAAATTATTCTAATTCCAAATATGAAATCCATTATTTCTGATTCAACTCGCATTTTTTAGGAATATAATTTAAAATTAAACTCAAAGTCGTGTAGAAATATGTTTTTCCAAAAGAAAAGCTTTTAAAATATAAAAACGTTTTTATGTCAAAATTATATATATAATTTATTAAAATAACCTAATTTGGATTAATTAATATATAATTTAATTAATTTTACCTTTAAAACCATATTAAAATAATATGGGTCTTTTAAATGCTTTAAATGAAAGAGAATTTTTTAATACAAATTCGTATTTTTACTATTCATTCAAAAATGAAACGTTTCAAAAAAAACCTAAATATCGACCATAAGATAATTTTAATATTATGTATTCAAAATTAAAGGTAATTTTTTAAATAATTTTTCTATAATAATTAAAAATTAATTTTAAATCATATGTTCAATGCGTAACTAAATCGACTTTTAGAAAAATATAGTTTTTCAAAAAAAAATCTTTCAAATTGTTATTATTTTATTTATAATCATTAGATAACCATTAAATCCATTTTATAAATATATAAACCATATAATTTTTAAAATTTAGTTATACTTATTCATACCCACCAACTTATTGGCTAGGTTATAATGGTCATGTCAAAATAATAATATTTTAATAAAGTATCAAGTTTTGTTTAAAATCAGTGTTGTGAGCATCGCATGCTATTAATGAGATTGAATTTATTTAAAAATAAAATATTTCATAAATTATTGGGGTTAAAAATAAATAATCATGTGGAATTAGATAGTAAACTTTATCCAAATTCTCCCATAACTAACTTTTTTCTTATTTATTAACTTGAATAACATGTTAATATTTAGTGAGTGTAATTCAGCTTTTTTTACCAATCGTGAATGACTTGGGATTGTATTACTATCAATACAAATTAAACATAAATATATTCATAATAATTTTCTAATTATATTATAAGGATTAGATTTTTATAAATATAGATTGCTTTCATATCCATATAGTGTGAAACCATTAAGGCCCCTTTATTAATGTAAGTAGGTCTAATCCATAGACAAAGTGAATTATCTAGAATAACATTATAGACAAAAATGATAAAGATAAAAGTTAAAGAAATTATATCTTCTTATGAATTCTACTAGATATTATGATCTATTTGTCTATTATATCTTATCAAGTATAATGAAAACCCTTTACACTATCCCTTAACTCTTGATTTCTATTTAATTGGTTTTATAGGATTACATTTACAATAAAAACTATGGATTAAAATATAAGTAATTAACTTTCATCTTAGTCAAAGGGCCACAAATAAAATCCTTCATAACATGGAAGTGAAAAATCTTCCCTTGATTATTTAATAAACAATCATACCACTCACAATATATCCAATAAATTATTATTCACCAAGAGAATATATAAAAAAAATGTATGAATCCAAGTTTTCCCATTATGATATGCATTGAAAATAATATCATTTCAAAGGATCAATTCACATTCTTGTAGATAAGAATATCCAATCACACTCATGATATATGGAATTCAAGTGGTGGGTATATCATCATGAAACCCTTCCTTGGAGATCACCAGGTGAAAACATCCATAAAATAATCCTAAATACATATGAGAACCAAACACATGATAGTAAAAAATATAACACCCTAAGATTTTATTATGTGTCTCTTTAAAATTTAATCTCTTTGATAGTTTACATTGCACACAACACCCAACTTAAATAAATAATGAAATATTAATAGGTAATCACTATAACCTAGTCATTCGAATGGAGGGTATGAAAAAGATTAATTGAATTGTGAAAATATTATTTACACATTTATATATGATTATTTCTTTGGTGACCAATTAATTATAAATGAAACTAAAACCCTTTTTGAAAATAAAGGGAAAATTTTTTCTAGAAACTATTTAAATGCTCACAAGTGTGTTTTATACCAAAAAATAAAAAAATTAATCTCTCTTAATTATATTAATGAAATACATATATAATATATTTAATATAATATTAAACATTAATCCTATTTTATTTCTATACATTATTTAAAAATGAATCCAATATTATGCATAAAAAGTTTTATTTTTCTAAAGGTCATTTTGCCGACTTTTAATGGAAAACTTATTTTTAAACTAAATTTTTACACTATTATAAATTATATTTGAAAAAATAGAATTATTTTATTAAAATAATAATTTCAATATTATCTTAGGGTAAATTTTTGGTATTTTTCTGAAAAGATCTATTTTCAAGTGAATAGTGAAAAATACTGATTATTATAAAACTATAAATTTATTTATATTTAAATAATATTTATGATATTAATTTTATCTTAATGTAACTTAAGAAATATTTATTTATAAATAATCTAATCTATTTTATTTTATTCATACTTATATCTTATTTTGGTGTAAGTACATTTTTGTCCTTAAAAATATATTTTTTAATAGACCTTTTTTCGTTGTGTTTCGAGGGATTAATTTTAAATTAAATTATAAATATTATGTGTTTTAAATATTTAAAAATGGATTCCATATTTGGAATAATCAGGTTAAAATTTAGTAAATATACACCTTTTAGTTTTGGCCAATATTAGTAGTAACTTTGGTAAATTTTTATTACCACAATAAAGGTTAAATGAGGTAATTAAGGGTAAAAAATATTATAAAGATGATATGATTACCCTAACAATCATATAAATTTAATTTTATTATTTATATTCTAAAATTAATATCTAATTTTCTAAATGTAGATATTTAATATACACTTTTCTATGAAAATTACTTTGATATTACTTAAATTAAATAAAATCACAAAATGTCACTTTCTTTGTCTTAAACATATCTCATGCGTACACATGAAGAATAAGGTATTTCATTAAAGAATATAAGTATACATTTAGAACATGATAACATTATTTTCATGTTATATATTTTTTATTTTTGGGGACCATTTGGATGAGTTTCTGATATTTATAATATTTTATTTAAATAAAAGATAAAGATGTCCTAATCATATTTTTGTAACTATATTATTTTTAATGTGGTGTTATTTAGAAGACATATTTGACTATAGATATTATTTTTAAATATTAAATATATATATATACATAATGGTATTTTACTTTCAATTTTCAGTGAATAAATAACTACTATAAATAATTATAAAATGATGTTGAAGTAATTATTTTATTAATTAAATAATCAAATAATTGATATTAAAAATATTAAAATAAATATAATTTTAATTAATTAAGGTGTTTCAATAATTTTTTGGATTACTATGACATATTATGGTTATATTAAAAAAATAAAATTTATCTTGTTGTATTGATTTCATTAAAGCCAAAGTAATGAATAGTGTCAAAATTGACACTAATGATATTATATAAAAATAATGTTTTATTAAATTATTTAGAAATACCTAAAAATATTAAAAATAAAATATTATAAATTTTGGGATGAAAAGTTCATAAATTACTCATTTATGGTTCTATTTACATTTTATAAGTAAAAATTACCACCACTTGATATTTAATAAATTGTTTCCATAATTAAAATTAAAATAAGTTAACTAATGTCAATCAAAATGATAAGGTTCAAAATAAAACCAAAAAAATTATAAATTTTATTTTCCAATTATATTACAACCTTATATAATTTAAATCTTAGAATCCATATCCATTTGGTGTTATTTGGTATGAAATTGGATTTATTATAATTTAATATTTTGAGGATTTCCAAGGGTTCCCCTCAATTCCATTATAAAAGGGCACTCCTTCCTTCAAAGCATTTCACCACCTTGATCCTTCTATAACAACCATAATCTACCAAATTAAATTCTAAAATTACTTATCCAAATTATTTTGTTCTTATTCTTCCAAAAAGACGAACCCTACTATTCTTAAGAAGAGATCTAAAGGACGTCCGCCGAAGAAGATGTAATCGTCTTTACCGACTCTTTCAAGTTTATTTATTCTTATAATTTATGTTATTGGGTTGTTTATATAATAAAGTAATAAATATATTATCAAATATATTATGAGATGTTATTATGATTATGTTACAACCATTTTCCACCTTTAAACTGTCCTATAAAGAAACGATTGCACTACGTGTGTGTACGTACGGCTTACCATCTCAATGCCATGGTGTAATTTGTTTTTCATCACCACTTTACTTAGATGGGTATAATTATGAAAATAATTGATATATATGAAAATTATTACATGATATTTATTATTTAAAAATTATATAATATCCACTTATTTTCCCTTTCTCATTAATGAAATGATATCATTGCTCGTGCCTAGATACGACCTATCGTCTCTACGATGCGATGCGATTAATTTCTCATATTCACCTTTCAAGAATGATTATGAAAATATATATAATTAACAAATATGATATCTATGACCTTAATATCATTATATATATGATGGAACTATGTCATATACACAATAGTCGGGAGTTACATGACAAAACATGCATAGTAAAATGAATCACTTAACACCCAAAAAAAGGGTAATGAAAAAATACAATTAACAAACGGGTGATAATATGACATAATAGGATCATATTTTATATCATAAATATGAATATGATTTTGATGTGAGTTAAAAACATGTTTAAAACCAATCTATATAATATTAAATCTTATACAATCAAAATGGAGCATGAGTTAGTTATTTCATATAAATTTATATTCCATTTAGACTAATTAATTATTATGTACAAATTAACTATTATATGGTGTATATAGTTCCAATTGATTTATTTATGATCATCATTCATTGAATATTTCATTAAATATCTCTATATATTGTATGATTTAAATTATTATTGCCTATGTAGTGTACCATTTTTAGATACGGCGTTAATTTTTAATGTTATTTGATGAAATGGAGGAATAATGTTAAATCCATATATTTTAAGGAATACAGATATTTTTTGATAATGCATATTGATTCGTGATTTAAATGAATCGATTATTTATTTCAGGAATGCATTTGACATAAAGAAATGGGTGGGTCCATGTTATAGATATCCACTCGATGCATCAATAGTCTCATGAGATAATAATGTTGGGAAAATTAAATGGTTTTTTACCCATAATGATTAAAATGACTTCTAAAAGGTCTTGATGATAAATTTATCATGATTACTAAGATAATAAAGCCCAATAATTAATCATTTACTTCATTAATATTTCATTCATTTTCATCCATGATATTTTCAATATGATATTATCAGTGGATTAGGATTGTTCTCAAGCTATTGATTAAATGGAATTTGTTTCAAATAATTTACATGTCCATAATGATTACACCTTATACTCACATGATTAAAAAGTTTTTCATTCATTTTAATGTATTCAAATTATATATACCTTTCTATATTATTTATGATTCATTTATTATTGATTTATGAAATCTTCTTCTATATCTAACCCTTACTAAGCATTTGAGCTCACTCTTATTTTTTTTCCTTTTCCCAAGTCATGGAGAAAATGTCGTTTAATAAGTTCAAGGGTGAAAATTAATTTCCTTTATTTTGTTTAATTTCTAATGTAATAATGTAACTATGTATGCATCTAGTTATTCAAGTCTACTAAACCAATATATCCTTGGTGATGTGATCTCTTGTATCTATGCCATTGTAATAATGTAAGGAACTGACTCTAGGATACTAGGGTCGAGGTTGTTATAGTTGATATTATAGAAATTTTATTAGAAACTTTGGGAACTGGATTTTAGAAAATATATATTATAGATCATAACCCTATGATATAATTTGAGGATAAGTATAGAATAATGTCCCAATGAAACCATGTTCCTGATTATGAGATTAGATAGATATAATTGTTTTAAATTTATGTAAATGTATTTCACTAATTTTGATATTATACATTATTTCCCATAATTATATGACTTAATATACCACATGTCTTAATTTAGAAATGGAACCTAGTATAAGGAATGGTAAAATCATAAATGAACATTATCCAAAGAGTAATAAGAATCATATGTTTTATAGTATTAATCCAATATTTCAAAGTGAACTAGTATCCCAAACATTATTATCATATGAGGATATAATATCATGTGTTAATGAGACAAATAAATAATTCCATAATTATTATGGCCTTAGATGAAAGCATGGTAACATGATTACAACTGTGATAAAATGGATAAATGAAATAAGATAAATAATTATTTTCCCACATGTGATAATTGTGGAAAGAATCACTCTGGTACTTTCAAAAAAGGAATGAGAGTTTTCTACGAGTGTAGAGAGAAAGGTCACAAAGAATGTGATTTCAATAGAAGGAAATTATTTTCCAATGTTCAATACTTAAACTGTAAGGATATGGGTTACTAAAAAATATAATTCCCCTAAGAGTCAAAGTAATATGCCTTAGGAGAAGCTAAGGGATCATGATCAAGCTTATTCAATTTCCACAGATGAAGAGTAATGATTAATGTGATATTTATGGATTCAATAATTATGTTTTAAAATTATTCAATCAATGGTATTTTGGTTATAATAATCATGAGATATAAAATTATTTCAATATAGTACTTATTCTTTGGAGATTTCAAAGCATATGATGAATGGTACCGGTAACCAAGAAAAGTGATTCTGTAGAAAGTTGGTCTTTTTAAAATACATGATTGAGGGAAGATAATTTTAATATGTGATTAATGTGGATATAATAATAAATCAATGTTTTTAGGATATTATTGGTGACCATAAAATTTTTTATTTATTTGATTATTTATATTATCTTTATAGGGATTTGTAGACGTTTGGATTTAAGTAAATATATTCAACAACTTGAGATTTTATTATTAAAAGTACCCATGTTTTCATTAGGGTTTTAAGGTGGGAAAGGTATTCATATATTTTACAATAATAGCTATATTAAATTATTTAGGGAATATACTATTTGGTTTATTTTGTAAATTTATTAACCTTCCATATATAATCTTGGACAGATATATTTTTGATGAGTCTTAAGATTAACTACTTAAGGAATGAATTCAGTTGAACATTGGATATTATTTATTGATAACCTATGATTTCCATTTTGGTTTCAGTTTATAATTAGTGGTTTAAGGAACAAATTTTGGATATTATGGTTCATTAAAAGTGTTCTAGGCATACAAAAATGCATCTTTGTGGTGCAAGAGATGAAGTGGAAATAGATCAAAGAACAACCAAATAAAGAGATTGTGATAATGATATAGAAAGAAATCAATTAAGTGTATTTTTTCTCATGTGATTTATATGGATAGTAACAGAATTCCACAACTCTAGGAAAAGGATTTTGAAAAAAAAATGTTTTCATTTACTTTTCATAATGAGAAATCAATGGTCTTTTTACCAACCATAAGATTTATTGTTTTGTAATGGTTAAATTTCTAGTGACCATGTTTTCTATCAGTCTCGATCAGAACATAATATTTATATTTCTCTTCATTTTATATGTTTCCACTTCACTATAATTTTCTCCTATTAAAAAGCCTATTTTTTTATTGTTTCAGTTCCCTTTACCTATTATTAAGAGGATGTTTTTTAACCCTATTTATGATGTGGGTTTCCCAAAAAGGAATTTTAAGTATAAAACTTTGATTTTTGAAGTGAAATTTTAAATTGTAAAGATATGATTTTTTAAATAAGGGAAGAATATAATAACCAAATATTTTATGGTATCTATCTTTTAAATTGAATCTTTTTTTATAGAATATGTTGTACACAACACCGAGCTTGAAGTAATAATGGAATTTTATTATGTGATCATTATAATATAGACATTAGAATAGAGGTTATGAACATGATTAAATGGGTTATTAAAATATGGTTTAAATATGTATATATAAATAATTATTTGGTGAGAAATTAATTATAAATGAATGTAAAACACTTTTTTTAATAAAATGAAACATTTTTCTAAAAACTATTTAAATGCACAGAAGTGTGTTTTAAACCATTAAAATAAATAAAATTACTCTTTTTTATTATATTAAATAAATATGAAAATATAATGTTTTAAATATAATGCTTAACATTCATCCAATGTTCTGTCTATCCATTATATAAAAATAAATCCAATTTTATGTATAAAAGCTATATTTTTCTAAAGATAGGCTTACCGCCTTTTATTGGTGTAATTAATGTAGGATCGAAATGATACTGATTGTAGTGTCAGAATAATGATGTAGATGCTCAATATACAAGAGGGGGTGAATTGTATACTTTAAAAAAATCCTTTGGAACTTTTAAAGTTGGTTAGAAACCATACTATTGTTTAACAAAGTTAAACAAGTTAAATTCACAAGACCTCTAAGTTCTACCAAAATTGCTTGATTCTGGAAATGTGGTTCTGAAAATGAAACTTAAAAAAAGTTTACAAAACAAAGATTCTACCTTAAAGCATATAGAATCTTACAAATCAGAGTACAAGTATAAGAAATTATAAAACATTTATACTTTCCTCAACAACCAAAATGTAGCTGAAAACTTGAAACAATACAACTAACAAGTATTAAATCTTTTAACCCAAAGATAAGGGTATCTAACAACCTTGGATAATGGTCCCTTGATTTATACTTTCAAGAAAGTCTATCTTACCCACACTAGGGTAAGCCCTTGATACGATGATCGGAGTGTGTCTTGTTATCCCTGCAAGCCCTCGAACTTCAAGGTAGTCGGAACCTCTGTCTTCCTATCCCCGGAAGCCCTCGAATGTACTCAGCAACATTCAGAGTCGCACGAAGAAATTATGAACAAGATGTTTAGTACGCACAAATCATGAAAGTCTCTCTCTCTAGAAATCACTTCAGTAGCATGTAATATCTAGATTGATCAACTTGTTATGATCTCATTCAAATTATATTCTATTTATAGGCACGACTTCAACAGTCGGCTCCCTCCTCCAATGGTCATATTTTTCCTTGAATTTCAGAGGGACTTGTACACATGTCACTCAAACAATGGTTAGGTAGTAACTGAATTCATGACATCATTTTATAACTCAAACAGGAGTAAGTAAAAATATGGTTGCTAAACCAAATTCATTTTTCAGAGTCTAAGGAAAAAATAGAATTTGAAATCTAAGCAAGTTAACCTTCGGGGTCTAAATTACAAGGATATTTGGATTCTCTTTCTCAGGAATTCGAAATCAGAATTCTGAAGAATTCAGAGCCTGAACATAGAAATCTTAGAGTTTGAACTTAGAAATTTCAGATTCTGAATTTATAGAATTCGGAGTATGAACTCAGAAAGTTCAGAGTCTGAATATAGAAAGTTTGGAGTCTTAATTTAGAGAATTCGGAGTCTGAACTCAGAGAATTCAGAGTCTGAACTCAGAGAATTCAGAGTCTGAACTCAGATAGTTCGGACTCTAATTTTAGAGAATTTAGAGTCTGAACTCAGAAATCTTGGACTCTGAATTCAGAAAGTTTGGAGTCTAAATTCAGAGAATTCAGAGTCTGAACTCATATAGTTCGGAGTCTGATTTCAGAGAATTTGGAGTCTGAACTTAGAAAGTTAAGAGTCTGAATTCAGAAATTTCAGAGTCTGAATTCAGATAAATCGAAATCTAAATTCGGATCCTAAAAACAGAATGCTCTATCTTTATACAATTTTGAGATTTTAGATTTGAAACCAAATTTTATTTTTATAAGTTAAAATGATTTAGATGAAAACATGGTAAGGATAAATTTACTTGGGGAAGGAAAATTTTCCTTATTAATGGAAATCTTAAGGAAAATGAAATTTGCCTAAAGATAGGGTGTTTGTGATTTTCAAAACATAAATGAATGGTAGAGTCATAAGGAAACCTTATTGACTCAATAAACTTCCCAACCATGAAGGAATGAAAATTTTATAAGGAAACCTTATTGACTCAACAATCTCCCCCTTTTTGGAAAGCACAAACAATCATTCAAAAAAAATAAGGACTTAGAAATTTTATGGACTTGTAAATAAAACATATCTCCTTTAACACATGGGTAATGAGGAATACGAATAACTCCCCCTTAGGCTTTGAAAACACTAAGTATCATATTCTTTCTTTCCAGATTGAGACTTATCATTTTATTATATAAGGAAACCTCCTTGGATAAGAACTCCCCCTTAGATAAACTCCCCCTTACTTAGGGAAATTGCTTCTTTTAATTTGTAATTTTTTTATTCCTTTATCCCCCTTTGTGGTTTTAAAAAAGGAATACAAGGAATGGAAAATGAAGTGTGGTACCTGAAATATTAGTACTAGGGAAACAACAATATAAAGAGCAACCCAAAATTTCATTACAATTGAAAAAAATATATACAAGGAAGGAATACAACAAAAGATCAGAATTGAATAACATTATCCTTCCTTCTTCTTCAGCATCAATCTTCTTTACTATAGTTTGGAGCTTCTTGAGTTCTTTTTGATCTTCCACTTCTCTTTTGAGAAGTTGATCCTGATCTTTGTTTTTCTTTTCTATGGCTTTGATTCTTTCTTTCTGAGCTTTAAGAACCTCTGCCTGAGCCTTATAGGATTCTTCCTACTTAGCAATATTCTCTTCTATCTCAATCCTAATCTCCCTTTCTCTTTTCCAACTTTGAGAAACTGAATACAACTTCCCATTCAGATCTTTCACTTCATGAATCTGATAATTCTATTCTAGAGTTATCTTCTCCTCAAAACTATTTGTGAGATCCTTGATCTTTACATATTAGGTGTCGAATTCATCCTTGACACTTTCTTGGAACTCATCAAGAAATATCATCTCTTTTATAGTTTTATTTGACCAGCTGGTCATATTCTTGTAAGATCTTATGTGGGATTCATTGTTTATGAAAAAAAATTTCAAATCTGCCTTAAGATTGATACACTTATCCATCACTATGGATACTGAATCTGATTTCTGATTTGAGGAAATGTTGAAGAATTTGGCATCTTGATTCAATAATGGGAAATATTTGGATAGTGAACACAATATTATTCAAGTACTGGACTACAAAATCATGTCCCAGGGAGGATGATTCTGAATCATAAATTTTACTTGGTGAGGGCTCTTTCTCTATTTGAACTTCCTTCTTCTTCGACGATCCACCAACATATTTCTTTTTTATCATAGCCTTGGTAGGTGTATCAATAACCACCTATTTTACTTTATCAGCCTTCGGAATGGGTTCCTCTTGGTTAGGAGATTCATGCTCACTATCAGACAACTGAACGATTTTTCCTTCATTTATCTCTTCCTTTTCTTCTCCTGCCACAACATCCTCTGGATGAATGAAATCTCTATTTATGCTTTCTTCTTCATATGGTTTTTCAACTTCATCTTCACCCTTCTCTTCATCCTTCCCAGGAGTAACAAACTTTGAAGATTAAACTTGATAGGTTTAGAATGATAAATTCTCTGAAGGACTTTCCTTCTCATGAAAATCTTCAACTTGCTTTATCAGGTCTTCGGTATCACCAATATCTTCTTCTACTACTACTACTTATTTTTCTTCTACTTATTTTTCTTGTACTTTTTCTGAAGTCACAAACTTCTTTCCTGGAGTATCATGTAAAGGTTCTATCGGGAAGGATTCTGGTACCAGAATGTTCCATGATGCTTTCTCAGCAGCCTTCAGAAGTGATTGCACTATTTCAGCCTCTGACAACTTCTTCTTTTTCTTCTTTTCTTTCTCTTGCTTCTCAATCTCTTTAGCTGTCTTTTCTTTTAGAGATTTTGCTTCAGCAGGATCCAATCCAAACTTAGGCTCCCCTTCTTTTATATTTTTCTTGTCTTCCCTCTACTTAGCTACAACCTCATCTAAATAATCTTTTTGTTTCTTTGTCTTTGGTTGAGTGGATTGGATTTCCTTATCCATTGGGTTTTTTTCTTGTCTTACACTTTCTTCAACTTCCTCTTCCTTCCTCCCTTCTTATAGGTCTCAGCGGCCTCCTGTTTCTTTGATAAGCCTTCTGCCTCCTCCTCAGGAAAATCAAAAAATTCTTCAGATTCTTTATAAAATCTAACTTTCATCCTTCTCAAAGTGTCATCACTTAACAACATAACTTTTCAATTCCTCAACTTATATTTTCAAGGGATTTTGAAAGATTCTAGGCACCGAACAATCATCTTTGACAGAATGTTTGGATACATAATAATCTAAGCTTTCAGATTACCATTCTTTATGTTCTCAATTGTGACTAAGATATGCTTGACCAAGTTTATTTTCCATAGGTTTACCAAGAAGTCCAGAATGTACATATCACTTTTCTTCAAAGTATCCTTGTCTCCTTTTCTTGGTATGATGAATCCTTGAACCCACAATTCAAGAATATGATAATTTGTAGACAGGTGAAGAATCTTCAGAGTCTTTACTTTTTGAGAGACCAAGACAATCTATCACCTTTACCTTATCAAAACTTCATTTAACATCAGGAAGCTTATGTGAGCAGAACTCTACCTCACCCTCATTAGAAACTCCAATCAAAATGGATGCCTTGGTGTAAGAAAGAGCATAAGTCATCCCATATCTCTTGAAAGTGAATTTATCTTTTCCTTCATCCTTGAAAAAACTTACTAACTCATCGAATTCAACCAACAATTCTGGATATACCAGATCTTGAGCTCCTGGTTTTGATACACAAACACTCTCTCATCCATTCAGCTTGATGTTCTTTGAGTTGATAGAATCATACTTAGCAAAGAAATTTGGATGTACCAACCTTTCTCTATAAATATTCCATTTATAAATCGTCTTGACAGTTGACATGTATTTCTAGGAAGATACTTTGACAAACATTCAGAGTTGAGGAAACCTTGAAAATCTAGAACGGGATTATGTAGGAGGGTAGGGCTTCAGCACGCAAAATCTTAGATCTCAATGTGGGACAACCATTGGGGGGTCCTTTATATAGGCATTTGAGGTGACGGTTCATCTTCCAAACTCAATCCAATGGTTGAAAAACCTTATGATCAGATCTGATGGTTGAGATGATAGTTAGAAGGAAATTTTGATAGAATCTGATCTTTTGAGGGTTTTTTTTAAAACAAAAAATTCAGATTTAAGAAAAAGTGAATACGAAAATTTAAAAATAGATTCAAATACCAACAAGTAAAAGATGATTACGAAAATTTAAGAAAGGAAACATACCTTTCGGATTACTAGGAAGATTATTCATGTTGAGGAGAATTCTTCTTGAAAAACTTTAGATTCCAAAAATTTGATTACGAAAAATTTTTAAACAATGAAAATTTTCATTACAAAAAATTTTGAACTACAAAAATCTTCATTACGAAAAATTTTGAACTACAAAAATATTCATTATGAAAAAAATTTAACTACAAAAATCTTCATTACAAAAAATTTTAAACTACAAAAATATTCATTACAAAGAATTTTAAACTAAAAAAATCTTCATTATGAAATATTTTAAACTAAAAAAAATCTTCATTATGAAAAAATTTAAACTAAAAAATCTTCATTATGAAAAATTTTAAACTACAAAAATATTCATTACAAAAATTTTAAACTACAAAAATATTCATTACAAAAAAATTTAGAAATTTAACAAACAAATGTACCCCCCCTATGAAAAGGAGTTTGATACTTTAAGGAGATAGATTTTAACAAGAAGTTAATATGGAAGTTTACCTTACAGTTATCATTCCAAACTTTTGTTTAATGTATTCAAATCTATCAGAGGGTAAAGATTTTGTGAAAATATTATCAAGTTGATCTTGTGTTCCAATAAATTGAATAATTATATCTATTTTTTGTGTGTGATACCTAAGAAAGTGATGCCTAATATCTATGTGTTTTTCACGAGAGTGATGTGCAGGGTTTTTACTTAAGGCAATGGCACTAGTATTATCACACAAAATTTGTGTTTAGGTAAAACACATACCATAGTCTGTGAGTGTGTGTTGCATCCACAATACTTGAGCACATTAACTTATAACTGCTACATATTCAGCTTTAGCAGTGGAAAGTGCTATTGAGTGTTGATTTTTTCATGAGAAAGAAACTAATGAATCTCCTAAGAAATGAAAAGTTCCAGATGTACTTTTCATATCAATTCTACATCCACCAAAGTCAGTATCCAGAAAACATTTTAAAACAAAATCATTTCTAGAAGTGTAAAAGAGTCCTAGATCCATGGTTCCCTTTAAGTAGCGAAAAATCATTTTCACTTCCTTTAAATGGGATTCCTTAGGATTTGATTGATATCTTTCACATAATCATACTGAAAACATTAAGTCTAGATGACTAGCTGTCAAGTAAAGTAGACTTCCTATCATACCTCTAAAAGATGTTTGATCTACTAGTTTCCCAGCTTCATCTAGATCAAGTGAATTTGAGGTACCAATAGGAGTACTTATACTCTTAGTGTTGTCATATCCATACTTTTTAAGAAGATATTTAATATACTTATGTTGGGATATATAGATTCATTCTGGTTTTTGAGATATTTGAAAACCAAGGAAAAATATTAACTCACCCATCATACTCATTTCAAACTCATATTTCATTAGATCCGCAAAGGAATCATTTAACGATTGCTAAGTTGAACCAAATATAATGTCATCAATATAAATTTGAAAAATAAAAACATTTTTCTTATCTTTATTTATAAAAAGATTTGGTCATTATTTCCCTTAACATAATTATTTTGAAGCAAAAAATCTTGTAAGTCTAAAATACCAGGCTCGAGGGGCTTGATTAAGTCCATAAAATCCTTTGGTAAGTTTAAAAACATGTTCAGGATGTTTTGTATCTTTAAAACTAGGAGTTTGTTCAACAAATACTTCCTATTGAACATACCCATTAAGGAAATCACATTTCACATCCATTTGAAAAAGTTTGAAATTGAAGAATGCTGCAAAGGAAAGTAGAATACGAATAGATTCAAGTCTAGATACTGGAGAATAGGCTTCTTCATAGTCTATTCCTTCTTATTGATTATAGCCTTTAGCAACCAATCTAGATTTATTTCTTACTATGATTCTTTTTTCATCGCATTTATTTCTAAAGACCCATTTCACTCCAATAACAGAAGTTTCCTTAGGCCTTTCAACCAAGGTTCAGACTTTATTCCTTTCGAATTCATTTAGCTCATCTTGCATAGATTTTATCCAATCATCATCACCTAAAGCTTCATCGTTGCTTTTTGGTTCTAATTGGGAAAGGAATACTAGATGTTCTACTTCATTTCTTAAGGAACTTCTAGTCCTTACAGGTTGATTTACATCACCAGTGATACTATCACTGGGATGATTCTTTAGAAACAACTGATTTGGGTTTTGCAAAACCTGCTCATCAACATAGGGTAGGAAATATTATGGGGTGAATGCTTCTAAAATATTTTATTGAACATTTTCCTTATCAGAAGGATCTTCTATCAAGGGTTTATAATCAGTTTTTGAAAACACATCCGAATATGTAGATTGAGGTTGTTTAAAAACAAAAGGATTAATTTCATTGAATTTAATATGTATTTTTTCTTCAATAGTACAAGTATTTTTATTGAAAACTATATAATCCTTAGAAGTTGTGGAGTATCCTAAGAAAATTCTTTCATCGGATTTTGGTGTGAATTTGTGTAAATTATCTTTAGTATTTAGAATGAATACCTTGCAACCAAAAACATTGAAGTAGGAAAGTCTAGGATTTCTACCATTCCATAACTCATAAAGAGTTTTATTAAGAAAATGTCTAATCAAAACACGATTTATAGTATAACAATAAGTAATTACAGCTTCAGCCCAAAAATGTTTGGTTATCGAATATTCACTCAACATGGTTCTTTTTATCTCTTTAAGAATTCTATTTCTTATTTCAACAACACCATTTTGTTAAGGTGTTCTGCGTGCTGAGAAGTTATGATTAATGCCTTTTCTACTAAAAATTTTTCAAAATCATAATTTTGAAATTCTCCTCCATGATCACTATGAATATTTATCAAAGGAAGGTTTTTCTCCTTTTTAACATGGGCTATAAATGTTTTGAAATAAGAAAAATCTTTTGATTTATTTTCTAGAAAATAGACCCATGTAAATCTAGTGTAATAATCAACTAGGATAAATACATAATATTTTCCACAAATGATTCCAATTTGTGTTGGTCAAGAAAGATCTATATGCGCAAACTGTAATGCATCAGTTTTTGATACTTCATCGATTGATTTAAAACTTTATTTATGTTGTTTTCTATATTGAAAAGGATCACAAACATTTGAAGAATCAAATCTAATCTCAGGTAGATCCTTAACAAGTCTTTTCTTAGAGAGTTTACATAGGTTCTTAAAGTTACAATGTCATAACCATCTATGCCACAACCAAGAATGGTCTTCTATTTCACTAAGGAAAGGTATATCTTGTCTCCTAAGGTCTTCTATGTTCATTTTGTATAAATTCTCTTACCTATGGGCAGAAAGAATAAACTCTTTCTTGGAATTGTGTACTAAGCACTTCTCATTCCTAAAATTCACAAGGTAACCTTCATCACATAATTGAATTATGCTAATGAGGTTATGCTTAAGACCCTTAACAAATAAAACATTTGAAATCAATGTTTTTTCAAGAAGAACAATGTTACCTATACCAATAATTTCTCCCTTAGAATTATCTCTGAAAGTTACCTTTCCTTATTTCATCTTGATAATATTTTCAAAGAAGTTTTTTTTATGAGTCATATGTCGGGAACATACACTATCCATGTACCAATTATTTATATTGGTACTTTCTTTGTTTTCCTAAAAATAAGAGAGTTAGACTTTCGGAACCCAAACTTTCTTGGATCTAGAAACTTCAGAAAGAAAAATTTTAGGTATCCACATTTTCTTAGAGAAATAAGCTTTATGAAAACTTAAATACTGGTTTTTGTTTAAGGAACAATTTTTTTCCCAATTCCCACCACACTAACACTTAGTGCAGAATGGAGCACTTTGAGGAACAAAATAATTGTCACGAAAAATCAGTTTTGAACCTGTATAACCAAAACCAGAATTATTCCTTAGGGGTCGAATTTGAGAATACATTTTATCAAAGTTTTCCTTCCCTAAGGTAAAATATAACAAACACTTCCTCAAGGAAAATATTTCTGAATTTAGTCTAATAACTAAGTTCTTATCTTCTAAAACATTATTTTTAGCACTATAGATAGACTCGAAAACATTTTTCTTAGAAATTACTTTTTCTAGATCCTTAAAAAGTTTATCCTTCTCAGAATTAACTTCCTCATGGTTTTTTGAAATACTTTCAAAATCATGGGTTTCCTTATCAAGATATTTAGAAAGATCTGATATTTCCTTAGTTAGAATATGAATTCTAGAATTTTCCTTATCAATCTTTTTCTTGACTTCAGAATTTTCATTCTCTAGGAGCTTAGAAAATCTAGAAACTTCTTCATAGGTAGGTAAAGTATTATCTTCATCAAAAGATAATTATTCATCCAAGGATTCGTAGTATTTACTATCACTATAGTTAGTATTCAAGGATACATTGTTTATGGATTCAGAATTGTGTATCTTAGCCATTAAACAGTGATTTTAAATAGGTAGCTTGGAAAGTAAACCAAGATTCTTCTATCCAGAAGATTTGTAATCTGAGGATTCATCAGAAGAGTCTCCACCACTAGCACTCCAAGTGTCATTAGCTTTCAAAACTTTGTTAGCTTTAGCTTTGTAGTACTTCTTTCTATTACTCTCATAATGCTTTTCCTTTCTATCTTTTCTCTTAATCATAGGACAATAAGGCCTTATATGTCCAGCTCTTTTTCATTCATAAAAAGTGACTTCAGAGTCTTTATTATCCTTTATTTCTTCGTGTATCTATACTGAAAGTATTTCTTCCCAACTATATTGTTTATCCTTTGAGTATTATTATCTAGTTCATTCTCATAATGTTAACTTTCACTTGATTCAGATAAAATAGTGACCTTTTTAGACTTCGATCTTGTAACTCTCTCACGAGTCTTGTCTTTTATATGATTAGAAGTAGTTGTAAAAGCAACACTTCCATTCCCATTATTCTTCTTAACATTGTCAGCATCTCTCTTCATTCTAGTCTTATGTTGAAGAGGAGTTCCAAAAATCTCATCAAGAGTAATCTGTGAGACTTTCCTATTCTCATCTATAGTTGTTCTCTTGGATTCCCACTCATTAGGCATGATGTCAGTAATATTGTCTAAAAGTGCCTCATCATCCAAACCTTTTTCACCCATGTATTGTAAGTTGTTGAAAATAGTCATAAATCTCTATTGTACCTTACATATGGGTTCTCCATAAGGAAAGAAAAAAATCATGATATTAAGCTCTGAGCATAGCTCTTCTAGTTTCAACAACTTTGGAAGTACCAAAATGTGTAACTTCAAGCTTCTTCTAAATACAAATTGCTGCTTCACAAGAAGAAATTTGGCTATATATATTCCTGGTCATAGAACAAAGCAAAGTATTTCTTACCTTATATTTTAGTTGATATTCATTCTTTTATTGGTTGGTGAAAATACTAACTTCCTAGTCAGGGATTTTATAACCTTCAATAAGCATGAAAAAATTGTCTACTCTAGTATTGATAACAAAAGTCTTCATGTGATCTATCCAATATTCATAATCATTCCCATCAAAAATAGGTGGTCTAGTAGGATTCAGGTTGTCTATGGAACCAACATTCATTCCTGTTATCTTAAAAGAAATATTTCCACAACAAACTTTTTTAATAGTAAAAATTAGTGAACAAGTAAAATTTCCCTAAGCAAGGAAAATATTATGAACAATGAAAACTTTAGAAAGAAAACTTATATGTGAATATAAGTATTTCAGATACCTCCTCTGATACCAATTGTAGGATCAAAATAATACTGATTATAGTATTGGAATAATGATGTAGATTCTCAATATACAAGAGGGGGGTAAATTGTATACTTTCAAAAAATCATTTGGAACTTTTAAAGTTGGTTAGAAACCTTTCTATTTTTTAATAAAGTTAAACAAGGTAAATTCACAAAACCTATATGTTCTATAAAATTTCTTGATTATGGAAACGTGGTTCCAGAAATGAAACTTAACAAAAGTTTAAAAAAACAAAGATTCTACCTTAAAGCATATAGAATCTTATAAATCAGAGTACAAGTACAAGAAATTATAAAACAGTTATACTTTCCACAACAACCAAAATGTAGTAGAAAACGTGAAACAATTCAAGTAACAAGTAGTAAATCTTTTAACCCAAATAGAATGGTATCCAACAACCTTGGATAAAGGTCCCTTGATTTATACTTTCATGAAATTCTGTCTTACCCACACCAAGGTAAGACCTCGATACGAATATCGGAGTCTGTCTTGCTATCCCTGTAAGCCCTCGAACTTCAAGATAGTTAGCACCTCTGTATTTCTATCCCCAGAAGCCCTCAAATGTACTCAGCAACATTCAGAGTTGCACGAAGAAATTCTGAACAATATGTTCAGTACACACAAAGCATAAAATTCTCTCTCTATATAGAAATCACTTCAGAATCATGTAGTCTCTAGATTTATCAACTTGTAATGAGCTCGTTCAGATGAGCTCATATTTATAGGCGCGGCATCAACGGTCGGTTCCCTCCTCCAATGGTCATATTTTTTCTTCAATTTCGGAGGGACCTATACATGTGTCACTCAATTAACGATTAGTTAGTAACTGAATTCATGAAATCATTTTATAACTTAAATAGGAGGAAGTAAAAATATGGTTGCTCAACCAAATTCATTTTTCGGAGTCTAAGGAAAAAATAGAATTCAGAATCTAAGAAAGTTAACCTTCGAAGTCTAAATTATAAGGATATTCGGATTCTGTTTCTCATGAATTTGGAATCATAATTCTAAAGAATTTAGATCCTAAACTTAGAATGTTCAAAGTCTAAACTTAGAAAGTTTGGAGTCTGAATTTAGAGAATTCGGAGTCTGAACTCAGAAATTTCGGAGTCTGAGTCCAGAAAGTTCGAAGTCTGAATTCATAGAATTCGGAGTCTGAACTCAGAGAATTCAGAGTATGAACTCAGATAGTTCAGATTCTGATTTCAAAGAATTTGGAGTCTAAACTTAGAAATTTTAGAGTCTGAATTCATAAATTTCAGAGTCTGAATTCAGAGAATTTGGAGTCTGAATTCAGAGAATTCGGAATCTGAACTCAGATAGTTCGGAGTCTGATTTCCGAGAATTCTGAGTCTGAACTTAGAAAGTTCGGAGTCTAAATTCAAAATGTTCAGAGTCTAAATTCAGATAATTCAGAACCTGAATTCGGATCCTGAAAATAGAGTTCTCTATATTTATATAATTCCAAGATTTTAGATGAGAAACCGAATTTTATGCTTAGAAGTAAAAATGAGTTAGATGAAAACATGGTAAGGATAAATTTAATTGGGGAAGAAATATTTTCCTTATTAAGTGAAATATTAAGGAAAATGAAATTTTCCTAAAGATAGGGTTTTAATGATTTTCAAAACATAAAGGAATGGTAGAGTCATAAGGAAACATTATTGACTCAACAAACTCCCCAACAATGAAGGAATGGAAAAGTCATCATGAAACCTTATTGACTCAACACTTATTTTAAAACTAAATTTTGACACATTTATAAATTCTTTTTGAAAAATTAAAATTAATTTTTAAATGTTGAATTTAAACTTATTTTAGGGTGAAATTTTTATAGTTTTTTAAACATATTGATTTTTCAGTGAATAGTTGAAAATACCATTTTTTATAAAACTGTGAATTTATTTATTTTAAAAGTATAATTGTGATTTAATGATCTAAATGTTAATTAAGAACTATTTATTTAAAAATAATCTAATTCATTTAATTTTAATTATATTTATATCTTTATTTTGTATAGGTGCATTTTTTGTCTTAAAAATATATTTTTCAATAAAATTGTATTTCATTGGGTTTTGAGGAATTAATTTTAAATTAAATTATGAAAATTATTTGTTTTAAATATTGAAAAATTTATTCCAAATTTGGAATCATGATGTCAAAATTTAGTAAATATACTCGTTCTATTATTCTCTAATATGAATAGTAACTTTGATAAATTTTTATTACCACCTTAAAGGGAAATTATGTAATTAAGGGTAAATAATAATATTATAAGGACTATACAATTACCTTAACACTTGTCTAAATTTATAGTATAATTTATTTTCAACCATTAACAAATAATTTTAGTTTTTTAGTTTTTTAATGGACACTATTCCATGAAAATGACTTTGATATTATTTAAATAAAAGAAAATCATAAAATGTCACTTTCTTTGTCTTAAACATCTCTTATGTGTCCACATGAGGAAAAAGGTAAGTTATGAATGAATATAAGTAAAAATATTGAACTTAATAAACTTATATTCAGGAAATAAATTTATTTATGGTTTTTGCAGAGCATTTTGATGAAGTTATGGTATTTATAATATTTTATATAAAGAAAATAAAACAATGTCACATTTATATTTTAATAACTATATTAATTTTAATATAATGTTATTCAGAATATATCATAGACTATAGATGTCCTTTTGAAATATAAAATATTTATCTACATCATTTTTTTATTTTCAATTTTCAGTGAAGAAATAATTAGCTTAAATAATTATACAATGATAATGCATTAATTATTTTAGTAATTAAACAATCAAATAAGTGATATTAAAAATGATAAAATAAATATAATTTGAAATTATTATGGTGATACAAGAATTTTAAAAATTATTATGACATATTAGAGATGTATTAAATATTTTTATCTAAGTTATCTTGTTTTCTTTATTTCTTTAAGTCCAATGTAATTAATGGTGTCAAAATTAACACTAATGATATTTTATCATAATAATATTTTATTAAATTATTTAAAATTCATTAAAAAAATTAAAAATTAAAAATTTATTATTTTTTTGTCTACAATATCATAAATTGTTCATTTATGTTCCAATTTCCATTTTTTATGTAAAAAATTTCTCGTTATAACATTAAATAAATATTTACCATAATTAAAATTTAAAAAAGTTAATTAAGGTCAACTAGAATGATAACTTTCAAAATAAACACAAAACATGAATAAATTTTATTGGATGATGATATTACAGCCTATTAACATCTCATATTCAAATCCATGTCTATTTAGTGAAATTTGGATAGAAAATGAATTTATTATAATTTAATATTTTGATGATTACTAAGGGTTCCCCTAACATCAATTATAAAAGGTCACTCATTCCTTCAACTCATTTCACCACATTGAGCCTTCTATCTCTACCATCCTATGAAAAATTATCTTATGCAATTCCGTATAAAAAATTTTGGGGTAATCTTCTTCTATAAAGACCAACCCTAGTGTCCTTAAGAAGATATCAAAAGGATGTCTGTCGAAGAAGAGGTAACCGTATTTACTGACTCTTTAAAGTTTATTTATTCTTCAACATCCAATTATTGTGTTTTATCCATAAAAAAGTAACAAATATAGTATAATATTTATTCTTAGTTGTTTTTATTATTATTTTAAAACCATATTACTCTTTTTATCCATCCTACAAACAAACAAAATCATTGAGTGTGTGTGCATATGACATACCGTCTCTAGGACATTGTGTAATTTGTTTTTCATCACCACTATACATGGATGTGTATAATGATGAAAATAATATATATATAATAAAATTATGACATAATATTTATTATGGAAAAATTAATATACTTTCCAATTCCTTACCCTTTCTTCGTTAACCAAATGAAACTTTCACTCATGCGTATGTACAATCTACCATCTCCACGACACTAAGCGATTCATTTTCCATATTAACTATTCAAGAATGATTATAAAAATATACATAATTAATAAATATGATATACCTCAATATAATTATGGATATGACATAACTATGTCCTATGAATAAGATCCAAGATTTATATGATAAAAAATGCATAGGAAAATGAAGTATTTAACACCAGAAAAAAGTGTAATGATGAAATATTGTTGAGAAATGGGTGATAAAAGGATATAGTAAGATCATATATGATATATTAAATTTTAATATGATTTTGGTATGAATTAATAACATGTTTAAAACCCCTATAAAATATATTAAAGCATTTATAACCAAAATAGAGCGTGAGGTAATGATTTTGTCTCAATTTATATTCCATTAAGACTTATGTGTTATTATAATCCCATTAAATTTTATGTGGTTTTTAGAGTGCCCATTGATTTATTTATGATCATAATTCATTGAATATTTAATTAAATATCCATATATATTGTATCATGAATATGAATTTTTCCTAAACTATGTACCATTTTTACATACGACATTTTCTACGAAGGTTATTTGATTAACAGGGGAAATAATGTTAAATCCATATCTTTTAATCAATATAGATATTTTTTGATAATGAATATTGATTCATTATTTAAATTGATAATTTCAATATTTGAGGAATTATTTGGACATGCATATATTGGTGAGGGCTATTTATAGATAGAAATTCGATGCATTGATTGTCTCATGGGATCCAAAGGTTGCACAAATTAAATGGGGTTTTCCCATAAAGATTAAACTATCTTGTAAAAGGCCATAATGGTAAAGGTACCATGATACCTGAGATCATGTCATCTAATAATTAATCATTTCATTCATTAATATATCATTCAATATCATCCGTGATATTTTCACTATGATATTATCCATGGATTCAGATTGTTCTCATGTTATTGATTAAATGGAATTTTTTTCCTATAATTTACATTTCCATAATGATTACACCTTATCCTATTATGATTGAAATTTTTTTGATTAAATGAAATATATTTTATTTATATATACCTTTTCATATTTTTTATGATTAATTTAACATTTATTAAGGAAACCTTTCATTGTATCTAACCCTTATTGAGAATTTGAGCTCACATTTTTTTGTTTCCTTTCCCAAGTTTATGAAGAAGAAATATTTGAATAAGTTCAAAATTACATTAATTTTTTTAATTATAAATTTAATGAGGGAACCATATATGTATCTAGTTATCCCAGACTAATAAACTGGTCAATTTTTAGTGATGTGATATCTTGTATCTATGACATTTTAATAATATAAGGCACTGACTCTAGGTTAATGGGGTCGGGTTTGTTACAAAAAATCATCTTTGTCCTATAAAAATGATATTTGTAGACCACAACACACATATTTAATAAAATTATCATAGTATACCCTGATCTAATCACAAAAAGGAAATCCAATAACCCATTGATGTGATAAATATTCTAAGTACATTATTACATAATGAAATCAGAAGTATAAACAATATTTTATAAGAATAGTCATCGTGTATAAATCAAATTTATACATTGAGTGGTGATCAAAGTAACATATGATAATGTTTATTCTAGGGAACCAACCCAAACAAAATCCTCCTCAATATCTAGTTACCACAACTAATGGAATGAGAGTTATCCTAAAAATACCACTGAACCCATGATATGTGATAGTCATTATGAACATGATCTATATAGGGTAGAAGAAACAAAAATTATTCTACATTATGAACTCACAATAACACATGATATAGTCCAATTAACCCAAAATAAATATCTCTAACCCTAAAAATATATCATATCCATGATAAGGAGAAACTTTCAAAAACATGAGATCACTAACATCAAACTATAAATGTCTCATCCTCTAATATATATATGATTTCTAATAATCTGATATAGCCTTTATCCCCTCTCAAATAAAATTAAATTTCTCAATAAATCTCTATACTAAATTAGTTCCAATGATCACCAATTACACAAGTCTAATTAAAAATATAATTGATCTATATGGCTACTCATACAATGCCTGAAATAGTGCAATTCCAAAAGATGAGAGATACAAATTAATATACGTAAACTCAACCAAAGGAAAAAAATTCACCCAAAAATATATAAAATCAATAGCACATTCACACAACATATCATCTAATGTGTATATAATTCTCAATATTTACCAGCATTTATAAGGGTGAAATTACATTAGAAGTTATAATTAAGAGACAAAGTCATTCTAAAGTCCCATCCTTTCTCTCATGTTAGA
The DNA here is from genome assembly GCA_963277665.1 of Viscum album. Lineage (NCBI taxonomy): Eukaryota > Viridiplantae > Streptophyta > Magnoliopsida > Santalales > Viscaceae > Viscum > Viscum album. Next base: position 2,054,663,602 of record OY728157.1, on the reverse strand, counting down.
GAGTGGATCATGATAAGAAATTATTATCCCAAAAAATCCATGAAGCCTCGCCACTTATTCCATATAAAGCCTCACCAAAATATCTACTACACATGAATCCTTGATCACCATGACATGATACAAATTAATTAGTAAATCCACAAGAACCTAAATGAAATATCCCCCCCCACACAATTCTTGAGGAAATCCTTTCACAAAATCTATCAATATATCATCCCTTTTTTACTGAGTAACCTCTAAAGGCTATAATATATTACTAGGAACTTGATACTTTTTTCACATATAGACATTATAATAATTGAGATAAACATTGAATTCTTGAAAACAAAGTCACTAAAATTATTCCCTCAAGGAATGAAACATTATGAAAATATCAGGATTCAATGTTAGAGGTGAGCTATGAAGGTCATATAGAATTCCCTAGCATATTAGTCACATAAAAAATAACATCCCTACATAGAGAACCCAATTATCACCTTCCCTGATACATCCCTCAATGTCATCAACATGAATCATAAAATCTCTCCATTCTACCATATTTAGATCTCAAAAATGATATTCCACAAGATGATAAAACAAAGGAGAGTTCACTAACATCTAACACATAAAAAATGTATCACTGATCACCTATATGCATAAATAAAAATCTAAAAGATCTTACACTATCCTCCACTCATCTTCATCTTAATAAGTTACATACTCATATATCTTCTTAATTAATGTATTATCTACAACATTTCCTTTATATATAGTACAAGAGATATTGAATTTATCATTTTCAATAACTCCACCAATATCCACTAACATATATTACAATCTTGAAAAGAGAAGTTACACTGTAGACACTTGTGATATGTGAAGACTACAAAGGACTCCCTAATAAGGTAATTCCACTAATTAATCAATTAAAATTATGTTGTTGTAAGATCAAGAACATGAGTATAATAATTATATTCATAAGGACATAAGTGAATAGACCAATAAGATACCATTTCAAACTATTTCATTGACACACAACCCAGAACAAGATATGGAGATTCAAAATAGAACTAATATACGAGTCCATAGGTAAGAAATTTATAGGACCACCAAAAAGGTTCTCTTTTAGGTGTTCAAACATTATCGGGCACTGATATGTCTACCTAAAGGCATGGTTCTTCTTGGTAAAATATATAAAATGTAATAAAATATAAGATAAGTTTAATAAAAAACTTATATAATATCTTATAAGTCTAAGGAAACTACAAAACCCTATGATGTACTTGGGGGATACCCAAGAAACATTCACCTCAATCTTAGAGTAATTGATAGTTTTACCTTACTGGGAAATGAAATATCCAAGTATATATACCTCACACATCCTAAACATTCATTTGGATAGTTTACCATAAAACTTATGTCATTTAAGGGTTTAAAAAATAATCCATAAATGATTTGTGTTCTTTTCATATGTACTAAAATTATCTAACATATAATCCATAAAAATCAACATAAAATATTACAAAAGTATATAAAACACCTAATTTATCAACCCCATGAATACTATTGATGTATTAATAACTCTTTAGGGAATGAATATAGAAAAAAATCCCATAGAAATACATAAATGTGGTATTTTAAATTTCATCCTCCTTCAAAATTATTTGATGATTTATTGAAATCAATTTAATCCTCCAGAACCAAATCAACCCATTAAAAATCCAAAAATCCATGGATGTGGGTAGTATTTCTTCACCATAACTTGGTTTAACCCTTGGTAATTTATAAACATTAAAAAAAACAATCTTGCTTATTTAAAAAAAACACTAGAATTACTAATGAAGATATACTTGGGTAAATAAATTTATTATATAATATATTATTAATTTGAATCATCAAATCTGAAAACATATAATGATTTTCCCACTATGGGTACATAAAATATGAGAGATTAGGGGTTTCAATTGTATCCCAATCATTATCTCACATTAAGGGGGTATTATTTGTTCCCTCTTTAGAGAACTTTTCTTGTGAATCCTACATAACTTTCAAAAACTCCTCTATTCACATATTAATTGAATCTAACATTATCCTATACAATATAATCTTTATGATATATATATATGTAAAAAATTATCTTTATGAGTCATTTGAAAAGGACCCACAAAAACACATAAAATTAAATCTGTGGAGGATAATTTAATTCAATTCCTTTAAAATATATCCTTCTAGTAAACATACATAACTATTGAATTAAAGGAAATGATCACAATAAAATATATATATACATGTTAAATCGCAAGAATAACTAATATTTACAAGGTTCACAATTAATAATTACTAGCAACATCATTGAAATGATCTCATAAAACCCATGATCACACAATATACCAATCATCATTAATGAAAATTGAGTTAGGATTATCATTTAACTCATGATATAAAATGTGTCTCCTAAATATTGTAATTTTCTCATAGAAAATAAAAACTGAGTTAAAAATATAAATAGATAATTTTACAAAAATATAATTCCATCAAGTTGTTGTTGCAATTATTACTCTTTCTCTTATCCTTATTCTCTTTCTTTTCATTTTCTTACTATATACTATTCTATGTGCATACCTATTTCACATAAACTATTTTTTTCACTTTCTATTATCTTCTTATTCTATAAAATTAAAAACTAGTAAGAATCTCACTCTTCAACCAAATTTGAATTTCAAAATTAATATTCAAAAAAATAACTTCCATTCATATAATACTAATGTGTTTCAAGAATTTTGATTACTCAAGTCATTATATCCATAGTAAAATGTAATATGGGGACTTTGAGATCTTTATTCAATATTCCTACATGGAACTAATTAAGATACATAATCAATGTACTTGAATTTTGGAAAATCTTCATCATAATGAGATATCTGGTTTCACCATGACATATTTTAATCCATTTTAGTTCAAATGTTCTGAGAATATTTATAACTACTTTTAAAACACCCATTTTAATTAGACTACGACGTATATAGATTCTATTTCAATAAAAAATACAATTTACTAATCTTTATTCCATGGAATAGCCATCCAAATTTTGGTTTTATAGACACTCTAACCACTTCAAAAAACACATTTTACCACCATGGGTGTAAGAATATTGATGTTTTCAATTCGTATCTGAATTGATTAATTACATGGGCTATAATATAGTTGATGTTGTTTTGGTTCCAAGAAATATATCATGAGTACCTCACCATTTCCACTACCAATTTCATCATCCATACCTTTTTTCACTTATTTTTTCACTAACCTCAAGTGTTTCTATTCTTGGTCCATGATACATCTCCATAGAATAGTGAGAATCTCTATTTACATAAGAAAATTTTCAAACCAAAATTCCCTTCTTAACACCCATTTTCAAGATCTAATTCTCATTTTTCACCATGAAAAGCTCTATGGAATGTTCTCCATAGAAATATGGCATCATTGGGACTTATCATAAAGTCCACAAAATAAAAAATTCTTAATTATAAATAATTTACACCATTTTTCTTCCCAGGATAGCACCATGACCATTTTGGAACTAGACATGGAATAATTAAGTCACCAAAACATTATTATTCTCCAATAACACCTCAAAACTTATTCCAATCAATTCTAATAAATATCAAACCTAAGATTTTTCTACACCTCATTTAAATGATATTAATCAACTAATATTGAATGTGATTTAAATAATAATATAATATAAAATCAAAATCCAACAAAAAAACATTAATTTTTACCCACATGATATTTATTTCATAAAATCATTATTAAAAAAAATATCATCCTATGGTTCATTTATAATCTTAATAACTTATGGTCTTCAAAAATTTTCCTTTAACATGGCCTAAAAAACTCCCCCTTGGGACATTTTATGAGTTATAAAATTTCTTAGAATATTATTGAACATTGAAAATAAATCACCCATTCAACTGAGCAATGAATTATCACTCAACCATTATAATACCATGTGATTGGACATGGTGTAAGAAAATATAATGATGAATAATACTATAAAAACTATCTATTTAGGTAACTTACTTCCACTCCAACCAGAGCTTCTTTCAAAACTTTTAGATTCACAACTCTTCTAAATTTTTATGGTATGTATTCAACAAAAATTACCTATGAAAATACTTAGAAAAACATTATAATAGTTCACACACTTCACCAAAACACACACACACACACACACTAAATTCAAATATTTTTACTTTTAAATAGACCCGTAAATATTATCACCCCCTTGAAAAACATATTCATTGAAATTATATTGTTTTATTCCCAATTTAAAAACAAAAACCCAAATATATGAAGAGAATACATATAATATTTATGCACTATCCTTGAATGGATTGAGGTTGAACTTCCATCATCTACATTTTTTTAAATAAATCATTCAATACTGATTTAGTGAAACAACATGATACTGACTCTTTGTATTGTGAAAATTTGAGCTTCATCACACATTTCTCCACCAACTCTTTGATAAAGTGATATTTGATATCAATATTCCCTAATTAGGAATGCTTAAATGGATTTATCAATAGTTTAATGGTCCTTTTATTTTCATATCACCATAGTAGTGAGAATTTACATCCACTTTAAGGTCCTCCAATTAATTCTTCATCTACATCATTTGGTTTGTCACTTAATTTTCAATAGAATACTTGTTGGGAAAAAATCACTCAAGGCATCATTGAAGCATTTTTTAGTTGATTGTGTTTGTTGACAAAGTGCGCCTTCATGTTGTGTTTGTTGACAGAGCAGACCATGATGTATGAGTGTGTTGACAAATGGGGTTTACATGGTGATTTTTTGAGTTCAAGGGATGCTTTCAAGAATCCATGATTGATTGAAGAACCTTGATAAATTAATGGACGATCTGAAGGCGGTACAAAAAGAGCAGATACAAGGTGGCGCCATTTTCCAATGTTTGCCAAATTTTTGGGCCTAAAAATCAGAAAATGGGGAGATATGTTTTTGGAAAAGGGTGTGGCGTAAAAAAGGAAAGAGGATCATGAAAAATTAAGTGTGGCACAAAAAATTAGCGGGATGTGCGAAAAAAATATAGTGGCGTGTGAAAAATCAGCGGGTTGTGCGGAATATTTTCCTGGTGCATGAAAAAGAAAAGTGATGCGTGAAATAGTGGAATGAAGTTTTTCTCACAAGATGTGTTTCAAGATATGAAGCTCGAAAATTGTAAATGGCATGAGGTGCGTGAAATATTGGAGGAGTGCGCAAAAAATGGTGTTTCGCGGAAGATTTGTTTTTCATGCTCAAGGTCGATTATGCGCTCAAGGGGGGTTTTTTGCACAGGGTCGATTTTGCCTATAAATATGAAGTGACCCCCATCCATTCGGTGAAGCTCAAGACATAGAGAATATCTAAGCTCTAGCACGCGAAATTGGAGTGCACGGGTGAGTTTTGCGAAAATATGACTGTTGTGTGAAAATTGAATTTCGCGCAAAAGCGGAGAATTTCACACAAGGCAGTGTAGAGGCTGCGCGTAAAAGCTATTGCATGTAAAATAATTTGTTGCATGTAAAAGTAGTGTTGCATGAAAAAGGGGTGTTGTGCGAAAAGTGAATTTTGCGCAAAAGCATGGAATTACCGCAAGGCACAGTAAAGGCTGCACGTAAAAATTGGGGTTGCCTGGTACACTCGGTGCAAAGTGAGATTCATCTGCGGTTGAAAGTTGAATATCAACAGAGCATCTATCAATAGTTAAAGATGCATATTTCATTAGTGATAATGAATAGAACTACTGGTCTATAAACTATGAGTGGATCTTCTGAAGAAGCAGTGTACACACTTCAGTTGAGAGAGCAGTGAGCTTTTATATTATGAGTGGTTGTAAACCAGGAGGGATAGTGAGTCCGCTTCGAACTTGTAAACAGCAGTGCACTTATAGTGGATTTGGTACATCGGCACATTACTGGTGTATTCTCCTTGGACGTAGCCCAGTGAGGGCGAACCAAGTAAAAATCTTTGTGTCCTGTGCATGATTTAATTTCTATCTATACATTGCTACGGGAAAGCGAGATAAAATAGTTTTGCTTAACAACGAAACAAGATCATTAAGGGCATCTTTCATACCCTGATTCACCCCCCCCCCCCTCTCAGAGTATCTAACCTAGTGGACCTAACAATTGGTATCATAGGGAAAGGTTGATATCAGTTTCTCTCTCAGATAGAGGTCATCAATCATAAAGGAATTCCAATCTTCAATGGGAACAATTTTCAATTATGGAATAATCGGATGCAACACTACTTCCTATATTTAGGAATGGATGTGTTTACAGTAGCAATACACAGTATCACAGCTGATATTAATAGTGGTGCATTATCAAAAGCTGAGCGAAGAGAATTGGATGCTGACGCAAAGGGAATCAATGCTTTAGGGGGAGCCCTATGTAACGTCCCAGGCCTAGGTGCCACTCAACGGGTGCCCCGAACCCGGTTCGCCACGTGACCTCAAGCACATTTCCCCAAACACCATAGGTTTCCAAATAGCAGCGATGGCCCAGGACTGATAGTGGGGAAACTATGCCCTCATTTGTCAAAGTGTAGCGTAGTGGAATGAAATATAAAACATACAACAACAGCGGAAACAATAAACCATACACATTTAAAATGAACAACTGCAGTAAAAAGATAAAAAACAGTTATATAGATAATGATGCAACATGTCTCAAGTTCTAAGAAAACAACCAGAGCATGTTACACAGCAATACAATACGATACAATAGAAAGTTAAGGTACAACAGAACGAAACAAAACAGCCGGCAGCATCGCGAGCCTAAGCTCGGTCCCATCTCCCCTACTCCTTAGCAAAAATCATGTACCTGTATAGGGACCCTTCCCCTTATCCACACCTACAGTAACATAGTCTTTTTGGGCCAAATACATGACCCAAATAGGGTGTGAGAAATAAATCCTAGTAGGCACCCACCAAAGGCTCATGCCCAACTGTGTGAAAAATATGCAACAAAAGTGTGCAGTAGAAAAATGCAATAAACTAAGCAGTACTCAAAATTAACTAACTTACCAGTTATATTGCCATTTTGTTATTCATTTTAACCGTTTTATTTAATAACATTTTGTGCTCAACAGAACCAAGCCCTCAGGCCAATCACAATTATGACCTCAGGCTAATATAGCAAAACCACACCTTCAGGATTTCCCTTAGGCTATACAGTACCTTGCCCTCAGGCCTTGCCCATAGGCGGAATAGAATGTTTCCCTCAGGCGGAATAGTACCTTTCTTTGAGTCCTATCCCTCAGGCGTAACAGAATCTTTCCCTCAGGCTTTGCCCTCAGTTGAATGTACCCATGCCCTCAGGATAATATAATACATACATATCCATGACCTCAGGCTAAAAAGAACACTTCCCTCAGGTGTAAGTAACATAGCCGAGCCCAAAGAATAAACATAAAATTATATATAATTCCTCTCAAGGAAAAAGTAATGCACAATATAAACATGGCATACCCTCGGGTATCCTGGACAAACGGTTAAACAGAGGAACACACCCCGGGGGTGATCCTGGATCCAAGCAGTGATCCCAAACAGCAGTTTATTATCACATTTAATTACCTATACAATTCTAGGTATTTATACAACCAAGGTCTCATCCATACGACACCCCAACATGGGTTCTTGGAATAATGGTACACAAAAACACACAACAGTTGGAATTTTAAACACCAATCCACCTACCTTAAACACCCCTGAATGGTATACGTGAACGTCGCTTCTAGAAACGCCCAAAGATGACGTAGATCTGGGATAGAAGAAATCCCTTTTCAAACTCAAATAACTTCCCTTAGAGGAATAATTGGCAAGAATTTCTTAAGGAGAGTGGAGGACTTACCCGTGCGGTTCCAATGAGATCGTCAGAGGCAAAAACGGATTCCCGACACTCGATTTGGAGGTCCTCGAAGGTCTGGCCTCCTCTCCTGACTCCTTCCTCCTGTTATAAGACAATACTATAAACAGGGTTGGCTACTTCCTATTTAAGAGAAAAAAACAAACTACACAGCGTGTACTATTGACTAAACAGCATGTACTTTCATCATTTAATTGTTCCTCTGGCGACACCGTCGCACTGTTCATCTGTCGACATGAGTACACAGCATGTATTCATGATTACACAGTGTGTACTGTCGCTCGGCTAGCGGCTGCTTCCACCGCCTTACTATTTGCCTTCCGACTGACTACACGGCGTGTAAATATCCACTATACGGCATGTAGTCAGTTTTTACACCCATCATTGTTAGTATGGCTACACACCCTGTGCACTCATCCCACACAGAAAAAGTACACGGCGTGTGGAAAACTACACGGCGTGTAGTCCCAAAATTTAGGATTTTACCCCATTTTCCTTATTTCTCAAAAACACTTAAGGAAAAGAGAAAATAAGAAACCCATACCTCAAAAAAAGAAATGGGTTCTTACAAACTTCTCCCCTTAAAGAAATTCATCCCCAAATTTCCCTTCCAAGGGTGGCGAAGATAAAGCTCAGAACAGCTCTGGCCACTGAGCACGTATGTCGGTCTCCCGCTCCCAGGTTTCATCCTGCACTCGACCATGCTTCCATAGCACCCGTATGAGAGGAACTGACTGGACTCGGAGAACCTTTGTGCTCCTATCCATGATACGAATCAGATGCTCCTCAAAGGACTCATCTATCTGAAGCTCAACCTCCTCTGGCTAAAAGACGTGAGATGGGTCTGAATGATAGCGGTGCAATTGAGATACATGGAAGATGTCGTGCATGGCCCGGTACCTCTGCGGTAACTGCAACCGATAGGCAACCATCCCGACTCTCTCCAGAATCTCAAATGGCCCCACATACCTCGGTGAAAGTTTACCCTGTCTCCTGATCCGTATGTGTCTCAACCTCAGTGAAACACATAAGAAAACATGATCCCTGACCATGAACTCCAAAGGTCTTCTGTGGCGATTAGCATAATATTTGTGATGAGACTGTGTGGTATTCATCCTCTTCTGAATCAACTGGACCTTCTCAGAAGTCTCCTGCACAAGTCATGGTCCCAGTAAAGCTGCCTCACCTACCTCTAACCAGCACAAGGGTGATCGGAATGGCCTACCATATAAATCCTCGTAAGGTGCCATCTCAATAGTTTCCTAAAAACTATTATTATAGGAAAACTCGACTAGGGGTATGTACTTCTCTCAAGATCCCCCAAAGTCTAGGATGCATGCACACAGCATGTCCTCAAGCACCTGTATCGTACGCTCTAACTGGCCATCATTCTGAGAGTGGTAAGTTGTGCTCAGAGCACCTGTGTACCCAGTGCCCTCTGAAAACTCTGCCAAAAATGAGACGTAAAATGGGTTTCCCTATCCAAAATGATAGAAATAGGAACCCCATGAAGACTCACGATCTCTCGGATATACAACTTTCCGAGCCTTTCAACATCGAAGGTCTCCTTGATCGGAAAAAATTGAGCTACCTTCGTGAGTCTATCCAAAACAACCCACACGACACTATTGCCTTGAGGTGACCTCGGAAACCCAGTCGCGAAGTCCATTGCGACGTCATCTCATTTACACTCCAGGATGGGTAACTGCTGTAACAGTCCGGCTGGCCTCTGATGCTCCGCCTTCACCTGCTGATAGGTGGAACATCTCGTAACAAAACTAGTTATCTCTCTCTTCATACCCGGCCACCAGTACTGATGTCTCATGTCACGGTACATCTTGGTAACCCCGGGATGAAATGCCCAAGTTGAAGCATGAAACTCCCACATCAACTCCTCATGTATATCCCCTGGAACCCACACTCATCCATGAAAACGCAGAATTTCATCATCGCCTATTGTCCAACCAGGATGAGGGTCCTCACTTTCCACTGACTCCTATAGAACTAGTCCTTCTGAATCAGATAGTTGTCTCATCATCACTCTGTCCAGGAGGGTGTAACTCATAGCTAAAGAAGAAAGATAGGTCTGCCCCTGACTGTCATGCACCTCCAAATGCATCTCGGAGAACAAAGTCATAAGCTGCCACACACCACCGGCCTCCTGCACTGCCTGTATCTAAGTCCTCCTGCTCAGTGCATCAGCTACTGAATTACCATTACCATGCGTATAGGCAAGCTCAAAGTCGAAGGACTGAATGTATTTGATCCACCTTCATTGTCTCGGGTTCAATTCACGCTGAGTAAAGATGTACTTGAGACTTTTATGGTTGGTGAAAACCACAAAATGTTCTCCCAAGTGATAATGTCTCCAACAGCACAACGCATGAACAACTGCAGCCAACTCGAGATCATGCGTCGGGTAATTCCTCTCATGTGGCCTCAAATGCTGAGAACCGTACGCAACAACTCGGTCGCCTTGCATCAACACTGCTCCCAGCCCAATATCCGAAGCATCACAGTAAACTGTATAGCTCTTCCCTTGCTCTGGAATTATCAGGACTGGTGCTGATGTCAACCTTCCTTTCAAGTCCTGAATGGTTATCTCGCAAGCTTCCAACCAAACGAACTTCACACCCTTCTTATTCAGACCTGTCAATGGTGCTTCTAAGCGGGAGAATTCTTGTATGAAGCATCTGTAGTAACCAGCCAGCCCTAAGAAACTCCATATCTTAAACAAGTTCTTAGGCTGCTCCCAGGAAACTACTGCTCTCACCTTCTCTGGGTCTACTGCGACTCCTGCCTCTGAGATGATATGACCCAGGAAGTGAATTTGTCCCATCCAAAAGTGGCACTTTGAGAGCTTAACATATAGCTTATTATCTCTCAGTGTACTCAGTACGATCTCAAGATGGGTGGCATGGTCGTGCCGAGTGTGAGAGTACACCAAGATGTCATCCACGAATACTACCACAAAAGAATCCAGGTAAGGATGAAACACACGATTCATCAGATCCATGAAAACTGTTGGCATGTTCGTGAGTCCAAACAGCATAACCAAGTACTCATACAGACCATATCTGCTCCAAAAAGCTGTAAGTGGTATATCTGACGGTCTCTCGCACAGTTGATGATATCCTGACCTCAATTCAATCTTCGAGAACACTCGTGCTCCACTAAGTTGATCAAAAAGATCATTAATCCTCAGGAAGGGATATCGGTTCTTAACCATCAATTGGTTTAGCTTTTGATAATCCACACAAAGTCTGAGGGAACCGTCTGCCTTCTTCGCAAAGATGACCAGCGAACCCCAAGGAGAAGTACTGGGTCAGATAAAACCATTTTCCTGTAACTCCTCTAACTACCTCTTAATCTCTTGCAACTCTGGTGTAGTCATCCAAAAAGGAGGAATGGACACCGGTGCTGCTCCTGGAACAAGCTCAATAGAGAAATCCACCTCACGCTCTGGAGGTAGACCCAAAATCATCAGGGAAGACATCCCTAAAACGATCAACCACTGGAGGTAAATCCATCTGGAAAGTCCCTTGATCATCCAGATATAAACTCGCAATCTAGGTTGTGACTCCACTTTGCCCATGATGCTCTGGCCCTTCTCGACTTGCCTAAACATCCCACTCGCCCTTGTATAGAAACTCTCTGCCCTCTAGTGACGTAAAACTCACCCTGCGATGATAGAAATCCACAAAGGCTCAAAAGGAAACCAACCAGTCCATCCCATGAATGACATCATAAGTTGTTATCTCTAAGACATAGGGGTCCTGTAGAAAGTGAAACCCGCTAACCTCAAGTGGGAACTCCTTACACTGACGCACACACGTTGTTCTTATTCCCAATGGATTTTATAGCATCACAGCAGTAGAAGAAGAATAAACACAGAGCCCAAGGCTCTCCACAACAGACACAGATATGAAACTATGTGTAGAACCCGTATTGAAAAGTACAGAAGATAAGACAGAAGCTACTAGAATAGTACATCTGACAGTAGAAGGTTCGGGATCCTGCTCATGCTGGGTCTGTTGCACTGCATATGTCTGCCCAGTGTTGCAGCCCTGCGACACAGCCTGGCTACCCTGAGTTGTCCCGCCCTACTTCCTTTGAGATCCTGGTGTCTAGCTACCATGGCCACGACCACCATCTCTGTCTGCATGCCCTGGATCATTCCAGTTCCCCGACTGGTAAGAAGCTACTGGTCCATCTCCCGCATGCAGAGTCTGCACAGAACCCCTCTCACTAGCCACTAGTACAAATGCCCTGTAAAAGTGCTACAGATGACCCATCTTGTCGTAAGCTCGGCACTCCACTGGGTCACGGGTACACTGAGGTCTCTTATTCCCATCTCTACCACACTGGTAGCACATGATCGGGCCACCTGAAGTAATTGTCTAGCTAGTACTGCCGTCGTGAGATAAACTCATATGCCGCTTCCTCTTACTGATAGAAATAGTACCAGAAACTGGTGTTGAACCGCCCTGGCCCACACCACTAGCCTCCTGAAGGTTCCTCTCTGTAATCAGTGCCTGATTCACAATGGCATGTACTGTAGGCAACCTGAAAACATTCACCAGTGCTCGGATGTCATACCGAAGACCATCCTCAAAGCGTCTATCCCTCAACGTCTCATCACCCACCAGAACGGGTGCAAAACGCTGAAGCTCGGTGAAACGAGTATAATAGTCCATCACCGACATAGCACCCTGCTACAGATTCATGAACTCTCGACCTCTATCTTCTCTCAGCATCTCTGGGAATAAGAAATCATAGAAGGCTATCTAAAAATATTCCCACTCCATGTTTATGTGATGCTCTGTCTGAGTGGTAACATCCCATCACCTCTTGGCGGAATCACGCAGCATATAAGTCGCGAGCTTGATCCTCCGCCCTTGAGGCGTCTCCAGATGCTCAAAAATAGTCTGCATAGAATCCATCCAAGACTCCGCAGCCTGTGGTCCTCCATCCCCTGGAAACCTAGGTGGATGCTGCTACTGGAATATATGAGTTAGCTCAGCCATAGATGTGGCAGTCTGTGGTGCTCCCTAAAAGGTCTTCATGAACCGCATAAATCCTTCATGAAACTGTGCCTCCGTGCCTATGTCTGGTATAACGGTTGGTGCCGCATCTGGATCTGCTGGAGGATCCACTAGTAGCCCATGGCCCACCATCTCTGGAGTATAATCGTTGCCGCTCTCCTGGAAAACAATGCGTGGTCGTCTCAGTGGCATGACTCTACAAGGTCAAACGCACACCTTAGATCAAGATTATCAAGACTAAAAATGTAGGGACCAAAAATGGAACAGGAGGAAGAAGGCATTTAAGATTTGAAAAACAAGACTACACAGCGTGTATACTGACTACACGGCGTGTACCTGACTTCTCTTCCCCTGCCCAGGTCCTTCTACACTGCAAAGCCACATGGCTCCCAATGAACAAAACTACACGGCGTGTTTATAATCTACACGGCGTGTAGGGTGTAAATTCCAATTGACCGTGTCGTTTTTGACACAAACGACTACTCGGCTAACACTACACAGCATGTTACACCCGCACATGGCGTGTACACCACCCTGTTTCCCCAGCCACGCGGCTAAGTCCACATGGTATGTCCTCATAAAAGACTACACGGTGTGTCCCTCAGGCACATGGTGTGTACTAGACGAGCTCTGCTAACCAGTGTTGTTAGTTACACGGCCGGATACCCAGGTCAAACTACATGGTGTGTTTCATAATGAACATGGTGTGTATGCCTTAAGGTCTCCTCCATCTGTGTTGTTAGTTACACGAGCGGACTCTAGGTCAACACTACACGGTGTGTACATATAGTACACGGCATGTTCGCCCCAAGATTTTCCCTTCCCCGTGTCCCCACCCACACAGTCCATGACACGGAAAGAGACTACACGGCGTGTATTGAGGGTACACAGCGTGTACTCAAAATGTTTTCTTTTCTTTCGGAACAGAAGAGCACACGGCGAGTGTCCGGGGAACTACACGGCGTGTATCCTGGGTTTTCCGGACAATAAGCCTCTGAAACTACTCTGGAACCCAGAAAATACTGAAAAACAACACCTAAGTGCCAAATTTTGACCCGTGAGGGCCCATACTCCCAAAAAATCAAATTTTGGCATCTTATATGTGTTATAACAAAATAAACAGTCAATGATCCACCAAATTCCGGTCAATGAGGGCCCATACTCCCCAAAAACCAAAGTTTGGCATCCATTCTATCAAGTCCTCACACAAACATACCCTATCACATAGCAGGTATTTATCAAAGTAGCTATCACAATAGCATGCTTTTCTAGCAAAACAACTATCACAACAATATGAAATTTCTAATTCACCTACATGGCATGGAACTATGCATGGAATGTGATTTCTAGCATGTTCCTAAATGATGCATGAGATGGCATACCCTCATCTCATTGGGTTGTAACTAAATAGAACCCATGGATAAAATATAAATAGTACAATCCCAAGTGTGTCACCCAACGGTGAAAATCAGATCAACTGGAAACTGAAAAATCAATAAAATTGCAATACGAGGAAAATTGGCTTTTCCCTGTACACGGGTTAGCTACTCCCGGGCACAGCTTATTACCAACTACCATTTTCGTCCTATACCTGACTAAGGCTCCAAATAGTAATTCAAAGAAAATAAACCCTCTGATACCACTTTGTAACGTCCCGGGCCTGGGTTCCACTCAACGGGTGCCCCGAAACCGGTTCGCCACGTTACCTCAAGCGCATTTCCCCAAATGCCAGAGGCTTCCAACTAGAAGAGAGAGCGCAGGTCTGATAGTGGGGAAACTCTGCCCTCATTTGTCAAAGTGTAGCGCAGCAGAATAAAATATACAACATACAACAACAGCGGAAACAATAAACCATACACATTTAAAATGAACAACTGCAGTAAAAAGATAACCAACAGTTATATAGATAATGATGAAACATGTCTCAAGTTCTAAGAAAACATCTAGAACATGTTACACAGTAATACAACATGATACAATAGAAATTAAAGGTACAAAAGAACGAAACAAAACAGCCGGCAGCATCGTGAGCCTAAGCTTGATCCCATGCTCCCCTACTCCTCAGCAACAATCATGTACCTATATAGGAACCCTTTCCCTTATTCACACCTGTAGCAACATAGTCTATTTGGGCTGAAGACATGACCCAAACAGGGTGTGAGAAATAAATCCCAGTAGACACCCACCAAAGGCCCATGCCCAACTGTGTGAAAAATATGCAACAAAATTGTTTAGTAAAAAAATGCAATAAACTAAGTAGTACTCAAAAGTAACTAACTTACCAGTTATATTGCCATTTTTTATTCATTTTAACCATTTTATTTAATAAAATTCTATTCTCAACTGAACCAAGCCCTCAGGCCAATCACAATCATGCCCTTAGGCTAATATATTAAAACCACGCCCCCAGGCTTGCCCTTAGGCTATACAGTACCTTGCCCTCAGGCTTTTCCCTCAGGTGGAATAGAATCTTGCCCTCAGGCAGAATAGTACCTTACCCTCAGGACTAGCCCTCAGGTGTAACAGAATCTTGACCTCAGGCCTTGCCCTCAGGAGAATGTACCCATTCCCTCAGGCTAATATAATACATACATATCCACTCCCTCAGGCTAAAAAGAACACTACCCTCAGGTGAAAGTAACTGGGCCGAGCCCAAAGTATAAAAATGCAATTATATACAATTCCTCTAAAGGCAAAAGTAATGCACAATATAAACATGGAATACCCTCGGGTATCATGGCCAAATAGATAAACAGAGGAACGTACCCCGGGGGTGGTCCTGGATCCAAGCAGTGATCCCAAACAGTAGTTTATTATCACATTTAATTACCTATACAATTCTAGGTATTTATACATCCAAGGCCTTAGCCACACGACACCCCAACATGGGTTCGTGGAATAACGGTACACAAAAACGCACAACAGTTGGAATTTTAAACACCAAGCACCTACCTTAAACGCCCCTTAATGGTATACGTGAATGTCACTTCTAGAAATTCCCAAAGATGACGTAGATTTGGGATAGAAGAAATCCCCGTTCAAACTCAAATAACTTCCCTTAGAGGAATAATTGGCAAGAACAGCTTAAGGAGAGTGGAGGGATTACCCGTGCGGTTCCAACGAGATCGTCAGAGGAGAAAATGGATTTCCGACGCTCGATCTGGAGATCTTAAAAGTTACAGCCTCCTCTCTCAACTCCTTCCTCCGGTTATAAGCCAATCCTGTGAACAAGGTTGTCTACTACCCATTTAAGTGAAAAAAAGAAACTACACGGTGTGTACTATTGACTACACGGCGTGTAATTTCCTCATTTAACTGTTCCTCTGGTAGCACCGCCACACTGTTCATCTATCGACATGAGTACACGGTGTGTATTCCTGATTACACAGCATGTACTATTGCTCATCTGGCGACTACTTCCACCGCCTTACTATTTTCCTGTCGACTGACTACACAGCGTGTAAATATCCACTACACGGCGTGTAGTCAGTTTTTACACCCATCATCATCAGCATGGCTACACACCCTGTGTACTCATCCAACATGGCCAAAGTACACAGCATGTGGAAAAGTACATAGCGTGTAGTCCCAAAATTTAGGATTTTTCCCCCATTTTCCTTATTTCTCAAAAACACTTAAGGAAAAGATAAAAGAAGAAATATGTACCTCAAAAATAAGAAACGGGTTCTTACACCCTATACAATGCTATTTATACCAAGCTGATGTCATGAAAAACATCACATGATATGTGGGAAAACTTGTTGAACATATATGAAGGTGATACAAAGGTTAGAGAAGTGAAGCTGCAGGTGTTGTGGAACAAGTATGAAGATCTGAGAATGAACCCAAATGAATCTATTGATGCATTCTTTGACAGGGTAAATATTGTAGTGGAGGACATGAGAGGTCTTGGAGAAGTTATTGAAGATATAAAAATTGTGAAGCACAACCTAAGGAAACTTCCACCTCGGTTCATTCCGAATGTTTTTGTTTTGGAAGATAAAGACCTGAAAGAGCTGACAATGGATAACCTACACAGCACACTTGTTGCATATGAAATGAGAAATGATGATAATGATGTTGTGGAAAAGGGAAAATCCAAATAAGTGGCATTTAAGGCCATGAAGAATCTCACCATTGAATATTCTCAAGAAGAAGAAGAGACTGATGAGGTGATGTCATTCCTTTCTTCAAATCTGCAAAGAGGAAAAGGAATGTTTAAAGGGAAACTTCCACTAGCATGCTTTTTATGTGGAAAGGTTGTTCATATTGTAGCAAGATACCCCCAAAAAGTTTCAAGATAATGATAATGATGAATAATAAGTTGAAATTCTTAATAATAAATCTTCAGCGTTTGTGAAAGGGAAGAAACAATTCAAGAGAAATTTCTTCAAGAAGAAGAATCTTCTTTCACAAGAATTTGAAAGTTCAGATGAGTCTGAGGATGAAGAGGATAAGAATATTTAAAACTACAAAGATCGTGGGGAAAATGCTAAGGTGGAATTTGTCGTTAGTGCTCAGAAGATAGAAGAAACCGAAATTGATGAAGAAGAAGAAGTTGAAGGAAGTGTTGATATGAAAGCTGAGTTAGAGGTTTCTCTTGAAGAGATAGGCGTTTGGAGGGCTAAAACAAAGAAATACAACAAAGTGGTCCATGACACCAAACTCTATATATAGCCATAAGAAGAAGATAATTATGAGTTAGTGGAAGAAATTGAGAAACTTAGGTCATCAGTGCCAGAGAATTTAGAATCATTTAGTGAGTATAAACTCAGGATTGAAGAAAAGAATAAGGAGATCGATGGCTTGAATATCACAATGAAGGATCACGTCAAGCGTATCAAAGAGATTGAAGAGGAATTTATCGGTCTATGGAAAAAAGTTAAGGATCATGAAAAACCTTTGATTCCCAACATGTTCTTGGGAAAGAAGAATATTCTGAATACTGGAAAGATGAAAGAGGAGCCTAGTAGTTCAGTAGGAAAGAAGCAGCAATCAAGAAAAGGCATTAAGGCTGATTTGGGGCTTGATCAGAAACAAAAAGTAGTCAGAGTTGAAGTCAGACCGCAAGAACCTATTCCAAATATGAAAATTGATGTGGGTACAAAGTAGAATCATAAAACTCAGAGAACTCAAGGGACTAATGGCAGCACAGAATCGACACATAGGAATGCACCCTTCATTCGGTGTTATTGTTATGGAAAGATGGGACACTCACAAAGTGTGTGTTCTATATCTAGAATATATCGAAGGGCATAAGAACTAAGGTGGAATCCAAAAAGATAATGGTTCTATAGAACATATTTCGAAGGACATTGTTTTTGGTGCGGAGGGTTTGGGCACATGGATAGGTACTTCACTTCAACCATACAAAGGAATGTGCCAAAGAAGAGACAAAATGTTCACAAGCAGTAGATTAATGAACCGAGAGGTGAGTTGAAAATGAAAAATAGATTTGAAACTTTGGAAGATGAAGTAGGTCCATCATACTCTGAGAATGCTCATGAGTCTTAATCTATACCGAATGTGGAGACAAAAATATGGACCAAGAAGAAGAGAGCAGAGAAGGCAGTGGTTGCTAAAATTTCCCTTAAAGCATCAGATCGGTCTGGTGTGTGGGTCCTTGATAGTGGTTGTACATCTCACATGATAGGCAATAAGGAGCTGGTTATAGGCATAAAATATGACAAAGAAGGAGTTTTCAAGTTTGGAAATGATGAAGGCCTGAAGATAATTGGATCGGGAAAGTCCAGGTTTGGGGAAAAAGAAATAAGATGTGCTGATTTCTTAGTTGTAGAAGGTCTCAGTCACAATTTTCTCAGTGTCAGTCAATTGTGTGACTCAAGGAATTCTATACAGTTTACCAATAAGACCTTTGTCATCATGGGAAGATATGGTACAGTGATAATACAGGGAAAATGACAAAAGGTAATCTCTACCTTGTAAGTGGAGAAAAATATATTTGCTTTTTATCCAGAGAGGAAGAGAACAAATTGTGGCATAAGCGACTTGGTCATCTATGCCAAACATCCCTGGAGTATCTGGTAAAGTGTGATGTAGTAAGATACCTCCCTAAGATATCACGTGATCATACTCACACGTGTGATGCATGCCAATAAGGTAAACTCATCAGAAAGTTGTATAAGGAAAATGAAAAGAAGTCGACAAGACTGCTCTAATTGGTGCATGCTGATGTTGGTGGTCCTATCACACCAAGAGAAATTTACGGAAAGAGGTACTATATTCTTTTCATTGATGGCTATAGAATAATGGCATGGGTATTTTTTATTTCCCATAAGTCGGATGTGTTCAGCTGCTTAAAACAGTACCGGAGGGAGTGCGAAAGGATGCTCGGACAGAAAATTCTGAAGTTTTGTACTGAAAATGGTACGGAATTCAAAAATAGTCAGGTGGAATGCTATCTTGAGAAACATGGGATAAGGTATCAAGTTTCATCAGTATGAACTCCCCAATAGATTGGAGTTGTTGAAAGGAGAAATCGGATCATCAACAACATGGCCAGAACGATGCTTATAGAAAAATACCTACCATAGAAATTTTGGAAGGAAGTAGTATTGACATCGGTCTACATTTATAATACGTCTCTGTTGTGTCCAAAGGAATGAAAGACTCTATATGAGATGTGGTACGGGAATAATACAATGGTGAAGTACTTCCGAATCTTTGAGAGTAAGTGATTTATACTCAACAAAGAAAAACATAGGAAATATGAGTCACATGGAGATGAAGGAATATTCTTTGGCTACTCAGGAAAAATCAAAGCATATAAATGCTTTAATAAAAGGCTGGGAAAAGTAGTTGAGAGAAATGATGTCACTATTTTAGAAAATGATGAGAACATTCAACAGCACAGTGAACAATTTCTTGATGAAAGCGATGAGGAGGAAAGAAATGTAGGAGGAGAAGAAGTGGATGTTGCTGATTCAGAAAAAGATACTGATTATGAGAATGAAGAAGGAAAATCTATATCTACATAGAAGCCAAGGAGTCGAGTTGAAATTGATAGGAAAAATATCATTGGTGATCAATCAGCTCCAGTTCAAACAAGAAGAATGAAATCACTATAGCAGACATCTTTTTTATCTCATGTTGAGCTGAAATGCTTCACTGATGCAGCTGAAGATGAAAATTGGGTTTAGGCAATGAATGAAGAGCTTGATCATATTGAGAAGAATCATACATGGTAGATTGTTTCCAATCCAGAAGATAAGAATTTCATCGGGACTAAATGGGTCTATCAAAAAAGGATGAATGAAGATGGCATAGTGATTCAGAACAAAGTACGACTGGTGTGCAAAGGATACTCCTAGATAGAGGGAATAGATTTTGATGAGACATTTTCACCAGTTGCGAGATTAGAGACAATCAGATTATTTCTAGCCATTGCAGTGCAATGAAAGTTTAAATATTTCCAGATGGACGTCAAATCTGCATTTTTGAATGGGGTTCTGGAGGAAGATGTGTATATTGAGCATCCAAATGGTTTTCTCATTCATGAGGATGAGAACAAGGTTTTAAGACTGAATAAGGCATTTTATGGGCTGAAACAAGCACCAAGAGCATGGTACTCAAGGCTTGATCAGTACTTGAAGAAGCTCAGTTTCCAGTGTGGTGGAGTTGATTATAATCTCTATTTCAACAATAAGAGTAATCAAAGGATGATGGTGATGGTTTATGTCGATGACATAATTTTTGGAGGATCAGATGAAGCTTAGTGCAGACAATTTTCTGAATTCATGAAAAGTGAGTTTGAAATGTCAATGATATGAGAGCTAATGTTTTTCCTTAGTCTACAGGTGTCATAACGAAGTAATGACACATTCATTTCTCAATACAAATATGCCAAGGAGGTTCTGTGAAGATTTGGAATGGAAAAATCCAAAGATATGAAGGATCTGGTTTCAACTCGAATGAAATTATCAAAAGATGATAATGGCAAGGCAGTTAATATCATAGAATATAGGTATATTATTGGTAGTTTACTATACCTGACAGCGACAAGACCTGATATTGTTTTCACCACATGCCAAGCAGTATGATATCAAAGTAATCCCAAGGAATGCCACATGCTTGTAGTGAAGAGAATAATTCGGTATATTAAGGGCATGGTGGATTTTGGCTTGATGTATAATGAAAAATCTCAGATAGAGTTATTGTGATATACTGATGAAGATTGGGTTGGTTTAGCGGATGACAGGAAATCAACGTCAGGAGGTGCATTCTATCTTGGTGGACTATATATTGCTTGGCTGAGCAAGAAGCAAGATTTCATTTCATTAAGCACCGTAGAAGCTGATTATATTGTGGCCACTCAAGCATGCACGAAATTATTGTGGATGAAGCAGCAGCTTGATGATATGGGAGTTAAAGTGAAGTCTCCGATCGAAATCCAGTGCGATAACTCAAGTGCTATAAATCTCATCAAAAATCCCATCCATCACTCAATGACAAATTACATTGAGATAAATTATCATTTTATCAAGGAGAAAGTTGAGTAGGGGATCATGAAGTTGGAGTATGTGCCTACAGAACTACAGGTTGCAGACATCCTAACAAAGGCCTTACCCAAGGAAGCTTTTGAGCGGCATCGACTGGCTCTGGGAGTTCAGTCGACTCCCCGCACTTGAAAAAGTGTGGATGTGGGACATCCCCCCTCTCCCCGAGGTATGATGTGTTTTACCCTAATGTACTAATATGTGTTTTACCCTGTTACAGACTGAAAAGGGGTGTCCTTTGGGTTCATTGACAAAGGGGTAGAAAACAATGATTGTTCAAGGGGGAGACAGTGTGATAGTGTGGCTATTTGACAAATCAAGAATGATATGGGGAGAAGCTGACAGGTGGAGCAGTGAGATAGGGGGATCAATGAGAAAGGGGGAGAGTATTAAATCTGACGATTCTAGAAGTGATCAATCAATGAATAGATATCACGATAGCTAAGGATCGTTATAAAATCAGAAGAGTGATAGTGAGAGAAGGTTTCCAATGATCCACAATTGGTATCAGTTTTGTAATTGGTATCAGTTTGGTATCTACAGTTGGTGATATAAATGAAGTGTTTCATTGATGAAATTCTCATTTACTCTTGTTTCCTACGTCGAGCATTGCTCATGTGGGCTTAGAGTATGTGTTAAGTGAATCCTTGAACACTATCAGAATCGCAAGAGGTGAATGGTGGTAGCGGCTGGAAGGAGCCTTAATAAGATATCAAGTGTAGAGAATTTTTATGAGAAGAGTTTTAAACAAACACAAAGGGGGGTATTTTTGGGTAAAAACCCCTCAAGGCATCATTGAAGCACTTTTGAGGTGGTTGTGTTTGTTGACAAAGTGGGTCTCCATGTTGTGTTTGTTTACAAAGAAGGCCATGATGTATGAGTGTGTTTACAAAGGGGTTTTACATGGTGATTTTTTGGGTTCAAGGGATGCTTTCAACAATCCATGATTGATTGAAGAACCATGACAAAGGAATGGATGATCTGGAGGCAGTACAAAAAGAGAAGATACAAGGTGGCATTGATTTCCAATGTTTGCCAAATTTTTGGGCTTGAAAATTTAAAAATGGAGAGATATGTTTCTGGAAAAGGGTGTGGCGCAAAAAAGGAAAGAGGTGTGTGAAAAATTAATTTTGGTATGAAAAATTAGCAGGATGCGTGAAAAAATATAGTGGCGCACAAAAAATCAGCGGGTTGTATGAAATATTTGCCCGGTACATGAAAAGGAAAAGTGATGCGCGAAATAGTGGAATGAATTTTTTTGAGCAAGAGGTGTTTTGAGGTTAGAAACTCGAAAATTGGAAAACGCATGAGGTGAGTGAAATATTGGAGCAGTGCGCAAAAAATTGTGTTGCACGGAAGACTTTTTTTCACGCTCGAGGTCGATTACGCGCTCAAGGAGGGTTTTTCATGCGGGGTCAATTTTTCCTATAAATATAAAGTGACCCCCCTTTATTTGGTGAAGCTCAAGACATAGAGATTATCTAATATCTGGCGTGCGAAATTGGAGTGCACAAGTGAGTTGCATGAAAAGAAGATTGTTGCATGAAAATTGAATTTCGAGAAAAAGAGGATAATTTCGCGCAAGGCAGTGTAGAGGCTGTGCGTAAAAGCTATTGCATGTAAAATAATTTTTTGCGCATAAAAGGAGTGTTGTGAAAAAAATGGGTGCTGCACAAAAAGTAAATTTTGCGCAAAATCATGGAATTACGCGCAAGGCACAGTGAAGGATGCACGTAAAAATTGGGGTTTCCTGGTACACCCAGTGAAAAGTGAGATTCATCTGCGGGTGAAAGTTGAATGTCAACAGAGCATCTATCAATAGTTAAAGATGCAGATTTCATTAGTGATAATGAAGAGACCTACAAGTCTATAAACTGTGAGTGGATCTTCTGAAGAAGAAATGAGCACACTTCAGCTGAGAGAGCAGTGAGCTTTTATATTGTGAGTGGTTGTAAACCAGGAGAGACAGTGAGTCCGCTTCGAACTTGTAAACAACAGTGCACTTACAGTGGATTTGGTATATCGGCACATTACCGGTGTATGCTCCTTGGATGTATCCTAGTGAGGGTGAACCAAGTGAAAATATGTGTGTCTCGTGCATGATTTAATTTTTGTCTATACATTGCTAGGGGAAAGAGAGAGAAAATAGTTTTTCTTAACAGCGAAACAAGATCAATAAGGGTATTTATTTTAATCTATCATACACTGATTCACCCCCCTCTTAGGGTACATAACCTAGTGGACATAACAATACTCTACCTTAGTAGTACTCAAGGAAACTAAATTTTCCTTTATTAGGTGCTACAATGCACACCATTCTAAAATAAATGAAAATTTATTAAATGTTGATCATTATCCTTGATATTTCCAACTCAATCCACATCAATATATCTAATGATATTGATCCTTCCATTATTGTTGTATATAAAAATATAATTAATCCTTCCTTTTAAATATGTAGGGATCCACTTTATAGATATATGATAATATTATTTTGAAACATATTGAAATTTGGAATATAATGTAACAACAACACTAAATCTGGTCTTGAACCAGTCAAGTAGGTAAAAATCTTAATTATTCTTTCAAACTCTATTAAATCATGATATTTTCCATATTCATCATTTTATAGATTTTTTCTCATTGAAATTGGGGTAAAAACATTCTTTTAATCCATTATTTCAAAATTCTGTGTAATTTCTCATGTATACTCCTCTTTAGAGAGAAAAATATGATACTTATCTTAGAAAATTTACAAAACCATGAAATATTATATCTATTTAATAATAAAAATCTTAAAATCGCTATTTATATTTAAATAAAACTCCTCCCAAAAAATTATTCATTTCTAACATGGATTATATCATCTATATTGAAAAATAAAATCAAAGGCACCCCTTTATAATCATTGACATATAGGTTTTTATCCAATCTTCCCATATCGAATTTTAGAAACTTTAAGGATGTTTTTAACTAGGAATACTAATATATTTGGTCCTGTTTAAACCCATATAGTTACTTCCATAATCAGTAAACATATCCATTATCTTCTCTAAGAAAATACCCAACAGTTTCTTTAATGTATACTTCTTCTTGAAAATATCTATTTCGGATGAATGACATGAAATCTATTTGAAAGATCTTATATCTTCTAGTAATATACAGAAATATCTTAATGGTATTAAGGATATTATATAGTGTGAATTTGTAATAAAAATTGGTTCCTTCTACCAGTTAGTATCATTTCCATACTTTTCTTACCTTATTTCTCATAACATATCCTTTCCCATTTAACATGTTACAAAACAACTGCTAGTTTATAATAACGTTTTTGTTAGTAATCTTGGATAAAAATTCCCAAGTATCATTAATCTTGATCTGATACAAATCTTAATTCATATCACTGATCCAATCTTGATTCTATAAATATTTTTTCACATCTATTAGATAATCTTGAGAAAATAATGAATTATGTGTTTTTTCCTCAGAGTTATCTTTGTTTAAATCAAATTTCATTGGTATTAAATAATATAATATAAATATACCCACTTTATCATTCTTAGATGTATATAAAAATGTCTTTATTCATCAATTTTAATAATTTAATCATCATATTATTCCCATGATTCTTTTTGATTCATATTATTTTCATAAACATCATCTTACTTCTCAAACAATTATTTTTTTACATATTTACTTATGAAACATTCTACTTAATTCATGAATTCATTATTTAAATTTTCAAGATATTTAACATTAGTACTATCCAAAATCTTCTCTGATTATTTATTACAATAATGACATCCTCTTGTATTTAAAGGATAGTAAAGGAAGATATTATCAACTCATGTTTGTGAAAACTTCCCCAATATTTCAATTTTCATATTGACAATGAATGGGATTCCAAATATTCTTAAATATAACTATCTTGAGGTATTCTTATAATACATATCATATGTATAAATATTTAAATTATGATAATATAATTAATGATTTCGAATTATTATCTTTATGATAGTCCCTTCCCTCCAAAATAATTGATAAGTATTATGCTCTACTAGCATTGTGTGGTCCATTTAGATTTAACACTTGTTCATTCATTAAAAACCCAAATTTTTTGTATGGTATATAATGCACCTAATTTATGATGAATACTGATATTTTTTAGGATATTATTTGAACTTACTTCTCTTTGAATTAATATCATTCTCTCTCTATAACATCATCAATAATAAAACACACTCATTTTCGAACATCTTTTTAAATTATTAAACATCTTCATGGACCTTGAATTATGATTCCTAAACCCAATTAATATTATATGAATGATTTTATATATAGAAGAAATATAACATTTATATTTATTAGTTGGTTTCCCCTTCAAACACCCACAAATATTTGTATTAATAAGATCCAATGGGTGATTTTTCGGATCTCCACTTTCTTATGTGAAAATTTAACAATATTCAATTTTTAAAATATATAGAACATATAATTTATTTATCTATTGATAACTATAAAATAATGAAATTTAATTCATTGAGAAAGATATCACGTATTTGTTTAACCATCGTATCCATGTCTTTAATGCCACAATTTATTTCATCATTCAAGATCACATAACATGAATTTTTAGCACCAATGACCTGAAAAACGTTTTCTTGTTCCCACAATCCTCTCATCTATACACATACATATTTCAATATCAAAATAAAGGTTTTAACCTTTCAAAAAAACAATTTATTTCCTTTATCATAGAGCTTTGAAATAAATAGTAAGTTGTTTTTTAACCCATCAACAAATAAAATGTTCATTGACATCATCTTATCCTCTCCAATGAATACTAAAAAAAATCCTCTTATCTTGGGTTAACCATTATTTCCAAAGGTCATCAATCATTCCATTCACTTTTTATAATAATTAAATACCATTAAATATCCTATAATATCTGAATATAATACACTATAAAGGATATATAAAAGTTATTTTTGAGATAATTTGAGTTCCACTTGAAAACCTGATGCCTTCTCATTTCCTTTATCTTTCTTCTTTTGAGGAATTTGAGTATTAAAATTCAGACTTAGTTATGAAGTAATTATAGTGATACAATATTTATAAAATTGAACCAATTGGTCATATATTCCAAAAATATATTCCAATGACTTAATATTTTTTTCCAATATTTAGTATTGAAATTTAAAATTGTTTTTGAACTTTTATTATTTGAGTGAAATGAATACCCCTTTATCTATACCTCCCATATCTTATAGGTTTATATTGGTAATATTAATTGACCCAAAATATCCTTTTAATGTTTCCAAATAATCTAATAAACTTTAAGTGTCCATAAGATGAATATTTTCCTTTATAAATTAAATGTTGTTTAGAATCCTTCCTGAATGGACTGAAGGCATTGATTTTTTATTTATTTTCAAAAATACCATTTTTAACTTGGTTGATAAGGAACAATTACATGACTCATATTCCTATTGGAACAAGTAATAGTGCATAATTGGTAGTACTAGATGCACAATTCCCAATACATGACCTAAATGACCAACTAAACTATATTATAATTGCCCCTCCCCAACATCTTCATTTTTGAAGGTGCCTAGTAGTTTTATCATTCATGTTTAAAATCATATAAATTTAATATTTTAGAGATTTTTCTTGTTTTTTTTAACAAATTCATCTTTCTCTACACATGAATTTTCATTTACCTTTTTAATCATCATATCCATCAATATTTTTCCAAATTCTTGAATAATATTATAAAAAATAGAATTGAACTTCTTCAATTACTTCTCTTCATCCATCAATTTCTATTTAACATCATAAGAAATTTCTCATTTTCATTAACCTTATCATTTATGTAAAAATTGAGTTTATTCTCTTAAAAAACTAACTTATTCATGCTATAAATCTCATTTATATGGTATGACTTCTTTTAATATAAAAGGTTTCAGTTTATTCTTGATAATTATCCACCATTAGTCATATTCATTTTCTCATTCTCCTTTTTTAAAATATTTTAATGAAATTTTTAGAGTTTACACTTCAATATTAACACTATTTTTATTTCTCCCTCACTTACTTTATTGCTATTATCATTACTAGAGACATATTTTGCATTCACTTTTGAAATATGTAATTTTTTACTATTATCTATGAGAGTCTCAAATTCTTCCCCATACTCATTTGTATCATCATATTCAAACTTAGATAATAAATTTATCTTATTAGGTTAATAAATATTATTACCTTACCCCTTTGGAGAAAACATTGACTTATCAAATTCTAAAAAAAATTATCTATGAATAAATCCATGGATTTTGTTCCTTAGTTTAAATGACTAATTCTTCATTTAACTTTAGAAAATTATTCATGAAATGTCCAACAATACAATGCTTAAAATATTTAAGTAGAATATTTCCTCAATACTATCTTTTGATTCTTCTCAAAATTATGGAATTGAATAAAATGGGTTTTTCAAAATCTATTTTAATATTCTCATCTTCAATAGAATCCTCTTCATCTTCAATTTTTGTTTCCATACAATTCACTTATTTTAAATCATTAAAGGTTATTTCCTTATTATCCTTACTCATCTTCTTGAAAGAACTTCCTTTCCACTTTTCATAATAATAAAAATTATATAAATATTTTCTAATGGAAGTGTGTTATAATTAATTTCTTCAAGTACCAATGTCTTTAAATTATATATTTCAAACAAAATACTTTATATTCTCAAAAAATATTGAATCATTAAAATTATCACCAAAACCTCTTATGGTGCACATAAATTCATCCATTCCAAATAACCAAAATGGATTTAATAAGTTGGGTTTACATTTTTTTTATTTTCTTTATGTGTAGGAAATTCAATAAATGATGAATATTGGGTAATGTGGATGATGCTAATAAATGAAGAGTTTGTAGTTACCCATGCTTGATTAAGAGAATCCTAAAAGGGGGAGATTTACGATTAGAGTTAGTTCCATTAGAGGATTCCCAATAGTCTTTATAAGTTGGAAAAGAGGTTTATAATTGATGGAATTATATTTTTTATAAATCATCCTTTACCAAAATAATGATTAATCTACTATTAATGAGAAATATAAGTGATAATGATTTTTATAATCACACTATATATAATATGATATATGTAAAGTTGAGTAGATAAATTAAAATAAGATTAAATAAATAATAACTAAAAGTGTAAACAACTATTTGGTTTATTGGTTAATAGAATGCTATATTATTTTAAATGAAGTAATATTAAATTAATATTGAAATACACTATGATGAATATTTAGATAAGTCTTATGTCAATATGTAAGTAATAGATAGTTATATTCATTTAATTACTAAAATTTGAGTATACATGTTCTATAATACTTGTGAGAATGTATTTGATAATTTTTTAAAGAATATAGAGTTCCCATGATAATGAGTGAATAATACTCATTTTAAAAAATTAATATTATAGTGGAATACTAATAAGTATTATAACCCTCATAAAAAACTGCATGTGGAGCCTACTATCATAGACAACAACCAAGATAAAAGGTATAACCAGTTGAGAGTGGATTTGAATTAGAAATTAGAGAGTATGGGGCATCACATTTATGAAGGGAATAAGGTGGTTTATAGGAAGAACAACTATATAGGGAAACATGGTGGATCAATGGATGTTTTATATGGTGGAACCATGGGATGCCTCGAGCGGATGAGGAGAAATGTAGTTGACATGCATGTGGGAGTCCAAAGAGATTATAGATGTGGGACTCAATAAAATGTAGGTAATTTTTATATTTTAAACAGTGAACCTATATTGGATGATATAGAGTCATATATATCATCTATTATCTCAATCACTGTGGTTTTCATGTGAGAGTTTCATTCTATGCAATGTGGTTTCACATTTCACCTATTTCAATTCTTCCATGAATTATCATTAAAGGTTGCGTAAACTACCATGTGAGATTATGAGGACCCTGACATCACTCCCAATATTGAATAGTTGAACTCGAGCTGTGGTGTCTCGAAGGTAAGGTTTCTTGACTTGAATCATTGATTAAATATCATACATTCCAATTCTATGGCGTTCAGATGAAGATATAGGTTGTCTAATGTAATGACATTATAAGGTCAATGGTAGATATATATTTCAATAATTTAAGCAAGTAATAATCATTTACTTAATTATATTTAAGTTATTAGAGTTAAAAAACTAGTAGGTGCATTTGTAGAAAAATTATTCCATGTTTTTTATGTTACAAAAGAATAATATTCATGTTATATTTTTCAGAGTTTCAAGGAAATAAGTGTTGTATTTTATATCTTTTATAAATACTTGTATGATATAATTTTTAGGATAAGTAAAAAATATATTCCAATAGAATAAGTAGAGTAGAATATGAACTTATTGAGAGGAGACAATCAGAACTCTCAAGTCTCTATTATCAAAAAAGTCTCATAATAAATATGGTCCTTCTTGAAAATAGACATGCATATAGTTTCATAAAAATCCATTATATGTGGTGATATTCTTATCTAAAGTCCAGTAAATGTAATTA
The DNA here is from genome assembly GCA_963277665.1 of Viscum album. Lineage (NCBI taxonomy): Eukaryota > Viridiplantae > Streptophyta > Magnoliopsida > Santalales > Viscaceae > Viscum > Viscum album. The sequence goes on along the minus strand of OY728157.1, from coordinate 2,054,633,552 downwards.
ATTTTCATAAAGGTTATTTTTACTTTTATTTTCATGAAGTATAATTTAGAAGACTATAAAAATAGTTATTATCATATTGCGATGTTATGTTTTGTGAACTAGAGGATTCATGATGCACTATAAAGAAGAGTTGTGAAAGATTCTAGAAGTAGTATAATGTTTAGAACCATGTAGCAATTTTTGTGATGTACATGCAATGAAATATTAATATGAAGAGTATACTATAATAAACTATATGTTTTGGGAAGAATATGAAATGAGCTATATCCATATAAATACAGTTCTATAAATAGGAGTATGATAAAATTATTACTGTGAATAGATTCCAAAATCTATCATGTTATTCCAAAAGTTGAGTTTCATGAAAAAAAATATTCCAGAAGATAAAACTAAGAAGAACTAAAGGTTTCTAAATATGATAGATAGTTATAAAGACTATAAAAATCCCAAATCCAATAACCTAGATTCAATATCTATATTAGTATATTTTCATAAGATGTAATGGATCACATTATCAAGAATCAACTAGTTATGTAGTCTTGATGAACGAGATATGTTCATGATGACCACATTACATTGGAAATACAAAAAATCATTGCATAATAAATATTCTCACATCATTGATATTATTCAAAATATACTTTTTCAAATCATTGGGAAAGGAAAAAACAATGGGTGAGTGTAGATTCTCATTAAGGGTTACATACATTTGAATATGTCATTTAAAAATAAGTCATAATCAATATGGAATTTTAAATAACTAAAAATCCAATTCATTTAATTAATAATATTATAATTAAATGAATCCATAGATAATATCAAATAATTAATTGCATTGATAATTATAACTGAAATCCAAATAAAGGAAAAAATTATTGTTGGATGTCATGATCTCATACATCATGATATATTTACTATTAAGACCTTGTTCTAAGATAGTTTAATCGATTGATAGGTATACACAAAAAATAAATTTGATAAGTTTAGCCAAATGGATTTTCTCATGAGACTTTGCAATGCATTGAGGGGATATTTATAACCAGACCCTAACCATTACTACATGTCCAATTAATTCCTCATATATTGAATTATCAACTTAATTCATAAAAAATATACCTTACTAATAAATATCTCTTTTGATTAAATAAATATTGAATATTATAATTTCCCCACTCAATAAAATAACATTCATAGTAAAAATCCATATATAGAAGTGATATACAATTTTGGAAATAATCATATACAAGATACAATGAATATGGATATTTTAGATAAATGTAATGTATAATGAAAAATTATAGAAATAAAGTTAATGTTTCAAGATAAATTTCATGATTGCAAAATTAATGAGATGTAAGAGATGATCATCAATTCATCTAAAATATAGGTTTTGTAATAAAATAATGACCTTTGTAGATAAAATAAATTTTACACGAAACATTAAAATAATATTTCATTACAGTGTTTTCTTTGTAATACCATTTAAAACTTGTATAATAATCTAAATATCATTAAATGGTTATGGCAGTAGGAAATTCCATTAACACTATATATAAAAAAGGAACATTCTTTTTGACTTTTTGTAAAGAAAGTTGAAATTTTACCTTTTTTGGAACATTATAAATATTCCTTTAAAACCATTTACAAATTAATGGATAACATAAAATTTCATTAATAAATCATTTTTGTAAAAAAATGACTTAAAAAATTGAAAAATATGGACAATGAAGAAATATATTACCTATGAAAAAGTGAAATAAGATAGTCTTTTATATTAAATATTTTTTACTTGATTAAAGAGATAAATAGAGTATATTTTCTAAAAATAATGGGAAATTATTAAATATATATTATAAGGAAATGGATAAATTTTATGAAAGATATATTATATAATTCCTTTAATGAAATTTATATACAATCCTAGAAAAATGAGATTGTAAAATAAATTTCTACCTCTTTGGTAACTTTTAAATTGAAACCCCCTGAAAAAGTAAAATTTAATTATAAATTTAATCATATTGAATAAATATATATTCATTTCATATACATTAATGTGTTTATATATAAACTACTTAAAATTAAATAGGTTCATAATACCAAATATGTCTCAATGGAGTGGAAATTGAGATGAAATCCATTAAATCATGTTTGACTTTCTTAAAAAGTTATATCACCTCCAATATAATAATTTTAAATTTATTATAATTATATTCCAGAATAATTTACATACATATAATTTCATATATTATCAACATATAACAATTCAACAACCATTTATTAATAATTCCTTACTCAAATCATTATTTCCGGGTATTAAGAGTTCCATATTTCATTTATGTTTTTGATCTAAAGTTATAGTTGTTGTACTTTGATCATGGTTACACCATATCTATAATTTTATATTTTTTATAAATATAAAATAGATTAACTATATACATTTTTTTAATCATGCACAAATTTTTGATATAGAAAAATTATTTACACCGTTTTTGGAGACGATAGGTCGTACGTGCGCATGGACGTTGTATTCATTTTCTAAAAAAAAGAAGAAAATAAATATATATATTATTTTATCATTATATAAAAATAATTATATAAAAAATAACACATATATACAGTTAATCATTCCTTATACCATCCATTTAAATATGAAATGAAAAACGTATCACATTGCTTTGTGAAGGTGGTAGCCCACACATACACTTGAGAAATGTTATCATCTTCTCACAGATGAGAAGGTAAGAATATAGAAAGTATAATATAATTATAGAAGTATAATTATTTCATAAATATCATATATAAAATTTAAAAAAAATCATAATAACCATCCATGAAATAGGGCGTTGTAAAATGAATTGTATCACTATGTAGATGTGGTCGTCCACTTGTACACACTAGCGACACATTCACTTACTATTTTATGAAAAAGATTGTTAATAATGGTAGTTACATAAGTATAATAACATTTATGTATATTTATTATAATTAAATTATAATTTTATGATGAATACCACAGATTTTGAGGAAGTATAAGAAGAAATAATATGAAAGAGGTCAGGTTGGATAATTCCCTCTCTTGTGGTTACCCAACATTAGATTATTTATTAATGATCATTATAATGGTAATTTAAGAATTATATAACCTATATTTATCATATATAATAGTTTATAAGATTATTATGAAGGTTTTAGTCAAGATACATGGCTCAAATTTGTTTAAATAAGAGAAAGGATCGGTGTCCTTTTAGAAGTAGGGGAGAGGACATAATTGGAATTTCTTAAAAGATTAAAATATAATATTGTCATACAGATTAAAAATTATTCCAAATTATATATATTTAAAGTTGGTATAGTATTAGGTTGAAATATGATCATTCATTAGGATTTATAGAAGTTTAATTGGAAAACTAATCCTTATCTCTTGGTTTAACCCTAGTAAATAGTTTTTAACCTTAATCTTCTTAACAAATATTTACTGTGTTTAATTTTCATTATGGAAAAATTAAGTTATAATTATTATAGAATATTAATTATTTTTATTCCAAATATGTAAATCATTTTATCAAATTCAATTCAAAGAAGTGTTAGATTTTAATTTAAAAATAATCTTGCAAAACAGGATGAAAAACAGTTTTCTAGAAAAACTATTTTGTTAAGTATCAAATTTATTTATACCAAAATACAAAAAAAAATAACCTTAATTGGATTATTAATGACATAAATGAACTAATTATAATATTAAAACCACTTAAAATAAAATTTAACATTGTAAATTATTGAAATAAAAATATATTTTTCAATAAAAAATAGTATTTTCATTATTCAATGAAAAATCCTTCTTTTCATAAAATAATCAAAAATGAAAAATAAAATAATAATTATATCATAATTTATAAAATAAATATTATTTTTTCATATAAAGTTTTTAAACATGGAATAAATAAATTATATTACTTTTTAACAAAAAATAATAAAACCCATTTTGAGGAAGAAATTCATTTTTAAAACATATAATGACTATTAAAAATTGAGTAATTATTTTTCAATATATTAAACTTAGATAAATGTATTATAAATATCATTTTTAGAAATGTGAATATTACTATTCACTTCACCAATTTAATAGATAGGTTATAACGATATACTATATTATTTTTCATTTAGACTTGGGGTTGCATGTATCACAAACCATTAAATAATTTAAATTTATTTAAAGAGAAATATATCATAATATCAAAAAGTGATACATTATACCCCACATAAAATTAATTTTTCCATTGAAATTACATCACTCTAATATAGAATATATATATATATATATATATCTATTTCATCACATCCTCGGGTTCCCATGTAGCCTCTTCGAATTTATAATTATTCCCAATAACTTTAACAAGGTGAGTAGTCTTATTCCACATAAATTTATCTCTATGATACAATATTTATACTATTTTTTATTCATAGGAATGATCATTCTCTAGTGATATAATATCTGAGTTCATTATATGGTATGGATCGGGTATGTACTTTGTTCATAGAGATACATGGAACACATTGTGAACTTGATAGAGGTTCGATTGAAGCACTAAAATATAAGATATTGTTCCTAAAGGATCATGAATCTGACGAGGATAATTTAATTAGGGATAATATTTTTATTCCTTCAAAATTTCATAACCTTTTTCAATGGATAAAGTTACAAGAATACCTTATCATAAACTTTGAACTCTAGTTCTATTTGATGATTTTTTGCAAAACTTTTTTATCGACTCTGAGATGACCTTATGTGAAATTGAATGGATATAAAATTATATACCATTTCCTCGACTAGTTCACATCCTAATATATTTCCTTATACAACTTAATATAACATGTTAGAGTTCTAAACTTCCTTCCATATAGGGATTTATAAGTAGATATATGAATTCATGAGTGAAAGCTATTGTTGTAAGAAAATTATACCAAAGGAAGGTGTTAGTCCCAAACACATTTGAAATACATTGATCAAGTACTTAGTATATAATTCATGGTTTTCATGGTTTTAATGGTTCTCTCATTATAACCAACTATCAAAGTATGAAAATCAATACCAAAAGACATCTATGAATCATGAACTTACTGATGAGATCGCCAAAACTCCAAGGTAAACATCAGATCCTAATAAAATGAAATAGAATTTGGTAAATCATGGAACCTTAATACTTATTTAATGTATATTTTTTGAAAGATGATTATGATATAATAATATCCTAATTTTATAAGGTAATTGACAACCACCCAAATAGTATTATTCCATTTGGGTGTTTTGGGGAGTCCGATGATGAAATCAATGGTAATGTTTTTTCATTTTTATTTTGGTACGGGTAATAGTTTTAATAATCCCATAGAATTATATCTCTAAACATTAACTTGACGAAAACACCAGAAATATAGTTACATACTTCACAATATCTATTTTCATGTTATCCCACTAAAAATAATATTTCATAACATTATACATCTTTATACTTCCATGATGAAAATATAATGATGAATTATGAGCTCCATCTAACAACTTTCTTTTCAAGTATGGTATTGTTGGAAAAATAATAGATTTATAAGAACTATCATTATCAAATGATAATGTTTTAATTTGGAAACATTACTTACTTTCTATTTTAATTACACATCATCCTTTTGTGCCTTCTAAATCCACTCATGGATAGATGGATAAAAATTTATCTAAGAAATATAAGATCTATCAGCTTTCCTCGAGATTTAAAGATAAAAATTCTAAAAATCCACAAAACTGGATCTTTTTTAATCCTCATTATGAAAAAACTAAAATGGTATTTTTGACATAGAGTATTAGAAACTTTTGTCACATTTAAAAGGTGATAATTTACTAAGTAGGAATAATCTATGATCAAATCTAACCATATTCTCTGGTGTATGTCAAACTATTTGTGTAAAAATATACTTCAAGTTTTATGATCAATATATATAAATATATATATATCACAACATTAACCCTACAAAATATTCCTTTATATATTTAATGAAAAAATTACCACTTTGTGTTCCAAATCATGTGCTAGATAATTTTTATCAATAATTTTCAATTTACGAGAGGTATAAGCCATAAAAATGATTATTCATGAGGAAGCAGCATAGTCCCTTCATGTATGGATAAATATATATCAAAAAACCTTATCCATGGAAATGTAGTGTCAAAATATTTTAATGACTAACATTATCTTTATTTCTTTTTAATTATTCTTGCATTCATCTATCCACAATAACATGACTCCCTTCTAGGTCAACATAGTGTGCATATTGCATTGCATTAGAAATATATCATAAATAGTCAGTAATATCTATCCATAACATGAAAACTAGATATCTCAGTTACTGTGTTTAGTCTATTCAATTTCTCAATAACTTCTATATTTTATTGATCCACCTATATACCCTCACTCAAGATTATATAACCCAAAAATGAAACTTTCTTTATCCAAAATTTTAACATAGTAAATTTTTCTTGAAAATTATCTTTTCTTTGGTTATTCAGTACATATATCAATTGATTTCAAGATCTAACTTAATTTGGGAATATATAAGAATATAATCTATATATACAACCAAAAACTAGTCATGGTAATCTCTAAATAATATTTCATTAAATTCATGAAAATAGAGTGGGAATTATTAAGACCAAACGGTGTCACTATAAATTCATAGTGACTATACCTTATACAAAAGGCTATCTTGGATATATCCTCCTAATTAAACCTCAATTGATGATATCCAAAATGATGGTAAATCTTGTAAAAATATTATACTCCTCATAATTGATCAAAAAAACCATCAATAAGAGGTAGGGGATACTTATTCTTGATCATGATCTTGTTAAGTTCCCAATAATAAATATAGAGTCACATTGATCTGAAAAAAACTAAAAATTAAAAAATAATAAAATTTTATTTTATTTCATATGATACAATAAATATTTAGTTAGCTTGTGTTACATAAAAAAATGATTTTCTTCAATAGCATACGTTAATCACAAGATTGAATTTTACTGAACAACAATATTCTATTAATATTGTTATTTAATATGAAAATTATCACATAGACATTAGAATGGTGGGTAAGAACAAGATTATCTAACTTATTAAATTATATAATTTTCACACGTTTATTATCAATCTATTTATTATAAATAAAATAAAAATCATTTAAAAGAAACTGAAATATTTTCGGAAGAACAATATTTTTTTCTAAAAGATTGTTAAATTGTGATTTTAACATATAATTTAAAATTAAGTTTTAAAAATTTTAGAAAATTTATATGAAAAATAAACTTAATTTTTTAAATTGTAACATAAAAACTTTCTTATGGTGATTTTATTTATTTTTCTGAGAAGTTATATTTTTTTTGAATAGTGAAAAATACTGAATTTTAATTGAAAACAGACTTATTTTAAAAAAATTATAATGTTAAATTATATTATAAATTGGTTTTAAAGTAAAATTAGATTGATTTTACATCCATTAATACAATATATTTCATTGGTATCAAATTTACATTGAATTTGGGTATAAAAGCATTTCAAACATTGGAACATTTTCACTTTAAAACCCCACTTTTTCATCACGTCTATGGGATTAATTTTAATTTAAAAATTTTCACATATGCAAATTCATTTTGGAAAAATGGGTTTCATATTTTGAATCATCATAATTTAAATCTTCTAATATTACCAACATAATTTTTTACTAAAATGAATAGTGAATGTAGAAAAAACTAATTGTCGTTGTTAAGGTAAAAAAGGGTTAACCATAGGGTTAAACTAAAAAGGTAAAGTTAAAAATAACATATAAAAATGTTAAAAACGATATTATGGAAATATTTATACCATTAAATATCTAAGTTTTGATAATGTTCTATTTTAGACCCTTTTTAAATATGAAAATGCAACAACACTCAATTATTTTAAAAATACCAAGTGTGTCCTCACCGCCACTTATAAAAGGCCATGCACTCTCATCCATTTTTTACACATTAAAACCACTTTGTTTTAGACATTAAATTCCCATATAACTTCCAAAATTCCCTACCCTAATAATATAATCCTTATTTTTGGCAGAAAGGAACCCTTGTAAGGCTTTAGTGAAAACCTAAGGAGGATACCAGAAGAAGAGGTAATGTTCTTTAATAAGTATCTTTATTTTAATTATTTATACACCTTATTAAATTTTTATCAACTGAATATGATATAATAACCTTAGTATATTAAATATACTAAGATATAGCTATACTAATTTCATGTCCTAAAATAACATCCACTTCCATCAAATGGGTTATGAAATCATCATTCGTGTGTGTGGCGTACTACCTCCTCACAAACCAATGTCGTTCAATTTTTCATTTGCACCTATAAAGGATGGATATGATGATGTATATAAATTAAATATATGATATTTATAAAATATTTATTATTTAGGAGCCACTATATCATATATATCTTTTTTATCTTCCATTTTGTAAGAGAAACTGTAATGTTGATCGTGTGTGTGATAGACTTTCGCCTCACGAATCGATGTGATTCATCTTTCAATAATGCTACACATATAAGGTGATAAAGAAAACATTAATGATTATATGTGATATAAATAAAATAATTATGATATTAATTACCTATTTATTATTTTTTATGGATAATATATATCATATTTCTTCTTTTATTTTCACTCATGTAAAGATGATAGCGTTGTTCGGGTATGTGTGGACTACCCCCTTCACGAAACGATATGACTCTCTTATCATCACAAAAAAACATGGATGATATATATTAGTATAAAATATGTTATATATTAAATTATTATCATTAGTTAAATTTAAAATATTACTTATATCTTTTCCCTAATGATCATTGAAAATGAAAACGTTTCTCATGCATTTGTACTGTCTATCGTCTCCATAATCGTAATGTACTTAATTTTTAATAACCATCAGTCAAGATTTGTTTTAAGAGTAAAATTTATTTAACAATATTATAATTATATAATGATTTTTTTAGATGATATATGTATATAATATGAACAATAACCAGATCTTTCATGATGAAACATGCATGAGAAATCAAGGTAATTAACACCCGAAACAATAAAAATAATGAAAAATTATTAATGAAAGGGTAATAAGATGTTCTAAAAGTATCATATATGATATTATAAACATTAATGTCGTTATTAAATAAGTTAATAACATGTTTATAACTACTATATAGGAGTTTTAATCATGTTCAATCAAAAGGAACCATGAGATAAGGGATTTTATCTCAATTTCATTTTATTGAGGAATATTATAATGTTATGTACCTAATTTATTTTATATGGTGTATATAATTCCTATTTAATATATAATATATAGAATAATTAATTTTTCAAGGTATTTTAAGTTTCAATTTTAATTATTTCATCCAAGGGGTTTTAAATTTATAGTTACCATGTGGTAAATAATTTCATAACTCAATTTGTTTTCATTCGATTATATTACTATTTTGTTGTAATTGATATTATAAGATTATGTGTCACTTGACTTATAAAAATATATTGTTTTATTTACCTTGGTTTTATGTGAATTTACATTTGATGCACATAATTGATTCATTGACTAATTCTGAATTCATCATTATGATCATTTTATGGGTTTATATCATAATATCATTCTAATCGAGATGTTTATTATTGAATTTATGTTGAAGGAAATTATTTGATAATTGTCTAAACAAACCCATTTTTTTATAATATGGTTATTCAAGATAATTTCATGTAATAGTACCTTTTTCCACTCTTTGGTTCTTAAAATGTTTTAGAAAACGTTTTTATAAAAACACAACATAATTTATCTCTTAAGTCAGAAGACTATTTTCTTCCAAAACCATATTTTCTATTTTTTTTCAAAAATGTTTTTATAATTTTCAAAATGATTAATTAAAGAAATATATTCCCATTTATTCTTTTAAAAAATGTTTTCAAAATAATCTTCCTAGCACCTTCTGAATAAGAAACTTTTCTATCCTTTTTACAATGCAAAAGGAATGTTCTTATTACCTTATATGACATGTACAAAATTACCCACCACCATTTCATTGAAACATTTTTTTCAAGTTTAAAAGGATATTTTTAATGAAATTTTTTTCCTTAATATTCTATAAAGTTCATGTTTTTTTTTATAAATTTATTTTAAAATATAGTGATTTTCTAAATTTTTTATATTGTAAAATTTGATTTTTAAAATGAAAAAGATATTTTTATCAAGAATGATTTAAAAATATTATTATAGTATTACTTTTCATCAATGATAAAAACCATTTATTATTACTCTAATGAGTATAAATTTTTTTGATATCATCCTTATTATTTCTCTAGATGGATTATTATTATTTTGAAGAAGGATAGTATTGAAATCAACTTCATTGAATCATTTTTAATGTTATTAACTACCCCTTTAGTTATTCACTTTCCTATACTTAGTGAAAGTTAAATTTCCACTAAATATCCATATCATTAATTGTGGATATTATTATTTCCAAAACCATATACCATTTTTACATACATTGTTTACTTTGTAATTTATTTGATTGATTGGGGAAATGTTGATAAATATGTATTCTTTACTAAATATGGATATTTGATAATAAGGAACATTTTTTGTGAATTAAATAAATTATTCAATATATAAGGAATGATTTGGATCTACAGACATTTGGGGTCCTAGTTAATGATATCCCCTTGATGCATTAGTAGTCTTATGGGATGAATTAGTTGGCTAGACATAGTTAAATGGGTTTTTACCCATCAATTTTAAACAATATTGTAAATAGTTATTTCTAGAAAATATATCATGTACCTATGAAACATGACATAAAATAATTAAGAATTGAATTCATTAAGAGTTTATTTATTATTATGGAATATATTTTTCCTATGATATTATATCTGGACATATATCATTTTTATTCTTTAGATTAAAAAATATGTTTTCAATTATTTACCTTTACATGTTGATTACTTCTTAACAATTTATTTAAAGGGAATGTGTGCTTTGTTATTTAACCTGTCATATTGATTATTCCTTATCTAGTTTGTTTAAATTGAATGTGTGCTCAATTAATTTAATTTCCATGTTTATTATTCTATATATAGTTATGTAAATGGAATGTGTGGTCAATTATTTATCTTTACATATTGAATATGTTTATTGATTCCTGATAGCTTCAGTTGTACTTAACCCTTATTAAGAATTTTATTGAACCCTTATTTTTTCCTTTCTTGAGAATAAATGAAGTGTCATATGAAAGATATGTAAGGATATTTTAGTGGTAATATAGTTATTTTTGAAAAAAAAACTTATGTTGTAATTTTTTATTCAAATATAATATAGGAATAATGTATGTATCTAGTTTTCCAAGACTACTAAATTTATCAAACCTTTGAGATGTGATTCATTGTATATTATACCAATGTAATAAAGTATGACACCAAATCTCGGATTACTAGGGTCTAGTTTCTATAGTTGGAATCAGATGAATTTTAGTAGAAATCTTGTGAACTTGATTTATGAAAACATATATTAGAGAACATAACCCTATGATAGACATTAAGGATTAGTATAGAAGAAATTTCTATGTTTTTAAGGTATATATTATGTAGTTTTCTTTTTAATACATCCCTATATAGATAATATAAGTGGATGTGGTTATGTAAAAACGTACCTATGGGTAATAACTCCAAAAAAGGTGCATTTGGATTGACCTGATCATCACCTAGTGCATGACAACAGGCCCTACTACACACCTAGTTTGACACTTCTGGGGGATATTATTTTCATAATTCACATTTTATTTACAACCCATTATAAAGTATTTAAATAGATAATGAAAATTAATGACCTAGATTAATCCTTAGACCAAGGAAAGACCCATGTTGAAATAAATCAGATGAAGAATTGGGATTCTATAATGAAATTTTAGAAGTATTTTTACTAATGGTATTTTAGTAATAATAATTATGAAACATCTAAGGATTGTGTTAAATTTTATAAGTATATGAATCTTAAGTAAATATAGACTTATGAATACCATCATGGGTTTATGAGTTTAAGATTTATCATATGTTCATAGTCTTAAAAACCACTTTTTAGGTTTTATGTAATGGGATTTTATCATGATTAAATACATTTTGGAGAAATTTATTGAAATTGTATATTTTAGTGAAAAATTTATTTTTGAGGAATAATGACTTTAAATTTTATAGACATAAGTTTAAAGGTATTGATATCCTTTAGGGTTAATATGATCATTAATGATATTGTAATAATTTTCAAAAAAGATTACTGGATTTTAAGACAAATAGTTTGTATTAAAAACCTTAGTAAAAAGGTTATTTAGTAATTAATTGTATTTCAATGATGTCCATCATATTTTCAGAATGTTATATGAATTATATTAATATGGTTTTTGAAATAGGATATCCCTAAGCTTGGTGACAACGAGTTACATCTAGCAAGGAGGCGGGGATTAAACCTATGATTGAATAACAATAAGTGTTTTATGTCTACCACTAGCCTATGTGGTGTCCTGGTTAATATTTTATTGTTTTTAGTTAAACAATGTGATAAATAAATATTAATTATAAACAAGGTGTGGTACTTTTTAGGTCTATAGATTAATTTACTATATTAGATAACATGTGACAACCATATTGATTTTGAAAATTAGTTAGAGATAGATAGAAATACTTTTCGGTCTTTTATAAATCATACGATCCGTTAAAAGAAAATTTTAGTGATTCACACATAAAAAATAATTTTTTGATATCCATTTCTTATAGTAAGGGATGCATTGGAAATTGATTGAAGAAAAAATAAAGGATTAAATTTCACTTATTAAATATAAATTCATCAAGTAAGTATATTTTCTTCTATTATTAGATAGTAATATAATTATTAAACTCTAGGAAAAAGGACCTTGAAATTAAAATGTTATCCTTTTACATTCATATTCTATGAATCAAATGAACATTTAAATCATCACATTTTAATGGTTTTGAGTCCCTTAATTTAATGAACTAAAAAATTATAAATAAAATTCCCCTTGGGATTTAATTAAATGTCTTATTATATAATATAGTTATAAAAAAACTTGCACTTATTCAGTATCCTATCATATTTAAGTGAACAATAAAAATCATTACCATTTATAGTATATTAATTGAACAATAATCACATGATTATTATAAATATAGTGTTTTAACAAATTATATTGACATAGACAAAGAAAGTGATGGTCTTAATCAATAGGATAATACCCTATGAATCTAATTTAACAAAGATTTCAAGGGAGATAGTATTTCTAGGATTTTCCCTTAACCAAACCCAAGATGAGATCCAACAACTTAAGAATAAGCAAAACCATTTATGGGAGAATTTCAAGACCGTCAAGATCACAAACCAAACCATATACATCGAAACACCCCATTAATGTCTCACCATCACACACCTTACTTATAAGGAATTTCATGGTATATTAATGGGATATTTATAAAAACCCTATAAATTTTAGTATGTACATTATTTTTTATAGAGTAATGAATATATTTTAATCCTATTATTGTTACTTTAATAATGATTTTTATTTTGATACATTAAAACAAAAATAGTTTTTTTGGGTAATATTCAAATTTAATTAAGGAATTTAATTTAATAAATTAATAGATTTTTTAAATAAACAATATCTTAATAAGATATTTTTGTTAAATAATTTTTAACAAATAAAAATTATTATATAATCTTTAGAAGATCAAATTAATTTTTATAATGGTTTAAAAACTATTATTGTCAAAAAAACCAACATTTATGAATAAATGTGTAATTTAAAAGTATAAATAAACATATTTATAAAATTATTTTGATAAAATGAATATTATTTTTGGAATTATTACATAAATATTATCCAACAGTGATTTTTTAATAATGTTCTAAGATATTAAAATTTTTGGGTAAAATATTAAATACGGTATAAATATAGAGTGAATATTATGACATCATAATGACCAAAAAGTGATGTAATCATTACTCTAAATGGTATCTACAATAAAATATATGTTTTACCTTTAAAATTATTTTATTTTATGTTTATTTTTTTAACTTTATAAATTCATTATGAATCCTCCAGAACCATTAATATATATTTAAGTTTTAGAATCATTTTTTAGAAGTATAACTCACTTCCACTTAAAAGAGGGTATTATTTTATTAATTTCTTCCCTTTAAATTATAAAATAATTTTAAAAACTCTTATTTAGAAGAAACCATGGGAAAAACCATGGGAAGTTTTATGGTTGTTGTTATTTTATTATATAAAGTCTAAAACCTATTTTTGGAGGAATGATAAAGAATTCCCCACTCATTTCCTATATAAACCCACCCAAGATCCCATTTATCTTCATTGAAAATCCAGGGAGCACGTTTTTAATCTTTCATACTATCTCTAAAGTCCTTCCAAGGTTCCCTCAATCTCTCAAGAAGTTCTTCCCAAGAATTTGGAGTCACACTCTCAAGGTAATGCATCCTCTCTTTCTCCCCTTTATTCAAGAATATTATTCATTTTATACCCTTTTATTTTCAATTCATAATGTTGGGGTGTGTTTTTCACATTCCCTATACTTACCATATGATTTATAAATGATTATATACCCCTTTAGATATTGTTAATCCATCCCATTAACATTTATGTTTCCCCATTATGCTGCAAAAAAAATCACCATGGGTTTCTATGCCAAAAAAATATGTAGTGAATACCCATGACAAATTACTATCAAGGGTGTTCACCTTTATGAAATTATACATATTTTATTGGGAAATTACATTTATTTATTTCAAACTCTGTGATCATGGAATAGAATTTGATGAAAAATTATACTATGTTTTATGATCTATGTGGCATAGTTAAGAATGATAATGAAATGAAAGTGATGGGTGCACCTGAAAATATATAGTGCACCAATGCATTGGGCAATGCTTATTCTCATGATATGTCATTTTGGGTTTGGGAGTAAACCTACTTACTTTATGGGACATTTTCTATCATTATGTTTTGGTAGTTATCCTTGACCTATGTTCATGATGAAGTGTTTTAAGTTGTTGACATATTTCACATGTTTCCTTTATGTTATCATGATATATCAAGCCTTAGTGTTCATGTTTATGATTCGCACTCATTTTATTACCCATTGATATTACTATTTTATATCATGTTTTTCCTTATTAATTTTATTCCATGTTTATTACCTTACTAATCTTTATAGCTCACCCTTTTCTTATATATTTCCCCATATTATCCATTACAGTTTGAAGTGTGAGGATTTCATGGAAGTTTTCAATAAAAATAATGTCTTTATATTTTAAGTTGTTATATAATGTGCCTAATTCCAAAAGGCACTAGATATATCAATCTTATGGGTTGTACTGAGTGTAATATTATGTAATAAATCATTTATTAATGTGAAATAAAGAGTAGGGTTTTTATAGTTGGTATCAAAGGAAAAGTTTAGTTATTTTTGGGATTAGGATTAGAAAACTCTAGAGAAATTTTTAGGGATAAGACTAAGTAAAAGAAAAAGTCCCTAAATTTTGGTAAGTATAGAGAGATTGGTTTATAAATAAAATAAATCCCTATATGGATACTATAAGTGGTTGTGGATCTGGAATATATGTATATAGGAGTAAAACCAGAAAACATCGCATTGATCTAGACTCGACTGTGAACTGGTACACGACAACAGGCATTGTTTCACACCTAGTTTGACACTCCCGAGTGATATTATTTAGAAAATTCAGAATCTGACTAAGAACCATTAGTAAGGAAAAAAATACCCATAATAATATATGATAGCAAATAGATCATGGATAACATAGATTGAATCCTAGAAATTCATAATTTATGGAAATACATGTAATTTTTAACTTATGTCTTTAATGTTATTGGATTCTTGTTTATGCGTTTAATTGTTTAAAAATACTCATCATTAATTATTCCTTTTATTCTAGTTGATGGTTAAAAATAGGAGGAATTGGGTAAACAACCAATGTGATGGGAAATGTGATGACTACACTAATGAGATTCCCAAACTGATAGAAGTGGTAATAAAAAAATTTGTGATGATACTATATCATCTCACTTAGGTTTTGAATAGAAACCTAGATTAGGAGGAGTGCCCAAATACCCCTAATAAAGAACAATTTGTAATTTATTCCTTTATGTGACAAAGGCCTCTGACTTTCAATGGATCATTTGATCACTTAATCATGGAAAAATGGATCAACTCCATTAAGAAGATATTCTCCATCCTTCATTGTTATAAATAAGAGAAGGTTATATTGGATGATTATCATATGGAGGGAGAAGATAACCAATGGTAGAAATTGATCAAAAATATAAAGCATGAGGAAGAGATAAAAGCGATGGGTTGGAAGGAATTATATATTTTTTTGATAAATATTTCTCTCACACTCTCTGAATTAAAATGGAAAGGGATTTGGTTTCCCTCAAGAAAAAATATGATGAATCTATTAGGTTGTATGAGGAAAACTTCACAAGACTTTCACGATATGCCTCTAGCTTTATCATTTCCATTGAATGCAAGTTCGACTACTTCTTTCATGGGATAAATCATAGTCTATGAAAATCCATGTTTATCCAAGACTTAAATAGCTATAAAAAAAATTTCTTAGATAACTCAATGTGGAAAGGGATATCAATGAATCTCAATGGTATCATGGGGATAAGAAGTAAAAAAGTATAGTTTAATTCTGGATGTTCTATGGAAAAATATAATGGTTCCAAGAAATTTCAACATCCCACTTGTTAAAGGAGTGGAAAAAAACCCCAAAAATTGACTTAGGGGATGAGGAAATGCTCCAGGGGCAAGAATGGAGGAAGCCTAGCTAGCAATTACCAATAGGAGAGACCAAATAATGCATTGGAGAAAAGAAAGGCTCCAGTAAACCCTCAATTCATTGTTCATTATTTCAACTACAAGGAACTAGGAATCTTTGAAACCCAATACACTAATCCAAGGGTATTCAGAGAAAACCAACAACCTCAACATCATAAAGGGGTATCTTTTTTTATCACAACCAATGAGGTGGATCATGACAACGATTTGGTAATAGGTATGCTAGTTATTTATTCAAGAATAGTGAATTCAATTTTTTATTTTGGTTCTACACATTCATTTATATAATAAATGTTTAGTAAAACTATTCAAACACCACTAAAAAGCATGGAAGTAGAGTTTTTAATGAAAATGGAAACTAGGGAAATTATTTAATCCCATGAATATAACTCCTCCCCTTTCAAAATTTGTGGGTTGAGCTTCCCAATGAACCTTTTCATACTCCATTTCATGGAATTATAGTTATAGATTGGATTTCCCTATATAAATCCAATATAAATTTCAATGAGAATTAAATAACTCTCTATATTTCAAATCATCCTTCAATTATATAGAAGTGTAAGGAGGAGGATGAATGTTCATTTTCACCAACATCTCAATCATGGATAATATTTCCCTATGATAAGGTTTATCTAGATCAAATTATTGAGTATGGGTAAAATATCATCCTTGAAGACATAACTGTTGTGAGGAAATACACTGATGTGTTTCCCAAGGAATTGATTGGTCTTCCTCCTAGCCGATTGTTTGAATTTTCAATCAAGATTATATCTGGGAATTTCTATTATCCAAGACTCTATGTAGAATGGTTTTTTTAGATTTTGAGGAGAAAAATAAACAACTATTGGAGAATATAGATAATGGGTTCATACACCCAAATACTACACCTTAGGGTGAAGCAGTCATATTCGTCAAGAAGAAGGATGGGTCAATGTGCCTTTTCATTGATTATTATGATCTCAAAAGGATGACGATAAAGAAAAATTATCCTCTTCCATAGATTGATGAATTATTCAATCAACTACGTGAAGAAAAATAATTCTCCATGGTGGATCTGTGGTCGGGATATTACCATGTTTAGGTGAGAAGGAGAATAACCCCAAGACT
The DNA here is from genome assembly GCA_963277665.1 of Viscum album. Lineage (NCBI taxonomy): Eukaryota > Viridiplantae > Streptophyta > Magnoliopsida > Santalales > Viscaceae > Viscum > Viscum album. The sequence continues at coordinate 2,054,615,441 of OY728157.1, read as the reverse complement.
AATTTTCATACAAGGTACGGGAAATATGAGTTCATAGTAATGCCCTTAAGACTCACTAATACTCTAGAAATCTTCATGGACATTATGAATCTAGTATTTAGATATTACCTATAAAAATTTGTGGTAGCCTTTATAGATGATATTTAAATATTTTACAAAACCAAGGAGGAGCTTGAGGAGTATCTGATCACTATGCTAAAGAACTTACAAAAGGAGAAGCTATATGCCAGGTATAAAAAATGTGAGTTCTGGTTGAAATAACTCTCATTATTAGGGTATATCATCACAAGAAAAGGGATATCTATATACCCTATAATGAAAGAATAAATTACAGGATGGATGAGGACAGTAACTATGATATATATATGTATTTTTCTTGGATTAGCTGGGTACTATCATTTATTTGTGAGAAAATTATCTCAATTGTTAAATCCTCTAACCAAGATTACATGGAAGGGAATCAAGTTTTCTTAGAATGATGAATGTGAAGAGGTATTTATGGAGTAGAAAATGAGGTTTATAACTACCCCTATTCTCATACTACCCATAAGTAGATAACTTTACATGGTATCCAGAGATTCTTTAAAGAAGGGATTGGTTTTTGTGTTAATACAAAATGAAAAAATCATATCCTATTCTTCAATCTATTTGAAATTTCACAAATATAACTACCCAAAATGATCTAGAGTTGGATTCAATGATCTTCACTTTGAAAATACAGTGGCATTATCTCTTTGGGGATAAGAGGGAAATATATACGTATCAAAAAAGCCTCAAGTATATATTCACATAGAAAGAGTTGAATATGTTCCAATGAAGATGGTTAGATCTGATCAAGAACTATGACTACTCAATTTACTACCATCTTGGTAAAGTGAATAAAGTGTAAGAAGCTCTATGTAGAAAGGATCCAGTGATTTTATCATTGATGATAATTTAGAAGGATCTGATCTTCTTAGATTCAAAAGGTATGGACATGGGAATCATAAAGGAAATAACATCATAAATCCTTTCAAAAATGATTTATTAATCATCTCTAATGTAGAGGATTAAGAATGATCAAAGTGATTATGTGGGAATTTAGATAAAAGTGGAAACTATAAGAAAAGGGAAATCCTCAGAGTTCAATTTTAATGAATAAGGGTTTATGGTATTTGGTTCAAGACTCTGTATACCATCAAATCTTGATTTAAATAAGGTGTTGTTGGATGATGCACATAGATAAACCTTCTCCATCCACCCATAAATAAAAAATATGTATCAAGATCTCCAAGAGTACTATAGGTGGTAAAATATCAAGAAAGAGATCACAGAATATAAATCAAGATATATTATATGTAATTAAGTGAAATAATAAAGGAAAGAATACAAGGTCGTGATGTAACCATAATCCATACCAACATGGAAATGGGAAAACATCACCATAAAATTTGTAACTGGTCTTCCAAACACATCAAGAGGAAATAATTTTATATGGGTTTTGGTGGACTATCTTACAATGAATGAATACTTCATTATGATTTGAGAGGATTTCTCACTTGATCAACTTTCAAGGATATACATTAGAGAAGTGGTGAAGCTATATTTAACACCATTATCTATTTTATCCGATCGAGGTTCAAGATTTACCTCTATGTTCTGGTAGAGACTCCAAGTTTCTGTAAATATAGATTTGAACTTCAGAGCATCTTATAACCCTCAAAAAAGGTCCAATCAGAGAGGACTATCGAAACACTTGAGTAAATGTTTAGGGTATTCTCAATGGACATAAAAGAATGATGTGATCAATATCTTTATCTGGTTGAGTTCTCATACAATAACAGTTTCCACTCATGAATCCAAATGAATCTCTATGAATCCCTTTAGGGAATAGGTGCAGAACAACTTCTTGGTGGGATGAATTTGGGAACACAAACTACAATGTCCTAAAATGGTCAAGGAAATGGTGTAAAGGTTAATACCAATAATCATTAAATCAAGGATTCTTAGAGTCAACATAAGATCTATGCTAAAATCCATTAATGAGACCTAGATTTTGATGTTGGAGACATGGTATTCCCTCCCATATCTCTATGGAAGAGTGTCATGAGATTTTGGAAGAAGGAAAATATTAGTCTAATAAAAATCATCCCCTTTGAGATCCTTGATTGCATCAGATTAGTGGTATATCAACTATCACTACCAAATAACCTTTATCAAGTATATAATGTATTCCATATATCCCTCTTAAGAAAGCATATACCAAACCCCTCACTTGTACACAATATAGAGGTGGTACAGGTGGAGAACAGTCTCCTATATGAAGAGAAGCTGGTGAAGACCTTATATCATAGAGACAAAGTTCTATGAAATAAGATAATGAACTAGTCAAAGTGCTTGGGAGAAACCACAATTTGGAAGAAGTGACTTAGGAATCAAGGGAAGTGATGAAACAAAATTACCATCAACTATTTTAGTCTGGGAAATGAAAATTTTTATGGTGAAATTTCAGAATAGGGGAAGATTGTAATAACCCAAACTATTATAAATAAAATTCCACTTGTATTAAATTAAATTTATTATTATGTAATATGGTTATATAAAACACATGAACTTATTTGGTATCCTATAATATTTAATTGAATATAATGTAGCATTACCATTGGTAATATATCTATTGGAAAGTGATCACATGATTAGTATAAATATGGGGTTTTAAATAGTTCAATTGACATAGAAAATGGATGTGGTAGCCTCAATCATACCCTATAAAGTCCATTTATCAGAGCTTCTTAGGCAGATAGAATCACTGAGATTTTTTCTTGACTAATCCTAATCTAATATCCAATAATTTAAGGATGATAGAAACTGTTTACGGGAGAATTTCAATCTCATTGAGATCATGACCCAAACCATGTATGTCAAACTGTAAAGACCTAGAAATTTCAAGGAAAATTTATTTTTCTTAATTCTTTGGAATTTTATGAGTCCGTAGTATCTGACGGCACCTGATTCTGAGGCCCGGTGTGCCCAGAATCAATTTATGAAGTTTTGTTTGGGTATATTCAGTGAACGTACATGCGGGTTTTTCTATCTTTTTAACTGGTGCTCGGAATTGAAATCTTAGGGCACTGATGAACTCGCAGCGCCGGTAATTTCTTAAGGGGACCTTTACCGCAGTTGCATTTTATGCGGGTTGAAAGTTAATTTTTCAGGTTGTTAAAAATAAATAAAAATATGTGTTTGATATTTTTATTTGTGGTTTGTGGTTTTTTTCCTCCCAATGGGAGTTAGAGGTGGGTCCCACACCCACATAAACTCCCACGAGAGGATATTTATGAGGTGGGGCCCACACGAGCCCTAACCCTTCACCTCACCTCAACTCCCCATTGATTCCCCTTTAATTAATTTTGACAACACCTTCCATTTATTATGGTTAAACCCCCACCTCCCTCTCTCCCTAATTAATATGCCAACACCTATTAGTTAATTAATTGATCAACAATTAATTAATTAATTCAAGAGTTTGAATGTTTAAAAGGCATGACAGTATAATATATTGGGGAAACCTTCACATAATTTTGGGATGGAAAATATCCTATTACGGAGGCTCTTAAGAAATATAAGAGAAGGGTTCTTCCCTCAACGAAGAACCACCAAAGAATGGTGATCATCTCCTTTGATCTTTGGCCAAGCCAAAGGAGAAGGATCCACCCACAAGGAACTCTGACAACGTGCCATCCTCGGTTTCTTCTTCCTCGATGTCAACGAGTTGACGTCGTCTCCCCGCGACGTCGTTCTACCTCGACGCTTGTCCTCTTTCCGCGGCTCGACGATGTGAAACTTCATAATCGAGGTAGGGGGATTATGTTCAAATTTAATGGATTAAAATTGTTCTTGTTCTATGTTGTAAAAATTGTATTGTCTTTGGTTAACTGCTACCGCCTAATGCAGAGGGCACGGGCCAAACGTACATGACTCGACGACCCTCGGACTTTTCTTGTTCTTTTAATTCACGAATGGAAGAGGCGGTGATGGGAGAAGCGGAGGTCGTGCGCCGGCCGCATGCGGAAGAACCGCGGCCCGAAACTGCGGGCCGCTCAACCGGGAAAGAACTGGCCGGCTATAGCTGGCTGGGCCGAAGGGAGGAACCGCGGTGCCCCACGGCGCCGCGCTGCGGAGAACCGCGGCCCGCACAAGGTGGGACGCTTCGGCGGAAGAACCGTCTGGCTCGTCGGACGGTCGGGTGGAGGAAGGTTGCGGCACTAGGGTGTCGCGCTGGACGAACCGCGGCCCGCCCGAGCGGGCTTCTTGTGCCAAGAAGGCCAACCGTCTTCGGCCGGCCGGTTTGGGAGGGCGGCGCCACTTGGCGCCGCCGGTTCGGGCAGCTGCCCCCACCCCCAGACCTCTCGGCCCCTTCGGGCCGAGCCACTCGGCCGGCCAGCCGATCCGCGGCCGGCCGGGCCGCGCGTTTCATCGGGCTGGTCCGACCCCCTGCCCGGTCAGACCCACCAACTGTGGGTTGACCCGACCCGCCAGCCCACTAGGCTTAACGGGTCAGGCTCATTTTCACTTAAACATGAATAACATGTAGACCGCGCGTCTGATCGATGCGCCATCTGCGACACTTGGACCCTCGCGATGAGGCGGTCCTTTTGCGATACTCTAAGTGAGTTTTGGACGACTTTGGAAAATAGTCGGGTTTGGAATGAACGTAATTCCAACCGGTCCCTCGGAGCAGAAACGCTTATAACTTAAGGACCGGATGTCTGATTGACGTGTCATCGACTATGTTGGATTCCACTTGATGAGACAGTTCTTTTGGAATACTCTACATAGGATTCGGATGTGGTTTGAACATGGCTGGGTTGGATTGTACCTAAAATCCAACTGGGCCCCTGGGACGGAAATGCTAATAACTCACAGACTGGGCGTCCGATTGACGCATCGTCTGTTGCGTTGAGACTCCTATGATGAGGCGGTCCTTTGAGATACTTCCACATGAGATTACTTGATACTTGGAAGTATTGACCTGTAGCTCGTGGAGCGGACCCTCCCAGAGAAGAGCGTATGGAGTGCAGAGACCTAGTAGCTGTTGACCTGAGGACTGCTTGACCGATTCGACTCGGAGTGATTCGACTCGGAGTGATTTGACTCGGAGTGATTCGATTAGCCCAGTGGACGGAGTGCCCGATTTGGCAGAAGACCCACGGCAGACGAAGCGCCTGGTTTGGCAGCATACCCGTGGTACTCGACAGGAGGAGTACCTCTGTAGGCTATTAGAGGGAGCGCTACTCTGTTGGGCCGGTAGACCCACAGAGGAGGAGCCCCCAGTTTGGCAGCAGACCCGTGGTACTCGACAGGAGGAGTACCTCAGCACTCTCAGGTTAGTGAGTAGCGCCTCAGAGTCGCGACAGGGCCACTGTACTCGACAGAGGAGGAGTTCTCCAGTAGTTGTGGTTTCGTTAATGAAAATTCTGGTTTGATCTGAGTCAATGACCTTTGTTTTTTCCTCATGATTGAGATGGGTTACTTGATAACTTAGGTATATGTATGGGGATATACCTGAGTAAAGGTTATCTGTTGAGATATTTCTTTTTGGTTTATTCTTTTTGGATTTAGTGAGACCTTGAGGGTCTTGGGGTCCCTACTGAGTATCATTATACTCACCCATACACGGGTTATGCCCGCACATCATTGTGTTGGATGCAGACGATGGACAACACTGATCGAGGCAGAGTGTATGAGGACTGGATGATACCCGAAGGTGGACACTCGGTGTGACGTCACATGGAGCGGACCGATAGACACAAAGTGTTGAAGAGAACATATGTACCTACCCTTCAGGTAGGAACCTGGAGGATGATCTAGGAGCTACTTCATCATTCAGTTGTTTGTATTTTCAGTTGTACATTCTTCCAGTTATATCTGTAGCTTTCTCTTGGGATTGTATTTCTAGCCCCTTTGTACTTTCAGTACACTTGTTATACGGATTTACTTTGTGTCTGCTTCTGTTTGTTCTATGGTTGTGTGTGTGTTTACATTTTATAAAGTCAATGCCTTCCCAGTTCTATGGAATTATGCCTTTGGTGCTAGTCGCCAGCCCCTGGCCAATGGAAGGTGGTCTTGGGGTAGTCACGATGCGGGCCCCGGGGGATGGGTCGTGACAAATAACCACCCCATGAAAGTATCACAGTCGCACACATTACTCTTAGGGAATTTGTTAGTGTATTGAATGGATATGTATCAAGATGAAAATAATATGAGTATGAACATTATTTTTTAAATAATAATGAATATATTTTCATCTTATTATTGTAACTATATAATTGATTTTTATTTTGATATAATAAAACAAAAATAGTATTTTTGGGTAATATTGAAATTCAATTAAGTATATTATTTTGATGAATTAATGGAATTTTTAAATAATTAATATTTTAATAAAATATTATTATTAAATAATTGTTATTAAATATAAATGATCATATAATTTTTAGGCAGTGAAATGTAATTTTTATAAGGGTGTGAAAACTGTTATTGTCAAAAAATACAAAATTTATCAATAAATGAGAATTTTTAATTAAGAAAATTAAATGAAAATATATAAAAAATTATTTACATAAAATTAATATTATTTTTTTATCATAACGTCAAAATTATCCAATGGTTAATTTCTCATAACTTTTTGAGATAGTGGAATTTTTGGGTAAAAAATTAAATACGGTATAAATATACAGTATGTATTATGACATAATGATGACATGAGAGTGGTGTAATAAAGACAATTAATGATATCTACATAAAAATATATGTTTTACATTTAAAATAATGTGATTTCATTTTTATTTGATTAATTTTATGAAGCCTTTATGAATCCTCCAAAACAACTAATATATTGTGAGGTTTTAAAATCAATTCTTTAAGAGTATGACTCAAATCCACAAAATAAAAAGTATTGTTTTATATCTTTATTCCCTTGAAATTATAATATAATGAAAAAATACTCCCATTTTGGAGAAACCATGTGAAAACTCCATGGTAAGATTTGTGGATTTTGATATTTTATTATGTAGAGTCAAAAACCTATGTTTGGGAAATGATAAAGAATCCCCCACTCATTTCCTACATAAACCCACTAAAGATCCCATTAATATTCACTAAAAATGTTTTTATCATATAATTACTCATACCTAACCTCTATATAGTCTTTATAAGGTTCCCCCTTGCTCTCAAGAAGTTCCTACCAAGCATTTGGAGTCACACTCTCAAGGTAAGGGATCTTCTCTTTCTCCCCTTTATTCAATAATCTTGTTCATTTTACACCCTTTAATTTTCAATTCCAAATATTGGGGTGTGTTTTTTCATATTCCCAATACTTAACATATGATTTATAAATTATTAGAGACCCATTTTACTCTCATTAATCCCTCCAATGAACATTTATGTTCCCCCATTAAGCTGCCGAAATTTCACCGCAGGATTGCATGCTGAAAAAATGTGTAGTGAATATCTAAACCCAATTCCTATTATGGGTATTAGAATTTATGAACTATACATAATTAATTTTGGAATTAAATTTATGTATTACACACTCATTTATCATGTAATAAAATGTGATGAAATATGATTCAATGTTGTAATATCTATGTGGAACACTTAAGCATGAGAATGAAATGAAAGTGATAGGTGCACCTAGAATTATATAGTGATTCAATGCATTGGGTAATGTTTAGTTATGTGAGACGTAATGTTGGGACATAGATTAAACCTAATTATTTTATGGGTGTTTTTCCATCTTGATTTATTGGCAATTGTTCTTGTTATGATGAGGTGTTTTAAGTTGTTTCCATATTTCCCGTGTTGCCTTTATGTTATCATGATATATCATGCTTCATAGTTCTGGTTTATAATTCACCTCCCAATAAATATTTATATTGTATAAAATGTATTAAATTATTCATTTTATTACATTTTTATTCCCTTAATGGTCTTTATATATCATCCCTTTCTTATGTATTTCCCTAGGTTATCTCATGTAGTTTTAAATGAAATTATGTTAAGGAAGTTTTCAATAAAGATAATGTTTTTCCTATTTGAAGTTTTTATGTAATGTACCTAATTCCAAAAGACACTAGAATTATAAATCTTACGAGTTGTATTAAGTTTAATATTATGTAATAAAACATTCATTAATGTTAAATAAATAGAAGGGTTGTTATACTTATCTTTCAATTGATCATTCGCTTTCTTGTGATTAATGACCTCAATCACTCCCTAAAATTATTTATGATTTTCTTCTAAGTCCATATATTGAATTTGCAACAATTTTCTATTGTGTAGAAACATATTTATATTTCAATACATATGACCTTGGTACATTATTTTATATTATTAAGAATATATTTTATTATATCTTTCTTCTATGTGGGCTCTTCAATACATGTATTTTCAGATATCAAACCCTTGATTACCGAGATCATGTTTAAATTGTGAGGAAAAAATTTATTTAAGATGGGGAGAATATAACACCCTTAAAATTATAAAAGAATAACATTTTTATAACATATTTTATATTAAATACTAGGTTATATTTTATTACATGCATCAAAAAGTTTTTTGATAGCTTTCGTTACACGCAAGACAATGTTTTACCAAATAACAATATACTATTAATATTATTATTTAATATGAAAATTATTGCATATTCATTGGAATAATAGAAGATTAAATAATTCAATAAATTATGAGAATATATAATTTACACACATTTATTATCTATCCATTTTTTATAAATTGGATAATAATGATTTAAAAGAAAAAAGAAATATTTTTTGAAAAAAAATAATATTTTTTCTAAAAGATGGTAAAACTGTAATTTAGAGAAATAAATTAAAATTAATTGTAACCAATTTTAGAAAAATTATATGAAAAAATAAAATTCATTTTTAAAATCATAATATCTAAATTTTTTAGGGTTAATTTTAGTATTTTTCTATGAAGTTTCATTTTTGGATGAATAGTGAAAAAATACTAATTTTTTGTTGAAATTTTTTTTTTGTTTAAATAATTTATAATGTTATATTATATTTAAAATTATTTTAAAAGTAAAATTAGTTAAATGTTTGCATCAATTAATCCAATTTTTTTCAATGGGATCAATTTTATAATGAATTTCCAAATTAAAACATTTCAAACATTTAAACATTTTCACTTTAAAACCCTGCTTTCTCATCACGACCATATGGCTAATTTTTAATTAAATTTTGTCTAATTATGTTAATTGAATTTTTAAAAATTGATTTTATATTTGGAATCAAAATAATTTATAATTTTTAATACTTTCAACTTAAATTTTGACCAAAATGAATAGTTAATGTAGTAAAAATTAATTATCATGGTTAAAGTAAAAAATGGATTTATGGGGGGAAGGGGGTTAAACTAATATAATAAGTTTTAAAATTACCTATAAACTTGTATAAAAACATTTTTATAGAATAATTTCTACCATAACAGTTATATGGTTCTATAATAGTCAATTTTTTACCATTTTGACATATGAAAAACATGGGATCACTCCATTCTTTTCAAAAACACAAAGTGTTTCCTCTCTTCCACTTATAAAAGGCCACCCCTATCATCCCTTATTCACAATTTCAAAAAAAAATTGGTTAAGAAAATACCTGCCCAAATAACTTCCCAAAGTTCCTCCCCTAACTATTTAATTGATATTTTGGGAAGAAATCCAACCTAGAAAAGCTTTAGTGAAAACCTATATATGATACCTAAAAAAGAGGTAATGTTTTTCAAAAAGCATCTTTATTTAACTTGTTTCTCCACCTCATTAAATTTTTATTAAACCATGATTATATAATAAAATAAGTATATTACATATACTATAATGTTTCCCTAAAAATTCAATGGCTAAAACCCATCTCTACTTTCATCAAATGGGTTATGAAATCATTGTTCGTGTGTACGGAAGACTACCACCTCGCGAACTGATATCATTTGTTTTTCTATTTCCACCTATCAAGGTTGGATATTATGTGAATATAAAGTATATATGTTATATTTATGATAGATTTATATTTTTTAAATAATTATTTCATATATATCTTATTACCTTATATTTCGTAGTAGATATGATTACGTCGCTCTTGTGTACGGTGGACTACCGCCTCACGAAGCGATGTAATTCTTCTTTCACTAATGTTTTACTTGGAAGGTGATAAAGGTAAATTTAATGATTATATATGATATAAATGACATAAATATGACATTTATGTAATATTTAGGATTTTTAAAGTTAATTTATATCATTTTCTTTCTTTCATTTCCAGTCAAGATAATAACATTATTTATGTATGTTTAGAAAACCACCTTCATGAAGCGATGTGACCATATTTTCATCACCACACCACATGGAATATATATATAAGTATATAATATGGTATATTTTATATTATTATAATTATGTAAATCCAAAATATTACTTACCACCTTTCTATAAATATTATTGAAAAATAAAAGTGTTACTCATGAATACATACAATCTACAATCTTCATGATCATAACATACTATATTTTTTTATAACCATTATTCAAGATTGGTTTTAAGAGTAAAAATTATGTAAAAATATAATTATTACTTCATTATTATTATTATAGTGATGATATAATTATATAATATGTGCAAGAACCAGAACATTCATGATAAAATAAACATGAGATAACGAGGCAATTAACACCCGAAACAATGAAAATAATGAAATATTATTAATGAACAGGTAATAAGATGTTATTAAAGTATAATATATGAAATTATAAATATTAATATTGTCATATAATAAGTTAATAACATCTTTAAAACCACTATATAGTAGGTTAAATCACGTTCAATAAAAAGGAATCGTGATATAAGGGATTTCCTCTCAATTTCATTTCATTGATTCATATTGAAATATTATGTAACTAATTTATTTTATATAGTGTATATATGTCCCATTTGACATATAATATAATTAATAATTCATTATTCATGGTATTTTAATCTCAAATTTTAACTATTTCATTAAAGAGTTTTTGAATTAAAAGTTACTAAGTGGTGAATAATTTCATAACTCAATTACTTTTCATTGGGTTATATTACTCCTTTGTTGTATTTGATATTATAATATTATGTGTGTAATGAATTTTTAATATCTATTTTTTTATTTATAATTTTTTATGGGTTTTTATATCTTATTAAAATAATTGATTCATTTACTAATTATCAATTCATTGGTATGATCTTTTTAAGGGATTTTATTACAATATCATTTTAATCAAGAACTTTTATTCTTGAATTTTTGTTGAAGGAAATTATTTGATAATTTTCTAAATAAAACCATATATTTTTATTTTACTCTAGTTATTCATGATACTTTCATGTAGTAGTATCATTTCCCACACTTTGGTACTTAAAATGTTTTATAAAATGTTTTTAAGAAAACCCAACTTCATTTCTCTATTCAGTCAGAAATTGGTTTTCTTCCAAAACCATGTTCTCTAAAAATGTCTTTAAAAATGTTTTTGTCCTTTTAAAAATGATTTATTAAAGAAATATTCACCCATTTTTTCTTTTAATAAAATAATTTCAAAGTAAATTTCTTGTATTTTTAAAATCAACGTACTTATCTATCCTTTTTATAATGGAAAAATAAAGTTCTTTTTTCCTTGTAAAACATGTATATAATTACCCACTATCATGTCTTTGAATCATATATTGTATGATTACAAGGATATTTTTAAATAAATTGTTATTCTTAATATCTAGATATTTGAATTTTTAAAAAAAATATTATTTTAAAAGAAAAGTATTTTTAAAATGTTTTATTTTTTAAAAAGTGATTTTCAAAATGACAATGTGATTTTCCTAAAGAACCTTTTGAATATATTTTTATGGTATTTATATTAATCAATGAAAAAAATACTTTATTATTACTTAAATGGGTATAAATTTTTTTGATACCATCCTTATTTTTTCTGGATGACTTATGATTATTTTGACCAAGGATAGTATTGACATTCCCTTTCATGAATCATTTTTGTAGTCATTAACTTCCCCTTGAGTTATTCACTTTAATATGATCATTGAAAAAAAAAATCTCCTAAATATCCATATCATTTATCATGGATATGATTATTTCCTAATCCATATACCATTTTTACATAAGTATTTTACTTTGACTGTAATTTGATTGACTGGGAAAATATTGATAAATCTGTATTATTTACTCAATATGGATATTTGATGATAAGGGAATTTTTTTATGAATTAAACCAATTATTTGATATGTGAGGAATTATTTGTATATAAAGATATTGGTGGGGCATAGTTAATGATATCACCCCATTGCATCATTTATCTCATGGGATGAATCAGTTGACTAGCCTTAGTAAAATAGATTTCTACCCATCAGTTTTAAACTATCTTGAGAATATATCTTGATGGTAATGGTATCTTATTCTTGGGAAACATGAAGTCCAATAATAAATAATTGAAGTCATTAAGATCCTAGTTATCATTATCTGGGATATTTTCACTATGATATTATCTCTGGATGAAATTGATTTTTAGTTTATTGATTAAATGGATTGTGTTTTCAGTTATTTACCTTTCCAATTGATTATACATTATCTATTTATTTAGATATAAAGTTTTCTCAGTTATATACCACACCATATTGATTATTCCATATAAATTTATTTAAATATCATGTGTGATTAGTTATTTACCTTTAAATATTGATTATTCCTTATCCAATTATTTAAATGGTTTGTGTGCTCAATTATTTATCTTTATATGTTAATTATACTTATTGATTAATGATATATTTCACTATACTTAACCCATACTAATCATTTGATCTCACCATTATTTTTTTCCTTTCTCAGTAATCATAAAGTGTACTTTAACTTTTATTAAAGGATATACTAAAGGGAATAAATTTATTCCAAACAAATTATGTTGTAATTTTTATATTAAAAAATAATATGGAAATATTGAATGTGTCTAGTTTACCAAGACTACTAACCTAATTTATACTTTAGGATGTGATTCCTTATACCTTATGAAAATATAATAAATTATAGTACTATATCCTATATTATTGTGGTTGGGTCAGTACATGATCTATCATTCTTCTTAACAAAATGAATAAGAACACCTTGTGGTAAAGAACTAGGACGAATGAATCCATTATATGGATTCTCTTAGTGTTGCTTCTTAAATTACTTCAACTCAATCAGGGCACTCTATATGATGTTTTTTGAAATAGGTGTATAAATAGGTATGAGTTCCATTAAAAACTAAACACCACGATTCAAGGGATGACTAGGGAACTCTTCTAGAAATAATTTAACTAACTCCCAAATAATAGGAATATCATTAATGTTGAGATTATCCCCAAACATTTGAGATAAATATAAATAATTAATAGATAGTAAAACCAATATAATGGGCATACTTTCCATTAGGATTTTAGGTTCATCCTCACACCAATAAATTATCGTTTCTTGATTTAGAATATTGAATTTAACTTAAATTTCTTGAAAATTGATGAAGGATATATATTGAGAGTAACAATATATGAAAAAAATTACATTAAATTCAACTAGAGAATGAATAAAAATATATTTAAGAAAAAAATCCCATAAAATTTTAACAGATATTTGTTATATACTTGAGATGGAATCATCATAACAATAAGAGTTTTCATGGCCAACGCAGTATATAATCATTGAGGTGGTGATGCAATAGCCTTACAAAATTTCTCAGATATAAAAGTATGATTATAACTAGAATAAAATAATACATTTTAACTTATAGAGTATATGATAAGTGTAGTTATCACCACATTTCCTGGAACTTCCACTTAAGATATAGAAATTTCATATTCTTGGCATTCTCCCCTTGGATTCTTCTATGGTAAGTTCCCATAATGATTGGGGAACTGGTTTGAATAAGGCCCCACATATTTATAGTTTAATAACTTGATAAATTGATTTGTTAATTTTCCTTACATTAATTATACTAATAACCCTTATCTATAAACTTCTAACAAAATTCCATACCCTTCTAAAATTTTCCAAGATTTTTTTTTTCCACAATTTTTACATGATTATAATTACTTCATTACCTTATTCTTCTTTGATGCGATTAATTTTTCTTGGTTCTCATCCAAAATCTTCTTCTCTTGATTTCCACTGATTATATAGAATCTATAAAATTATATCTCTATCTTAATGTCAGTTGATATTATATCCTTATATGATGAAATCATTTTCGAAAGTAGTTCCCTTTAGAGACTCAACTTAAGCTCATCAAATAAATGGTTAATCTTGATTTCCATATTATATATGTACTCCAAAAAATTCTTGGATAATCTTGTAATGTAATCCTGATAATCTGAAACACTATTTTCTTCCACCTAATTTAATGTGAGGAACTTACTCTCTATTTCAGCTCATTGTTTTTAGGGTAAGTATCTCTTGAATATTATCACTTTAAAAGTTCTCTATTCCTTGCTTTATATTTGATCAACCACTTTATTATTTTGGGATCAATTACAATCATTGATCAATATATACTTTAAACAAATACATTTATAGAATAAATTTTTTACTTTCATTACTTCATAAATCATGTAATATCTCTTTGATGGACATAATCGATTACTAAGGTACTAATAGACTAGTAGTTAAATAAAAAAATAGAGGATCGTTTCATATGAAGTGATTCAATATAGGTGAATCGCATTGTTGACTAATATGTTTATCTATATGATCAATATTATTCATCATAACCTGAGACAACATCCCTAATATATTCATGATCTGTTCAATTCCAACACCAGATGTATTAGCATACTTAGTAGGTAAATCCCTGCATTGACTATAGATGTTCATTCCCTTTCTTCAATTAAATTTCATAACTCAATATGGGAACATGTTGATTTAACACGAAATAATTATTAATATTGGTCTATAAAATAAATAACCCTATAATGGTAAAATTTCTCAAATACTATAATATATTATCATAATTATCATGTTACCTAAATTCATTTAAAATATATTTACTAAGGTTTCTATTAAACTAGGATTTGATACCAACTATAACAACCCTAAATCCAATAACTCGGAGTTAGTGTATAATTTAAAAAAATCATAAGATATAAGGGATCACATCACTAAGGATCAATTAGTTTATTATACATTAATAACTAAATTCATAAATTATTCCCCTATTACATTGGAAATATAAAAATGGGATAAGAAACATTCTTGCATCAGCGATATTATTGAAAATATCCTTCTTCATATCCTAGGGAAAGGGAAAATTTTAAGGGTAAAATTAGATGCATAACAAGGGTTACATATATCACAATATATCAGGAATAAATAAGTAATATTCAATACCATATGGTAAATAAATAAAAACCTATGCCTTTTAATCAGTAATATGAGCACAAAATTCATCCATGGATAAAATCAAAGGAGTAATCTCATTAATAATAATAACTAAATTATAAATTAATAAAATAATTAATGTTGTAAACCATGATCACATACATCATGACATATTTATTGGCATTTCAATGTTCCAATACATTTTAATTTATGTATATTTATACACAAAAAAACCAAAATAATAAGTCTGGATAAGAGGTTTGTCTCATGAGACCTTTCGATTCATCGATGACCTATCTATAATTGGACCCCAATTATCTTTGCATATCTAACAAATTAATAATGTATTAAATTATCAATTTAATTAAAAATATATATTACTTATCATAAAATATCTACATTAAGTAAATAATACAGAATATTAAGATTTCCCCAGTCAATTAAAAATGTTCATATTAAAATAATGCATGTAGAAATGGTAGGAAATTTATGAAATAATATTATTAATCATACAAAGAATAAGGATATCTATGAGAAATGTAATGTACAATGAAAAATGATCAGAATAAAGTGAATATTTCAAGATAAATTTAATGACCAAAAAATTAATAAGTGATACAGGATGACCATCTATTCATCGTAAAAAGCGGTTTTGTAATAATATAATTTCCTTTATAAAATAAAATAATTTTTAAGTAAATCATTAAAATAATTTTTAATTTAAATATTTTTCTTTTTCAAACCATTTAATTTTTAAAAAATAGGATAAATATCATAAAATAGTTATGATAGTGGGAGGGTATGTTATTTCCTTATACATTAAAAAGAAACAATCATTTTGACTTTTTTTAAAGAAAATAGAAAATAAACCTTTCAAAAAACACTATAAAGATTCCTTTTACACCTTTTCAAAATTTAGAGTTAATATAAAATTTAATTACTAATCAATTTGAGTAAATAATAATGGATTTTGAAAAATAATTTTGAGAAAATGAGCATGGAATAAAAAAACACCTGATCAAAAAGATAAATATGATTAGATTTTATTGTAAAACGTATTTCATATGATTCAAGTGTAAAATAGAGGAAAATTTTGAAGAAAACATGGTAAATTATTAAATATATATAGGATTATAAAATATATGAATTTTATGAAGGATAAAATTTAATATTATTTTAATAAAAAATATAAACAATCCAAGTAAAATGAGATTGTAAAATAAATTCCTACCTCTTTGGTAAATTGTAAATTTTAACTCCCTAAAATAGTAAACATTAATTGAAACTTTAATCATCATGGATAATTAAATATTTATGTGAAACACATCAATGGTGTAGTATATATCCCAAATAAATGTAAATTAGTTTATAGTAGAAAATATGTCTCAATAGATTGGAAATTGAGATGGAATCTCTTACAATAATTTCTATTTTCTTTAAAAGTTCTATGTTATCATGTATAATAATTTAAATTTATTTTAATTATATATAACAATATTTTAAATACATATAATATCATATATTACCCACTTATAACCAATCAATGACCATTTATTAATAATTCCTTATTAAAATCGTTGTTTCTGGGTGTTAACTGCTTTGTTTTTCAAGGAAGTTTCGGTTTTTTAGTTCTAGTCCTTATAAAATGATCAAGGATCCATCAATTACATAATTTTAACTATGATATAAATATCATATAGATATTTATTATATAAATATTTATAATCATCCATATAATACAGTTATAGAAAAATTATTTATATTGTTTATAGAGATGGTAGGTTATACGTTAGCATGAATCTTGGTTTAATTTTATAATGAAAATAATGAAAGAAATATAGATATTATTTTATCATTAAAAAAATATAATTATATCATATATAAAATATATGTACCTTAAATATATATTTATTACCATTCAATTAAAATACAGAGGAAAAATGAATCACTTCATTTCATAGAGTTGATAGTCCACGCGTACACACGTGAGAAATTATTTTCATCCAACAGATGAGAAAGAAAAAAGTAATATAAAAAATCCAACTATCATAACCTTAATATAGTGTCTTGTTTATTACATTGGTACAATATAAAAGGGCTCTCTCATTGTAGGTTCAATAAATTTTATATTCTTGGAAAACTATATATATATATATATAATTTCCATATTACATATGAAATATAAAAAAATAGCATAAGAAACATTCTTTTATCCTTGATATTACTCTTAATATCCTTATTTATATACTAGGGGAAGGAAAAAAATAATTCGAACACTCATATTCTTAGTAAGGTTTACATATAGTGTAATCTATATTTAGTAATAAGTCATAATGAATATTTCAACGTAAGTAACTGAAAACACATGTTATTTAATCAATAAAATGATAATTAAATGCATCAATGGATATTATCATTGAAGTAATATCATGGATAATAATTAGTAAATTATCAATGAAAAAAATTATTAAAGTTAGAATTCATGGTCTCATACATCATGATATCTTTTCCATCAAGGACTTCTACCAAGAGAATTTAATCTATTGGTATGTATACACCAAAAATCCATTAAATAAGTTTGGACAGCTAGATCATCTCATGATGCATGTCAATGCATTGTGGGGATATTTATAATTAATCCCCACCCGTAACTACATATAGAAAACATTAATTATAAATTTAATGATCAATTTAAAATATTAACAGCATTACTTATTAATAAAAATCTATATTTATAAAATAATATTAAATATTCATATTTCCCTAGTTAACCAAAAAAAATCATAGTAAAACACCATTGGTAGGAATGTTATACAATTTATGAAATAATCATATCCATGAAACATAGATTATAGATATTTAAGATAAATGAAATACCAATTAATATTTATCATACTAAAGTGAATATTTTAATATAAATTTAATGATCTAAAAATTAATAAGGGATAAAATATGACCATTAATTCATCAAAAATATAATTTTTATAAAAAAAAATCGTGACTTTAGTGAGTAAAAGAAAATGGAAATGAATAATTAAAATATTATTTATTTAAATAATTATATTTTAAAAAAATACATTTAAAATTATCTAAATATCATAAATATTTATGGAAACAAGATAGACTGTTAACAATTTATACATAAAAAAGAAATATTCATTTTGAATTTTTGTAAAGAAAGTTGAAAATGAACCTTTCAGAAAATTATTCTTTTAAAACCTTAAAAAGGTAAAATATAATATAAAATTTCATTAATAAATCATTTATTTAAATTAAATATACTTTTTTAAAATAATTTTGAAAAATATATAAATAGAAGAAAAATATTCCTGATTAAAAAGAGAAATCAAATAAGATTTTATTTTAAAAATTTATTTACATGAAAGATGACCAAAAGTGAGAAAAAATTAAAAGAAAACATGGAAACTCCTTAAATTCCAAAAGGATAATAAAATATATTTATTTTAAAAAATTTAGAGTATAAAATTTCTTCAATGAAAATAAATTTAATCCCATAAAAATGGCATGCTAAAATAAATCTTTACCTCTTTAGTAACATTTAAATTGTAACCATGTGAAAAAGTAAAATTCAGTTGAAATAATAAAAAAGTAGATATAAATTCATGTTATCTAATAGTAAATATATAAACTCTCTAAAATTAAATAAATTTATGACACCAAATATGTCTCAATGTAGTGTAAATTGAGATGAAATCCCTTACCTCATGTTCAACAGACCTCATAAGTGCATTTAAACACTTTTATAATAAATTTTGATTTGTTATACATACATAAAGAAAACATATACTTATATATAATATAATATATGATCCATTTCTGACATATTATTACCTTTTTATTAACAATATTTTATTACTATCATTATTTCAGTTGCTAACTACTTCGTTTTTTATGAGAATTTTAGTTTGGTAGTTTCGATCCTTGTAATTTGATAATGGTTCCATCATAACCATAATATTAATAATTATATAAATATAATATATATTTATTATATATATTTTTAGAGTTATTAATAAATTTTAGATATATAAAAATGAATTACACCGTTTATAGAGACGGTAGGTTGTATGTAAACATGAACGTTGTTTTCACTTTTTGACAGATGGAATTAAAGAAAGAAAAATAATAATTTAACTTAAACGATTCATTATTATATCATATAGATCATATAAAAACATTAAATTTATCATTATTACTATCCATGTAAATCTAAAATTAAAAACAAGTTACATCGCTTCATGGATTTGGTAGCCCATATGTACGGATGAGCGATGTTATCATTTTCCAATAGATTGGAAAGAAAGAATTAAAAATATATATTGAATTTTAGAAACCATAAATATGTCCTAAATATCAAATATATTAATTTTTTCAATCTTTATAACCATATTGGTAAAGTAGTGATGAAAAATTAATTTCTTTTTTACATGAATATTGTAAGTCGTACGTACGCACATGTGATGTTTTCACTTTTCTTGGGATGGAAAATAGGTGGAAAATGGTTTTCCAAAAATAATAAAAACATATAAGTATATTTATTATCCTATATTTATAATTTTATGATATATATAATATATTTAGATGAATTATAAGAAGAAATAAACATGAAAGAGTCGGCAAAGACGATTACCTCTTTTTCAGTAGACTTCCTTTAGATACCATTTAAGGACCCTTGGAATGGTATTTAAAAAAATAACAGAATCTATACATCATGGATGAATAATTTTAGAAGATATTTTATCTTGTTTTGGATGATCTAGTCTTATAAATGTGATATAAATAAAATAGTGAAGGGTTGTCCTTTTATTATTACGGTGAGTAGAACACTTGTGTTTTTTGAAATATTTAAAATATTATGAAGTCACTTTATTAAAGAATTTCTCAAAATGGCTAATATTAGCATTTCATAAGGTAAAGGTTCAAATTAAACCATCAAATGATGTTTTAGAATGTTTTCATGTCTTTTTAACCCATACCTTTTGGTTTAACCCCTTTGTTAAATAATTTTAAAGATAACTACAGTATCGATTGTTTTAATCTTAAAGGGTTATAATTTTATATATAAGTTAACATGTTAATCCTAAATGGACATGGGATAAAATTATTGATCCCTTATGATACTAACTCTACAATTTTAATATTTTTGTTAATTAATTTAATAAAATATTGTTTTACATAAAATATCATTACTACCATTTTTTATACTATTCATTTAATTTGACATTAAATACACCAATAAAAATAAGTACTTAAAATATAATACTTTTAACCATAAATAAAACATTATTATTAACTTTAAAATTTTTGGGGAATAATAATTCATCCCAAAAATATAATTTTTAATGTTTTTAATATTATTTACTTTGATTTTTCCACCGCTTAGACAAGCTTTGTGTCGGCATTGTATAATCATTTAAGGTAATTATATAATCATTAAGAATTAGAAATAAATTACTCTAAAAAATTATTTCATTAATCTAAAAATAATCTTTATTATTGATTCAAATCCTATTTTTATCCCTATGTGAACTTATAAGGGAATTTTAAAGGCCAAAGACTTTCATTTTGTATATTTATTTACATAAAATAATATAAATGTAATTCATCAATTGAAAATATAACCAAAAAATATATATTAAAATTTAGTATGGATGTGTTCTAATTAAACTCATTTAATGAGATAAATTAATGTGTTGGATAGATTTTTAAGTCCTTGCCATATTATTTTCAACCTTAATTACATTATTTACCCTTTACCAAGGTGATATATGTTACCATGAATACAATTTTATTTCTAAAAATAAAAAATAACTATTTACCAAACTTGGACATATCAATTCCAAATGTTGAATATATTTTATCAAATTCAATTCCTTTAAGTTTCAAAAATTAACTTAAAAATAATTATGCAAAAAGTGATGTAAAATAATTTTCAAGAAAAATGCGTTATTAAGACTTAAAATTCACTTATATAAAAATTATGTTAAGTGATAATAGTAATGAAATTAATTAAGTTGTTTTGAATGAAAATATAGTTATTCAAAAATCAGTATTATTTACTATTCATTAAAAAATAAATCATTTTTGAAAAATCACAAAAAAATAGCATGAGATAATATTGAAAAATTGATTTATGAAATTATATTTTTTTTTAAATTAAATATTTAAAAATATAAGAAACGAATTATAATATCCAAAAAAATGCAGCAATAATAACTTTTGAAGAAATCAAATTTTTAAAGCATAAAATGGATTTACGCAAAATTAAGTACATATTTCCTAAGAGTTAATAAATAAATTTAAATTAAATAATGTCAATATAAATATTTTTAATAATATGGTTAATCATATTCATACCCATCATTCCTATAGCTAGGTGATAATATTTCAATTTTTTATCACGGTTTTTTTAAACTCGATGTTGCATGTAATGAAATATATTAAAGAAATTATATTTATTTAAAAGGAAAAATTATCATAAAATATCGAGGTGTTATATTATACTTCCTTATAAAAATTTATAGATTGAAATTTTATCAAGTTTACATAAAAAATTTGAGGATAATTCTGCCTTATCACATCCTTAGATTCCCATGTAGGTTCCTCAATTTTATGATTTCACAACAAAACTTTACCATGTGAGTTGTCTTATTTCATAGTACTACCTCTACATGATCTAGAATATTCCCCAGTTGTTCTTAATATGGTATATCTTTCTCCATTGGTTCTACATATAGGTTTAGTACATGTTAATTATTGTGAATATTCTTTCTCATGAGAGATATATGGAACACATTGTGAACTTGAGAGAGATTCAGCTGAAGTTATATATAGTAAGAAGCCATATCAATACGATTAATGATTTAAAATGGATTTATATATATAGGTATTAGAATGACCTAATTTATAAATATCATAACATTTTTCCATGGATATATAATATAACATCCCTAACCCACACTTTTGGTTCTGGTGCAAAAATCATAAACTCTACATTTCTGGATTTAATACTGGTGATGGTGACACAATTTTACCCATCTAAAACCTATAACAACAAATGGAAATATTGGATCCATTACATAACCAAGGACCTTTTTGGTTATTATATTATATAATTAATAAAAAATCTAACATAAAAAATACCCATAAATTCAAGGGATCATTTCTTTACTTTATTGATCTTTCTATATTCCATAATAATCTTCAAAATCTCCCACAAACATAACTATGTTTTAAATACTTCAAGAAAAAAAATATTTAATCAAAAATTTTCATAACCTATGGAATTGGAAACCTAATATGGGTGATCTCAAATTACATGTAAGGGTAAACATAATATTTAACAATTGAATGTCATCAGTGAACATAAGAAGAGAATAATGGTATAATGACATATTCAAAAAGAATGAAAATAATATAAGAATATTCATACCCATAAATACCTAGATAATCAATAATGAAATATGAAAAAAAATATATTTATCAAAGGAAATATTCACAAGAATGAATAATCAGGATCCATGTGATTTTAATATTGATCAAAGGAATCATTAAAAACACATAGAATGAGTAAATAAAATTTGTCGGTATATTTGGATCATTATCTTCATAACCTATTTTAAACTCATGTTAGAAATGACTTGATCATTATTAAATCCATATGAGAATCCCTTTATTAACTCTTTCCTTCTATCCACTAATGAAAATGAACATTACCTAATTCATTGGAGTGTTATCTGGGCGCACCCATCTTATAAGCTATATCAGTATCACCTAGTGATATCTAGAAGAACCCAACATATTAGATATATTAGACTCACCCAATTAAATATATGAACACCCAACATATAATATATATTGGGCTCACCCATGATCATAAATATTTTCCATGTATCATTCATAAATAATACTTTTATAATCATTTATTATTTAACATAACAAAATTAATTGTTCTTTTATTCCATGATTAACTCTTAGAAAAGAAATGAGATCCATATAAATATTATAATCCATTAAAGTAAATAATAAGGATGGTATCAATTACATATATCCCTAGTGAATTGTAATTAATAATAAGGGTTATTATCATTGATGAATGAAAATAAAATTAAAATGTCATTAAAAACATTCTTCTAGAAAATAGCATTTTCATTTTGAATATCACTTTTAAAAACTAAAAATTTACAAAATACTGGGAAATCCTTTTCATTAAAAATAACCATGTAAAATTATAAATGAATCTTAAAAAATCAATTTTTAAGATAATAGGAAAATATATTGCTGATGTAAATGTTAAAATTATACATTCATTTCAAACATTTTGTAAAGCGAGTCAAAAGTGACCCATTTGAAAAATGTTATGAAGTTTCCCTTTAAATACCTTTAGAATAATTCCAAAAACCATGTAAAATAGATTTATTAAATCATTTATTTTTATTAAGAACATTTTGTATAACATTCTAGAAAACATGTATATGGAATAGAAAGATAGACAATCTAAAAAAATACAAGGACAACATCACATACAAATGACTTTGTTGATGTTTCTTTAATAAACAAGGGTGGAAATAGAAGTCAAATATTTTAACCACATTTATTATCAGTGGATAATAAATAGATCTAGTTCATGAAAATAGGGGAATATGATTTCATCCAAAGAAGCATTGAATGTGAAAAATCTTTAAATAAAGGATATTGTAACATAAATTAATTTCCACAATGATAACTCTTCAATCATAAGCCCCATGAATGAATAAATTCAAATGATACTTTAAATATCATGAACATATTGAGATTCATGATTTAACCTATCAAAAGGGAAGTATATATGCCTCATAAAATAAGATAGGTTTATATAATTAACATATGTCCCAAATAATGGAATTTTGGATGATTAATATAGATACCCATACTTTTTAAACATATATTTCACATATAAATAGATTAATATTCATTAAATAAAATTTCTATCTAGGACATAATCATATAGGTCTAGTATCATTAAAAAATATAACACATAAAAAACATTAATAAATAAATCACATCATCTACCACCAAATTCTTCATAATGTTCACCCATCTTAGATACATCAATCATAATACCATTCTTCATAACTTGGGTAAATGGAAACATAAGAAGGGGTGATGTCAGATGCTCAATAAGGGTAAAAATTGAAATGTTAATGATTACATAATCATAACAGGAGTATAAGGATGTGATAACAAGAGCTTAAATTTTTAAATCCAAACCCTAAGTATTATAGATCATAATAATGATTTATGACATAAAACATTTCATTTCAAAAGACATGAATCATAAAAGAATCAAATTAAATGAGACATGAGAGAATGATATAAGTATAAGAAAAGGAATTATGAAATAAAAATAAACATATATCTTTTTAACATATAAAAATATAAATGGGTTCACTCATTAAGTTAATGACATGAAATCAATACCTTGCATAAACATGTGGACATGATACCAGGTCCACACATGATCTTATATAGATGAAAAAAATATCCATATATAAAAATATAGGCATGAAAAACTAGGTCTATTAATAAAATTGTGAACATGAAAACAATTTCACACATAATATGTTTAGCTCATGTGTTATAAATCCTTACCCAATTCATTAGAGGTAGATATTGGTGCCTCCCTTAACATAATTAAAATCATACATATTTGTTCCAGAAGATTATAAAACATTCATCATAACAAAATCCATGAAAAATAAATCAGTTTAATAAATATCCTATCATTATAAATATAAATCATCTAGAGAAATAATAATTATGGAATCCTTGGATAATATTCCAAGTAAATATTAAATACCATCAAATGACTTCATCTTATAAGGAAATGAATTTGAAAGATCACATAAAATAATTCTTGAAGAAAATAAGCTATCCATTTTTATATAAATTCATTTTTTAAAAGATTCAATTCTATACAGGAAAAAATTTTCTTTGAAAATAAAATTTTAAACATGTAAAGTGATATTTAAAGAAAAAATTAACCATGATGGAGGGAAATATATTCATGTAGTATTAGTTAAAAAACTCATTTTGTGCAATATTTTTTAAAAATTCATAAAGTAACTCATTAGGAAAAAATGAAAAAAATATTCCTTTCCAAAAAAATTCTTAAATGTAAAACATGGGTAAAAATGAAATTAAAAAATCATAGGATAATATTAAAATGATAATTCAAACATTTTTAGAATATATTTATATAGAAGGAAAAGTTTAATCATCTGAATAAATAAATTAATTAATTTTTCATTTAAAAAATATATTTGGATATTGAGTTATTAAGGTGTAGAAAAGTAAAGGAAAATGATTATTTTCAAGAAATAGCCTTATGAGGAGAATAATTATATGTTTCTTGAGAGATAGATCATAATTTTTTATAACTATAATCTTAATCATAAATAATACTAATAAACAATGAGATTATGACATAAAACCCCTTACTGTTTTGGAGGTTATTAAATTATATACCCCATGAAAGAAATAAACATATATTGACATGTAAATACCCATAAAATATGTAATATGTTTCATAAAATGGATACATGGGATATGAAGACACAATTTTCACATATTTTATACTATAATTCAATGTTTTAAATCCCACCATAGTGTTATTTTATGGGAAATTGTAACATTGTTAGTTTTTAGATGAATTTTGAGCATAATTGCTAAATGGCCTAATTTTGGAATTTAATTATTTTATTTATATGATGTAATTAAGCTATAACATTTTAAAAAATAAATTAAATTGTGAAATTCATTTTTTTTTAGTTTTCCATACATCATGGGTCTCATTTAATCCTTCTGAATTCAATGCTAAATCATTCATTTGGAGGCTCAAATATATCTCACAAATCAGGCCTTGAAAACTATATACAAATCGAAACACATTTACTGTTGAGATTATATCTTCATGTGGTCCGATACAATGAAGCTTAAATTCGTCATGGATATAGAAAATAATATGGGGATCAACTTTTATTGATTATTTCACACAGTATCCAGCTTTATTAAAATTCATAATGGCATGGAAATTTGGAAAAGTGAAATATGAAAAGTCAACTGACCGGATTAAATGTGTCGAGCCAAAATAGTAATAACATTCTACAAATATCTCCATTGAATCTGAAATTTTGAGGTTTACCGTAGGAAAACATATGGAACAACATTTATGAAGGAAACTTTCTAATATTCAACCATTTAATTAGTCTAAAGTGTGTATCAATAAGGTGTATAGATTGGGATCCAAATTTTCTCACTCATTTTCTCTATAAATTGTCATCTCTTTTACCTCTTACAATATAGCCATTTTCAAGGGGGCATAGTGGAATTTGGTATATGTAATAGTTTTTTATATTTTAATTATATTTTATCTTAGTTATTCTTCTTCTTCTGTTCATTTCTCTTCTCTCATTTTTTATTTTGTGTTCCCCCACAATGATCCTTTTAATCTCTGTGAAAATGGAGAACAAACTCTTGTTGTTGTTCGAGGGGGGAGTGGTGGTCCTTGAGTTTATTGTGATTAAATGTTTCTCTTTATTTTATTTTGGAAATTTAAATAGTAATGAAATGGTTTTGGTGTAGGGTTCACCCTACTTTCATTGTTATTGATTTCTTCTTCCCGTTTTAAAATTTTCCTTTCCATCATCATAATATTGTATCCAGGGTGGAGTAGCATTGTGGTGATGATGTGAGTGAGTATTATATAGCATGAAGAGGTTCGTTGCAGGATAATAACAAATCACAGGAAGGTGTTGAGTGATAGGTTTGAACTCAACATTGAGTAGAGTATTGAGAATAAATATTTTTAAAGAACAATGATTTTATCACCACGATCTCCCAAGAACGAAAACGATTCTTCACTAACTTCTTTATGTATTATTTATTTACTTTGTGTTTATAATTTTAATATTAATATATATTATATTTTATGTATTTTCATAATCAAACCCCCATTTATATTAGTATATAATCATTTTTATATTAGTTAGGTTATAAACAGTGACAATAGAAATTTGGTGTATTGTGAGCGGCCTCTTCGAGATCAACCCTAGGTTGTGAAACTATAGTACACTCTTAGGTAATAATAATTTATTGGTGAGGGATCTATGACAAACCCCTCTCATTAATTTGGCATCGTTTCCATGGAGTCCAAGTACTTACTCGCACTGTTTTTCAAAAAAAACCAAAAAAATCAAAAAATTCAGAAACCAAAAAAATTGAACTTCATTGTATATCTTTATTTTCTTGGTTCAATGATGGAATTTCAAGGTAATTTTTCATATGATTTTCATGATAAAAATATTTTTGAGGTTATAAAATAAGTATCACTGAAGAGTTAGTTGGATGAGAATGCAAAAATGATAGAAGAGTTGAGGAATCAAATGACATTTATTTCATCATCCATGAAGGAATTGGAAGCTCAAAAGGAGGCTCAAGAAAAAGAGGAATCAAAGCTTATTTTTCAAACATTTTCAATTGAAGAGCCATGTGGAGATGAAATTATGAAGTAACTAGCCTAAAACTTATCCACACCATTTCTATATGAGGTTTAAGAAGAATAATTTCTAGATGATGTACATGTGAGAGATCAAGCACCACTCTACCTCTCTCTTGATTTAGAAGATAATATATAAGATATTCCTATTGAGATGGAGTTTACAATGGCCTTTCCTAAAGAGATCAATTTCCAAGATGAATTACTTGAAAGAAAATATTTATTTATTAATTTTTCATGTTTTAATCTTATTCAAGCTGAACTATTTATAGACTTGTCCCTTACTAAAATTTTTGACAGAGCACAAATGGGGAAGACCTTCAATGTTAAGGAAGGAAACACCCAAGTGGTGGTTGTTAAAGAAGAAGAATAGATACAGAATCATGTGGTTATACTACCTCTTATTCAACAAATTTCATACCATATGGATGAGGACATCATGAAAGTCATCAGGGAGTACCCCTATCTTCTTTTTCATCCCACACTGGACCTTAATTTATCTCTTTATTCATTCTTAGGTGTTGGTAATTCTCTTATCTTCTTCAGGGTTCCCTATTCTTGGTGTATACTCATGGATACAAGTAAAATTCACATGTGGTGGTTCATATCAATGAAACCACACCCACCATCTGATTGGGGTTAAAACCACTGCAACTGCCTGATTAGGGGCAGTAAAATCCTTTTACCAACATGGGGGTCTAAACCATGTTCTATCCTCTTTTCCCTACCTCTTTCTTTTTATTTATTTTTCTTATGAATTTCTTTATTTATTGCTTTCTAGGAGGAAGTGTCAGTAGCTAGGATCTTATCTCAAAGCTTCCACTAGAAAATAATGTCAGGTTGTATCTTTGCTTTCCTTTTTTTTACCCTTACATTTATTTTTATTATGAAAAAATGAGGGGTAGTTAAATCTAAGTGTGGGGGGAGAGTCAAACTTCTTAGTTATTCATGTGTTCTTTTCCTTTTTGTTTTTCATATTTTTATGATTATTGAGTTTCAATGTAAATTCTGATCATTTTTCACACATCAATTTATTTTAAGAAAATTGAAATGATTTCTGAAAAAATGGATTTTAAACGATTGTTGATGTGAAAACTTTCTCCATGAATTTGATTTTCAATAATTTTTATAAGTTTGACCAATTTTTGAAATCCATGACCATGAAACACTTACTCAAATCATTTTTCCAGTCTTGTGAGGTATTCTGAACTACTTTGAAATATTTTTCCTAATACCCACACATTATTGAGGGAAACTTGGATTTTGTGTGAGAACCAGAATTTGTGATTTTTCTCTTTCGAATATTTGGATTTCATGGAATGTTTTTGATTTGATTGAGGAATCTATTTGGATAACCATATTTTTTTCTTGATAACCACCCTTACATCTATCCTTAATTAGCCCTTAGATTTTGTAAATTTCCTTATAGGTTTAAGCAACATTAAAAGCCGTTTTTTCCTTACCTACCCGCACTCTTGGTAATTTTGCATGGATATTTCAAGTTTGAGTGTGGGGGAAGGGCCTTTCATGTGTGTTTTTTGGAATTTGTTTCACTTGTTAGAGGTGTGAGGTATGTGTCAGAATTATTGGAAGTTTATAATAAGAAAATTGAACTTGAGTCAATATTTCATTGTTCTTTATTTCATTAATTCGGTTCTCCATCAAAAACAAAATTGAAAAAAAATGATGAAAAAAATAGAGGTGAGCATGAATATTTCATTGTACCTCCTTTTATAACTATTGTTCCTCTTTCAAATAAAATTCATGATTGTCATCCATTCATTGTATTCAATTTTTAGATCATTATCTAAGAAAAAAAAAGAAATAAAAAGTTGTTCCTTTCTGGAGATTTAAAAAAAATGAGAAAGAAATGGGGAAATTTGGATGATATAATTAATTGTAATCATTGATTGGATAATGTAACATATCATAAAATGGGATATGGAGTTGTGTTTCACACTTTCAAGGGTATTTGAGTGAGGTTCATCTTGTTTTTTTACTTGAATATTCATACATTGTACTTAAGAGTCAAAACCTCCTCTTTTCAGCCTTAAATTTCCAATCATTTTCTCACCAACCATAAGACACATAATTCACCTAGAAAATACATCATGATTTAAAATATTTTCATGTTTCAAGCTATGGATAAATGATAATTTTCAAAATCATATTGTGATACATGCGATTTCCAAGTATGAGCATAACTCTAGATTTAATTTCTCTTGAGTGAAGAGTGACATAAAATTCAATGTAAGGTAGGTTGTGATTGGGACATGTATGGATTTATGAGGTTGAACAAATTGAAATGTGAGGAATTAATATAAGAGTTAATTTTTTCATAGAGTATACATGATGGAATTCTACTTTGGAAAAGATTATTGATATTTTCTCGTGGTTGATTGTTGTGTAGATTATGATTTGAATATATAATGATTGCCCGAGAGTGCAATGGTTAAGTGTGGGGGAGTGATGAAGACAAAATGTTCACATATTTTATACTGTAATTAAATTTTTTAAATCCCACCATAGTGTTATTTTATGGGAAACTTTCACATTGTTAGTTTTTAGATGAATTTTGAGCATAATTGCTAAATAGCCTAATTTTGGGAATAAATTATTTTATTTATATTCTATAATTCGGCCATAAAATTTTCTAAACTAAATAAAATTATGAAATTAATTTTTTTTAGGTTTCCATAATTCATATTCCCATTTCATCCTTCTAGATTCAATGCTCAATCATTCATTTGGAGGCTCAAATATAGCTCACAAATTGGGCCTTGAAAACTGTGTACAAATCTGGACACTTTTACTATTGAGATTATATCTCCATGTGGGACGGTCCAATGATGCTTAAATTAGGAATGGAGATATAAAATAAGATGTGGATCAACCTTTATAGGGGATTAAATGCGGTATTTAGCTTTATTAAAGGTCATAATGGTGTGGAAATGTGGAAAAGTGAAATATGGAAAGTCAACTGACCGGATTAAATGTGTCGGAATAAAACAGTAATAACTTTCTACACACGTCTCCATTGAATATAAAATTTTTAGGGATGAATAGAAACAAAATATAAAACAACCTTTATGAAGGAAATTGACCAAGATTCATCCATTTAATTAGGATAAAGTGCATATTAATCAAGTTGACATATTGGGAGCCAAATTTTCTCACCCATTTTCTCTATAAATTTGCATCTCTTCTACCTCTTACAATATAGTCATTTTCAATGGGGCATGGTGGAGTTTGGTATCTATAACGTTTTTTTATATTTTAATTATATTTTATCTTAGTTATTATTCTTATACTATACATTTATATTCTCTTTCATTTTCTATTTTGTGTCCCCCCCAATGATTCTTTTAATCTCTTTGCAAATAGAGAACTAACTCGCGTTGTTGTTCAAGGGGGGAGTGGTGGTCCTTGAGTTCATTGTGTTTAAATGTTTATTTTTATTTTATTTTGTAAATTTCAATAGTACTGAAATGGTTTTGGTGTAGGGGTCACCCCACTTTCATTGTTATTGATTTATTCTTCCTGTTTTAAAATTTTTCTCTCTATCATCATAATATTGTATCCAGGGTGGAGTAGCATTGTGGTGATGATATGAGTGAGTATTATACTGAATGCGGAGGGTCAGTGTTGGATAATAAAAATTCACAGGAAGTTTTTTGAGTGATAGGTTTGATCTCAACATTGAGTAGAGTATTGAGAATAAATATTTTTAAAGAACAATGATTTTATCACCACGATCTCCCAAGAACGAAAACTATTCTTCACTAAATTCTTTGTGTATTCTTTATTTCCTTTGTGTTTTTAATTTTAATATTAATATATATTATATTTTATGTATTTTCAGAATCAAACCCCCATTTATATTATTATATAAGCAGTTTTACATTAGTTAGGTTATAAACAGTGATAATAGAAATTCGGTGTGTTGCGAGCAGCCTCTTCGAGATCGACCCTAGGTTGTGCCACTATGGTACACTCTTAGGTAATAATAATTTATTGGTTAGGGATCTAAAAAAACCCTCTCATCAATGTGGTTCCATTTCTGAGGAGGACAAGCTCTTACTCGCACTGTTTTTCAAAAAAAACCAAAACAATCATAAAATTTAGAAACCAAAAAAAATGAACTTCATTGCATATCTTTATTTTCTTGGTTCAATGATGGAATTTCAAGGTAATTTTTCATATTATTTTCATGATAAAAATATTTTTGAGGTTATAAAACAAGTATCACTGAATATTCAGTTTCATGAGAATGAAAAAATGATAGAATATTTGAGGAATCAAATGACATTTATTTCATCTTCCTTAAAGGAATTGGCAGCTCAAAAGGAGACTCAAGAAAAAGAGGAATCAATGATTATTTTTCCAAAATTTTTAATTGAAGATAAAATGTAAGGATGAAATTATTAAGGAACTAGCCTAAAACCTTTCCAAACCATTTCTAGAGGAGGTCGAAGAAGAATACTTTATAGATGATGCACATGTGGGAGATCAAGCACCACTCTACCTCTCGCTTGATTTAGAAGATAATACAGAAGATATAGATATTGAGATGGAGTTTCCAATGGCCTTTCTCAAAGATATCAATTTCCAAGATGACTTACTTGAAATGGAATATTTATTTATTGATTTTTAATGTTTTAATCTTATTCAAGCTAAACTATTTGCAGACTTGTCCCTTACTAAAATTTTTGACATAGAACAAATGTGGAAGACCTTCAATGTTAAGGAAGGCAACACCCAGGTGGTGGTGGTCAAAGAAGAATAATAGATAGATAATAATGTGGTTCTACTACCTTCTATTAAACAAATTTCGTACCATATAGAGGAGGAAATCACGAAAGTCATCAGGGAGTACCCCTATCTTCTTTTTCATCCCACATTGGACCTTAATTTATCTCTTTATTCATTCTTAGGGGTTGGGAATTTTCTTATCTTATTCATGGTTCTCTATTCTTGGTGTCTACTCATGGACACTAAGAAAAGTCACATGTGTTGTTTCATATCAATGAAACCACACCCACTATCTGATTGGGGTTAAAACTGTTGCAACTGCATGATTAGGGGCAGTAAAATCCTATCACCTGCATGGGGGTCTAAACCATGTTCTATCCTCTTTTCCCGACCTATTTATTTTTATTTATTTTTCTTATGTATTTATTTATTTATTTATTTCTAGGAGGAAGTGGTATCATTTAGGAGCTTATCTCAAAGCTACCACTAGAAAATAATTTCAGGTTGTATCTTTCATTTCCATTTTTTTTACCCTTATATTTATTTTTATTATGCAAAAATGAGGGGTAGTTAAATCTAAGTGTGGGGGGAGAGTCAAAATTCTTATTTGTTCATGTGTTATTTTCCTTTTTTAAAATATTTTTAGGATTATTTAGTTTCAATGTAAATTTTGATCATTTTTTAAACATCAATTGATTTTAAGAAAATTGAAATGATTTTTGAAAAAAAAATGGATTTTAAATGATTGTTGATGTGAAAACTTTCTCCTTGAATTGGATTTTCAATCATTTTTATGATTTTGACCAATTTTTAAAATCCATGACCATGAAACACTGACTCAAATAGTTTTTCCAGTCCTATGAGGTATTCTGAACCACTTTGAAATATTTTTCCTAATACCCACACATTCTTGAGGGAAACTTGGATTTTGTGTGAAAATAAGAATTTGTGATTTTTCTCTTTTGAATCTTTGGATTTCATGGAATTTTTTTGTTATGATTGAGGAATCTATTTAGCTAGCCACATTTTTATCTTTATATACACCCTTACATATATCCTTCATTATCCCTTAGATGTCATGAATTTCCTTATAGGTTTGAGCCACATTAAAAGCCGATTTTTCCTTACCTACCCGTACTCTTGGTAATTTTTCATGGATATTTCAAGTTTGAGTGTGGGGGAAGGGCCTTTAATGTGTGTTTTTTAGGATTTGTTTCAATTGTTGTATGTGTGATATTTATGTCAATATTATTGGTATTGGATAATGAGATAATTGATCTTGAGTCAATATTTCATTGTGCTTTATTTCATTCATTCGATTATCCTTCAAACAAATTGAAAAAGAATGATGAAAAAAATTGAGGTGAGCTTAAATATTTCATTGTACCTCTTTTTATGACTCATGTTCCCCTTTAAAATAAAGGGAATGATTTTCTTCCATTCATTATATTCAATTATCAGCTCATTCTCTAAGAAAAAAAAAGAAAATAAAGTTGTGCCTTTCTGGAGATTTAAAAACAATAATAAAAAAAGGGGGAGAATTTAGTTGATATAATTAATTGTAATCACTGATTAGATCATGTCACAAGTCATAAAATGGGCTTTTGAGTTGTGTTTCACACTTTCAAGGGGATCTGAGTGAGGTTCATCTTGTGTTTTCACTTGAATATTCATGCATTGTACTTAAGAGTCAAAACCTCCTCTTTTCATCCTTAAATTTACAATAATTTTCTCACCAACCCTAAGCCACAGAATTCACCTAGAAAATACCTCATGATTGAAAATATTTTCATTATTCATGCTATGGATAAATGATAATTGTAACAAGCATATGGTGATACATGTGATTTCTAAGTATGATCATAACTCAAGATTTAATTTCTCTTGAGTTAAGAGTGATATAAAATTCAATGTGAGGTAAGTTGTGATTGGTACATGGATAGATTTATGAGGTTGAACAAATTTAAATATGAGGAATTAATATGAGAGTGAATTGTTTTTCAAAGAGTATACATGATGGAATTCTACTTTGGAAAGATCATTGATGTTTTCTCGTGGTTGATTATTGTGTGGATTGAGATTTGAATATATGATGATTGCCTG
This sequence comes from Viscum album, assembly GCA_963277665.1. Lineage (NCBI taxonomy): Eukaryota > Viridiplantae > Streptophyta > Magnoliopsida > Santalales > Viscaceae > Viscum > Viscum album. The sequence continues at coordinate 2,054,580,595 of OY728157.1, read as the reverse complement.
GGAGTGCAATGGTTAAGTGTGGTGGAGTGATGAAGACAAAATTTTCACATATTTTATACTGTAATTTAATATTTTAAATCCCACTATAGTGTTATTTTATGGGAAATTGTCACATTGTTAGTTTTTAGATGAATTTTGAGCATAATTACTAAATGGCATAATTTTGAGATTTAATTATTTTATTTGTATTATGTAATCCATCCATAAATTTTTATAAACTAAATTAAATTGTGAAATAATTTTTTTTAGGTTTTCATACATCATGGGTCCCATTTCAACTTGCTGGAGTCAATGCTCAATCATTCATTTGGATGCTCAAATATAGATCACAAATCGAGCCTCAAAAACTATGTACAAATAAGGAAACTTTTACTATTGAGATTATATCTCCATGTGGGTAAGTCCAATGAAGCTTAAATTCGGCATGGAGATATAAAATAAGATGGGGATCAACTTTTATAAAGTAATACATGCAGTATTCAGCTTTATTAAAGGTCATAATGGCGTGGAATGATAAAAAAGTGAAATATGGAAAGTCCATTGACCGGATTAAATGTGTCGGACTAAAATATTAATAACATTCTACAAACGTCTCCATTGAATCTGAAATTTGTATGGTTTACATGGGACAAAATATAGAACAAACTTTATGAAGGAAACTATCCAAGATTCGGCCATTTAATTAGGATAAAGTGCAGATAAATCATGTGGATAGATTGGGATCCAAATTTTCTCACCAATTTTCTCTATAAATTGTCATCTCTTCTACCTCTTACAATATAGCCATTTTTAAGGGGGCATGGTGGATTTTGGTATCTGTAATAGTTTATTATATTTTAATTCTATTTTATTTTAGTTATTATTATTCTTCTGTGCATTTATCTTCTATTTCATTTTCTATTTTGTGTTCCCCCACAATGATCCTTCTAATCTCCATGCAAATAGAGAACTAATTCTTGTTGTTGTTAGAGGGGGGAGTGGTGTTCCTTGAGTTCATTGTGCTTAAATTTTTATCTTTATTTTATTCTGGAAATTTCAATAGTACTAAAATGGTTTTAGTGTAGGTTTCACCCCACTTTCATTGTTATTGATTTCTTCTTCCCGTTTTAAAATTTTCCTCTCCATCATCATAATATTGTATCTAGGGTGGAGTAGCATTGTGGTGATGATGTGAGTGAGTATTATCTTGCATGAGGAGGGTTAGTGCAGGATAATAAAAATTCCTTAGAATTTGTTGAGTGATAGGGTTGATCTCAACATTGAGTAGAGTATTGAGAATAAATATTTTTAAAGAACAATGATTTTATCACTACGATCTCCCAAGAACGACAATGACTCTTCACTAACTTCTTTGTGTATTATTTCATTCCTTTGTGTTTTTAATTTTAATATTAATATATTTTATATTTTATGAATTTTAATAATCAAATACCTATTTATATTAGTTTAAGTATTTTTATATTAGTTAGGTTATAAATAGTGACAATAGAAATTTGGTGTGTTGCGAGCGGCCTCTTCAAGATCGACCCTAGGTTGTGTCACTAAGGTACACTCTTAGGTAATAATAATTTATTGGTGATGGGTATACAACAAACCTCTCTCATAAATGGGTAGTATATACACCACGAAAAGGAAACAAGTGGTGAATATGGAATGTCTCCCATAGAATTAAAAGTTAGAAAACATTTCCCTTAACTAGAGTTTTTATTTCATAGAATGTAATACAACCTCATGTAAATTTAATTTAAATTTAATTTAATTTTATATAATATTAATATTCATACTTATAATATCATATATGATCCTTTATATCATTTAAAAACCCCTTTTTTTATAAATCGTTATTTCTAGGTGTTAGTTGTTTCATTTATTCACGAGTACTTCAGTTCAATAGTTTTGGTCCTTGAACATTTATCTTAGTTAAATAACCAAGAAAATATTAATAATTATATAAATATAATATATAATCATTGTATACATTTTTAGATTCATCTATGAAGTTATATAGAGAAAAAAAAATTACTTTGTTAATGGAGACGATAGGTCATATGTAAGAATGATGTTTTCGTATCTCGATGAATAGAATGAATGAAAGGTAAATAATTCACCTTTAAAAAATAATTATATTTTTATATATATAATATATATTCATTAAATCTATACTTATTACCATCCATGTAAAATTTAAATGGAAAATGAATCACATCTCTTTATGGAGGTGGTAGTCCACACGTATGTACAAACGACATTATTATTTTCCAATAGTTAGAAGGTAAGTAGGTAGATGTTATATTATAATTCCATTAGTTTAATTTTGTTATAATTTCAATATATAAAATTAAAACCCATTATAATTACCATCCATTAAATATAGTGATGAAAAATGAATTATATCGCTATGTAGAGACGACAACTTATACGTGTGAATGAGTGATACTTTCACTTCTCATTTGGTGGAAAAGAGGGAGTATAATGGGGTTTTCATAATTAAAATAATAATTAAACATTTTAAGGTTAAAAAATTTATTATTTTATGATAAAAATCATTGATTTAATATAGTAATATAAGAATAGAAAATAAATAGATTGGTTTCGGTTATTACCACTTCTTGGAAATGACTCCTTTAGATCTCCTCTAAAAGGCTTTAGGGTTGGTTGTCTAGGAAGAAAAAATATCTATAATATGTTTAGGGAATTTTGGAATATGTATTTTCAGAGTTTTTTAGATATATAAGGATCAATGTGATTTAATTAAGTTAAGGATGAGGATCCCTTTTTGAATTGTGGTGTGGGAATTTTTTGAATTCCTCAAAATATTAAATTATAATAAATTTATTCTCAAACTAAATGGATCCAAATAGAATATAAATGCTAAAAGGGTGATATTTTAGACTATATATTATCCCCTTTGTCCAATATTAATATATTTATTATTTTTATGTATATTTAAAAAATATTATTCATATAAAATATCATTATTGTGAATTTAAACACTATTCACTTCATTTGACTTAAAAGTCATAAAGAAAATAAATTAAATTCAAATATAATACTTTTACATAGAAAAATAGGTTATATTAACCTATATAATTCATAGAAAACATTAAATCACTTGAATTATATTTCTTTTAATACTTTTAAAATATTTTTATATTTTTTTTATTAATTGAAGAAATATTGAATCAATATTGTATATGAATTTATGGTAATCAAATAATTACTAAAATGTTATAAATAAATTTACATCATGAAAATAATTTAATTAGTCACAAAATCAATTTTAATATTCATTCTTAATTAGTTTTTTCCTTATGTGAATAGATAAGATATATTAATAACAATGAGAGTGACATTTTATAACTTTCTTTGATTTAAATAATATATAAGTCATTTCCATGGAAATTTGTCCATTAAAAACTCATTTTTTAGTCTAAGATGATGAGGGTAGAATTAATGTTACCTAATAAAAAATTACTAGTTTTTATATATTTTTATCTTTATCATTTTGTTTTAACACTTCATTAAACCTTGTCAAACATACTGTAATAATAAGGTTTTTAATCATTAAGGGTCAATATAGTTACTATAAATGAAACAATGGCTCATAAATAGACCATGGTTGGTATTATAACATATATACTAGTCAATTGGCCAAATATAACCTTTTTAGTAATTTTATATCATTTAGTAAAATATTATTTATTTTAAAATATCATTAATGACATTTTTTAGAATTATTCATTACTTTGACTTTAATAACATCAAGAAAACAAGTAAAATTTTAAATTTTTTTAATACATCTATAACATGTAATATGAATTAATAAAATTCTTCAATCACATTAATTATCTCGAATTTTAATACTTTTAATATTTTTAATATCATTTATTTTATGTTTTATTTAATTTAATAATTATTGAGTCAGTAATGTACAAGCATTTAAATTATTTATTTAATACAAAAAGTATAAATAAATTACCATAATGAAAAAAAATCTATTCTCAAAAAAACCATTTATATTTATTAAATATTTATTTTAACTTATATCTATTTCTGAAAATTTATTTAATATGTTATTTTGACATTTCTGGAGTTGCGCAAGCATTGGACATACATTTGGATAATCCACTTGTTATATAACTCCAAAATTCATGTATAACCATAAAAATAATCTATAATACATAATATTTAATAAAAAAGTCTATAAAGGACATATTAAATATAAAATATTATCTTTAGGTTACCAAAGATGATCTTTCCAGCACTGCACAAGCTCTACGTCAACACTAATAATGATTTTCATATTTATCAGGGAATAAATAATAATTTATATTTTTTTGAACTATTATTTTTTCTGATATTTGTATTATTTTATAATACTTGATTTATTACATTATTTTCATAAATTATTTTTTAATATTTTTTTTATTTCTTGGCAATATCATAAAATATACCTTATATCTTAAAAACTGTATTTTTTTACTTTCACCAAAAATTTAACTTCTTTATAAAAATGTAAAAAAATAATACTAAGATAAATTTTACTTGATCAACCCAAAAATAAATTTAATTTAATAAATTTAAATTTATAATAGTTTCAAAAATTAATTATAATATTTTCTCACAAAAAATAATAAAATCATTTTTTAGGAAGATGTATTCTTGAATCCTAAAATAACTTTACTAAAAATTGAGTGGTTATTTAATAATAATTTATCAATTCATTTATATTATGTAGCACATATATATATATATATATATATCATAAAATAGTTAATCATGTTCATACTCACTAATTTAATGGAAATTTTATAACTATCAAATTAAATTATAATATTTTATTAGAATATCACAGTTTGTCTAAACTAGATATTGTGTATACTATAAGTTATTAAAGAAATAAAATTATTTAAATATAAATATTTTCTAAAATATAAGATTGTTACATTATATCCCCTCTAATAAATTGTATACTCATAATTTGAGCCTATTTTTAGTAATAAAAGGTTTTATATTTGACAATCCCTTTGTTGAAAACTCACATCATAAAAATGATTAATAAAACTTACCCTTAAAAATATGTAAAGGTAAGTATGAAGGTCACCAAAAAATTAGGTTTCCAAATAGAAGAATATTATTGGGAAGTGAAAAATTGGATATTGAATAAAAAACTAACTCCCAAGGACTAATAGATAGTGATAAAGAACATGGCTAGAAAAACGTTTACCATCAAAAAACTGTAAATCGATGGTGGATTAAAAGATCATTAATTTTTTTGTAATAAAAGTAAAAATATAATGTATTTTATTCATAAAGTTTAGGAATTATTTTAATTTATAGACTAAAAACATAATTAAATGCAATTAATTAACAAGAATAATTTTATCCTTTAATCAATTTAGACCAAAATCTCATATTTTTCTCTAAAAAATGAGTATTCAAGATGAATGTTTCATGTTTAAAGCCCTAAAATCAACATATAAGGATCGCATAATTCATAAAATGTGTAATAATATATTCCTTATATCTCTATAAATTAACCAAAAAATGGTATCATAGGGTAAGATAATTCCAAAAATGAATAAACCTTTATATAAAGTAGTACAGTAAAAATAAAATAATAATACATAGTGTTCAAATTAAATAATTGTATAAATAACTATGCTTGATTTTTTTTAAAATAATACTAAGTGAGTTTGAAACTGAAAATCAGAAGGATTTGATCACATATTCTCCTGATATTAATTTAACATTTGTCTCCAATCATCATTAGTCACTCATAATGTCATATACCAAAATGTATATTCCATAATCACATATAATCCAAGATATAATAAACATTTCCATAAATAAATGACCCTATATCTTAAATAATTTCAATAAACTCGATATTAATGAAAGATTTAACTTAAAATTTTATCTTATACCTTTTATATTACATTCCAAAAGTGTAATATAATTCTTATGAAATAATAAGACACAAAAAATCTAAGGGTTATATATACCTCAAATCAATAATTTTTTTCCCAACATATCATTAGTCGCATCAAAATTCCATTACCTAAAACATAATAAGGGGGTATAAGACTTTGATATCATGATCATGGTCAAACTTATACACCCATGATTTTAACCATAACATGAAAACATATATTAATCCAAAAAAATTCCCAATACTTATCCCTTAATTAAGTATAAAAACTATTGAATATATTCTATAGAACCAAAAATCTAATAGACGTCATCAAAAAGATTTGAAATAAGTCACTTTTTCATCAAATCACTAACGAATTTCAAGTTCTCCAATATTATCCCATCAATATTAATCATATCTTTATCCTAAAAAACATTATCACTTCTCTTGGATATTTGTATCATTAAACATGTGTTTTAAAATCCATAAAGAAAAACTAACAGGGAAAAATACCTAGATGTTTCATGATTTTTCGGTAACCAGAATATCAATAGATTAAAAATTATACAACATAATTCTTGAATCCAAATATATAAACACAAAATTCGCTCCACTTAATTCATAAAACATTAAAAATGATTCACTATATTACTCCCTAATACGTCTTTCCCGCAATATGAAATATTAATCATGTCTTAATATTCATCAACCACAATTTATTCATGAATATAACTTTTAACAAATGAAATTTTATTAAATTATCCCATACCTTTTATATTTCATTTGTATTCTCTTTATCATAAATAGTAAAACCATTACTCATACAACCATACAGATTCTTTTCTTATGCTTTCCCCATAGAAAATCAATTTTCCAAAATCCAATACTCTCCTCATTTAAAACAATTAACCACTGATGATACCTTATAGAGACCATTATTATTATCAATTTCACTAACCAAACTTTTCATTTTTCCTAAATAATTACATTCTTTGATTCATTCTTTTCCACACTAAAAACATATTCTCATTTCTCTAAGGCATTATATTGTGTGATTCATCCCAAATTATCGTCATGTATGAAGATGAATCTTCATTCCTCCATGGAATTAATAAAAATCTATATTTCTTTTATTAGGTGTTTTAGGAAAATCACCATTGTTGGAAATATTAATCATATAATGAGATAGATGATTAGTCATAATTATAAGGTTTCATATTTTTTATATTATTTTAATTGTTTGTTCAAGATTATAGTCATTCCATTAACCATAAAACAAAACATTAACATGATTTCTTTGGGTTCTATCCATCCACAAAAACCAAAAAAACATAGTTTTAGGAACAATAATAATTGTGGGAAACCATATAATCATGAAAAATTTTATATAGGATTTCTAAATCAGGACACCTTATTTTATAACCCCTTAAGTTTAAACTGGTTAATTTATGATGACTATCAAAACTATAGGATTCTATCCTATATTTATACTTATCCATAGACATATCATTGAGGATCTTACATAAGTTTTATCATCACAATTTTCAAAGGTTAACTAAGCCATGAACTCATACCAACTATAGATACCAATGATTTTCATACATATATATTACTTCTAAATAGATGAATCATTATATAACATTTTTATCCACACCAGAATCATATATGTATAGTATATTTGGATATATGGACATATAAAAAGATGGTTTATAATTGAATAAGATCATATATTACTTGGTTCTTCTTATGTAGAAACATTCTTAGGTAAATCATACTTAATACTCTTTATCATAACCTAGGGAAATGACAACATAAGAAAGGGTGATCTCAGTTTCTCAGTAAGGGTAAAAAATGGATAAATCTATGATCACATATGAATAATATGAGAATAAGGGTGTGAGAACATGATCTTAACATTTTAAATCCACACCCTACATATCATAGATCTTAATCATGATTCATGGAATAAATTTTGGTAGTTTATAAGAAATGAAAAAGAATCAAAAAAATGATCTATGAGAGAATAAAATTAGCATAAGTCTAGTAATTGTGGTATACACATAAAATTATAAATTTGAGAAAATTTATAATTAAAAATAGGTTCACTTATTAAGTTAAGGAAACAACATGTGGACCTTGAATAAACATATACACATGAAACTAGTTCCACACGTTATCTTATAGATATAAAATCCAGTTTCAGGCATAAACTTATGGACATGAAAACTATGTTCATTTATAAAATTTTCAACATGAAATCAGGTTCATGAATAACTTATTTATCTCATTAGTTATCCATATTTACCCAACTCATCAGAGGGATTTATAGGTCCCACTTTTCACAAAATTATAATCATATATATGTATTTCCCAAGATCATAAACTATTTAGTATTTCAAAACACATGAAAATGATGTGGGTTTAATAAAAATATTGTCATTATAAACATAGACCATGTAGATAAATAATAAGGGTGTAATCTTTGAATCGTATTCCCAATAAAGAATAAATAATATCAAAGGGTGTCATATTTTATGGAAAATGATTTCAAAATGTCACTTGAAATAATTCATGAGTAAAATAACCTTTCAATTTTGAAATTTCTTATTTTTTTAATAGATTAACAATTATAAAAGAAAAAATTTTAATTTAAAAGGAAACTTGTAAACGAGTAAATTAATCTTCAAAGAAAAAATTATTTAGGATGGTAGGAAAACCTATTCATTTTATATAAGTTAAAAGAATATTCCTTCCATGCATTTTTTCAAAAAAGTCAAAAAGTACCTCATTTGAAAAAAAATTACATTCAAACTAATTTTTAAAAATACAAAAAAAATTAAAAATGAATTTAATTAATCATATGACAATATTAATAACCTTTTTTATTAAGAAATTTTTAGAAAATATGGATTTGGAAGAAACCATTTTTTCGACCGAAGATATAAATGAAGTAAATTTTTCCTAAAAACATATTTTCAATTTACTAAGTACTTAAGGTGAGGAAGATTAAATGAAAAAATTTACTTTTAAGAAACATTAATAGAATAGTAAAATTTATATGTTTCTTTAGAGAGATATCAAAATATTTTATCATTGGTAATGTAACCATAAATAATCTCTATAAATAATGAGATTGTAACATAAAACCCCTTACTCTTTTGGTAAATTTTGATTTATAATCCCATGAATGAAATAAAAATATGTGGATATGTAAACCCCATAAAATTTATATTATATATTATTAAAATAATTCATGTGTAGTATATACACCGCAAAAGGAAACAATTGGTGAATATAGAATGAATCCCATATAAATAAAAGTGCGACAAAAATCCATTACCTCGAGTCTGCCTTGATTCCAAAGTTTTATAACCTCATGTATAATAAATTTTAATTTATTTTAATTCCATATATGATTCATTTTAATAATTATAATATCATATATAATCCATTTATAACATTTCAACAACCCTTTTATCAATAACTCGTTATTTTCGGGTGTGAACTATTTTATTAATTCACGAGTACTTCAGTTTAGTAGTTTTGATCCTTGTAAATTTATCATGGATCCATCACCCCTAGAATATTAATCCTGATATAAAAAAAAATATGTATTAATTATATAAATATTTATATTTATCAACATTGTTTGAGATAGAAAAATGAATGACACTGTTCATGGAGACGGTTGGTCATTTGTACGTATGAACACTATTTTCATTTTTTACTGGATAGAATAAAAGAAATGTAAATAATTAAACTTTAATTAATAATTATATTGTTATATATATAATATTTATTTATTAAATCTCTCTTTTTTACCATCCTTGTTAAATTAAAATTGAAAACTAATCACATCACTTCGTAGAGGTGGTAGTCTATACGTATTCATGAATGACATTATCATTTTCCAATGGTTTGGAAGGTAAGAAAGTAGATGTTATATTATAATTGAAGAATATTATTATTTTATAAGTACCATATATAAACATTAAACCCATCATAATACCCATCCATAAAATATCATGATAAGAAATGTATTGTATCACTATGTGGAGATGGTAAGTTGTATGTACACACGAGTGATACTCTCACTTCTCATTTGGGAGAAAAGAGGGTGTATAATGGTGTTTTTATAATATTAATAGTATTTAATAATATTTAGGATACTGAATATATTATTTTATTATTAATAAAAAATAATTATAGGATTTAAATAAGTGTATAAAAGAAAAAGATCGGTTTATGTGATTACCTCTTATGGGAAACTACTCCTTTAGATCTCCTAAAAATGTCTCTAGGGTTGGTCTTTTGGGAAGAAAATCATCTCTAGAATATTTATATGAAAGTTTCTATGATAAATTGGAAGAGTTTTTTTGGGATATGATTCTCAAATTGGTGTAAATAATTGAGGAAGGAGGTTGCCTTTTATAATTGAGATGAGGGGCACTTTTGGAATCTCTCAAAAGATTAAATTATAATAAATTCATTCTCAATCCAAATTGTTCCAAATGTACTATAAATAGAAAATGGATTAAATTTTGGACCATATATTATCCTATTTGTACTATTTTAATATTTTTATGTCTTTTAAGTAATTTAATAAAATAATATTCTCATAAATTATCATTATTGTGAATTTAAACAATATGTACATAAATTGAATTAAAATACATAAAGATAAAGTTTAAATTATTATTTAATCCTTTAACACAATAATAATATGGTATAATAAACTATAAAATTCATGGAACACTTTAAATATCTCAAATTTTGTTTCTTTTATTATTTTTAAAATCATTTATTATATATATGTATTAATTGAATAAATACTGCATTGGCGATGTATAAGAATTTATGGTAAATAAATAATTACTAAAAATTAGAAATAAATTTCCATACTTATAAAAAATTTATCATACACGAAATTACTATTAATATTCATTCATAATTAGTTTTTTACAAAATATAATTACATAATATATATTAAAAACAAAGAGAGTGACATTTTGTAACTTTTTTGAATTTAAATAATATAAGTCTTTTTCATGGACATGTGTCCATTAAACAACTCATTTTCAAGAAAGGTGACTATGTTATAATTATATTCACCCAATAAAAATTGGAAAAGTTTTTTACTATATTTTTACCCTTATAATTTGGTTTTAACTATTCATTAACCCTTTTTAAACATACAGTGAAAATTATGTTTTTTACATATCGAGGGTTGATATAGTTTCTATAAATGGAAAAATGGACCATAAATAGATCATGATTGATATTATAAATTATATAATATTCACTAAGGTTAATATTATATTTTTAGTAATTTTATATCATTTAATAAAATATTATTTATTTTAAAACATCATTAATGGAAATTTTTAGAATTATTCATTACATTGACTTTAATTACCTTAAGAAAAAACATAAAATACATAAAAATATTTAAATTAACTAAACAAAGTCATATTAATCTATAAAATTCTTTAATTACATTAATTATCTAAAATTATAATACATTTAATATTTTTAATATCATTTATTTTATTTTTCTTTTAATTTAATAATTACTTTTATCAAATTTGTATAAGAATTTAAGGTATTTATCTAATACATAAAAAGTATAAATAAATTACCATCATCAAAGTAAGTTTATTATTCTCAAAATATACATTGATATTCATTCAATAAGTATTTTAACTCTTATATATTTCCTAAAAACTTATTTAATATGTTATTTTTACCTTTCTGGCCTTGTATAAGCATTACACAAACATTTAGATAAGCCACTTGTTATATTCCTCTAAAATTCATTTATAGTCATAAAAAACATCTATAATAATTAATGTTTAATAAAAAATTTATAATGGAATAATTTAAACATAAATATTTCCTTTAGGGTTCCAAAATTTGGCTTTTCCAGTGATCTACAATCTTTGTGTTTGCACTGAAAAGGATTTTCATATTTATCATGATGTAAATTCTTATTTATATTTTTGTGAATTTCTTATTTATTATATTTTTATTATTTTATCATACTTGATACATTAAATATGGTTCATAATATTTTATATTATTCTTATATCATGGATAAATCATAAAAGATACTATATTTTATAAACATGGTATTTTGTTTACTATTCACAAAAAATTTGACTTCTTCATAAAATGTAAAAAATAATATTTGGAAAAAATTGACTTTATGGACCCAAAAAAAACATTTCATCAAATTTAATTCTAATATTTTACATAAATTAATTTTTTATAAATGCATAAAATAGAATGAATATTAGGTTTTAAGAAAAAAGTCCTTTTAAGCATTAAAATTTATTTATACCAAATTCAACTATAAAATAGATTCTAATGAAAATAATTTCTTCGTAACATAATTGAGATAATTTTAATTTTATAATATTTTAAAAATAATTTGATACATTGTAAATGTTCCAAAAAATATCAATTTCAATAAAATTCAGTATTTTTCACTATTCAGTGAAAAATCAATATTTTTGGAAAATTAGAAAAAATCCACCCTAATATAATTTTTATATAATTATTTAAAAAATGATATTATTTTCAATAATAAAAATTTATAAAATTTATAAAAGTTAATTATAATATTTTCCCACAAAAAGAAATAAAACTATTTTTGGGGAAGATGTATTTCAGAAGTATAAAATAACTTTACCAATAGTTTAGTGACTATTTAATAAGCATTTATAAATAATTTTTTATTAAGTATAAAATTTATATATATTTCATAAAATAATCAATAAAATTTATACCCAATAATTTAATGGCTAGGTTAAAATAGTCACATTAAATTATAATATTTTAATAGTGTATCACGATTTGTTTAAACTCGGTTTTATGTGTAACACTGCTATTAAAGAAATAAAATTATTTAGAGAGAACTATACTCTAAAATCTAAAGGTATTAAAACTAACCATTAGAAAGATCATATCACTGAATTGGGATTTAATAATTATAGATGTTATTTGAAACAAATGAAAATCCACCCAAAAATAGTGGAAATAAAAAATAAAAAATTTAGTGATCAATTCAGAAATAATCATGGAATCACATTTCCAATGAAAAATTATTATATCCTAACAAAAGGAAATTATGTTAATAAACATTTTACCACTTTGTAACATTCAATTCAAATCCCCTTGGATGAAATAATTCAAATTAAAACTTAAAATACTTTGATGTATAGAGGATTGATTATATTTCATGTAAAAAGTGCAGTATATAGACCATATAAAAGAAATTAGGTTTGTAATATTAAAATTTTCCTTAATTAAGAAAAATTGAGATAATGTCCATTACCTTGAGTATAGACATTCAATGTACTTCCTTTAACTCTTTTATAATAATCATATATCAATTGTTGTATTTTTGAATAACCTTTTCTAGGTTCAATACCTTATTCATAAATAATTTATTTTATTTATTTTAATGATAGATTTAAATAATTAATTTGTTAGTTTGACATCATGTGTTTTGAGGATGTTCAGTTCATTAAATCAAAATGGTTTTAATGTGTTGACTGAGGTCAAAGAGGTAATTAATAAATAATCATGAAAATAATAATCATGAAATAATTATAATTTTTATAAATCAATTAAAATATCAAATTATTCAGAAATTATGGTTATGAAAAATGAACTATGTTACAATCATGGAGACTGTAAGTCGTACGCATACATGAGTAACAGCTCCATGTTTCAATGGTCATTATGGAAATAATTTAAGTATTATTTTATAATTAAAAAATTATTATAAAATCATAAATATATTTTTATTTCATTAAATACACATATATATATAATCCATGTGATGTGGTGATGAAAAAAGAATAAAATCAGTTCATGGAGGCAATAGTCCATACACACTCGTGAACGACATTATCATTTTTCAATGAGTGGAAAGGTAATATATAAAATGATATATTATCTTCTCAAAATGATAATATGTAATTAGTATCATAATTATTTCATATATATCATATATATTTATTTTATTTATCCTTATTACCTTCCATGTAAAGTGTCAGTGAAAAATAAAACACATCACTTCGTTACGTGGAAGTCCACCGTACACACGAGTGACGTTATCGTGTCCCCCATAAGGAGTGAAAATTATGATTTTATATGTCATATCATAATTACATGAGTATAATTATGTTTCAAATATCATATATATACATAAAATCCATTGTAATAACAAGCTGTGAGAGGCGGAGATTATAATAAAATTACATCAGTTTGTGAGGTTCTAGACTGTCGTACACATGAATGATGGTTTCATTTCCCATTTTATTGAATATGAGATGTATTTTAGAAATTAAATTAAAATAATAAAATATATTTATTATTTTAGCAATTTTTTTCTTATATGAATATAATTGAATAATATTTTTGGGATTTTTAAGAAGAAATAAAATAAAAACACTCAATTAATCACGATACCTTTTTTTGGACAACCTCTTTAGTTTAGAAGCAAAAGACTTCATAGGATGGATTTATGATCATAACATGAAATATTGGTAATTTATAAAAAATTAAAGATGGTATAAGGGTAGATGTTATATTTAAAATAATTTATTAAAAGTGTGAATATGAGAAAAGATGTGTTGGAATTTTAAATGTGGGGTGAGTGGAACACTTTTAATTTTTGAAATGAAAAAGGTATACCAACGTTTTTCAGATGTAAAAAGGATACCAAATGGACCTTTATAGATAAATAGATGATATAAGGTATAATTATGGCCATAAAATAGATTTTTGATATGTTTTTAGGACATTTAAATTCTTATATGTTTAGTTTAACACTATGGGAAACCATTTTTCACTTTAATAACATCAAATGATTTTTAATATTGTCACTATTCATTATGAAAAAAATTAAGTTTAACATACTATATAGTAAAAATTATTCTTATTAAAAATATTTAATCCATTTTACCAAATTAAATTCACATACATAGTAGAATTTAATTTAATATTAAACCCATATAAGCATTGAAAAATTGGTTTTTCAAGAAGGGTATTTTTTCAACAAAAGATGATTTTATATTAAATTTTTGACTTGTAATAATTATTATATGAATTTAATTTAATATTTATATATATATATATTATAAACTTAATTTAAATTATTCCTCATTAGTGTTTTTTTAATAATTAAAACCAAGAAACATTGTGAACTTTAAAATAGTTTTCAGAAAAAACACGTTTTTTAAATGAAAAGAAATACTATACTAATATTTATTATAAAAATATTAAAATGTAAATAGATATATTAAATATAAATAAAGAATAATTATTTTAATTTAAGTAAAATTCAAGGTTCAATGGGAATTTTAAATTACAAAAATTTTTAAAATCAAATGTATGTTTTATAAAAAATCACAATTTTCACTATTCACTGGAAAATAAATAATTTATGAAATATAATTAAATTTGACCATATTTTAATATTTATATTCTGATTTAAAAAATATATATATTTATAAAATAAATTTTCTGAAATCATTATAAATCAATTATAAATCTATCTTAAAAAAGAAATAAAATTTATTTTTAAAGTAAATATTTTTTTGATGAATAAAATTACATTACTAAAAAATTATTGATTATTAAATAATAATTTATCCATAAATTTTTATTTATTAAAATATATATATATATATATATATATCATAAATTAGTTAATACTATTCATATGCTTCAATTTAAAGTCAATTTTATAATGATTAGATTTATAATAATATTATTTCATGGTTTGTTTAATCTTTATGTTGCATGTCTTGTATGATGTCGAGAAAAGATTATTTTTTATAATCTAGGGGTGTTATATTCTACCCCAATTTAATGAATTAAATTCTTTAAATTTTAAATTTATATTAGTATTTAAATGTTAGACATTTGAAAATACCTTTACTGAAGTCCCACATCATAAAATGGGTTTATAAAAATGCCTCTTGACAAGAGAGAAAAGGAAGTATGGAGGTCATCTGGAATAACACGTACTAGGCTTACAAAGAGGATAACATTGGTGGGAAGTGATGATTTGGACATGGAAGAAAAAATTAATTCCCAAATAATGATGGATAGTGAAAAAGATCATTGATCAAAAGAAATTTAATGATTATGAGAAAGTCAACATCCACAAAACCATAAACTGAAGAGGTATAAAAAAGACCATCGTTTCATCAGAAATGAATGGAATATGACAATTTTTTTTCATTTTCAAGATCATTTTCATAGGGTTGAGGAATTTATAACCTTCTATAGTAAGATCAAAATAAAATATATATAATTTATAAGTTGAATTTAATCCTTTGATCAATTTCTACCACAATCTCATATCTTACTCCAAACAATGAGTATTCAAGATGAATTTTTTCATGTTTAAAGTAGTAAACACAACTTTTAAAGGACTACCTAACAGTAAAAACTATAATAAAACAATTACACCTAACTTTATATATTAACCAAAACCAAAATTGTTATAACATGGTAATATAATTTCCAAAATGAATAAACCTTCATATAATGAAATAATACATTAAGCTCTAAAATTAAACGGTAATACCCAAAGTTCAAAATAAATCATTCCATAAATAAATAACACTATATCCAAAACAACCTCAATAACCTCATCATTAAATATTTTTCTAACCTCAAAGGTTGTTTCATAACTTTCATCTTATATTCCCAAAAATACAGTGATCTTCTTGTGAAATAACATTAATAACATAGTCACCAAATCAATTTTTTTCCCATAGTTATCAATATTATAAAACATGTGTTCCCATGGTTACCTCAATATCCAAGATCATATAAACCCTAAATGCTATTAATTATATAAAAAATAAACAAAGTGTAAAGTCATACTTCATGTTAATTCAAATATTTAAATATAATTCAACCCAATAAAATGTATCCTAAAATATTATTAATCACATTAAGATCCCATTTCTTAAAACCTAAAAATGGGAATATAAGACATTAAACTTATGATCAACCATAAACTCATAAAACTATGATGGTATCCATAACCCTTAAGATAACCTCACATTAAAACATCATAATCTTAAATGTTATCTGGACCTTTCCTTGATACCAACTATAACAACAATGAACCTAAACTCCTAGATTGAGTGCTAAAATCAGAAACTTTACATTTACGGATTTAATATAGATGATCGTGACATAGTTTTCCCCATAAAAACCTATAAAATCAAAATGAAATATTGGATCACTTACATACCCAATGAGATTTTAGGTTTAGGGTTTTAGATAATTTGGGAAAACTCATATACAAATAAGCACATGAATTCAATGGATTATTTTTCCCACATTATCTATCTTTTCATATTCTATATTATGTATTCAACATCTCCCACAAATATCACCATGATACAAATCTATATAGACATAAATCATTTAATAATCATTATTCATAACCTAGGTAAAAAATATGATGGGTGAGCACAAATGAACCATAAGGGTAAACATAAGCATTAACAATTGAATGTCTTCAGTGAGAAAGGGAAGTGAATAATAGTATTATGCCATATTCAAAGTTTATGATAATATCATATGAATATTCATATCCATCAATACCTAGATCATTAATAATGAAACATGGAATAAATATTTATCAAATTAAATATTCATAAGAATCAATAATCATGAGCTATAAGATTTAAATATTGATTAAATGAATCATTGAAAACCCATTTTATGAATAATAAAAACGTGTTGTTATATTTGGAAAATTATCTTTATAACCCATTTTAAACCAATATAAAAAATAAAAAGATCCCAGTTAAATACATAGGATAAATCATCTGGTAACTCCATCCTTTTTCCCTTAAATGTCAAGGAATATTACCCATAGCAATATAGCATTATGTTGGATCACCGGTCATATAAGTTAAATCAAGCTCATCAGGTGAAATCTGGGTGCTCCAAACATATATGTTATATCAGACTTACCCGATGCTATATGGGTTCACAACACATATAAGATATATCAAGATCACTGGTGATAATAATTAATCTCCAATTACTATTCTTAAATTAAACATTTAGAATCTTTTACTTTTCGACATAACAATAATTATTGTTCTTTCATTGCTTGATTCACTTGTAGAAAAGAAACAAGATCAATGTCAATCTCATAATCCATATAGAGAAATAATAAGAATGATATCGATTCAAAATATCTTTATTTAAGTGTATGTAACATTATAGGTTGTTTTCATTGATTAATATAAATTCTATTAAAATTTTAATAAAAATTATTGAATAAGACAACCTTTTCATTTTCAAAATAAATTTTTAAAACAAAAAAATCAAAAAAAATATTAGGAAAATATTTTTATTGAAAATAAACTTGGAAAAATAAAAAATAATATTTAAATCAAATAATATTTATGATCATTGGAAAATCTATTCATGATGTAAATGGTAAAAATAAACATTCTTTTTAAACCTTTTGTAAATTGAGTAAAAATTTACCCATTTGGAAAATGTGAAGAAAATTTCATTTAAAAAGTTTTAAAAATATGTGAAAACTATGAAAAATATCATTAGTAAATCGTTTATTTTTTGAAAAAAATATTTATTAAAACATTTTAGGAAACATGGATATGGAAGTGACAAATAGTCGATCTGAAATAAAATACAAAATCGTGTCACTTAAAAATGTCTTTCTTAATGATTCTTTAATAAATTAGTGGTAAATTTAAATAAAAATTGTTAAACACATTTATAACTAGTGGATAATAATTATTTGTGGTTCAATAAAGTAATATCATTTTATTTCCACCAAATAAACCTAGAACAAAAAATCCTAATATAAAGGTGATTGTAACACAATGGATTTTCACACATTGGTAACTCTTCAATCATAATCCCCATGAAAGAATAACTTCAAAATATACTTAAAAATCATCAACATAATTAGATTCATTATTTAAAAACTAAAATTTTTAGTATATATACCTCATAAAATAATGTAGGTTCGTATCATAAACATATGTCCAAATGAAAGGAATTTTGGACGATTATCCCTTACAAAGACCATATCACCGAATTGAGAGTTAATGAATGGAGATAAATTGTGTAACAAATTTAAATAAAAAAACAATTTTAAATGTATAATAAACAATTTAGATATCAATTCAAACAAAATCATGGCATAACAATTTCAATGAAAAAGAGTTATAACCCAATAAAAGGAAATTTATTTAAGAAACTTGTTACCACATGGTAACTTTCAAGAAAAATGACCTTGAATGAAATATTTCAAATTAAAAAATAAAATACCATGATATATAAAGGATTAAATATATTAATTATAGAAAGGTTATTATATACGCTATATAAATTAAATTACGTGTGTCATATTAAAATATGACTTAATGAAGACAAATTGAGATGAAATCCCTTACGCTGAGTCCAGACTTTCCAAGTCTTTCCTTTAACTCATGTTTAATAAGATTAAATAAATAATTTTTCTTTATAATAAACATTTATAGTATTAATTCATTAAACATAAATAATTTATTTTCATTACATTCTTAAATACTTATTCAATTAAATCCACTTTGTGTATTTTGAGGATGTTCGGGTTATTGTTTTGAAACTGCTTTAGTGTGTTGACCATGGTCAAATAGAAAATTTATTCCATAATCTATAGAATAATAATCATAAAATAATTATAGTTTTTATAATTAAAGTATAATTTTAAAGTAATCCATGAATAATGGTTATAAAAAATAAATTGTGTTACAATCATGGAGATGGTAGGTTGTATGTATGTATGAGTAATGTTTCTATTTTTCAATAGTCTTTGTGGAAAAAAGTTTGGTATCATTTTATCTTCCCAAAAGGATAATAATATAATAAATATAATATTATTTCATTAATTTCACTTATATATGTAATCCAAGAGATGGGGTGAAGAAAAAATAATTGCGTTGCTTTATGAAGGTGGTAGTCCACATGTTCACACGATAGATGTTATCATTTTTAGTGAGTGTAAAGGTAAGAAATAAAATGATATATAATCTATTTATAATAATAAATATGTCATTAATATTATAATTACTTCATATTTATCACATAAATTCATGTACTTTACCCTTATTACCTTCCGTATAAAGCATTAGTGAAAAATTAATCACATTGCTTTGTGAGGGGGTAGTTTTCCATACACACAAGCAATGTTATCATGTCCCATATAGAATAGAAAGTAAGAAGGTATATGTGATATCATAATTATAGGAGGATAAATATGTTTCAAATATTGAATATATATTTTAAATTCGTCACTATAACAAGCTGTGATGGGCGATGATGAAAAAATACTTACATGGTTTGTGAGGCGGTAGTCTGCCACACACATGAATGATGGTTTTGTTTCCCATTTGATTGAAGTGGAGATATATTTAGTTTATTACATTAACATAATAACATATAATAATATGGAAGATATTGGTGTTATTATAACATCATTATTAGAGAATTTTTAAAGGAGTGGTAAGAATAAATAAAATAAAAACGTATGGAAAGCATGAGATCTCTTATTCTGACAACCTCCTCAGGTTATCACCAAAGGACTTAATAGGATAGATTTATGATCAAAAAGGGTGATATAGGACATGGTTATGGAAATAAGGAATTTATTTGGGTAGGTATTGAAAAAAAAACTTTGAAGGTGTGATGTGGATAGAATAGTGGGTGACCTTTTATAAGTGAGGTGAGTGGCACACTTATAATTTTTGAAAAGAAAAAGGTGAACCCATGTTTTTAACAAGAAAAAAGCCTCCTAAATAAACCATTATAGATATTTTTATGAGTTAAGGTCTAAATATGTTCATAAAATGGTTTTTTTAGGTCATTTTAACTCTTATCTTTTTAGTGTAACCACCGGTAAACCTATTTTCACCTTAACCACAGTAATTTTTTTATTATTTTAACTATTCAAAAATGACCAAATATTAATTTTACCATATTATATAATAAAAAAATTTCTAATTTCAAATATGGGATAAATTTTAGAAAATTATATTCATAGAATCATAATATTTTAGTTTAACATTAAAACTGCATATGTGGTGAAAAAACAGGTTTTCAACAACTGTATTTTTTAAGAAAATGATGATTTAATATGAACTATATTAATAGTAATAATAATTATAGAAATGTAAATTCATATATAAATATATTTAATATATAAAATTAATTTAAATTATTCATCATTTTGTTTTTTTAGTTAATTTAAACGAAGAAACATTACACATATTAAATTGT
Source organism: Viscum album (assembly GCA_963277665.1). Taxonomy (NCBI): domain Eukaryota; kingdom Viridiplantae; phylum Streptophyta; class Magnoliopsida; order Santalales; family Viscaceae; genus Viscum; species Viscum album. The sequence goes on along the minus strand of OY728157.1, from coordinate 2,054,559,342 downwards.
TTTTAGAAAAAACCTGTGTTAAACCCCAAAATAAACATATAGTATAAGGATGATTCAAATGTAATTAGTTAAGATAAATATAAATAATGAATAATTATTTTACATAAAAAAATCAAATAAAATTTGTATTATTCATCTTATTTGGGCCTTCGGGCCACCAGTTTGGGCCTACAAGTCTTAGGGACTCTAGGCCATCATGACCTTTGGGTTGTAGGTCCTTCGGGTCACCAAAGGCCTTCAGGACACATGGCCTATGGGCCATCGAAGGAAATCAGTACACTAGGATTATGGTCCAAAAAGTACAATCAATTCAAGGAAAATTTAAGCCAAGTGATTTGGGGAGCTAGACACCTTCAACGATGCAGATGATGAGGAGGGATAATTCCAAAGTGTAGGCACGTATTGGGACTTCAAAGGTCATGTAATGGGCCTTCTTCCACTAGGCCTTTAGGTCATGTAAGGGCCTTGTTACACTATATATATGGGTCATCTAAGGGTTCCCTTCAAATCTTAAAAGGGGTATTATCTAAAAATAAAGAAAAATCAAAGGTCTTTGGGCTTTCGGAGTAAAAAAAAATCGATATTTTTCACTGAAAAATAAAAAAAATTGAACACCCCCAAAATTTAACCCTATGTTAATTTTATTATGTATATTTTAAAAATTAGGTTCATTTTATCAAATAATTTTTACAAAATATTAACAAATTAATTATAATATTTTTTTTCTTCACAAAATTCAATAAAAATATTTTTTGAAGAAAACACAATTTTTTATGAATAAATTTACTTTACTAAAAAGTGATTAATTATTTAATAATAATTAGTAAATAAATTTATATTTAGAATGTATTTAAAATTTACATATTTCATAAATTATATTATAATATTCATAGAGGCAAGTTAACCTCTAGGTTATAATAGTCATATTTAAAATAATATTATTTCATGGTTCATTCATACTATGTGTTTTTTGTCTTATAGAGTATCGAGCATAGATTTTTTAAAATTAAATATTTAGGAATTCTATATTTTTCATGAACCAACTCGGGTTGACCCTAAACCAGTCACCTGAGCCGGTCTGCGACATGGCCTGATGGACGTTCCTGATCCCCACAGGCCGGCAACCAGTGTCGAGCATCAAAATTTAACCATTGGGAACGATTTGGCCCATGAAAAAAAAACAGATAAAACAAATTAATAATAAAAATAAAAAATATCATCGGAAAGAAAATAAAACTGAACATACCTCCTTGTGGACTTCTAGGTCACCACCCAACTCAGAATCAAACCTTCTCCAACACTGAGCAACTAAACCAGGAACATGAACAAGAAATACACCTGCAACTGAAAGAATATGATAGGCATGAGCACCGAGATTCTCAGTAGGGATTCCAAATATAACCATGGAATCTAATTATCCCCTTTCCCAAAATATTCCAATGACACAAGTTTGAAATACAAATATAAAAGTAGAGTTTTCACATTTTAAAATATGAAATATGTTTTTCCCATTTAAAAACCCAACACATGCTATATACCATTTCCAAAAAGCAGTTGTCATTTTATAAATAAAATATAAAACAGAATAAACCAAAGCTGGGCTAGAGTAAAATAAGTAAAAAGTGAAAACTGAAAATAAACGAGTGCAACAGAAAGTAAACAAGAAATGTAAATAATACAGTAACCATGGGTGATCCTAAACATCCCTATAAGACCCCTAGATGTACTCAGTTTGGAACCACATGTCGGCGTATGGTGAAACTCCTAAGTCTATAACCAACCGGTCGCCCTCACAACAATTGAAACCTATGGCACTCCCCATCTGGCCTATACACCTACCAGTGGGTACCAACCCATCTAATCAGGGCTGATAAGAAACCATCACTTGATCAAATATAAGACTCTTAGGAACCCATGGTAGTTATAATAATACTGTGATAAGTAGGAAGGCCCTCACACGCGTAACTCATCTCACCGCACTTGCATTCCCCAAACATGGATACTTCCTATACATTCTCCCATAAAGGGTTACACTAGACAAGAGTGCCTCGTATACATATTCAATCATTCACATTAAATAAAGTTCCAAATGGGTTTTCACATCATTTTCATATCGAAACCATTTTCTAAAAAACCATTTAAAACTCCAACCAGGAACACACACAACTTTCCAACACAACCCATTATAAAATTTGACAAAAAAATCACCCATGAGTTAAAAGAGCCAAACAGGCCTTTAAGTCCATAGTCTCTCATGCATTTTTTTGTAAAACCTTTAAAACTTTTAAAGAAAAACACACAAAATGTCCAAACGGCCTCTCGATCCTAACATTTTCTGAAACAAACACTAAGGTCCAAACGGGCACACCATTTGAGATCTCATTTCAACCCTCTCATAAAAGCCACACAAAGGACCAAATCTTATTTAGAAAGTAAAAACCATTTAGAAGACCAAGGTTTTAAAAAAACACTATTTTAAATGTCATTGGAATTTTAAGACACATCCTTGTATGTACCTAGTGCACCCATGGATGTGTCAACATCCAATGAAACACCTAAAGTTCAAAAAAAATAACCAACATTATTTCCACAAAACTATCACTATCTTTGAAACTAAAACCAACCGCTTACTTTATTTGAAAAGAACACACTTTCGCATTAAAAACCAAAGAGCCCCCTTTTTATGACACCTTAACACAATTAACAAGTTACACCAATACCAAAATAATACAACAAACTAAATTCATGAATAACTAATACCAACACACAACATAATCAAAGCTAAACATTTCATAAAACCCCTGAATTCTACTTTGAATAACTATAGTATTTTATCAAATACGCTAACTACACATGATCAAAGATCCCCCTCTTGATATGCATAAGAGAATCATTTTAATAACTTCTAAAAATTTCATAAACACCAAAGAAGATCAATTTGATATAAACTAAGACTATGAATCAATTAAAATATAATAATTTGAATAATGAAAGTGTTAAAGGAATGGATCATAAATGAAAAACTTGGATTTTCCTACCTCAAACAAGCACGGATGTGATAAAATTTGACGAAAGGAAGAACAATCCCTACGGAGCAACCGCGCTCTCTAAACAGCGAAAAAAACACACAAAACACAACCCACGATGGAATTACGATTATCCAAATTAAATAAAAATAATTAATTAAAGGAAATTAAAATAAATAATTAATTAATTAATTAATTAATTATACCTGAGAATGAGGGAAGAGGGTTGGCCATGCGTACGAGGGTTCAGATGCACCACTAGCTGGAACAAGGAGAGCAGGGAGGGTCGGACGAGCCGCTAGCCGGGGCAAAGAGGTCGGAGGCCGAGAGGCCAATGTGGAGGTGGATGGCACATAGGTGGATGGTAAGAAGGTGTCCAGCATGCGGAAGGTCAGCTGTAGGGTGCACTGGCGAGAGGAAAACTAGATGCGGATGCACCGGTGAGAGGGAGGTCGGTCATGGGTAGGATGCCAGAGCGACGGGGTGCTGGCACAATGAGGTTGGAGTTTTGGCGAGGAGTCGGCTGGCCCGAGTGGGGTCTGGCTGGAGGTTGGTGTTGCGGGAACGTGGGTGGTCGGATCTTCCTAGTCGGTGCAGAAGAAGGCTAGCGTGGCAGGAGGCCGAAGCACGGTGGGTTGCGATTTTGGTGGGTCGGTACAAGGTAGAAGGCTGAAGAGGCAGGCCGGAGACACGGGATGTGGGAGGAGGCCGGCTGGGTCGGCTGGGAGGCGGGTACTGGAGACGGCAGGGGGGTGAGGGGTCCCGGGCGAGCATAGAGGGGGAAAGTAGGGAGGGAGGAGGTGCAACACGGAGGGGGAAAGCAGGGAGGTGGCTCGTGGGTCCTGGTGCACAAATAGGAACAAAGAGGGGGGGAAGGGGGCACCACCTTGTAATTAGGGTTAGGTTTAGTTTTTTTTTCTTTCTTTCATTCTCATAATAATAATATTATTAAAATCATAATAATAATAATAATATAAAGAATTATAATAAAAATAGTAATGACAATAAAATTAATAATGATAATAAAAATAAACATAATAATAATAATAATAATTTAAATAATAACCATTATAATTACAATAATATAAACAATAATAATAATAAAATAATAATAATACAATAATAATAGAAATAATAATATATTTAATAATGATAATAAAAATAATAATGACAGTGAAAATAACAACAACAACAACAACAATAATAATAATAATAAGCAATTTCACAACATTAGGGTCAGTTGCGCGGCTATCGCCAATCGCGCGGTGACCGTGCACGGGTCCGAAACCAAGTAAAAATATTAAACGATGAAGATTTTAATTCAGGACCCAGCTCAGACCTTGGAGTGAGAACCCAGGTCTAAGAATTAATAAAATAAAAATAAATTAAATGTCGGAGTGTGACAATTCTTCCAACCACAGACATTTTCTTCCCCCAAAAATTCACTTAGCTAAACAATATACAAAACAATAAATCATGCCCGATTGAAACTGAAAGAAACCAAAATTCAAGAGAACACGAGAACACGAGAGGGTTCTCCCCACCATAAGAAATCAATTGATGTGGAAAATTAACACCCAAACATACCACCTCGAGAAGGGGGGTGACGCGGGAACTCCTAACCGATCCAAACCAACTTTTATAGCACAAGCGAACAACACCTCTACTGAAACATGGAACTCTCAACCCAAACCAGAAAGCCTGAGCACTAGAGAAAAACCTCTGAGAAAACATAACCCTAGTAGTAAACCTAAGCATAACTATAAGAATTAACTCCTTCGTAACCACTTACATCTCCAAATGAACACCGCTAAACCAAGATCAACCCATACAAGGGCCAAACACACTTTTAAGAAAAACACACGATTCATAAAACCCTAATCAGAAAAACAAAACTATTTGGATTATAATAGAACATGTCCATTATAACTTCACGATGAAAAAATGGACCTATAACAACGTCAAAACTTCAACAACAGAAAAAAAAAGAACGAAAAGACTTTAAATGTTCCACCGCCAACATGGAACACAAAACCCAAACTAAGGATTCACACCCCCTGAAAACTCCTGACTACGCACGAGCTTCACCCCAAGACCTGTGGATGGGGATCTGATGGTCGAATCCTCTCCTGCCTCATAGTCAGGCACTGGAATTCCTTTGGTCACAGTGTCTTCTTCAGGCGACGCTTCCTGAAAAACTTCTCCAAGTGACCCAAACAGCCACAATGATGACACGTCTTCGGAGGGATGTGACATGATGGATTCGCATGCCCAAACCGACCACACTAGTGTAACACCACTGAATGGTCTGACAAACTAGAAGCCAGAACCACTATAGAGGACTCTTTAGAAATAGGTCCCTCTAATACACCCTACTCTCCAGATGGGGAACCTTCACGAGTAATTGGATACGCTGGATTTTTGACCATCTGTGCTCTGGAGACCAACTCAGCTAAGAATACCTCATCCAACAACTTCTCTAAATGATGGTCCTTATAAGGGAGGACTCGCTCCTTGATCTTTGGATGAAGACCCTCGATGAAGAGATAAGTCTTTATCAAATCATGTGATGCTACCTCCAGAGAAATAGACACAAGTTCCTTGAAATGGTCAACATATGCTTTCACCGTCTATTGGCCTTGTTGAATGTGCATTAGCTCTTCCCTTCTCTTCATCTTTACCTCTTCAGGTATAAACCATTGGAAGAATATGTATTTAAATACATCTCACATCATCCCAAATTACATTAACAGTGGGGCAACCAAATCCCATTCGTCCATAGCTAGACCTTCGAACAAACCCAAAAATGGAACACACTCTAACATCATTGGGAGTTCCCAATACCTTGAAGATGAGTTCGACCTATTCAAGCCACTATGTTTCCTCTAACAAACCTCGATCACCATGAAGGATAGGCAATTTATGAGAAGAACCAAAAACTGGGAATGAATTATCAGAAACCTTGGCGACCTTTACAAGTGGCATTTTCTAAACAACATATAAAAAACAAATACAAAACCAATATCAAGTCAAAGAAATATCATTGAAAGCACTTTCATCCAAAAACAGACAGCTCAAAAACCAAAAAAATACAGACACAACCCAAAATTTTCCTTTTAATTTCATATTTCAAAACCACCTTCTTTCAAGGCCATTTTCCAAATACCAAACCCACTTTTCAAACCAAATTAAATTTTCAAAATTATTTTCCCTTTTTAAAATCACTTTATAAAAATAAGGTCAAGCCTTTAATTCCAAGTACACACCTTGTTAATCCCATGAATCATTGCACATGTCTTCATCTTCTTTCATCCACACGCACCAACATACACTTTCCATACATCCCCTCACATGTTAACATGTTCATAAAGAGTACCCAAGGTTTCACCCAAACCATTTCTCTACTAGTTCCAAGAAAAAAAAAATATTTTTAGACCAAGATCTTTCAGTCTTAAAAAACCATTTCACGAATTTAAATCCATTTAAAATCAATCATTTTCATTTCAAAACCCTTTTTTCATTTTCAAAAGAGCACTTACACCAACCAGAACCAAGATGACACTCAACTTGCATCAAACTATCAGAGTGAGGGACTAGTATTCATGCTTAACCTAGTGACATGGTAGTGGGTTATGCCCCAAGTAATCATAAACAACTAAGAGGAACATAAACCATGTACTCGAAGTCCACATGGTTCACTACTCCATGTGAAATCACGATGTAACATCAGCTTGTCTCTATTGTCATCCCTCAATCTAAAACAAACCAAAACGATACAAAGACTCAATTCTAGGACTACCCCTGGTGACTCAAGGTTTGAAATGGGCGAGGGTTCATGAAGTCCTTCCCATACCTACCTCTCAAGTCTCGAAAATCCTAATCTCCATCTACCGAACACCCCAAAAAACAAGGGCCTCATTTGATACCATTTTGTCACAAACCAACCTGGGTCAACCCTAAATCGGTCACCCAATCCAGTCTGCGACATGGCCAGAAGGGATTTCCTGATCCCCACGGAATGGAAACCATTTTCAGTCATCAAAATTTAACCATTGGAAATTATTTGTCCCATTAAAAAAATAGATAAAAAACTGACGATAAAAATAAAAACTAGAAATGGAAAGAAAATAAAACTGAATATACCTCCTTGTGACCTTCTAGGTCACCACTCAACTTAGACTCAAACCTTCTCCAACACTGAGCAAATGAACTATAAACCTGAACAAGAACTGAACCTGCAACTGAAAGAATATGATAGGCATGATCACCGAGATGCTCAGTAGGGATTCCAAATATAACTACAGAATCCAAGTATTCCCTCTCCCAAAACAGTCCAATGACACAAGTTTGAAATACAAATATAAAATTAGGGTTTTCACATTTTAAAATAAGAAACTTTTTTTTCATTTAAAAATCCAACACACGTTACATACCATTTCCAAAAATCATTTGTCATTTTATAAATAAAATTAAAAACAGAATAAACCAAAGTTGGGCTAGAGTAAAACAAGTAAAAACTAAAAAATGAAAATAAAATAGTGCAACAGAAAGTAAACAAGAAATGTAAATAATCTATTAACTATGGTTGATCCTAAACATCCCTAGAAGACCCCTAGATGTACTCGGTTCGGAACCACCTGTCGGCGTATGGTGAAAATCATAAGTCTATAATCAACTGGCTGCCCTCATAGCAATAGAAACAAGTGACACTCCCCATATGTCTTATACACCTACCTGTGGGTACCAACCTATCTAATTAGGGCTAATAAGAAACCATCACTTGATCAACTATAAGAAACCTAGGAACCCATTGTAGTTATAATAATATTTTGTAGGTAGGAAGGCCCTCACACGTGTGACTCATCTCACCGCACTTGCCTTCCCCAAACACAGACACTTCCTATACATTCTCCCATAAAGGGTTACACTAGACAAGAGCACCTCATATACATGTTCAATCATTCACATTAAATAAATTTCCAAATGGTCTATCACATCATGTTCATATCAAAACCATTTTCTAAAATAACCATTTAAAACTCCAACTAGGCACACACACAACTTTCCAACACAACCCATTCTAAAAGCTAACACAAAAGTCCCCCATGAGTTAAAAGAGCCAAACAGGCCTTTAAGTCCACAGTCTCCCATGCATTTTTTTTATAAAATCTTTAAAACTTTTAAAGAAAAACACACAAAATGACCAAATGGCCTCTCGGGCCTAACATTTTATGAAACGGACACTAAGGGCCAAATGGGAACACCCTTTGAGATCTCATTTCAACCCTCTCATAAAATCCACATAAAGGACCAAATCTTATTTGGAAAGTAAAAACCATTTAGAAGACCAAGGTTTTAAGAAAATACTATTTTAAATGTCATTTTCATTTGAAGGCACATCCATGTCTGCACCTAGTGCACCCAAGGATGTGTCAACATCCAATGACACACCTACAGTTCAAGAAAATAACCAACACTATTTCCACAAAACTATCACTTTCTTTGAAACTAAAACCAACCTATTACTTTATTTCAAAATAACACACTGCTACATTAAAAACCAAAGATCCCCCTTTCTATAACACCTTAACATAATTAAGAAGTTACATCAATACCAAAATTATACACCAAACTAAATTCACGAATAACCAATACCAACACACAACATAATCAAAGATAAAAATTTCATAAAAACCCTAAATTCTACTTTTAATAACTATAGTATTTTATCAAATATGCTAATTACATGTTATCAAAGATCCCCTGCTTTATATGCATAAGAGAATCGTTTTAACAACTTCTAAAAATTTCATAAACACCAAAGCAGATCAATTTTATGTAAACTAAGACTATGGATCAATTAAAATATAATAATTTGAAGAATTCAAGTGTTAAAGGAATTCATCAAAAAGGAAAAACTCAGATTCTCCTGCCTCAAACAAGCGTGGATGCGAAAAACTTCGATGAAAGGAAGAACAATCCCTACGGAGCAACTGCGCTCGCTAAATAGTGAGAAAAACACATGAAACACAACCAGCGATGGAATTATGATTAGCCAAATTAAATAAAAACCAATAATTAAAGGAACGGAAAATAAATAAATAATTAATTGATTAATTATACCTAAGAAGGAGGGAAGCGGGTTGGCCGTGCGCATGAGGGTTTGGATAAACCTCTGGACGGAACAAGGAGAGCTGGGAAGGTCGGATGCGCCACTAGCCGGGGCAAAGAGGTCAGAGGCTAGGAGGTCGATGCGAAGGTGGCTAGCACACAGGTTCCAGTATGAAGGTGGCCAACATGAGGTAGCTTGGCCGTGAGGTGCACCGGTGAGAGGAAAACCAGTTATGGATGCGCCAGTGAGAGGGAGGTCAGCTGTGGGTAGGACGCCGGAGCGGTGGGGTTCTAGCGTAGTGAGGTTGGAGATCTAACAAGGAGGCAGCTGGCCCAAGAAGGGTCTAGATGGAGATCGGTGTTCCGAGAACACGGGTGACCGGAGCTACCTGGCTGGTGCGGAAGAAGGCCATCACGGCAGGAGGCCGGCGTGGAGAGGGTTACGGTCACGATGGGTCAGCGCAAGGTGGAAGGTTGAAGCAGCAGGCCAGAGGCATGGGACGTGGGAGGAGTCTGGTTGGGTCGGTTGGGTGGTGGGTACCAGAGACGGCAGGGGGGTGCGGGGTCCCAGGCGAGCACGGAGGGGGAAAGTAGGGAGGTCGGAGGTGCAACATGGAGGGGGAAAGTAGGGAGGCGGCTCGCGGGTCCTGGTGTGCGAACAAAAATAGAGGGGGGAAAGGGGGTGCTGTTGGGTAATTAGGGTTAGGTTTAGTTATTTTTTTCTTTCATTCTCATAATAATATTATTATTATAGTCATAATAATAATAATAATAATATAAATAATTTTAATAAAAATAGTAATGATGATAAAATTAATAATGATGATAATAATAATAATAATAATTTAAATAATAACCATTATAATTACAATAATATAAACAATAATAATAATAATAAAATAATAATAATACAATAATAATATAAATAATAATATATTGAATAATGATAACAAAAATAATAATAGTGAAAATAATAATAATAATAATGATGATGATGATGATGATGATGATGATGAGCAATTAAACGACACTAGGGTCGGTTGTGCGGCTACCGCCAACCGCACGGTGACTGCACACGGGTCTGAAACCAAGTAAAAATATTAAACGATGAAGATTTTAATCCAGGACCCATTCCGGACCTTGGTACGAGAACCCGAGGATAGGAATTAATAAAATTAAATTAAATTAAATGTCAGGGTGTGACAATATTCATAGGAATAACTTATCACAAACTTAAAACTATAAGTCTCACATATGATTGTTGGACTAAATTTTTTATCAACTCGGAGCTAACCTTATGTGTTGTTGAATAAATCTAACATCCTCTACCATTTCTTCATCTAAATTAGTCCCTAATATAATTCTTTCTCTAACTTCATCCCAACACATTGGATTTTGGAACTTCATTATATGTAGGGATTAATAGGGAGCCATCAAAATTCTTGATTGAAAGATATTTTTCAAGGAAAATTCTACCAAATGAAGGTATTGATCCTAACCACCTTTGAAATCCTCATAGAAATATTTTAACATGCCTTATATATTTTTAATGGTCCTCTCAAACTAACCATCTATCTGAGGATGATAAGAAGTACTAAAAATAAAATCTGTATCTATATCTAGCTGAAGTATTCTCTATAAATTTGAGGTAAACAACAGAACCCATCAGATATGATTGATATTGTTACACTATGAAATCTCAAAACATCCTTAATGTATAATCGAATAAGCAAATCAACAGTGAAATATTCTATAATAGTGATAAAATGTGTTGATTTCATAAGGTGATCAACTACAACCCAAATAGAATTATTACATTTATATGTATTTGGGATTCTAATGATTAAATATATGGTAATTTTTTCCCATTTCCATTCTAGTAGGAGTAATTATTGTGACATGCCATTAGAATTTTGCCTCTTAGTCTAAAATTTCTATCACACCAAGAATTGAGATACACACAATGAAATATATCATTCATGTTTCCCAAAAGAGACACTTTTTTAGATCTCCATACATCTTTATATTTTCAAGGTGAATAAGGAATGATGAATTATGAGCTCCATCCAATGTATCCTTCTTTATGTTTTGTATTAGAAGGACACATAGTTGGTTTTTGAACCTTATAATTCTTATATGATAATTTTTGAATTTAGGAACATTGATCACCTTATTCTAAAATTATACATCTTCTTACTACACCTTTTTAATAATCTCATGGATGGATATTTGAACATTCATCTGAGAAAGATAAAATATATCCCACTTCTTCAATATTTAATGATCTATCTTTTAAAAATAAAAAAACATAAAATCTAATTCAATCAACATCATAGAAAAACTAGCATGGTCTTTCTAACTCAGAGAATTGGAAACTTTTTTCACCTTCATAGGGTTAAAATTTATTGAGTATTCATAATATTTAATCAACTCCAACCATCTTCTCTTGCATATATTCAACTATTTCTATGTAAATATATACTTCATTATTTTATGAACAATTTATATATCACACATTTTACCATATAGATTGTGTAAGATCCCATCTTTTTTCAGGTACATCTCCCTATAATTTTTTTGTAAAACTTGTTTCATTTGAGTTTTTCCTCATCTTTAAACCATTGTGGGCATGTTTTTCTATGGACATATTTTGTTTGAATAAACATAGTCTTGGGTTTTTAGAAAACTTTTGAAAACTAGAGAGGATCGACGCGGAGAGTGTTTCAGGGGTTCTTTTTGAAATAATTGATTCTGGGTATAAATGGTTCATGTGTTACCAATGGTTCTTGGTAAGTTGATAATCCTTAAAGTGTGTTTAAGTTTTTATAAGTAAAGTGAGATGAAAACTATTATAAGGATATTGAAACTCTATGTAAATAGGTTACACGATATGTAAAATCCACTAGACTCATGTCATGAACTGATACATGACATGAAGTGAATAGATTAAGGGAATATATTACATGTCTTTTAATGTTTGGGTGTATTAAATATTCAACTAAGGTTATGGTTTTTTTAGCATGTCCTTCTAAAAATAAATACACAATGTTTAAATACATTACATGTTATATAATTCCCTAAGCAACAATTTTAAAGGGTGTAGTGTAAGTGATTTTTCAGTCATCACATGTGTGGCCTTATCCTCTCCACCCTAAGGTGGATTCTAGGTAATTATAGATAACCACTCTTGATTTAAGATGTCCCAATCATGAATCCAAACCATAGATAGTGGTTTTATTTGGGTTTCTATTTCTTTCTCCTTTGTTCTCCAACCTTTACGGTGTAATATTTTGACTATGTGAATTATTGGTTTTGATATTGATTAGTTTTGATCTAGATTCTCCTTTCGATCAACTACACATTCAACTTTGTTGTCTTTTTCCATTGGAAGCATTGTGTTTTCACTGGTTAAAAGTAGGGGGTCTAAATAATAATATTATGGTCTGGTTTCCAATTTCAAAGTATATGAAATATTGTGATTGCACTAATTCATGTTCATGATAATTAATTAATTTAACCAAATGATGATAATCATATGTTGAATCCTTCATTGGATCCCATTAGATTCAATTGATGATTGCATCCTATCTTTTGGTTGTCTGTTGGGTGATAAAACCATTGATAATAATGAATTGGAAATGGATTACTTATGGTTTTTAACATAGCATGTGATTCATGTGATTTATTTTTATAGATTCTCCTTGAAAATGGATTATTTGACTGATTTATATAAATGTTAAATTGAAAGAAAAATGGAAATTATAAAAATTAACCATTTGTTTTTATTTCATCATATTGTGATATGTTTTCTGTTGTGATATTTAAATGTGGCACATTATTTAATGCTTATATATCAGGGTTTGACCATGGAACATGATACAATGATTATATATCGATTTTTAACACTAACACAAGTTATAATGCTTATATTTCAGATTTTGACCTTAGAACATGTTGAAATTATTATATATCAGGTTTTGAACCTAGAACATATTGTAATGCTTATATATCAGGGTTTGACCCTAAAACATGTTATAATTCTTATATACAAGGCTATACCCAGACACATTGTGAGATGCTTATATAGTGGGCTTTTCCTAGTGACTCGTTATACCAAGGTTATATGGTTGTGGATAGAATGGTTGTGAGACATGATCAGGGAAATTATGACATGGAACCAAGGTAGTTCATGTTTTACCATTATTATATGGTTATGGTTGGCATGGTTGTGATACGTGCTCAAGGATATTCAGGTATGGAACCGAAGAAGGTTGTTATTGTATTTTATTAATTATTGAATTAATTAATACACCTATTTCTCACATTATTTCATGAACTTCTTATTAGACTGGTTTGTTTAGACATGGTGATGTCAACCTACTAAGTTTTATTAACACCCTATTCAATCCTCCACTTGGTACCTGAGGAGATTATATGGTTTCAAGTTCATATAATGTAAACGTACCTTGATGTTGTTTGTTTTCTTGCTGGATGGGATGGATTTTGTAGGTAAGAGTGACATGGGGTTTGAGACTGGGGACTTTTGACTCATTATTTGTTTCTTCTAGTCTTTTACTTGTATTATTTCTCTAATGAAATTTAGTTAGATTTCATCATTTCATTACATTATTTGTGTCTTCTAGTCTTTTATTACTGAATATATGCTTCATGGACTATCCAAACATTGGGTGGACATTCTGGAGGAGGATGGATAGAGGGATGATTTATATTTGATGGACTTCCAGAAGATGTTCCTGAGCCAATTCTATCCAGATACGTTTATAGATGATACGTCTCATGAGTTTATGAATCTAACAAAGGGGGTCTTGTCGGTGTTAGACTATGTTGGACTACACTATAAGTTTCACTGACCAATAGCACTTTGCACCATCTATGGAAGTCTATTAGACCTCCAGGGTGAGACATTTTTAGGATTTTATTCTATATGTGATCAGGTTATAGGTGAGAATTATTTATTTGAGAAGTTTTAAGGAAATGATTAACTAGACACTCATCATAGAACATAATATGAGAGAGGCCCCAATTAGTGGACAAAATGCTTCAATATAGAAAACATTGAGCTTTTATTTAGGTAGACAGAAGCACCGCTATTACAATTTTCTCCATGTAAGTAGTGGGAAGGGTAGGCAGGTTGGTGTACAACCATCTTAAGACTGTGTCCCTTTGTGGTGCTATCAAGGCAGAAATTTTGGACACAAGTGTCTATAGTGTCCTTACTCTATAGTTGAGAATCATATCTATGGAGGACTGGGCCAAATTTAGAGGTTTTCTGTGAACTTTCCATAGTAGACCAGTGGATGTGGATCAGAATAGGAACCAGAGTCTGGAGGGCGCTTAGCTACCCCTCAACAAGAAGATAGTTGGAGTTTTACTCGTCCTTCAGGATGAGGAAGGGGACATGGCTCCCATATATAGGAGAGGAATTTACACTTATAGGTAACATCATAGGGTAGTTAGAGTAGATCCCAGGGTAGAGGGGTGATCCAGGTGCATTTTATATAGTCTACTCTGACCAGTTTGGATAAAGGACATTCTACTGTCAAAGGTAGTATCTTTATGTCCTCTACCCTAGGTTGTGTTTTGTTTTTTATAATACCATATCCTTCCTTTTTTATCTTCTCTTTTTGAAAATTTTTTGGTACTGGTTATGAAAATATTGGATGGTGCTTTGGACATTAATACACCATTGGGAGTTCGGTCAGAGAATATCAAACGTTGGAAGATGTGTTCTTTAGAGATTAGTGGTTACCATTTATTTTGCAAACCATTTGTGATGGAAATGAAATGTTTGGATTTGACTCTTATAGTGGATTATTTATTAAAATACCTATAACATCCCCGACCCAGAATCCACTAACCAGTACTCTGATCTGGGTTGTCACATGACCTCAAGCGTGCCTCCTCGTATGCTAGAGGTTGCCGACTAGCAGCGAGGGTCTAAGGAGTCACATGGAGAGACTATACCCTATTTACTAGAGTAATCCACAGCAGAACACAATATAAATAGTGAAAAAAATATGAACAACCAATAAACATGCATAACCAAACGTTTCCCAAACGGGGTATAACCACAAATCGACTACAACAATGCCATGTTGTACTAGTAGTAAAAAGTGAAAGAAAATCAAAATAAAACAAATGGATAAAACTACAAACGGGTCTCGACTCTGAGTCTAAGTCCTTCTCCATGAACATCCCTATCCAACTCGTCCTCCTAGAGTAGGGCCTTCACCCTTTTCATGACCTGCAAACAAGAAGTCTACTCAGGTACCCAACGGCGGCCCGATCAGGGTGTGAGTACAATACTCAGTAGACCACCACCAATGGTGTCTACAAAAAATCCAGTCCAATAGATAGTTTATGCAAGTACAAAATAAATGGTAAGTAAACAAGGGACAGTTTGTGTGCCATTAGTTAACAAGGTTCATTTAGTTCGTGACTAGAGTTCATCCCAATTTCATTTATTATACCATTTTCACACATAATTCATTTCAACATATTCCATTTAGGTTAGGCATATATATATCATCCATACATGGGTCTAAGGAAATCAATCACAATGCATAGGGGAAATCAATCAAGTCCTTGTCTCACTAGGGACACACATATCACATCAAACCATTATCCTCGCCTCAAAGCCTCAGTTTGGGTGGAATGAAATCATTAGGGGAATAGAGCCATTGTCCCCTTCCCTAACTCGTGCATTTTGGTGTGGAGTTTAGAGCCTCAATCTATAACTCGACTCATGGGCATAGAAACTCAATTCAATACCCCACACTACCAAGCCATGTGCACATGCTTATTTATCAACCACCATAACCATACCATAACACAGCATAACATAACAAATGCCATTGGAAATCATCATTCACAATGTATTGCAAATGACATGGGAATTAATACTATGCCATAACCCATCAACACATTTTCCAATTACAATTCATATCCATTTAGTCAAATTCCCATTCTCATGCCTTACCCATTAGGTGAATTCAAAAACCCATATGTCTTAGCCCAATTCATCATTGACCATTCATTAACTCATTTATCCCATTATCATTTCATGATAATTTATCCACTTATGCATGTCAAGTACCATTCTCATATTACATAACACAATCCCTTTATTACATTCAATCATTTAGGTGTACCACATAATTCTCATGTATTAACCATTTACACAAATTCATTCACTTCCTTATTATATTCCATTAACACATTCCTCATTTCCCATTCCACTACTTAGTTGTAAGTTCACCATTTAATATGCCCTAATCCCCTTCGGAATTTTTTAACCAAAAATTTATGAAATAATTGACATAATCTCTTTAAACCCAACTACCCATTTTCATGTCATTCCAACAACATATTATGCCCTCATCACCCAAGGAATATTTATCATCATTCCATTTACAACCTAATCAACCATTTAAACATGTTTGACATGGGTTCCACGTTATTATTCAACAGCCATTCACTTAACCCTTACCACTCTCTTGGTCCGGAAATGCAGGCGCACCCCATGTGTGGCCCTGAAATAATCAAGTCACTCCCTACGCATCCCATGAGGATCGTGAGGGTTTCAAGGAAATAATTTGGACACCCAATTTACCCAATCTTACTCAAGGAAACCAATACACAACAATAGATAGGAAAAATCCCGACACACGTGCACAAATCTATAACAAAACTATGGGATATAACTTGTAAACCAACTACCTCGAATATGATGATGAACGCACTCTTAATCATAGCCTTGGATCCATATTTAAACAAACTTTTAAGCCTCAACCTAAAACTCACCCAAAAAAGAGGGTTTTATAGCATCGGAAGGAGATGGGAGAAAAATTGGAACCCTAATCGAAGAGAGGATGCAAAGAGGATATTAGACTTACCCGAAGCTTCGATCTGCAACCAACGGCGCTCTAAACGGCGAAGAATCGAAGGATAACCACCCTTTAAAATCTTGGGTCATCAATGTTCATCATTAGGGTTCAGAGGGGAAGAATGGAGGAAAATATTGAGTTTGGGTTTAAAATCACAGAGTTTAATTTTATAAATTTTTTAACTTTTCTGGGCCGCACGGTTTTCCAAACCGTGCGTAAGATGTGGATGATCCATTGCCCAAAGAAAACCCCTTCGCATGGTTTCCTGGGAATTCTGTACAGTTTTTCCAACTGTGCACTGAATGTGCATGAGCTTCTGTCTATGGTTGCACAGTTACCTGGGATGTTTTGCATGGTTTTCACAAACTGTGCACAAACTATGCAACATTCCCATAAATTCCTTTTTCTTCCCCCTTCATGTCCCGAACCCCCGAAAGACCCCCACGTCTTCACATGAACCTTAGGAAACACCAATTTATCCAAAAAGAAGAGGCCAAACGAAAACTTAAATAAAAAATACCTTAAAAAGATCCAAGATCTTACAACCTCCCCACCTTATAACGGCTCGTCCTCGAGCCACTCTTCCGAGCATCACTAACTTCGGTAACAAGGGATCATGCCACAAGGCCTGCCTATCCATTACCACTTTCCAAGGTTCTAGTTTTCACATCACAAGGCCACCAAACATGGTTCGAGGGTGCATACTTTACCCTCGAGACTTCCTCACCCCAACCCACTTCACGAACCAGAAAACTTCTTAAGAATGCATCCTCTTCAACCATTCCCACCCCAAGAATGTCATGGGAAAAACTTAAGAGACAACACCTAACTCTAACAGTGACCAAACCCAACATCACCCAAAGGAAAACACATGACCCTTCCAACCACATTTATTGAAGATTGCATTCCACAATTATACATCCAAACGCAACTCAAAACTCTCAGCTGCTCGACCAGTTAAACCGTGCCAAAACTCTCAACCAAAGCCAACTCACCCGAATAGTGACCACTCGAGTCCTTCCAACCCAAAATTCTGATCATATCATCAACCAAAAATTTATCTGATATGGTTCTTTCCACTGTTTTCAGTCACCTGGTACCTTCTCCATCGATAAAGGGCCACCGGAACTCAACCCAACTTCCACATCACCTGACATGTTCCAACTAACTGCACCCTGTCATTCATAGGAACATTACACTACCTTGGCATCTAGTCGTACCATCACAACCATTGGGAAGACATCCCTACACTATCCATTCAAGGAATAATATCATCCTAACCTCACTCAGGTACAACTTCATTTCTAAGAAGGTACTTGTCACCACAACATCAACCCGGAGGTGGTTCACTCTCACCACACCCATTCAAGTTTAACATCTCAGGTCTGACTACACCCGACTGTCTTATCTCAGAACACCCACCTTCCACTGATAGTATGTTATCCCCTTCTCACCTTTCCAAGGTGATTACTAACTTGAAGTCTATTATTATCATCCAACTTACCCACTAAGGTAGTTTCCTAAATTCAAGTAGAATTCCTTCATTACGGCCTTACCGTGCTCCAGAATGTCATTGACTTCACCCTTGGCATGACACCACATCACATGGCCAAGGTTCACCCAACTTCACAATGTCCTAAAACTACATAAGGAAAATTGACCCGGGTCTAACCCCAATCTTCGTTAGAGTTATAAGACCCCAACTTCTCTTGCCAATAACTTGTTTTCATATCCAACCACATCCTTCTACGACTCAGCATAGACATCACAGGCTTCACTTGAAACCACCCTGAGCTCAATCCAACACTTGGCTCATCATACATCATGTATAATGCCCACATTGCCTCTCTATAGAACATAACATGTACCTTAAAATTTCCTCATTGTCATCCTGGTGCCACTACATCGACTCAATGTTCTCTTATCCACATCCAGCACTGACTTATCACTTCCCACCTTAGGATTATTGCTACCACTACTCTCAAGAGGGATTCCAACCACCATTTCTTACACTCAATCACAAGATGAACCCAAAAAACATAGACATGGATATCTAGTTGTTTCCCAAAACAGGATAACTAACGTCACCCAGTGCTTGTTCCCAGCTTCCATGAATGGAATCCGTGGTGTTTTTTGACATTTGGTCCATCCCGGGGACCTCACCTCAAGACATTGAAGGTGTACATCCCACCTTCAAGCTCTGAATATATCATTTTATTGAGTGTAAACCCCATGAAGTCCCTCATCCAACCAAACATCTCCATATCTCTTGGCATGATCCAGAGATTCTAAATGTACCAGGGATGATGTCAAGATGTTGGGCATGCTCGTCACTAGCTGAGGTATGCTAAGAAGTTGTTGAGGAACACCACCACCAACTTATCCATTTCTATTGTTGAACTATGGTACACCATGTCTGCTAAGTATTTTAGGCCTCCCTATCAAACATGTCTCATAAACACTTAACCACCGCCACTCAGGTTTGATTTCCAACCAAATCCAACCATCACTCCATGACCAAACCACCAAGAAACAGTGAACTAACATTTCATGTGGCACTATTTCTACCACACCGCTCGAATTCTTCTGATGTGTCCTTGACATCCAACGATCACAGCACATGGTCTGCCACACCATCCAAACCATCATTCTCTCACCAAAACAACCTTAAATTGCATATATCCCATCGCCTACTTACTTACCTAACCTTGTCTCTTGGTTAGTCAGCCTCATCAGCCCTGATTCGGCCTCTGCATCTCTCCCAACAACCAAACCATTCATACAACAAGTTAATCTGCATGACCACCCTCATCTTGGGTGTCACCATCAAGTAAGGGCATATAATCACACTCCATCCACTCTCTCCTTTCTGCTCAAAGACAACCTAAAGACCTTCGTTAATCATCATCCCAAAATGGGAGAGTTATGCATCTATACGGTACAACCCTTTAAAACAAACCTTACATCCCATCACAAGCACCAGGGTGACCTTATGGGAGAACCGGACATACATGACCATCCTCAAACTTGCATTTACACTACCTCTACATCATCTCTCATGCTTCATATTCCAAGGCACCTACATCCCTGGGCTATTATCTCATGAAGTTGCCCTTGATTTCTAAAATTGTCAACGTATAACCACAACTCAAGTGGAACAACCATCCATCAACCTTCCCACTTAGCCCTGAAGGCCAAACCTGCACCATGGGGCACTTTGGGTCCCACTAACAAAGTCCAAAACATATACACATGTGGAACACACCCAAAAGCACTAGAAACCCTGTCTGACCACTCTCATAGGTCACCTTGAAGGTTGGAGGATACCAACTCCATAGACTGGAATCACAACCAATAAAATCCATTGGTCCTCTCTCCAAACCCCGCATATCATGACATGATCAAAGAAATGCCCATGAATAAAACTCTCACTCCCATTCTGGTTCACACTATTCCCAGTGCACAAACAACCATCTACTCTAGGTTCTACACCAAAGGTGTACAAATTCATCGGCACTACGAGTAGAAAATCCTCTCTGGGATTCAAGACACAACTCTCAAGGTATCAATTCACATGGTCACCAAGACCCAGGCACCATCCTTAGGGTTCAGCATGTACTCTGTACGGTCATAGACCACTAGATTTCTCTCACTCACATTACCGAACAACGCCTCACAACCCAAAGGCCAAAACCCTATGAGGGTTCCCTAGACACACCAATTAGGCCACATCACAACTAGAAAGGCCTCACAATCCAAATCCAAAGTCTCAAACTAGAGAAATCTCATACCCCAACCCATACACACAAAGGTACAACTGACAACAAAAGGGATACCCACTATTGAACTCAAACATTGTCATTTTAACTTATCATTCACCCGACACTTTGGAGAATGACCAAAAAGATTTAACCACAGAGGGAAAAAGGCCTCACACTGGAAACTTAAACAAAACATTCTTCATACTCTATCCCAACAGTCACCATCACACATTAAACACTACCCTCTACCATACCTACCACGGGTCATGGTCAACATGGGGTAACCAATTTACCTAATCATGAGTCTTTAGTCAACACCTATTCAAACTCATTATTCTTTTACAACACAATCCCATCCTCTTAGGCACATTTTCCATTTCACAACATGTTAAAATCATTATTTTAACTCATTTAAACCTTTCATCAGTCAAAATTTCATTAACAATATTATTGTCATTATGGAACCCTTTTTTTATTTTAGACACAAAAACAACCCTTAAAATTTATTACATCCCAAAATTTTAACTGGGTTGTAACATTTACTCATTTTCATTATTTTAATTCCCCCACTTTAGTTATTATGAATCATTTTCTTCAGATTTATCAAGGGAGTAAAATGCACTCTACTCTCTATGCCCTGCACACCCATCCCGTGTGTGTGCCTATAATTATGCATGCCACCTATATTATTAGGTGCCTAAAATGATGCATGAATGCACAACCTCATGTCATTACATCCATGTAAACAATATCATAATTTATTCAAATCACACAACATGTGCATCACCCAACGGTGAAATATCATTCAACTGTAACAACACACATCAAGAACAACAATTCCTACCCAGGGTGACTTGGGTTTTCCCCCGTACATGGGTTAGCTAATCTGAATAAAAATCTCATTACCAAGGACTAACACTTTCCTAATCTTTTGTATACCATACCCAAATAGTAAGAAAGAGAAAAAAAACTCATTTGATACCACTTTGTAACGTCCCTGACCTGGAAGCCACTAATCGGTGCTCCAAGACGGGTCGTCACATGACCTCAACCGCACCTCCCCATACGCCATAGGTTGATGACTAGTGGAGAGGGTCTAATGAGTCACATGGAGATACTATACCCTCTTTACCAGGGTAAGCCACAAAAAAACACAATATAAATATCAGAAACATTACGAACGACCAATAAACATACATAACCAAACATTTCCCAAACGGGGTACAACCACAAATCGACTAAAACAATGTCATGCCATACTAGTAGTGCAAAGTGAAAGAAACCCAAAATAAAACAAACATCTAAAACTCCAAATGGGTCATGACTCTAAGTCCAGGTCCTTCTCCATGAACATCCCAAGCCAACTCAACCTCCTAGAGTAGGGTCTTCACCCATGTCCTAACCTACAACCAAGAAGTCTGCTCGGGTACCCAACGGCGACCCAAGCAGGGTGTGAGTACAATACTTAGTAGGACACCACCAACGGTGTCTACAAAATATCCAGTCTAATAGATAGTTCATGCAAGTACAAAATAAATGTTAAGTAAACAAGGGACAGTTCGGGTGCCATTAGTTAACAAGGTTCATTTAGTTCATGACTAGAGTTCATCCGAATTTCCTTTCTTATACCATTTTCACACATAATCCATTTCAACATATTCCATTTGTGTTAGGCATATATATATCATCCATGAATGGGTCTAAGGCAATCAATCACAGTGCATAGGGGAAATCAATCAAGTCCATATATTACTAGGGATACACATATCACATCAAACCATTATCCTCACCTCGAAGCCTCAGTTCAGGAGGAATGCAACCGTTAGGGGAATAGAGACTCTGTCCCCTTCACTAACCCGTGCATTTTGGGGTGGACTTTAGAGCCTCAGTCTATAACATGACGCATGGGCATAGAACCTCAATTCAATACCTCACACTACCAAGCCATGTGCACATGTTTATTTATCAACCACCATAACCATACCATAACACAACATCACATAACCAATGCCATTGGAAATCATCATTCACAATGCATAACAAACTACATGGGAATTAATACTATGTCATAACCCATCAACACATTTTCCAATTACAATTCACATCCATTTATCCAAATTCTCATTCTCGGGCCTTACCCATTAGGTGTATTCAAAAAACCCTATGTCTTAGACAAATTCATCATTGACCATTCATTAACCCATTTATCCCATTATCATTTCACAATAATTTACACACTTATGCATATCAAGTACCATTCTCATATTACATAACAAAATCCCTTTATTACATTCAATCATTTAGGTGTACCACCTAATTCTCATGTATTAACCATTTCCAAAAATTCATTCACTTCCTTATTACATCCCATTAACACATTCCTTATTTCTCATTCCATTAATCAATTGTAAGTTCGCCATTTAATATTCCCTAATCCCCTTAGGCATTTCTTAACCCAAAATTCATGAAATAATTGACATAATCTCTTTCAACCCAACTACCCATTTTCATGTCATTCCAACAACATCTTATGCCCTAATCACCCAAGTCATATTTATCATCATTCCATTTAAAACCTACTCAAACCATTTAAACATGTTTGAAATGGGTTCCACATTATTATTCGGCAACCATTCACTTAACCCTTACCACTCTCTAGGTCCGGAAATGCCAGCACACCCCATGGGTGGCCCTAAAATGGTCAAGTCACTCCCTATGCATCCCATGGGGATTTTGAGGGTTTCAAGGAAATCATTTGGACACCCAATTTACCCAATATTACTCAAGGAAACCAATACAAAACAAGAGATAGGAAAAATTCCAACACACATGCACAAATCTATAACAAAACTATAGGATATAACTTGTGAACCACCTGCCTCGAATTCGATGATGAACGCACTCTTAATCGTATCCTTGTATTTGGATTCAAACACCCTTTGAATCCTCAACCTAAAACTCACTTGAAAAAGAGGGTTTTAGATCTTTGGAAGGATGTGGGAGAAATATTGGAACCCTAATCAAAGAGAAGAAGAAAGTAGGAGATTAGACTTACCTAGAGCTTTGATCCACAACCAACGGCGCTCTAAATGGCCAATAATCAAAGGATAACTACCCTTGGGAAGCTTGGGTCATCCAAGTTTTTCATTAGGGTTGAGAGGGGAAGAATAGAGGAAAATACTGAGTTGGGGTTTAAAATCCCGAAGTGGAACTTTTGTAAATTTTCCAACTTTTCTGAGCCGCATGGTTTACCCGCACAGTTTTCCAAACCTTGCGCAAGCCGTGCGTGATCCACTGTCCAAAGAACACCCCTTCACATGGTTTCCTAGGAATTCCGCATGGTTTTCCCAACCGTGCGTTGAACGTGCATGATCTTATGTCTATGGTCGCACGGTTACCTGGGATGCTTTGCACAGTTTTCACTAACTATGTGAAAATCATGCAACATGCCCATAAATTCCTTTTTCTTCCACTTTCATGTCCCAAACCCCCGGAACACCCCCAAGTCTTCACATGAACCTTGGGAAATACCTATTTATCCAAAAAGAAGAGGCCAAACCAAAACATAAATAAAAAAATACCTTAAAAAGATCTGGGATCTTACAATACCAGGATCATATAGATTGTTAAGGGAGGAGAGTTACCTTTTCCTTTAGAAGGAGGAAACTATTCTCACCCGGGTGAGTGGGACCTTCAAGCTAGTCATGCATGATCAATTCAGAGAAGATTGGATTTTATCACCACTAAAATAGCTAGTATTATTATTGAAAATGGTGGAATAAAGTAGGTTTCTTTTCCTCTAGTGTCGTATCATTTTTAGGAAGTAATTTCAGATGAGTTTAATGGATTACTACCCAAGATAGAGATTTATTTCATGATCGAGTTGGTGTCAGGAGAAGAGATATTTTTTATCCCACCTTTTATAATGGAATCAAAAGAGCTTTAAGAGTTGAGATTCTAGTTGGAAGATCTGGAAGATAAATGTTTCATACAACCAAGTACATCTCCTTTGGGTTCTCTAGTTCTATTCTTCATGAAGGATAATGGCACTTTGAACTTGTGTGTTGATTATTAGAGGTTGAACTAGATGACAGTCAAGAACCGGTATCCTCTTCCTCACATTGACGATCTCTTCGATTAGATGAGAGGTCATAATATCTTATATAATATTTATTTGAGATATAAATACCACTAATTGAGGGTGAGACCATCATATATACCTTAGACTACTTTTTGGATTAGGTATGGATTGTATGAGTTCGTAGTGATGTCATTTGGTTTGACCAACACACTAATGGTATTCATGGCTATGATGAATTGGAACATTCATCCTTTTTTGGATTAGTTTTTGGTGTTTATGTTAATGATATCATAGTGTAATCCTAGTAAAAAGATGATCATTCCCAATATCTTGACATACTCTTGAGTACATTGAGAGAGCATTAGCTTTACGCCAAACTAACCAAATGCCATTTATGGATTGATAAAGTGACCTTCTTGGGACATGTCATCTCTGAGGTAGGAGTGTTAGTGTACCTATAGAATGTTTCATCCATGGTATCTTGTGTGTATCCCAAGAATGTCTTAGATATTCAGAGCTTTTTGGGTTTAATAGGTTATTATCAGTGCTTTTCCTAGAAATTATCAAGTCTGGAAGAACTGACGTTTGAGCGGACCAATAAGGGAGTGAAGTTTGTTTGGTCGAATCCTTGTGAGAGATATTTTTAGGATTAAAAATCCAGGAAGACCTCAAAACCCATCCTCATTTTACCTATTATGGTTAATGCATATACCATATACTGTGATGCATCTGAAGTTGGGATCAGAGTAGTTTTTATGCATGAGGATCGATTGGTTGCTTACAAAGTTTTTAATTATTATTCAATTAGTACAGTGTGAAGTAATGGGACATCAATTGTGTCAAGTACAAGCAATTAACTTTTCCTGCCCAAGGAATAGTAAAGTAAATAAGAATTTTTATGAAGAGTGGGGAAATTATTGCATCCTCGTGAATAGTGTTTTGTGAACTTGGGTTTATGTGAAGTAGTGCAGTGAGGATATTATGGAATCTTTAGTAAGATTCTATAAAAAAAGCTTCTTGAATAAAAATATTCTAGAAGATAAAAATAATAATAACTGAAAATTAATAATGTTGGAAGATTTTGAAAAAAATCACACACTATGTTAGTGTTCTTAAATTCTATGTGTTCATGGTCATGAATAAATTGATAAAAATGAATATTATGAGACTAGAATTCACCAACCAAGGACATCTATTATAATACTACATAATTTCTAGATATTTGGTATGTTGGATGGAGTTTTAGTAGATTCTTCTATAGCATTGTTCAATTTTATAGTGATATTATTTAGAAGTTGCATATTTTGGATATTTAATAGAATATTGTACTGACTTGAATGCAGTAGAATTTTTTTATCCAATAGAATTTGAAGAACTAAAATTGGGAAACAAGGTCATTCAGTTGATGTTGATACATCCATTGTTAATAGAATATCTTGTTTAGATATTTTGATAGATGAACCTTTGAATAATCGTTGGGTGCTGGTATAAACAAACTAGAGATTTTTTGGATATAGATCAAACTGGCGGAATCCAATACAAATAACTTTGTAATTGTATAATATAGTTATGATTTAGTATTTGGATAGGTTTGTATATAAAAATTTGTAACAATTAAAATAATATAATTTGGTAAAAATGGCCACATATGATTCACTCATCCTCTTAGTGTGACTACACGATCCATTGGGCATCTCAGAACCATATAATTAATTCATATACTATTTCATTATCATTCATCTTGAGATATTCAAATTTTAATCTTCACTCCAATATCTTGAATTGTTAAACTTTCATGATACCTTCATAAATGTTTTCCAGTTTATCCCAAATTTCTTTTTTGACCAAATTTTTGTAACTATGAGAAATTCATTTTCTAAAATAGATGAAAAATGACATTCTAAACACAACCATAATTTTTCAAATTACTTTTATCAATTGTGTTCATAGGAACAACATCAACATGATGTGTAAAACTATAGATATTGGTCTCTAATATATCTAGAATGGATAATAAAAGTCATGAGAAAATATGTTTTTTCCACATATAATTGTTTTTCATGTGAAAGTGAGAATCCACTTTTTTAACTAAATTTCAAAATAAAAATAGAAAGGAACCACTTTTTGAAAAACTTGAAATAGATGATTCATTATTTAAGGAAACATGGTATTCTATGGTAATAATTGAAAAGAAACCACATGAATAGTGAGAATTCACTAGGAGGGTGGAGGGGGAGTTACATTAGTGAATTCAATTCCTTTAATATTTATCTACCAAAAATACTTTAATGCATGTTACTATGAATTAAAATATCATTATAGAAGATCTATAGAAACATTAATTCATGGTATGAATAAGCATAATATATTTTTACAACGTTCACCAAAAAAATAAACACATCATTGAAATTATTTTTTAAAATCCATAATCATATGATCCACTAATAATAATGGACTAAAAATTATTAGGAATTATCCTTTAACTCACGATACTTAATTTTTCTCTCAACATGTGTAATGAGATCCCCAAAAAGTTGATATGAAAACCCGAGATAAAAATAACAAGAGATACTTCACCAAAAATGGACTTCTATAATGTTTTTAGTGTGCCTCTTCCCCTTTCTCATTTTCCAATTATATTCTTCTTCATATATATATTTATTGTGTATACCTAATACACTAAAACTACTTTTACATCATCTTCTCTTCTTAGTCTCTACATTTTCTCAATAGAAAGCATATTAAAATTTACCTAAATTTGAATATAGAAAAATAAATCCAAAATAATAAATTCTACTCTACTACACCTACTTCATTTTGAGCCTTCATATCACTCAAGACTATTTATCCACCCTATGAGGTAATTTTATGACATCGATATCTTGTTTTTGTACTCCTGTGTAACACCAATTGAGATATATCATTATATTATTAAATTTCTATAAACTATTCATCCCCATGATATGTTGGAGTTCACCAGACATATTGTATGAAATTTTAGTTCAACTATTTTGATCTTATTCTAAACAAATTTCAAAAAAACTTTTGAATTAGAGCATGTCATGTGCAGATAACGTTTTAGTTTAAAATCCAATGTGCCATGCCTTGTGACATGACACAGGCTTCCTCATTTTTCTTTTCTATACACTCTTATAACTTTATTTTTTTCATTTTAACACCATTGGTATAATCTTATAGATGATTTTAATACTCCTCAAAATGGATTCATTTTGGGGGTTATGACACAGTCAATTTTGTTTTGTTCCCAAAGAAAATTTCATTATTATATTTTCATTTCCAATCATCATTTTAACAATCCAAGCTATTTTATATTAGCATTTAACTAACCTAATAATTTATTATTCATTGACCATAACACCTCTCCATGTTATTGAGTGCTTCCCTATTATATATTATAAAATTTTCAAACTAAAATTCCCTTGAAAATGGGATTTTTCTGGTTAGTCTTCTCATTTTACATCATGACAAGCATTGCGGAATGCTCTGTACTACACTATGATATAGTTGGGACATCCTTTACATACCATGACATATCAAAATTCATATTTCCAAATCATTGAATATTTTTCTATTCTTATAGTATCACCACGACTATTTTGGAACTTTCTATAGCATAGTGAGGAAACCTTCACTTCATTATACTCTAAAAACATTTATGAACTTCTTCCTATCACTTCTAATCTATCACAATCCTTGGAATGAACTTCACTTCACCTAAATCACTATGATTCAACTAATATTTAATATAAATCACATAATAACTAATATTTTGACAAAAAAATCAAACACCAAAGTCATTAAATAATATCCACTTGATCTTTACGTCAAAAAACTCTCAATTTGATTAAATATTTCATCTTGGGGTTCCATAACTATATCCAAAACTTTTGGTCTTCAATAATTTCCCATTAACTTGGTCTCAACAATCTTCAACATCATATTTTTTTATCATCCACCAAATTAATCAATATGTTATTGACTGATGATCATAAACCTCCCTTTCAACTTAGTAGTGAACTATGATTCAATCATTCAAAGCCTAATTAAGTGAACAGGATGTACGAAAGAATAACTACAAATAATGATATCACAACTATATATTAGGGTAACTTACACCAATTTCGTTTATATCTTTCTAGACAACATCCACATTCCAAAAATTTTAAAACTATACCTATATATTCCAAACACAAAAATCCTGAAAACATGATAGATAAAAAAACATTTGAATAATAAATAAACAACATGAAGAAAATAAACACACACATTATCATGATGAATCCAGAACTTTCCCCTTTTAAAACCCCTAAAATATATTATCCCCCTTATGGAAACACTTATTATTTGAATTTTTGTTATTCTAATGCCCATTTTGAAAAATAATATAAGGATGTGAAGATAGGGGATGGAATCTCCTACCTTATCCTTGAATAGATTGAGACTGAACTCCCATCAATAACCTCATTTTTAGAAATGAATTCTTCAACAATAGTTTAGTAAACACATCCACTAATTTATCCTTAATTTGAATAAACTCTGGCTTCAACACACCTTTTCACACTAATTGATTGATAAGGTGATACTTGATATCAATGTTCCTTGATTTAAAATATTGAAAAGTATTTATCAATATATTAATGTCACTTTTATTATCGCATCACATGAGTAGAATGAGCTTCCCCTCCACCTTGAGATATTCCAATTATTTATTTATCCACATTAATTTTATGTTCGATTATTTTAAAAAAAATAAACTCTGTCTGAATAGTAATCATGTAAATTGAACATGAATTCATTATGTTCCATGTCACACAACATTTAAGAAAGAAAACTCCACTGAATGTTGTTCTTCTATCATCAACATTTCTAGGCCAATCCAATTATGTATATCCAATGATATTGAGATTTTTATTACTCTCATATTTCAACCCATAATTAACCATTAATTTATTGTACATAAGGATCCTCTTGGTAGCCACAAGGTATGATTATTTTGGTTCACTTTGAAATTTGGATCAAAATGTAACATCATACAATAAATCTGGTCCAAAATTTGTCCGTTGGTGAAAAATCTCAATAGATTTTAAAAAATTTCATTAATTAACATCCATTCCATCTTCATCCTTAGATATATTTCTTACCAAAAAAATTGTGGTATAAATATTCATTGAATCCTTCATTCCATACTTATACCAATTTTCTCTTGTATACTTCTCATGGGAGAGGAAAATATGATAATTATTTATGAAATTTATAAGACTAAGAAATATTGCATCTCACCAAGACATCTCAAACATCTTTTGAATCTCTAAATAAAACTCCTCACAAAAACATTATTCATTTCCAATAAATATTATGTTATCTACATGGAAAATACTAATTAAATATATTGTTCTCTTGGGGATTATTTTAAACCATATATAGACTTCTTAAATATGAAAAATATCCTTCATCTTCTCAAAGAAAGAATCCATCTTGTTTCATAATATACTCTTCCCCTTCCAAATATCTATTGAGGAAGACTAAATTTCTATCTATTTGGAAGATCTTTTCATCATTATCGTGTGGTGATTAAAATAAAAATACAAATAGTCTCATGCATAAAAACCTATGTGAATGTCTCATTAAAATCAATTCCTTCCACATATGATTATCCTTTTCCCACAAGTTATTCTTTATTTCCCATCACCATTCAATTCCCATTTAAATTGTTATGAAATATAAACATGCTTATAATAAATTTTTTATATGTTGTCTTGGGTAACATATATCGATGATCATATTTCTCAATCTAATCTAAATCTTCATTTAGGATTTTTATCCGATCTTGATTCCTTAATGATTCATTCACATCTATTGTCTCACCCTGCAAACACAATGAGATGTGTATTGTTTTCCTCAAAGATCTAACTATTTTAATCTAAAATCCTTGATCTAAAAAAATATTTGGTTCAGAAATTTTTTTTCTCAACCTCATATTAGTAGAAAAAGTTTTTTCTTCATCACTAGTAATGACTGAATCATCATCTTCAAACTATTCCTCTTCTTAATTATAATAATTTTTAGGAATATCATCTTTATTCTCAAAAAAAATATACATTATCATCTTTAATCCTAAAACATGATCATAGACTTGTAACATTATTCATTAAATATTCAAGAACATTCATATCATCACTATCAATGATCTTATATATTTAATTTTTTATTGATGATATCCCCTTAATTTAGAGATTGACCAAGTAAGATGCCTTCAATGCCGCTTTTATCTAACTTCCCTAAGTTTTCACCTTTCACATTGATAATACAGACTGGAAAATACCCATAAATTTTAAAATCTTGGGATATTATTTTAATACATATTTTACAGAGATATATTTAAATTTAGATGATAAATGTATTGATTTTGGATCTAAACCACTTCACTAATCACTTTTTCCCCATATATTTGAGATGTATCTTGATATGATCACATGGTCTAAGCTATTTACTCTAAGATTAGATTCTTTTATTCAACAGTTTCATTTTATTGTGAGGCATATTGTGTACTAGATTAATGATAAATATAATTCCTTCCATGATATTCTTTGAACGTTCCACTTTTTCTTCCATCATTGTTGTGTATCCACAAATTCTTCAAGGAGAAACAAGTCTAATTTTTTATACTTCTTTTAAAACTATTAAACATACTCAAGGACTATAACATATAATTCATTTAAATAATGAATCCTATAAGTGTGAAGTTATCAAAAAATAAAAATAAAATTGTTAGCTTTTCTTTTTGATTTATTCCTCATAGGACCTTAAGTATATAAATGAATAAGGTGAAATTAGAGAGATTTTTTAATCTACACTTTCTTGTGTGAAGAGTTAACAATCGTACCCTTTTTCATAGAGTACATCAAATTTATTTCTATCTTCAACATTGTCATATCATGTCCATTATTTACTTGGGGGTAAGATTTCTCATATTATTTTTAACAATGTGGTTATATCATTGATGATGAAATTGATTTTAATCCATTAATCTCAAGTATCGTGAAATTTTAGCATCACCAACTTGAAAGAAGTTTCCCAGTGTTCACTATACTCTCTTAAATACACATCCATCTCTCAATCTCTTCATCAATCATTCACCCTCTAAAAACACTTATTTTCCATTATCAAATAGTTATGAAACACTTAGTAAATTATGATTTAACCCTCATAAATAGTGTTCTTTGACTTTAGATCATCCTCTCTAATGAACACTAAACAAAATTGAACCTCCCCTATTGATGGTTGATGAATATGATAGTATTTGTTGTTAATATATGATATGGAATAAATGTTGATGTATGATGTAGAATTATATCCTTTGTGATTAGTTGTTAGGCATAAAAAGAGAAAGATTGAAATATTTTGGGAAATTTTGAAGATGACTGGTGATGTTGCTTGGAGGATTGGTATGGATTCATTTGATTTCATTCGGTATGATAATACTCCGTGATAATTTTTTATGATTGATAAGCTATTCATTACTATCAAAGACTTATGTCAATGTTGAAACATTTTTTACATCATGAGGAAGAAGATGAATTAAAGAAGGTCGTGAAATATTTTTTATTTGCATAAAGAGGAGGAAATAAAGGAAAAATATGAATATTTTTTATTTTCATGAAGGAAAACATGTACTGAAGGATTATGGAATTTACATGAAATTTTTTGAAGAACATGTTTGATGTCCATGAAAAATTCTATTCTTTTCATCATGAAGTGTTGAGAATTTGGCTAATTCCATTGATGGGAGATTTCCCAAAAAAATGGCCATCCCCATGCTATCCAAGAGGTCAACTCAACCAAACAAATGGGATCATGGCTCACCACATAAGAGCCAACCCACATGGACAACTAGGGAGGTAGGAGAGAGCATGATCACATGAATAACACCCATAGGAAGTGTTCCAGAATTATAGAGTGCACAAGTAGGTGCTCAGGTGACCACACAAGGAAGTGGTGTTGCCCATGAATGGAATGTGTAGTCTTCCTAGGTTCAGACCCTAGTGTCTACTCAATCAACCAGTGGAACAAATTATACTATTAAGTGCCTCTCGACCAAGAGAAGGATCGTTATGGGATGGGAGATTCTTTATAATATTCACCATCTTAACAAAATAGGCCTATAAGGTGTGTCATTTGATCTAATCCATCTACGCCATACCATTGATCCAAAACTATGCATATTAGAAGGTAATTTATATTTAACCAGCATCCCTTGATTGGTTTTTTTTCATGTGAACTCAAGACAATTAGCTATCTCTAGTAATCACTCAAATAGAATGAGACTCGCTCGATCGAATCCACTCCATTCATGCTATCATTGTATTACATACATTAGATTATTTAAATAAAGTGATACTGATGATATGATATAAATTTGCATTGATCAATCCACTAAGACATAATAAGAACAATTTTTGACTGCGAGAGGCGATCACATATCACTATGACATAGCACGAAGAAGAATGTATGAAAGAAGATCAGGCATCATGTAGCCTTGGTCTCACTATCACATGTCTATCTCACTATCTCTTGATTAATAAAAGATGATCAAGAAAATCTTCAATGTAAATTGAAGATTATAACATTTTTACATTCAAAATCCCTCAAATATACCATGATATATGGGAATTTATGAATCTTTGGCTCTCCCTGTAATCCTAAGATGAGGTAGTGAGAAAGTATCTAAAAATATAGATGGAGGGAGGAGGCTTTTGTGTGATACTATTTGATATTTCTTTTGAGAATATATTAACACAGAGCATTTATAAAGCTAAATTTTTAAGAAAAGATCCACGCATCAAATAGTAATGTGAACGAGAAAACACATGCATGCACTATTCAAAAAAATAAGAAGAATCCATGAGCTCACTGGTATGTGAAAAAGAGTAAGACTACACCGTATCCATTCATAAGAAGGATAGTAGATCATATACCTTCTGGATTATGTGAAGAACCCTTGAGGATCTGTGAGATACTTCTTTTCCAAATGGATTGGGTCATGAGAAGCACTCTGCCTTCATGAAAGATAAAAAAGCAATATACTAATATCCTTTACCTGAAGGCATAATGAACTTGAAGAAGACATAACCTGTTCAGTATACTATTTATGTGAAGGAGAAGAATAAGAAGCCACTAAGATACCATGTGACCCTATTTTGGTCATGCACGTCGCATGAGGCAATTTTAGTTTTTCAAATAATAGTCAAATAGTGAAAAGTGAAGAGATGATCAAGTTTATGAACATGTATAGAATTAAATTGATGGGGCACATAAAATAATGGAAATAAAAAAAGGTTATACACTGGGTATTATTTCATGCCTGCATGAACTGAGTTAAGAATTTGAAGATGGATTATTTTTGCGCAAAGTAAGTTCATTATTGAAAAAAATAATACTAAAGATTCCTTCTACATCAATCACACACATTTATGTGAGGATAAGACTTCATCAAAATAAGGAATAATTTATGCTCGAGCATTTGACATTTGAGGAAGATGGAAGTGTGGAGTATTCTGTATTCAATAACAAATGATCATTCTAATAGTAAGAAGATATTGAAAGACAAATAAGAATGAAATATATTTTAAATTATTTTGGATGTCAGTGATTTTTTTATCTAGGAAGAAGATCTTATTCAATTTGATGCAATGACATCCTTGAGTTGAATGAAAGATCTTATTCTAAAGTTTGTTGTAGAATCCTTTGATGAACTGGTGGTACCTGTATAAAAAACTCCATTGAAGAACCAGTGGTACCAATATACACAATATACCATCTAAGAAGTGGATGATATCCACCTGGCACTTTTTTGAAAATTAGACTACACTTTTAATCATTGTAAATCATGGTGATAATAAAATCCATGAAATAACCACGTGTTGATCACAATGAGTGGCCAGTTCTCACATCAAGATAGAAACTTGTAAAAATTTATGTGTGATACTATTTATTTTATTATTTATATTCCATGTGTATGTTATTGGTGAGAGTATGTTAGATCCAATCCTCTTAACTAGAGTAGATAATTTAGAACAAGAGGGGCTAATTGGAATAAAATCATAAACTCGGTAAAATTTGGGTAAACTGATTCACCCCCTCTCATCATCATCATTTCTTTATTTATGAATGTAATGGTCCATAGGCCAAAGTACAAAAAAACAAAATAAAATATATGTGGGCCTGTAGAATTAAATACCAAGGGAATTACCAAGAACAATACCGATACCATCAGGCAGGGAGGATCCCAGGCTAGAGAAGCAGGTGACTGATACGCTTGGTGAGGCATTGGAGGCTAAAAAATCAGCAACTCTGTTACCCTTGCACCATGTGTGAAGGAATTCCACATTTTTGTTAATAAGAAGTTTTCATTTGAGGATATGGTAAGAGATATTCCATGGAATGTCGCACTGTACGAGCAGAGAATTGTAAATAATTTGGGAGTCTGTTTCTACCGATGTCGGAAGAATATTTTGCTGTCTGCAAAGTTCAATTCCTGTGAGAAGCGCTTGAGCCTCCGCCTGAATGGAATCTCCAAACCAAAAGAAAGTAGTGAAAGCCAAAAGAACAGAACCTTTGGGATCCCGAACCAGGCCCCCACCGTGCATCATGCCAAGGTTGTAAGAGCCGTCCGTATTCAGCTTAGGTCCTCTCCTATGAAGGATAAAAACCTATTTTTCCAGTTTGTAATGCGGCCTATTATCTTTTCCACCATTTTAGTGAAGTGCTGAATTTTGATTCTTCCTAGAGACAAGGAGCGCCTAAATAATCCATCGGGAAAGTGCGCCTACCAATTCTCAACTGATGTTCCATGGAACAAGCCCTCCTATCCACACAATGTGATGGCATATAAATACTTCTTTTTCATGGTTAACCAGCTGCCCACTAAAATGAAAATATTCTTCAAGAACTGATTTAAGTCTATGAAAAGATATAATTCTACCATTGAGGAATAAAGTTGTATCGTCGCCATACATAAGATGTGACACTCTACTAAATTTTTTGATGCACCGAAAAGGAAGAACAGAGCCCACTTGAATATGCTTGTTGATGGAGCAGATTAGTGAATATTGGATGAGAATGAAGAGTCTAGGAGAGAGAGAGGGTCACCTTGTATGATCCCCCACACTGATTTAAAGAAGCCAATGTTTTTCCCCATGAAAGAGAAGGTCAGCCAAGAAGAGTTAAAGCATCTGAATAATAGATCGCATGACCAATTGGAGAAGCCCATACCAGATATGATCGTAAGAATAAAACCCCATTCTAATCTATCACATGCTTCATCCATGTCTAGTTTGATAATGATGTTTGTGCTGGCCTTCTTAACAATGATGTCTATAATCATCTCAAGAGCCAAACCAATGGCGCCCGGTATTGATCTGCCTTTGATGAAACCATGTTTCTCATTCGAGACCAAAGAGGGAAGGAGTATCGAGATTCTCCTATTGATGACACTAGATAAGATTTTATCGTGGAAATTACACATGCTTATCAAGCAGTATTGGTTGACAGATGAAGGGTCTTTAACCTTTGTGATTAAAACCAAAGTTGTCACACTGGCTAAAAGTGGAAGATAACCACCCCAAAAAAAATATTTCACCACCTAAATCAATTCTATTTTAACCAAATTGCAGGAGCACACATAGAAAAATCCCAAAAAGCTATCAGGGTCAGGAGAGCTATAAGGGTTGAGGTAGGACATAGCTTTGAAGGTTGCCTGCTCCCCTAGCACCAAGGAAAAAAGTAGAGTTCATGCTGGAAGATTACATTCTGGGAATGCCTTCAAAGTTCTTTGTGCTTTCAGTGGGGGAGCCACATGATAAACGGGGGTTTGAACCTATAAGTAGAGATTGAAAGTGAAGGGTTGCCATACCTCCCACCACATCACGGTCATTGGTGAAAGTGCTATTGTCCAGATGAATATTGGGCATGAGAATCCTCTTTCTTTTTTCTACACAAGCATGTAAAAAAATAAGTGTTTTTATCTTCCTCCAAATCCATTTAATCTGTGACTGTTTGCGAGCTATGAATTCCTGTTACAAAAGAATATCCACCATGGTGCTCTTCCTATGCGTCAACTCATTGTAGATGTTATCATCCCATGCCATTTCAAGCATAAGATCTAGACGATCAATATTAGTCATGATCGAGTCCAGCCGTTGAAAGTGAGAGGAGAGGTGCTTGGCCCCAAGACTGCAAGCCTTCCTTAGGACTGGGCATATTTTTATGAAGGCGAGTCCATCTACATCCAAGCACTGTTTATTCCAAGATTCACTAACCGTATTCTGATGTTCTTGGTTGGATATCCAAATCATTGAAAAAATATACCAATTGGTATTACATGCTCTAGTAAACAAGGACATGGTGATGTGGGAGTGATCTGAGAGTCCTCCCGCTTGGTGAGAGAGACCTTAGTATCAGGAAAGATGGAAATTGAATGCACTTTATCCAATTCCTCTTTGGTCGCAGCACCGGGTGAAACAATCACCTGAATATCTAAGGTCTGAGAGACTAGTGAGGGCCACGAAATAGATGAAATCTTGGCTGGTCTTACGTGAAGTAGGACAATGCCACTTCTTCTCAGCGTTATTTGAGATGACACTAAAATCACCCCCCCATGAACCCCAAAAGGTCACATCAATCAAAACTCCCAAGGTCCTGCCATAGAGCTTCTCTAGCCCGAGCTTTGCATTTGGCATAAAAGAAGGAAAAGAACATACTATGAGCACCCAAAGTGATTTTGGTAGTGATGAATTGATCAGATGTTGCAACCATATCAACCGAGAAACTAGGCTTCCAAAAAAGCCATATTTTCAGATTAATAGAGCCTACATGCTTGAATTTATGTACACCAATTCTATGCACAAAGAAACCAATCTTAGAAACATGTTGTTTAAGCTCAAAAATAGATGCAATTAAAGAATGAGATTGAAGACATGAGCATTCTGATATTCGAGGGAAGAGGAAGAGAAAAATCACTGGAAGAGTGTTTTTTTGGGGGGGAATTTGGCTCTAGCCGATAAAGGAGAGGGGACAACGATAGAAGATCCTTGAGTATCTCTTTTTTGCGATCTAGTTTGGACACCACTAGGGGGTATGGATGTTTGAGAGGCTGGTGAACCAGGGCATCCCGATATTCGAGGGAAGAGGAAGGGGAATCCATCACCCAGAAGGTGTTACATATAGGAACTGGGGGAAGTGTGGAAGGGAAAACGTCATACTACCTGGAGTTAGAAGAGGGTGACTTCCGGTTGAAGGGTGGGGGATTTTTAGTGGAGGGGGTTACAAAACATGGAAAGAGGGGAGGATGGTAGTGGAAAATCATCCAGATGTCTAGGGAATTCTCCAGGGAGAAGGAAAAAAGAGGATGGGGGGAGAAGGGACAAGGGCATTAATGGAGGGAGGGGGGAAGAAAAGAGAGAGGGGTCTCAACTGGACGAGAGGTGTGTGTGTGTGTGTGTGGGGGGGGGGGGGGGGGGGGGGGGCTTGGGGATGCCAGAAGAGGAGGCAAAATGCTCGGTAATGGGGGAGAGGTCCACTCAGATACGCCGAAAGAGGACGCGGCCGTCTTCGGAGTGGTGAAGGAGGCTTCCTAGGGAGCATACCTGGACTTTCTGCAGGCACGGGTAGAGTGCCCTTGAAGCTGGAAAGAGGAGCAAAAGCGGGCCGGGGATGAGGGGAAGAGATTTTGCCACCAAGAGAACTCACCCGCCCTGAGAAGCAAGCGGTATGGGAGGGGAACAGAGAAGTCGATCTCAACGCAAATCCGGGCCATGGAAACATCAAGAAACTGAGAGGAGCAACCATCAACGCATTGGAACGAACCCACTGTATCTCCGCTGGAGCAATGAAGAGATATGTTATCGAAGGGGAGAGGCAATCTCAGGAGGTTGAGTCAGACAGCTTCCTGAGGAGGGTCGCAGACTGAGTGGATGCCTGAGCAGGTTGGAACGCCATTTTCCCATCGACCTAGGGCTACGGGCCCAAGCCTTCACAAAGTCATCTCTGGAAACGATAATGATGCCGAAATCTGAGCGGGAGAGAGCTGACACCCGTGCCGGAACTGCGAAGACTCGTGTTGAAAACATCTTCTGCAACCAAGGGAGAGGGGGGAGATCTCTACCAAAGTGAGCTACAAGAGTCCATTGATGAAGTGCCGACGCCGTGGAGAAAGCTTCAGATGGAAACACGAGTTCCGGGAATCCCTCGACTAGATTCAGGGAGATCTGAGGCAGTGAGATTTCCTTTTATGACAGGGAAGAGCCAGACGACAGAGGAGGATGAAGAAGAACGTCTCTACGGGATGATCCAGGGGGTTCCGCCATTATAGGATGAAGGAGATGATCACTAGAATCGTCAGGGGCAGGGGGAAGGGATTGCAAGGGCAGAGACGGGAAATCAGAACTTCCAAATGGAGGCACCGCCGCCGGAAGCACAGGCGGGAGGGACGAAATGTTCAAAAAATTTGAAACAGTGGGAGGCACGTGCGGCGCATTCTGAAACGAATCCTCTTATCATGAGTGACCGATTATTGGTAATGGTCACCAATAATTCCTTTCACTTCTTAACGCCCTTTAGTATCTTTAAATGGTCAATTTTTTTTTTTTTTTTTGATTAGGTAGGGTAGAAAATATTTAGAGAAATGGGTGCGCGCCACTTCAAGTGGCGCTATTCAAAGAAATGAATAGCGTCACTTCAAGTGGCGCTAAACTGTTTTTTTTTTTGTTTTTGTTTTTTTTTTTATATTTATTATGTTATATTTACTATAATTAGATAATTTTTATATTTATTATAATTATTATATTTATAATTATTATATATTCAATATAATATTAATTATAGAATTATAATAAATTTATAATTATAAATATAATAATTATGATAAATATATAAAAATAATAAATATATAAATATAGTAAAAACAAAAATATAATAATTATATAATTATAAATACAGTAAATACAAGAATATAACAACTATATAAATATATTTAAAGTTATAAATGTAATAAATATAATAAATGTAGTGTAAATGTAATTATATATTTATGTATACATTACATATATATTTTCGTATTGTAAATATGCAATTTTAATTATGTATAATGTATAATTAATATATGCCTAGAATAATTATTTATTTTAATTATATATTTATTATATTTAGTGTTATTAGTATATATGTATACATTATATAATTCTATATATATACATTATATATATTTTTTACATTATAAATATGTAATTATAAAAAATATGTAATTATAATTAATATATGCCTATAATAATTATTTATTTTAATTATATATTTATTATATTTAGAGTTATAAGTATATATTTATAATATTTATAATTACAATTATATATTTATTATAATTATATAAATATAAATAGAATAAATATATAATGTATATATAAAGATAGAATAATTTGTAATAATCAAATATTAATAATAAATAATTTGTAATTTAATTAATGACAATTAATTATTTATAACTAATTTATAATTATAATAACTTATAATTATAATAATTTGTAATAGTTACAAATATAATTACTTATAATAATTTGTAATAATTGTATTTTACACATATAACAAATAGTTAAAAAAAATGAATTTCATAAAAAAACGTCGACGAGAACTATTTTTTAAGAAATCAGACACTTATTTGAAACTTAAAAATGTTTCAAATACTTGTCTTTAAAAGACTATAATAGATAAACTATAACACCGATATAGATTAGACTTTAGTCATTGATTAAACATATAATAAATATTTGAAAACATAATGAATTTAATGAAAAATGTTGAGAAAAAATAATTTATAAGATTTCAATTTGAAAGACTATAAAACATAAACTATTACACGGATATAACTGAAACTTTAAACATTGATGAAACATATAATAAATAGTTGAAAACAAAAGGAATTTCCAAAAAAAATGTTAGTGAAAGATATCATTAATTATTAAATTTAAAATAGAGAACTTTAAAACAGTAGAAGGGTTTTAGATAAAACAGTAAATGTGTCTTTTTCCACTCTCACTCGGAGGTTTACCATGGGCGTCTCTCCTTCGTTGAACGGTACGAACCGAGGGGCGTCGGAATTGGGGGGTTAATTTGGATATGTGATTGATATTTCGGTAAAAATGGGGGTCTGTCCAGATTTAAGGAAACTGAATTGAACAGTTAAACTGCATGCAAGACACTGTGGTGGTGTTCCCCCCAAAACGAAAGGCGAGCTCAACCTTTCTTGATATCCAGTATAGATTTTGATATCCAATTCACTACAACAAATACCAGAACCTCCACATAAACACACCATTTCTGGTATTTGTTGCAGTGAATTGGATATCAAAATTTATACTGGATATCAAGAAAGGTTGAAGTCGCCTTTCGTTTTGGGGGGAACACCACCACAGTGTCTTACATGCAGCTTAACTGTTCAATTCAGTTTCGTTAAATCTGGACAGACCCCCATTTTTATCGAAATATCAATCACATATCCAAATTAACCCCCCAATTCTGACGCTCCTCGGTTCGTACCGTTCAACGAAGGAGAGACGTCCATGGTAAACCTCCGAGTGAGAGTGGAGGAAGACACACTTACTGTTTTATCTAAAACTCTTCTACTGTTTTAAAGTTCTCTATTTTAAATTTAATAATTAATGATATCTTTCACTAACATTTTTTTTTTTTGAAATTCCTTTTGTTTTCAACTATTTATTATATGTTTCATCAATGTTTAAAGTTTCAGTTATATCCGTGTAATAGTTTATGTTTTATAGTCTTTCAAATTGAAATCTTCTAAATTATTTTTTCTCAACATTTTTCATTAAATTCATTATGTTTTCAAATATTTATTATATGTTTAATCAATGACTAAAGTTTAATCTATATCGGTGTTATAGTTTATCTATTATAGTCTTTCAAAGACAAGTATTTGAAACATTTTTAAGTTTCAAATAAGTGTCTTATTTCCTAAAAAATAGTTCTCGTCGACGTTTTTTATGAAATTCCTTTTTTTAACTATTTGTTATATGTTTAAAGTTTCTGTTTTTTATTCGTTTCATAGTATATATTTTATAGTCTTTCAAAGTCACGTACTTGAACCATTTTTAAGTTTCAAGTAGGCGATTTTGAAAGCTTATAGATTACTTTTCACTAACAATTTTTTTGGAAAATCCTTTTGTTTTCAACTATTTATTATATGTTTAATCCATGTTTTATGTTGTTTTCGAGTATTTCTTATACGTTTAATCAATGTTAAAAGTTTCATTTATATTATTTTGTATATACTATCTATTTTATTTTCTAATTATATGTCTAAATAATATTCATTTCTCTAAATAAAGAGGGTTTTTAACATATATATCATGGCATCTGAATAAATCAACGTTGATGTCCCCCGGTACCACAACGTGACGTCTGAATCTCACGTCCTCCCCGTGTTCGGCGTACGTGTCGCTCTGGTGTCCTATCAACGGGATCCTCTGCGACTGGTGCATCCGGTGCCTCCTCATGATGCTGTGCAGAGGGCTGACCAAAATCATGCATGGATGACTGCCCAAAATCATACGTGGATGACTGCACATAATCATGCGTCGAGCCATATGGTCCTGAGGCTCCTAAAAATGGTAGAAATGGCATACTGAAGAAGTCCTCGCCGGGAGGAGAGGGGGCTGCCACAAGCTGTGTCACCTGATCCAGCTCGTAGTCCATAGTAGTCATCGGAGATGATAGATGTGGTCTATAAACGTCTCCCTGCTGTGCAACCTCATCAATAAGTTGGGCATGATCATCTCTATGTGGTGTTGCCACATCTGCAGGAGGTGCTCTCAGATGTCTATCTCGCCGCCTCTGCCCCTCCCGAGGTCCTCGTCTCCGTCTCTCAACTGGCGGCGGTGGTGGCGGTACATCGTCATCAGCAGGCATAGCAGACACATCATCACCCCCACCCTCAGGAGCTCCAGCTGGAGGATATGGATCAGGATATACCTGTGGCTCCTCGTCATAAAAACTGTCTCGTATCATCCGGAGATGGTCGTAGAGAGACAACACATCTCGATGAACTACATCACGTCTAATATATGCCTCCTCCTGAGGATGTGTGATATGTGCAAGATGATCAATGCTGTGTGTCTGAAAATGAAATGACATTCAAATTAATACCATAAAAGAGTTAAACAAATATAATATATCTTAATAAGTTTACCATCTGCTGAATGTCAATCCCCTGATGTGTAAGATGCATGATGGTATGACGTCGATACCAATCTGCATAATCCCCCTGGGCAGATAACTGATATTGTGCTGTGGGATATCCATATCGAGAAATACCATATCGGGCACGCGCGTCCCACAGCTCAATATGAGATGCATGAAACTGCCGCCAGTTCGTCGACTGTCTACCTGTAAGTACAATCGAATGCAACCCCTCTGGCTGTCCCGGTGCCATCGGGATATGCTGTATATAACCGAAGTGGCGCATGAACCGATCGGGCTGGTGCCACTCAATGATATGGAAGTGGATGAGTGGCACCACTGCAGCACGATCTCCAATCATAGCTGTGCAGTATGGTGGAAGTGATGCATAGACATAACCTGTATATGGAGTCCACGAAACCTGAAATGTAAACTCAAAAAGTAAGTGACATATTAGCAAGATAATGTTGGTAAGATTACATT
Source organism: Viscum album (assembly GCA_963277665.1). Lineage (NCBI taxonomy): Eukaryota > Viridiplantae > Streptophyta > Magnoliopsida > Santalales > Viscaceae > Viscum > Viscum album. The sequence continues at coordinate 2,054,515,708 of OY728157.1, read as the reverse complement.
GTAAGAACTTAAAATAGTGATAACGAAATATAAAAAATTACTGTTTGACTTACATCAGCTGGCACTAATGCATCGAATATCTGTCGAAAGCTGTGCACACTATGTCTCGGTGTGTGTGCATGCTTTTGAGACTGACTCCACCTGGATACAAAATAGTAATACACTGTAAGTTGATAAAAAAAACAGAAGTACTAAATAACTGAAAGTAATGAAGTAAACATACCATCGTCCACGAGGACAATCCTGAAATAGATCTGCTGCAAGAGGTGCGATAGCTCGAGGAGCGATGCGCGGAAAACGCTCACAGGCCCACATCTGTACTAAAGCCATACAACCAGCAATCTGATGTGCATCTGCCTGACAACTGGTACAAAGGGATCTGTACAGATGTGCTAATATAGCAGATCCCCAACTGTATGTAGCTGTATGGTCAAGATCCTCAAGTAATGGGAGGTACATCATGTGTACCAAAAGGGTGGAGTAGTCGACGCATAACATGCCTCCGAGTAGTCGCAAAATATATGCACGTGTATGCCTAATGAGCGTCTCCTCGTCTGCGTTATCATGAATGACAGCGAAATGCTCATCAAGCCATGTCATGCGCAATCGCGAACCCACGAGGACACCTCGTACGCCAACGACATCAACGCCTAATAGTCGCTGTATGACGATAGCCCAGTTGCCACTAGTGGCACCCGTAACTGCCTGTCCATGGATGGGCAAACCAAGCATGTAGATGACGTCCTCTAAAGTAATGGTCATCTCCCCCTCTGGAAGATGAAAAGTGTGTGTCTCTGGCCGCCATCTCTCAACCAATGCTGCAATCAAATGATGATCAATAGTCTTGAAGTCACACATAGCGACTCCATAAAATCCCACACGTCTAAGGTATGGAGAAATAGCTGTCGGGGGCGCATCGTGATGAAAATGATGTGCTCTCCGAACAGCAAGCTGTCAAACAGGTCGTCACGCCAACACAAGACGCGACACATGCGTCTCCTGACCAGATAATAGTGGCTGCTCCATCTGATTGTACAAATAGTAAAACATTAATTTCATATTAGTCATCACATTTATCATTTAAGGTATGAAATTTATCATGTAATGTATAAAAGAAGTGTGTAAGTAATTTAGGATATTTTCAATATATAAAGGAATTTATGATATGTTTAACATATAAATTTGATGATATATTCACTTTGGATGATTTCAAAATTCAACGATGACATTGGATTTTGAAAGATGTCGACGTCACAATAATTGACCAAAATTATTAAAGTAATTAATGATATGTTCAACATATAAAGTTTTGGATTGATTCTCCAACTCAATATGCTCAGTCAACATCGTTTAGAAGGAATATGAAAAAACCTTTGATCCATGTACGGTTGACATGAAAAAACATCCTCCTTCTTCATCGTAGCTTTAGTCGACCCAGTAAAAAACCAACTGTCACATATTCACAACCTTCGAATGAATATATGACAGTTGGTTCTTCACTGGGTCGACTAAAGAGGGGAAATGCCAATATTGCAGAATGAATCAATGTTTTTTTGGAGAAAACCCATTCTTATGGTTGAAAATGAGGGGCATAATGTTTTAATAATTTTCAAGAATATCAATTATTTATGTTCATCATTCTATTTAACAATTATAAAGAAACGGATGAGAGGGGCATAATGTTTGAATATCTTTATTTGTCATTTTCTAGGCTAGTAGTCTCATATTCTGTTATATCCTCAATTTATTCTTCACTACTATTCACTCTAGATAATTCTCATATTTTGTTAAATTCTCGATCTTATATTTTATATATTTTAAAATTTCTTGTTATTTTTCTAAAACAACAACCACTTATTTAAATGATGATGATATATTCACTATGAATGCTTTCAAAACTCATCGATGGAAAAATATTGATTACATGTACAATATGTTTACAGTAACTGATGGAGTACAAAAATCATTTTAACCATTAGATGATTGCCCTATGTGTCTAGGGCAACGCGTCTTCGTATGACCCTCCTGGCGGCATATGCTGCACCTTCGTCCAGGTGCCTGTTCAGTAGGCCAATCCATCTCATTCCGAATACGAGTCGACTTTGGCCTCCCTTTAGGTCGAAGTCTACTGATGTTCGGTAGAAGCGTGGGTGTGTCATCAGAGAGCTGAAAATTCTGATATTCTCCGATTGGCATCCAGGGAGTATTGTAGCATGAGTTGATATTGTCAAGTCGATAAACTGGATCAATAAACTGCTCCCAAGATACGTGTACGTAACCACAGGCTGCAATCACATGGCTACAAGGATATCTCAATGCTTGAAACTTGCCACATTCACAGTAACGCTTCTCCAGTAAAACAATTCGGACCCGACCATTGCTACAAGCCACAACATCACCGGGCTCAGCGACCACAAATCGTTGCTCTGGACGATTAAATGCGGTGACACGATAAGTTGCAGCTTCCTGAAGAACTGTATCTAAATCGCGTTGGAAATGGTGTCCATAACGCATCCCTCTGTTCAAGCCCTCTTCAGCTTGCTTTCCTCGTTCCAGAAAATACTTGACACTACGATAGAAGGTCTCTTGTACCAAACCTACAATTTAGATTTAAGTCATTATACTAATAGTATATTATAATTATGTTTTTCTGATCAACATATAATTAAATATTCATATTTACCTGTGATTGGTAATTTTCGAACTCCCTTGAAAACCCCATTTATGCATTCTACGATGTTGGTAGTCATATGACCATATCTCCTCCCATCATCATATGCCAACGACCATTTCTGTTTTGGAATTTGCATCATATAATCATAAACTTCCAGATTAACTCTTTGAATATCTTGAAGACGCTCCTCCATTCTTTGTTGTTGAGGCTCATATGCTATCATACAAGAAAAAATCTGAACAAATAATGATCATAACTATGATAGGATTTGTTAATACAAAAAATGATTTTCATACCAATTTTCAAGATTGCTTTCTTCATCGACTCATTCTTGAATCTCTTTCGTAAATTGCTAGCAATGTGTCGAATACAGTATCGATGATGAGCATAAGGTGGTCTCCATGAAAGTCCCTCAGATTGTACTGCCTCTTTGATTGCACGGTGACGATCTGAGATAAGGAAAATCTCTTCCTCGCCCGTAACAAACTCAAGAATACATGCGAGAAACCAACTCCATGAAGAGAAGTTCTCTTTCTCCACAATTGCAAATGCCAAAGGTAGAGGGGCTCTATTTCCATCTTGTGTGGCAGCAATCAATAAAGTTCCTGTATACTTTCCATACAGAAATGTGCCATCTATTTGTATAAACTGCTTGCAATGCCTAAAAGCAGCCACACATGGTAAAAATGTCCAAAACAATCTATCAAAAACAACTATTGACTGGTCAACTTGGTTGTATTGGTTAACATATTCAATAGTATTTAACCGATAGATCACTTGATTGTTGTGGCGTAAAAGCTCCAGAAGTTGTGGTAAAACTCGATAAGAGTCATCCCAATCACCATACACCTTCACAATAGCCTTTTGACGTGCTGCCCATGCCTTCCAATATGAGATTTGATACCCAAAAAGTTGTTTGATTCGCTCCATCACAAGAACAACAGGAAAATCTTGACAAGCTCTAATCATTTCAACAATAACTGTTGAAACAAAGTCAACATCTAATGAAGAATGTTCCTGTGACAAGCTTGGGTTCACACATGTGTGTGGAGTAAATCTTGTGATGCGCCAGCTGTGAAAAGTGTTATCAATTATAGCTCGCATACACATTTGACAGTTCAAATCATATTTGTCGCAACAGATCAAATAATAAGATCTTTTCTACTCTTCTACAACATAAGAGTAATGTCTGTCAATGTGATATTGTTTTATCACATTTTTCATTGCATCTTTACTGTCAAACTCTCTTCCAATATACAGAGCACCTTCATCTGCCACTCGATCTGTGCCTCCAATAATTCCTAGAAATTCTGAAGTAGGAGTAATAACTGACCAATTGAATTCTGGCAAGCGATTCATGCCTTCCGTCGACCATGAACTCAATGGTGGGGGGTGGTTCAGCGGTCGGTTAAACCTCACATGATTAGGCACTGATTGTTCTTCCGCATGCGCTTCCTCTTCATCTTCAGCTTCCTCTTCATCTTCTTCTTCTAAATTGTCATCGTCCTCAAAATTATCAACCAACGCATCTATAGTATGTGGGGGACTATCTATTGAAAATGTGGCCGAGGGAAATGATGGTACCAATGCTGATGGAACTTGTTGATGTGTTCTAAAAGGAACAGATGACATTGTCTCGTGAAATTGTGATGACCCAACTTCCAATGTCGATGGGATCTCCATTGTAGATATGGTCACATACAACTCCATCATTTGATTGGCAGGTAGAAACTTAACCAATGACAGTACTTATTCCCATTCTTCATCATCAGTTATCAGATAGGCCACATGCCAAAATCTATCAACATATTGTAGATGTCTGTATATGATAGATTCTATCGCTTGGTTACTTGTCAGTTTCAACTTTCGATGAATTTTCCTTTGAAGAGTTCCCAAAGTTGTACAGCCTCCAAGCATTACAACAGATTCTAGTTGTATACTATAACTACATCCTTGTTCCGTCTCAATTATTTGTCCATTGCAATAAATATAAGCAGCCATCTTTTTTATCTAAAATAAACCTTCGTTATTAATCACATATGATCAAACAATCTAATTATGTCTGCATGCTTTTAGAATTTATGTAATTTATGTTGGAATCCTAGTCCCTCCACCAAATCAATATGTTCAAACCTATTGATGTGTAACTCGCTTTACACAACCCACAAGTTTGTGTTATTTACCCAAAAATAGTAAGTCAAACATATTCATACATATCCACATCCATCATATGGATGAGGTACATGAACATGTCATGTAAAAGCATAGAGTTATCTGAACTTGAAAAACTCAACATGAATAAGCCCGGAGCGACAGATAGCCAACCCCATTCACTTTCCTAGACAAGGCAAGCCTCCAGGAAAGTAGGTGGTCCGACCCAAAGCCCCTCTATCCAGGGATACTTTACTCAAGCAAGAATTTCAGTTCATGATAACTCTAACACTTAATATGTAAAAATATATTAAACTACTAAATTCAAGTTCATAACTACAATTACAAACCGAGGTCAAGGTAGATGACAAAATAAATAAATTATCATACTTAGAATGGAATGCAAATATATATTATATAATTTTTTTTATTATAACTACTTTGCTAATTACTGTAACTACTTCGCTAATTACTGTAACTACTTTGCTATTTACTGTAACTACTTCTCTATTTGCTGTAACTACTTCGCTAGTTATACTTCATCACTTAACTAATAAGATTTCATTAATTAACTAATTAGATTTCATTAACTAATTAGATTTCATTAACTAAGTAGATTTAATTAACTACCTACTTAAATTTAGTTAATTACCTAATTAGTGTTCATTAATTTCCTAATTAAAATTACATAATTAACTAATTAGAATTGATTGCTTAAGTTGAAATATAATTGATTATTTAAGTTGAATTAGCTAATTAGAAATCATTAAGTAGCTAATTAGAAGTCATTATGTAGCTAATTAGAAGTCATTATGTAGCTAATTAGAAGTCATTAATTAGCTAATTACAATTAATGAACTCCCTAATTACAATTAATGAACTCCCTAATTACAATTAATTTACTCCCTAATTACAATTAATTTACTCCCTAATTACAATTAATTAACTCCCTAATTACAATTAATTAACTCCCTAATTACAATTCATTAACTCCCTAATTACAATTCATTAACTCCCTAATTACAATTAATTAACTCCCTAATTAAAATTAATTAACTACCTAATTACAATTAATTAACTACCTAATTACAGTTCATTAACTACCTAATTACAGTTCATTAACTACCTAATTACAGTTCATTAACTACCTAATTACAGTTCATTAACTACCTAATTACAGTTCATTAACTACGTAATTACAGTTCATTAACTCCCTAATTACAGTTCATTAACTCCCTAATTACAATTAATTAACTCCCTAATTACAATTCATTAACGAGCTAATTACAATTAATTAACCAGCTAATTACAATTAATTCACCAGCTAATTACAATTAATTAACCAGCTAATTACAATTAATTAACCAGCTAATTACAATTAATTAACTCACTAATTATAATTAATTAACTCACTAATTATAATTAATTAACTCACTAATTACAATTAATTAACTCACTAATTACAATTAATTAACTCACCAATTAGAAATCATTAAGTAGCTAATTATAATTAATTAACTAGCAAATGAGAAATCACTAATTACAAATCATTAATTCACTAATTACAAATCATTAATTCACTAATTACAAATCATTAATTCACTAATTACAAATCATTAATTCACTAATTACACATCATTAATTCACTAATTACACATCATTAATTCACTAATTACACATCATTAATTCACTAATTACACATCATTAATTCACTAATTATAATTAATTAATTCACTAATTATAATTAATTACTTCACTAATTATAATTAATTACTTCACTAATTACAAATCATTACTTCACTAATTACAAATCATTAATTCAGTAATTATAATTAATTAATACACTAATTAGAATTAATTAATACACTAATTAGAATTAATTAATTGACTAATTAGAATTAATTAATTCACTAATTAGATTTAATTAATTCACTAATTCGAAATCACTAATTACCTAATTAGAAATCATTAATTAACTAATTAGAAATCATTAATTACTAATTAGAAATCATTACTTCACTAATTAGAAATCATTACTTCACTAATTATAATTACTTAATTTACTAATTATAATTACTTAATTAACTAATTACAAATCATTAATTGACTAATTACAAATCATTAATTGACTAATTAAAAATCATTAATTGACTAATTACAAATCATTAATTAACTAATTAGAATTAACTAATTACTAATTAGAATTAACTAATTACTAATTACAATTAAATAATTACTAATTACAATTAAATAATTACTAATTACAATTAACTAATTACTAATTACAATTAACTTATTACTAATTACAATTAACTTATTACTAATTACAATTAACTAATTACAATTAAGTAATTACTAATTACATTTAACTAATTACATTTAACTAATTACAATTAACTAATTACAATTACTTAACTACTTACTATTAATTAACTAATTAAAATTGATTAATTAACTAATTATTATAATTAATTATTAAACTAATTCTATAAAGTAAACAAATAAATTAATAAACAAATTCCATAATCTAATTACATTAACTAAACAATTAAATAAACAATTTAAAATATTAAACAAATGTAAATAAAAACTTACCTCGAATTTGCAGAACTTCGAATCCCCAAAAAACTCCTTGGTTGGATGAGAATGAGGATGAGGGAGAGGGGTTGGATGAGGATGAGGGAGAGGGGGAGGATGAGGGAGAGGGGATGAAGAGAGTGAAGAGGGAGAAAGAGGAGGGGAGTGGAGTGGAGGGAATGAGGAGAGGAGGAGGGGGGAGAGGGGTTTTATAGGGGTGGGGGAAGATCAGCGCCACTTGAAGTGGCGCTGATCTATAATTACTGGTTTCCCGGTTAGCGCCACTTCAAGTGGCGCTATGGCGTTTTTTGTCATTAGCGCCACCTGAAGTGGCGCTAGAGTGACCCATTTTCTTAAATAAGAAAATGGGTAACCCATTTTGATAAAAAAAAATTCCCCCCAACGGCAAATTTTCCATCATATGATATGTGAAAGGAATCAACTATCAAAGATCTATGTACATTATTTTTTAGATTCTTTTAGTCTCAATTCAATAACCAGTACCTTATACCTTGTTGTATCATGTTTCATTTGAGAATTTTTATTATAGAATTTAGTACTCAATTTGGAAGAAATTATAGTGAGTTAATATTTTTCATAGTGACTATTTGTCACATCTTCCAAAAACATCGTCCAATGATTTAAACTTATATCCAATACTCAGGGAAAAAATTTAAGATTATTTTCAAACATTTATTTTTTGATTGGGTTACTCCCCCTCAATCTCTACCTCCCATATTTTTTAGTTCTATAGTGATATTGGTAGTCAAATTAAAATATCCTTTCTATTTTCTTAAAGAATCCAAAATATCAGTATTATACATAAAAATGAATATATTCCTTTTAAAGATGCATACTATTAAAAAACATACACGTACAATTATTCTGGATTTTTACCATAAACATTGGATCCTTTTTTCAAAAAAATTATATACTATACTCCTAAAACATTATTCTTCACTCTATTATTAATTCCTGGCTTTTTAGGATCACTAATTATAGTATTTTTTTATTCAATTTAGTATTCCCAAAAAATTTGGATTTCCAAGAGTTGTCTTGTTTTCCCCTAAATTCAAATTTCTCTACACGTGTCTTTAAGTATACCTTTTAAATTTTCTTCTCCTAGATATCTAAAACTTTACAAATAGAATTATAAATGTTAATTTTATCTTGTTCACTTTTTTCTCTGCTTCTATCAATTTATATTAAACAACTTTAAGAACATTATCCTTTTTTTAAACCTCCCCTTTCATGCTAACATTCAACGTTTTCATTTCAAAAGGTAAATTTTACAAGATATAAATCTCATTAATCATATTCGACACATTTTCAATATATAAGGTATAATTTTTTATGAACAATTGATATCCTTTCTTTAGATTCTTTTTCTCTTTATATAGTTTTGAAATATGTGATTGATCTTACTTTATTTTCAAATTTAGTGAGAAATCCATTAGTGTTTCTTCCCCACTTCCATCATTACTACTATGATAACTAGTGACTTCTTCCATATTTACATTGGCATTCAATAATTTTTCATCAAATTCACGGGAAGCCACAACTCCCTCCTCATCCTCATTGTTATCATCACATTTAAACATAGATAAGAAATTTCACTTCTTAGGTTTTGAAAATTTCATACCTTTCCCTTTTGAAAAGAACATTTACTTGTTAAATTTTGATGATTTCTTCTTTGAGTAACACCTTAGATTTTCAGAAAAATCATTGAAGTCTTTTTCTTCTTTAAAATTTGATTAATTAGATTTGAAATATCCAATATCTCAATAATTGAGATATTTAAATAGAATATTCCATTAATACTTTCATGTTCTTCATCTCACACATCTTCAAACGAATGGCATGAGTTTATAAAATTTCATTTCAATATTTTGTTATTTATCAGAATCCTCTTCATTTTCAAAAACTTATTTCATTCTATTATATTGTTTTTATGATTTAAAGGAAATTTCCTTATCATCTTTACTCTTTTTCTTGGATGTATTCCCTTTTCACATTTCATAACTATTCAAAATTATTTTATGATTATCCAGTGGAAGTGTGTTAGAATCACTATCTTCAAACACAAAAATAATTACATTAGACTAGTGTGGAATGCTATATAATATCTTCTTAACAACGATATAATCTTTTAACTTCTCACCCAAACCTATAATTGTGATCACAAAATCATTGACATTAGTAAAGAAATCAACTTTTGTTTCATCATCATTTATCTTAAGATCTTAATATTTCAATCTCTAAAACTTTATTTGGTCTTGATTTACATTACATTTACCTTTATAACTATTTCTAAATTAACCCAAATTCATATTATTGTCGAAATCAATTTATCTATGAGAAATTATTTTTTCAAAACAGATGAAAATATGGAATTCTATGCATAAAAATTATTCTCCAAATTCTTTTGATCAACTCTCAAAGAATCACCTTCTACATGAGGTTTAAAACTATTGGTAACAGCCTATACTGCATCAAAATTGATTGATAAATTATGCGGTAACATTAGATCATTACATATTTAATAATTTTTCTCACTGAAAGTGGGAATCCCATTATTATTTACTGAATTTGCTTAATCCATATTCAACATAAAAATTTATAACCCACAAATTCATACAGTGGAACCACTTTTTAAAAGGATCACCACTCAAAATGAATGGCTACATCCTTGGCATGATCTGGTAAAGACTATGATTGCATGATAAACTAATAATTATGAATTATAGACAAGCAAGAATTATACTAGAACATGTGATACTCAATGTGTCTCTAGACATGTGTATTCACAAACAATGAGAAGAAAAATAAATATAGAAATAAAAAGAGATTCTTCACCAAAAATAGTCTTCCATCAAGATGTTGTTAATCTTATTACTCTTTCTCTTCTTATTCTTCTCTTCTTATTCCATTTCTTATTCTTATCTATCCACTGTACACACATACTACATTGAAATAACTTTAACTTCCTCTTCTCTCCTTATTCACTACACTTTCATGATAACATGCATCTCACTCTTCACCCAAATTTGAATTTCAAATTTCAAATTTAATCTAATAACTATTATTCAACTAATATTTTTTTATTTTAAGAGTCTAGATTACTAAAGACTTTATATCCACCCTCAAATATAATTTTGAAACTTTGATAACATGTTTGAATAGTCCCATGTGGTATTAATAGAGCCATATGATCAAATTAATTGAATTATTGAAATTATTCATCACCATGGAGGGTTGGAGTTCACCATTATGTTTTGTAAGCCTTTTAATTCAACTGTTATGAATTATTTTGAATCCAGTTTCAAGACTCCGTCTAGAATTTTACCATGACATGTATCAATGTCATTTCAGTTCAAACTCCAGTAAGCCAAACCTTATTCCACGCTATAGACTTCCCTGTTCTGGTTTCCAAAAAACTCTACTCAATTTAACTAGGACATTTTACCACCCTCATTGCATGCCTCACGATGTTCCAATCCTTCTAAGAAAATTCATTATATGGTCCATGACATAGTCAATTCCAGTTTGGCCCTCAATCTCATATCATGCATACCTCTTCATTTATATTCACTATTTCATACACCAAATTCATTTTCACTTAGTTTTTCACCAACATTAGCCTTTCTTCATCAAGTTATATGGAACCACTCGATGGAATAAGAGGATTTTCCATTTTATATAGAAAATTTTAAAATCATAATAACCCTTTACAACATCTTTTTTCTAAGATAGACTTATCATTTTTCTTCATGACATGCACAATAGAATATTCTCCATTGTACTATGGTATAGTCTAGACTTCTTCTAGAGATATAAAAATATCGAATCACCAGTATCTTGAGTATTCAATCCATTTTTCTTCCTATAACAACACCATATTTATTTTGGAACTATCCAAGGCATAATGAGGCCTCCTTCACTTCATTCATCTCCAAAACACCACCTAAATTCTTCCTTTAACTTATAATCAGTCCCAAACCTTGGAATAAACTACCAATCTGTCACGACCCGTCCTCAGGGGTCGTGCCGTGACTACCCCAAGCCTGCCTTCCATAGGCCAGGGGCTGGCGACTAGCACCAAGGCATAAATCCCAACAAAAGGGAAGACATTGCCTTTGAAAAGTAAACAAGAACCACAGAGTAAGCAAGCGGAAAAGTAAACACTAAGTAAAAATGGTACAAGCTGTGCTGAAAGTAAAAAGGGGCTGGAAATACAAGCCTAACTATAAAGTACAACTGAAAGGAAAAACAGCAACTGAAAGGAAAAATTGCAGCGTCGAGCCGTCCTCTGGAAGTCCCACCTGAAGGGTGGGTACAGATAGCCTCCACAGCTCCTCGGTCCAGTCGTCCGCTCCGAGTACGTCCCGCCCAGTGGTCCACCTCCAGGTACCGTCCTGCTCCGTATGCCTCCACCTCGATCAACGCTGCCCGTCGTCTGCAACCAACACCACGAAGTGCGGGCATAGCCCGTGCAGGGGTGAGTATAAGCTACTCAGTAGGGACCCCGAGACCCCCGAAGGTCTCCCGAAATCCACAAAGGATAATCCACAAAGGAAAGATACAATCACGAAGTAAAATCTGACACGGCTTAGGTATATGACCATACATATACCTAAGTCATCAATCCCCGCTCGACCCCAACGTCCGCGCCCAAGCACAACCCAGTCCACACAGGAAAGAAAAACGTATACCCACACATGATAGCTCAACACAATCCACAAAGGAGAGTAAACAGTAAATCCACACAGGATAGCTCAACACAATCCACAAAGGAGAGTAAACAGTAAATCCACACAGGATAGCTCAACACAATCCACAAAGGAGAGTAACACAAGATTCAGCTCACACAGGTATACTTCTTCGGATGACGATAAAGATGATCACTGATCCATATAAGTCATCGGACCCACGAAGGATCAATAGGTAACTAACCCCCGCAATGACCCACACAGGATCGGGCCCACACAGGACCTGCAGGCGCTGGCTCACACAGAACCGCTGAGCGCTGACCCACACAGGATCAGGCCCACACAGGACCTGTAGCACTGATCCACGTAGGATCGCTGAGTGCTGTATTCATCGCAGTCCACTGAGGATCTCTGCACGGTCGTCGCCGCAGTCCACTGAGAATCTTTGCACGGTCGTCGCTTTCGAAGTAGCAGTCGCAGCCAGCACTAGGGTTCCCGCACACAGTAAGCTCGTTCGGGAGGGTCCGCTCCACGAGCCGAGAGGCTGATACATCAACTGACACAAAGTCCGAAGTTGATGTATCCAAAAGTTTCGTATCGTCAACAGGAACTCAACGTCGCAGACGGCGTGTCGATCGGACGCCCGGTCTGAGAGTTATTGACCCTTTCGTCCCAGGGGCCCGGTTGGTTTTTAAGGCAAAACCAACCCGACCGTACTCCACCTGCGTCCAAACCTCGGGTGGAGTGTTCCAAAAGATCTGTCTCACTTAGAGGAAAACAATGAAGCTGACGGCACGTCAATCGGACGTCCGTAGCTCAAGATATGAGTGTTTCCGCTCCGAGGGCCCGGTTGGTTTCGTGTACAAACCAACCCGGCCGAACTCAAAGTACTCCAAAACCTTGAGTGCGATATACCGAAACGACCGTCTCGATCCAAGGGCCGTTTTGCCTCTAACAGAGAGTCGTTTGGAGGCCCGTAGCTCAATATACGACCATTTGAACGAAAACCATCCAAAGACGGGGGGTCCGGGCCCGGGCCGACCCGACCCGACCCCCCCTAGGTCGGCCGAACCCGGTCCGACCCGGTCGGACCGGTCTGGCTCGGCCAGCCCGGCCCGGCTCGGCCGAGCGGCCGACGCGGGGGGAGCCGCCGCCCCGCGTGACACCCCCGCGGCACCCGCGGGGTGTCGGCCAGACAGCCGGACGCGGCTGAAGCCGCGTCCCGAGTGACGCGGGGGGGAGCCGCCGGAGTCGCTCCGGTGGCCCGTTTTTCTTCCCGTCTGCGCCGCTGCTCCTCCCGGGACCCGTTCTTCACTACGGAATCATCAAACCTCCGTTTCGGCACGTTCCGTCATCGCCCGTCAAATCTGCACAAGAACGAAGAACGACGGAGGGTCGTCAGGCCGTGTTCGTTTGGCCCGCACCCTCCGCGTTAGAGATAATCAACGGGAGGAATAAAGTTCAACACATGAACGCATATCAAAAAACAATTTTTAATGAAATAAAATTGTTTTATAAAACAGGTTCCTCAATTTGAACGGAAACGACAAGGGAAAAAAGGGCATTTCCAAGAAATAAAACCCCTACCTCGTAGTTGTCGCTCGCGAGCGTTCTTCGCGGAATTGCTCGTCGCGGAAGGTGGAGATTGTCGCGTCGTCGCGGAAGGGCGTTGCGTCGTCGCAGAATCCGGCATAGCGTCGACGAACTCGACGGACCAAGAAACAACAGATTTTAATTATAAAATAATTAAATCTGTGTTTCGTTTTAAACCACAAAGAACTTTTAGAAGAAACCCAAAATCACTCACCTCAAACGGTTGGTGATCGGAGATTGGGGCGGGGAAGAACGTCTCGGATTAGAGCGTCGTCGATTTCTGCGGATGACGGCGTTCTTCACGTTCTTCGCGTTCTTCGCGAAGGAGAAAGAAGATACAAGGATTCTGTCAAATCCTCTCAACGCGCAAACTTTCAAAAGACTGGTTGGTCTTATTTTATTATTATGCCAACACACGAAAAAAGGGTAAGTAACGACCCATCAATTCGTTGAATTAATTCAATGAAAGAAACAACTCATTTAATTTATGAAATAAACCGCCCAATTAAATGGTCTGTCAAGAAATTAAGAAAACGCATCAGTTGACTTTCATAATGACGGGTTTTCGCGGGTGCGTTACTTAGCGGAAAGAAACGGCGGGGCTCGTGCGGGCCCCACCTCACAAATATCCTACTGAGGGGGTAGGATATTTTCTGGATAGCATCCTATCCAGATCAACTCAGTTTAAGCCGCTTTTAAGTGGCTTCAAGTGGCTTCCAAGTGGCTTAAGTGAAATAAAATAAAGTTGTCGAAAAATTATTTTATTTCTTAACTTTAAGCCCGAAAATTAAAAACCACACCCGAGCAAACGCAACTTCGGAAGAGGTGTTTCTAATCGAATACCGGCGCTGCGATTTCATCGGTGCCCTCAGAATTCGATTCTGGGCACCGGTTCAAAAGTTAGAAAAACCCGCTCGTCCGTTCACTGAACGTACCCGAGCCAAACTTCGGAAAATGATTCCAGACACACTGGGCCTCGGAATCAGGTGCCGTCAGAAACTGCACTCTTGTAAAATTTCAAATAAAATTAAGAAAAAAATTTCCTTGAAATTTACGGGTCTTTACATTACTCCCACCTCAGGGCTTTACGTCCTCGTAAATATACAACAAAAACTAGGGAAACAAAAGTGGGTACTGAGCACGTATCTGAGCCTCCCGCTCCCATGTGCTCTCCTGGAGGTTCCCATGCTGCCATCTGATGCGCACAAGAGGAATTGATCGCCCACGTAGGACCCGCTCCTGTCGATCCTCTATCTCCACCGGGACCTCCGAAAAAGTCGCCCCATCATCCACGTCTAGCTCCCCATGGTCAATGATGTGCGTCGGGTCATGCACGTATCTCCTCAGCTGAGATACGTGGAAGACGTCGTGCACCCGGTGCAACTGAGGTGGTATAGCCAGGCGATAAGCCACCTCGCCAATCTTGCCGAGGACCTGAAAAGGCCC
Source organism: Viscum album (assembly GCA_963277665.1). Taxonomy (NCBI): domain Eukaryota; kingdom Viridiplantae; phylum Streptophyta; class Magnoliopsida; order Santalales; family Viscaceae; genus Viscum; species Viscum album. The sequence continues at coordinate 2,054,500,558 of OY728157.1, read as the reverse complement.
GATGAAGCGTGGAGACAACTTGTCACCTCGGCCAAATCTCCGCAACCCACGTCGAGGTGAGACCCGCAAGAAGACGTGGTCGCCATCCTCGAACTCTAGTGGCCTCCGCCTCCTGTCAACATATGACTTCTGCCGACTCTGTGTTGTCCTCATCCGCTCCTGGATGACCTGGACCTTCTCTCTCGTGGCCCGGACCATCTCTGGTCCCACAAGTGCTGACTCCCCAGGGTCTGTCCAGCACAAAGGAGATTTGCAAGGCCTGTCGTACAACGCCTCGTAGGGTGCCATCCCGATGGTAGAGTGGTAGCTGTTGTTGTACGTGAACTCCACCAAGGGTAGGTGGTCCTCCTAGCTACGACCAAAGTAGAGGACACATGCGCGGAGCATGTCCTCGAGAGTCTGAATGGTCCTCTCCGTCTGACCATCCGTCTGAGGGTGAAAGGCAGTGCTCAGACGTAGCCGCGTCCCGAACGCCTCCTGCAACCCCTTCCAAATCCGGGAAGTAAAGCGAGCGTCCCGATCGGAGATGATAGTCGATGGCACACCGTGAAGCCGTACAATCTCCTGAACGTAGAGACGCCCCAAGATCTCCACTGAGCCCTGCTCTCGGATGGGTAAGAAGTGTGCCGACTTGGTGAGTCGGTCAATAATCACCCAAATGGAGTCGTGACCTCTGGAAGTGCGTGGAAGTCCAGTCACAAAGTCCATAGATATCCTGTCCCACTTCCACTCCGGGACCTCCAAGGGCTGTACCAAGCCTGCTGGTACCTGATGCTCTGCCTTCACCTGCTGGCAGGTGAGGCACCGTGAAATGAACTCTGCCACAACCTTCTTCATACCCGGCCACCAGTGCTGTCGTCTGAGATCCTAGTACATCTTCGCCACTCCAGGATGTACCGCCAAAGGAGAAGTGTGAAACTCTCTCAGCACCTCCTCTCGTAAAGCGACTGATACCAAGGTATGTCCTCTGAAAAGGATGTCATGCTCTGCTCCAAGGGAGAAACCATCAGGTGCCTGTCCCGAGGATATCTGTGCACGCCGTGTCTCACAGTCAGCGTCCCCACGCTGAGCCTCTCTGACCAGCTGTAGAAGTGGAGGAGAGACTGTGAGAGACTGAAGGAAGGCTGCTCCGTCTCTATCCACGAAGGATATCTGCAAGGTGGCTAGCTGCTCTGTCGCCTCCTCAAGTAGCTGGATGCCCGTCCTCCTGTTGAGGTCATCAGCTACCACGTTCCCCTTCCCAGGAGTATAGACTATCTCAAAGTCATAGTCCTGGAGGAACTCGAGCCATCACCGCTGTCTCAGGTTCAGGTCCTTCTGAGAGAAGATGTACCTGAGACTCTGGTGGTCAGAAAAGACTGTAAAGCGCTCTCCCATCAGATAGTGCTGCCATGTCTTCAGGGAGAAGAGCACTGCTGCCAAATCCAAGTCATGGGTAGCATAGTTCTGCTCATGCGGCCTCAACTGACGTGATCTATAGGAAATCACGGCTCGCCCCTGCATCAGGACACACCCGAGTCCGGTCCCTGATGCATCGCAGTAGACTACGTATCCAACTCCCTCCTCAGGCAAACTCAAGATAGGTGTGTTGGTCAATCTCTGTCTCAGCTCCTGAAAGCTCTGCTGACATTTGTCTGACCACACAAAGGGTTTACCCTTCTTCGTCAAAGCTGAGAGTGGGGCTGCAACTCTGGAGAAGTCCGGCACAAATCTCCGATAGTATCCGGCTAGGCCCAAGAAACTCCGCACCTCTATCACGCTCTTGGGTGGCTCCCAAGCTAGCATTGCCTCGATCTTCGCGGGATCCATTGCAACTCCCGCCTCAGAAATGACGTGCCCCAAGAAGTGGACCTCACGTAACCAGAACTGGCACTTCGAGAGCTTTCCATAAAGCTGGTGCTCTCGGAGTGTGTCTAGTACAACCCGCAGGTGGTAGGCGTGCTCCTCCTCCGTCGTCGAGTACACCAAAATGTCGTCGATGAAGACCACGAAAAATCAATCGAGGTATGGCTGGAAGATCCTATTCATGAGGCTCATGAACACTGTTGGAGCGTTGGTTACACCAAAAGGCATAACCAAGAACTCATAGTGGCCATACCGACATCTGAATGCTGTCTTCTGCACGTCCTCATCTCGAACTCTGAGCTGATGATAGCCTGACCCGAGGTCTATCTTCGAGAACCACCGTGCTCCCTTGAGCTGATCGAAGAGGTCATAAATACTCGGTAGTAGATACTTGTTCCTCACTGTCACCTGGTTCGGGAGACGATAATCGACACACAGTCGCAATCTCCCGTCTGCCTTCTTGGCGAACAATATCGGGGAAGCCCAGGGTGAAACACTGGGTCGGATGAACCCCTTGCCCTGCAAGTCCTCCAACTGTACCCGTAGCTCTCGAAGCTCAGCGGGGGCCATCCGATACGCTGGAGTGGATATAGGGGCGGTCCTGGGGTACAGATCAATGTAAAAGTCTACCTCTCTGCGAGGAGGTAGCCCTGGAACGTCGTCGGGGAAGACGTCCGCATACTGATCCACCACTGCAGGAAAACTAGGACTCCGCACGTCAACTGCTCCAAGGATGAGGCTAGACAACTGATGAGTGATGGGCTGCCCTCTTCTCTGCGTGAGTCCATCCTGTGCTGCGAAGGCTCCCTTCTCGCCGGTGAAGGTGAACCTGCTCCCGTCGGTGTGCACACATCGCACCTTGCGCCTAATGCAGTCTATCTGTGCATGGACCGTAGATAACCAATCCATGCCCAAGATGACGTCGTAAGGCCTCGACACTGCTACAAGAAGATCCCAGCCGAAGCTCTCGCCTCCTAGAGTAAGATCACACTGCCGGCACCAGTGCATAATCGTCGAGTCTGCTTCCGTAGGAGTCTCTAGCCGTAAGGATCGAGCCAACGACTCTGTCGGAATCTCCGAGCTCCGAACAAGGGCAGTGGATATGAAAGAGTGACTCGCTCCTGTGTCTATAAGAACTACAGCAAGGGTGGAATAGACACAGATCGTACCTCGAATCATCTCTGGCGCGCCGTGGTCGTAGGCCTCCACTGCCTGGAGTTGTGCCTGTCTCTGCCCGCCAGCTCCCTGTGGTCGGGGCGGGCCTCCTGGTGGTGGTGGTGGCAGAGCCTCAAAGTGTCGCCCACCACCTGCTGCTCGGTCAGCTCCTCTGCCTCGTCCGCCTCCTCCCTGCGGACCGCCACGGTCGACCCTCTGCCTCTGCCTGGGTGGCCCCTCCACCGTCTGCTGCTCCTCGGTACGGCGGGTCGGGCAGTCACGAGCCATGTGGCCCTGCCCGCCGCAGGAGTAGCACTGCCTGCCTCTCGGAAGACTGGCCCCGCGCTGTGTGCCCCGCACTGCTGAGCCAGTGTCTCGAGGTCATCTGCCGGAAGGTCTGGTCTGCCTGGAACCCTGAGTCATCCGTCGGCTACCAGCTGCCAAAGACTTTGCTACCTGCCGCCCTGCGGTAGGTCTCGCTGTAGACTCAGCCAGAAAGCTCTCGATCAGAAGGGCCCGCTCCAACACTCCTGCCTGGGTTGGGATACTGAGGGAGATCAGCGATGCCCTGATCTCATGTCTCAAACCCTGCTCGAAGGTCCCGGGCCCGGAAGAAGGGGTCCCGTACCATGTCTGTCGAGTAGCGAGAAAGATCGGTGAACCTCGCCGCGTACTGGGTGACCGTTAAGCTGCCCTGCCGCAGCTGAAGAAGCTCCTAAATGCGCACCGCACGGAGGGTGGTCGGGATGAACTCTGAGCGGAAGAGGCTCTCGAAGTCCGTCCAGATGAGGGAGGCATCATCATGTACCTGGAGCATCAAGCTCCACCATCGTCCTGCTGCTGCGTGCAGTAGGCTCGCCGCGAGGATCACCATGAGGTCTGCTGGTGTCCTCACTAGCCTGAAAACTCGAACGACCGCCTCCAGCCAGTCCTCGGCTGCCTGGGGGTCCGTCTCCCCACGAAACCTGGGTGGTCGCTGGCGCTGGAACTTGTGCAGAGCTCCGAGGCGTCATGCATCGTCAGCGATCGGCGCTGGAAGCATCGGGGGCTCGGCGGGTAAAGGTACCACCGGTGACTCTGCTGTCAACGGGCCCTGTACCGAGGCCTCGTCGCTCGGCGGGCTGTCGTCGCGCTCTACTCTCAGAACCCTAGCTGGCTGCCATCGTGGGGCCATCCTGAAAAGGAAACAAGTGCGCCACAGTCAGAACAGTATACCTGGTGAGCTGACACAAGTAATCACAAAGAAAACTTGAAACACACACGCAATCAATGTTTTCGTGCATTAAGTCGGAAATCAGAAGTCAGGGTCCTGGTGTATGGATACGTCGGCCGCCGCACCAACACTGGACTCCCTGGACTGATAACCACACTCAATACGCTAAACACTATTGCTTCACATAGAAGAAAGATCAGAGTCTACGGTAGAACCGACCGCCTCTGATACCAATTTGTCACGACCCGTCCTCGGGGCCCGTGCCGTGACTACCCCAATCCCGCCTTCCATAGGCCAGGGGCTGGCGACTAGCACCAAGGCGTAAATCCCAACAAAAGGGAAGACATTGCCTTTGAAAAGTAAACAAGCACCACAGAGTAAGAAAGCGGAAAAGTAAACACTAAGTAAAAACGGTACAAGCTGTGCTGAAAGTAAAAAGGGGCCGGAAATACAAGCCCAACTGTAAAGTACAACTGAAAGGAAAAGCAACAACTGAAAGGAAAAACTGCAGCGTCGAGCCGTCCTCTGGAAGTCCCACTTGAAGGGTGGGTACAGATAGCCTCCACAGCTCCTCGGTCCAGCCGTCCGCTCCGAGTACGTCCTGCCCAGTGGTCCACCTCCAGGTACCGTCCTGCTCCGTACGCCTCCACCTCGATCAGCGCTGCTCGTCGTCTGCAACCAACACCACGAAGTGCGGGCATAGCCCGTGCAGGGGTGAGTATAAGCTACTCAGTAGGGACCCCGAGACCCCCGAAGGTCTCCCGAAACCCACAAAGGATAATCCAAAAAGTAAAGATACAATCACGAAGTAACATCTGACACGGCTTAGGTATATGCCCATACATATACCTAAGTCATCAATTCCCGCTCGGCCCCAACGTCCGCGCCCAAGCACAACCCAGTCCACACAGGAAAGCAAAACGTATACCCACACAGGATAGCTCAACACAATCCACAAAGGAGAGTAAACAGTAAATCCACACAGGATAGCTCAACACAATCCACAAAGGAGAGTAAACAGTAAATCCACACAGGATAGCTCAACACAATTCACAAAGGAGAGTAACACAAGATTCAGCTCACACAGGTATACTTCTTCAGATGACGATAAAGATGATCACTGATCCATCTAAGTCGTCGGACCCACGAAGGATCGATAGGTAACTAGCCCCTGCAATGACCCACACAGGATCGGGCCCACACATGACCTATAGGCGCTGGCTCACACAGAACCGCTGAGTGCTGACCCACACAGGATCGGACCCACACAGGATCGGGCCCACACAGGACCTGTAGCACTGATCCATGTAGGATCGCTGAGTGATGTAGTTGTCGCAGTCCACTGAGGATCTCTGCATAGTCATCGGCGCAGTCCACTGAGGATCTCTGCACAGTCGTCGCCGCAGTCCACTAAGGATCTCTGCACGGTCGTCGCTGTCGAAGTAGCAGTCGCAGCCCGCACTAGGGTTCCCGCACACAACAAGCTCTTCGGGAGGGTCCGCTCCACGAGCCGAGAGGCCGATACATCAACTGACACAAAGTCCGAAGTTGATGTATCCAAAAGTTCCGCATCGTCAACAGGAACTCAACGTCGCAGACGGCGCGTCGATCGGACGCCCGGTCTGAGAGTTATTGGCTTTTTCGTCCCAGGGGCCCGGTTGGTTTTTAAGGAAAAACCAACCCGACCGTACTCCACCTATGTCCAAACCTCGGGCGGAGTGTGGCAAAAGATCCGTCTCACTTAGAGGAAAACAACGAAGCTGACGGCACGTCAATCGGACGTCCGTAGCTCAAGATATGAGTGTTTCCGCTCCGAGGGCCCGGTTGGTTTCGTGTACGAACCAACCCGGCTGAACTCAAAGTACTCTGAAACCTTGAGTGCGATATACCGAAATGACCATCTCGATCCAAGGATCGCGTTTCTGCTGACGACGAGTCGTTTGGAGGCCCGTAGCTCAAGATACGGCCATTTGAATGAAAACCGTCCGAAGACGGGGGGTCCGGGCCCGGGCCGACCCGGGCCGACCCCCCCCCCCTGGGTCGGCCGAACCCGGTCCGACCCGGTCCGACCCAGTCGGACCGGTCTGGGACGCGGCTGAAGCCGCGTCCCGAGTGACGCGGGGGGGAGCCGCCGCCCCCGCGTGACACCCCCGCGACACCCGCGGGGTGTCTCCCTGGTGGCCGGACGTGGCTTCAGCCGCGTCCCGTGAGCGCCGCCGCCGCAGCCAGTGCCGCGGCGGTCTCGTCCAGCGGCGCGCCGGGCGCCGCCGCCTCCGGGCGCCGGCGCCGCCGTGCCAGCGACCCGTGCCGCCGCCGGCTTCCGCGGGCCGCCGGAGTCGCTCCGGTGGCCCGATTTTCTTCCCGTCTGCGCCGCTGCTCCTCCCGGGACCCGTTCTTCACTGCGGAATCATCAAACCTCCGTTGCGGAACGTTCCGTTGTCGCCCGTCAAATCCGCACAAGAACGAAGAACGGCGGAGGGTCGTCAGGCCGTGTTCGTTTGGCCCGCACCCTCCGCGTTAGAGATAATCAACGAGAGGAATAAAGTTCAACACATGAACGCATATCCGAAAACAATTTTTAATGAAATAAAATTGTTTTATAAAACAGGTTCCTCAATTTGAACGGAAACGACAAGGGAAAAAAAGGGCATTTCCAAGAAATAAAACCCCTACCTCGTAGTCGTCGCTCGCGAGCGTTCTTCGCAGAATTGCTCGTCGCAGAAGGTGGAGATCGTCGCGTCATCGCGGAAGGGCGTCGCGTCGTCGCAGAATCCGGCGTAGCGTCGATGAACTCGACGGACCAAGAAACAACAGATTTTAATTATAAAATAATTAAATCCGTGTTTCGTTTTAAACCACAAATAACTTTTAGAAGAAACCCAAAATCACTCACCTCAAACGGTTGGTGATCGGAGATCGGGGCGGGGAAGAACATCTCGGATTAGAGCATCGTCGATTTCTGCGGATGACGGCATTCTTCGCGTTCTTCACGTTCTTCGCGAAGGAGAAAGAAGATACAAGGATTCTGTCAAATCCTCTCAACGCGCAAACTTTCAAAAGACTGGTTGGTCTTATTTTATTATTATGCCAACACACGAAAAAAGGGTAAGTAACGACCCATCAATTCGTTGAATTAATTCAACGAAAGAAACAACTCATTTAATTTACGAAATAAACCCCCAATTAAATGGTCTGTTAGGAAATTAAGAAAACGCGTCAGTTGACTTTCATAATGACGGGTTTTCGCGGGTGCGTTACTTAGCGGAAAGAAACGGTGGGGCTCGTGTGGGCCCCACCTCACAAATATCCTACCGAGGGGGTAGGATATTTTTTGGATAGAATCCTATCCGGATCAACTCAGTTTAAGCCGCTTTTAAGTGGCTTCAAGTGGCTTCCAAGTGGCTTAAGTGAAATAAAATAAAGTTGTCGAAAAATTATTTTATTTCTTAACTTTAAGCCCGAAAATTAAAAACCACACCCGAGAAAACGCAACTCCAGAAGAGGCATTTCTAAGAGAATACTGGCGCTGCGATTTCATCGGTGCCCTCAGAATTCGATTCCGGGCACCGGTTCAAAAGTTAGAAAAACCCGCTCGTCCGTTCACTGAACGTACCCGAGCCAAACTTTGGAAAATGATTCCGGGCACACCGGGCCTCGGAATCAGGTGCCGTCAGAAACTGCGCTCTTGTAAAATTCTAAAGAAAATTAAGAAAAACATTTCCTTGAAATTTACGGGTCTTTACACAATCACCTAAAAAGATATGAATCAAATGATATTTAATACAATTCACATAATAACTGATATGTTGACAAAAAATACAACACCAAATTCATTAATTCACATCCACATAATGTTCACTTTAATAGAAACCCCATTTAATAAGAATCACTTATAGGGTTTCCTTCACTATATCCACAATTTCTTGTATTCAATAATTTCCACTTAACATGGACTCAATAAACATTGTGTAGAAAACTAGAACTATGAATAATAATATCATAACTATCCATTCGAGTAACTTACATCCACTCATACCATGACTTACAATATAAATTCAACATTCAAAACTCTTTAAATTTATCCCTATATATGCCGAACAAAAATTTAAATTACACATGATTAAAAAAATATTTTGAACAGTTCACAAAATTTATCATCATACATACACATACTGAATTCACATGTTCCCATTTGAATGTATCACATAAATATATTCTATCCCTTATGGAAAAACATAGTCAATAAATTTATATTATTTTACTCCCACATTGACATGAATAATCCAAATACAAGTTTAAAGGGGATAAAATCACCATACATTAGCCTTGAATGAACTGAGGTTGTACTCCTATCATCAATATCATTTATTTAAATAAATACTTCACCCATAGTTTAGTAAATATGTCTTCTATTTTCTCCTTTGTTGGAAAAAAATTTAGCTTCAACACACCATACTCTAAATCCATGATAAAGTGGAATTTTATATCAATTTTCTTTGATTAATAATGTTGCAAATTATTTCTCAATAAATTAATCACACTTTGATTATCACATGCCATGTGTTGTGAAAAATTGACATCCACATTGAGATCATCTGATTAATACTTCATCTACATCAATTGGGTTATAACTTTAGTTTTATCAACATAATTTACCTCAGTAGTACATAAAGAAAACAAACTCTACATATTTTTGTTCCATATCACACCCCTTTCTTTAAGAATGAAAACTCTAATAAATGACGATCTTCTATTATCTACATTTCCATCCTAATCAACATCTATATATATAATAATATTGAGACTTATATTAGTTTCATATTTTAGACTATATTTAAATATTACTTTGATGTATCTATGGATCCTCTTTAAAGGAATAATATATGATTTATTTGGTGCACTTTTAAATTTAGAACATATTGTAAAAAAATAAAAAATTTGGTAGCACAATAGTCAAGTATATAAAACTCCAAATATGTTTTTTGAAGACTCTTTAATGAAATTCCTTTCCATATTTGTCATTTTATATTTGTGTTCCCAGTAAATATTTCATTTTTCTAAGAATGGACATCTCAAAAATATGTTTTTTTTCTAAAATGAAATCTTCTAAAAAACATTATTCATTTCCAACAAAGAATATTTCATCTACATAGATAATACAAATTATAGATACATGTTTATAATCATTCATGTATAGGTTTCAATCCTCTATTACCTTCTATAATTTTATCAACTTTAGGAAAGTATTTAACATGGAAACCGTTCTCTATGGGCTTATTTTAACCCATGTAGAGCCTTCATTAACATGGTAATATATAATTCATATTCTCTAATGAAGAATCCATATGTTTTATAAATGAACACATCCTTATCTAAATCCCTATTGAGGAAGTGTCACATTCGTGTTTTTCTTTTTTAGGTATTTTTCCTTTTTATTTTTGTTCTATCTGTTTCCCCTAAGTACCCCTCTGAATTTTGGAGAAAATGGAGGTTTTTGGGTGGGTAGACCTAGGCACACGGTTGGCACACAGTTAGTGCAAACCATGCCCCCAACCCAGGTAACTGTGTGGTAGAAGGCAAAGCCTACTACATGGCGGTCGCACGACCATGCACCTTGACCCAGGTAATTGTGTGCTCTGGATAGAGCATGTGCAGGCCACACAGTTTATTAAACCGTGCAGACTAACCATGTGTGTTGTCCAGCTCATTTAAAAAAATGGTTATTTAATATTTTACCCTTATGGAATTAAACATAATCCACCCCCATTCTCCCCCACTTGTGATTTTCATCCATAAGAGGTCTCTAAGCTCCCTAAAGCTCCCTTGACACCCATTTTTAAAGGGATTTTGGTGGGAGAAACTTCAAGAATCATCAAGTAAGTGGATTCCTCCCTTGTTTCTTCCTTCTTTTTAGGGTTTCTTCCCTCTTTCTTGGAGTTCTATTTTTTCATTATCTAGGGTTTCGTCCCTAGGGTTTAATCTTGGGTTTTTGGGTTCGATCTCTTGGATTAGGGTCCGTTCATGCTTGCTTGTGGTCTGGTTGAGGTGCGGTTGAAGATTCATACCGATTTTTGGACAAAAGGTAGGTGGTTCCATGTATAATCATTTTTTGGTGAATTATTTTTCTTTCTTAATTAATTTAGTATGTTATTTTATTAATATGTGTGGTGTGAAATTAGTTTTTGAAAAAGATTCATATGCGTTTTATTTTTAAGTGTCATGCTTATATGAAATGCGGTGTGTTTTTGGTGTAAATCCATAATGTGTCACTTTGTAGTGTTTTATAAATTGTGCAATTAGTTTATTAAATTATGCAAGGGCTAAAAATTATGTTTTGGTGTGGTGTTGGTGTGCGTTTGATCTTAAAAGAGTATTTTGAATGGGTTTTTGTGTGTAAAACCATGTGATACCTCTTAGAACTGTTTTATAAACTTTTTAATGGTTGATAAAATTATATGGAAAGTGCAGAACATGTTTGCAAAATGTTTAGGTGTGAGTATGATTTTTAAATGGAACTTGGATGTGTAAGTGGTGTTATGTGACATGTGGAACTTGATTAAGCATAAGAGGGAAGCCTGTGTATCTAGGTGGACATACTAGGTTTAGTATGCTAGTGATTTAGAAGTGGTTGCATCCTAGTTTCACTTAGCGGGATTGATGATGAAAACACTAACTAAATAATGATGATTGATTAGAGACCACTAGGTTATGGGTGTGTTACATAATAGTGGATCGTGCATGAGAATGCAGTTGGTCATGGTTTCTATTCCACATTTCACTAAGATACAATGTACCTAACATCTCATTGCTAGCTAGTACCTAGGGGTGTTTCCCGTGACTAGTGTTCATTGGTTATATTGTACTTACCATCGACATACAATATGTTTGGTTGGTAATTTCAGCAGTATGTGTTATTTCTTTAAATTTGTTTCTTCTATAAAGTTTATTTCTTAAAAATTGTTTCTCATTCAAAGTTTATTTCCTTAAAATTTTTACCAGCATTTCCTTTTTTCTAAAAACTGCAATCTATTTGTCTTATAATGTTTATAGCATGGAATATTTTCTTAGGTGGTATCCTACTGGGCTTAGGATCACACCCTACTTACACCTTTGGGTGTAAGTAGACTTGGTAATGTTTGGCATAGGTAAGGGCAGGTATTTTCTGTTGACAGTTTGGGTTGCTAGTTGTTTTCTTGGTGCGGTGTTGTGGAGGTGGCTTGAGGGAAATTCCCCCTTGCCTGTGGTGTTTTTTGTGATAAACTTACCGCTCCCCTTTGTTGTAAAATTTTTGGGTTTTGGTTTAAATTATGTATCTCAATTCTAAAAAATTGTTTAAGGCTTATTTTCTTGAATTTTCATATTTTTTTTATTAAATTTTTATGGTTGTTTTATGCTTATAAATTATAGTAAATCATTCCCAAGCTTTATTTATGATACCTAGGCACTTGCTCTAACCTGTGGGGATCGATAACACCCTTCAGGCTATGCCATGGACTGAGTTTGGTGCTGGTTTGGATAAAGACCTAGCTTGGTTCATGATTTTTTTTATCAGTTTAGGTTTAGATCTTTGGGTCATTTTATTTTGGATGAGTTTGATTAGACAAGAGCTAGGATTGTCGAGACTCAGAGTTCTAGTTGCGAGTAGGGTACCTGACTAGCACCCCTCGTGACAGGCCTTGAGTCTCAATGGGATGTTGGGATTTTTGTTTTACTTCTCTTCTAAGTGGGACGTGCAGGATGTAGACTACACATGGGAATTGGGTGGGGGTGAAGTTGTTTGGTCATTTTATTATTGTAACAAGTTTGATTTATTTATATTTATATTATTGTTGAAATTTTTCAGAACTGTTGTATTAATGTTTTATCTTGTGACTGTTTCTTTTTGTAGTAAAATTCATCCCCAAAGAACTACCTTTCACCCATGGGAGGAAGCCAGAGAGAGTTCTCCATCACTACTTGATCATAGGTTGGTGGAAGATGTGGTCTGGGCTGTCCAGGATCTAGGACAGTGAGCAGGTCCTGCTTTAGCTCCAGTTAGAGAAGATGAATCTGGTCCTAGAAAAGACAAATCCTAGGAGTTTCTCAAGAAAAACCTCATTCTTTCCAATGTAACATGGATCCTCAAGAATAGGAGGAGTGTCTTGAGAAGATCGAGCACATGTTTGAGTTTCTTGACACTCCTGAGGAAGTCAGAGTAAAGGTTCACCTCATTCTTGTTAGAGGGTCCCAGTCGAAGGTGGTGGGACTCAGTGCTTCAAGATAGGAAGCATGAGTAGATGGGATGGAAGGAATTCAAGGATATCTTCAATGAACAATACTATCCTAAGGTCTTGGATTATGATAGATTATATGAGTTTATGGATCTTGTACAAGGGGGTCATTTAGTGATAGAGTATGCCGACCATTTTGATGAGCTAGTCCGATATGAACCTGAAATAGTCTCCAATGAGAAGATGAAGGCTCAGATGTTAGAAAGAGGTTTGCGTATGGAGATCTATTCTTAGATATTCTTATTCAAGATGAAGACCTGTGTTGAGGTAGTTGATCGAGATTATATGGTGGAGATTGACCAAAAGGGAAGTCCTGGTTTCTTTGGGGCAGTGTCAATGTTGGGAAGTGGTAGTTCATCCAAGAAGAAGAGGAAGCAGGAGGAATAGGGGAAGAAAGAAGGTGGCAGTTCAGGCCATCCTTCCAGGCAGTCATCATCTATAGCTTCTCATGTAGGGTCTGTTATGTTCCATCAGTGAGGGAGGACATGACACATCTGACCTACATGTACATCTCCTCCTAGGCCTTATCATCAATGTGGAGTTATGGGGCACTTGTAGCATTTTTATAGGGTGGTGTGCCCATACCAGAGTGGGGAATGTTCTGTGGATTCTAGGGGGTGTTAGTTTAGTTAGATCCATTTGGGACAGTGGGATCTCAGTTTGGTGGTCGTGGCGGCAGGACCAAATCATATTCTGGGTAGAGACAATTTAGGGTAGAGCCAAAGGAAAGCAGTCATTCTTAAGTAGAGACCATACATCTTCATGATATGGATCAGGCACCGGCGGAATAGGATACAGGGCCCTCAATAGTTCAAGGTACCATTCTGATTACATCATATATAGAAGCTATTTTATTTTATACTAGTGCATATGTTTCTTTTATATCTATCCTCCTTGTGAACCTATTGAATTTTCCAACTAAGATGATTTCATTTGCGATGGAGTTGGTGACGCTGTTGGGTAGGAAGTAGTAATGTGAAACGGGCGGGGCGGGGTAGGGCGGGCCAAGCCCGCATAAAAAATGGGTGGATTTATCAAGCCCACCCCTCCCCACAGCGGATGTGGGCAAGCCCGTGGGCAACCCGCATTCAATATTGTTTTTTATAATTTTTTACATTTTAATAGGCTCGTAAAAGACCTCATGAAAAGTGAGTCGAATTATGGTTTGAAATTATATGAGAATGATAATGTAAGCTTGAAAATATATAAAAAAAATGAAAAAATGATTGTAATAACTATTCAAAATTCCACGTCATTATAAAATTGTCCATGATTAGCATAAAAAGTCCAAAGTTTCAAAATCAAAGTTTCAAATAATATAACACTAAACAAAAAATATAGAAGAAGTCGATCTATTTCATATGCTTCTTCAATATTCCATGCACCCTCATCTCCTTTTATGCTTCCTCCAAATCCTCCATCAAAACACAATTAAAAATAGTCTTTTAAACAAATATAAAATAAAAAATATATTAAAAAATAAAAATATTGATGAATTTGATTTTGATAAAAAATCTTATGAAAATATATTAATAAAAGTAAAGTATCTTTATTAATTATTAGGAAGACATACATTTAAGAAATCGAAGGAGTACTTGTGCTTTCCACATATATACTTTCAGAACTAGAATCTTCATCCAAGCCAAATTCCACCTTTTCACCCTCCAATCCTATAAGAAAATCAATGTTAATATAATTATTATATATATAATGTGATAAAACATAATATTGATAAAGTTACCAATAGGTTCGAAACCATGAATCCAACTCCGAGCACATATTAATTCTTGAATGTTTTTTGGTAGAAGACGACTCCTATATTTATTCAACACCCTTCTGCCAATGCTAAAGGCAGACTTTGAGGCCACCGTGGTAATAGGAATGCATAACAAATCACATGCCATGAGTGATAAGATAGGAAATATTTTACTCTCATCCTTCCACCAATAAAGCACATTTAGATTTCTATAAATTGACATATCCACCAATGGCATCTCCAAATAAATATCCAATTGAGATTTTGCATCATTTGGGCCAACAACTTTATTTTTTAGATCAATCCACATCTACAAAAAAATATATAAACAAAAAAAACTAAATAAAATAAAATGAAATGAAATACATAGATAATGATTTAAATAACAAAAAACTAAACTTACATCAATTACATCAGAATTTTCCCTTGTTGAAGAATTAAGAGAAGCAGAAGATGAACCCATTTGATTAGTTCCCATTGGTGGAATAGAAGATAAATCCTTTGCATACTCTCCATAAAGCTGATATAGCTTATTTTTCACCATAAAAATCTTTTCTTGATAATGAAATGAATCAAGACTTTGATAGCTAAATTCCAACATTGTTAACTTGATACGAGGATCAAACACAGCTGCCATTGCAAGTAGAATGCTATAATGACTCCAATATTTATCAAATTTCTTCTTCATATGGCATGACATTATTCTAATGACATCATCATCACTGTTGATATTATGCAACAAAAACCTCTCAATTTTCCAAACTTGACCAAAGTATAAATTTGATGTAGGATATGTGGATCCAGAAATCAAATTTGTCATATCAAAAAAGGGATTCAAACAATTGAAAATCAGTTCACCTCTCTTCCATTATTCTTATAAAGGACAATTCTTATAATTTGGATCATAAATATCCAAATTATTGAAGACATTTTTATACCTCAATGCACTTTCTAACATTGTATAAGTATAATTCCACCTAGTGGGCACATCCAATCTCAAAAGTACACCACTATCAACTAAAACACTTTTTGCACAATCTTGAAAACATATCATTCTACCCTAATAACCTTTAACATAAGAAATGCTTTCTCTAATTTTTTGGCATGCAGAATCAATAAATTTTAGACCTTCTTGAACAATAAGGTTTAAAACATGGTCACAACATTGAACATGAAAAAATTCACCCATGCAAAGCAAATTCTTTTCCAAATTCAATTGATCTTTCAGCTTTTGTTGCATGGTATCATTGGTAGAATCATTGTCAAGGGTGAGAGAATTTTTTTTCTTTTGTATGCCCCAATCAACTAATATTTCTTTTACTTTTTTTTCCAATTCAGCACCAGAATGTGGAGGTCACATGTCAATAAAATAAAGAATTTTTCTTTTTAACTGCCACTCCAAATCAACATAATGAGCAGTCAAACAAAGATACCCCTTACTAGTACAAACCGTCCACAAATTAGAAGTAAGACATATCCTACCACCAATGTTTGACAAAATATCTTTCAATTTTTTTATGTTGATCATATACTTCCATCACATCCGAACTTGAAGTACTTCTAGAAAAAAACTTCACCTCTGGATTCAAATAACTGAAAACTTCTCTAACTCCTTCATATTCAACAAATTTAAATGGAAGGTTATGTCTTATAATGTCCATTGCCATATTTTCTCGAAACATCTTTGAATCAATTTTTTTATTTCGCAACTTTCCTGAATGGTCCAGGATCATTGAAGGAACACTACAATCTTTTAAAACTTTGATTCCATTGCATTTTTCACTATGCCGAGACAAAGTTAATGTTCCATATTTCCTTCCACCTCCTACCAATATTAATCCACATCCTTTACACCTAACTCTCGGTTTTTCATCAATTACACCCATTTGCTCAAAATAACTCCAAACGTAAGATGTGGTCTTTTTTGATCTTTTTGCTGCAACTTGAACATCATCATTTTTATTTTCATCTTTATCCACGTCTTGACTAAATTGGGAAGTGTTATCCACATGATCATGTATCACCGAGTTACTATCATTAATGCCATGATTTTCTTCCAATTCAAGATCATTTTGAGGTTGATACATGTTTAATACAACCTACAATAACAAAATAATATATCTATATTAGACAAATAATTTATATAAGTTTTTTTAATATGATATTGGTGATTAAAAATACACTAAAAATTAAAAGAATTATATGTTTACAATCTTAAATGTTAATCAATAAAAATTAATAATTAATAATTGAAATATAAATACATAAATGATAAAATCTTATAATCTAATGAAATCTTATAAAATTAAAAATTAAGAAATGAATGATTTCATTTTAAATGAAATTATGAAAAAACTCACAATTTTTCAAAAATAAAAAATAATATTAAGAGTTAATAAACTATATAAATAACAAAATAATATATATATATATATATATATTCTAAAAATAATTAGATTTTAAATTAAAAAAATAAAGGTGTGATTTATGTGATATAATATTTATTGATGTTATTATATGTTATTTTTTAAACTTACATTAAATTATTATGAGAAACACAATAAAAATGTGGAAAATATAAAAAATTAAAACTAAAAAATAAAATAATTTTATGAAATAACATAAATAAATAAATAAAACATACCTCCTGTTTGTAACTGCCGGAGGTGGGGGGTTGTGAGCCGGCGAAGGAACCGCCGGAGGTGGGCGGTCGTGCGCGGCGAAGGAGGCGGGGAAGGGGTCGTCGGGGTCGGGCGGGGTGGCGGGGGCCGGGGGTAGTAGCGGTGGAGGCGGGGAAGGGGTTGCAGGGGTTGGGGCGAAGGAGGCTGGGGCCGGGGGTAGCAACGGTGGAGGAGGTCGGGGGTAGCGACGAAGTAGGCTTGGGGGTAGCGGTGGAGAACGCTGGGGCCGGGGGGTAGAAGCGGAGGAGGCCGGGGCTGGGGGGGTAGCAGGGGTTGTGGCGTGGAAGAGGAGCCCGGGGACGGGGGTAACGACGGAGGAGGCCGGGGCTGGGGGGTACCGGGGGTCGCGGCGCGACAGAGGAGGCCGAAGTCGGGGGGTAGCGGCGGAGGAGGCCGGGGCCGGGGGGTACCGGGGGTCGTGGCGCGGCAGAGGAGGCCAGGGATGGGGGTAGTGGCGGAGGAGGCCGTGGCTAGGGGGTAGCGGGGGTCACAGCGTGGCAGAGGAGGCCGGGGTCGGGGGGTAGCGGGGGTTGCGGCGTGGCAGAGGATGCCGGGGCCAGGGGTAGCTAGCGGCGAAGGAGACTGGGGGGTAGCGGGGGTCACGACAGAGGAGGCTGGGGCCGGGGCAGCAGCAGCGGAGGAGTCCGGGGGTTAGCGGCAGAGGAGACGGTGCCGGGGGGTAGCGGCGAGGGAGGCCGGGGCCAGGCGGTAGGTGGCCGGGGCCAGGGGGTAGCGGAGGACTTGACTCCGAGAGTCGATGTGCAGTGAAACTATAGGTGAGTGTGAAGAAGGAGGGGTGGGGGAACAGGCTAATTAAAATAAATATAAATGGATAATAAAAGGAGGCAGGTGCATGCGGCTCAGCTACGTTGGGAAATGAAGGGGGCAAGGGAGGCAGCGGTACATGAGGCATGCAATCAAGCATGGCATTGGGAAATGAAGAGTATAAAAAAAATTACACCATTAACCCGCGGGCCAGCCCGTATCCGTGCGGGTAAACCCGCACGGGTTGGATGTCCGTGCGGGTAAACCCGCACGGGTTGGATGTCCGTGCGGGCTACCCATATAAGCCCGTTTCAAATGTGGGTTATTTTTAATAAACCCTCCCCGCCCCAAACCCGCCCCAAGCCCGCTTAACCCGTGGGCCCGCAGCCCGTTTGCACCGCTAGTAGGAAGAAGGAGTGGGGTCTCAGGTGTCCATCTTGTGTGCTCTCTATGTCAGGGGTTGAGATGGAGTGTGATTTCTTAGTCCTGAACATGGACCTATTTGATGTGATCCTTGGCATGTATTGGGATGGTACATTTTTAGGCACATATCGATTGTTATAGGCGGTGGTTGAGTTTCATGGCACCTGATGGGAATCCTCGAGTATTTCTTAGGGAATGTGATCCTCGGTCAGGTCGTGTGGGACCTCCACTCCCAAAGTTAGGAAATATGATTTTTTAGTTATCTCACTCATGTTGGAGGATGATGGTGGTGCTCCTGAGGGTGAATTACCTCCTGTGGTGGATGAGTTCCTAGAGGTATTTCCAGATGATTTTTTGGGCTTACCCCCAAAGTAGGATGTAAATTTCTCGATTGATTTAGTGTCAAGAACACAACTGATATCTCTTCCCTCATATCATATGGCCCCCACTGAGTTGAGGTAATTAAATATACAGCTAGATGATTTAGAATTCAAAGGGTTCATTCACATGATCTTCTCTCCTTGGGCCGATCCTATTATATTCGTGAAGAAGGATGACAAATACCTTTGGTTGTGAATTGACTACCAGAAGTTAAATAAGGTAAACATTAAGATTAAATAACCTTTTCTCTGGATTGATGGCTTGTTTGAACAACTGAAGGAGGCAAAGTGGTTTTCCAAGATAGAATTTTGTTCAGGTTACCACCAAGTTCGGGTGAGAGAGGTAGATATCTCGAAGATGTATTTCTGAAGTAGGTATGACCACTTTGAGTATTTGGTCATCACTTTCGGGTTAAACAATGCTCTATCAGTTTTTATTGCACTCATGAACAAGGTGTTCCACTATTATCTCGACTCTTTCGTTGTGCTATTTGTGGATGACATCCTAGTTTATTCTTGATCTGAGGAGGAGCATGAGCATCACTTATAGATAGTTTTGGGAACTCTGTAGGATCACTGCCTATATTCTAATCTTGTACAGTTTACCTTCTGAATTAGAGAGTTAAAGTTTTTAGGTTATGTGATTTCAGAGCAGGGGGTTTCGGTGGACCTCGAAAATATTAGTGCAGTTATGTCATGGGAGCAACTAAATAATGTGTTTAAGATCAAGAGTTTTCTTGGCCTATAAGGTTATTATAGACGGTTTGTTTAGGATTTATATTAGCTTTTCTCATCCATGACTGCACTCACTCAGAAAGGGGTGAGGTTTGAGTGGATCCTAGAGTGCTATGAATCCTTTGAGGAGCTGAAGTGGCGGTTGAATACTACACCCATGTTGATCTTTCTAGAGTTTGGGAAGGGATATGTGGTTTATTACGATGGTTCAGGTATGGGCCTCAGGTGTGTGCTAATGCGGGATGATTATGTAATGGCATATGGTTCTCGCCAAATCTGACCACATGAAAAGAATTACCCGACCCATAACTTGGAATTGGAAATGGTTATGCATGCCCTGAAGACTTGTCACCATTATCTTTTTGGGAAGAAATTTTTGGTATACTCTGACCATAAAATTTTAGCCTACATTTTCTCCCAGAAAGACTTGAACTTGAGGCAGCGTCATTGGATCGAGTATTTGTAGGGATTTGACTTTGATATTATATATACCCTAGGCAAGGGTAATGTGGTGGATGAAGTCTTGAGAAGAAAAGTTCCAATAAAGGATTTGAGGAAGTTTGGGGATGAGTGGAATCTGATGAGGCTCTTTTCCCAGATGCATTTGGTGACCAAGGAGCACAGTGGGGGTGCGTTCTTAGAGAGCGTTCAGTTGAATCCTTCCCTTATGGAGTTGATTTAGTGGGAAAAGACCTGTGACTAGATGAATCTATGGTCTTTGTAGTTTCTTCATGGTGGGGAGACATATTATGATTGGTCTTTGTATCTCAAGGGATTCTTGTGGTTTAAGGGTTGTTCAGTGGTGCTGTTTTCCTTGAGGAAGGTGGTGATGCAAGTTTTCCACCAATATCAGTGGGTCGTTCATCCCAGGGTGACCAAGATGTATTATGATGTTTGTTGGTAGTTTTGGTGGCTATACATGAGGTGGTACACAACTGATTTCATATCAAGGTGTTATACATGTTAGCAGGTAAAATCAGAGCATCAAAGACCCTCAGGTTTTCTTCAGCCGTTACCCAATCCTACTTGGAAGTGGGGTAAGGTCACCATGTATTTTATTGATGGATTACCTCATAATCCTCGGGGAAGGAACTCCATTTGGGTGGTGATTGATTGTCTGACCAAATCACCCCACTTTATTTCGATTAGAGATACAACTTAAGTGGATGAGCTGGGCTGATTGTTTATTTAGGAGGTGGTAAAGCTTCATGGGGTGTCATCAACTGTTATTTCAGATAGAGACCCTTGTTTTTCCTATCTATTTTGGGCAGGACTTTAGAAGGAATTGGGGTCACATATTAAGATGAGTACGACATACCATCCTCAAATAGATGGTCAGACAGAGCCGGAAAATCATATTTTGAAGGATATGCTTCGTGCATGTGTTTTGGATTTCAGAGGATCATGGGATAACTATATGGGATTGATTGATTTTTTTATAATTAAATTTACTAATACTCTATTCAAATGGATATTTTCTAGGCACTCTATGGTTGTCCGTTTCAGTCTTCTTTATGTTGGGCTGAGGTAGGCGATACCTCACTTTTGGGACTGAGCCTTGTGTAGGAGACATCTGAGAAAGTCAATTTGATCAGTCAACAGTTATTTATAGCTCAAAGTCACCA
Source organism: Viscum album (assembly GCA_963277665.1). Classification (NCBI taxonomy): domain Eukaryota; kingdom Viridiplantae; phylum Streptophyta; class Magnoliopsida; order Santalales; family Viscaceae; genus Viscum; species Viscum album. The sequence goes on along the minus strand of OY728157.1, from coordinate 2,054,479,710 downwards.
AAAATCTCATGACAATCAATGTCATAGAGATCTTGAGTTTTATATGGGTGATTATGTGTTCTTGAAGTTGGCCCCTTTCTTGGGCCATCGATGTTTGGGGAAGCAGGGAAAGCTTGCGCCGAGGTATGTCAGGCCTATTGAAATCACCAAGTGGATTGGCAAGGTGAAATACATGTTAGATTTTACTTCTCAGTTGACATCAATTCACAAGGTATTTCATGTCTCCCAAATGAATAAATATAACCTGAACCCCTCTCATGTGCTAAATTGGGAGGAGTTGGAGATAGAGCCCGATTTGTCAGTGTTTGAACGGTCAATGTGGATAATAGATTCCCAAGAGAATGTGCTTCGTGGGAAGTATAATTCATTGGTATGTGTCCTTTGGTAGCATGAGAATTATGTGAATGAGACATGGGAGTGGAAATCATGGGTTTATAAAGAGTATCCATTCTTGTTTTATGATCAAGATTTAGGTTGAATTTATGGGGCATAAAGTTTTCATGGTGGGGAGAATTGTCACATACGTGTTTTTCTTTTTAGGTATTTTTCCTTTTTATTTTTGGACTATCCTTTTTTCATAGGTTCCCCTATGAATTTTGGAGAAAATGGAGGTTTTTATGTGTGAAAACCCAGGTGCACAGTTAGTGAAAACTGTGTGGTAGAAGGCAGAGCCTACTGCACGACTGCCGCACGACCGTGCACCTCGGCCCAAGTAACCATGCGCTCTGGACAGAGTGTTCACATTGTTGCTGCACAATCTATTAAACCGTGTGGACTAACCGTGAGTGCTGTCCATCTCATAAAAAAAATGGGTATTTATGATTTTTCCCTTCCGAAATTAAATCCAATCTGCCCCTCTTCTCCCCCACTCGATATTTTCAGCCATAGGAGGTCTCCAAACTCCCTCAAGCTCCCTTGGAACCCATTATTAAAGGGGTTTTGGTGGGAGAAACTTCAAGAATAATCAAGTAAGTGGATTCCTCCCTTGTTTCTTCCCTCTTCCTTGGAGTTATATTTTTCTAGCAGCTAGGGTTTTGTCCCTAGGGTTCAATCTTGGATTTTTAGGTTCGATCTCTTGGATTAGGGTTTGTTCTTGCTTGCTTGTGGTGTGGTTGAGGCACAGTTGAAGATTCACACTAATTTTGGGGGGTTTTGAAACAAAAGGTAGTTGGTTTCATGTATCAACAATATTTAGTGAATTATTTTTATTACTTAACTAATTTAATATTTTCTTTGATTAATATTTTTGGTGTGAAATTAGTTTTTGAAAGAGTTTAATATTCATTTGATTTTTAAGTGGCATGCTTATATGAAATGGGGAGTGTTTTTGGTGTAAATACATATTGTGTCACTTGGTAGTGTTTTCTAAATTATGCAATTATTTTATTAAATTATGAAAGGGTTGTGAATTATGTTTTGGTGTGGTGTTGGTGTGTGTTTGATCTTAAAAGATGATTTAAATGGTTTTTTGTGTGTAAATCCATGTGATACCTCTTGGAACTATTTTATAAACTTTTTAATGGTTGATAAAATTATATGGAAAGTGTGAAACATATTTGCAAACTATTTTGGTGTGAGTATGATTTCAAAATGAAACTTGGATGTGCAAGTGGTGTTATGTGACATGTGGAACTTGATTGAGCACAAAAGGGAAGCTCGAGTATCTAGGTGGGCATACTAGGATGAGTATGCTAGTGATTTGGAAGTGGTTGTAGCCCGATTTTACTTAGCAGGATTGACGATGACAATACTAACTAAATAATTATGATTTATTGGAGAACCCTATATTATGGGTGTATTCCCTACCAGTGGATCATGCATGAGAACATAGTTGGTTGTGGTTTATATGCCACATTTTACCGAGATATGATGTACCTAGTGTCCCATTGCTAGCTAGTGCCTATGGGTGTTTTCTATGACTAGTGATTATTGGTTATATCACACTTACCATCGACATATAATCCGTTTGGTTGGTAATTTCATCATCATGTGTTCTTTCTTTAAATTTGTTTCTTATTTAAAGTTTCTTTCTTAATTTTTTTTTCATTCAAAGTTGATTTTCTTAAAATTGTTACCAAAATTTCCTTTTTATAAAAACTACAAGCTATTTTTCTTATAATTTTTATAGCATGGAATCTTTTCTCGAGTGGAATTCTACTGGGCTTAGGCTCACACCATACTTACGCATTTGGGTGTAAGTACACTTGATAATTTTTGACATAGGTAAGGGCAAGGCTTTTGGTGACAGCGGTTCAAGTTGTTAGATGTTTTCTTAGTGCGGTGTTATGGAGGTGGCTTGAGGGTGATGCCCCCTTACCATGTGGTGGTTTTTAAGATAAAATTTCTACTCATTTTTTTGTAAAATTTTGGGTTTTGTTTTAAATTATGTATCTTAATTATGAAAAATTGTTTAAGGCTTGTTTGGTTGAATTTTCAGATTTGGTTTATTAATTTTTTCTGGTTTTTTTATGCTTATAAATTCGAGTAAATATTTCCCAAGCTTCATTTATGATACCCGAGTACTTGTGCTAGCCCATGGGGATCAGGAACGACCTTCAGGCCATGCCACAGACCGGGTAGGGCGCCAGTTTGGATGACGAACCTACTTGGTTTGTGACAGGAAGACTCACTTGATATCCCTTCGGAAAATCTAGTATCGCTTTTGTTAAGTGAAATCAAGAAAGATCAAAATTGTCTCAAGACCACCTACAAGTTTAAAAGTCTTATCGAAATAAATTCCTTCCACATGTGGGTTTCATTTCACACATGTTTTTTTTTGTTTTTTTATCACATCTCATTTATTATTTAATTTATTATAAAATACCAACATGGTTTCAATAAAATTTTTGTTAGTTAGAATGGGTATAAGATCCCAAGTATCAATATTCTCAATTTGATCCAACTCTAAATTTATTATATTGATCCACTATTAACATTCTAATGATTATTTCACATCTCTAATAAAATCTAAGAAAATAATGATCCATGTGTTGTTATCCTCAATGTTATCATAGTATATATTGGTTATCCTTGATATCTAATAATATTATAAAACTCTTACTGATTTCCCATTCTTATATATGTATATCAAGGTTGTTATTTATCAATGGAACAAATAATTAATCATATTTAAGACATGCTTCATCTGAATTCCAATTATTTTTTATAATCTTCATCCTTATCCTAAGAAAATATACTTCACCATATTCACATTTGTAAATTTCAACTTATAGTTTGTCATCATTCCTTAAATATTCAAGAAATTTCACATAATATATATTCATAGTCCTCTTTTTTTCATTATTGTAGAAATGAGACCCTCTTATATTGATAAGATAACCATGGAAGATGAATTTTACTCCTCATTTCTCAAACTTCCCCAAGTTTTCACGCATCACCATTATAATACATGAACTTCCAAATACTCTTAAATATTTAAATATTGGGGCATTATTATTACACATATATTATGGGGAATTTTTTTAATTATGTTCGTATAATAAATTATTTTTGAATATGAGCTACCATTTTAATTTCTTCCCACCAAAAAAATCAAGAAGCATTATACTCTACCAATATGGTTTAATCCATTTATACTAAGTGCCTATTATTTCATTAAATAAAACCATTTTTTGTGGGGGTAATTGATGTACTAAATTCATGACAAATAATATTATTTCCAAGAAATTCTTATAACTTAATAGTTTTTTTCATCATAGTCATCCATCTATATATTATTTAAGGATAAATCATACTATTTTTATGATCTTATTTTAAAAATACTAAACATCATCAAGGTATCCATATTATATGTTATAAACATAACACATGTTATATGTGTGATGTTATCAATAAATTAAATTAAATACTTATATCCATTAGTTTATTTATTCCTTATAGGACAAAAAACATATAAATGAGCGAGTTCTATTTGGTGAGGTGTTTGAATATATACTCTATTGTGTAATGAGTTAACAATCACACCCTTTTGAAATGTATATAATAACATACAATATAAAATCACCCAAATTCAAGTACATTTATCCATTATTATTTATCATTCTTTGTTTGGGTCTTATTCTAAGTTATTTTTAGATAATTTTTGAGATTTTTTGATTTTTTTGGGGTTGTGAATGGTTGGCACATTGTTAGGGAAATCATGTTTATAATTATAAGAAACCATGTGATATTTATAGATGTTATTGAGGTGGTATAGGGTTACCACATAGTTATTCCAAACTGTACGGGACCCCCCTTAAACTATATGACTTTAGATAGTGGGGATTTTCATCGTTGGTTCATGGTTTCTCAAACAATGTGGCCAAACCATGAAACTATTCAAGAAGCCCATTGAGGGTGAATGGTTAGACACATAAATAGTATTAACCATGCATCCTAACCCAAGAAACCATGTGAATGAGATTTTAACCCCCTAAATATTTTATTTAAAATCCCCAAACCCCTATTTTTAACTCTAAACAAATCCCTTTCAACCCTAAGTCGGTCCTTTAGTTTGGGGGGAACTCAAGTGAGGATTTTTGGATCCTACAACCTCTTTCTTATCAGATATAAGTTCCATTTATTTGATCAATATCCCTCTAGTAAGTGTAGACCATTTAATTTGGAATCTTACTTCATTATTCTCATATCTATATCTTTTATATTGATTAATACTCATGTTTTGATGGATCTTGACATTGATTTGTTGAATTTTAATTCTAGGGATTCCTCTTTCTTCTTCCCCGTATTTTTCTTTTCTTTATAAGTTTCCATTTTAGGTGATTGATTGATTGACTATGTGATTATGGTAGGAGGTTATGTAAGGACTTTACCTACAATTTAAACCCTGATTTCATTCTTGAATTGAAATTTATTTTCAATTAGTTTTCAAAAATTGAAATAATTTGACACTTGATTTCAAAAAGTCTTGGATTTGTGAAATATTTTTTTTCAAAGGTTTCCATAAATTGGGAGAATTTGATAAAATATGGATTGAAATGAAATTATATGGATTAAATTATTTGAGGATGATTATTAAGAAAAATTACTTTAAATGAAAGATGATTTGAAAGGCATGAACATGATGAAAACCTATGATTTTTTTTGAAATTAAAATGGAATGTTGAAACTAGAACTTGGTAATTTGAACTATGAATGATGATTTGAATTGAAGTGATTTCCTTTTATTAATTGATTGATTTATAGAACATGTGATCTTGGGTATTTAGTTGGTGATTAAGACAATCAATCAAGGAATACGTCTCCCTACTAATGGATTTATGATTATAACTCTTTCAAAACCATGTTCAACATGATTTTACCCAATAGGATGTTGATTGATTGTAACACCCCAAGCTTCTATGGTACGTTTCCCTTCGAATAATGCGATAGCGTGTGTTGTACGCAACCTCGAGTTCTAACACACACCACAACTAATTAAACTAGCCGTTGTGAATAGTAATACCTACTTTTTGAAATCATATATATTCTATATTTCAAAATGGACTTCATTTTTGGATTCGGAATATCAAAATTATCCTAGGGTGAAATTTTGGTACATTTCGGATAACTTTCATATTTTGATGAATAGTGAAAATTACTAAATTTTAATTAAAAACAACTTTTTTAATCAAAATAATTAATAGTGATAAATTGTGAATTTGAGTGGTTTTAAAGTATATTTAGAATATATTTTTACCATTTAATATAATCTTTTTCATTGGAAATAATTTTACAATTAAACCGAACATAAACAAGTGTCAATCTTTTGATAGTTATTATCTCTTAAAAACACGCTTTTTGTTTTGACAGCGGGAATTAATTTTAAATTAATTTCTGCCACTTCTGTGTTTTGAATTTAGGAAAATGGATTCCATATTTGGAATCAGGATGTTTAAATTGTGTAAATAGGTAACTTTTATTTTTAGACATTTTGAATAGTTACTGTGGTAAATATTTTATTTACCATGGTTAAAGGGTAAATCCGGTAAATAAGGGTTAAAAAATAATATTATAATAATACAAAATTACCCTAAAACGTGTCCTAACATTATTGGTGGACACATACCCGACCATGGGCATCCTTGGGTCAATTTGGGGACCCCTTGGAGCCACTTGTATGTGGTAGGGACACATTATATTAATAAAGTTAAAATAAAAACAAAAATGGCATAAGCTTACATCTTTTAGAAGCACAATTTTTACATAGGGTTATACATGTTGGATTTTCGATTATAAATATTCATTAGAAAGATAAAAATATTTCCTACATAATGATATTTTATTTATAATTTTTAGACATTTAATAATTTATTTAATTTATGACACAATGATGATGAAGTAATTACTATAATAGTGAAAAATTAAAATAATTGATATTATAAATGCCCAAATAAATATAATATAAAACTTTTAATGAATTAAACTAATTTTCTAGGATAATATGATATATTAGGATTGATTTAATTGACTTTGTTCGAAGTAATAAATCTGTTATGAGTTTCACAAAAATCAACTAATGAATAGTGTCAAAATTGACATAAAAGAATTCTTAAAACAAATATTATATTATTAATTGATATTAAATTCCTAAAAATCTAAGGTTCGTCCAAGAGACTTATATTATGATAGGTTAATCATTAATGGACCACTTGGGGGTCGCTTGGATGTATATAGTAAGTTTATTAACCATATTATATAAAAATACAAAGAGACATTGTAAAAGTGAAACTAATTAACTTAGAGTTAATACTTAAAGATAAGGTTAATATAAGTACCCAAACCTGTCTAAATTCTATTGGTTGAGTGGTTTTCGACTTATCCCCACCTCATCATTTTAATAGTCAACTTTGGAGCCTTTAGAAACCGAATATGAATTTATTATAAATTAATATTTCTAGCTTTTCCAAAGGTGCCCCTCACCCCTCTTATAAAAGGGCACTCCTCCTTCTCTTTTCCTCAAACCTCTCAAGCCACTTGGCTTGTCCAAACTCTGCCCAACTAAGCTCCCCACATCCCTATCCTCCTCCTTGAAGCTTCCCCTTAGGCAGAAAGCATTTCAAGAAGTCCTTTGGTTCCAACCAAAGTGAGTTACCTAAATTAAAGGTAACAATTTCTCTTAAAGTATCTTCATTTATTTTGCTTCTCCAACCCCCCAAAATCTTTTTATTTCCTTTCTTTTGTAACAACACCAGTATCCTAAATATACTAGGATGTTGTTATAAGAAGGATTCAAACTACACATACACACAACTCCATCTAATGGATGATGAACATAATGTTTCTGTGGATGGCAAACTAACGCCTCACGAAACGATGATTGTTCAAATACATCTTACCACCTCTCATGGTGGCCATTATGATGGCACTGTAATTAAATATGATATTAATGAAATATATTTTATATATAAGCTTCTGTAATTCCATTTTATTTCATACCATTATTCGTTTCATGTTGTATATACATACGATAATTTCATTTGAGGAAGTGCGGACTACCGCCCCCTTAAAATGATATGACTCGTTCATACCACACATGGAACGTATAAAGGATGGTGTTAATGAACTTAAGTAACATATATAAAATACTATACTGGAATAGTAATATACCTATGTATCATTTGGATTAGATTCTTTTAAAATAAAAATTAATTAAATGGAAGTAGCGTTCGTGCGCACGTACGGACTACCGTCTCCACGAACGCGATAAGATTCATTCTCCATCATATCCATTCAAGTCTTATTCTCATTTTGGGGTTAAAAATAATGTTAATATCATTCTGATTATGAATAAGATATAATCTATCCATTACAAACATGTCTTACGTAACAAAACATACAAAAGAAAACAAGAAAGTTCACACCCGAAACAACGATAATACTAAGATATTATTATCAAATCAATATTAAAAGATCATATATGATATCATATTGATGTATATGATTATTGTATAATTTAATAACAATGTTTTAATTATTATACAGGAGGTTAACATACCATCGACTAAGAGAAAGTTCAAGTTAAGGGTTATTTCACAATCTCTTCATTATCCGAGGTTGTATTATACGTAATAATCTACTGGGATCTCTTTATCATCCACATCCATGTTTCTTCGAAATGTATTTCAAAACATTTTTACTATTTACAAGAATATGGGTTAAAGTCATTTATACCCTTGTTTGACTTTTTATAAGAGGTTTATAAAGGAATCTTTCCGTCGTTTTCAAAACAAGGTCCTTTTTTAACCTTTTCGACAGAATTGAGGTAAGAATGTTTTTTTTAACTTATACGGCGGGTACGGTTATTTTCCGCCGTTATAAAATCGTCGAAGCTTCCCATACAAGCTTATAAGAATATTTTCAAAGAAAATGTTTTATTTTATATGGATCTTAAATGATTTCAAAATAAAAGGAGATATTTCTTTAAAAAGAATTTTGATTTCATCTATGTCAACATCCTTTGATGGATTTTAAGATTATTTGAAGTTGATTTATTATGATACAAAACTTCTATATTGTATTGAAGGTTTTGTGATATGTTTGACTGTGGATGTGCTATTTTTATACCATTCATAGTTTATTGTGAAAGTATTGACATTTCGTATGCTAGTTTTAATACGAATGTTTATGTTATGTTTAAACCTTTTCATATGGGAATGCATTGGACTTAATAAGTGACGGGTGGAGCCCGCTATAGCTCCTCGATGCATCGGTAGGTCTCATGAGACAAACTAGTGTCTTGGCACAAGGCCTTGACAAAATCTTATTTGTAGTCTTGGCACGAGGCCTTGGCTATGTGGTTATGATAGTCTGGCATTATGCATTCCAACATTATGAAAGTGGTTATTGATTTTTGCATGTGATTATTCGATTAGTAGAATATCCATGTGAATAAGTAAATGGCATTATTTCATTTTACTTTTGCCATACCATGTTGAAGTTCAATTTTAAAAGGCTTTTGTTTTTGTAATGCATTGCCTTAAATGTTTATTCTTATTTATGAAAGTTTCCGCTATATTGTTATCCTTACTGGGCATTTGAGCTCACCCCTTTTCTATGTTTTATTTTTCCCCAGGATGTGAAGAAGTAAATTATGAATGACCTGCAGGGATATTATGAGGGGATAGTAGTGTGGTTTATGGAGACATTATGTTGTTGTAGTAGTTTTTCATTTTATGATGTAATGTAAAACTTATGAATATATCTAGTGTTTCCAAGGCTAATAAACCAATCGGTCTTTCGAGTTTTGATCTTTCTTGTGATCATGCCAATGTTATGTAATAATGCACCGACTCTGGGTAACTGGGGTCGGGGCGTTACATTGATTCTATCCGGATTTCCTAATCCTTTGGTACATGTTCACACACTATGATCCATGATAATTATTTGAGTAGTGTGAGGATCCTATAGCTAGGAACTAACAAACCTTAGGGATTATGACCATGGTGCTTGTTTGATTTGACGATTACATGCCAATGATGTTAGAATTATTTTATTCATGACCATATTTTTGATAAAATATGTTCATTTGAGACATGTTTTGTTATAATTTCCATCTTGTGGATTTTAATAAATGATTTGATTTAAAATTAGGATTTTTTCCATGACTTGTTTTAATTAAAATTGTATAATAAATGGATTATTTTTTATGTAATTTCTTGTGGAAAATTTCGTGTAATCCCATTATATTTTTTTTTCTCACATAATACATTTTCCTTCAGGAGTTTATAGATTTTATGATGCCCAGTATTGGAAAATATAAATCACCACTTATAGGTGGTGGGTGTTCTTGACACATGGTAATTTGGGTAGTGATGGTCACTAATGAAGATTAGATCTACTCGTTGCATGGATATTCCATATAAAGACCCAAACTTCTCATAGATAAATATTACATATTAATAGAAGAGTATTCATTAAATAAAAAAATAGTCCATGCCAGAATTATTTAGGCCTTGTGCCTTTAGAAACTTGAACACATAAACAAATAGTCTATAAGGAATCTTGGCCATCTCCCTCTATGTTACCTATAGTTATATCCCTTCTTAGATGTATCATACACAATACCTTTCATCACATCCTGCAGAATGGAAACATAAGAATATGTGAGTCCAGATGCTCAATAATGGTAAATAAGGGAGATACAAATATATCATGAGCATAAGGGTATGAGAACATGAGAATAAAATTTTAAAATCATACCTGACATATCAAATATTATAAATTTGATTCATTGAATAAATCAGGGCGGTTCATAAGATATGAATTGTAATGGAGTCAATGAACATGAATCCTAAGATAATAACACTGGCATAAGACATAGATTTGTGGAATACAAATAAGAATATAAAATAATTTCATTAGTAGTTCCATAATCATTATGAAGACAATCATAGTATAATGGTTTTACTCCCCAAAACATTATAGAAGTCAAGGTTCACTCCCAATGATATCATAATGGAATGAGTCCCTTACTAAACCTGATTCAATCACCATTCCATTCCTGTTTATCTCGTGAGATATAAGTCTTCACCCAATGAATTTGAGAGAGATATTGGTCCCACAAATCTTGGATATAATATAACCACCACCCTTGGTTCTAACATAAACACAATCCTTTACTATACATAAGCATGTTCACAAAACAAAAATAATACATATGTGTGCCACACGATAATAAAATATTCAACATATCAGAACCCATGAATAGAAATGGGTTTCATAAATAGTTATTCATATTATAAAATGTGTAAAATATATAGGTATCACAATCATTTCATCATTTCATTAAATCATAACCCATGGAAAAAGAAGTAGGTTTCATAAGCATTTTATCACGGTTTAACCTGTGGAAGAGAAATGGGTTTTATAAAAATATTACAATCCTAAAAATAAACCGTACAAAGAAAGAATAAGAAACTTATAATTGGATCATAACCATATTAATGTATAAGTAACAATAAAGTATGTCATCTTATATGAAAAATAATTTTGAAATAGAAATCACTTGGAATATTTCTTAAAGAAAATATAACTATCTTTGGAAATCACTTTTTTTGAAATTGAAAATTTATAAAACATTATGGAGATCCTTTTATTTTAAAATAACCATGAAAAATTATAAATAATTTTTCAAATAAAATAATGTTCACAATGTTAGGAAATTCCATTTATGTCATACGTGTTAAAATAAGGTTTCCTTTCGCAATTTTAGTAAAGAAAAATGTGATTATTTGGAAAAAAACACGAACATTATTTTATTTTATTTTTATAAAAAGTAAAAAATGACTAAGAATACCTTTTAGAAATAATTTGGATAATGTGAATTTTTTTAAAATATTTTGTTAAAACATTATTTTGAAAAATGGTTTTTTTATCGAGGACAAATATATAGATGATTTTTCTTAAAAGCATCATTTTGAACACTTGAGTACATAAAGAGGGGAACATGAAGGGAAAACATGTATTATATTAAAATAACTATAGGAGAATAAAATACATGATTTTATGAAGATATATATCATAATATATCATCATTAGAAATATAATCATAAGCAATCCTGATAAACAATGAGACTATAACATAAAACCCTTACTACTTTGGTAAGAGAAAATCATAAGCCCCATAAAAAAATAATGTTAAATGAAACTTACTATATCATTAGAATAAATAAATTCATGATATTACATGTCAAATTTTATGTATATGTGACACAAAAAAGTAGATAGGTGTGTAATATAACATATCCTCAAAGAAGGAAAACTGAGTCAAAAATCCCTTATATAATATCTTGAATTCCTTCCTTCACATTCAAACCTCATGCATAATAAATATAAGTTTAATATAAATATATTATAAAACAATATATTTATATATATAATACCACATATAATTTATTTATGACCTTTTATTACTTACTGATTAACAATTCCATGATGAAGTCACATTTCGGGCAATAACAACTTTGTTTTTCATTTAAGTTTTGATTTTTTATTTTTCATCCTCTTAAATTGATAATGTTTCCATAATACATATAAATTTAACTATGATATAAATATAATATATATTTATTTAGAGTAATCTATATAATTTTGATATTAAAAATGAAATACACTATTCATGGAGACAGTAGGTCATAGCCGTGCATGAATGTTGTTACCATTTTCTCAACGGATTGAAAGAAAGAAAGGAAAATAATATATTATAATTACAAAATAATTTTATTTAACATATATAATATATTTACATTACAACCATATTTATTATCTTCCATGTGAAGTGTGAACAAATCACATCGCTTCACGACGTGGTAGTCCTCCGTACACACGAGCAACGTTATCAAATTCCCAAAGAATGGAATGTAAGATGTTATATGTGATATAATAATTCCATAAAAATAATAATATCATAAATATAATATATAAACATTTAATACACCATTATATCAATCTGTGAGAGGAGGTGATGGAAAACAAAGAACACCGGTTCGAGAGACGGTAGTCCATCGTACACATGAATGATGATTTCGTATCCAATTTGATGGAAGTGGGGATGGTTTTATGTCATTAAAATAAAATAAAAACACCTAATTATATTTAATATACTTATGATATTATATCATCATGGTTTAATAAGAATTTAAGGGGTGGAAGATAAAATAAAATAAAAATGCTCATTGAAGAACATTACCTCTTTTTTGAGTAATCTGCTTAGGATTGCACCAAAAGACATACTAGGATGGATATATGGAGAAAATAATTCACCTAGTATGATATTATTTACGTGATGAAGTTATTGGTAGTAATAATTTCTGAAAAATGGTTTTTTAAGCGTAAAAAGTGGAGAATAAGGGGTGGTCTTTTACAAGTGATGTGAGTGACACACTTGTAATTTCTAGAAATAAAAAGATGTATCCACATTTTTCACATGAAAAAAGGAGAAAAAAGGGAACCTTATAGATACTAAGACATTATAAGTTAAAAATATGTCCATAAAATGTATTTTTTATATGTTTTGGGTCATTTTTAAATGATATTTTCTTAGTTTAACCCTCTGGTAAACACATATTTACCTTAATTGTGAAAAATAATTTTTTGTGTTTTTACTATTCATTATGATAAAAAATTAAGTTAAAATTATTATAAAATATAATTTATTCTAAGTCAAAATATTCAATCCATTTTTCCAAATTCTATTCATAAAAGTGACAAAATTTAATTTAGAATTAAACCTGTAGATGCGATGAGAATGTAGTTTTCCAAAGAGAAAATGTCCAAAAGTCTAAAACGTTTTTATATCAAAATTAAATTTGAAAATGATTCCAATGACATAAATTGAATTAATTTATATATAATTTTACTAATTTTACTTTTAAACCCATTTAAAACAAAAATTAACCTTATAATTTTTTTAAAAGAAAGACAGGTTTTAATAAAAACCATTATTTTTTTACTATTCATCGAAAAATTAATCTTTTCATAAAAATATTAAAATTAAAACTAATATAATTTTGACGTGATAATTTAAAAAATTATATTTATTTTATAAAATTAAATTTCTAAAATTTTAACCAATTAATTTTATTATAGTACAAAAATAACATTTTTTAAGAAGATAGTATTTTCAAAACATATAAAGGCTTTACAAAAATTTAAGTGCATTTTTATCAACACATTTTAATTATAAAAAACTATTATACTTTTTAATTAAAATGGGATTATTCCTATTCATTATTTCGTGTTTAATAGACAGGTAATAACAGTTGTGTTTAAATAATAATATTAATAGTTTCTCATGGTTCTTTAAAACTAGGTGTTGCGTTTAATGCAAGATATCGAAGAAATTTAATCTATCTTAAAAAAAACATAAAAAATATGGGTATTAAATTATATACCCCTTAAAATTAATTTTACCCTCTAAATTATATCACTCTACTACAAATAAATGAGGATAAATCTGCCTCATTATATCCTCAAGTTCCCACATAGCTATCTTAAATTGGTGGTTTTGCTACAAAACTTTGACCATGTGAGTGGTATTATTTCATAAAACTTTATCTTTATGATCCAAAATCTTCACTATTTTTTTCTCATAAGAAATATATTTCTTTAGTGGTATGACCTCTTATTTCAATACTTATAAAGGATCAGTTATATACAACCTCATAAGAGATTATGGACTTAAGTGAGGTTTGGTGGAAGCACCATGAAATAAGATAAGATCCTGATAAAATAAAGAATTTCAATGTGTATTATATACCTAGGGATTAGTTTCCCTTTTATCCATATTCTCATAAGCTTCCTCCATTAGAAATTATTATAAACACCTTTTCACCAACTTCAAATTCTAGATCACGTCGATGATTATCATCATATATTTTATGTTGAATTTGTGCCACTCTTTTGTGTTGTAGAATGGATCTAACCTTATATTTTATTTATTCAGATATATTAGGTCCCAATTAATTTCATTATGCATCATCATTCCAACACATTGTATCTCTATATTTCTTTCCATAGAGTGATTTATATAGAGCCATTTGAATTCTTGAGTGAAATATATTGTTGTAAAAAACTAATATACTAGAAGGTGTTGATCCCAAAAACCTTTAAAATCCAAATAATAAGATCTCAATAAATCCTGTAGGGTTCTAATTTTTCTCTCAGACTGACCATCTATATAAGGATAATACAAAGTGTTGAAACTTAACTCCTTATCAATATCTTGCTGAAGACTTCTCTAGAACATTGAGGTAAACCTTGGATCATGATTAGGAACAACTGAATATGGTACTCCATGAAACATTAACAATTACATAATGTATATCTTGGAATGATAATCTAGATATAAATCATCTCTGATAGTGATTAATTGTGATGTATTTATAAGGCGATCAACTACAACCCATATATCATTATTTCCTTTAGTCATTTTGGGGAGTCCAATGAAAAAATTCATGGTAATGATTTCCCATTTCCATTATGGCGTTGGTTATGGATATAACATCCCCTTATAATTTTTTCTCTCAAACTTAACATTCTGAGATACCATGAACCGATATACAAACTTTACTATATCTCTCTTCATGCTATACAACCTAAATTACTCTTTCAAATCTCTATACATCTTCATACATAGAGGATGAATATAGAGTGAAGAACTATGAGATTCCTCTAATAACTCCTTATTCAAATATTGTATGTATGTAAAACATACACGGTTCCTAAAACCTATCATTCCATCATGATCAAGGATAAACTTAGGAACATTTCAAACCTTCTTTGGTAGCTCTACATATTCCCTTTTCACCTCTTTAATAATAACAATGATAGATAGATGAACATTCAATTGATAAAGATGATATTTCCCACTATTTTTTAAAGATTTTTATATCCATACTTTGAAAGTAAAAAAATATTGGATATTTTTTTATCCTAATCATGGATAATCTAGCACGATCCTTTTGACTAAAAGCATCATCCACATTATTTTCATTCCCAGTGTTGTAATGTATTGAGTAATCATAATGATTAATCAGATCTAACAAACTTCTATAGAGCATATTCAACCACTTCCATGTGAATATATTCATTAGGAATTTGTGATCGATACATATATATATATATCCCACTTTTCCTCATAAATATAATGCCTCCATATCTTTAATGAAAAAAACACCATAGCTAACTCCAAATCATGAGTTTGATAATTTTTCTCATGAACCATCAATTATTGTGAGGTATAATATTAACCATGTAATTATTCAAAAGAACACATCCCAACCCCTTTTTCAATTAATAACTATAGATTATAGTCTATTCTCTACTATAGGGTAATGAAAGAATAAGTATACTGACTAGTCTTCTCACATTCATATGTGCAGAGGAGCTTGGATCCCTCCTTAATTAACTTGGCGAGTGAAGTAGACATTCATGAGAAATTATATACAAACCTTTAATAATATCTAGATAAATGAAGAAAAATATGGATCTTAGTCACATTTTTTTTCTGGGCCATCATTCAATAGCCTTCGTCTTTGATGGGTCTATAGATATACCCTATCTTGAGATTACATGAACCAAAAAATGAATCCTTTTGCAGCCAAAAGTCAAATTTTTTAAATTATTCTTATAATTTATTATTAATTTGGGTTTTTAGGACAATTCTCAAGTTATCTTTATTATCATAATTTCTCTTTTAATAAATAATATTATCATCTATAAAGACTACCACAAACTGATCAAGGTAATATATAAAGACTATATTCATTAAATCTATGAAGATAACAGGGGAATTTGTAAGACCAAATGAAATAACTATATAGTCACAATTTCCATACCTTACATGGAATGATTTATTGGGTATATCCCCCTTCTTGACCCTTAATTATTGATATCCAGAACAAAGGATAATCTTAGAAAAATAGTGAGATCTGTGAAGTTGATCAAATAGGTCATCAATATGGGGTATATGATACTTGTTATTTATTATGATATTGTTCATATCCCGATAATAAATGTAGAGTCTCATCGATACATCTTTATTTTAAAAAAAGGAATAGGTAAATCTTAGTGTGACACACATGGATAAATGAGCCCTTTTTAATGGTTCAATTAGAGTTTCTTCTTCAATTCCTACAACTCAATTGTGGCCATTCTTTAAGGATTATTTGAAATTATTGTGGAACCAGGTATGAGTTCTATTGAAAACATAACTTCAATATTTGGTGGAAAACTAGGAAACTCTTCTATAAATACATCAACAAAATCCTACATAATAGGTGTATCATCAATGCTGAGCTTCTCCCTAAACATATGAGATAAACATCCCTTCTGAATGTGAATCAAGAACTATATAATGGATGTGATCAACATCACGAGTTTTTACTTATCCTCACATTGATAGATTATCATAGGTTGGTTATAAATACCATACATGACTTAAATTCCTTATAAATTGATGTGGTATTTATATAGAGAAATACCATCCATGCTTAAGATAACATCAAATTCAACTATAGGAAAAATGTTAAGATTTGAAGGAAGCATAGTCCCAAAAAGGTCAACCAAAGAGAAATCATATACTTTAGATGAAACCATCCTACCATTTTTGGTTTTAACTACTAATTATAAAACCAATTGATTGGGTTCAATCTTGACACCCTTATAAAATTCTTCAAATATGAATGAATAGGTAGATCTAGAGTCAAATAAGATATTAGTAGTTCTAGAGTGTATGGTAAGTGTACCTTTCACCACGTCATTATTGTACCCCTCATCAGAAATAATGATCACATGGGATTTCCACTTATAACTCTACTTAAGTGGTTTATAACATCATCACAATCACTAACCTACATATATGGGCAATGGTTAGTATAGTTATTATACTCCTTATATTTTAAACACTGGATTGTGGGTAGTGCATTTTATGATTCTTTTTATCTATTCGCATCATTATCTAACTTCTTCCCATAAAATTGCTAATAAATTTCTGGAGGACCTTCCTTCCCACACATATAACATTTACTAGTCTAATTAAGAAAATTTACGCCATGATCACATCCATAATTAGATCATGATGGAATGATCATTTCTTCTCTCCATGGTTTTTAGAGTTTTCCTTGAATTATGTCCTCCTTTTCTTATCAAAACCATTATATTTATGGGTAAATTTGATCTCCATTTCCACCTTGATATTATATAAAATTATTTCTTCATATATCCTAATGTACCTTATGGATAATTTCTATTAGATACTTGTTTTTAATCCACTTAAGAATAGATCATCCTTACTTTTAGGTTGGATGATAATTCCAAACAATATACCTCACAAGTCTTATAAAATTTTACTCATATAAACCAATAAATTCATCATACTTTTGTTTTAGATAAATGAATTACTTCTCTATTTTTGTAAGAAATATGTGATGGAATAAATTATTGAAAAATAAGCTCTTAAACCCATCCCACTCTATGAATTCAATTTCATCACGTTACCTTGTATTCTTGATGAGAGTCCACTATTGATCCATTTCTCCTTCCAACCAATAGGAAACTAAAATGACCATTTCATATTCTAAACAATGGAGAATATAAAATATCTTTTTAGTGGTACTGATCCATTTATACATAATTAGTAGATTATTAGATCCTCTGAACGAAGGTGGTTATTGGCACATGAAGGACTTAGCATAATGTTGTTCCCTAATTTTATCATTTGGAATTTCAACATGATTCACAAAATAAGAAATATGTGTGAGTATAAAAATGAAATTTTTTATTCTTCCTCCCATAATGTTTGACTATTCAGGAGGAAAATCATTGCATTTTCCACATTAACATGGTTTCTTTGGTTTCCATCCAATGAATGACATTAAAAAGAATAGTCTAATAAATAATATTCATAGTGGGGAACCACATAATCATGAAAAATTACTTATAGTATGTATAAATTATGACATATTCTTTTTAATCTATGAAAAATTATATTTATCCTAAGTTATTCATAGTCACATTATATATAAATACTTCATTATGGTTCATAAATAGTTTTTTAATTTCCAAAGCATATCCCTAGGGAGTGTCAAACCAGGTGTGTAGAAACAACTATTGTCATGGACCAGGTAATTCTCAAGTCAAGCCTAACATGATTTTTTTGGAGTTATTACCCTTGGATACCTTTGTTCTAGAGCCACATCCACTTATAGTATCTAGATAATGATGTAATTTCTTGGAAACCACTTGCTCTATCCTTTAACAAAATCATAGGAAATTTTCCTATATGTTTTCTCATCCTTAGACTTATCCTTAGACATATACTTAGAGATCCCAATAATGTTTTCCCATCCTAATTTCCAAATCTTAACTACACCTTTCCCTGATACTAATTTTAAAGACCCAATCTTCTCATACATAAATATTAAATCTTATTAGAAGAATATTCATTACATGGCATTATGATCCAGGATAAAATCATTTTGGTCTAGTTCCTTTAGAAACATGGATACATAAATAACTGTTCCATAAGTGAGCTATGTCATCTCACACTATTTTCTTTATAAATAAAACCCTTCTTATACATATCATACATAATACCTTTCATCATAACCCGAGGAGTGGAAACATAAGAATGAGAGAGCTCAAATGCTCAGTAAGGGTAAATAATTTTGATAATAATATTTCATGAGGATATGGGTTTGAGAACATGATAATAACATTTAAAAAGCATACCCCACATATCATAGATCATAAATTTGAGCCATGGAATAAATTTTGGCAGTTCATAAGATATGAATCATAATAGAATCAAATAACATGAATCACGAGAGTATCAAATTGGCATAATACACAGACTTATTCCATACACATAAGAATAGAAAATAATTTCCTTAGTAGTTCAAGGATTATATAAAATACTATCATAGTATAATATTATCACTCCCCAAATCATTTTATTAGTCAAGGTTTATTCCTAAGATTATCATAGCGGATAGAGTGCCTTATTGATCTTGGTTCACTCCCTATTCCAGTCATGTTTATCTCATGAGATATTAATATTTAACTAATTAATTGGAGGGATATACTAGCATCACATGTCTTTTTTATAACTTAACCATTATCATTGTTTATAAAATAACAATCTTCCTCATTTATACCATAACTACCATCACATAATAAAAATCATACATATGTGTGCCATAAGATCATATAACATTCATCATATCAAAACCCATGAAAATAAATGAGTTTCATAAAAATTTGTTTATAATATAACCTATGGAAAAGAAATAGGTCTCATAATCATTTCATGATTTCATCAAATCAAAACCTATGGAAAAAGAAGCAGTTTTCATAAGCATTTCATCATGATATAACCAGTGGATGGGAAATGGGTATCATAAACTTTTTATCAACATAAAAATAAACCATATATAGAAATAATAATAAAGGAATAATTGGATCATATTCCTAGTAAATTGTAAGTAACATAAAACTATTTCAACATATATAGTAAATTATTTTGGAAGAAAAATCACGTGTAACATTTAATGAGAAAAATATCCTTTCTTTGAAAATTACTTTTTCAAAAAAAATAAAAAATTTATAAAATTTTGAGGAAATAATTTTATTTGAAAATAACCTTGAAAAAATATAAAGGCAACTTCAAATAAAATAATTTCCATGAAGTTAATAAATTATTTTCATGCCATACACGTTAAAACAAATATTTCTTTCACATTTTTGGTAAATGAAGAACATGCCATGTTTGGAAAATGACATGAAGATTCCTTATAAAAGTTTATTTTGAAAAAATTAAATAATGTATAATATCTATAATAAATAATTTTAATAATGTTAAAAACATTTTTGAAATAATTTTTAGAAACCATGGTTTTGGAAAAAACATTTTTCAACCAAAGAGAGAAATAATGACGATTTTTTTAAAACAAAATCATTTTGAAATCATGTATACATAAAGAGAGGGAAATAAAGGAAATAATTTATTCTATAGAAATAAATAGAGGATAAAAAAATACATGAGTTTCCTAATATATAGATCATAATATTTCATCATTGTAAGCATAATTATAATAAATCCTGATAAACAATGAGATTGTAATATAAAACACTTACGAATTTAATAACATTGAATCGTAATCCCCATGAAAGAATAATATTAAATAAAACCTAAAATATAATTATAATAAATAATTTTATGATATTATAGTTCAATTAGGATATATATACACCCCATAAAAAAAGATAGGTGCATAACATAACATATGACTTAGAGAAAGAAAATTGAGACAAAAATCCCTTACCTTAAGTCTCAACTTCCTTTGTACAAAATAATACATCCTATATAATAATTATAAGTTTTTTATAAATATATTATTTAACCATACATATTTATATATATCATACCATATATGATTTACATATGACTTTTTATTACTCATTTATTAAAAATTCTTTATTACAGTCACGTTTCGGGAAATAACTACATTATTTTTTCATGCAAGTTTCAATTTTTTATTTTTGATCCTATTAAATAGATCATGGTTCCATAAACTTGATAATTTTAAACATGATATAAATATCATATATGTTCATTATATATGTATTTATTGAAATCTATAACATTTAGAGGTAGAAAATGAAATACATAGTTCATGGAGATGGTATGTCGTACGTACCCATGAAGGTTGTTTCCATTTTCTCAATGGGTTATAAGATAGAAAGGTAAATGATATATTATCATTATATAGTCATTTTTATGTAATATATATAACATATTTTCATTAAAACTACCATTATTACCTTCTATGTAAGGTGTGAACAAATCACATCGCCTCGTGAGGCAGTAGCCCGCCGTACACATGAGTGACGTTATTATATTCTCAAGGAATGAAAAGAATGAAGGTATATGTGATATAATAATTATATAATTATAATAATATAATAAATATCATATATAAATATTCAATACATCATTATATCGAGCTGTTATATGTAGTGATGGAAAACGAATAACATCGGTTTGCGAGGCGGTAGTCCGCTATACATATAAAGGATGATTTTGGATTCCATTTAATGAAAGTAGACATAGTTTTATGTCATTAACTTATAATAACAACATATCAGTATATATAATAAATTTATGCTATTATATCATTATGATTTAATAATAATTGAAGGTGGTGGTGGAAGAATTAAAAAAAACACTCGTTAAAGAACATTACCTCTTCTATGAGTAACCTCCTTAGAATTCAACCAAAAGCCTTCCTAGGTTGAATTTTTAAGAAAAGTAAGGATTATTGGATGAGATATATAAGGAAGAAATTTTAGTCTGTATTTTATAAACCAAATGGTTTTGGATGTGTGGATAGGAGAGGAGACGAGGTGGCGTTCTATAAGTGTGGTGAGTGTCACACTTGTAATTTTTGGAATGAAAATAGTGTACCCACGTTTTTCACATGCTACAAGAAAAAAATTAGATCACTATAAAGTATTAGACATGATAAGTTCAACATATGACATGAAATGGTGGTTTTCCAAGTTTTTATCATTTTAATACATATCTTTTAAGTTTAACCCCATGTAAACCCATTTTAACCTTAACCACAATAAATAATTTTTTATATTTTTACTATTCATTATAGTAAAAAATTAAGATGGTAATATTAGATAATATAAATTATTCTAATTCCAAATCTAGAATTCATTTTTTAAAATTCCATTTGCATAACTGGAAAAATTTATTTTAAATTTAAACCCACATAGGTGATGAGAAAGTTGTTTTCCAAAGAGAAATTATTCAAAAGTTTTAAAAGTTTTTATATTAATATTCAATATGAAAATGATTAAAATGACCTAAATTTGATCATTTTATATATAATTTAACTAATTTTAATTTTAAACCCATTTTTTAAAAATGAAACCTATATATTTTTTAAAAAAAAGGCAGTTTAAAAAAACCCAATATTTTCACCATTCTTAAAAAAATTAATTTGTTCAAAAAAATCCAAAAAAATCACCCTAATATAATTTTGTCATGATTTTTAAAAAAACTATTTTTATTTTATCAAATCAATTTTCTAAAATTTTATAAAATTAATTTTATTTTTTAACAAAAATAAATAAAAAAACAGTTTTTAAAATATTGTATTTCTGAAACATATAAAGGCTTTATTGGAATTTAAGTACATTTTTTATAATACTTTTTCAATAAATAAAACAATTATAATTAATATTTAAAATGTTTTTATTCCTATTAATTCCACAAAGTTTATTATTAAGGTCATAATAACCCTTTTTAAATAATAATATTAATGATTTGTTGTGATTTGTTAAAACTTGGTGTTGTTTGTAACACAAGATTTCGAAGAAATTTAATTTGTTAAAAAAAAAATCTTAAAATATAAAGGTGTTACATTATGTGTTTTTTCTTCATTTATGTTTTGTTATGTTTTTGGATGATTTATTTATTTGGGAGCTTTATCTAACTTATTATGGTGCTTTTCTTCTTAAGGAGTGTTTGACATAACGACTATTCATTGTTTTTTCTTCTACTGTTATAAATTAAATATTGATCTTGGGGAAAAATAATTCCCTCCAACTTTTATTGATTCCTTGGAGCTAGTCACCAACCTATGGGGATTAGAAATGTACATCAGTTTATGTTAGTGCTATCTTGGGTATCGATGCACTTGGGTATTGAGGTCGATTCATGAAAATATGGTATCATAGGGGTTTGTTCATCTTCCCATGGTGTCAATATATAGTCTAGGATTTCCTATTAGACATGAGGCAGGACTATCAGAAGTTAATAAGTAGATTATAAGTGAGTTTCTGAACATCTCTCATCATATCAGGCCTTAATTCACCATAGGCGTCTGGGAAAAGCATCTTTGAGGAATACATTTATCATATTTTAGGCCTTTTACAAACATGACCTATGTGTTTTGAAATACCAAATAGTCAAATTCTATTTGATGAAATTGATATTATGGTATCTCTGGATTGATTTTATGATTTGAGTATCTTTTATGATGTTTTTTCGTTTCCTGTTAGTGTTGTGTAGTATCATGACCCCAATGAGATGTTTGAATAGACCTTAAAAGGGAGATATTAATAAACCATGCAAAGTGAAAAATTTAATTTTTAATAACCTCATATAGATAATAGTTCCTTATTCCCAATATTAGGGTTAGGTAGCCACATGAGTTCCCATTCATGATACATTGGTGGAACAATGAAGGGATGAAGTTAGATATTATTCCCAAGAGTTTATTCAACATAAACCACCATCTTTACAAGGCTAAAATGATCCTCATTAGGCATAGTATTGGTTGTAAAATATTGATCTACTAATTTATTTTTTGGAAATCCCAGATGTTATAAAGGTGAAATGATCTAGCTTTAATATTAAAGGGTCTTAAGGAGGTGGTGGTATTTGATGGCGACAATAAATAAAAATGAAGTATTAAAGTGTAAAAAGGTTAGAGATATTTTAAAAGAATAATTTTATCTAGATTCTATGGTGTTGGTGATGTCTATGAAATTTATTAACCATCAATAGGGCGATAAGACTATGAATTAGTATAAAAAATAATTTGATAAAATTTTTATGGTTTCACATGGGGCAGTAACAGATGAGAAGATGAAATATTGAAGATTTAAGATAGCTCTTTGACTTGATATTTGATATCAAGTTTTCATGTTGAAGCTCACTTCTTATTTTGATATACTGGATAGAGTGTTGATGGATGAGCTTGACCTAGATGGTATGTTAGGATTGACATGATTTCCTCCTACTCTTGGTAGTAGTTCTATTAATTACTTTTAAGGAAAGAGGAAGCATTATGAGTATTGTGATAGATTATGATAAAAGTTATCATCCACACCATCTCTGGTGTCTAGTAGATTCCCTTTGACTTGATATCTTTGCGGAAATCATGGGAATTTTGAATTGATTCTTACCGAGGCATGAAAGATCTTTGGTACGTGTTGTCAGTTAGTCCACATACAGAAGTTCAATGATGTAATTTCTACCCAACACTGTGGAAAATTATCATTAACTCCTAAAGGTACTAAGTTGTAGTAATATTATTCATGAAATAAGGGTTTCTAGACATAGTCATCTAGAAGAAATATTCTCACAGAGTGTAAGAGTCTCCAGAGGAAGATGATATGGATCTAATGATAGTGATATGTATCATTACTATAAGTACATCTTCCGCGATTACTTTATTTGATAATAGTGAATCTCATTTGTTCATATTGACTTATTTTGTGAACATGTTAAAGCTTTATATGAATCTTATATCTTATGTGATAGATATCTCTATACTACTTGGAATGAATATAGAGTAGGGAATTTGATGCACTTCCTATGTATTCTATTTACAATGATAGATCTCACCATGAAATATATAGTTATTGACCAAAAATCTTTATATTTTATTCTGATGATGGATTGGTTTATCAACCATAATTCCTAGAATTAATGTTATCTTCAACAAGTCTCATATTATTCCCCTATTATGGTGTGTTATGTTTTTAATATAGAATGGGACTAGAGAATAATAAGAACCACATGTCCTCTTCTAGAGTTGGGTAGAGTGATTTCAATGTTTTATTTTTTTATTTGGAGGAATAATCTTTGAGAAAAAAATTTCCTTTGGTTGTCGTTGAGTTTCATAATTTTTTTCCATATGAATTTTCCAGGTTTCCACTAGAAAGGGAGGTAGAGTTCTCTATTCACTTACTACCAAGAACACAACCTATCTTTATATATTATTATTGTATGTCACCAACTGAATTGAAAGAGTTGAAGACCTAATTGGTTGATTTGTTGGATAAAGGCTTTATATGCTCAAGCGTGTCACCTTGGGAGGCGACCATTCTTATTTTAAAGAAATTAATGGGAAACTTTGCCTTTATATTGATTACCGAAAACTAAATCAAGTTATGGTATAGAAAAATACACGTTTCCTAAAATTGATGATTTTTTTGACTAGTTTAAAGGGGTAAAGTGGTTCTCAAAGATTGATATTTAGTTTATTTATCACCAGTTGATTCTTAATGAACCTAACATTCCAAATACCACCTTCTAGATTAGATATAACCATTATGAGTATATTTTTATGCCTTTTTGTCTCACCAATTATCTTCTATTTTTATAATAATGATGAAAAATATATTCCATGAGTATCTCAATTAGTTTATGGTGGTATTTTTGGTCGAAATCTTTGTTTACTCCAAGATCGAGTAGGATCATGTGTGTCATATGAGAGTAGTTCTGGAAATTTTTAGAGATCATTAAATTTACTACAAGTTAACAAAATTTAATTTTTGGATTTATGAAATGTGTTTGAGATTCAGAGATTCTTAATCTCAGCAATGTATTATCACTGGTTCATTAAAGATTTGTCAATATTGGATTTTCCACTGACAGATCTCACTTGAAAAGGTGTAAAGTTCTTATGGGATAAATAATGTTATAATTATTTTTATTATATGAATCATCTTGTTAATTCTTCACTAGTTTTGACTCTTCAAGATGCTAGGTAGGTATTTTAGGTATTTGGAGACACATAATTTTTGGGTTTGGGATGCATTTTTAAATAGGGTGATCATGTGGTGGCCTATGGTTCTAGATAGCTTAAGACACATGATAAGAACAATACTACCCATGATCTTTAACTTTCAATCATGATTTATGTTTTTAATAGTTGGACACATTACTTTTTCAGATTAAGGTTTACCATTTATTCCAATCACAAAATACCGAGTTATAACTTCTCTAAAAAATAATTGATTCTCCATCAAATGTGATGGTTGGAGTAACTGCAATCATTCAATTTTGATGTTGATTACATCATCAATAAGGGTAATATCATTGATTATGCCTTGATTAGAATTTTTTTTACCCAGACCATGAATGAATCATCTGAAGAGTGGTTCTTGATGACTCCTTTTCTTGTATTCATTTGGGAGTTTGGAAGGATGAAACCAATATTGTTTTGATTAGTGTCATGTTGAATTCCTCTATTCTCAATATTATTCCTCCAGAGTAGAAGCATGAGTTTTGTGACATTTGGGACTCTCTTTATGTTGGGAAGACCATTGGTGAGTGGTCTCTATATTTGAGGGTAACTATTTTTCCAGAACTAATACGCTTTACCTTTTCTTTTTAGAAAATTTGTGATGGGTACTCGCTATTATTATGAGTGGGAGGGAGACCATGGCACCAAAAATATGTTTTATGATATATTATGATGGTTTTGGTGGTCTGGTATGAGATGAGATATCACTAATTTTATTTATCAATGTTATAATTATTAGTAGGTTAAGGTCAATAACTAAAAACATTCAGGTTTGTTTTAGCACCATTAGGTTCGAACATAGTAGTGGGATGAAATTTTTATGTATTTGAAGGTTGGGTTTCTACATACCCCTCAATGGAAGAATACAATATAGGTAGTGATTTATTAGTTGACCAAATCATCTCAATTTATCCCCATTCATGATATTACCAATGTTGAGGACTTTTTAATTCTTTATGTGTGAGAGATCATTAGATTTCATGGAGTTACATCACTTATAGTTTATATTAGGCATCCCCTATTCACTTCTCATTTTTGGAAAGTCCTCAAGGAGATGATGGGATCTCATGTGATTTTGAACATGGAATATCATCATAAATATATGGCTAGATAGAATGATCTATACTAATTCTTGAGGACATGATTTTTTCTTACATTCTCAAATTTGGAAGATCATGGGATAAAGACTTTTGATTCATTGAGTTTTCCTATAACAATAGTTACTAGTATTATACTAAGATGGAACCTATTGAGGCCTTGTATGGTCACCCATGTATATCTAAATTATATTGGTAGGTGAGTTGTGAAGCTTCCCTAGTTATTCCCAATTCAATCTATGAGACAACGACAAAGAGTGATTTGATCATTCTTATAATGGTGACAACACAGATCTCGTATAAATATTATACTTATTTTCATCAATTCCATTTATAGTTTTTAGTTGGTGACCATGTGTTTTTAGGGGTTCATCATGGTTGGGTCACTTACATCTTAGAAAAATAGAGAAATGTTGCATCGAGATACATGGGATATTTTTAGGTTATTGAGAAGATTGGAATGGTGGATTACTTTTTGGATTTACCACCTCAGTTGATGTTTATTCTTAACATTTTTTTACATATCAGAGCTCAAAAAGTATCTATCTAACTCATATCATATATTGAGTTGGGAATACCTTGATGTTGAACCAGATTTATCCATGACCGAGGGGCTAGTTCATATTGATGATTCTGAGATAAATGTTCTTGATGGGGTTTTTATACCATTCGTTTATGTTCTTTGGCAGCATGGTGCTGATTCGCAATAGACATGGGATAATGAGGCACTGATGAGAGAGAAGTGGCCCAATCTCTTTGTCATAGAGTCTTCTTAATAGGATTTATGGGGGCATAAATAATTTATAGTGGGGATATTATAACATAAAATAACATATTTTTAGGTTCATTTATCTACTTTTAATGATTTTTCTTTTTTTGAGTCTTGTTACGGGGTGGTTTTAGAGAATTTTTTTGATTTTTGGTTTTTTCAGGGGCTTTACACTATTAGAGCATGATTAGGGAAAACCATGTGGGTCAGCCCAAGAAACTGTATGCCATGTATATAGTTTCTAGAGGGGCATGCATGGTTGTTTCATGATTATTCCAAACCATGAGATCTACACCTTAGACCAAACAACATGATACAAGTGGGATTTTCTTGTTTCGAACACAATTTTTCAAATCATGTGGGAAAAACATGAAGCCTTTCTAGAAGCCTAGTGATGGTGCATGGGTAGCACTAATAGTTTGGAATAACCCAATAAGTCATGATAAAATGGGTTTTAACCCCCTGATATTTTTAATTAAAATCATAGGAACCCATTTTTTAACTTTAAACATATCATATTCAACGCTTACTTATTTGTTGGGCTTTGTAGGCACCCGAGAGAGGATTTTTGGTCCTCTAATTATTTTATTCATGGATAAAAGTACCAGTATATGAAATTTATCTTCTTATGGTATGTGTAACCCATTTGATTTGGAATCCTTACCCATTTTTCTCTTATCTCTTTCTTTGAGTGAATAATTATGTTGTTGATTGATCTAGACCACGATTTTTTAGATTTTAATTCTAGGGATTCCACTTTAAAATTTATTATCTTTATATTTCTGTTGGCGGTTCCTATTTCTGGTGATTAGTTGATTGACCATGTTGGTAAGGTATGTAGTTCCATAAGCATTATCCCTATAATTGAAACCTTGATTGATTTTGTTAATCAAAATTTATTTTCAATTGGCTTCCTAAAAATTATTTCATTTGATTAATGATTTTGAAAAGGAATTTATTTTTGAAAGAAAATTATTTTTCAATGTTTTTATAAATTGGATAAATTGAGAACATTATTCTTGAAATGAAATTTATTTGATGAAAATTCTTGAGAAAAATGGATTTAAATGAAAGATTGTATTTAATGGAATTAACTTGATAAAAACCTATGATTCGGTTTTGAAATTGAAATGGCATGTTAAAACTTGAAATCAGGCATTTTAACTATGAATGATGATTTGAATTGGGCTAATTTACCTCTATTAATTGATTGATTTACTGAATGAACATGTGATCTAAATAGTTAGTGGTAAATTAAGACAAGCATTATAGGACTCTGGCCCCAAATAAATGGATTGAATATGACAAATTTAACTAAACAAATTTTGGCACATATTTCCTCGATATGATGTTCATTAATTTTATCCAGATTTCCTGATACTTAGGGATGTGTGCACACACTTTGAGCCATTGTGATTGATTTAGTAGTGAGAGGATCCTATAGCCAGGAACTAACAAATGACAGGGAATATGTACATGATTCTTTTTTGATTTGATTATTACATGATAGTGATTATATAATTTTTTTTATTAAGGCCTATCTATTTGATAAAAAATGTTCATTTGATCCATGTTTTGTTACACCATGAATATTATTGATTTGAAAGCATGATTTGACTAAAAATGTGGAAAATGATTTCCCAGGTATTTTTTTATTTAAAATTAAATCATAAATGGTTTATTTGTCATGGATTTGTTTATGGAACATTTAACAGAATCCTAGTTAGATATTTTTTCTCAAACCTAAAATTTTACTTGGAGAGTTTATAGATTTTATTATACCATGTATAGAAATGGAGAAATTATAACTTGGATGTGGAGAATGTGCTCGATGCATGGGAACTTGGGGAGTGATGGTGACTAGTGGAGCTGTGATCCACTTGTTTCATGAAGATTCCGAGTTTCTATCTTGATTAATATTATGTCATTTTTTGGATGATGTATTAATTTTGGATCTTTATCTATATACTTTTGGTAATTTTATCCTCATGGAGTGTTTGGAATACTAACTATTCATTGTTTTGTCTTCCTCTATTGTAAATTTAATGTTGATATTGGGGAGAAATCATTCCCCATGACTTTTATTGATGCCCCAATGTTAGTTTCCATCTTACAAGAATAGGGAACACCCTTTGGGTCATATCATTACCATATTGGGTATCGTTGTACTAGGGTATTTAGGTTGATTTTTGACACATAATTTTTTTTCTATCTTCACTATTGATACATCAACACTATTCTTTCCTTATATAATCTTGTTTATATTATTTGGACCAAAGTATCCATGCCTTTGATTCCTCAAATGATTTTCATCCTTTAAGATTAATAAGAATATATTTTAAAAACTCAAACCTAAAATAAGTTTCCCTATGTCCACTATCCTCACATTAATACATATCCACATTTCAATATCTTCACCAATCATTCATCCTTTTTAAAAAACTAATTCATTCACTTCATCAAGAGTTTTCACACACTTAGCATGTTTTTTTAAATAGTATAGAAATAAATTGTGATTCAAATTTAGAATTTCTTATCCAATGATGTTCTAACCAACTATTCTTATCTTGAGTGACCCATACTTTCCAAAGGTCATTAATAATTCCTTCAACTTCTTAATATCCACCAAAAACTTCAAATATCCTATTATATGCGAATAGAATACACTATCCATGATCTATGGATGTCCTTTTTGAGATGATTTGGGTTCTACTTTAATATCCAATGTATTTTCCATTCCTTTATATTTCTTATTTTGATAATTTTGTGTATTTAATTTGATAATCGATTGAGAATTAATTATATTGATATAATATTTAGTATAATGACCCAATTGGTAACTTATTCTACAAAAATCCTTTGAGTATTGAATTTTTTTTCCAATATCCAGTCTATATATTTCATACTTTTTTCAGATTTTGTTATTTAAGTAGGTTGATTCCACCTAAATATGTACCTCGCATATATTATAGTTTCATTTTGATATTTTTAATTTAACCAACATATCCTTTAAAAGAACCTAAATACTCCAGAATACCTTCTATAAACATAAAATCAATATTTTCCATTGAAAATTAATTACTTTTGAGAAGTATAATCATACTCTTGTTCCACCATTTTACCATTAACCCTAGATTATTTTTCAAATCTGAAATTATGGTTTAATTAACAAATATTCTTCTTCATTACAGTCTTATTTCTTTACATTTTTATATTACTTGCTATCATTTTTTTTCTCATTCCAATTAGTATTCTATGAATTTTTAAAGTTATAAGAAATGCCTTATTTTTTCACAAATTTAATAGTTTATACCTGTGTATTTTAATCTATATATTAAATAATATTCTTCTATAATATTTATATAACTTCATAAATAGTATTCTTAATGTTTTATATGAACCATTTCAATTAATTCTCTATATATATTAATTTATGTAGAATAAATTCATGCACTTTCCCCTTTTCTTTATCCTTATATTTTATGACAATGTTTAAACTATACTATTTAGCAAGTAAATTCTTCAATATATCAATCTCATTTATAAAATTTGACTCATTTTAATTATATAAGTTGTCATTATTTCTTTATAATTGAACATATTTATTCATATTATTATTCTACTTCTCCAAATTTGAAATCATTGAAAGATATCTGTTGAAATTCAACTTCAACATGAACACTATTTTCTTTATTACTTTCTTCCATAATTATTTATCTCATCACTACTATCATATTCATCATTTTCCATTTCAAGAATTAATTTTTATATAAATTAACTGCAATTATCAACTTCCTTATCATCCTCACCGCTACCATTATCTTTAAAGTTAGATAATATATTTTTTCCTTAGGTATAGATATTATTTTTCCATTGTCCTATGATGAAGAAAAATTTGACTTGGTTAATTTAAAATATTTATTATCTGATGTACACTATGTATTTTCATAATAATCTTCACATTATTCTGCTTCTTTAAATATTATACAATTAAATGTCAAATGTATAATATAACCACACTTGAAAAACTCAACTAGAATCTCTCCTTGATAATTTCCTTTACCTATCATCATAATTTTTGAAATAAATGATGTGAATTTTGAATTTCATTTCAAAATTTTATTCTTTATAAAAATCATATACATCTTCAATAAATTCATTTCTATTATTCTTTTGTTTCAAATCATTAACGGATATTTCCATATTAGCTTAACTCATCTTCTTGAAATCAATTTATTTTCTCATTTCATAATAATTCAATATTCTATGAAGACCATCCAATGTAAGTGCGTAAAAATCATAGTACTAGAATTAAAAAACCTTAACATCAAAATTTTCATGAAATATAAGAAAAACTATGAATTAAACAACAAGGAAGTCTTCACCAAAAAATAAACATCCATCATGTTATTATTATGCTTCTTTCTATTTATTATCTTCTTCTTTCATGATTTTCTTTTTCTTATTCTTATCTATTATCTATGAATATATAATACACTAACACTCTTTTTTTAATTCCTCTTATGTACTTATATATATATATACTTTCACAAAAAATAATCTCACTTTTCACTTAAATATTAATTAGAATATTCAAATTTAAATTAACAACTTCCAATAAACTACACCTACTTCGTTTCATGCCTTTATATCAATCAAGACCTTATAGATACCCTCATTTGTAATTTAGGGACTCTGAGATCATGTATTTTATGTCTCAAGTGGAATTAAAGGATATATATAATCAAATTACCTATACTCCTGAAATTATTCATCACAATGAAATGTTGGGTTTCACCATGATATAGTTTAATCGATTTTAGTTCAAATATTCTAAAACTCTTTGAAATAACTTTAGAAATAAATAATTGTTTTATATTATAACATATATAGATATTATTTCTATTAGATCTCTATTTCACTTGGACTTGATCCATGACATAGTCTTAGCTGGTTTTTGGTTTTCCAGAAACTTTTCTCACTTAAACTAATTCATTTCACCACCCTGGGCACACAAATATTGATGTTTTAAATTATTTTAAAAATAGTTCCATTACCCGAGCCTGGACATAGTAAGTTCCATTATCATCTCAAGGAATATATCAAGATTAAACTATTATTCACACTCATTATTTCACCTTTCTTAGTTAATTTCACTTAGAATTTTACCAACCTTAGTCATTTTTTCCCTTAGACTAAGACACCTATCCCTGATATAATAAGCTTCCAAATTTTATATAAGAAAATTCACAACTGTACCGTCAATTGGAACACCCATTCCCAAGATAGAAGTCCCATTTTCCAATATGACATTCACTATGGTGTGTTATCCACTACACTATTAAATAGCCCAAACTTCTTCAATAAACCACGATATACCAAAATACCCATTTTATAAGTAGTCAATATCTTTTTTCCACCCAGAATAGTAGTACCCCAATTTTGGAATCATCTATGGTATAGTAAGTCCAACTTCACTTCATTATTATCTAAAATTACCTCTAAACATGTTCCTATAACTTTTAATAAATCCAAAACCTTGGAATGAACATTACCTAAAATAAAATGATACGAATCAATTGAGATTGAATATAATTTATATAATAACAAATATATTGACAATAAAATCCAATAAAAAAGTCATTAAGTTATATCCACTTTATGAACACTTAAAAAAACTCTCCATATAACACATATCACTTGGAGTTCCTTCACTATCTCCACAACTTATGATCTTTAAAAAATTACCTTTAGCTTAGTCTTAAAACTCACTCCCTAATAATTGTCCTACATTTTCCATCCACATTAGAGAAATTAAATAATATTTGATAGTAATTGATGATAGATTATGAAAACTGAAACTAACACATGTTGATAATGAGAATATATGATTGTATCCATACCATAATGAATTACCTAATTGATCGATACTACCCCATCATCAGATTACACCCCCATATGCCTATATTAATCAAAACAGAACTCAAACTTGTATTATAAATACCAACTATAAGGGAAGTTTATCTATCCTAAGCCCTAAAATTATTACTAAAGTATGTATAATAATAGTTTTAAATGATCCTATATTGATTGGAATATAAGATACTATGGAATATAAACAAATGGTACACTAATAAATCTTTAGACCTACTTGAATCGGTAACTCCATAGTATGAAATCATCCTTATCCTAAATCTATGCCTCACCACCTTCAATGTAGAAGATAATCACTTAGTCTAGTACTCACTCTTGAATTTACCCCATGCGACCTTTGACTTTTCGCAATTTCCAATATTAAGGTCTCACCACTATCATGATATTTCCATTTAAAAATAAACACTAAATAGATAAAATAATCCATTATCAAATGGATTAACACATAATCGATCTTAATATCATATATCCACCTCCCCATCACCTAATCATAAATTTATCCCTAGTATTTTATCATGCTATTCTATTGAAACTCCTTTAATTTCATCCACCATGAATCATCCTCTCAAGGGTCAACATACATATATTCAGTTTGACCATCCTACTACTCCACATCAACCTAAACTACAAAAGTATATATTATACCAACTATAACTATAATCACAATATGAAACTCCTAGGATATACAATACCTAAATGTTTATACTCAAAAATATATTTTAAAATAAATCACCAACTCTGATAACACTATATCATAACCCATCTCTACTAAAACCCTTATTGGGTATGCAGCGAAGCTAAGTGTGACTGCTAAGATCCCACCTCTTCTAGACCATGGGTTCAAAACCAGTGATGAGGGTCTAAAACATGAAAAATGAAAGGCCTTACACTATTTAATCTTGGAAAAATGTGGAAAACCACAAATCAAACCCAACACTATAGGTAAAATAAACATAAAATCCCATCAATAACAATATACAATGGAAATATCTAATAGAATAAACAGATTCAAGGAAAATACTGAAAAATGTTTCTCTAAAGAAGGACACAACTCCTCAAAAACTTTCCAAACAACAAGTCTTGAGTTAGTATAGTTTATCCCATCTATTAAATATATCTTATAAATATATAATAATAATATATATATGTTAGGGTAAGCATAAAAGTATATTATGTATGACCCTACTTGGAAAAAATCATGAAAATGTTGAAAAATCATATTAAGGATTTAGTGAATAAATAGAAAATGTGTCCCATGAACTATCCCAGGTTATCTAAAAATCCATATCAACATTGGATCACTCTCTAAATATAAATATAATAAAATTTTAAAAATTATAATAATATATAAAATTAGTTTCTCCTCACTCACTTCACCACTGAACTGGTCACCCTCATGTCCCAATGACTTATGTCATGTCACTCCCATCACTTCCCATGTCCATATACCATAACCATATACTGAATGTACATACTAATACAATATATGGTAATCTCATACCACAATCAAATAACATAGCCAAATACAAAAAACACTAATAGAACCAATTATTAAAATTAAAACTGGATGGAAGAGAAGAAGATGGTGAGTATTGAACCATATATTTCACCCATATCCTTGATATTGTGGGTTTACATAGCCCCCAAACCACATATGGTAATTAGTAAAGATACTCAACTCTATTGCTGATGTGTAAGAAATAGCTTAAGTATACAATAATATAATATTACTCAAAATCCAAACCCAATGTCTGAATCCTATCACTATTACCACTAAAACTATCCCATTATCACTTCAACTCCTCTAAAAAACTACCACTACAAACTCTAAATCTATTTTAAGTTCAGAATATTAATCACATAATTCAGCAATGAAAATAGTTACCATATTATTTCACTTCATAATAATTTTTTATCTCACATCATTCATTACCACATTCAATAATTACTTCTACTCTATTACTAATTTGTTTCATAAAATTTTTTCCAATTCAACTAACCTTAATGAAAATTAATTCCAATATTCACCAATTTAAAACAATTCTCTAAAAAACTCAAATATAAAACATTAAAATAAAAAATTAATTACAATATCTATTAACCATTACCTCATATAGTAATAACCATATAAATTTAGTTAACTAAACCATTCATTAGTAATTTAGATAAAACAATCTATCCCATTTCTCTGTATAAATCAATTATTAATTTATTTTACATCTAATATCCATGGCATAATGAACCTTGTAATTCCAACCACATCTACCTCACTAATAAACCAACTCATCAATACTACAATACATAACCATATCTATATTATACTATTACCACTACTGGAAAATGGACCTATCCCCACGGTTTTCCCCAAAACCGTGGGGATAGGTCCTGAAAAGTGACCTATACCCACGGTTCCCCAAAACCGTGGGTATAAGGGTACCTATCCCCACAGTTTTGGGGAAAACCGTGGGGATAAGTCTGGGCTAAAATACCTATACCCACGGTTATGAAAAACCGTGGGTATAGGTCACTTTTGTGTGCTTGGGAATTTTTTTTTTCTGCGGGAAGGAATTTTTTTTTGGCGGGAACCCTATACCAACGGTTCTTCCTTCTATACCCACAGTTTTTATAACTATATTTAACTATATATATATATATATACATATAGGTGATGTTAGGGTAGTGGTTAGTCGCGGTGTTTGCAGTGAAGAGGTTGCAGGATCGAAACTCGGCACCAGCATTATTTTAGGACCTATACCCACGGTTTTGAAACCGTGGGTAAAATCCATTGACACCATAGAGATTAGATATGTTTCGGTGACACGGTGGCAGGATACCTATACCCACGGTTTTGGAAAACCGTGGGTATAGGTTTGGGACCTATACCGACGTTGTTCCAGCCCACGGTTCCCAAAACCGTGGGTATATGCCGTTTTTCTAGTAGTGTACATGATCAAATATACTAAAATATATATTATCAACATATTCTATGACAATTATAATGTAATGATATGAAACATTTAAATATAATGTATAATAATCTCCTCTTAAGGTTCAATTTAAAATAATATAATTAGGTCAATAAAATACTTAAATTAAAATAAAATCAATTTAAGATAAATTGAAAATAACAATAATTAATAAATAGAGTATTTTTGAGTCACCCACCTTGAAGTAAAGTTCAAATCATTAAGTCATCATAGAGTGATATTTAATTCATAAAATTCTAATTTCTCAAAAAAATCCTCCAATAAAACTAAATCCCATCATCAAAACATTAATTATTCATAATATAGATACATTACATGTTATTCTTATACCCTTAATATTAAAGTAAAATTAAAAATAAGAGAAAATGATTAATAATAATACATTGTATTTTGAGAGTTTTATCTCATAAAGTTAGGGACCCAATAATCCACCAAAGTTACCCAAAAACCATATAAGAAGAGATGAATTCTATTTATGGTTGTAAGAAATATAGACAAAATAAAATATAGAAAAATGAGGCTATTAAATTAATATTTAAATAATTATAGACCAAACCCTGATATGGTGACCCAAACCATGTCATTATTTAGGAAAGTCAATGATTATCTAAAAACCAAGATGACTTAAAACTCAAAATCCTCAAACCTAACTATTTTTTTCTAAAACTATATATTTGACTAAAATTATGATGATTATAATTAACCATGATGTATATTTATTGATATTATTTCAAACCACGAGATTACTCCATGATTTATTTATAAAAAAACACATAGTTTTTCATGAATAATGATGAATTAGAATGGGGTTCCTTCCTTATTTTGGGAAAAGAATTCCTGAAAATATATC
Organism: Viscum album; assembly: GCA_963277665.1. Taxonomy (NCBI): domain Eukaryota; kingdom Viridiplantae; phylum Streptophyta; class Magnoliopsida; order Santalales; family Viscaceae; genus Viscum; species Viscum album. The sequence goes on along the minus strand of OY728157.1, from coordinate 2,054,441,962 downwards.
TACGAAACAAAAAATTAAAAATATAAACATTTCATAAACCACATTTCAGTGATTAAATCCTTGATTTTTTGTCTCCACTTGGTGAACAAAGAAAACTCTAATACACATCATTTAGATCTATGAATGCACACTAAAATGAGATATATAACTATGAAAAATTATTAAAACTTTGAATTAATGAGGTATAAACCATAATGAAATTTACCTTAGAATCTAAAACAAAGCTCTATTTCCTCAATTAACCTCCAAAATCACTCCAATCATCTCTAATACATTAAAAAAATGCATAAGACCAAAAAAATCTATTCCTCTATATATGATCTCCTTTAGATACTTTTATAGTTTTGGGTTCAAGAATAAATTTTAAGATGTCTATAATGGAGTAGAAATTGACTAAACCATGTTATATTTAGTTCTTTGTGACTAATTTGTACTATGATGATGCTCTATTCATAAATAAAATAACACAATGTCTTTTATGATATAGGATTAAACCAATTTTTAGTGTTAATATAACTAATATCTTGTTGAAATTATTATCATCTAGAGAAAAATAATGTTTTTATACAGTTCTTTCACATTATAGATTTAAGAAATGACATATTTATATGGTATTAATATAATTTTAAAACATATATTTTCATTCCCTCATGATAATAACAATAAAATATGTTTCTATGATGGGTTTTAAATGAGTATATATGTGCACAATGATCATTTTTCTTAGAGGTAGTATAATATTCTTCATGAAATGGTAGAACATTGAGTCTACAACTTGAGTATGACTATATGAATGTTTTTAATGTAATAATTTGACTTATATTTTCATGAACATGTAATTTTTATGAATTTACTAAATTAATTAAAGTGGATTAATTTATAAAATATTGAATTATGTTATTTTTTGTAATGGTGTTATTTTATGTAGTTGATGTAACGAGTTAAATATAAAGTAGAAAATGCACTTTTATTTCTTAATATTATTTATTTGGGCCATATGATAATATAAATTGATGTAATACACTATAAATAGGTTAAAATTTCTATCTTTAATTTATAAAATCTGGAAAACATAGTGACTTATGTTTACAAAACATTAGATAACAAAATTCATGTACGACATGATACATTTAGTATTATAACATTTGATACATGGGTTGGATTTCAAATAAAAAATAAATTTATTTATTATTATGGATTTAAATTATTTATTTGGGATTTTAATGAAAAAAATATGATGAAGGTAGTGGATAAAAAATAATTTCATTCTTGAAGAGAAAGTGGTGATTTTTATCATTTTTTTTATTAAAGGATAAAACCTTGAGGTTATTGTATGTATATAAATTTATGTGTTTTAGAGACATAAGAGAAGTTTTCTAGTTGATTGGAATTTTAGTAAATGAATTTTATGTTTTATACATGAATTTTAGGAGATTTATGGATTACTTTTTGAATTTAATTAACCCTTATTATTTTTAACATAGAGAATAATTGTCATAGGCTTAGTTTTGGTTAATTGTATTTCTTAGAAAAGTGTTTCAAAATTTATCTCCAGTTTATTAAGTCAGTATAAATAAAAATATTTGAATTTATATTAAATTGGATTGAATATATTACTTGATTTTATTTTTATTGGATGGGTGTGGGGGGGGGGGGGGGGGGGGGTCTTTGTATACCTCATGTTATGGGATGGTAAGTCATAAGAACTAAGACAAGTGATTACAAGGATAAGCATTTTCATAAAGATAGTTTATGGTGTTTTGAATCAAGTAAAACATGGTTGTTGGGTGGAAAATAATTATTGTTGAATGTATGGTTGTTTGTTAATAAAAAACATAAATAAATATATTATCAAACCTATTATTTGATTATATATGATTTTTTTTATCAATAAAGGTGGGTATAACCTTTGATGTATAAAAAGTCCATAAAATTAACATTAGGGTTCCTATAAGATCATCGAATAAGAGGAAGATGTGTTTAGAAAATTATTATAATATGTATGGTAGAAATTATGGTATTTAGGTTAGTTTTTATTTATAAAAATTAAAAAATAAATGCTTATAATTAGAATGTGTTTAAAGTATAATTCAATATTGTATTGAGTGGAGGTGAATTCTACCAAATTCAATATTAATCTATATTGGATACATAATTTTTTTTTCAAACAAAATAGAAGTATGTATAGAGTATTGGTGAGGTTTTTGATACACAATATTGAATTATGTCAGATATAGTTTGTAAAAGTTGTCAATGTAAGTTTTTGAGATGAAACATTTAACTATATTATTTGTAAATATATCATAATAAATGAATAAAATTCTATTTTATGTATTGTTTTATCAATTCCACTTAATTCATTAACATTAATTTTCTACTTGACATAAATTAATGCTGTAAGTTTGATTTATACATGTTTTTATACTAAAAGAAACTATTTTTAAGTGGAAATTAACAAAGTAAATGTTAGATTGGCCATGGATATTTTTTTATAAGTAGTTTAACCTTATAGTTTATGTAAATAAATTAAATCCATTTTTTTTAAATTGAGGTCAACCATGCAGTTGACATTAATTGACAGATAGTATTTTTTAATGATATTTCTATAAAAAATGTATTATATTGAAAAAAATATTTGGTAGTGTCATGAACCAGTCTGGGTACCCTGGTAACCCGATAACTGAGATGACCCTAACATAGACCGAAGGGCATTCCCGATTCCCATGGGTTGGCGACTAGCACCTGACATCACACAACATGCAAGTGAGAACGATTTTGCCACCAACAATGTAGAAGAAAAGAAACAAGACTGTATGCATAACAAATGAAACTCCACTAGGAGCAATGTACCAGAAGTCAAAAAGGCTTAAACCATCCCAAAGAACTACAACCAAAGTATCAAAATAGGAAAAAAAACCCAAGGTCCCGAGAAACATAACTCACCAAGCCCAATACTCAACAACTGGATCCATATCCAAGAGATCCTTTCCCCTTTCTTGGACCTGGAAGAAGAAAGTCTATAAACACCCGAAGGAAAAAGTAGGGTGTGAGCTAAAAAGACTAGTAGGGTCTCACCACAGATTCCATAACAGATGCCAACGATTGATTAACTAAAAGAATTCTTTCAATATTAAAGATAAACATGTTTGACATTTTAAATCATAATTAAACAAATCATGTTATATAGTTAAAGTGATGGAAAAATACATTAAGCAAAGACTTTACAAAATGATGGAATATTTCTAAAACAATGGCTTAAATAAAACAATTACATAAAATAGTTTTATTAAAATCGGAAGGCATGTAAATTAGCTCAAAATCATTGGTATACATTTATATCTCAAATATAAATAAACAATAAAGAAACATGGTCATCTGCCAAAAGGTAGGCTAGTATTAATGAACTATAGGATTCCACACTCTCTATGTGAACTCAGAAAAATGTGTATACACACGTTCCTATGACATTGGACAAAGGAGACTCATCACAAACCCATTGGGGATGTGACCCACCGCAAGTATATTTTAGAACATTATCGTAGTATAGAGTGTATCCAAATAACTCACTAACTACCTAAGGATTTCACATGCTCTTACATGATGGGTGAACTATTTTAAGACTGCTTAAAAATACGATCAATCCCATTCTTCCATTTCAAAAGTTCCAATTTATTTCCATTTAAAACTAAAATAGGTTTTATTAAAAAACATTCATTTTTCACAAGATAAAACCACTGGGTTTCTATCAAATCATTTGAAGCCATTTTCACTAGTTTGAAATCCTTTCAAAACCAATTCCATCATTACACAATTTATTTACCTAATTAAGTTCAGCAATTTAATTGAAATCATTTCCATCAAATCCACAATTTAGATTAAACAATTTAAATCAACCAATTTCCATAAACACACACAATTCAATGGAATTGAGGGTTTCTCAAATTTTCATGCCAAAACCAATTCAAATATCTTGATTCACTAGAACCAGGTTTTTATCAATTTAATTGAAAAAAAATTTGAGCAATTGAATTTAAATCAAAAATTGAAATAAATCAAGCAATACATGGTTAATCAATTTGGCTAATCGGGATGGAACCACCTACCTCAAGGTCATTGATGTCGGCTCCAATGATAATATACCCAGTTTGGTTCAATACATCTCATCACGACATTATTAACGTAAGCATAGACACATCAATGATCAAAGTTCATCAAGTTCCCCTAGAACCAAAACATCTATTATATTTAAAAGGATGTAAAATATTACATGAGATTATATTTTCTCTCTCTTGGATAATATTTGGATTATCATTTTATGTTAACGCATGAAATTGAAATAAATATCCATAATAATAATTATAAACCTCATTCGATAATTATATCCCTAAAAAAACTTGGGAATAGAGGTGGTATTCTGCATAATTATTTTTTTAAAATATATATATTCATGTGTATATATATATATATATCAAAATACCATTTTATAATGAAATTATCATTTGAAAATATTTTAAATAATTATATTTTGATAAATCAAATTAATTATTGTCTTGTAGTTACAATAAATTATCATAATCATCTCTTCATAATTATTTATAATCATCCTTTAGTAACTTCGGAAAAATTATCGCTTGATAATTTTAATAATTATCCTTTGATAATTTTAATAATTATCCTTTGATAATTCAAATAATTATTGTTTTATAATTTTAAACAAAAATCCATTCAATATATTTTTTGATAATTATTTCAGATAAAACGTGTCATTGCATTTAATAATTCACGTAAAAATATCTTTGATAATTTCCTGGAATTATTCTTTGATAAGTTGGCTAATAATCCTTTGAAAAAACTTCATAATTATATTTTGATAATCTATACCAAAATATCCTTTTATAATTTTTATGAATTATCTTTTGATGATCATGGATTAATGCCTTGATAATTTTAGGTTTTATTATTTTAATAAATTTTTAAAAATATCACATGATAATCGTGTTCAATTATAATTCTAATATTTTGAAATTATCTTTGATAATTGTCCACAATTATAAAATGATATTATTTGATAGAATTTCCCTTGACACAATAATAATAATAATAGAATTATCCTTTTATAATTTATAGATTTTATTAATTTTCAATTAGAATTGATTTCATTTATTTTCATAATTCTATAATAATAAATGAAGGAAAAAAATAATAATAAATAAAGCTAAATTGTAACCTGGGTAGTGCGCAACACGTAGGAAAATGAAGGTCATGCTTGGAACTAGGTAAGAATCTAGATTGTGTCGATTGAGTTCCATTAAACTAAAGTAGAGGAGTTTTGGGATCATCCAAACTCATTTTAATTGACCAACATCAAAGATCAAGGTGTTCATAAAATTTAAGAACCCTAAAAACACTACACATCTAAACCCATTTTAAAAGACCCGTTTTGATCACTATTTCACTAGAAGTTATTAGTTTTACCTCATTAATACATTACCAACTGAAACGGATCAAAACCGTTGAAATACTAAGGTTTTGGATCAAACCATTGGTCAATAATGGAGTTTTTGGCTGGTTGGAGAAGAAGACTCTAAACCTAATAAATAAATGATTTTTTGTTAATTAAAATTAATTACTTAGCATAAAAACTAAATAACATCAAACGCCTATTTCACGTGAATGTTATGAACCACCTAGGGTAAACACCCTATTCTGGACACAACGGTGGTCTCATATTTCTCAAATGATGAACGGTTTGAGAGATATTAATGATTTATTATTGAAAAATCGAAATAATTAATTAATTAAAATAAAAAGTGTTATTTTTGTGAGTGAGACGTCCAAACGCCTGATGCTTACAAATGTTATACCCCTTCTAGAGTAAAAATCTCATTCCAAACCCATTAGTGCTCTCAGATTTCTCATACGGAGCAACGTTTGAGAGATATTTAATTATTTTTAATAAATAATATATTAAATATTATTTAATAACTTTATCTCATGAGCAAGACATCCAAATGTCTGACACCTTCGAATGTTATACCCCTCCAAGGGTAAACACCATATTTTGGACGTAACATTGGTCTTAGATTTCTCAAATGATGCACCATTTTGGATTTATTAAAATAATTTGAATAAAAAGTGTGCGATTAATATATTCTATTTAATAATTTTATTCCCTCTTCTCCAAGACTTTGTGGGCCTTAGAATCACACACCAACTCAGTGTAGAACTCAAAAAATATTTAATTGAATATTCCAGAGTACTAATTGGGTATTTTACCATTCCGTGATGTGTTTAAGAAAAACACAAATTTTCACTGATAAACCATTTATTTATCATTTAATGTAATAATAATTTAACACAAGATGGTTTAGGAAAACCTAAAATAGTAACGGGATGTTACAACCTCCCCACCATAGAAACTTTCTATCCCTAGAAAGCCTACTAAGAAGCCTCCATGTCCGAAAGACAAGACCAATGTTCTCTCATTAGTGCCTCCCTCTCTCATGTCTCATGAGAATTAGAATTGTGCTTCCATATCATACATACCAACAGTATCATCCTCCCATGAATTACCTTAGTCTTAGAATCAACAACCATGACTAGTAGTTCAGTCACAGATAAAACTAGTGCCACTTCAAGATCATGCTAACTCAGAACATAAGATGGGTCAAATAAATGCTTTCGAAGATGAGATACATGAAACACATTATGTATCAATGTCAGTTTTGGTGGTAGTTCTAAATGGTAAACAACTTACCCCACATAATCAACAACCTTAAAAGATCTCACAAAATAAGGAGAAAAATTTCCTTGCCTACCAAGCCATCGATGACCCAACCGGGGTGAAACCTTCAAGAATCCATAGTCACCAAAATTGCTACTTCAAGTTGTAGAATGTCTTAGTGCTTCCTGGGTTCAAAATCCTTTGGAAATTATGACAATTCCCCATTATTTCCTTTATTGTCGCTAATGCTGCAATATAACCGTTCTGATAACACATAACACCCTCTTTGGAGAACTACCCCTGGGTATCAGTCTCCCCACTATAAAGAGAGTCTCTAATGCTTATGAAATTAATCAAAAAGCTTCTGCTTTGGAAGAATCATCTCTATAAGAGAAGATTTCAGAGAACCATTAGCTTTCTTAGTGGATAGAACTAGCGCCACCCAAGGTGACACACTTTAGTGAATAAAGGCTTTCTCAAGATAACCATCAAACTGGGACATTAGTTCTTTCAGTTCAGTTGGATCCATTTGGTAAGAGGGAAAATAAATTGGTTGAGTACCAGTCATCAAGTCAATGGAAAACTCAACCTCTCTTACCGGTGGTAAACCAGAAAAATCAAAAGGAAACACGATGGGAAACTCGACGACGACTGGAGGGAGATCCCCACTCAAAATCAGAAGAAAACACTAATATTACCTTCCCCAATTCTGGATAATAAGGTCTGGCCGTGATCGACCTTGGGTCCATTCTCCTTGAAAGACAAGAGACACACCATTGGGTGTGGTAAGGTAGACCCATTGAAGATAACAATCAATCCGGGATTTATTGGCAATGATCCAATCCATCTCGAATATGACATCAAGAGATTTCATGACAAGTACCAGAAAACTCCAATAAAAGTTGACATATGATAGAGAGAAGACACAAGTAGGACTATGGAGAACCTTATCTCTCATCATGTGAATAAGTGTAGTAATATCCATTGCACAAGATAAAAGTTCCATAGGAATATTAAGAAGATTAACGATATGGGTTGAAAAAAAAGAGTGAGATACACTGATATCAAATAGAGAAGTCACTAAAGACAAAGCTATGGTAATGATACCTATCACGGTCACTGGACCTGTATCAGATTCCTCTGGAGAATCTTCTACTGCGTGAAGAAGCTTCATTCCGGATTCCTATGGCTAAAACTCTTTGTACGTGAAGCTTTTGATTTTCCCGCAGTTTTTGAAGGTTCTGATGATCTCATGCCATTAGGTGGAGTGGAAAAGTTGTGGTAGAACTCTTGCAAGTACCCTAAAAATTTACAGGAGCCACAGTTCTATCAGCCTGCTCAATCTTGAAAAAACTCCATAGCCTTGGCCAACACCATTGAATCTGGATAGAAGTGTCCAGTGAAAAGAACCTTGAATTCCTTCCACTCTAAGCCCCTGTGTTTCTTTTATGTCACTATCATATCCCACTATCTCCTGCTTGGTCCCTCCAACATAAAGGTGGCATACTTCACCATGATCTCATCCGATGTCTCTAAGAACACAAACAGACGTTCAATCCTACCCAACCATTCATAATCATGTTGAGGATCAGTGGAGCCTTTGAAAACTGGTGGCTTATGGTGAAATAACTCTTGAGAATGATTTCAAAGAGCACCCCCAAGGTTCCACAACTGGAGCCTGAATGGGGACTATAGGTGGTGCCTACCCCAGAGTATGGATAGTGCACACAATCACCTCAACTAGGCTCGAGTCCACCAGAGGATTCACTCACTGTGGTTTAGTAGTAACCCCTTCTTGGATATGATTCAAAAATCTTCTCAGAAGCATGATGTTACAAAACATCAGCAAACAATAAGGAAGAAATTAGATAATTCTTGTACATAGAAACGAGGGAAACATGATCTCGACCAGTAGAACATATATGATTTGGATTTCACTTTATCCAAATCAAAATAGGGAACATACTAGAAAAAATCCACAAGACGTCTTTCCCTAACCACCCCTGATGACTTAAGGTTCGTTTTGGTGAGAGATTGCCAGGAACTCAATCACAACTACCTCCTAAGTCTCGATAAAAATACTCAAATGAATATTGTCATAAAGGCAAGATTATTAACCTCCCTTTGATACCATTTTTTTAGGAACCATACCAGGTACCATGGTAACCTGATAACTGAGCCAGCCCTGACATAGCCCAAAGGGAGTTCTTGATCCCATTGGGTTGGTGACTAGCACCTAACATCACACAACATGCAAGTGGGAACGATTTTTCCACCAACAATGCGGAAGAAAAGAAACAAGACATCATACATAACAAAAGAAACTCCACTAGGAGTAATGTATCAGAAGTCAACAAGGCATAAACCAGCCCAAAGTACTACAACCAAAGTATCAAAACAGGGAAAATATCCCAAGGCCCTAAGGAACACAACTCACTAATCCCAACACTCAACAACTTGATCTATCTCCAAGAGATCCTCCCTACTTTCTCGAACATGGAAGGAGAAAGTATACAAACACCCGAAGGCAAATGTGGGGTGTGAGATAAAAAGCCTAATAGAGTCTCACCATGGATTTCATAACAGATGACAATAATTAATTAACCAAAATAATGCTTTCAATATTAAAGATAAATAGGTTTGACATTTTAAAGCATAATTAAACATATCATGTTATACAGTTCAAATGATGGAAAAATACCTTAAGCAAAGACTTTACAAAATGATGGAATATTTTTAAAATAATGGATTAAATAAAATAGTTATATAAAATAGTTTTTGTAAAATCATAAGGCATGTAAAGAAGTTAAAAATCATTGGCATACATTTATATCTCAAATATAAATAAACAAGTGAGCAACATTTCCATCTTCCAAAAGGTACAATAGTATTAATTAGTTATAGGATTCCGAACTCTCTATGTGAACTCAGAAAAATGTGTATACAAATGTCCCTATGACACTAGCCAAAGGAGACTCGTTACCAACCCATCGGGGATGTGACCCATCGCAATTATATTTTATAATGTTGTCGTAACATAGAGTGTATCCAAATAACTCACTAACAACCTAAGGATTTCAGGTGCTCTTACATGATGGGTGAACTATTTTAAGACTGCTTAAAAATACGATTAATCCCATTATTCTATTTCAAAAGTGTCAATTTATTTCCATTTAAAACCAAAACAGGTTTTATTCAAAAACATGCATTTTTTACAAGATAAAACCACCGAGTTTCTATCAAATCATTTTAATCCATTTTCACCAGTTTGAAATCCATTCAAAACCAATTACATCATTACACAATTTATTTACACAATTAAATTCAACAATTTAATTGAAATAATTTCCATAAAATCCAAAATTTAAATTAAACAATTTAAATCATCCAATTTCAATAAACACACCCAATTCAATGGAATCTGGGGTTTTCAAAATTTCCATTCCAAAACCATTCCAAATATCTCAATTCACTAGAATCAGGTTTTTATCAATTTAATTGAAAGAAAATTTGAGAAAATTAATTTAAATCATCAATTGAAATAAATCAATCAATACATGGTTAATCAATTTGGCTAATCAGGATGGAACCACCTACCTCAAGGTCACCTATGTTAACGACAATGATAATCTAATTAGTTTGGTTCAATACACCTCATCATAACATTATTAATGTAAGCATAGACACATCAATGATCGATGTTTGTCAAGTGCTCTTAGAACCAAAACATCTATTATATTTCAATGGATGTAAAATATTACATGCAATTGAATTTTCTCTCTCCTAGATAATCTTTGGATTATCGTTTTATGTTAATGCATGCAATCATAAGAAATATCCATAAGAATAATTATAAACCTCATTCGATAATGATATCCCTAAAAAAAACTTGGGAAAAGAGGTGGTATTCTGCATAATTATTCTTTTTTTAAAATATATATATTCATGTGTGTATATATATATAAATACCATTTGATAATGAAATTATCATTTTCAAATATTTTAAATAATTATCTTTTGATAAATCAAAATATTTTTTGTCTTGCAGTTACAATAAATTATCATAACATCTCTTCATAATTATTTATAATCATCCTTTAGTAAATTCATAAAAATTATCGCTTGATAATTTTAATAATTGTCCTTTGATAATTCAAATAATTATTGTTTTATAATCTTAAACAAAAATCCATTCAATATTTCTTTGATAATTATTTCGGATAAAACTGGTCATTTCATTTGATAATTCATGTAAACATATCTTTGATAATTTCCTAAAATTATTATTTGATAAGTTGGCATAATAATCCCTTGACAAAACTTCATAATTATATTTTGATAATCTCTACCAAAATATCCTTTTATAATTTCTATGAATTATCTTTTGATAATCATGGATTAATGCCTTGATAATTTCAGGTTTTAACATTTTAATAATTTTTTTAAAATATCATGTGATAATCATGTTCAATTATAATTCTAATCTTTTGAAATTATCTTTGATAATTGTGAACAATTATCAAATGATAATATTTGGTAGAATTTCTCTTGACACAAAAAAACAACAATAATAATAGAATTATCCTTTTATAATTTATAGTTTTCATTTATTTTCAATTATAATTGATTTCATTTATTTTCTTAATTCTAGAATAAGAAATAAAGGAAAAATAATAATAATAAATAAAGTCAAATTGTAACTTGGGTAGTGCGCAACATGTAGGAAAATGAAGGTCACGCTTGGAACCAGGTAAGAATCTAGATTGGGTCAATGGAGTTCCATTAAACGAAAGTAAAAGAGTTTTGGGACCATCCAAACTCAATTGAATCGACCAACATCAAAGATCAAGGTGTTCGGAAAATTTAAGATCCCTAAAAATGATGCACATCTAAACCCATTTTAAAAGACCCATTTTGATCACTATTTCACCTGATAATTGATGAAAAAGTTATTAGTTTTACCTCATTAATGCATTAACAACTGAAACGGATCAAAACCGTTGAAATCCAAAGGTTTTGGATCAACCCATCGGTCAAAAATGGACTTTTTGGCTGGTTGGAGAAGAAGTGTCAAAATCTAATAAATAAAATAATTTTTTCTTAATTAAAATTAATATTTTAGCATAAAAATTAAATAACATCAAATGCCTGTTGCACATTAATGTTATGACCCACCTAGGGTAAACACCCTATTCTGGACACAACAGTGGCCTCATATTTCTTAAAAGATGAACGATTTGAGATATATTAATGATTTTTTAATGAAAAATCAGATTAATTAATTAATTAAAATAAAAAGTGTTATTTTTGTGAGCGAGGCATCCAAATTCCTGATGCTTACGAATGTTATACCCCTTCTAGGGTAAACCCCTCATTCTGAACCCATCGATGGTCTCAAATTTCCTATAAGACACACCATTTGAGATATATTTAATTATTTTTAATAAATAATATATTAAATATTATTTAATAACTTTATCTCGACATCCAAATGTCTGGAACCTTCGAATGTTATACCCCTCTTAGTGTAAACACCATATTTCAGACATAACAATGGTCTTAAATTTCTCAAACCCCACACCATTTTGAGTTATATAAATATTTTGAATAAAAATTGTGCGCTTAATATATTCTATTTAATAATTTTATTCCATCTTTAATGAGCCTTTGTGGGACTCAGAATCATGCACCAACTCAGTGTAGAACTCCAAAAATTTTTAATTGAATATTCTAGAGTATTAATTGGGTGTTTTACCATTCCGTGATGTGTTTAACAAAAACAAAACTTTTCACTAATAAACCATTTTTTTCTCATTTAACTTAATAATAATTTAACACAAGATGGTTTAGGAAAACCTGAAACAGTAATGGGATGTTACAACCTCCCCACCATAGGAACTTTCTGTCCCTAGAAAGCCTATGAAGAATCCTCCACATCAAAAAGACAAGACCACTGTTCTCTCATCAGTGCCTCCCTCTCTCACATCTCATGAGAATTAGAATCGTGCTTCCATATCATACAGACCAGTGGTATCATCCTCACATGAAGTACCTTGGTCTCAGAATCAACAACCACGACTAGTCATTTAGTCACAGATAAGATAGGTTCCACTTCAAGATCATTCCAACTCAGAACATAAGATGGGTCAGATAAATGCTTTCGAAGTTGAGATTCATGAAACACATTACAGTTTTGGTGGTAGTTCTAAATGGTAAAAACCTTACCCCACCTAATCAACAACCTCAAAAGATATCACAAAATAAGAAGAAATCTTCCCTTTCCTCCCAACCCATCAATGAACCAACCAGGGTGAAACCTTCAAGAATCCATGGTCACTAAAACTACTACTTCAAGTCGTATAACGTCTTAGTGCTTCCTGGGTGCACAACCCATTGGGAATTATGACAATCCCCCATTATATCCTTTCTTGTTGCTAACAATGAAACATAATAGTTTTGATAACACATAACACCCTCTTTGGAGAATGACCCCAAGGTATCAGTCTCTCCACTATAAAGAGAGTATCTAATGCTTACGTAATTCATCAACAAGCTTCTATTCTGAAAGAATCATCTCTATAAGAGATGATGTTAGAGAACCATCAGCTTTTTTGGAGGATAGAACTGACTCTTCCCAAGGTGACACACTTTGGTGAATAAAGTCTTTCTTAAGATGATCATCCAACTAGGACGTTAGTTCTTTCAGTTTATTTGGATCCATTTGGTAAGAGTGAAAAGAAACTAGTTGAGTACCAGGCATCAAGTCAATGGAAAAATCAACCTCTCTTACCAGTGGTAAACATGAAAAATCAGAAGGAAACACGATGGAAAACTAGAAAAAAAATGGAGGGAGATAACCACTCCAAATCAGAAGAAAACACTAATATTACCTTCCCCAATTCTGGATAATAAGGTCTGGCCCTGCTCGACCTTGGGTCCATCCTCCTTGAAAGACAAGAGACACACCAATGAGTGTGGTAAGGTAGACCCATCTACGATACCAATCAATCTAGGATTTATTGTCAATGATCCAATCCATCTTGAATATGACGTCAATATATTTCATGTTGAGTACAAGAAAACTCCAAGAAGATTGACATCTGATAGAGAGAAGACACAAGCAGGACTATAGAGACCCTTCTCTCTCATCACGCCAAGGGGTGTAGTAATATCCATTACACAAGATAAACGTTATATAGGAAGATTAAGAAGTTTAACAGTATGGGTTGAAAAAAAATGAGTGAGATGCACTGATATCAAATGGATCAGTCACTAAAGACAAAGATATAATAATGATACCTATCACGATCACTAGACCTGTATCATCTTCCTTTGGAGACTCTTCCACTGCATGAAGAAGCTTCGTTCCGGATTCCTGTGGCTGGAACTCTTTGTACGTGAAGCATTTGATTTACCTATAGTTTTTGAAGGTTCTGATGATCTCGTGCCATTACATGGAGTGGAAAAGTTGTAGAAAAACTTCTGCAAGTCTTCTAAAAATCTACACGAGCCACAGTTCTGTCAGCCTGCTCAAGCTTGAAAAAACTCCACAGCCTTGGCCAACACCATTGAATCTGGATAGAAGTGTCTAGTGAAAATAACCTTGAATTCCTTCCACTATAATCCCCCATGTTTCTTTTCTGTTACTATCATATCCCACCATCTCATGTTTGGTCCCTCTTGTTGGGCGGAGAAAAAGGGAGTGATGGCAAGAGGGGGGGTGAATTGCCTTTTAAAAAATGATTAACAAATTAAAATCAAAGTTGAAAGTGCAGCAGAAATAAAGAGGCAAGACACAAGAATTGATAACGGAGTTCGGCCAAAAACCCGGCCTACGTCTCCGCTCCCAACTCAACCGTTGAGAGATTCTACCGCTTGATTTTCAATGGTTGTAGCAAGAAACCCACTAGCCTTTTTACAGGTGAAGGCTAGCTCACCTATTACAGCTTTCTTTTTAATGGTTTGAGCAAGAAACCCACTAGCCTTTTTACGGGTGAAGGCTAGCTCACCTTTGACTCAAGCCTTTTAAAAGGAAAGGCTTGACTAACCTCTTCACACCTTAAAGGTGGTGTGAAAACCCAAAAGAATGGAGGATGAGAGAAATGGGAGTTTGTAGGCACAAACTCAATTTAAAGCTCAAAATGATAAATAATGAAAAACCATTATGAGGAGAAGCCTTGGGCACCAATGATTGATTGGAGTTGATGAAGACTGCTCCCAAGCTTCTATGGTGGTTCTCCTTGGATGGGGAATTGAGTTGGAGCAATTGGAGTTTCCTTGAAGGAGTTCGCCGGAGGTTTGCCAAATGAGGAGAAATGTGTCCCGTGGGCTTCCGTGGCTTGGATATGGTTCCGGTATTGTTCCGGGGCTTCAAGGTCCTTTATTTATAGAGGGGGAACCCTCATATGGCCGTTGGAGGCCTTTGGAGCCGTTGGAGAGGCTTTCGGAGCTGTTGGGAGGCAAGTGGACCAGCCTGGTCAAAGGCCCAACGGCTAGTTTGACTGGCTCCACCGGCTGACCGGTACAGAGCCACCGGTTGGCCGGTGTGTGCAAAATGGAGAGGCCTTCAGGCTTAGTCTCTACCGGCTGGCCGGTGCTGAGGCCACCGGTTGGCCGGTGGTAAGGCAGTGGCTCAGCCTTCGGTCTGGGTTCCATCGGCTGGCCGGTGGTGAAGCCACCGGTTGGTCGGTGGACTCTGAGAGTCCATTTTTGCTTCCTTGCTTTCTTGGCCGAACTCCTTGCCCACCTAAAAAGATTCCTATCATCCAAAAACACTTGAAAGAGGATTAGATAAATAAGAGGGTGATTGTGATCATGAAAATCAAACCACGAGGGGTACGAGAGGTACAACAATCTCCCCCTATTTTGATGATCACAATCACAAAAACAAGCAATGTAAAATACTAAAAAGATAGGCATGCTTTAAAGGATAAAATGAAAACAAGCAATGCATGATAGAAAGATTTCTCCCCCAATCAATCAAGAATTTCTCCCCCTTTGTGATTATCAAAATAGCACGGGGCATAAAACTTGATTGAGGGAAATGGAGATTTTAAACCAATTGAAATTTTTGAAATTTTGAATCAAAAAAAAAATTGAATAACAGTTTGAATTGAAAGTTTTGAATCAAAAATTGAATAACAGTTTGAATTGAAAGTTTTGAATCAAAAATTGAATAACAGTTTTAATTGAAAGTTTGAAAAGAAAAAAAAAATTTCAAATTTGGAATTGAGAAATTTGATGCCAAGAGTTGAAATTGGAAGTTTGAATAAAACAAAAAGGCTTAAACAAACTTAACTCCCCCTAAATAAAAACAACAAATCACCGGGGAGAGGTTTTTGAAACCGAAATAAATTTTGGGCCGGAGAGACTTGCTAATAGGGATTTTTCAATCCACACTTGTCTAGTGGCGGGTCTTCTCCTAAAAAATTCATCATTTAAGAAAATGGTTTTGGGGCGGCCATACCGGGCATTTTTGCAATTGCACTCATAGATTAAGTGCCCGGGTTTTTTTCAATAATTACAAAATTTAAATTGAGATCTCCCCCTTACAAAAATAGTAGGTGCATGGGAAGAGGAAGCTTGCTTGGAATAGCCAAGCCCTTGGGTGGTTCGGGATACGCGTTGGGAACCAAGCAAATTGTTCAAATTTTGTTCACCTTGGGTGAACTTGGATAGGGATTCCCTTAAGTCTTTGATAGTTGATTCCATGGAATCAATATCGGGAAGGTTTTGGATTTTGAGGTTCAACTCTTCCTTCTCTTTAAGAAGTTGTTCTTTTTCGGAAGAGAGTTTTTTAAAATTCTTTTTTAAAGCAACAAATTTGGAAGAAAGTTCGTGAAAACCTTCCTCCAATTGGTCTCGCGCATGTTGGAGATCCTCATAAGATAGATTATTAAAAGAATTTGAAGAACTAGAGGATGAGGAGTCGAAAGATGTTACCTCATGGAATGCCATTAGGCATTTGTTACCGTTGTCGCTCGAGGAGGAGGAGGAGGATGAGGAGCTATCACTCCATGTGGCCTTGAATGCCTTCTTCTTCTCCTTTTTCTTGGCCTTTTTCTTGTTGAGTGGGCAATCGGGCTTGTAATGGCCCTTCTCGCCACACCCATAGCATGTTACCTTAGGCTCGGATTTTTCGTCGTGTTTTTCCTTGCGAGCCTTGCGGGATTTCTTCTTCTTGTGCTTCTTCATAAACTTGTGCATCTTGCGGGCAAGATTCTCCATTTCGGAATCGCCGCTTGAAGAGGAAGAAGATGAGGAGGAGGATGAGCTTTCTTCTTTTTGTACCTTGAAGGCGATGTTCTTTGGAGTTTTGATTGGTTTGCCTTCCTTTTCAGCTTGCCTCCTCATGGTGATCTCATAGGTCATGAGAGATCCGATGAGCTCTTCGACGGGCATGTTCTTTATGTCCTTTGCTTCTTGGATTGCCGTCACCTTTGGAGCCCATGAGCTTGGTAGGATCCATAGGATCTTCTTGACCATTGTTTCTGCAGAAATATTATCTCCAAGAGATTTTCTACCATTGCAAACATCAGTAAATCGAGTAAACATATCAGAAATAGATTCGGAAGGATGCATGGAAAAAGACTCAAAATCTTGACGAAACATGTCCAATCGAGTGTCCTTGACTTTGTTGGTCCCCTCATGGGTTACCTCCAAAAGTTTCCAGATTTCGTGTGAGGAGGTGCATGTGGAAACTCGATTGAACTCATTACGATAAAGGCCGCAATGTAGAGCATTCATGGCTTTGCCATCAAGCTCGAAATTTTTAATATCGGCTTGTGTCCATTTGGATTCATCGGGGGAAGAGAGAGTGTAACCTTGCATGACAATTTTATAAATGGGATAGCCAATGCTTCTAAGAAAATTGGTCATGCGGGTTTTCCAATAATTATAGTCGGTTCCCTCAAAAAATGGAGCACGACCCAAAGAAAAGCCTTCGGGGGCGAAAGAGGTTGAAGCCATCAAAAAAAAGATCTTGAATTTGAAACCGGTGAAGGTATTACTCAAATTTTCCTTTGATACCAATTGTTGGGCGGAGAAAAAGGGAGTGATGGAAAGAGGGGGGGTGAATTGCCTTTTAAAAAATGATTAACAAATTAAAATCAAAGTTGAAAGTGCAGCGGAAATAAAGAGGCAAGACACAAGAATTGATAACGGAGTTCGGCCAAAAACCCGGCCTACGTCTCCGCTCCCAACTCAACCGTTGAGAGATTCTACCGCTTGATTTTCAATGGTTGTAGCAAGAAACCCACTAGCCTTTTTACAGGTGAAGGCTAGCTCACCTATTAGAGCTTTCTTTTTAATGGTTTGAGCAAGAAACCCACTAGCCTTTTTACGGGTGAAGGCTAGCTCACCTTTGACTCAAGCCTTTTAAAAGGAAAGGCTTGACAAACCTCTTCACACCTTAAAGGTGGTGTGAAAACCCAAAAGAATGGAGGATGAGAGAAATGGGAGTTTGTAGGCACAAACTCAATTTAAAGCTCAAAATGATAAATAATGAAAAACCGTTATGAGGAGAAGCCTTGGGCGCCAATGATTGATTGGAGTTGATGAAGATTGCTCCCAAGCTTCTATGGTGGTGCTCCTTGGATGAGGAATTGAGTTGGAGCAATTGGAGGTTCCTTGAAGGAGTTCGCCGGAGGTTTTCCAAATGATGAGAAATGTGTCCCGTGGGCTTCTGTGGCTTGGATATGGTTCCGGTTTTGTTCCGGGGCTTCAAGGTCCTTTATTTATAGAGGGGGAACCCTCATATGGCCGTTGGAGGCCTTTGGAGCTGTTGGAGAGGCTTTCGGAGCCGTTGGGAGGCAAGTGGACCAGCCTGGTCAAAGGCCCAACGGCTAGTTTGACTGGCTCCACCGGCTGACCGGTACAGAGCCACCGGTTGGCCGGTGTGTGCAAAATGGAGAGGCCTTCGGGCTCAGTCTCTACCGGCTGGCCGGTGCTGAGGCCACCGGTTGGCCGGTGGTAAGGCAGTGGCTCAGCCTTCGGTCTGGGTTCCATCGGCTGGCCGGTGGTGAAGCCACCGGTTGGCCGGTGGACTCTGAGAGTCCATTTTTGCTTCCTTGCTTTCTTGGCCGAACTCCTTTCCCACCTAAAAAGATTCCTATCATCCAAAAACACTTGAAAGAGGATTAGATAAATAAGAGGGTGATTGTGATCATGAAAATCAAACCACGAAGGGTACGAGAGGTACAACAATCTCCCCCTATTTTGATGATCACAATCACCAAAACAAGCAATGTAAAATACTAAAAAGATAGGCATGCTTTAAAGGATAAAATGAAAACAAGCAATGCATGAGAGAAAGATTTCTCCCCCAATCAATCAAGAATTTCTCCCCCTTTGTGATTATCAAAATAGCACGGGGCATAAAACTTGATTGAGGGAAATGGAGATTTTAAACCAATTGAAATTTTTGAAATTTTGAATCAAAAAAAAAAAATTGAATAACAGTTTGAATTGAAAGTTTTGAATAAAAAATTGAATAACAGTTTGAATTGAAAGTTTTGAATCAAAAATTGAATAACAGTTTGAATTGAAAGTTTTGAATCAAAAATTGAATAACAGTTTGAATTGAAAGTTTGAAAAGAAAAAAAAAAATTTCAAATTTGGAATTGAAAAATTTGATGCCAAGAGTTGAAATTGGAAGTTTGAATAAAACAAAAAGGCTTAAACAAACTTAACTCCCCCTAAATAAAAACAACAAATCACCGGGGAGAGGTTTTTGAAACTGAAATAAATTTTGGGCCGGAGAGACTTGCTAATAGGGATTTTTCAATCCACACTTGTCTAGTGGCGGGTCTTCTCCTAAAAAATTCATCATTTAAGAAAATGGTTTTGGGGCGGCCATACCGGGCATTTTTGCAATTGCACTCATAGATTAAGTGCCCGGGTTTTTTGCAATAATTACAAAATTTAAATTGAGAGCTCCCCCTTACAAAAATAGTAGGTGCATGGGAAGAGGAAGCTTGCTTGGAATAGCCAAGCCCTTGGGTGGTTCGGGATACGCGTTGGGAACCAAGTAAATTGTTCAAATTTTGTTCACCTTGGGTGAACTTGGCTAGGGATTCCCTTAAGTCTTTGATAGTTGATTCCATGGAATCAATATCGGGAAGGTTTTGGATTTTGAGGGTCAACTCTTCCTTCTCTTTAAGAAGTTGTTCTTTTTCAGAAGAGAGTTTTTTGAAATTCTTTTTTAAAGCAACAAATTTGGAAGAAAGTTCGTGAAAACCTTCCTCCAATTGGTCTCGCGCATGTTGGAGATCCTCATAAGATAGATTATTAAAAGAATTTGAAGAACTAGAGGATGAGGAGTCGAAAGATGTTACCTCATGGAATGCCATTAGGCATTTGTTACCGTTGTCGCTCGAGGAGGAGGAGGAGGATGAGGAGCTATCACTCCATGTGGCCTTGAATGCCTTCTTCTTCTCCTTTTTCTTGGCCTTTTTCTTGTTGAGTGGGCAATCGGGCTTGTAATGGCCCTTCTCGCCACACCCATAGCATGTTACCTTAGGCTCGGATTTTTCGTCGTGTTTTTCCTTGCGAGCCTTGCGTGATTTCTTCTTCTTGTGGTTCTTCATAAACTTGTGCATCTTGCGGGCAAGATTCTCCATTTCGGAATCGCCGCTTGAAGAGGAAGAAGATGAGGAGGAGGATGAGCTTTCTTCTTTTTGTACCTTGAAGGCGATGTTCTTTGGAGTTTTGATTGGTTTGCCTTCCTTTTCAGCTTGCCTCCTCATGGTGATCTCATAGGTCATGAGAGATCTGATGAGCTCTTCGACCGGCATGTTCTTTATGTCCTTTGCTTCTTGGATTGCCGTCACCTTTGGAGCCCATGAGCTTGGTAGGATCCATAGGATCTTCTTGACCATTGTTTCTGCAGAAATATTATCTCCAAGAGATTTTCTACCATTGCAAACATCAGTAAATCGAGTAAACATATCAGAAATAGATTCAGAAGGATGCATGGAAAAAGACTCAAAATCTTGACGAAACATGTCCAATCGAGTGTCCTTGACTTTGTTGGTCCCCTCATGGGTTACCTCCAAAAGTTTCCAGATTTCGTGTGAGGAGGTGCATGTGGAAACTCGATTGAACTCATTACGATCAAGGCCGCAATGTAGAGCGTTCATGGCTTTGCCATCAAGCTCGAAATTTTTAATATCGGCTTGGGTCCATTTGGATTCATCGGGGGAAGAGAGAGTGTAACCTTGCATGACAATTTTATAAATGGGATAGCCAATGCTTCTAAGAAAAGTGGTCATGCGGGTTTTCCAATAATTATAGTCGGTTCCATCAAAAAATGGAGCACGACCCAAAGAAAAGCCTTCGGGGGCGAAAGAGGTTGAAGCCATCAAAAAAAAGATCTTGAATTTGAAACCGGTGAAGGTATTACTCAAATTTTCCTTTGATACCAATTGTTGGGCGGAGAAAAAGGGAGTGATGGCAAGAGGGGGGGTGAATTGACTTTTAAAAAATGATTAACAAATTAAAATCAAAGTTGAAAGTGCAGCGGAAATAAAGAGGCAAGACACAAGAATTGATAACGGAGTTCGGCCAAAAACCCGGCCTACGTCTCTGCTCCCAACTCAACCGTTGAGAGATTCTACCGCTTTATTTTCAATGGTTGTAGCAAGAAACCCACTAGCCTTTTTACAGGTGAAGGCTAGCTCACCTATTACAGCTTGCTTTTTAATGGTTTGAGCAAGAAACCCACTAGCCTTTTTATGGGTGAAGGCTAGCTCACCTTTGACTCAATCCTTTTAAAAGGAAAGGCTTGACTAACCTCTTCACACCTTAAAGGTGGTGTGAAAACCCAAAAGAATGGAGGATGAGAGAAATGGGAGTTTGTAGGCACAAACTCAATTTAAAGCTCAAAATGATAAATAATGAAAAACCGTTATGAGGAGAAGCCTTGGGCGCCAATGATTGATTGGAGTTGATGAAGACTGCTCCCAAGCTTCTATGGTGGTGCTCCTTGGATGAGGAATTGAGTTGGAGCAATTGGAGGTTCCTTGAAGGAGTTCGCCGGAGGTTTTCCAAATGATGAGAAATGTGTCCCGTGGGCTTCCGTGGCTTGGATATGGTTCCGGTATTGTTCCGGGGCTTCAAGGTCCTTTATTTATAGAGGGGGAACCCTCATATGGCCGTTGGAGGCCTTTGGAGCCGTTGGAGAGGCTTTCGGAGCCGTTGGGAGGCAAGTGGACCAGCCTGGTCAAAGGCCCAACGGCTAGTTTGACTGGCTCCACCGGCTGACCGGTACAGAGCCACCGGTTGGCCGGTGTGTGCAAAATGGAGAGGCCTTCAGGCTCAGTCTCTACCGGCTGTCCGGTGCTGAGGCCACCGGTTGGCCGGTGGTAAGGCAGTGGCTCAGCCTTCGGTCTGGGTTCCATCTGCTGGCCGGTGGTGAAGCCACCGGTTGGCCGGTGGACTCTGAGAGTCCATTTTTGCTTCCTTGCTTTCTTGGCCGAACTCCTTGCCCACCTAAAAAGATTCCTATCATCCAAAAACACTTGAAAGAGGATTAGATAAATAAGAGGGTGATTGTGATCATGAAAATCAAACCACGAGGGGTACGAGAGGTACAACAATCTCCCCCTATTTTGATGATCACAATCACCAAAACAAGCAATGTAAAATACTAAAAAGATAGGCATGCTTTAAAGGATAAAATGAAAACAAGAAATGCATGAGAGAAAGATTTCTCCCCCAATCAATCAAGAATTTCTCCCCCTTTGTGATTATCAAAATAGCACGGGGCATAAAACTTGATTGAGGGAAATGGAGATTTTAAACCAATTGAAATTTTTGAAATTTTGAATCAAAAAAAAAAAAAATTGAATAACAGTTTGAATTGAAAGTTTTGAATAAAAAATTGAATAACAGTTTGAATTGAAAGTTTTGAATCAAAAATTGAATAACAGTTTGAATTGAAAGTTTTGAATCAAAAATTGAATAACAGTTTGAATTGAAAGTTTGAAAAGAAAAAAAAAAAATTCAAATTTGGAATTGAAAAATTTGATGCCAAGAGTTGAAATTGGAAGTTTGAATAAAACAAAAAGGCTTAAACAAACTTAACTCCCCCTAAATAAAAACAACAAATCACCGGGGAGAGGTTTTTGAAACCGAAATAAATTTTGGGCCGGAGAGACTTGCTAATAGGGATTTTTCAATCCACACTTGTCTAGTGGCGGGTCTTCTACTAAAAAATTCATCATTTAAGAAAATGGTTTTGGGGCGGCCATACCGGGCATTTTTGCAATTGCACTCATAGATTAAGTGCCCGGGTTTTTTGCAATAATTACAAAATTTAAATTGAGAGTTCCCCCTTACAAAAATAGTAGGTGCATGGGAAGAGGAAGCTTGCTTAGAATAGCCAAGCCTTTGGGTGGTTTGGGATACGCGTTGGGAACCAAGAAAATTGTTCAAATTTTGTTCACCTTGGGTGAACTTGGCTAGGGATTCCCTTAAGTCTTTGATAGTTGATTCCATGGAATCAATATCGGGAAGGTTTTGGATTTTGAGGGTCAACTCTTCCTTCTCTTTAAGAAGTTGTTCTTTTTCGGAAGAGAGTTTTTTGAAATTCTTTTTTGAAGCAACAAATTTGGAAGAAAGTTCGTGAAAACATTCCTCCAATTGGTCTCGCACATGTTGGAGATCCTCATAAGATAGATTATTAAAAGAATTTGAAGAACTAGAGGATGAGGAGTCGGAAGATGTTACCTCATGGAATGCCATTAGGCATTTGTTACCGTTGTCGCTCGAGGAGGAGGAGGAGGATGAGGAGCTATCACTCCATGTGGCCTTGAATGCCTTCTTCTTCTCCTTTTTCTTGGCCTTTTTCTTGTTGAGTGGGCAATCGGGCTTGTAATGGCCCTTCTCGCCACACCCATAGCATGTTACCTTAGGCTCGGATTTTTCGTGGTGTTTTTCCTTGAGAGCCTTGGGGGATTTCTTCTTCTTGTGCTTCTTCATAAACTTGTGCATCTTGCGGGCAAGATTCTCCATTTCGGAATCGCCGCTTGAAGAGGAAGAAGATGAGGAGGAGGATGAGCTTTCTTCTTTTTGTACCTTGAAGGCGATGTTCTTTGGAGTTTTGATTGGTTTGCCTTCCTTTTCAGCTTGCCTCCTCATGGTGATCTCATAGGTCATGAGAGATCCGATGAGCTCTTCGACCGGCATGTTCTTTATGTCCTTTGCTTCTTGGATTGCCGTCACCTTTGGAGCCCATGAGCTTGGTAGGATCCATAGGATCTTCTTGACCATTGTTTCTGCAGAAATATTATCTCCAAGAGATTTTCTACCATTGCAAACATCAGTAAATCGAGTAAACATATCAGAAATAGATTCGGAAGGATGCATGGAAAAAGACTCAAAATCTTGACGAAACATGTCCAATCGAGTGTCCTTGACTTTGTTGGTCCCCTCATGGGTTACCTCCAAAAGTTTCCAGATTTCGTGTGAGGAGGTGCATGTGGAAACTCGATTGAACTCATTACGATCAAGGCCGCAATGTAGAGCGTTCATGGCTTTGCCATCAAGCTCGAAATTTTTAATATCGGCTTGGGTCCATTTGGATTCATCGGGGGAAGAGAGAGTGTAACCTTGCAAGAAAATTTTATAAATGGGATAGCCAATGCTTCTAAGAAAAGTGGTCATGCGGGTTTTCCAATAATTATAGTCTGTTCCACCAAAAAATGGATCACGACCCAAAGAAAAGCCTTCGGGGGCGAAAGAGGTTGAACCCATCAAAAAAAAGATCTTGAATTTGAAACCGGTGAAGGTATTACTCAAATTTTCCTTTGATACCAATTGTTGGGCGGAGAAAAAGGGAGTGATGGCAAGAGGGGGGGTGAATTGCCTTTTAAAAAATGATTAACAAATTAAAATCAAAGTTGAAAGTGCAGCGGAAATAAAGAGGCAAGACACAAGAATTGATAACGGAGTTCGGCCAAAAACCCGGCCTACGTCTCCGCTCCCAACTCAACCGTTGAGAGATTCTACCGCTTGATTTTCAATGGTTGTAGCAAGAAACCCACTCGCCTTTTTATAGGTGAAGGCTAGCTCACCTATTACAGATTGCTTTTTAATGGTTTGAGCAAGAAACCCACTATCCTTTTTACGGGTGAAGGCTAGCTCACCTTTGACTCAAGCCTTTTAAAAGGAAAGGCTTGACTAACCTCTTCACACCTTAAAGGTGGTGTGAAAACCCAAAAGAATGGAGGATGAGAGAAATGGGAGTTTGTAGGCACAAACTCAATTTAAAGCTCAAAATGATAAATAATGAAAAACCGTTATGAGGAGAAGCCTTGGGCGCCAATGATTGATTGGAGTTGATGAAGACTGCTCCCAAGCTTCTATGGTGGTGCTCCTTGGATGAGGAATTGAGTTGGAGCAATTGGAGGTTCCTTGAAGGAGTTCGCCGGAGGTTTGCCAAATGATGAGAAATGTGTCCCGTGGGCTTCCGTGGCTTGGATATGGTTCCGGTATTGTTCCGGGGCTTCAAGGTCCTTTATTTATAGAGGGGGAACCCTCATATGGCCGTTGGAGGCCTTTGGAGCCGTTGGAGAGGCTTTCGGAGCCATTGGGAGGCAAGTGGACCAGCCTGGTCAAAGGCCCAACGGCTAGTTTGACTGGCTCCACCGGCTGACCGGTACAGAGCCACCGGTTGGCCGGTGTGTGCAAAATGGAGAGGCCTTCGGGCTCAGTCTCTACCGGCTGGCCGGTGCTGAGACCACCGGTTGGCCGGTGGTAAGGCAGTGGCTCAGCCTTCGGTCTGGGTTCCATCGGCTGGGCCGGTGGTGAAGCCACCGGTTGGCCGGTGGACTCTGAGAGTCCATTTTTGCTTCCTTGCTTTCTTGGCCGAACTCCTTGCCCACCTAAAAAGATTCCTATCATCCAAAAACACTTGAAAGAGGATTAGATAAATAAGAGGGTGATTGTGATCATGAAAATCAAACCATGAGGGGTACGAGAGGTACAACAATCTCCCCCTATTTTGATGATCACAATCACCAAAACAAGCAATGTAAAATACTAAAAAGATAGGCATGCTTTAAAGGATAAAATGAAAACAAGCAATGCATGAGAGAAAGATTTCTCCCCCAATCAATCAAGAATTTCTCCCCCTTTGTGATTATCAAAATAGCACGGGGCATAAAACTTGATTGAGGGAAATGGAGATTTTAAACCAATTGAAATTTTTGAAATTTTGAATCAAAAAAAAAAATTGAATAACAGTTTGAATTGAAAGTTTTGAATAAAAAATTGAATAATAGTTTGAATTGAAAGTTTTGAATCAAAAATTGAATAACAGTTTGAATTGAAAGTTTTGAATCAAAAATTGAATAACAGTTTGAATTGAAAGTTTGAAAAGAAAAAAAAAATTTCAAATTTGGAATTGAAAAATTTGATGCCAAGAGTTGAAATTGGAAGTTTGAATAAAACAAAAAGGCTTAAACAAACTTAACTCCCCCTAAATAAAAACAACAAATCACCGGGGAGAGGTTTTTGAAACCGAAATAAATTTTGGGCCGGAGAGACTTGCTAATAGGGAATTTTCAATCCACACTTGTCTAGTGGCGGGTCTTCTCCTAAAAAATTCATCATTTAAGAAAATGGTTTTGGGGCGGCCATACCGGGCATTTTTGCAATTGCACTCATAGATTAAGTGCCCGGGTTTTTTGCAATAATTACAAAATTTAAATTGAGAGCTCCCCCTTACAAAAATAGTAGGTGCATGGGAAGAGGAAGCTTGCTTGGAATAGCCAAGCCCTTGGGTGGTTCGGGATACGCGTTGGGAACCAAGCAAATTGTTCAAATTTTGTTCACCTTGGGTGAACTTGGCTAGGGATTCCCTTAAGTCTTTAATAGTTGATTCCATGGAATCAATATCGGGAAGGTTTTGGATTTTGAGGGTCAACTCTTCCTTCTCTTTAAGAAGTTGTTCTTTTTCGGAAGAGAGTTTTTTGAAATTCTTTTTTAAAGAAACAAATTTGGAAGAAAGTTCGTGAAAACCTTCCTCCAATTGGTCTCGCGCATGTTGGAGATCCTCATAAGATAGATTATTAAAAGAATTTGAAGAACTAGAGGATGAGGAGTCGGAAGATGTTACCTCATGGAATGCCATTAGGCATTTGTTACCGTTGTCGCTCGAGGAGGAGGAGGAGGATGAGGAGCTATCACTCCATGTGGCCTTGAATGCCTTCTTCTTCTCCTTTTTCTTGGCGTTTTTCTTGTTGAGTGGGCAATTGGGCTTGTAATGGCCCTTCTCGCCACACCCATAGCATGTTACCTTAGGCTCGTATTTTTCGTCGTGTTTTTCCTTGCGAGCCTTGCGGGATTTCTTCTTCTTGTGCTTCTTCATAAACTTGTGCATCTTGCGGGCAAGATTCTCCATTTCGGAATCGCCGCTTGAAGAGGAAGAAGATGAGGAGGAGGATGAGCTTTCTTCTTTTTGTACCTTGAAGGCGATGTTCTTTGGAGTTTTGATTGGTTTGCCTTCCTTTTCAGCTTGCCTCCTCATGGTGATCTCATAGGTCACGAGAGATCCGATGAGCTCTTCGACCGGCATGTTCTTTATGTCCTTTGCTTCTTGGATTGCCGTCACCTTTGGAGCCCATGAGCTTGGTAGGATCCATAGGATCTTCTTGACCATTGTTTCTGCAGAAATATTATCTCCAAGAGATTTTCTACCATTGCAAACATTAGTAAATCGAGTAAACATATCAGAAATAGATTCGGAAGGATGCATGGAAAAAGACTCAAAATCTTGACGAAACATGTCCAATCGAGTGTCCTTGACTTTGTTGGTCCCCTCATGGGTTACCTCCAAAAGTTTCCAGATTTCGTGTGAGGAGGTGCATGTGGAAACTCGATTGAACTCATTACGATCAAGGCCGCAATGTAGAGCATTCATGGCTTTTCCATCAAGCTCGAAATTTTTAATATCGGCTTGGGTCTATTTGGATTCATCGGGGGAAGAGAGAGTGTAACCTTGCATGAAAATTTTATAAATGGGATAGCCAATGCTTCTAATAAAAGTGGTCATGCGGGTTTTCCAATAATTATAGTCGGTTCCATCAAAAAATGGAGCACGACCCAAAGAAAAGCCTTCGGGGGCGAAAGAGGTTGAAGCCATCAAAAAAAAGATCTTGAATTTGAAACCGGTGAAGGTATTACTCAAATTTTCCTTTGATACCAATTTTTGGGCGGAGAAAAAGGGAGTGATGGCAAGAGGGGGGGTGAATTGCCTTTTAAAAAATGATTAACAAATTAAAATCAAAGTTGAAAGTACAGCGGAAATAAAGAGGCAAGACACAAGAATTGATAACGGAGTTCGGCCAAAAACCCGGCCTACGTCTCCGCTCCCAACTCAACCGTTGAGAGATTCTACCGCTTGCTTTTCAATGGTTGTAGCAAGAAACCCACTAGCCTTTTTACAGGTGAAGGCTAGCTCACCTATTACAGCTTGCTTTTTAATGGTTTGAGCAAGAAACCCACTAGCCTTTTTACGGGTGAAGGCTAGCTCACCTTTGACTCAAGCCTTTTAAAAGGAAAGGCTTGAATAACCTCTTCACACCTTAAATGTGGTGTGAAAACCCAAAAGAATGGAGGATGAGAGAAATGGGAGTTTGTAGGCACAAACTCAATTTAAAGCTCAAAATGATAAATAATGAAAAACCGTTATGAGGAGAAGCCTTGGGCGCCAATGATTGATTGGAGTTGATGAAAACTGCTCCCAAGCTTCTATGGTGGTGCTCCTTGGATGAGGAATTGAGTTGGAGCAATTGGAGGTTCCTTGAAGGAGTTCGCCGGAGGTTTGCCAAATGATGAGAAATGTGTCCCGTGGGCTTCCGTGGCTTGGATATGGTTCCGGTATTGTTCCGGGGCTTCAAGGTCCTTTATTTATAGAGGGGGAACCCTCATATGGCCGTTGGAGGCCTTTGGAGCCGTTGGAGAGGCTTTCGGAGCCATTGGGAGGCAAGTGGACCAGCCTGGTCAAAGGCCCAACGGCTAGTTTGACTGGCTCCACCGGCTGACCGATACAGAGCCACCGGTTGGCCGGTGTGTGCAAAATGGAGAGGCCTTCGGGCTCAGTCTCCACCGGCTGGCCGGTGCTGAGGCCACCGGTTGGCCGGTGGTAAGGCAGTGGCTCAGCCTTCGGTCTGGGTTCCAGCGGCTGGCCGGTGGTGAAGCCACTGGTTGGCCGGTGGACTCTGAGAGTCCATTTTTGCTTCCTTGCTTTCTTGGCCGAACTCCTTGCCCACCTAAAAAGATTCCTATCATCCAAAAACACTTGAAAGAGGATTAGATAAATAAGAGGGTGATTGTGATCATGAAAATCAAACCACGAGGGGTACGAGAGGTACAACACCTCTAACACAAAGGTGGCATAATTCACCATGATCTCGTCCGATGTCTCCAAGAACACAAACAGATGTTCAATCTTGACCAACCATTCCTCATCATGTTGAGGATTAGTGGAGCCTTTGAAAATTGGTGGTTTTTGGTGAAATAACTCTTGAGAACGATTTCGAAGAGCATCCCCCCAAGGTTGCACAACTAAAGCCTAAATGGGGATTACAGGTGGTGCCTATCCCAGAGCTTGGACAGTACACACAATCACCTCAACTCGGCTTGAGTTCACTAGAGGATTCACTCATTGAGTTTTAGTCATATCTCCTTCTTGGATCTGATTCACACATCATCTTAGAGGAATGATGTTACAAAACATTAGTAGACAATAAAGAAGACATTAGATAATGCTCGTACATAGAAATGAGGGAAACATGATCTCGACTAGTAGAACATACATGATTTGGATTTAACTTTATCCAAATCAAAATAGGGAATATACTAGAACTAATCCACAAGATTCCTTTCCCTAAACATCCCTAGTGACTTAAGGTTCATTGTGGTGAGATCTGGCCATGCACTCAATCAAAACTACCTCCCAAGTCCTGACAAAAATACTCAAATGCATATTATCATCAAGGAAATATGCTTAAACTCCCTTTGATACCATTTTGTCAGGAACCATCTTGGGTACCCTGGTAACCCGATAATTGAGCCAACCCTGACATAGCTCAAAAGGTGTTCCTGATCCCCACAGGTCAGAGACTAACACCTAACATCACACAACATGAAAGTGGGAATGATTTTGCCACCCATAATTCAGAAGAAAAGAAACAAGAAAATATGCATAACAAAAGAAACTCCACTAGGAGTAATGTAACATAAGTCAACAAGGCATAAACCATCCCAAAGCATTACAACCAAAGTATCAAAACTAGGAAAACAACCCAAGGTCCTGAGGAACACAACTTGCCAAGCCCAACACTCAACAACTAGATCCATCTCCAAGAGATCCTTTCCCCTTTCTCGGACTTGGAAGGAGAAAGTCTACAAACACCTAAAAGAAAAAGTAGGGTGTGATCTAAAAAGCCTAGTAGGGTCTCACCACAGATTCCATAATAGATGAAAATAATTTATTAACCAAAATAATG
Source organism: Viscum album (assembly GCA_963277665.1). NCBI lineage: Eukaryota > Viridiplantae > Streptophyta > Magnoliopsida > Santalales > Viscaceae > Viscum > Viscum album. The sequence continues at coordinate 2,054,411,725 of OY728157.1, read as the reverse complement.
CTTTCAATATTAAAGATAAACATGTTTGACATTTTAAATCATAATTAAAAAAATCAAGTTATACATTTCAAATGATAGAAAAATACCTTAAGAAAAGACTTTACAAAATGATGGAATATTTCTAAAACAATGGCTTAAATAAATCAGTTATATAAAATAGTTTTAGTAAAATCAGTAGGCATATAAAGCTGTTCAAAAGCATTGACATACATTTATATATCAAATATAAATAAAAAAGCGAGCAATATGATCATCTTCCAAAAGGTATGATAGTATTAATCAGCTATAGGATTCCACACTCTCTATGTGAACTCAGAAAAATGTGTATACACACGTCCCTATGACACTGCCAAAGGAGACTCGTCACCAACCCATCAGGGATGTGACCCGCTACAATTATATTTTAGAATGTTGTCATAGCATAGAGTGTATCCAAATAAATCACTAACTACCTAAGGATTTTATGTGCTCTTACATGATGGGTGAACAATTTTAAGAGTGCTTAAAAATATGATTAATATAATTCTTCCATTTCAAAAGTGCCAATTTCTTTCCATTTAAAACCAAACCAGGTTTTATTAAAAAACATGTATTTTTCACAAGATAAAACCATTGAGTTTATATCAAATCATTTTAATCCATTTTCACTGGTTTTAAATCCATTAAAAACAAATTCCATCATTACACAATTTATTTACATAATTAAATTCAACAATTTAATTGAAATCACTTTCATCAAATCAAAAATTTAAATTAAATAATTTAAATCATCCAATTTCAATAAACACACCCAATTCAATGGAATCAGGGGTTTTCCAAATTTCAATTCCAAAACCATTTCAAATATCTCAATTCACTGGAATCAGGTTTTTATCAATTTAATTGAAAGCAAATTTGAGCAATTGAATTTAAATCATCAATTGAAATAAATCAGGCAATACATGGTTAATCAATTTGTCTAATCAGGATGAAACCACCTACCTCAAAGTCACCGATATCAGCGGAAATGATAATCTAAACAGTTTGGTTCAATACACCTCATCACGACATTATTAACGTAAGCACAGACACATTAACGAACGACGTTCTTCAAGTGATCCTAGAACCAAAACATCTATTATATTTCAAAGGATGTAAAATGTTACATGTGATTACATTTTATCTGTCCTATATAATATTTGGATTATCATTTTATGTTAATGCATGCAATCACAAGAAATATCCATAAGAATAATTATAAACCTCATTCGATAATTATATCCCTAAAAAAACTTGGGAACAGAGGTGGTATTTCGCATAATTATTCTTTTTTTAAAATATATATATTCATGTGTGTATATATATATCAAAATACCATTTGATAATGAAATTATCATTTGAAAATATTTTAAATAATTATATTTTGATAAATCAAATTAATTATTGTCTTGCAATTACAATAAATTATCATAACCATCTCTTCATAATTATTTATAATCATCCTTTAGTAACTTCAGAAAAATTATCGCTTGATAATTTTAATAATTATCTTTCAATAATTCAAATAATTATTGTTTTACAATTTTAAAAAAAAATCCATTCAATATTTTTTCGATAATTATTTCAAATCAAACGCGTCATTGCCTTTGATTATTCACGTAAGCATATCTTTGATAATTTCCTGAAATTATTCTTGGATAAGTTAGTATAATAATCATTTGAAAAAACTTCATGATTATATTTTGATAATCTCTACCAAAATATCCTTTTATAATTTCTATAAATTATCTTTTCATGATCATGGATTAATTCCTTGATAATTCTAGGTTTTATCATTTGAATAAATTTTTAAAAATATCATGTGATAATAATGTTTAATTATAATTCTAATCTTTTGAAATTATCTTTGATAATTGTGCACAATTATCAAATGATAATATTTGGTAGAATTTCCCTTGACACAAAAAAATAATAATAACAGAATTATCCTTTTATAATTTATTGTTTTTATTAATTTTCAATTAGAATTGATTTCATTTATTTTCATAATTCTATAATAATAAATGAAGGAAAATAATAATAATAAATAAATCCAAATTATAACCTGGGTAGTGCGCAACATGTAGGAAAATGAAGGTCACACTTGGAACTAGGTAAGAATATGGATTGGATCGATGGAGTTCCATTAAAAGAAAGTAGAGGAGTTTTTGGATCATCCAAACTCATTTGAATCGACCCACATTGAAGATAAAGGTGTTCGGAAAATTTAAGAGCCCTAAAAACGCTGCACATCTAAACCCATTTTAAAAGACCTATTTTGATCACACTATTTCACCTGATAATTGATGACATAGTTATTAGTTTTACCTAATTAATGCATTACCAAATGAAAAGGATCAAAACCATTGAAATCCGAAGGTTTTGGATCAACCCATTGGTCAACAATGGAGTTTTTGGTTGGTTGGAGAAGAAGCGTTAAAACCTAATAAATAAATGATTTTTTATTAATTAAAATTAATTTTTTAGCATAAAAATTAAATAATATCAAACGTCTATTTCATGTGAATGTTATGACCCACCTAGGGTAAACAACACGTTCTGGATACAACAGTGGTTTCAGATTTCTCAAACGATGAATGGTTTGAGAGATATTAATGATTTATAAATGAAAAATCGGAATAATTAATGAATTAAAATAAAAAGTGTTATTTATGACCCATCGGTGGTCTCTGATTTCCCATACAACACACCATTTTAGAGATATTTAATTATTTTTAATAAATATTATATTGAATATTATTTAATAACTTTATCTCAGAAGTGAGACATCCAAATGTCCGACATCTTTGAAATTTATACCCCTCCTAGGGTAAAAACCATATTTTGGACATAAAAGTGGTCTTATATTTCTAAAACGATGCACCATTTTGGATTTATTCAAATATTTTGAATAAAAAGTGTGATCTTAATATATTCTATTTAATAATTTTATTCCATCTTCGTCAAGCCTTTGCGGGCCTCGGAATCATGCACCAACTCAGTGTAGAACTCCAAATATATTTAATTGAATATTCCAAAGTATTAATTGATAATTTTACCATTCCAAAATGTGTTTAACAAAAATACAACTTTTCACTGATAAACCATTTTTTTCTCATTTTACGTAATAATAATTTAACACAAGATGGTTTAGGAAAACTTGGAATAATAACGGGATGTTACAGGTAGATTATTATAATAAAAATCATCCTATTATTTTATTATGAATAATAAATAATCTCATAATGACCAACAATCAATGTTATCATAGTGTTAGTGTAACACTCCAAGACTTCATAGTACGTTATTTCTTCAAAGTAATTCAATAACTTACACTACACGCAACACCGAGTTCTAGCGCATCATGACTTACCAAACTAGCCATTCAAAAGCGGTTATGAATAGTATTAAATGAATTTTGAACTTTATATAATCCTTATAATTTTAGAGTCTATATTATGAGTTTATTAGACATAATGTAAGAACAAATACAATTTTTCAGATAAAAGAAGTATTTTTCAAAAAATGAAATTTTACTACCTTTTAATCGCGAAGCCTTTTTAAATCCAATATTTGAAACTTTTATATATTCAGTTTGAAAAAGTAAACTTTTTCTTTATAATTGGGACATAATAATTTAGTTTCAATAAAGTTTTGGTGTTTTTCTGATAACTTCCATATTTGGGTGAATAGTGAAAAATACTATATTTTAACTAAAAACAACTTTTTTAATCAAAATAATTTATAGTGTTAAATTATACATTTTAATGGTTTGGAAGTATAAATAGATTATATTTTTACCATTTAATCCAATTATGGTCATTGTAAGTAATTTCACTTTGAAATTAAACATAAACAAGTGTCAAACTTTTGATAGTTATTATTTCTTAAAAGTATGCCTTGTGGTTTTAATAGCGGGAATTAATTTTAAATTAAAAAATGAAACTTTTATGTTTTGAATTTGGTAAAATAGACTTCATTTTTGGATTCATAAAATTGAAATTAGCTTAGGGTGAAATTTTGGTACTTTTCCGATAACTTTCATATTTTGATGAATAGTGAAAATTACTAAATTTTAATTAAAAAAAACTTTTTTAATCGAAATAATTAATAGTGTTAAATTATGAATTTGAGTGATTTTAAAGTATAGTTAGATTATAATTTTACCATTTAATCCAATTTTGGTCATTGAACATAATTTCATATTTAAGCTGGACATAAGAAAGTGTCAATCTTTTGATAGTTATTATTTGTTAAAAACATGCTTTTTATTTCGACAACGAGAATTAATTTTAAATTAATTTATGACACTTCTGTGTTTTGAATTTGGAAAAATGGATTCTATATTTATAATCAGGATGTCCAAATTGTGAAAATATGTAACTCTTATTTTTAGACATTTTGAATAATTATTTCGGTAAATATTTTATTTACCATGGTTAAAGGGTAAATCCGGTAAATAAGGGTAAACAAATAATATTATAATAATAATAAATTACCCTAAAACATTTCCTAACCTTATTGGTTAATACATGTCCGACCATGGGCATCTTTGGGTCGATTTTGGGACCCCATGGATCCACTTGTAAGTGATAATGACACTTTATATTAATTAAGTTAAAGTAAATACAAAAATGACATAAGCATATATCTTTTAGAAAAATAATTTTTACATAGGGTTATATATGTTATATTTTCAACTATAAATATTCATTAGAAAGATAAAAATATTTTCTACATAATGGTATTTTATTTATAATTTTTAAACATTTAATAATTAAATTTATTTATGACACAATAATGATGAAGTATTTTCCTCATTAATGAAAAAATCAAATAATTAGTATTATAAATGTTAAAATAAATATAATTTGAAAGTTTTGATTTCATAAAAGAATTTTATTGGTTAATATGACATGTTATGAGTTATTAAATGAATTTTTTTCGAATTAATAATTTTTTTAAGACTTTAACAAAAATCAATTATTAAATAGTGTCAAAACTGACATAAAAGAGTTTTAAAAACAATATTATATTATTAATTCATATTATATTCCTAAAAATATAAGGTTCATCCAAATGAATTATATCATGATATTTGTATCATTAATGAACCACTTGGGGGTCTCTTGGATGTATATATTAAGTTTATTAACTATATAATATAAAAATACAAAGTGACATGGTAAATGTCAAACTAATTAACTAAGAGTTAAAACTAAAAGATAAGGTTAATATAATGTCCCAAACCTATCTAAAATCTATTGGTTGAAATTATTTAGACCCATAAACACCTTATAATTTTAATAATCTACTTTAAAACCATTAGAATCTGAATATGAATTTATTATAAAATAATACTTTAAGTTTTTCCTAAAGAGCCCCTCCTCCCCCTTATAAAAGGACACCACTTCTAACCAATTCTTCACACCTTCAAAGCCTTTTGTCTCGGCCAAACCCTACCCAAATATTCTCTAAAATTTTATCCCTTAAAAATATAGGCCTTAGTTTGATCATAAAGCCAACCTAAGGAGCCCTTTTGATCAAATCAAAAGGAAGAACCCGAAGAAGAGGTAATGTTTTCACCACCATCTTTCAAGTTCCTTTCTTCTTCAACTTATTCTTTCTTTGTTATTTCCATTATAAAATAATAAATCCAGTATATTCTATATAATTTTATGTTATTATAAATATGGTACAACCATATTCAGTATTATATCCATCCTTTGAATGACATGTCACCATACATGCGTACGTACGACTTACCGTCTCCACGTCGTGGTGTAATTGTTATTCAAAACATTATTATTTGGATGGGTATGATAATGATGTGTAATTCATGTAAATAATAAATATAACATGATAATTATTTTTTATATATGATATACCATCCAATTATATATTATTTTAACATCAAAAGAATGATATTGTCTCTCTTTCGTACGTACGGACTACCATCTCCACGAACGCGATGAGATTCATTCCCCATCGTATCCATTCAAGTCTAATTCTAATTTTATGATTAAAAATAATGTTTAAGTACTTGATATAATTCTTTATATGAATAATATACAAACTATGGATAAAAAACATAACTTATGTAACAAAACATATAAAAGAAAACGAGTAAGTTAACACCCGAAACGACGATAATACTAAGATATTATTATCTAAGCAATGTTAAAAGATCACATATGATATCATATTAATGTATATGATTCTTGTATAATTTAATAACAATTATTTGACCATTATATATGAGGTTAACCTACCCTCAACCAAGGAAAAGTATAAGGTAAGGGTTTATTTCACAATCTCTTCATTATCCGAGGTTGTTTATATGTAATTATCTACTGGGACCTCTTTATCGTCCACATCCATGTTTTTAAAAAATGTATTTCAAAAACATTCTTACTATTTTCAAGAATATGGATTAAATTAATTTATACCCTTGTTTGACTTTTTATAAGAATTTTATAAAGGAATCTTTCCGTCGTTTTTCAAATAAGGTCTTTTTTAACCTTTTCGATAAAATTAAGGTAAGAATCTATTTTTTTAACTTATACGGCGGGTGCGACTATTCTATGCAGTTATAAAATCGCTGAAGATTCCCTTAAAATCTTATAAGAATATTTTTAAAGTAAATGTTTTATTTTATAATTATGTTACTTTTAAATGATTTAAAAAAAAGAGATATTTATCTCAAATAGTTTTGATTTCATCTATGTCAACATCCTTTGATGGATTTTAAGATTATTTGAAGTTGATTTATTATGATACAAAACTTCCATTTAGTATTGAAGGTTTTGTGATATGTTTGATAGTGGATGTGTTAGTTTTATACCATTTATGGCTTATGGAGAAAGTATTTACATTTCGTATGCTAGTTTTAATAAGAATGTTTATGTTATGTTTAAACTTGTTCATATGAGGAATGCATTGGACTTAATAAGAGACGGGTGGAGCCCGCTATAGCTATTTGATGCATCGGTAGGTCTCATGAGACAAACTAGTGTCTTGGAACGAGGCCTTGACAAAATATTATTTGTAGTCTTGGCACGAGGCCTTGGTTACGTGGTTATGATAGTCTGAAATTATGCATTCCATCATTATGAAAGTGGTTATTGATATTACATGTGATTATTCGACTAGTAGAATATCCATGTGAATACGTAAATGACATTATTTCATTTTATTTTTTCCATATTATTCTGAAGTTCAAGTTTAAAAGGATTTTTTTTAGTTATACATTGCCTTAAATGTTTATATTTATTTATGAAAGTTTTCGCTATATTGTTATCCTTACTGAGCATCTGAGCTCACCCCTTTCTATGTTTTATTTTTCCTAGGATGTGAAGAAATATTTTATTATTGACCTGCAGGGATAGTCTGAAGGGGATATGAGTGTGGACTATGTATACTATGTTATTGTAGTTTTTCACTTTATGATGTAATGTAACGTTTATGAATGTATCTAGTGTTTTCAAGGCTACTAAAGTAATCGGTCTTTTGAGACTTGATATTTTGTGATTATGTCAATGATACGTAATAATTCACCGACTCTGGGTAACTGGTGTCAGGGTATTACAATTGGTATTAGAGGAAGTTTAGTACAAACCTTGGAATCTAGATTTAGATAAACTCTTATTAGAGCACATAGACCTAAGATGGACTTTGAGGATTAGTATAGAATAACTTCCTAGAATTTTGGTATTGTAGAGATTTTTTGAGTTTTCCGAGAAATATATCCCTGTCTAGATACGAGCAGGTAGAGGCGGCTCTGGCACATATGTACCTAGGGGTAAAACCCGAAAACACCGCTTTGAGATAGACTCGAACGGGAACTAGTGCATGATAATGGGCCTTGCTGCACTCTTGGTTACAACACTCCCGGGGGATATGCTTAGGATAATTTTCATTTTCTTTAAAAATCATTATGAAGGGTTTATGAGTATATACTTCCTCAATGAAAACATCTTTATGATTATGGATTATATCCATAAACTGTTTAGTCTACGTTATGTATTTTACAAGTTTGGAATTATTCATTGCAATTCATAAGCTAACCTAGTGTATGCCATTATATAGAAATGGCACCCGGTAGAAGGAATGTGAACTCCAGCAAAACGTATGATCCAAAGAGTAAGAAGGATCATATCTTTCACGGTATTAAGACAACATTTAGAAGGGAAATTGTCTCCCATGTATTCTCAACATATGAAGAAATAGTATCATGTGTTAAAAATATAAGTAAATAATTCCTTGAGTCCTATGGACTTAAAGGGAAGCAAGAGAAGAAAAGGATGGAAAGAGAGAAAGATGGATAAAGGGAAGAGGGAAAAGAAGATTTTTTCTATATGTGATAAATGTGGGAAGAAACACCCTTGAACTTTCCTAAAGGGAATGAGAGTTTGTTATAAGTGTGGAGAAAAAAGACACCATGTACGTGACTGTAAGGGTAAGAAAAAGGTTTGAAATGTACAATGCTTCATTTGAAATGAGTTGGGACACTACACGAACCAATGTCTAAATCATTAGAGTATGCACCAAATGATGCCATTGGATAATAATCAAGTTATGATACTACCACAGATGAGAAGGAATGATTAGAGTTCTTATGTTGTTATTAGAGAATTATGTCATTTGAGTGTTGTATCAACAATGTACTGATTATAATAATTATGGAGTATATAAGGATTGTACTGCAATACTTTTTCATTAAGGACTTGAGATTGTGTGGAACCAAGAAAAGTGACTCAATAGCAGGTTAAATTTTTGGAAAATATATGGTTGAAAGAAAGATAAACCATAATATAGTTCTGATACTGAGGTGGTGATTTTGGAATAATACATGATTGATTTGGATAAATTATATTGGATATTCTTGACTACCTTGAAACTGATTAATTATTTGTATATTCCATCATTATTGGAATTTAAAACATTTTTGGATGGACGAAGTATATCCAGTATTCTATAAGGAATAAGGGAGTATGAATATAATCAATAAGGTTTTATGGTAATTCAAGATGTTTCAGTGTTTTAAAAGAACACATGATGAAGGTATTCATATGTTATTACATGGTAAAAAGGATCTTCATTGTGTTTACCTTCCTTATAAAATTTGGACTGTGAGTTTGGACAGAAGTATTTTGGATAATTTTAGTTTGAGATTATTTTTGGATTGTCATAAAATGACAACCCGGAGGTCGGGCGTCAACCCGTCGCGTCCGACAGGGCCACAAGACTTGAACCTGCAACCGAAGGGCGATAAGGGTGTATCACCTACCACTGACCCACGTGATGTCCTGGGTTGAATAATGTAGTTTTTTTAAAGGGTCTGGTAGATGAATTATAAATTCATTTTTTTGGAACCCTATACGAATAGGATAAGTAGAATAATTTTTTTTATTTCTATTATCTTTTAGAGTTAAAGATGATTTTGTGGTAGAAATTAGTTAAAGAATGGAACTCTAATTGTCAAGTATATATATATATATATATATTTTTTCTCTTATTCTATGAAGAAATTAATTCTTAAACATTAGGTAAGGGATCTTAAAACTAAAAATGTGTTATCCTAATACCTTATGTTTTGTTGAACCGATGATATTTTAAATCATCATAGATTGATGGCTTTGAGGCCCTTAGTTCTACAATTGTTTGTGATTGATGACCTCAATCACCCCTATAAATATATACATTTTTCCTATAATTATGTGTCTCTAATTTCCACCAATTATCTCTTAATTGAGATCATAATTTGGTGGTGACTTTTTCATTCCCCCTTTTTCTCTTATTAAGACTAAATTTTATAAACCCAATTTACGATGTGGGTTTTCCTACAAAGGTATTTTTTATTTTTAACCTTTTATTTTTGAAGAACAATTTGAAATTACGAGGACGCAATTTATTAAAGGAGGGAAGAATGTAACACCCCAAGATTTCATAGTAAGTTATTTCTTCAAAGTAATTCAATAAATTGCACTACACGCAACTCCGAGTTCTAGCGCATCATGACTTACCAAACTAGCCGTTCAAAAGCGGTTATGAATAGTATTAACTGAATTTTGAACTTTATATAATACTTATAATATTATAGTCCATATTATGAGTTTCTTAGACATAATTTAAGAACAAATACATTTTTTAGATAAAAGAAGTATTTTTCAAAAAATGCAATCTTATCGCCTTTTAATGGAGAAGCCTTTTTAAATCCAATATTTGAAACTTTTATATATTTAGTTTGACAAAATAAACTTCTTATTTATAATTGGGATATAATAATTTAGTTTCAATAAATATTTGGTGTTTTTCTGATAACTTTCATATTTGGGTGAATAGTGGAGAATACTATATTTTAACTAAAAACAACTTTTTTAATCAAAATAATTTATAGTGTTAAATTATAAATTTTAATGGTTTGTAAGTATAAATAGATTATATTTTTACAATTTAATCCAATTATGGTCATTTTAAGTAATTTTACTTTGAAATTGAACATAAACAAGTGTCAAACTTTTGATAGTTATTATTTCTTAAAAGTACGCCTTTTGGTTTTAATAACGGGAATAAATTCTAAATTAATAAATGAAACTATTAAGTTTTTAATTTAGTAAAATATACTTAATTTTTGGATTTGTAATATCGAAATTATCTTAGGGTGAAATTTTGGTACTTTTCTGATAACTTTCATATTTTGATGAATAGTCAAAATTACTAAATTTTAATTAAAAACAAAATTTTTAATCGAAATAATTAATAGTGATAAATTATTAATTTGAGTGATTTTAAAGTATAATTAGATTATAATTTTACCATTTAATCCAATTTTGGGCATTTAACATAATTTCATATTTAAATTGGACATAAGAAAGTGTCAATCTTTTGATAGTTTTTATTTGTTAAAAAAACGTTTTTTGTTTCGACAACGGGAATTAATTTTAAATTAATTTCTGCCACTTCTGTGTTTTGAATTTGGAAAAATGGATTACATATTTGGAATCAGGATATCCAAATTGTGAAAATAGGTAACTCCTATTTTTATACATTTTGAATAATTACTTCGATAAATATTTTATTTACCATGGTTAAAGGGTAAATCCGGTAAATAAGGGTAAACAAATAATATTATAATAATAATAAATTACCCTAAAACATGTCCTAAAACTATTGGTTGATACATTTTCGACCATGGGAATCTTTGGGTCGATTTTGGGACCCCATGGATCCACTTGTAAGTGATAATGACACTTTATATTAATTAAGTTAAAGTAAATACAAAAAATGACATAAGCATATATCTTTTAGAAAAACAATTTTTACATAGGGTTATATATGTTATATTTTTGACTATAAATATTAATTAGAAATATAAAAATATTTCCTACATAATGTTATTTTATTTATAAATTTTAGACATTGAATAATTAAATTTATTTATGACATAATAATGATGCAGTATTTTCCTCATTAATGAAAGAATCAAATAATTATTATTATAAATGTTAAAATAAATATAACATGAAAGTTTTGATTTCATAAAAGAATTTTATTGGTTAATATTACATTTTATGAGTTCTTAAATGAATTTTTTTCAAATTAATAAAGTTGTTAAAACTTTAAAAAAAATCAATTATTAAATTGTGTCAAAATTGACATAAAAAAGTTTTTAAAACAAATATTATATTATTAATTCATATTCTATTCCTAAAAATCTAAGGTTCGGCAAAAGGACTTATATCATGATAGTTTTATAATTAATGGACCACTTGGTGGTCTCTTGGATGTATATAGTAAGTTTATTAACTATATAATATAAAAATACAAAGCGACATGGTAAATGTCAAACTAATTAACTAAGAGTTAAAACTAAAAGATAAGGTTAATATAATGACCCAAACCTGTATAAAATATATTGGTTGAAATGATTTAGACCCATAACCATATTATACTTTGAATAATCCACTTTTTAACCATTAGAAACCGAATATGAATTTATTATAAAATAATATTTTAAGTTTTTCCTAAAGAGCCCCTCCTCCCCCTTATAAAAGGACACCACTTCAAATCAATTATTCACACCTTAAAAGCCTTTTGGATCGGACAAAACCTGCCCAAATATTCTATCAACTTTATTCCCTTAAACCTAGAGTCATTAGTTTGATCATAAATCTAACCCAAGGATCCCTTTTGATCAAATCAAAAGGAAGAACCCGAAGAAGAGGTAATGTTTTCACCACCCTCTTTCAAGTTCCTTTCTTCTTCAACTTCTTCTTTCTTTTTTATTTCCATTATAAAATAATAAATCCAGTATATTATATATAATGTGATGTTATTATAAACATGGTACAACCATATTAAGTATTCTATCCATCCTTTGAATGACATGTCACCATACGTGCGTACGTACGGCTTACCATCTCCACGTCGTGGTGTAATTGTTATTCAAAACATTATGATTTGGATGAGTATGATAATGATGTTTAATTCATGTAAATAATAAATATAACATGATAATTATTCTATATATATTATATACCATCCAATTATATATTATTTTAACATCAAAAGAATGATATTGTCGCTCGTGCGTACGTACGGACTACCATCTCCACGAACGCGATAAGATTCATTCCCCATCGTATCAATTCAAGTCTACTTCTCATTTGATGATTAAAAATAATGTTTAAGTACTTGATATAATTATATATATGAATAAAATACAACCTATGGATAACAAACACAACTTATGTAATAAAACATATAAAAGAAAACGAGTAAGTTAACACTCGAAACAACGATAATACTAAGATATTATTATAGAAGCAATGTTAAAAGATCATATATGATATCATATTAATGTATATGATTATTTTATAATTTAATAACAATTATTTCACCATTATATAGGAGGTTAACCTACCCTCAACCAAGGAAAAGTACAAGGTAAGGTTTTATTTCACAATATCTTCATTATCCGAGGTTGTTTATACGTAATTATCTACTGGGATCTCTTTATCATCCACATCCATGTTTTTTTAAAATGTATTTCAAAAAATTATTACTATTTTAAAGAATATGGATTAAATTAATTTATACCCTTGTTTTAATTTTTATAAGAAGTTTATAAAGGAATCTTTCTGTTGTTTTTCAAACAAGGTCCTTTTTAACCTTTTCAACAGAATAAGGTAAGAATGTCTTTTTTTAAATTATACGGCGGGTGTGGATATTCTATGCCATTATAAAATCATCGAAGCTTCCCTTATAATCTTATAAGAATATTTTAAAAGTAAATGTTTTATTTTATAATTATGTGACTTTTAAATTATTTTAAAAAAAGAGATATTTATCTCAAATAGTTTTGATTTCATCTATGTCAACATCCTTTGATGGATTTTAAGATTATTTGAAGTTGATTTATTATGATACAAAACTTCCATTTAGTATTGAAGGTTTTGTGATATATTTGACTATGGATGTGTTATTTTTATACCATTCATGGCTTATGGAGAAATTATTGACATTTCGTATGCTAGTTTTAATACGAATGTTTATGTTATGTTTAAACCTGTTCATATGAGGAATGCATTGGACTTAATAAGTGACGGGTGGAGCCCGATATAGATCCTCGATGAATCGGTAGGTCTAATGAGACAAACTAGTGTCCTGGCATGAGGCCTTGAAAAAATCTTATTTTTAGTCTTGGCATGAGGCCTTGGCTATGTGGTTACGATAGTCTAGAATTATGTATTCCATTATTATGAAAGTGGTTATTGATATTGCATGTTATTATTCGACTAGTAGAATATCCATGTGAATAAGTAAATGACATTATTTCATTTTATTTTTTCCATATTATGCTGAAGTTAAATTTTAAAAGGCTTTTGTTTTATTTATACATTGCCTTAAATGTTTATGTTTATTTAGGAAAGTTTCCGCTATATTATTATACTTACTGAGCATCTGAGCTCACCCCTTTCTATGTTTTATTTTTCCCAGGATGTGAAGAAATATTTTATGAATGACCTAGTCTGAAAGGGATATGAGTGTGGACTATAGAGACTATGTTATTTTAGTTTTTCACTTTATGTTGTAATGTAACGTTTATGAATGTATCTATTGTTTTCAAGGCTACTAAAGTAATCGGTCTTTCAAGACTTGATCTTTTGTGATCATGCCAATGATACGTAATAATTCACCGACTCTGGGTAACTGGGGTTAGGGCATTACAGTTAGGTTTCTTAGGGGCTGAATAAAAATTAATCAAGATAATGAACGTGATTTAGAAACCATAAATCCATGATCACCATGCTTTATATAATAAAAAACCATAACTATAAATAGAAAACATACAATATAACATATATTGAAGTTGTGTCCTACTACTTATTGAAACACCTTATAATATACTTGATGATGATCACCAGAGTGATAGAACAAATGCTACCACCTTTAGGGGAATCCATTGGTTTCTCCTCTATCATTTCTTATAAGAATGAGATTCACCAATCTCCATGAGGTTCTACTACCTTATCGAGTTGATGAGGATGATAATGAGAGGTATAGGAGTGGGGACGTACATCCACGTATAAATAACTCATCTTATGACAAAACATGGTATAAGGATCTTTATAGGTTCGATGAGGATGTTCATTGGTCATTTTTGTAATAACTTGTGTGTTGCAATACATGAGTTAATAGATCAGTCAATACATGATTCATATTAATTAATTTTCCTTTGTATTACAACTTATGTAATGCTCCTTTTTTGATTTATTTACTACAGAGGAAAATTATTTTTAACAACCAATCATTATTAGTTACAACTTATGAATATAATTTTCCCATTGTACATTGGTTCCAACATAATATTAATATATTTCATAAAAATATATTAGTAGTAATGTATTATCATGATACACTTAATGATACTTCAGTGGAAATGTATTATCAAGGACATAGTTTCCAAAACAAATCACATGAAATATTGTTATTAGGGTATATTCCTTTCAATTTCCTACTCACATGAAAGCCTCAAAGTATTTGTGCCATTTCACCTTATATTATATCATATACAATAACTTATGAAATTATATCAAAAAATTCTTTTGGATATCTTCCAAAAAAAATTTAGGTTGGTTTCATTAACTTAAACATGTGTCATATTATATGTAACAACCTATGAAAAACTATCCAAAAAACCTTTTCAATAATAATAATAATACACTTTTAGAGCAGATCTCTTAGTCAAACTCAATCCCCATGTAGTCAACTATCAAATGTGACCCCATAGGTATTTATAGAATTAGTTAAAAATTTAAATCTCCATATCCATAATTGTTATAATTGAGTGGCCTCTAGTTAAACATCATTATTACACAATCTAAAAAGGTATCTATAATGATCTTCATCAAAAAAATGTATATATATACCCATGTACACTGACCGTATATCATGCTTGCATGCATTCCCATACGTTCCCTTTGTCAGAGACATCAAGTGACCATGGGACATAGATTATGTTATCCCCATATAGTCAACCCATATGTTATTTATTAGATGAGAATATACTATCCATTCCGATGAATATGTCACATGCCATTCACCTTTATAGATGAGCACAAAACATTCCACTCATCTTAATATATAAGAACATCATATGTAATATCTATTTTTCAATTCACACACCCTAGGCTATCATAATAAAGGGATTAAATGTCATACCCATCATATAAGTGTACAAATAATATAATATACTAATATTTTATATGAAATACTATGTCTTCTAGTACAAAAGATATGAACCATCAATCTTAAACCAACACCAAAATATTATTATTTAATTATGACCATTATAACCAAGACGTTGAATTGGTGAGAATGAATAGGATTAAACACATTATGAAATATATATAAAATTACTACTCAATACCAATTTATTGATTTAGTCTTATGAAATAAACACTCATTTTTTAGTAAATTTAATTTATTCTTCAAAAATATGTTTTCTTTAAAAAATAGTTTTTATTTATTTTTTTGAGAGGGTATTATAATTAATTTTAGGAAAATTTAAAAAAATTATTTTATTAAAATAATATCATTTTTGAATTCATCATATTAAAATTATCTTAGATTTATATTTTTTTAATTTTATGAAAAGTTTTATTTTTCCATTAATAGTGAAAAATACTAATTTTTAATTAAAATTTTTCATTTATTTCAAGAAATTACAAAGTACCATTTTGTTTTATTGTTTCATGAAAAAATTAGTTATATTATTTTATCAATAATATAATTAAGTTCATTGGAATAAATTTCATGATATAATTTGGTATAAAAACATTTTTATACATAAAAATGCAATTTTTATGAAAAAACCTTTTTCATCGCGTTTTTTGGGCACCCTGAGTTTCTATGAACATTTTTTTTCAAATAAATTAAAATTATTTGATGGATTATGTTGCATAATACACCATTTTAAGCTTTATTTATACAAAATTACAATTTAATCTTTCACTATACAAAACAACGATTTTACCTAACGATATATGCAATAGTAAGTTGGTATTGTGTTACACACAAAACCAAGTTACTTTGATAGTTTTCATTACATGCAAGATTTAGTTTTACTGAACTACAATATATTATTAATATTAGTATTTAATTTGATAGTCATAAAATGAATATTAATGGAAAGTAAGAATAGGATTCACTAAATTAGTAAAATAATGTTTACACATGTTTATATAATTATTTTGGGACAAAGTAATTATAAATGAAAATAAAACCCTTTTTAAAGTAAAAAGAAATATTTTTCGAAAAAATATTTTCATGCACACAAGTGTGTGTTATATAAATAAATTAAAAAAAATCACTTTTGGTTAATTATTTTAATGAAATCTATCTATTATATATTCAATCAAATTTTTAACATTCATCTTATATGTTTTTTAGATAGAAGATAAGAATAAATCTAATTTTATGCTTAAAACTGTATTTTACTAAAAAGTAGTTTTGTTTACTTTTTATGGCACACTTATTTTAAAAATAATTTTTTAAAATTTTTGAAAATTAATTTTATAAAATAAAAACAATTTTTTAAAAATAATATTAAAATTATCATAAATTTAATTTTTTGTATTTTTTTGAGAAGTTTCATTTTTTGATGAATACTGATTTTTTTTGAATTTTATTTGAAAACTTCTTTTTCGTCTGATTTATTTATATAGTTAAATTATTTTTTAATTTAATTTAAAATAATAAACAGTTAAATTATACATCTATTAATCTAATTTATTTTATATTAATTAGTTTCATATTAAAATTGGTTATAACATCTTTGTAAACTTTTGATATTTTTTCGCTTTAAAAACCTGTTTTCTCAACATGTGTGTGAGATTAATATTAAATTAATTCCATCCATTTCTATGATTTGAATTTGAAAAAATGGATTCCATAATTGAAATATAATAACTTATAATTTATAATATATAAAACTTATTTTTTTTACTAAAGTGATTAATGAAAACAATTAAAAGTAATTACATCGATTAAGCTAAAAACATGATTATTTAGCAGTTAAACGTAGAATATAACTTGTAAAATTGAAAAAAAAACATGTAAAAAACCAATTGGATAAAAATATTGAGACCTAACACCTTATATTATGAATATTTGTCCATTATTGAGCCACTTGAGATGGAAGAAACATGGGTGGAATTCAAAATTTAAAAAAATTACAAAAGTGCCACACACCTCTCTTATAAAAGGCCACCTCCTATCCCACTCTCTTCGTACTATCAAAACCAATTGGTTTGGAAATTATCTACCCAAATAAAACTTCTAGTTCTATCCTCTAATCCTAAAATTCTTACTTTATCCATAAATCCAACCAAGGAAGGCCTTAGATGTAAACCAAAAGAAGATACCTGAAGAATAGGTAAGGTTTATCAAAAAATGTTTTGTTTTATTTATTCCACAAACACATTAAAGTATTTTTATATAATAATTATAGAATATTATAATTATATTAACTATAATGATATAATTTTATGTTAAGGTTACTTCCTAAAACCACAAAAACTTTCATCAAATGGTTTATGAAATCATTGTTCATGTCTACAATATACTTCCGCCTTACAAACCGATGTCATTCGTTTTTACATTACCACCTATAAAGGGTGAGAATAATGATGGAAATACTATTAATATATGATATATAATATATTTATGAAATTTTTATTCTTATAAAATTATTATATAACACATACCTTTATTCTTTCCATTTTTTGGGAATATGATAACATCATTCATGTATACGACATACTACCACCTCGCGAAGTAATGTGATTTATTCACGCTTTACTTAAAATGTATTAAGTATGGGTTTAATAGAAATATATGATATATAGGATATAAAAATTATAATATAAATATAATATATGTATATATATATATATCATTTACTATTCTTTCTTTTAATATGACAAGAAAATGGAAACAACGTTTATGCATACGTACGACCTACTGTCTCCATGAACAATGTATTACATTTCCTATCAATAAATTTTATGGATTACTATAAATATATATACAATAAAAATATATGATATTTATATCATGTATATAATTTTGGAGATGATAAAAAACATGATCTAAGAAAGAGGACCAAGAATAACAAGTCAAAACATGTATGAAAAACAATTTATTTATTATATGAAACATAACTTTAACATGGAATTATTGATTAATGGGTATTATATTGTCATAATAAAATAATATATGGTATAATATATATGAATATTTTTATGTTATAGATATATAATAAAATTATATTTATTATATAGGATGTTTTAACATGCACAACAAGAGTCAATACTTTAGGTAAGAGATTTCCGTCTCACTTTTAACTTTTGTGGGACACATGCTTTATTCACCACCTATTTTTTCTATGTGGTGTATATGATGACCATTAATGTATATTATGATGATAATAATAAAATTATTTTTTATTTTCAAATCAATTTTAGTATCTTCCTCTCATGGGGATTACGGTTCAAAATTTACCAAAGCGGTAAATTGTTGTTTGGGTTCACACTTTTCTTTTAAATGTGTCATCTGAAAATACAAAAAAATGGATTGAGTAGTAAGAGAATTTTGTCTCAATTTTACTTATTTTAGACATACATTATGTTATTAACCTATATTACTTCATGAGGTGTAT
Organism: Viscum album; assembly: GCA_963277665.1. Classification (NCBI taxonomy): domain Eukaryota; kingdom Viridiplantae; phylum Streptophyta; class Magnoliopsida; order Santalales; family Viscaceae; genus Viscum; species Viscum album. The sequence continues at coordinate 2,054,392,482 of OY728157.1, read as the reverse complement.
TAAAATCCCCATTAACATGGAATATATTGAATTTAATCATCCTCATGATATTTTAATATTCATTTTATATTCTTCTATTATGTGGTTTATGATTCAACGTTATAAAAATTGTAATGATTTTATTTTACAATATCATTATTTATAATAATTGTTTATGATTAAGTATCCAATTTTGAAATATCATGATCTAACTATTAATAATTTAAATGATATTTATTCTATTTTGGTTATTCATTATAACTTCCTACAATGTTACCATTTATCCACTCTTTTATACTTATGACAATGAAGAAAATATTTTTAAAAAAATCCAAACTTATTTCTATCTTTGATCATAAATATGTTTTCTTTAAAAACTATGTTTTATAAAAAATATTTCATTTTTTTTAAATTTTTATGATTTTTAGAAGACATTTTTACCCATGTCTGAATTTTTACAAAAAAAATTGCAAGGAATATTCATGTCATTTCACAAAAAAAATCAGGTTTGTCTTTTAAGAAAATTGTGAAAGGAAACTTCATGTTTACATGTATGACATGAATATAATATTCTGAAATCATAACCAATCATTTCTTAGAATCTTATATTTTATGTTTTCAATGTTATTTTCAATGAAAAAGTTTTTAATTTTTTTATGTTTTGAAAAGATTTTTTCAAAACAGAAAGGATATTTTCCTCAAGAAATGGATTAAATTATTTTTTTAAAGATTACATTATATGTTTTTAAAATATTTTTCAAAGAAAGGGATTTTGAAAATGATTTATGTTTTAAAAAGTAATTTTTAATGAAAGGTTATTTTCTATATGAAATACTCCATGTGATCTTTCAAAATCCTTCTCCATCTAAGATGAAATACTTTGATATAGATTACATTTTACTAGGTATATGGTCCAATAAAATAGTTATTATTATTTATTTTAATGGTTTATGTTTAAGATGAAACATTTTTTATGAAACCCATTTCTCTTCCATGTGTTATATCATGATAAAATGCTTAAAAACATACTTCTTTTCATAGGTTATTCTATTATAAAATGATTATCAAAATTGTATCTTTTCCACAGGTCATGATATGATGAAATGTTTATGATTCCCATTTCATTTTTATTTCTCCCAACTAGGATTGATACCACTGAGGGGGGGGGGGGTGAATCAATGGTTACCTTTTCTTTTATAATAATGTTTCTTAACTTCTTTAGTAAATTTTCTTAACCTATGAATCTTGTTAAAGTTACAATTAAATCAAATATAACTTCTCAACCTCAACTTTAGTATAAAATAAGTATAAATAGAAGGCATCACATGATATTTACAAGTTTTGATACAAAGATCTACTCCTTCCCATGTTTGATAGTCCCACCAACATAGATTCATTCACTATATTATTTTCAGAATACAGTGACACAAGCAGTGAAAAATTCTACAATCTCAATAGAAACATTATTACTATAGTTAGTTATACCCCCAACTATCATTTTAATTATGAAATTTCCCACAGCTGGTTATAAACCCCAAAAAACACAATCCTTTTCATCAACTGGTAAGTATCCATAGTTACATGCTTCAATTTCCTTCTTCTTTTTAGATTCAATTCATAATTTTCTTCAATTACTCCATAAGTAAGCTAAATCAAACTTTAACTACATACAATCTTTAAGAATATCAAAAATTCTCTGAGGAACTTTTTTTCTAGAAACTTATTCTAGAAAAAATGTTTGGAAAACTTCTTCAGTAAAATCCAGTCCGATCATTCCCTATATAATAACCTCTATCTGATAGTCTCCATATAATTCTGCTTCTTCTCCTTCTGCTTTAATTGAGTAAAAACTCAATTATAAAATCACATCTTCTTCATCCGATGGACCTTGCTCTGACTTATGTCGCTCTGATGGGATAACTCTAATGGACTTGCTATAATGAGACTTCATCTGATGTAACTAACTCAGATGATTAGATTTAACATTTCTCCAATAATATTCTTGAGCATCAACCTAAAACACAAATTTTATTTGGGAACTCAATACATAACAAAAGTATCACAGTTTTAGCTCTTAGTGCACGCTATCCCATTCAAGTAATTCAAAGTACAAATATATTATGGTCTCATTTTATAGGCACCTCTAGAATAGAAAATGATGGAAAACTATTTCAACTACTTGATCAACGAAATATAACAATTCCCAAATTTCTCATTCATTTAAGTCTTCATATTAGGATTGTTCAAATATTCTCAATACTTCTGTGTGGTTATAGAATTTTCTCAAAACTTCTCAAAACTTCATACTTCTTTAGGTTTATATACATTTTTATTGTCCAATTCTTTATTTTGATTCTTCATTATAATGAAAACATATGCAGAATTGAAGACCGATCATTATGATGAACACTTGTGAAAAAAATGAAAATATTCTCATATAGACGCTCCATAAAAAAACCTGTTAAAACATTAAGAAAATTCCGTAGTGTTCAAAACCTCCTTCAAAAATACATTGGAAGAAGTAAACATTTAAAATATATTCAAATTATTTATTTTTTTCTTAAATTCCTTATACTAATGATCCCGTGTCTGATGAAGTTCATCACTTGATGACTTTATCGATGTCAACATGTGTTTGATGGATCAATCTCTACTTTACTCTGATGGAAAATATTTTTTCAACAATTATAATTTTCTTAATCATTCTTCCTTCGATAAAAAATATGATTTTGATACATAAGGGAAATCAATAGTGTTAATAGATGTTAGAATCCATTATGATGAATTGGTGTTGGAAGTGAATTATTTAATTCAACAAGATCAATCTTCCATCATTCTGATTTTATCACACTAATTATTTTCATATTTAGGATGTAGATCCTATGTTTCTAGTGTTCCACACACAGATGAGAAACAACCAAAATACTTTATATCATATTCTCATATATTCTTTAAACTATAGACTATATCAGGACTTCTTCATGGTTTATTATAACTCCATGATCATCAAAGCATCATTGGATTCATTATTGAATGAATTCCCCAATACAACTTCTCATTAAGATCAAAAATTTCATTCCAAACTCAATAATATTTCCTATAGATTTTTTCCTTCCAAAAAATCCCCATTTCTATGTCCTAGATCTATTGACTCATGTAGCTGGTCTAAGTCAAAAGTTCTATGATTAATTTTATGTTGTGTATCTGAGTTTCCGTGTCTAGTGAATATTCCCTGTCAATTCAATGGTGTGTGTCCAAAAACCAAAACTCCACCTTTTCTCAACCTCAACCACATATCAACTATTAACAACAAATAGAACCAAAAATAAACTTGTGCCTAACAATATCCCCTTTATCTTTACTATAAATACCCACTTCCACTAAAAAACAATACCACTTGTAGTTTTCTTTTCTCATGTTTTCTTTAAACCATTATTTTATTTCTCCCCTTATTTCTTATCTATCCCCCTTATTGATAATAAAATTCAAAGGGGGCATCATGAAAGGTTTAACCCTTATGGAAATATGATCTCATCTTCAAGGTTGGGAACTTTCTATCTTAAAATCTTGAAACTCTTCTTTAAGAGAACACAAGTATCACATGTGTTTCTTAACAAAGAACCTTTAACTAAACAACTCTAAGTGTACGTGGGTGAACCCAATGTAAAAAACCAGTGTGAATAATCAAGTTTATAAATGTTTTCCATAACAAAACTTTTATGTAATACATTTTCTTGTTTCATTCAACATCCCCATTTCAAGGGGCAATCTTTAAAGGAATTTTTTGAGATAAAACTAAATTGCACCCTTCTTAACAAAAATATCTGAAAGTTTAATTGTATAAAAAAAACATTCAAAAACACATATTTTGTAACCTCGTTCCTTTTTTTTGTAATAATATTAAGAAACCCACACATAAACTTCCTTATTTTAACTCATTAAATTCCCTACAAGTTAGTACAAATACATAAATATTTTGGGAATAAGAAGGAACCTCATTATTTTATTAGAAGCATATTTCAGACTAAGATTTCTCTCTCATTATTTCATTTTTCTTATTATTCTTGGATTTTTTATGTGATTTATTTTCTTACTTATGTTCATCCTTCTCAAAAATTTTAATAAGTTTCTTCACATATGTATACTCTTCTGATAATGATGTTAAATTATTTTTTCCTTTTGTAAGCTCTTTGTTATTGTCAGTTTTTAACAACTCTTTGATGCCTTCCTCTTATTCTAATAGGATAGTCAAACAAATTTTATTTATATTCCCATCCTTCTAACATATCTTACATCTTTTATAAATTTTCAAACCACAATCTATTGATATATTTTTAACAATGTCGATCACATTTTTAAAAACCTTTTTCTTACCCTTTGATTCGCTGATTTTTGTGCTTATTTTAACTTTATAGCAATGCTAACCCATTATACCCAAATAAAAAATCACTCTTTCTTTTCTAACTTAGACTGTTTGTTTTTCTCCACTTTCTAACATACTCACCTTTCATCAACTTCTCATATTTCATTACATACTCAACCTTATTCATCTTTTGAGTTTACTTTTTTGGTTCCACATATTTTTTAGAAAAATTTGATTTTCTTTGCTTTAATAACTCCCCCTTTATTCACACATGTTTCTTAGTAAAGGAATGTTTTACCATCATTATTAATATCTATGTCTGAAAACTCCACAAAAACAACAATAACCTCTTAATCTTGATTCTTTAGACTGATAGTGAACTTTTTCAGAACTTTGTTGACATTTTTTATTCACAAATTGTGAACCACTTTGCTCAGGGGGATACTTTCCTAAATAATTCCTATCTTTCTTGGTGAAATATATTTTCCCACAAACCTGACTTTGTAAGCCTTTCGATTCATCTTTTTTAGAATTTTCACCTTTAACATCAATAACCCAGGAAAAATTTTCTCTCAAATTTATCATCTCAATTATTATTTTAAGAATCATTAATTGTGTTTAAAACCACTCCTCTTATTTCTTAGAAAACCTTTGTTTTAGATCATCTATCATTTTTTCAGATTTAGCTATCTTCATATTCTTCTGTTTTTCTTTCTTCAACAACTATACATTCTTTAATATTGAGGTTCTAATTTCCAAATGATATTTATTTATAAATTTTTAGTTTTCTTTCATGGTCAAAAATATTCATATTCTGAGATCTAATAAAATTGATATTTTTATTTTTTATTCATCTAATCATTATTCTCAAAATTTAAACTTTCAACATATTTCTTCAGCTTCTTTATTTATTTCTTGAGTTGATTATTATACTCAATTTATTTTTCCAAATTCTCTTTGTGTATCCATTCCATTTTTTTGATTTCCTTATCCTCCTCATCATTGTCAGAATAATTACTTCCATTTCTAACTTATTCAATGAAGATAAGTGTATGATCATATTCATCATTGGATGTGGAACTATACTTATTTATTTTACCTAGAGAACTCTTCTTCTTCTTTTTATAAAAATTTTTTATTTATGTTTCTGCTATTTTTTTACAAGATTTATCATCATCTTCCTCAGAATCATACTCTTTGACTTTCTTCCTCGGAAAATTCTACAAAAAAATTCCTTTTCCTTCATAATCCCAAAATTTTACAGATTTACTTTTCCATTTTCCCTTATTGTATTTCTTAAAAAGTAGGGCAATAATTGTCTTGAAATATTCAGATTTTTCATATGCTTCTGAATCACATGATTCTTCTTTAACTTCATTATCTTCGTTATTCTATTTTATCAAAGATTTGAAGGCCATTTCTTTGTCATCCTTTTTTCTTGAAAATAAGAGCTTTTAACATTTCATATACCACAAGGATATTATGATGTTTATCCAAGGATAAATCTTCACAATATTTTAAAGTTGATACTTTAGCATCAAAACTATCTAGAAAGTTTCTCATATATTTCTTAACAATTGTAAAATCTCATATATTTACACAAAAACTTCTTATGTTACTCATAATATCATTTACTCTTATAAAGTAACTGTCAATACTTTCATCATCATCAATTTTCAAATAATTAAATCTACTTCTCTATATTTTTAACTTGTCTTCCTTAACTTTATCATTCCCTTTATAGATACTTACCAACCTATCCCACATTTTCTTAGATATTGGAAACCCCATAATATTTTCATAAAAATGAACTATAAGATCCATAAAAAAAGAAATATGAGCTTTTCTATCATCCTATATACATATATTACTGAAAACTGTCATAGAAACTTCATTAATGAGAGGAAATACCATTATTGTAGTATATATAACATCAAAGACAAGTGAAAGAAGATAAGATATCATTCTGTTCTTCCAATTGTGATAGTTATTTCCATAAAAAATAGGAACACCCCTATTGTTCACTGGATTGAAATTCTATATTCGTAGAGATGGATCTTTTAGAGGGAAAATTTCTTTAACACCAATGGTTATTCTCAAATAGGATTAAGACCAATGAGGGGGGGGGGGGGGTGGATGAATCAACGGTTCCTTTTTATTTTATATGGAAAGTTCTTAACTTATTCATTAAAATATCTTAACCTCTAAAACTTGTTAAAGTTACTATGCAATAAAATAAAAATTCTCAACCTTACCTTTAGTATGCCAAAAATATAAAGAAAAGGCATAACATGATATTTACAAGGTTTGGTACAAAGACCCACTCATTTTCTTGTTTTACAGTCCTAACAACATGGATCATTTCACTATCTTATTTCCAAAATACAAAGTCACAAGTAGTGAAAAATTATACAATCCCATTAGAAACTTTACTACTATATTTTTTTACCCCCAAATTATCCTTTTTAGTATCCACTTTCCTATAGCTAGTTATACACCCCAAAAAACACACAATATTTTTTAACAACCAATAAGTATCCAATGTTACAAGATTCACATTCCTTATCCTTTTATGATTTAAGTAAAAAAGTACTTAAATTCCTCCACAAGTAAGTTGTGTAAAAAATCACATGCATACAATCTTTAAGAACTTAAAAAAAATATCTGAGGAACTTTTTGGTCTTAAAACTTCTTGCATAAACTATATCCGGAAGACTTCCTTCATAAAAGTCAGCCCGATGAACCTCAGTCCGGTAACCTCTATCTGATGGTATCCATACAATTATAATTATTATTCTTCTGCTTTAATTGAGTATAAAATCAATCAATAACTAACCTATTATTTGTCTTATGGAAATCCATTTGATAGACTATGCTCTGATGGATGTCGCTATGATAGGATCATTCTAATGGACTTGCTCCAATGAAACATTGTCTGATGGAAGTCACTTCGATGATCATATTGAACATCACTCCAATAATATTCATCAGCTTCAACCTGAAACACAAAGTCTAGTTGGGAACTCACTACCTGAAAAAAGTATCAGGGTTTTAGCTCTCATCACACATTCACACATTTAGGTTCTACTAAGTACAGATGTAATGTTTTATCCTCTTATACACACCCAAGAAGTGAAAAGGAAGGAAAATCATTTCCACTTTCCATTCAATGAAATTTCTCAATTCCTGAATTTATTTTTCATGTAAGACTTCATATTTGACCTTTTAAACTCTTCTAAATACTTTTAATAGCTTTTAAAATATTCTCAAAACTTCTCAAAACATCTGAATTCTTCAGGTTTATAAACATTTTTCCAGTCTGATTCTTTAGTCTGATTATTCAGTATGGTGAAAACATATACATAACTAAAGACTTATCATTATTATGAACACTTGTGAAACACTAAATTTATTCTCATAAAGATGATCCATACCAACAAAAAACACTTGTTAAAACATTAAGAACATTCTATAGTGTTTAAAACCTCATTCGACAATAATTTGGTAGCAATAACATATTTAAAATATATTCAAATTATTTATACTTTTCCTAAATTCCTCATAATAATGATCCTACATCCAATTAATTTCAACAAATGATGAATTTATCGGTGTCATCTTGCTTCTGATAGATCGGTATCTGCTTCACTCTGATGGATTATCATTTTTCAACAATTCAAACACTCTTAAACATTCTACCTCTGATAAAAACTATAATTTTGATATATAAGGGATATAAATAGTATGAATCATTTTAAGAATCCATTATGATGAATTATTGTCGAAAGTGACATATTTTTTGTAGCAAGATCAATCATCTAGACTTATGATATTATCTCACCGATTATTTTCATATAGATGATCTAAATCCTTCTATTTCTGGTGTTCATCACACCCATTCGTAGAAACCATAATACTTCACACTGTATTATCCTCTCTTAAAAAAATTATATCTTATATCATGACTTCTTCATGATTTATGAGAACTACATGATTAGCGAATCATCGTTAGATTATGTATCAAATGCAGACTCTGATACAACTTCTCATTACAATCCAAACTTTTATTCCAGACTCAATACGATTTCCAGTAGCTTATATCCTTCCAACCAAGCCCCATTCTAATGGCCTGGATCCATTGACTCATACTGATGTTTTGATTCTGAAGTTTAATTTTTCCTTTTTTGTTGTGTATCTGAGTTTCTGTATCTGGTGCATCTTCTTTTTCAGTCCAATGGAATGTGTCTGGAAACCAAAACTCCACCTTTTCTCAAATTCAACCATATATCATCTATTGACAAAAAATACAACCAAAACTCAACTTGGTACTAAAAATTTCAAGGGTTTTGACATGATGAATGTTTATGATCTTGTGGCATAAATAAATATTATTTTCATTATGTGATGGGCGGGACCTATATCTCTCTCTAATTCATTGGGTAAATATTTATACATCTCATGAGATAGAAATGGTTAAAATAAGGAGTGAAACTATTAGAGTAAAGAAGGTATTCCATTGGGGATGATGGTGTGTCCCACCCAAGAGGTGTATCCTCTTATTCCTGACCCTAATTAATTGATAAAAGTGTTATCCATAAACCTGATTACATGTTCAAAAAGTTATTTGTGAATATGATTACATGTTCACAATGTTATGAATGGACCTAATAGTATGTCCATAAGTTTACATGAGGGATTGATTTCATGCCCTTAACTTTATGGGTGAACTTGTTTCTATTTACACATGTTTATAATGTTATAAGATGATATATATGCTACAAGTTTATGTCTTATTCCAATGTTATGCTCTCATGACTCATTTTTTTGATTCCCTTATGATTCATATCTTATGATCTCTCAATCATTATGAAATGATTCAAGTTTTTGATCTTTTATATGCAAGGTATGGTTTTATAATGTTATTATCATATTCTCATACCCTTATGATTATTTCATGTTTATTTATCTTCCCTGTTTACCCTTATTGAGCATTTTAGATCACCCTTTCTTATGTTTACTCTCCCAAATTCATGAAGAAAGGTTTTAAGTAGTGTATTATTTTGAGGAGTACTAAATTGGATGCTATTTGTGGGATATGTTGAATATCTTTCACCAATTTATAAGATTATGTTTCCATGTTCCCAAAGGTACTAAAATATTATGGTCCTAAGTCATGTGTTTTTATAATGTAATGAATATTTATCTATAAAGATGTAATATCCATGTATGATAAGCCTAGGTTGTTATAGTAATTATCAAAGGAAAGTTTTTTTATACCTTGGAAAGTAGGATAATAAAACTTTAGTGACATCCCTAGGTATAGTTCTGAAGATATTTCTTGGGGTGTATCTATGGATAAGTCTAAGGATGAGTGAATGTTTAGGAAATTTTCCTTCAATTTTGGTAATGGATTGAGAGTGTTAATTCCAAGAAATTACATCCCTATCTGGATACTAAAAGTGTATGTGGATCTGAATAGATGTATATAGAGGTAACAATCATAAAAACACTAGATTGATTTGGACTTGATTAGGAATTGGTGCATGAAATGGGTCTTGTCACACACCTAGTTTGACACTCCTAGGGGATATGATTTTAAAATTAAAAAACTATTTATGAACCATCATAAAGGATTTAAATATATGATAACTATGAATGACCTAGGATAAACCTAAGGTGTCAATGATTAAAAAGTAGGTGTCTTGATTTAGACTTCTTAAATGATTATTCAGACTATGTGACTTTACATTACGATTAGAATTGCTCACACTATCCTTTCTGGTCTTATGAGATGGATGGAACCTAAAGGAACCATGTTAATGAGGAATGAAATGGACAATGCAACGATTTACCTCCTTATAAACCAAATTTAATTGGAGATGGAATGAAAACCCTTATTTCTATACTTACAAAACTTTCACAGGAAATGAATAATTGTGAACATCTAAATGAGAAAAGGAGGGAACAAATTTTTGTTGAGTCCTTCATATGGAAATTCCCACCTTCTTTCAATGGTTATTATGATAGGTTAGTTGTTGATAAATGGATCAACAATACTAAAACGACATTTCCATTCTCCAATGTTCATAATATAAAAAATTCACTCTAGTTTTATACTATCTGAAAGGTGAGGTATATCAATGGTGTAATATTTTTAAGAGTACAGGGGAACAAGAATAAATTAACTCCATTAAGTGGGATGAATTTAAAATATTATTTTTCAATATTACTTTCATCATATTCTTTATACAAAAAATAGATAAGGAATTCCTAGAGATTAAGCTAAAGGATAACGAATCTGCTGGTTCCTATGAATACAAATTTAAAAGAATTGCGACGTACTCTTCAGGTATTATAATTCACCCTGAAAGTAAGGTTGAACAATTATTCAGTGTCTTGAAACAAAATATTCAATGGACATTATCCAATAGGTACTTTGGATTATATGAATAAATAACTTTATATTCACTGAAAGTGGAAATGGAATATAGAAAACCTCTTGGTTCTGTTGATAAGAAAAGGAAAATAGGCTTCTAGGGAAAATAATACGTTATGTTACATGAATGGAAGAAAAGGTTTCAAAGTACCACTTGCCAAAATTTTTGGAAGGATAAAATAGGTATGTTCTTAAATACAACAAGAAGATATTTCAAGTGTGTTAATACAGTCCATCAAGAAAAATAATGTAGAAGTGGTGTGCTAATTAATGAAATGATTAGAGAGAGAGATCAATAGAATGCACCACCCACACATTAGTGTTTCATGTTCAAGGATTTTGGGTATTATGAAAATAAATGCCTCAATCCATGGTCTAATATGGATTATAAGACACAACAACCTTTGAATAATAAGGAAAAAGGGAAATCATATGTGATCACAATAGATGAAGTGAATCATGATAATTAGGGCACATTATCCTCCCCTCCTTAGTATAGAATTTCATGTTTCATTTTGTATTAATGGGACCTATGAAAACCATATTATTCATCCTTTATTTAAATTTCATGTGAATATCTCCCACTATATGGATTCTGGAATAATGAAATCAAATTTGATATTTTATTGGTACAAGGATGAAACCAAGCTTCCAATGAAAATGTTTTTGTATAAGATGAGAGCTTATATTATGATTAAATAGAAAATAACTTTGGTAAGAGTTTATGTCTCCATGTAAGATTAACATTATAATTGTGGATACTATCATTGGTTTATGAGTTAAATGTTGATCATAAGTTCAATTTCATTGACACCCCTTTTGAGGTTACATGTGATGAGAGTTTATCAGAATTAAGAAAATTTTAAGAGACATTGATGGTAAACCAAACATTTTGGTTTTGTCTATGTTTCCATGATAGTGTTATTTAAGGAAGATTTCCTTTACACTTTGTGGACATAAGATTAAAGGAACTGGTAATCATTGGGTTTAACTTATCCATGATGTTGAGGTAATTATGGATTTTATTCGATCACCTTATAAAGTCTACACACTTCATTGATATTAAAGGATATTTCCATTTAGAACTTCTTTCTAGAATATATGTTAAAGAAATAGTAAGGTTTCATGGAATACCACAATCAATTGTATCTAATCAATATTTGATGTTAACCTCAATGTCTTGGAGAATTATTCATCAATATCTTGATATAAAGTTGAGTTTCAACATTGCGAGAACATTTCAAACTATAATGAACCATGATTTTCATACATGGATATTCCATAATTTTTAGACAAATATTCATTACATTGCACGAACACATTCCCGAGGACCGTAATAGTTTAGTGCCTTTGGAAACTTAGAAAAAATTCTTCTAATTTGGTGAAATATATTCAAGGTTTTCCATAAAAATATTCCTTTTTAGTACCCCTATTTAAAACTTTTATTTATAACCTATAGAAAGGAAACAAAAGGAAAATGTGAGCTCAGATACTCAATAGGGGTAAACATGGAAGATATCAATTTATAATCTTATTAAATAATATGATAATAAATATTGTTATGTTATCATAATAATAACCTACAAATATCATACTCAATCTATCATGGATCATAAATATGAGTCACGACATAAAATATTAACATTTCAAAAAATATTAATAAAAATAATAAAAATTTATCATAAATCAATCAAGAACCACAAGTTCAAGTAATAAATTTGTGTGGAATCATAATAAGTAAATAAAAAAATTTCATATGATAAGGATAATTACAAATACTCTCGGATCACACCTTATCACCTGTTTCCCTTAACGGATCAAGCACATCGACTTGTTTCCCATTACAGATCAAGCACATCAACTTGAACCCATTAACTATATCATGAGATTTAATTAATTACCTAATGTATTTGAGGGAGATATAGGTCCCACCCACCACATAATTAAAACTATACATATGTGTGCCACAAGACCATAAATCATTTATCATGTCAGAACATATGTAAATAAATGAGTTTTATAATCATCATTCAATTATACATAACCCATGAAAAAATGGGTTTCATAAATATCATTCTGTAATAAACATTAAAAATTAATAGAAATATTAATAATGGTATACTTGGGTCATATCCCCATAAATGAATAAGTAAAATCACATAATGTCATCTTATATGGTGAATTAATTTTTTAAAGATTACTTGAAATAATTTTGGAGTAAAATATCATTTCCTTTATGAAATCATTTTATTGAGAAACCGCACAATAATAAATGAAATAATTTTCTTTGAAAATTAACTTATAACCATTTAAGGTAATACTCAAGTCATTAAGGTGTCATGATAGTGGGGAAATCTATTCATGTCATATAAGTTAAAAAACTTTCATTTTCAGAAAAGTCACAAAGTACCTCTTTTAGAAAATGACAAAAAAATATTCCTTTCAAACTATTTAGTAAAAATTCAAAAATGGGTAAAAATAACTTTAAATATTCATATGATAATAGTAAAAATATTTATGAAAAAAATTATAGAATACATAGATGTGGAAGATAAATATTCCCTAATAGAGACTTAAAATAAAACAATCCCAAATATTGATGGGATTGTGAAATAAATACTAATCACATTATAATAAGTAGAATTATATGCCCCATGAAGGAAAAAAATTATATGGATATTAAAATACAATATTCTTTTGGATAATACTCATAAAATACATTCATGGTTAGTATATATACCCCGTAGAATAAAAAAGTAGTTTATAAGGCATGTGTCCCACATAAATAAAAGTGAGACAAAAATCCCTTACCACAAGTCTTGACTTCCTTTGTATACGTTTAAACCTACTGTTTAATAAACATATGTTTATTATATATATAACATAAAACCATATTCATATTTATAATACCACCTATGATTTAATTATGACTTTATATTTATCTCTTATTAATAATTATATGTTAATGTTATGTTCTGGGTAATAACTGTTTTGTTTTTCGTACATGTTTTGACTTATTGTCCTTGGTTCTCTTACATAGTTCATGATTTAATAATCTATAGAATGATAAAAATGATATATATATTGAATATATTTATACATGGTGATTTATAAAATTTATATGTAGAAAATAAAATACACCGTTCATGGGGATGGTAGGACGTACGTACACATGAACAATGTTTCCATTTTATTGTCATATTAAAAGAAAGAAAAGAATATATATATTATCATTACAAAATAATTTTTATTATATATATATATATCATATATATTAATAAAATTAATCCTTATTACCATCCATGTGAAATATTTATTAAAAATAAATCACATCGCATCATGGTGATGGTAAGCCATACGTATGCACGAGTGAGGTTATCATTTCCCAAAAGATCTGATGGTAAAAATTTATATATTATATTATCATTAAAAGGTATAATTATGCCATAAATATAATATATAAATATTAAATCCATCATAATTACCACTCATAAAATATGGTTATGGGAAATAAATTGTATCACTACATGGAGACGGTAAGCCATACATATGCACGACCGATGCATTCACTTCAAGTTCGATGGGAAAGGGGATTTATAGTGGCGTGTTCATAATAATAATAAAATTTAAGAATATTTAGAATGATTAATTTAATATTTTATTATATATATCATATATTTATTGGATTTATAAAAGGGTATAAAATTAGAGTGATCAGTTAGATCGATTACCTCTTCTTGAAAAGGGATCCTTTAAATTTCCTCTGAAGGACTCTAGAGTTGGTCATATGGTAAGACCATAAACTCTATAATGTGTATATTAATGTGTATAAGATAATTATGAATATTTTTGTTGATCTAGAAGACTCAAAGTGGTGAAATGATATGAGGGGGGATGTGTCCTTTTATAATGAAGGTGAGGGTCACTTTTGGAATCTCCAAAAATATTAATTTATAATAAATTCAATCACAATCCAAATACATCCAAAATAAAATGTATTAGAATATAATATGATACAGGGTTATAATAACATCATAAAATATATTTTATACAAGTTTTGGTATTATTTTTAACCTTATCATTTTGATTAACCCTTAGTTAACCTATTTTATTTTTAAATACAACAACATTTTCAATATTAAAAGGTGGATATTTTTACTTACAAGGTGTAAATTGAACCATAAATGTTCAATTAATGACATTTTAGATAATAATTTATTCTATTTTTATTTATTTAATTATTTAATTATTTTAACTTATTTAATAGAATATTTTTTTCATAAAATATCATTAGTGTCAATTTTGACACTATTAATTATATTGAATTTAATAAAATTAAAAAAGAAAGAAAACATCTAAAAATAATAATTTAATACACCAATACTATGTCATATTAACCTATAAAATTCATGGAGAACCTTAATTAATTTAAAATATATTTATTCTAATATTTCTAATATCGTTTAATTGATTGTTTCAATAATTGAATAATTACTACATCATGATTGTGTAATTATTTATGATAATTATTTATTCACATAAAATTAAAAATAAAATTCAATTATTTAGTTAAACCTATTATATTTAATTATAATATAAATAGTATATAATATCTTCTATTTATCCACATATTGAAAATATTATACTTATTAAAAGTAAGAGTGTGACATTTTGTAACTTTCTTTGATTTTAATAACATCTAATTTATTTTCATGGAAACATGTCCATTAAATTATTAATTTTTATCATAATGTGATAAGAGTCAAAATAAATTTACCCAATAACATTTGGTCGAGTGTTAGTGTAGTTTCCTAATATTTATAATATTATTTTTTGCCTCAATTTATCCAATTTTCCCTTAACCGAGGTAATAAAAACTACTAAAGTCACTATTCATTTTTTCCAAAAATAAAAGAAGCCTATTTAATAAATTTTGACCTTATAATTCCAACTATGTAATCCATTTTTCCAAATTAATTTCATATAATTTCCATAAATTAGTTAGAAATTAATTTTGAAGATGAGAAGAAACAACATGTTTTTTAAGTAAAATGTTCAAAAGATTGGAATGTTTTTTATTTTCAAAAATAAGATAAAATTGATAATAATGACCTAAATTTTATTAAATTATAAAAAATAATATAATTATAATTTAAAATCAATCAATTATATAATTTATCACTATGATTTTTTTGATAAAAAATATTTTTTCAATTAAAATTCAATTTTTTTAACTACTCATCAACACATTAAACTTATCAGAAAAATAAAAAAAATTAAACCAATGTAAATTTTTATATTATTATTTTAATTAATAAGTTTATTTTTTCAAATAGAACTTATGAAAGTGTAAAAAGTTAGTTTTAAAATAAGTGTTCCATCAAAAGGTGGAAAACTATCATTTTAGGAAAATACTTCTTTTATGAGTAAAATTTGATTTATTCTTATATCCTATCTAAAAAATACATAATATGAATGTTAAAATTATATTTAATAGATTATATATATATTTTAATAATATAATCTAACATGGGTTATTTGTTTATTTATTATTATAAAATACACATGTGCATAGTTATTCAGAAAAATATTTCCTTTTATTTTTAAAAAAGGTTTTACATTCAGTTATAATTAATTGGTCAAAGAATTATTTATACACGTGTCAACCACAATTTCATAATTCATTTAATAATATTCATACCCATTATTCTAACAGTTAGGATATAATTATCTTATTTAAATAAGTATAATAATAAAATGATATTTCATAGAAACTCAATGTTGCATGTAATAGAAGCTAAGAAGGTGTTGTGTATAATGCAAGACATCAAGAAATTAAATTATTTAAAAAAATATATATCATAAAAATATCATGGTGTTACATTATAAACCCCCTTAAAATGAATTTTCCCTAGAAAATCATCTGTGTTTTCAAATGTTTAATACTTGAATGTTTCTTTCATAGAAACCCACATCATAAAAATGAATACTAAAATTCCCCTTAAAAATGGAAAGTTGGAAACATAACAGTTAACCATAGTATCTCATAAATAGGTTTCCACATGAGAGATCATAAGTGGTAAGTGAAAACATGGACATTGAAGAGAAATATAACTATCAAGTTCTAGTGGAGAGTGATAGAGAACATGGTTAGGTGAAAGTTAATAATCACAAAGCCATAAATCTACAATGATTTAAGGGACCATTAGATTCATCAGAAAAGAGGGTACTTGGATCACATTTTTTTTAGGTTTCAATATCCTTTCTCTAGAGTTGAATAATTTTCACGAGAATAAATACTTACTTGATTTCATTACATTTCATAAGAATACCTCATCCTTTCATTATTCCTTGATCAATTTCTACTTCATATATTATTCCAAGAAATAAAGGATAATTTTTCATTCCTAAATCATTATCAGATCATGAGATCCATAGAATTATAGGTTATTTAACCTATCTTAACATCACAACAAAAAGTTTAACACATGTTATCAAATTTTCATAAATCCTAATATAGAGAGATAATACGTTAACCTCTAAAACCTAATACAAAAATTTCAACATAAAAAAATTTCATAAATGGGTACCCTTAAAAACCTTCCAAAAGATTAAAATATAATAATTTCGAAATAAGGTCACTAAACTTGTCATTTATCACTAAAAAAATTATTTATCTCTTAATTGTGACATACCAAACATGTGAATACCATTATCACGTATTCTCTTGAAACATGGTAATAAACTTAATTACTATACAATATTAGTGAAAATATGAAATATTTCAAAAATTAACTATTTCCTCATAAGATAAATCCAAAAAATATTTAAAATCAATCCATTATATTATAAACCATCTTGTCATCATATTAGTCCCAAGTTCAAAAATACTATCCAATTTATTTTATCACAATCAAACATCTCTTTATTTTATTATCCCAACATCATGCACCTATTAAGGGTTATACTTACCTTCTAATATCACCATACCACCTCAATCACTTTTCATGGTCACTAGTACATTAAAAATATACTCTTAAATCATTATATAAAAACTACATTGGAAAAATACTTAAATGCTTCATTATTCCATAATATCATAAAATTATGTCTATAACATTATTCTTGAATTCCATTACATAAACACTAAATCATCCCACCACTTCGTTGTCATACTCTACATTGCCAAAAGTTATCACATGAGATTTCTCTTTGAGGGGTTCCTAACATCGATCATCGTCATTAAACATTATATTTGGGAACTCATTAGCATAATGCACATTTTATTTACACTTAAAGAAATAAATTATGGGTTGTACATTAATTTTCATACTCTTTTTCTCCATTTCATTAACATTCCTATTCATCTCATTTTGAAATTTATGAGATTTATTTTCTACCTTACCACATTTAAAGCACCACCCAGTTCTATTAAAACACTTCCCTTGATGTTTATTCCCACATTTTTAGCATGTAAAGGGTTGTAATTTCTTTCCACCACGCGATATATTCAATTATTCATGAGACTTGGTCTTTATTTTCAAATCAAAATCATTGGAATGGTGGGTATCTTCGATTTCCATTTCCACCTTAATATCACATCGAAAAATTTCTTCATAGCTACTAAATTCTCTTATGGATAACGCCCTTCAGAGACATGGTTTTAATCCACCGAAGATTCGACCAATCATGCTTCGGGGTAGGATGATAATACCAGAATAGTACCTTGGAAGTCTTGTAAAATTTTCCTAGTATGTACTAATAGTTTCCTGATCCTTTTTTCTTAACCCAAGTAACTAATTTTCCATCTTCATAAAAAGAATATGAGTAATTCACTTATTGAAAAATAAGTTCTTAAACTCATCCCATTCCATAGATTCAATTTCAACCCATTTCCTCATATTCTTCATAAGATTTGAGCATTTATCTATTTAACCTTCCAAATGATAGATATCCAAAATGACATTCTCATGTTCTAAACATTGAATAACTGAAAATAAATTTTTAGTGGAATTGTTCCATTTCTCAACCACTAGTGGATCATACGAACTACTAAAATAATGTGTATCCTGCCTCATGAAAGACTCAATAGAATGTTGTTCCCTCTATTTCTCATTTAAAATTCCATCATGATTCATATCTTGAAATTTTTTTGTGAGCATAAAACCAATATTTTTCATCCTAGTCCCATAACATTTGAATTATTAGGGGGAAAATCATTTCATCGACAGTTACATTCATCATTAATGTGGTTCCTTCAGGTTCCATCCATTGACTAAAATTAGAAAGTATAGTGTGAGAAACACTAATCATAGCGGTGAAACCACATATTAATGGGAAATTATTTATAAAATTTCAATCTATGACACCTTAGGTTTAATCTTAGGTTATTCATGATCATTATGAAAACTCTAGGATTGTAACCTATAGTTATACTTATCCATAGGAATATTACTAATATTTTTCTCATCATAGTTTCCCAAGGTTGACTAAACCTTTTATATGATACCAAATATAACAACCCAGGATTTTCATACATGGATATTACATCCTTTTTAGATGAATATTAACTACATTAAATGAACACATTCCTGATGATCACAATATTTGAGTGCCTTTGAAATCATGCAATAAATTATTTTAATTTGGTGAAAGATATTCAATGTTTACCACAAAGATATTCAATTTTAGTACCCATGATTAAATATTTTCTTCATAACCTATGGAAAGGAAACATAAGGAAAGGGTGAGATTGGATTCTCAGTAAGGGTAAACATGGAAGATATCAATTTATTATCTTATTAAAGAATAAGATAATAAATATGGGTATGTGATAATGATAATAACATACAAAGATCAAAACCAACCTTTCATGGATCATAAACATGAATCATGACATAAAACATTATCATTTCAAAATACATGAATCGTAATATTAAAACATTAACATAAATCAATCATAAACCATAATTTCAAGCCATAAATGTGTATGGAATCATAATAAACATAGAAAATAAATTTATATATCAATTTTAACTACCAAGACTCTCATATCAGGCCTTATCACCTCTGTCCCTTAACGGATCAAGCACATCCACTTGTTTTCCATTAGAGATCATGCACACAAAATTGTTTCCCTTAACTATATCATGAGATATAATTCATTACCCAATGAATTGGAGGGATATATAGATCCCAACAATCACTTAGTAAAAAATATAAATATGTGTTCCATATGACCATAAATCACTCATCATATCAAACCCATGTAAATAAGTGAGTTTCATAAATATCATTCAATCATGCATGACCCATGAAAAAGAATTAGGTTTTATAAACATCATTCCATAATAAAAATAAACCATTTAGATAAATATTAAGAATTATATTATTGTGTTATATCCCCTGTAATTCATAATTAACACCACATAATTTCATCTTAGATGAAAAAATGATTTTTTAAAGATTACTTGAAATAATTATTTAGGAAAATATCCTTTCCAATATGAAATAATTTTATTAAAGAGTCATTAAATTTTAAAGTAAATAATTTTCTTTGAAAATTAACTTATAAGTTTTTAAGGGAATCCTCATGGAAGTAATTCTTTATGAAGGTAGAGAAATCTGTTCATGTTGTATATGTTAAAAAACATTACTTTCTAGAAAAGTCACCAAGTACCTCATTTAGAAAACAAAAAAAAATTCCATTCAAACCATTCTGTAAAAATTAAAACATGGGTAAAAATTAAATTAAATATTCATAGGATAATATTAAAAAACTTTTTAAAAAAATTTCTATAAAACATGGTTGTGGAAGATAAATAATAACCCATAGAGACTTAAAACGAAATAATCAAAATTATTGATGAGATTATGAAATAAATACTCATCAATTTATAATCAGTTGAATCATATGCCCCATAAAAGAAAAAAACAGATATAAAAATAACATAATATTATGGATAATAATCATAAAATACATTCATGAGAAGTATATACACCACATAGCCTGAATGTACTGAAGGCCTTATTTTTTATTTTTATTATGGATAATCCCCCTTTTAAGGGTTTAAGGGGAACCCGTACATGACCCGTAAGCCCAAGAAACAAGGCCCAACAAACCCGAAATACATGACCTGAAGGCCCAGAGGCATACCATGCCCAATACTTGACCTATAGGCCCAACCCACTTAAACTACCCCTCCCCAGATTTCTGCGACATTGATCAACTAGATCCCCACATTGCATTGCTGATCGGCTAGCATTGCCCCATACAAAGATGCACGGTGCCTGGTCCCGATGGCAGCTGCCATACCCTCTCATTATTCCAATCCGGTTAGCTCTGCATCTGGTGGCTGCTACTCCTGTTGCTCTGATCCTCTTATGGGGCCTGTTCTATGTGAACTGGGCTACTCCATGGTCTATGTGATCCGAAGGCCCTGTGGCCCAAAGGCCTTTGATGACCCGAAGGCCCTGGAGACCCGTAGGCCCAAACTGGTGGCCCGAAGGCCCAAATCGGGCGAATAGTTCCGGTTTCTACAGTACCGAATAGTTACTGCTACAGTGACTACTACAGTACTGCTACAGTACTGATACAGTACCCCTAGAAATTCTCCTCCACCCGGTTTTGAACCCGGGTCTCTTGGATGCCAATCAGGAGCCCTTACCACTCAGGTATGACCTCGTTGGCGTATATACACCACATAGAAGAAATAAGTAATGTATAAGGCATGTGTCCCACAGAAATAAAAGCAAGACAAAAATCCCTTACCTCAAGTCCTGAATTTCTTAGTATACATTAAAACCTCTTGTATAATAAAATTAAGTTTATTATACATATAAAACATAACCATATTCATATATATGTAATACCATATATGATTTATTGATGACTTTATATTTCTCTCTTATTAACAATTCCATGTTAAATTTATGTTTTAAGTAATAACCGCTTTGTATTTCATATAATTTTTGACTTGTTATCCATGGTACTATTACATAGATCATGATTTAATTATATAAATAATGATAATAATGATATATATATGTATATTCACCATATATTTATTAATTTTGATTCATAAAATTTATAGGTAGAAAACAAAATACACCGTTCACAGAGACAGTCTGTCATACGTACGCATGAACACAATTTTTATTTTCATTTAATATTAAAATAAAGAAAATAATATGATATATTATCATCATAGAATAATTTTTATGTTATATTTATAATATATATTCATAAAATTCATCCTTATTACCATCCATGGGAAATATAGAAGAAAAACGAATCACATCGCATCGTGGAGATGGTAAGCCATACGTACGCAAGAGTAACATTATCATTTCCCAAAAGATTAGATGGTAAAAATTTAGATATGATATTATAATTATAGAAGTATAATTATTTCATAAATATCATATATAAACATTAAACCAATCATAATTCCCACTCATAAAAGACAGCGATGGAAAGTGAATTGTTTCGCTACATGGAGAGGGCAATCCGTATGCACGAGCGATACATTCACTTCTTATTCGATGGGAAAAGGGTTATATAATGGTGCGTTAATAATAATAAAAAATTTCAGATAATTTAGGATTATTAATTTATTATTTTATGATATATATCATATATTTATAGGAGTTATATAAGATTATAAAAGGAGAGTGATCGGTTTGAGCGATTACCTCTTCTTCGAAACGAATCCTTTAAATCTCCTCTAAAAGACTCTAGAGTTTGTCCTATGAGAATAAAAGAACCTATAGAATGTGGATAGGGAAGTAGAGAATATAATTTTTCGGAGATTTTTTGAATATATAATACTCAAATTAGTGAAATGAGAAGATTTAGGAGGTTTCCTTTTATGATGAAAGTGAGGGGCACTTTTGAAATCTCCAAAAATATTAATTTATAATAAATTCAATCTCAATAAAAATATATCCAAAATTAAATTTATTAAAATATAATATGGTATAGGTTTTTAATATAATCATCCAATAAATTTAATAATTTTTTTGGTTTTATTTTTAAACTTATCATTTTGATTAATCTTTAGTTAACATATTTAAATTTTAACTATAGTAACAATATTTTCAATATTAAAAGATGCTGATTTTAACTTATAAGATGTAAATTTAATCATAAATGTTAAATTTATTATATTTTAGATCATAATTTATTCTAATTGTATTTATTTAGATTTTTTATAATATTTAAATAATTTAATAAAATATTATTTTCATAAAACATCATAGAGTCAATTTTGACACAATTCAATATATTGACTTTAAAAAAAATCAAAAAATCAAGATAACATAGAAAAAAATAATTTAATACACTCCTAATATTTCATATTAACCTATAAAATTATTGGACAACCTTAATTAATTTAAATTATATTTAAACTAATATTTATAATATCATTTAATTGATTGTTTATTTAGTTGAATAATTATTTCATCATCATTGTGTAATTATTTATGATAATTATTTCATCACTAAAAATTATAATTAAAATTAAATGATGTATTTTAGACTCTTATATTTTTTTAATAATTTACATAGTCAAGGATATATTCTATTTATCCCCATATTATAATTATTATACTTATTAAAAGAAAGAGTGTGACATTTTGTCACTTTATTTGATTTTAATAATATCCTAGTCATTTTCATTGAAAAGTGTCCATTAAATTATTAAATTTAGATAATCAGGTGTTAAGGGTAAATTTAAATTCACCAATTAACATTTGGGAAAGTTTTATTGTAGTTTTATAATATTTATAATATTATTTTTACCCTCAATTTACCCAATTTACCCTTAATTGAGGTAATAAAAGTTACTAAAGTTTCTATTCATATTGTCAAAAAATAAAAGGTACCTATTTTATAAATTTAAAAATTAAGATTATAAATATGTAATACATTTTTTAAAATTTAATTCAAATAATTTTCAGAATTAATTAAAAATTAATTCCATAGACGGGATGAAACATCGAATTTTCAAAGTAAAATGTTCAAAAGTTTGGAATGGTTTTTATATACAAAATCAATGTGAAATTGATTATAATGACCTAAATTGTATTAAATGATAAAAAATTAATCCAATTATTATTTAAAATAAATATAGAATATAATTTAACACTATAAATTATTTTGGTGAAAAATCTATTTTCAATTAAAATTTAGTATTTTTTTCACTATTCATCAAATCATGAAACTTATCAGAAAAAACAAAAAATTAAACCAAAGTAAAATTTGATATACCTATTCTATATAATAAGTCTATTTTTTTCAAATATAAATTATAAAATTTTAAAAATTTAGTTTTAAAATAAGTGCGCCATCAAAAGGAGGAAAAATTGCCTTTTTAGATAAATATTTTTTTATGCGTAAAATTGTACTTGTTCTTGTATCCTATATAGAAAACACATAATATGAATATTAAAAATTAGATTAAATATAATATATATATATATTTAATTAATTTAATCCAAAATGAGTGATTTTTTTATTTATTGGTATAAAACACATTGTGAATAGGTTTTTAGAAAAACATTTCCTTTTATTTTAAAAAATATTTTACATTCATTTAAAATTAATTGGTCAAAGAATTATATATAAATGTGTAAACCATAAATTAAAAACCCAGTTAGTTCTATTCATACCCACCATTCTAATAGATAAGTAATAATTGTTTTGTTTAAATAAGTATAATAATAAAACGATGTTTCATGGAAACTCAATGTTGCATGTAACACAAACTAAGATGGTACTGCGTATAGTGAAATACATCATGAAATTAAATTATTTTAAAAAAAAATCTATCTCATAAAAATATATAAGTGTAACAAAAACCCCATAGGATATGGTAAGATCTTGTTCAATGGATTTTGAAGGTGTCTGGGATCAACACCTTCTTCATGTTGAGTTTTCTTACAATGATAACTTTAACTTGAGAATTTAGATGGATCTTTATAAAGCCCTTTATATAAGGATGTGTATAAATCCAAATTACTAGAATGAAATTTCATATTTAAATCTATTGGGACTTAATAAAACTGATGAGATGGAAGAGAATGAATCCAAAAAGTTGATTGAGATATTATTATGATATCCATAGATGCGATCTAGAATTTAAAGTTTATGAGAAAGTATTTCTAAAAATTGTCTCCTTGTAAGAAAGAAGAAAAAGCTAAAACCTAGGTATATCAGTCACATTAAAATACTTGATCATTTCAGGATAGTATCTTATCACTTGGAACTTCAATTGAACCACTATCAGGTTCATGATGTGATTTATGTAGTAATACCAATAAGTAGAAATATGATTCATCACATGTAATGAACTCAAAGGTTATACCATTAGAATATGATTTTTATTATTAAGAAAAACCAGTAGATATTCTGGATCATATAGTGAAATTTCTATGAAACACCACCACTCACTTGGTCAATGTTTTGTGGAGAAACCACAAATTTGAGGATGTAATGTGGGAACTTGAGGAATTGATGATGTAGAAGTATCCTTATTAATTTTTATCAGATTGAAAAATTTTGAGGGAAAAATTCATTTTAAGGGAGGTATAATGTAACACTCTGAGTTTTTATAAACATTTTTTTGAATTAATTAAAATTCATTATTAGCTTGCATTGCGCACTACACTAGGTTAAGATTAATTTATACGCAGCGTCAAGTTAATATTTAACTACATGAAAAACTAAGTTTATCTTGAGGTACATGAAACACAATGTTTGTATAGTGTTACACACAATACCGAGTTTGTTCGATAGCTTGTGTTACATACAAGACTGAGTTTTAATGAACTACAATATAATATTAATATTAGTATTTAATATAACAATTATCAACTAATCGTTGGAATGAAATGTATGAATAGGATTAAATAAATTTGGAAAAAATTATTTACACATTTTTATATAATTTTTTGTTGACCAATTAATTATAAATTAAAATAAAACCAATTTCAAAATAAAAGGAAATATTTTTCTGAAAAAAAAAATTTCATGCACACAAGTGTGTGTTATATCAATAAATTAACCAAATAAATTTTGGTTACTGATTTTAATTTAAAATATATATTATATATTAAATAAAATGTTTAACATTCTTATTATATGTTTTCTATACAAGAGATAAGAATAAATCCAATTTTAAGCTTAAAAACAATTTTTTTTCTAAAAAATAGTTTTGTCGCATTTCTATGGTGCACTTATTTTAAAACTAAAATTTTCCACTTTTAGAAAATTAATTTGATAAAATAACTGTAATTTATTTAATTCAAATATAAATGTATATGGACCATTACTACCAGACCAAAACTCTAATGATAAATGAAATATTTAACACCTGAGAATAACAGTTTTACTATGCAATAGTTGATCAATTCAGGTTGAAATGTTATAATTGGATAATATATGATATTATAAGTTTGAATATTATTTTTTAATATAATTATAATAAATACAAATTTATTTTATATAATTTCATAATACTTTTGAATAAAGTTAAACTCGAGGTGATATATTTTTGTTTCACTTTTATTTATGTGGGGCACATGCTATATTCACCACATATTTCTTTTATGTGGTGTATATAAAACCCATGAATTTATTTTATGATTATTATAATTAAAATTTTGGAGATGTACATATCCATACATGGTTCTCTATTTTAGGTGTTTTTTATTATAAATTTACCGATGTTGTAATGGATTTATGTTACAAACCCATTATTTATCAGGATTGTTTATGATTACATTTACAATGATGAAATTTTATGATCTAAATATCATGAAACCTATGTTTTTTCTAGTCCTCTATTTATTTATAGAGATTAAATTATTTCCTTTAATTTTACACACTTTACATACTCAAGTAACAGAAAGAATATTATTGACAAAGACTTTATTTCTCCTTTTGTCTGATAATCTTTTTTTCACCCATGTACATTTTCTCTAAAAATGTTTTCAATAATATTTTACTTTTCTCCTATGATTGTTTAAAGTCATTTTTACCCCTAGTTTAATTTTAAAAAAATAGTTTAAGATGAATTTTATTTTCATTTTTCTTATGAGGTACTTTTTACTTTTACTGAAAATATGAAAGAAATCTTTTTTTTAACATACATAACTTGAATCAAATTTACTATCATTATTACCACTCAGTTTTTTTGAAGTTTCCATTACAATTCATCTTATTTATTTTAAAAGATTTTTTTTTCAAAATATTTAAAAATATTCAAATTTTAAATAAGTTATTTAAAAATAAAAATTTTATTTTCATCATTATTTATTCCATTTAACTTTTTTTTCATTAATGATAATATCCTTCGATGTTAATTATAATTTACTAGGGATATTTTAACACCACACGATTTTGTGAAATATATTTTTCCAAATAATTTTAAACTTTTAAATATATTTAAATACATTAAAAAATGAGTTTATATTTAATTACAGACAAAATTATGTTTTTATTACATTACACTCAATATCTAGTTCAACATGCATCACAGGAAAAACCAATTTTAAACAAAATGTGACATACTATTAAAATATTTTTATTTAATATGAATGTTATAAACTAACCAGTATAATTACATGAATGAATAATATTAAATAAATTATGAAAATATATGAAATAAAAATGTATATAAAATTAATACTTTAGTGACTAATTAATTATAAATGAAAGTAAGAACCATTTGAAAATAAAGAAAAAAATTTTCTGTAAAAATATTTTTATTCACACAAGTGTGTTTTAAATAATAAATTTCATTTTTGAAATCATAATTTAAAAATTATCTTAGGGTGAATTTTTATAATTTTCTTAGAAGATAATTTTTTTATGAATAGTGAAAAATATTGGTTTTTATTAAGAAATATCATTTATTTTAATGATTTTAAAAACAAAAAAATGTTATAAGACATTTTTAAATGATTTTTTTTCAATTGTATAACTATTAAAACAATTTAGTTCATTTTAGTCATTTTCATATTGAATTTTGATATAAACTATTTTTATACTTTTTAATATTTTGTCATTGAAAACCTATTTTCTCATCACATCTACATGATTAATTTTAAAATAATGTTTTCTACATATGTGAATGAAACTTTGGAAAATGGATTCCATATTTCTAATCTTCATAATTTATATTATTTAATATTATAAAATTAATTTTTTACTATGGCGGATAGTAAAAACAGTAGTAATTATTTACTGTGGTTAAGGTAAAAATTTGTTTACCGGGGGGTTAAACTGAAAATATAATGGTTAAAATTGACCCAAAAACATACCAAACACATATTTTATGGACATATTTAGACATAATATCTTATAGGATACATATCCTGAATGGGCTGAAGGCCTTCCTTTTTTTTGATAACCCACCTTTTAAGGGGTGAGGTGGAACCCTTATAAGGCCCGAAGGCTTAAGAGACAATTACATGACCCATAGGTCTTAAGAGAATCACCTAGACAAGACAAATTGGAACTTCTCCTCCACAACAAATGTTATGAAATCCATGCTTCAAATTCACAAGGCTGGTCAGCTAGCTGTCCTATGCAGAGCTGCACATGCCTGATACTGATGGCAATGCCATACCCTCTCATTATTCTAATTCTGGTTAGCTATGCTCTTGTGAATGCATTTTCTCTAAATCCTCATCTCAAGCCTTGTCCCCTGTAATTTTCCTGGTACATCTATATATTTCATGTGGCACAAAGGCCATGGGGTGGCTTAAAGGCCTTGAGGTGGTCCAAAGTCCTTGAGAGACAATTGGCCCGAAGGCTTTGGGTGGCTCAAAAGCCTTACAGGACCCGAGGACCAAATCGGTGGCCCGAAGTCCCAGATGGATGAATAGTTCCAGCTGCTACAGTACCGAATAGTGGCTACTATAGTACCTGTTACAGTGCTTGCTACAGTGTCTGCTATGGTACCCAGAAATATGTCTCCACCCAAATTTTATCCCAGGTCTCTTGGATTCACTTTCTGAGTCCTCACCAAAACATAGGTACACATTTTTACTTTCAAAAATTATAAGTGTGCCACTTACTCCACTTATAAAAGGCCACCACCTCTCCCATCCTCTTTACACTTTGAAATCCTTTGGTTTTTCCAATAAATACCCAAATAAATTCCTAAATTCAATAATATTAATATATAATCCTTATTATAGTTATAAATCTATCTTAAGAATCCATTTTTTGAAAACCAAAAAAATTTGTCCAAAGAAGAGGTAACGTCCCCAATCAAGCATTTTATTTTATTTCTTCCTCCACCTCCTTAAATTCATATTAAAAAATTATGATATAATAAAATCAGTATATTTTATATAATTAGATTATTTTTTTAATTACATAAACTAAATTCTTCTTTTATTCTATTAAATGGGTTACAAAATCATTATTTGTGTGTATAGAGGACTACAGCCTTGTGAACCTATGTTATTTTTTTCCACACCAACTATCACGGTTGGATATTACGATGGATTTACTGTTTATATATGATATTTATAATATTAATATTATTATTGAATAAATATATCACATTTTACTTATTACTTTCCATTCTATAGTAATATAATAATGTCGTTCGTATGTACAGTGGACTACCGCCATGAAAAGCATTGTGATCTGTTCACGCTTTACATGGAAGGTAATAAGGATGATATTAATGAACATATGTGATATATATGAAATAAAAATTATTTTTTAATGTTAAAATTTTATTTATTTTTCATTAATTATTTTCATTAGAAAAATGGAAATAATTTTTATGCATACGTATGACTTATCATCTCCATGAACGATGTATTTCATTTTATATCTCTAAATTTTATGGACCACCATAATTACATGTATAATGAATATATATGATATTTATATCATTTTCAACATTATGGATATTATTTAACAATGAAAAATTTAAGAAGACCAAAAATAAAAATCAAAATATACATGAAAAAAAGTAGTTATTTCTTGAAACGTGACTTTAACATTGAATTATTAACAAACAGGTAAAAAAATCATAATTAAATCATATATAGTAGGATATATATAATTATTATTATTTAATATATTTACAATAAACTTATATTTATTATATAGGAGGTTCTAATGCGCACTAAGTATGTCTATACTTATGGTAAGGGATTCCCACCTCACTTTTTTACTTCTGTGAGATACATGCTATATTCACCACCTATTTATTCTATGTGGTGTATATAATTACCATGAATGTATTTTATTATTATTATAATAAAAATTATTGGGTTTTACATATCCATTTTAGGATTTATATTTCATGGGGTTTATAGTTAAAAATTTACTAAAGCGGTAATGAATTTTTATCTCAGTTTATCTTCTTTGGGACATATGTTATGTTATACACCTATCTTCTTTAAGGACGTTTATATACAACCGATTTTAAATATAATATCAGGAATTTATTTATTCTTAAGATATTATATGTTTCATTTAATCTTATTATTTCATCATTCTTACAATTCAATGTTCCCAAAGTTGTAAGGGTTTTATGATACAATCTCATCATTTTTTGGGATTATTTATGATTACACTTCCAATGATAGAATATTATTATATATAGCTCAAGATTCTCATAAAATTTATTCTCTTATGTTTATTTAATAGGGATAAATATTTTATCTTAATTTTTCTCTCTTTATGTATGCAAGATTTCAAAATAATGTTTTCAAGATAAAGCATCTTTATTTCTCTCTTCAGTCGACAACCCTTTTTCTTCTAAAACCATGTTTTCTAAAAAAAATTAAAAATGGTTTTAACATTCATAATATTATTTATTAATTTTTTTACTTATATATCAAATTTTATATTTTTTTATAAAATAATATGCATGTCGTTTTATAAATAATTAGCATTTTTCTTTTACCAAAAAATGTGAAAGAAATATTTATTTTAACTTGTACTGAATGAAAAATATTTTTCACTATCCTTACCAAATAGTTATTTTAAATATTCATTTATAATATTAAGATTTCATCTTAAAAAAATGATTTCTAAATTTTTATGTATTTTTAGTTTTAAATAGATATTTTCAAAATGATAGGGAATTTTTCTCAAGAAACATTTTAAATGATTTTTAAATCCCCCTTTATCAGTTTCTAATTATATTTTTAATAAAAAGGATTTTGAAAATGTTTTTTGTTTTATAAAGTTTTTTTTTCAAAGTGGAAAAGCTATTTTGCTCATGAAACTTTCCACAAGATCTTTCAAAATCATTTTCCATCATGTTTTATTCAATAGTGAATTAATGAAATGTTTATGAAACCCATTTTATTTACACTTGTTATGATGTGATGATATGATGAATGTTTTATGATATTGTGGAATATATAAGTATGGTTTGAATTTTGATATGTGTGGAACAAATATCTTCATCCAATTCATGGTGTAAATATTTATATATCATTTGATAATAATGGGAAATAAGTCAATGGGATTGATCCACTATGTGAAATAGGTGTGTCCTTATCCACTATGGGAAACACGTATCCTGATCCACTATGGGAAATAGGTGTATCCTTATCCACAATGGAAAAAAGGTAATAAGTCATAATAAACTATTTTTATGGTATTGGTATTTAACCTTTCCATATGAAATGGGTATTCTATATTTATTATGGTTCCACACTTTTATGATATGATATTTTGGTTAATGATTGATTTTTGATGTTTTATCACTCTTGTGGTCCTTGTTTTCTAAAATGATAATGTTTTATGAAACGACTCATGTATATGTTCTATAATAGGTTGGGTATGAACTTTTTATATTATGTTCATGATCACATAACCATATGTATTAAATAAGTAAAATTTTATAAATTAGAGTGAAGAAAAAATAAGAATAGAGACAAGAAAACAATAAATTCACAGAGGCCTGAAACAGTGGATGTCAAGGGAATCAAACCAAACAAAAGTAGCACATTCAGGGGGTAAGGATCCCATATTGGAATAAATAATTATAGGGTGTCTTTTTTTACCCTTAGAAGTAATCCATTTTATAAAAACATTTCCTTGGCTCTATGTGTGATAAAGAATAACTCAACCTATGTAATTATTACATCTTCTAATGGTATAAAAAATAGACCAAGGATGATCATTTATACATTTAAGAGAGTTATATTTGAATGTAGAGTAAGTTTAAATCTCTATGAGATTAATATTATAGGAATATAAAATCTCTATCCATTAAAAAAAATCCCTAGCCTCTACAATGAGAGTATCACTATGGCCATATAACCCACTAAAAGGAATAACCACTGAGCCTCTTGAGTCTTGAAAAACACCACCCCTCTCATGATTCCAATATTTCAAGAGTTATCCATATTGAAGAATGGTTTAGGTTGTGTATGCATAATATGAGTACTGTGTGATAATATATTTATGGGATATATTGAATATATTTCATGAAATAAGAAGATTATGTTTCTAGTTTCCAAATAAACTAAGCTATTATGATCCTTGAGTGTGTGTTTATGAATTTCATTGAATATTCATCTAAAAATATGTAATATTTATGTATAAAATCTCCGGCCTCTGTAGTTGGAATCAGAGGAAAAGGAAGGAATAAAATCCTTGGTAACTCTCACATGTGAGTGTTGGATGAAGCGTGGGTCTACTCTAAAGGGATTCATGAGGAAAGGGATACCACTGGGGATAGTTCTGTGTCCTGCCCAGGAGGTTTAGATTCCCATGGAGTACCCTGATAGGTATCAATTATAATCTATTGGAAATAATTCTAGAAATCTATAGTTGTTATGAAAGAAAAGTGTTTTCTAACCTTTGGAAACTAGGATAATAAAACATTATTTATATCCATATAGATATTTTTAACAATATTTATAGGGATATTCCTAAGGATATATCTATGGATGATTCAAACTTTAAAAAAATTTCTTGGAATTTTGGTAAAGGATATGACTACTATTTTCCACAAAATTTCATCCTTGTCTGGATACTATAAGTGAATGTGGATTTGGAACAAAGGTACATCATTGTAATAACTCCAAAAGGGTGAATTAAGATGGACTCTATCAACACCTGGTGTATTAAAATGAGTCTTGATGCACACCTGGTTTTATAATCCTAGGGGAAATGCTTTGTAAATTCACAAACTCTTTTCGAACCATCATGAAGGATTTGAATAATGACCATGGATGACCAAGGATAAACCCAATTTTCCATATATTATAAATATGGTTTCAAAATTTTGACATCCTATAAGTTATTTACATGATTATTTGGTTTCCCAATATGATTATTATTTCTCACAATTTTTTTTGGTTTTAGTCAATGGTGGGAACCAGAAGGAACTGGATTAACATTGAATGTGATAAACAATTTTTTGATGATAAACCAAATGGGATAGTGATTGGTGTGAATAATATTATATTTATTCCTAATCTTTTATCATGACATATGATTAATTAATTTCACCCTAACTAAATCTTAGTCTCAAAAAAATATTATAATGATAAATTTTGTTGAGAGTTCAGGTGGTGGTGACCATAGAGGAAATAATTTTTAGTTTTTTATATGTTTAGAAAGTGGGAAGAATCACCCAAGTTAATGTCTTAGATGAATAAGAAGATTTATTTAATGTTGAAAATAAGGATAGAAATAATCTAATTATAAAGAAAAATTAAAAGTTTAGTTCACACAATGGACGATAATAATGGGCTCCCTAAGATATCATTATTAGTTGAGTGTTTAAAATATGGAAATTATGGGCATTATTCAAATAAACTTTTTAAGGGGATTGATCATAAAGTGAATCAACAAGGTGTTATGATTCATGGTTTTAATATTGATGATGAGGATAACAAATGACATATGAATGGTATGGAATATTGTAATATTTTTTTTTACTGTAAACATGAGAAGCATGATTAAATTAAGGTTAATGAATGTTAAGACATGATTCATATTTCATATTATAGGAAAGAGGTATTATGGAATAAGATGATGAATCCTAATTAATAGTTTGAGAAGGAAGTGGTATTATTGAATTGTTTATGTATTGGAATTCAAGAATTATGTTATATGAATCATGAAATATATAAGGACTATTCAGTATATGTTTTTTGTTATGTATTTTCAAAAATATATTGAATAGTGTTTATGATCGAAAAAAGTGATATAATGGAAAGGTGATATTTTGATTAAGATAGGATAACCCTTAATATGTTCCCAATGTTGAGAAAATTGTGTTTAGTTTGGATAAATAGATGATTGATATGAATAAAGTAAATTCTATAGTATTGACGACCTTGGAACTGATTAATGATTTTTGGTCAAAGTTGTTTATGTTATCATTGATGTAGTTTATAACATCGTCATATTTATTATATATGTTAAATAATATATGGTTTTATTCAAGGAATGAGGATGTATTTATGTTTTCATTAAGTTTTTATTGTAATCCTAGTTATTATCACAATTTAAGAAAATATACGAACAAGGTATTCAAATATTTGATATGTGGAAATCAGGAGATACTTTATGAAATTTGAGGGATTAATGTTAAGTTGATTTTGAGAAATTTAGTGACCTTATCTATAAATTTTTAATTTTTTAAGGGTTATAGGTTAAAAATTTATAGAATGGTTTAAATTGAATTTTTGATGAGTTTTTAGAGATTAAAGTATTATTTCACCATATGAAGATTTATGCATATGTTGTGATAACAATTTTATTTATGATAATAACTATATATATAAGGAATGAGTTTTCATTATTTTATGGATCTTATTTAGTAATTTTTTCCTTGAAAATCCATCTCTTAGAGTAATATATAAAGTGTAAATTGATCAAGGAACAGAAAAATGATGATATTGTTCATATGAAAAGGAATGAAATCAAGTAAGTATATATTCTCATGAAAATTACCCAACATTATGAAAATAATGTTGAAATAAAATTTTATCCTATTATTATCATTTTTGATGATATCAATGACCTTTTTAACACCTATTTTGTTTATGGATTTTTGGTCATTGAATTTATCCTAACCATGTTCTTTATCACTCTCTATCAATATTTGGGTTCTAGTTTTCTCTTATATGCCAATGTTTTCACTCCCCATCTATGTTATACTATTTAGAAATCTAGTATGTGTTATTCCAGATGGCCATTTAAAACACCTTTATCTATTTTCAAGGGGAGGTTTGATTAACCCATTTTACAATGTGGGTTTTCCAAAATGGGATTTTCAAATGTTAAACTGCTACTTACTGAGGAAAAGTTAAAATTACGAGGATATAATTTATTTAATGGGGGTAGAATGTAACACCCTTAGATTTTGTAAAATATATATTTTCAAATAAATTTAAACTTTTTGATATCTTTAATTATAATAAACACTGATTTTATCTTGCATCACATGAGAAACTATTTTTGGATTATGTTACATACAATATCTAGTTTAGATTGAATAACACGCAAAACTAAGTTAAAAAAAACATCACATACTATTAAAATATTATTATTTAATACAAATGTTATCTCCTAGCCATTGGAGTGGAGGGTATGAATAATATATAGAAATTTTTGAATATATATTCTTTATACATGTATATAAAATTAATTCACTCGGGACCAATTTATTAGAAATGAAAATAAGAACCATTTGAAAATAAAAGACATATTTTTCTAAAAAACAATTATTATTCACATAAGTGTGTTTTATGTAAATAAATTTAACAGTACACTTCTTGTGAATGATTTTAATGAAAATTATATATTATATATTCAATAAAAATTTTAACAGTCAACTTATGTGTTTTCTAGAAAATAGATAAGAATAAATCCAATTTTACGATAAAAAACTGTATTTTCATAAAACTAGTTTTCTATCCTTTTGTGTACTTATTTTTTTTTTAAACTTTTATAAAATTTATTTTACATAACAAATTTAATTTTTTAAATCATCTTGTGAAAATTGTCTTAGGGTGAATTTTTGAGAATTTTCTGAGTTGAAATTTTTTTAGATGAATAGTGAAAAATATAGTTTTTTATTATGAATTTTCATTTCTTTTAAAGATTTTGAAAACATATATCTTTTTTTAATATAGTTTTAAAAGAAAAGTTAGTTAAATTATATATCTATTAATCCAATTTTTGTAATTTTAATCTTTTTTATATTGGATTTTGATATAATTGTTTTTTAACAATTGAAAATTTTCTCTTTGAAATCCCACATTCTTAGTACATCTACGATATTAATTTTAAATTACATTTTTAAACTTATGTGAATGGAATTTAAAAAAATTAATTTCATATTTAGTTTCATAATAATTTTTATTATCTAATAATCTTATCTTAAAGTTTTACCATAATGAATAGTAAAAATAGTAAACATTATTTACCGTTGTTAAGGTAAAAATCGGTTTACTGGGGGTTAAACTAAAAGGATAGGGTTTAAAATGAAAAAAACTTTTCCAAAACATATTTAATTGAAATTTTAGTCCTTATCATTTTTAGTTTCGATAATGGACACTTTTTGGGACTTGTGGCATGTGAAAAATGTGGGTATATCATTTTCTTTTCAAATATTACAAGTTTGACACTCACCTCACTTATAAAAGGCCACCCCCTCTCATCTACTCTTCACACTTCCAAAAAAATTTGGTCAGACAATACCTAACCAAATAACTTCTTTAATTCCATAATATATTGAATAATACTATGTTTTTTTATAAAACAAACCTAAGAATCCTTTTGGTGCAAACCAGAAGATGTTTTCAGAAGAAGTGGTAATGTCCCTAATCAAGAATTTTATTTTATTTCTTCCTCAAAATCATTAAATTGTTATTAAACTATGATTATATAATAATATAAGTATATTTTATATAATTATCTTATATTATGTTAATTAAATATCTGAAATCCTTATCGTCTTCCATCAAATGGGTTACAAAATCATCATTCGCATGTATGGTAGACTACCACCTCGCGAACTGATGTTATTCATTTTACATCACCACATATAATTAATGGATATAATGATAGATTTATTCTCGATTTATTATATTTATGATATTATTATTCTTTTTTAATAATTATATCACATGTTCCTTCTTACTTTCCATTACTTAGGGATATGATAACGTCGATCGCTTGCAAATCAGACTACGACCTCACAAAGTAATGCGATTTATTCACACTATACTTGGAAGGTAATAAGGATGATTTTAATGAAAATATTTTATATATTTGACATAAAAATGATTCATTAATGGTATCATATTATTCACCTTTCATTTTTTTTCATTTTATAAAATGGAAACAGCGCTCATGCATACGTACGACCTACCGTCTCCATGAACGATGTATTTCATTTCTATCTATAAATTTTATAGATCAATATAAATACATGTATACTGAATATATATGAAATTTATATCATGTTTAATATTATGAATATTTTTTAACCATAATCAATGTAATAGGAACATAAATAACAAGTCAATACATACATGAAAAATAGAGACGTTATTGTTTGAAACGTGACATTAACATGGAATTGTTAATAAAAAAGTAATAAAAGGTCATATTTAAATCATATATGGTAATATATGTATATATATCTATATGTACTTATGGTTGTGTATTATATGTATAATAAACTTATATTCATTATATAGGTGGATCGAACATGTATGATGGAAGTCGAGACTTATGGTAAGGGATTCCCATCTCACCTTTTTTAATTTCGTGAGACACATTTTATGTGGTGTATATACATACCATGGATGTATGTTTTATTACATATAATGAAAATTATTTGGATTTAAATATCTATTTTTTGGATCTTTCTTTCATGGGGTTTATGGTGAAAATGTTACCAAAGTTGTAATGGTTTTTTGTCTCAATTTGTCTTCTTTGGAACATACGTTATGTTGTGAACCTATATAATTTTATGAGGTATATATATAGAAATTTTGGCACGTAATATCAATAATTTATTTATTCTCATGATATTCAAATTTAAATG
The DNA here is from genome assembly GCA_963277665.1 of Viscum album. Classification (NCBI taxonomy): domain Eukaryota; kingdom Viridiplantae; phylum Streptophyta; class Magnoliopsida; order Santalales; family Viscaceae; genus Viscum; species Viscum album. Next base: position 2,054,354,636 of record OY728157.1, on the reverse strand, counting down.
TAATGTTATTCTTTCACGGGGTTTATGATTCATTGTAACCAAAGTGGTATGGGTTTTATGATACAATCTCATCATTAATTGAGATTGTTTATGATTATGATTCCAATGATGAAATATGATGATATATCTCTCCCAAAATGAATGAATTTTTATATCACCTGGTTATGTCATTAGAATACATGTTTATGTTCATTTTCTACTCTTTATGTACTCAAGAGTTCAAAAGAATATTTTTAAGAAAAAGCGTCTTTATTTCTCTATTATGTCGAAAACCCTTTTTATTTTAAAACAATTGATTTATATATTTTTTTAAAAAAATTATTTAAAATTATTCAAATGATTTATTAAATCAATTTTTACCAATTTTTGAATTTTTATAAATTTTTTTAAATGAAACTTTTTATCATTTTCCAAATAATTCCTGATTGACTTTTACCAAAAATGTGAAAGGAATCATTTATTTAACTTGCATGGAAAGAAATGTATTATCTACCATCATGAAAAAATAATTTTTTTAAAAATTATTTTAAAAATTTTAAATTTTATCTTCAATGAAAAGTATATATGTTTTAAATTTTATTTTTAATGAAAAGGATTTCAATTTTTAAGAATTTTTAGTTTTAAAAAGTTATTTAAAAATGGAAAGGATATTTTCCGTGATAAATGTTCTAAATTATTTTTAAATATTACTTTAAAATATTCTAAGATTATTTTTAAAGAAAATGATTTTGAAAATTTATTATGTTTTAAAAAGTTTTTTACATAGTGTATAGGCTATATTCCTCAAGAAATGTACCAAGTGATTTTTAAAAATAATTCTTCATCTATGTTGACATGCTTTGATGTTACTTATGATTTATTGTGAATAAGATTAAATGATACCATCCTTATTCTTTATCTCTATAGATAATGTTTATTTTGATGAAATTTTTATGAAAACCATTTATTTTTCATGGTTTATGCTATAGTGAATTGATGAAATAAATATGAAACCCGTTTTATTTAAATGGGTTATGACACGATCATATGAAGAATGATTTATGATATTGCAACACACATATGTATGGTTTTTATTATGAGATATGTGGGACCTATATATCCCTAAAATTCATTGGGTAATGCTTTATATCTCATAATATAACAATTAGAAACAAGTTTATGTGCTTAATGAACTATTGGAAATAGGTGCATCTTGATCCATTCTGGGAAATAGGTGCGTCTTGATCCACTATGGGCAATAGGTCATCCTAGATCTATAATGGGAAACATGTGATAAGTCCCAATCCACTATGTTGATGGTATTGGTAGTTAACCTTGAAATTTTAAATGGGTTTTCTATATTTATAATGGTTCCACACTTTTATGAAATGATATTATGTTTAATTATTCATTTATTTTGATTTTTCACTCTAATGGGCCATTTTTTCTAAAATGATAAAGTTTTATGCAATGAATCAAGTATATGATCTACGACAAGTTTTATAACAAACCTTCTGTTTATTACACATTAAAACCTAATCTAATTACATAAAATTACACCTAATAAAACTTGAAAGATCAATAATTTTAGTGTCTTTGGGAATTAGGTTCATTGCATCACAACTTTAAACATGAATTACAATATCTTTATTGAAAAATACTTTAACATGCTTGAGCTTAAAACTGCATTGGATAACCTAGGGAAATACATAATAAAGGGGTAAACCATAAAGAAAATTAAGGAAATAAACATGGAATAAAATTAAGATAATAATACATGTTATACAAGGAAAATCAATGAGGCATAAATGAAAATGAATAATAAGGCATGATATAGCATGATAATTATAACATGGGAAATGTGACAACAAGAAAAAACATTATATCATAAACATAGGTCATAGATGAACCAACAATACTTCATGGTAAAAAAATTACCATAAAGGAATTAGGTATACCCCTATCCCAACATGACGTATCATGATACTAAAAATTACCCAATGAATTGGAGCACTATATAATTTTGAGTGCACCCGTCACTTTCATTTCATTCTCATGTTTAAGTGTGCCACATAGATCACAAAACATGGATTCATTTATCATCATAATTTCTTCCACGGTCATGGTTACTGGAATAAATACATGTAATTCCCCAATAAAAAGGTATATGTGTATAAAAGTTAACACCCTTGATAGGAAATGGGTATGGTATTCACTAAATAATTTTCTTGGCATGGAAAAAATCACAATGAAAATTCAGCAGCATAACGACATCACTTAAAAATTCATAAAATATCCTGTTGACAGAGAAATGGGTCTACCATCATTTGGAAATCAAGTGGAAAGTAATAGGTACATGGAAGGACATGTCCAAACATATATAATTATAAAAAAGGCATATGATAAAAAATAATATAAAAAAAGACGAAGGAAAGGCTGCTTATGAAATTTTGGCATTTTAATGAGCGTACATGGGAGGTCTTAGTGAGAGAGAAAGGGGTATCTCACCATTTATACATAATAATGGAATTATGGGAGAGGTGATAAAACATTTACCATCACCAGTAATTGAAAATAAAAGGGAATAAGAAGATAACGAAACTTGGATAAAGATGAGAAAGGAAAGAACCCTTACTTGAGTGTGTGGCTCCAAAAGCTTGAAAAGGGAATTATTGAGAGTTTGGGGTGCCTTAGAAGGATTATAGAGAGGGTAGGAAAGATTAAGGACCTGATCCAAGGATTTTTAGTGAAGATAAGTGGGATATTGGGTGGGTTTATCTAGGAAATGATAGGGGAATTCTTTAATATTTCACAAACTTAGGTTTTGGACTCTATATAATAAAATATTCAAAACTAAAAACTATCCCATGGGTTTTCCCATGGTTTTTTCCAAAGTTTATATGTTTTAATTATTTTATTAGGAATAGTTCCTAAAATATTAAAATATTATAGTTTATTTTGTGGAGGTGAGTCACTCTTTTAAAGAAATGAATTTCAAATCATAAAATATATTATATATTTTGGAGGATTCATAAAGGAATTATATATTTAATAAAATAAACATAAAATGACATCATTTTAAGTGTATAATACATATTTTTCCAAGTATACCCATTATAGTGTTTATCACATCATTTTTGGGTCATTATGAAGTTATAGAACACATTTTATATTTATACGATATTTAATTTTTAATTGAAAACTCAACTATCTCATAAAATTATGAAAAATTCACCATTGGATAATTTGAAAATTATTATTCTGAAAATAATATTTATTTTATCTAAATAATTTTATAAATATATGTATTTTTAATTTTAAAACAATATTTGATATTTATTGAAAATTTCTAGTTTTTTCTACAATAACAGTTTTTGAACCATTATAAAAAGTACATTTCACTCCATAAAAATTATATGACCATTTATAATTAATAAAAATTATTTAATAATAAAATTTTATTAAAATACTATTTATTTCAAAAATCCATTAATCCATTAAAATAAACCCCTTAATTGAATTTGAATATTACCAAAAAATACAATTTGTGTTTAATTGAATCAAAATCAAAGTAATTTATAAAGTAAAAATAAAAAATGAAAATAAATTAATTATTATATACAATATAAATATTCATATTATTAATTTCTTGATACATATACCATTATTACATAGGCGTACTCCCTAAGATTAAGGTGTGTGATGGTGAGACTTTCATGGGGTCGTTCGACGAACATGATTTTGGTCATGATCTTGATGAGCTTGAAATTCTCCCATAAATGGTTTTTCTCATGATTAAGTTGTTGGATCTCATCTTGGGATTGGTAAAGGGAAAATACAATTGATTCTATCTCCCTCATAATCTCCTATAAATGGGATTCATAGGGTATAATCCTACTAGATAAGACCATCAATTCCTTTTTCTATGTCAATTGGATTCGTTAAAGCTCTATATTTATAATATTCATGTGATCCCTATTTGATGTCTATATCATCAATGGTAAAGATTCTTAATAGTCTTTTGAATCCAATTTGATATAATAAAACAAAACAAGTGCATGTGTTTTTTATAACCATATTGCATAATAAAACATTAAATCATAAGGGAATTTAATTTATAACAGTTCAGGTCATTACAATCTCCCCCATGTGAAATTCACCCTCAAAATTTTCATTTCACCCACTAAATCAGATAAGGGTAATTCTATCTTATCACTTTAGTGGGTTCTCAAATTGATTCTTTAAACTTGTGGTTTATCCACAACACTTTTTCAAGGTGCATTATCTTATTTCGTAGAACTTTTTCTCTACGATCTATGATCTTCACTGGCTGATTTTTATAGGAAAGATCATTCTCCAATGGTACCATCTTTGGATTGAGTACATGTGAGGGGATATGTATGTACTTTCTCAAGAGTGATACATGAAATACATCTCGAGATATTTTAGGTGGGAGTGAAAGTCGATAGGCTGCCGCTCTGATGTGAACAAGAATATCAAAGGGGTTGATGTATCTTGGACTAAGTTGTCCCTTATTCTGAAATTTCATCACTTTCTTCCATGGAAATATGTGGAAGAATACCATGTATCCAACATAAAACTCTTTGTCTCATCAAAAATTTTCAGCATACCTCTTTTGTCGACTCTGAGCAGCCTTGATGTGCTGTTGAATGGTCATAACCTTTTCCACCAACTACTCGACCATTTCATGACCTAACAATATTCATTTACCAACATCATCCCAATATGGAGGTGTTCTGCACCTCTTCCCATAAAGAGATTCATAGGGATCCATTTAGATGCTCGAGTTGAAACTATTGTCGTAAGATAACTCAATGAGAGGAAGATAATGATCCACCCTCCTTTTAAGTCCATTGAGCGTGCTATCAACATGTTCTCAAGTTTATAGATAGTCTGCTCAGATTGGCCATCAGTTTTAGGGAGATAGGTCATGATGAAGTTCAACTCAATATTTAGAGAATACTGTAGACTCTTCTAGAACTTATAGGTGAATATTGGATCTTGATCAGATACAATCAATAGTGGTACTCCAAGTAGCCTGACCAATTACCTGATGTATATTCGTGCAAGTAGATTGAGTAAGAATTCATCTTACATCTTAATGAAGTGTGAACACTACGGGAAAAACCAATTATTGCAATGGGGTATTTGCGACGGGCTTTATTCCCGTCGAAAAAACTCTGAAGAAAAGCGTATTTGCGACGGGAATATATTCCCATCGCAAATGGTCAGTTATTTGCGACGAGAATACAGGACCCGTTGCAATAGATATGGCGCGGTTTGCATGCCAAAACGCGGGAAGCCTATTTGCGACGGTCACCTTCTACCCGTCGCAACTACCCGATGGTGGTAAATACTATTTGAGAAGGGTAAATTGTCCCGTCGCAAAAAAATATTCAGCCGGTGTTATTTGTGACGGGTCCCATCGCCAATACCGGCGGCGGTAAATAGGATTTTGCGATGGAGATATCCGCCCGTCGCTAATGGTATGTCGGCAGGAAGCTATTTGCGATGGGCCCGTCGCAAAAACCCTTTTAACCACCCCCCGTAATGAATGCGGGTGAAGGTATTTGCGACAGGGCCCGTCACCAATACCGACGGCGGTAAATAAGAATTTGCGACGGGGATATCCACCCGTCGCTAATAGTATGTCGGCAGGCAGCTATTTGCGACGAGCCCGTCGCAAAAAACCTTTTAACCGCCGCCCGTAATTAATGCGGGCGAAGGTATTTGCGATGGGATACCGTCACAAATAAGACCATCACAAATAATCTAACCTATATATACCCCCACCCATTTTTTTCCATATCATTCAGATCTCTCTTCCTCTCTCTCTTTAACTTCTAGTTCTAAGTAGAAAATTTCTTTCATTTTAATTTTTTCTTACGAGAAGAGAAGGGAAGGAGTTAGAAGGCGCAAATTGCTTCAAAATATCGAAGGTATTTATATATTTTTTATTTTTTAAATTATTTTTAATTGTTAATTTTATTTTTAATTGTTAATTTTAATTTTTTTAATAGAATGTTTAGTAACTATATAGTATAATTAGATTAAGTGGTTGTACCAAATAATCCTTGTCTGGATACGAACAAGTAGAGGCAGCTCTAGCACAAATGTACCTCGGATTGAAAACTCTAACAAGGTGTTTCGAGCTTGACTCGGGGTAACCTGGTACACGACAACGGGCCTTACTGCACTCTTGGTTCGACACTCCCGGAGGATGTTTTGGTAATAATTAGAAATAAATATATTTAATTAGAAATAATTAGAAATAGTGATATTTAATTAGAAATAATTATATAATTATCAAATAATTAAGAAATAATTAGATTTAATTAGATTTAATTAAAATAATTATCAAATAATTAGGAAATAATTAGATTTAATTGATTAGAAATAATTAGAATAATTAAAATAATTAGGAAACAATTAAAATAATTATGAAATAATTAAAATAATTAAGAAACAATTAAAATAATTAGGAAACAATTAAAAATAATTAGGAAACAATTAAAAATAATTAGGAAATAATTAAAAATAATTAGGAAATAATTAAAAATAATTAGGAAATAATTAAAAATAATTAGGGAACAATTAAAAATAATTAGGGAACAATTAAAAAAGAATTAGGAAACAATTAAAAAAGAATTAGGAAACAATTAAAAAGAATTAGGAAACAGTTAAAAAGAATTAGGAAACAATTAAAAATAATTAAGAAACAATTAAAAAGAATTAGGAAACAATTAAAAATAATTAGGAAATAATTAAAAAGAATTAGGAAACAATTAAAAATAATTAGGAAACAATTAAAAATAATTATGAAACAATTAAAAATAATTAAGAAACAATTAAAAATAATTAGGAAACAATTAAAAAGAATTATGAAACAATTAAAAATAATTAGGAAACAATTAAAAATAATTAGGAAATAATTAAAAATAATTAGGAAAAAATTAAAAATAATTAAGAAACAATTAAAAAGAATTAGAAAACAATTAAAAACAATTAAGAAATAATTAAAAACAATTAGGAAACAATTAAAAACAATTAGGAAATAATTAAAAACAATTAAGAAACAATTAAAAACAATTAAGAAACAAAACAATTAGGAAAAAATTTAAAACAATTAGGAAACAACTAAAAAAAATTAGGAAACAACTAAAAACAATTAGGAACCAAATAAAAACAATTAGGAAAATTAGCAAGCGTGATTGACCGCTCATCTACCTCAATTTTCTTTTCATTTGTGTGTTGAGGCTTGACAGGAAACTTCTGCTTCCACATGTATATTTTCTTTTACAGTCAAAATTATCAACCTCCTAGCCAACATAGAGGTGAGGAGGTTTATAATTTTGACAGTAAAAGCAAATATTACATGTGAAGGTAGAAGTTTCCTGTCAACCTCAACACACAAATGAAAAGAAAATTGAGGTAGAAAAGTGATCAATCACATTTGTTTTTGTATTCAATGATTGATTAACCACCCGACCTATATACATATCTTCTCATTACTAATTAGTAACATAATTAGTAATATGATTAGTAACATAAATAGTAATATAATATAAAATATTATATTACTCTAACATTAATAATTAAATAATACTAATAATATAATTATTTTATTATGATATGTTTAATATTTATAAAAAAATTAATATTATTAAAATTATAAAAAATTTATAAAATATTACAATTATCAATATTTTCAACAAGTTTTGCTCTATTCTTAACATGTTCAAATCTTAAAGGGTCACCAATTTTCAGATCATGCCCAATAAAAAGTTTGCGTCAACCGTGTTCAATGTAAACTCTATAATTGTTCTTTCTTGGTTGATCACCTCGCAAGTAGCGTTGCAAAAGGACAACCCAAGTCATGTCTTTATCATCTATAAGAATCATATCACATGGCTTTTTACATAGACCATTCTTTCTTGAAAAATTAAGGGAAAGATACTGAAGTTCTCTTAATTTTTCAAGGAAGAATGATCTATGTAAAGGGTCATGCGAAATGATTCTTAAAGACGAGAACGACATTACTTGTGTCGTCCTATTGCAACACTACTTGCGAGGTGATCAACCATGTAAGGATAATTATAGAGTTTACATTGGACATTGCTGACACAAAATTTTTATTGGGCATGACCTGAAAATTGACGACCCTTTAAGATTTGAACATGTTAAGAATAGGGAAAAATCTATTGGAAATATTGAGATTTTTAATAATTAGTAATAATTAGTAATAATTAACCAAAAATCAAATAAATTCAAGTACATGGTTATAAATTGGCACAATTTCCAATGGATTGACGGCTACCTTTTGTTCAACGTCTCATATCTTTGCTACTTTCTCCCACTAAAATCAGTATGAAAAATGTGCTCTAACGTATGTTAGAGCAAGTTTTTCCTACTGATTTCAGTTGGGAGAAAGTTAAAAAGAGATGAGTCGTTGGACAAAAGAGGCGCTTTTACCTGACGACTCATCTCCTTACAAGGAGATGAGTCGTCAGGAAAAATAGATGCCACCAATCCGCTGGAAACAAATATAAATAATTAGTAATATAATCTCCACAATGATGATTACAAAATTTTATTTCATTATTCAAGAATATTTCATTTTTCCAAGTATTTCTAAGTATTGCTAAATTAATAATAATTAGTGGGGATGATTACAAACTAACTGTGTCACCTATAATTATTGGTAATTACTAAGAAATAACTATAATTATGTATCTTCTCTTTTTTAGGATATTGTTTTTATTATATCAAATTATTTAACAACAGTAATGGTTTTAAATTTTGTAGAAATATATATATGAATATGGAACAAGGAAATCAACATCAATCATTATTAGATGATCGTGCTTGGATAAATAAGTGCAGAAATCCAAACAGTTCTAGTTTAAATCCTGTATATGTTGATGGTGTTGAAGCTTTCTTATCATTTGCATCATCAAACCTAGAATTTTTTTCATAAGGGAAAATTAAGTGTCCTTGTAAAAAATGTGCTCTGAGAATGTTTGATACATTTGACATCGTTGGGCAACATCTCTTGCGTTATGGTTTTCAATCAGATTATATTTTTTGGCATCAACATAATGAACGCAGTTCTAGAGAAGATACTAATAATTTGATTCCGGATCCATCACGGTTTCAGAATTTAGTACATGATGTTGCAGGGTCATCCGTTCAACAAACTGAAATCAAGGATGATGTTGATTTACCTCCTGAGTTGGCACCATCTGAATTTGCTGAGTTGTTCAGGTCTGCTGAGGATGCATTATATCCTGGTTGCAAGATAAGAAAATTAGAAGTAGTTGAAAAATTTATAGCTATTAAATCAGATAATGGAATGTCAAATAACTATTTTGATCAGATATTTTATTTAGTTAAAGCACTGTTACCTGAAGGAAATGTGCTGCCTGCTAATTATTATGAGAGCAAGAGACTGGTTCATAATCTAGGCCTTAGTTATCAGAAGATCCATGCATGTTCAAACGATTGCATCTTCTATTCTGGTGAAAATTATTCATTGGATAGTTGTCCCACATGTGGACAATCGAGGTATAAAGAAGCTCAATCAGGGAAGTCTGGATTGATTCCTGTAAAATAGTTGAGATATTTCCCGCTTACACCCAGGTTGCAGCGTTTATTTATATCTCAGAACACAACAACAATTTTGTCATGGCACAAAACCAATATTTCAAATGGTAAAATCTTGATTCATCCATATGATGGTGATTCATGGAAACATTTTGATCAAGTTCATTCATCTTTTGCTTTAGAATCTCGAAACGTGCGATTGGGTCTTTCTACTGACGGTTTTTGTCCATTTGGATCTTTTGGTAGTCAGTATTCCTATTGGCCTATCTTTATAACTCCGTACAATTTACCTCCATGGATGTTGATGAAAGAGACTTATATATTTTTTACATTATTAATCCCAGGACATCCGAAAAAGAATATTTGTGTTTATTTGAAACCATTGATTGATGAGTTAAATTTATTGTGGAGTCATGGTGTTGGTACATATAATGCTGCTGCGAAACAGAATTTTGTAATGAAAGCTGCTTTGATGTGGACAATTAGTGACTTCTCAACATATGTCATGTTATTTGGCTGAAGTAAACATGGTCCAAAATCGTGTCCTTACTGTATGGGAGACAAAAAAGCATTTATGCTCATGAATGGAAAAAAACCTTTCTATTTTGACTGTCAGCGCATATTTCTCCCGATCGATCATCCTTTTCAGAGGAATAAATCTCATTTCAGAGAAGGTAGAATTGAAAGAGATGAACATTCAAAAATGATCTCTGGTACAGAGTTACAATCAGTTGTATTTTCATTACCTTCCATCACTTTTGGACTGACACTAAACCAACAGAAAATTCATGGCTTTGGGAAAGAACACAATTGGACAAAACAGAGCATTTTTTGGAATCTGCCATATTGGTCTGATTTGTTGGTATGACACATGTTGGATGTCATGCATATTGAGAAGAACTATTTTGATAATTTATTTCATACAGTTTTGGAAACACTGGGTAAAACCAAAGATAATGTAAAGGCACGATTAGATCTTGCCCAAATTTGCAGGCGACCAGAACTTGAATTGTTTGAAAATGTCAGATCACAGAGATTAATGAAGCCAAAAGAAGCTTATACATTGACCAAAGAGATTCGCTTATTATTTTGTCAGTGGATTGTAGATTTGAGACTTCCAGATGGCTATGCTTCCAACTTGGGCAAATGTGTTAAAAATGGTCATATTACCGGATTAAAAAGTCATGACTGTCATGTTATAATGGAAAGACTTATGCCTATTATATTAATAGGTTTGTTAAATTATAAGATTTGGGATTCAATAACAGATATATCATATTTGTTCCGAGACATGTGTGCGGTGACAACAGACTATGATACACTAAACAAACTGGAAGAAGCTGTTGTTGTAATTATATGCAAACTGGAAAAAATATTTTCGCCAGATTTCTTTGACTCAATGGAACATTTGATATTAAATTTTCCACATGAAGAAAAATGTGGAGGTTCGGTTCAGTTTCGATGGATGTACCCATTTGAGATATGCATGCAGAAATTGAAGAAAAAAGTACGTAACAAAGCATCAGTTGAAGGCTCAATTGCTGAAGCTTATTTGCAAGAGGAAATTGCTTTATTCTTCTCTCATTATTTTGAATCTGAATATCCCTCAAAATTTAACCGCATGGGCCGGAATGAGGGGAATGTTGATGATGATATGAACAATCAATTATCAGTTTTCAATCAGCCCAAACTTGGCTTTGGTGGAGTTCATGATAGTTGGCTTTCAGATGATGAACATCATAGAGCTCATACATATGTTCTACTCAACTGTGAAGAAATGTCACCAATTGTACAGTGAGTGCTCCTATCCCTTATTCTATAGATTCTGTTATAGTAAATTAATCATATTGTATTTGTAGGTTATATGATGATCATATCAAGAAACAATTTCCACAAATTATAGCAGCTGGCTTAAAAGAACGTCAGAATTTTTTTTTGCCTACTGGTTTTAAAAATTGGTAACGTACATTCTTTTTTGGTTTTACATATAAAATCAATTTATTACTTGTAATAGTGATAAATGTTTTACAAAGTTTTAGGTATCTGTACATGCCGATAAGATTGACAGTCGATTGCGTATATTGAGTAGCCCACCATCCAAAATGGTTAAATCTTATAATGCATATGTGGTGAATGGTTATCGTTTTCATACACGTGCATATGGGGAATCAAAAAAACAATGAATAGTGGTGTTTTTTTGAAGGGATCACATCATAGAGATATTGAAGTTGACTTTTATGACATGCTTGAATAAATTATTGAATTGTGTTATTTTGGACAGAATTATGTAACAATGTTTAAATGTCAATGGCTGGATACTGAGAGAGGCTTTCATATTCATCAGACTCATGGAATTGTTGATATTAAACATAAAAGTCTTCTTACATTAAATGAACCATTTTTATTGGCTCATCAGGCACATCAAATTTATTATTCAAAATACTGTGCTACTGCAAAAGAGTTGGATGATTGGTGGAGTATAATAAAAGTTAAATCTCGAGAAAATCAGTTTACTCAAACTAAATGTGGTTCCACTGAAGTGAAAGGAAATGAAATTTTTTAGGACACTCCTCAAAACACATCTTTTTCACAAAGAAACATGAACATCGAGGATGACACCCCACAGTTAAGGGTTGATGGTGATGATGTTGTCAATGATGTTACAACTAAATTTGAAATGACAAGAGATGATGAAAGTGAAACTAATATGGAAATTGATGATGTTGATGAGGAAGATGAATACATTGACATTGAAAACTATGATGATGATGATGAAGATTAACATTGACAAAGTAAAATGCTGGTTAGAATCATAAAAAATATGTATCTATACATAAGAGTTATTTTCAACTATTTTCTAATAACAATTATTTCATGTTTCAGATGGACTCAGAAACGTATCGTCAGTTGCTGGAGGCTGATCTACCTATGGATGATGAGGTTCTTTAGTCATCTGACCCTCATGATATTGGCACTACAGGGATCACTCGGAGGGGGCGTGGTCTTACCAGACTAATGATTCCAGATCCTATCCCGGAGCGACGTCCACCTCTTAGATTCGATGCACACATGCGGTGGTATGGTAACCTGTATATTTTAGTTATCTTTCATTATAATTTATTTATATTCTAATTTTTTGATAATTTGTTCTTTTTACATAGTTTTATACATATAGCTGTTGTACAGGGGAGCACTATCTTGCGCAATTATTTTTCTCAGCCCTGGATCACATGGGATCAGATTCCTGCTGATGTGCAGGCCGCCATGTTCGATCATTGGCTGGTACGTAATTAAATATTATTTATTTTGAAATTTAATTCATTAATAACTTTATATCAGTGTTTATGGTATCCCATCGACAAGAGCATGCATGCCACTATCCACGCGGCATGGGTGGTGTCTATGCGTGACCGTTTCCGTCAGTTTTTGCATAATTTGAGAAAGGTGGTTGTGAGGAAAGCCGGAGTGACATAATTTGATGAGTCCTGTAGATCCCACCAACCAGAGTACATTTCATCTCACGTTTAGGATGGATTATTTATACACTGGTTGGGTGGTGGGTTTTAGAGGAGATATGCATTGGGTCGACAGAATCGGGGGAGACAAGAGGTGACGCATCGAGCCGGTAGTCGTACATTCAGTGCGCATATAGAGCGTCTGGTAAGTAATTTTTTTAAATATTTTATACAACTTTAAATATAAATAGTTTATTTTATATTCATATAGGAATCCGAGCAGCCCGGTATTACGACGTACGACGTTTATCGGAGGATGTACACTGATCCGGCTACTGGAGAGATTAGAGGTGACCGCTAGCGTCAGATTGTGGTCAGTATTATTTTCTTTTCAGTTTGAAAATTAAATGCATATAATCTTTTCATTATTTTAATTTCTAATTGAAAATTAAGGAGTCATATGAGGCCGCGACCTCTTAGACACAGGCTGAGAGTCAAGATGAGACGGGTGATCAGAATAGTGCCCACCATTTTGATGAGATGGCATGGATGCAGGCGACCCAGTATGGCTTCAAAAAGGGCCGAGTAGTTGGTATCAACTCTCATTTGACTCCTGCAGCTTATTATAGTACTGCTGCGATGTCGGCGTCCAGCTCGAGAGGAGCTCGTGGAGAGACATTATCTTCTGCCTCACAGTATCAGGAGCAACTGCGTGCTCAGAGTCAGCTTATAGAGGATTTGCGTTAGGGGCAAGAGCAGATGCGTCAGCAGCACGATGAGGAGATGCGTCGATGGCAGGAGCAGATGCGTCAGCAGTAGGATGAGGAGAGGCGTCGATATGAGGAGCAACATCAGGAGCAGATGGAGTATATGCGTCGTCTAACTCATAGTTTAGGGATGGAGTTTCCTCCTCCTCCTCCTCCAGGTCCTCCAAATTATCCACCCCCATTGATTTTTTTACATGTAATAAACATTTGAGTTCGTAGTTTATTGTCATATTAACTATTTACAATTCCTCTTTCATATTGCTACGAATATTGCATGATTTAATTTGTTTTTATTTTTTTAAATATTTTATTACTTATTAGTATTATTTTTAATGTTTGTTTATTTTAGTAATATTACTTTTAATATTTTATAGTTATTGTTAATATTGAGAAGTTTACAATTTTATAATTTTATTAATATTAATAATATTAATATTATTTTTTCATAAATATGTATGTTTATTTTAATAATAATAATATTATATTAATTTTTTATATTATTAATATTAGTATTATTATTACATAATATTATATTATTTATATTCATATTATTATTATTTTTTGATATTAAAATTTCATAATTATATTATATATATTTTTTATTATTAATATTATAATAATATAATTCCTTTATATTATTAATATTAATATTATTATTATATACATAATTTAATAATAATAATATTATATTAATTTTTTATATTTTTAATATTAGTATTATTATATAATATTATATTATTTATATTCATATTATTATTATTTTATATTAACATTTCATAATTATATTTTATATATATTTTTATTTATATTATAATAATAGAATTTTTTTATATTATTAATATTATTATTATTTTTATATAATATTATACGATTTGTATAAATTATTTTATTTATTTTATTTTTTTTAGTATTTGCGATGGGAGTATTTGCGACGGGGTGTCCCGTCACAAATTTTTTTTACTGTCCCATTTGCGACGGGAAGAATACCCATCATAAAAACTATTTCTGCGACAAGCTGTCGCAAATACCTACGTCGCAAATATTTTATAAATTTATCATTTGCGACGGGTCAGAAACCCGTCGCAACTAAGATATCTGCGATGGCCCATCGCAAATACCTTTTTTATATATAAACGAAAACCAATTTGCGACGGGGGAAAAAAACCATCGCAAATACTATTTTTGCGACGGGCCCGCCGCAAAAAACACCTATTTGCGACGCCGTTTTCGGCAACGGGAGATTTGCGACGGTGCCCCGTCGCAAAAGCTCTTTTGCGACGGGATCCCGTCGCAAATCGCCCGTCACAAATATTCCGTTTTCCTGTAGTGGAAGTATTTGAATTATGATCTACCAAAAAACATATAGAATTATTCTCTCTTGATTTATTTGGAAGATCTATGAAAAATTAAATGGTGATGCTTTCCCATTTCCATGTAGGTATGGGTAATGGTTGCATCATCCCCTTGGATTTTTCCTTTCTTCTTTCACTTTCCAACATACAAGACATCTTGATGTATATTCTACGATCTCATTATTCAGATTATCTCACCAATAGTGTTCTCATAGATCTCAATACATCTTTTTTCTTCCTAGGTGTATGGAGAAGGTTGAGTTATATGCATCATCCAATCGATCCTTATTTAACTTAGGATTTTATTATACACATAGTCTTGACCCAAATCTCACAACACCTTCATCATTAACATTGAACTCTAAGGATTTATATTTCCTTATAGATTCCACTTACTTATGAATTCCCACATCAACTCTTTGAACATCCTTTAACCTCTCCCGAAGAGTTGGTTGGGAAATAATTTGTTAAAGGATTGATGATGTTTCTTCCTATATGATTCCCAAGTCCATTCTTTCCAAATCTAAGAAGATCAGATCCCTCTCAATTCTCATCAATGATAGAATATTCAGATCCTTTATACTTAGAGTATATTCTACTTTATTTTATTTCCCAATATGGTAGTGGATTGAGTAATCATAGTCTTTGATCAGATTTGACTATATTCTTTGGAGAATATTCATATCTTTTTGAATAAACATGTACTTGAGGCTTTTTTAATCTATATATATTTCACACATCTCCCCAAAGAGATAATTCCAAAAAAAATTAAAGAGAAAACTACAATCAACTCTAGTTCATGTATTGGGTAGTTCTGTTCATGAACTTTCAACTACCTTAAAGCATAGGCAATGACTTTTTCATTTTTCATCAATATACAACCCAAGCCCTTCTTTGAATTATTGCTGAATACCACAAAAATATATCCATCTATGGGTAGTGTAAGAACAGGTGTAGTGATAAGCCTCATTTTCAACTCCTTCAAGTTCTATTCACATTCATCATTCCAAGAAAACTTTACACCCTTCAAAGTTATCTTGGTAAGAGGGTTTGAAAATCCTGAAAAATTTATCAGAAATTGGAAATAATACCCACCTAACCCAAGGAAACTACAGATATCTATCACATATGTTGGTATTATACATCCTTCAATTTCTTCAGTCCATGAAGGGTCCATGGATATCTCATTAATCGTGATGATATTCCCCAATAATGAGACTTCCTTCAACCAGAACTCACACTTGCTTTACTTTTCGTAATGCTTATCCTTTTGTAAGGTCTTTAGCATAGTGTTAAAATTCTCCTCATGATCCTCCTTCCTTTATAGTATATTGTAATTTTATCTATAAATACTAACAAAAATTTGTGGATGTAATCCCTAAAGAATCTATTAATCAACTCCATAAATATTATTGGAGCATTAGTGAGTCCGAAATGCATCACTATGAACTCATAGTGATTGTACCATGTATAAAAAATAGTCTTGGGGATATCCTCATTATTCACACTAACTTGGTAATATATTGACCACAAATCCACATTGGATAATTATTATTCTCCATGTAGATGATCGAACAAGTCATATATCAAAGGTAGAGGATACTTGTTCTTTATCTTGATCTTGTTGAGCTCATGATAATCAATGCAAAGGTGCATTGAACCATCCTTATTCTTGATGAAGAGGACTGGTGAACCCCATGGTGAACCACTTGGGCATATGAAACCTTTATCTAGATTCTCCTGTAGTTTTTTTTAGCTCCTCAAGTTTCATAATAGCTATTTTATACATAGTATGGGATAATGGTAATGCCCTAGGTATAAGCTCGATTGAAAATTCAACACATTGGCTTGGAGGAAGACCATGAAATTCCTTAGGAAACATATCAGCATATTCCCTCACAATGGGAATGTATTCAAGTATAATTATTTCCTTAGACTCAATCATTTGAGCTAGATACCCTTACTCATAGGGAAATAATATTCATGATTGAGATGATGGTTCTAAAGAAGATTCCTCATCCTCCTTGCACTTGTTCAGAATTGGGGGTCGATTTGAAATACAATGAGTGATTTCCTTCTCATGGAAATTTATGTTTTCTCTATATATATAAATCCAATCCATTCCTAGAATTACATCAAGTTCCACCAAAGGGAGCATAAAAAGGTTTTCCAGGAATTTTATCCCACAAACTTTGATAGGGGAGGAGTTATATACTTGGGATGTAATAATTGCCCCATTTATCGTTTTCACTGACTGATCTACTTCCAAGATTTATAGTGGTGTTTGGATATTTCTACTAAACTTTTCTGACATGAAGTAATGCATAGAAATAGAATAAAAAAAATAATTTTGTAATGAGACATACCCGAATAGCCAACCGAACAGTGCTAAACGGGTCAGGTGTGTAAAGCCCCGACCCCTCTAGACTGGGGCCGATGCACTACTTGTTATATTGTCATGGTTAAAAGGAATGAAAATACTAAAGGAATGACTAGTTTAATAGTCTTGAAGAAACTAGATACATATATGTTACTCAAATTAAATTATAAAAGTTTACAAAACACAATATATAACGAAAACTAAAAACTGCATCTACAAAAACTCAATAAATGATCTCCTCTTTGTCACCTGTTGAAAGTAAAAAATGAAAGGGGTGATCTAAAATGATCAATAAAGGTTAAAAATAGCATAATAATGAATAAAATAATAAGTGAATCATAAACAACCTGACATAATCAATATGGCATGGTGAATAGATGAAAAACTCACGCCATTAATAAACTGAGAATGAAACTGGATCCATAGATTTTTTCATAGTGAAAATCTCATGGATAGTAATAACTGATAATGAATAAAGAAAATTATTATTATTTAGACATCATGTATCTGGAACATGAAACCATAATACCGTAAAATGGTTTAGTTCTATGGGTAGAGACCCGTCTGATTTTTGGAAACAAACTCGAAGGGTTTGTCGCCAACTGATTTGTCTCATGAGACCTACCAATGCATCGAGGGGTAATAGCAGGCCCCACCCACATTTGAATCCAAAAAATTATTTATACATAGATTCAACATGAGAGAAACATGAATTTACATTATCCGTATAGAATAGAGGATACATATTCATCAATATTTCCACAGTCAAAACAACATTCAAAATAAATACCGTAAGTAAAATGGTATACGAATTAGAAAATAATCTTATCCATGATATGAGAATATGGATATTTAAATGGAATATAATTTCAATTTAAAATTGATCTCAAATGGGCATTAGTTACACCACATAATAAATAGTAGGTGCACAATACTAAGCAAGTCACAATGAATTGAAAATTAAGACAAAGCTCGTTACCACGTTGTAATCAATTGAGTCGTATGACTAAAAGTTAATAACCACCAGACGAATCAAAGAATACCATGAATATAAATAGTATCATGATAATATATATCAAATTTCAATAAAACTATACCACATATAAAAAATAAGAGGGAAACAATGGAAATCCCACAGGATTGAAAGTGAGATGAGAAAACCCCTTACAAACATTTCGGCATGGTAATGAGTGTTCTTGTGAGGGATTAATGAGAGGTAAAGGGGTATAACATTATTTATATTTCATAAGGGAAGTATGGTGGAGTTGAAAAAACATACCCCATCATTAGGGATTAAAAATAAAAGAGCACAACATAGGGGAGATTCTTGAACAAAATTGAGAGAGAGAATCCCTTACCTTACGCTCGAAGGTGTTCTTGTTTGTTCTTAAAAACCTGAATAATAAAATTTATATTCATTAATTAATAAGTCCAAAACCTCATAAACATTTAATTGATATGGTATAACCTTATTAAGTTCATTAATGGACTTTTTGATGGGTTTAATAGATTCAATTTTATTGTTTTGGAAGAATTTTCTCACTTGGTTTCATGATTTGTTTACTTGTATTCATGAATGGAAGTTCATTTGAAATGTGGTTAAACATAAAGAATTGTTAACATACATTATTAGTAAAATTAAAGAGATATAAATTATCTTATAATGATTCTGGTTATATACCATGAGGATGACTCATTCAATGAGTTAAAAATAAACGCTTGGATTTGGCTTGGCAGTTTTGTGCACAATAAATTTGTTTTGTATTATTATTCCATATTATGAACGTGTAAAGATTCCATAACATTAATCAAGATAATATACATATATTATGACCTATTTCAACCATTTATAAGGTTTCATGACCAGTATTGAAGATATTAATTCAAATTGAAAACTTGTCTTCCTTGAGTGTGATAAATTTACACATCTCAGACGGTGTTTGCATTTATTGTATAAAAGGAGGGGAAAAGAGAGATTATGATGAAATATTACATTAGAAAAATAAAAATCTAGTACATGTAAGGTACTGGAATTATCATGTAATTTTTATTAGGGGAGGTGATAATGGAGAACAAAAGAATGGAACTTTGTAAAAGAAATTGAAATAGAAGAGAAGGAAGGTTCACCTCTTGAGTACGCCTCCTTGAGAATCTCCTTAAGGCCTTTGTTTTTGGACTTTTGGTGAGACCAGAAGGTCTTGTACATAGGGAGAGGGATTGGGGAGAGTATTTGGTAGAATTTAGGAAAGTCTTGAAGCTTGAGTGGTGTGGGAGGAAGAGGGGGTGCAGGGTGGTTTATATAGTGGTGGGGAGAGGAGTTTTCTTAATATTATAATCATTAATTTATTATTTCCTCTCAAGACAACCAATAGTGAGTATTCCATGACCAAGAATAGTAATATATTCATGTGAATTTGAACCAATTGGGCTTACATCAGTATATCATCATCAATGACTCAATAAATTCCTTATTTAAAATTTATCGTAAATTATTGCATTTTAATATTCATAAAAAATTTAAGTATTTCAGAAAAATCCCAAAAATTCACCCTTACCATTTTTCGATGTGTAAAATCCAAAAATGAAGTCCATTTTTCAAAAATAATTTTCTAAATATGATTATTTAAATATTTAATTAAAATAATTATTTAATCAAAAAAATATAAACACTTAAAATATTCATCTTCATTTTTAAGGTGCCTAAATTCATTTATACATTAAAGGGCATGGAAACCATTCATAAGAGTCATATTAATATTCATAAGGGTAAGTTACTATTCATAAGGGTAGGTTACTATTCATAAGGGTAGGTTACTATTCACCAAAAATTAAGTTAATTCTATCAGACTCTAATTATCATCTTGATCACAAACTTGTATGTTGGATTTTTAAAATTCAAATCACAGAGCTGGCAAATATTAGTTTTATGGATAGGTTATGGATATCTACTATAAGTAACCATATTTTTTTCCATAGAGGCTCAGTGATTCATGAAATATAGGCTATAACTAGAATGTATTTAAGAGAAACATACCATAAAATGTTTGGGGTGCTACATTATTTTCTCCTTCAGAAATTTTGTCCTTGAAATTTTTTCATTTATAAATCCCACCAAAAAGATGTGGGTGGTTCTTCTTCATAACATCCTCAGGTTCCCATGTTGCTTCCTCTATATTCTGGTTTTTCCAAAGAACCTTTACTAGATGAGTTGTCTGATTTCTCAATACCTTCTCCCTTGTGTCAAGAATCCCGATAGGCTCTTCACAGTATGATAAATCAGGTTCTAGTTCTATTTCTTCATATGTGAGTACATGCATTGGGTCTGGCATGTATTTCTTCAACAATGACACATGGAACACATCATGAACTTTGGAGAGAATTGGCGGCATTTCTAAATGGTAAGCTAAAGCTCTGATTCTTTCCAAAATTTTAAATGGTCTGATGTACCTGGGGCTCGGTTTCCCTTTCTTACAAAACCTTAAGACACCCTTCCATGGAGATACTTTCAGAAAGACATGATCTCCCACTTGGAATTCCAAATCATTTCTCCGGTTGTCATCATAACTCTTATGCTTATTTTGGGATGCTTTTATATGGGCTTGGATTCTCTTCACCTTTGCCATGGACTCTTCAATAAGTTCTGGTCCTATAAGTTTTGTCTCACCAACTTCATCCCAACAAGTTAGAGTTTGACATCTCTTTCCATATAATGCTTCATATGGAGCCATTTGAATACTATAATGGAAACTATTGTTGTATGAAAATTCCACCAAAGGAAAGTATTGATCCCACATACCTTTAAAGTCTAGAGATCATGATCTCATCATTTCCTACAGAGTTTGAATAGTCCTTTCAGACTATTCATCAGTTTGAGGGTGACAAGTAGTACTCATACGAAGCTCAGTATTCAAAGCCTTATGGTGAATTTTCTAGAATTTTGATGTAAACTAGTGATCTTGATCAGACACAATCGATAGAGGTACACCATGAAGTCTTATAAATTCATTAATATAAAGTCTTGCTAGATGCTCAAGTGGTAAATCCTCTCTTATTGGAAGGAAATGTGCTGATTTTGTGAGACGATCAACAATTACCCATATTGCATCATTCCTTCTTGGTGTCCTCAGTAGTCTGGTGAAAAAATCCATCATAATGTTATCCCACTTCCACATAGGAATAGGTAGAGGTTGCATCACTCCTTTGGGATTTTGTCTCTCTGCCTTCACTTGTTGAAAAATTAGACACCTTGACACATATTCAACAATTTCCCGCTTCATATTATCCCACAAAAAATGTTCCTTCAGATCTCTATATATCTTTGGGCTACCCAGGTGTATAGAGAAATTTGAGCTATGAGAATCATCTAATAGTTCCGTTTTTAGCTTAGGTACTGATGGAACACATAACCTCTTCCCAAATTTCAGAACTCCTTCCTTATACATGAAGTCTTCCAATCTCCCATCCTTGACAGCATTAATTTTCTTATGCACACTCTCATCATTAGATTGAGATCTTTTTATCTTCTCTTGTAATGATGGTTTAGCAATCATTTGAAAGAGGAAATATGTTTCCCCTTCCTTAACAATTCCCATATCTATCTTTAGTGGATCCATGGATATAGGATCTCTCTCAATCCTCATTTGAGTTAGAAGTCCATGATCTTTCCTGCTTAATGAATCTGCCACCTTATTTGCCTTTCCTGGGTGGTAGTGTATTGAAAAATTGTAATCTTTGAGTAACTCGAGCCATCTCCTTTGCCTCATGTTGAGTTTTTTCTATGTGAACATTTATTTAAAACTCTTGTGGTCTATATAAATATCACATCTTTCTCCGTAGAGATAATGTTTCCATATTTTCAGAGCAAATATTACAGTTTCTAACTCAAGATCATGAGTTGAATAATTTTTCTCATGATTCTTCAACTGTCTTGATGCATAAGCAATAACTCTATCATTTTGCATAAGGACGCAACCCAGTCCATTCTTTGAGGAATATCTATATATTACAAATCCATCACTTCCAGATGGAAGTGTCAAAATTAGAGCATTGACCAATATTATTTTCAATTCCTCGAAGAATTCTATACTTTATTTTTCCACACAAACTTAACTTCTTTATGTGTGAGCTTGGTTAGCGGGTTATCCATTCAGGAAAATTTTTGAACGAAACGCCGATAGTAACCTGCTAAACCAATAAAAATGCATACCTCAGTTATGTTTGTTGGCATGGGCCATTCTTAAATTACCTTTTTATTTGCAGGATCAACTAGGATTCCATCCTTAGAGACAATATGGCCTAAGAAAGAAACTGATTGAAGCCAGAATTCGCACTTGCTAAACTCCCTATATAATTTGTTTCTTCTAAGAGTTTTCAGAATAATCTGTAAGTGATTATCATGGTCTTCATAGATTTTTGAGTATACCGGGACATCATCGATAAATACCACAACAAATTTATCAAGATATTCCTTGAAAAATCTATTCATTAAATCCATGAAAATAGAGGGTGAATTTGTCAGTCCAAAAGGCATCACTGTAAAATCATAATGCCCATACCTGGTTCGAAATGCCATATTTGGAATATCTTCCTTCTTCACATGTTGCTGATGATATCCGGATCAAAGGTAGATCATCAAAAAGTATTGAGCTCTAGGAAGTTGATCAAATAAATCATCCATCCAGGGCAGAGGATACTTATTCTTTATTGTAATAACATTGATTTCCCTGTAATAAATGCATAGCCTCATGGATCCATCTTTCTTCTTGACAAAGAGGACAAGGGATCCCCATAGAGAAACACTAGGTTGAATAAATACATTTTCACTCAATTACTCTAGTTGTTTATTTATCTCTACTAATTCCACAGTGGCCATTCTATAGGGAGTCTTTGATATAGGTATTGAACTAGGAATTAAATCAATAGAGAACTCAACTTCCCAATCTAGAGGATGTCCAGGTAAATCCTCTAGAAATACATCAATGTATTTTTTCACTATGTGCACATCTTCAATTTTAATATTTCCTTCTTCACCCATAGATATTGGGTTCTCTTCCTCTCTAATAATTGAATTTAACAGAGAAATTGGGGGTGGGTCTAGATAAGAATCAGATGGCGAGGTATCTGCTCTAAAGATATGATATTATACACCATTTTCAAAAATTGTAACTTGATTTTTCTTTCAATATATATTCACATCATAATTTAGCAGCCAATTCATACAGATAATTATATCAAATTCAGTCATTGGTATGACGATAAGGTTAGAAACTAAAGCATGTTTTTGTGTCATGAGGGGGACAAGTCAACATGCCTTTGTTGCAATGATGCATCCCCTAGGGGTTTTGAATGATAAATCCTTTATTAAATCAAATTGGAAATGTATAATTTTCATGACAAAATGGGAAGATATAAATGAATGCGATGATATAGAATCGAATAAAGTGTTGGCTAAGTTTGGGGAAACAATTAAAGTACTTGTCACCATATCATTAGGAACTTCAACTTCCATGGTTGTAATTATATAAGCTCTCCCTTTCTCTCTTGGATTTTTCTGAGGCATGTTTCCTTGGAACTTAGGACACTCATTTGCATAGTGTCCCCTCTCTCTATAGTTGTAGCATTGAACATCTTCAAATTATTTCTTCTCCTTGAATTTATGAGATATATGACCCTTTTATCCACACTTATAGCAGAATCACATGACTTTCAAGCATTTCCCAAGATGATTATTTCCACAGTTCTCACATAATGGAAATTTCTTTATTCCCTTTTTATTATTTGGTGCTTCACCTTTCCCTTTGTTATCAGAGTACCACTTTCTATCTTGGTTTCCCTTGAAAAAATTTGATCTAGAAAATTACTTCTCTGTTTTGATGGCACTTGATACAATTTCATCATATGATGAAAATGTTTGAGAAGCTAGTGCCCTTAGAAGACTTGGCTTAAGACCTTCAAATAAATGATCAATATTTTCTTCCAAGTCACTTATGTAATCTACGACATACTTGGCTAGCCTTGTGAAGGTAGCCTCATACTCTACAACACTGTCTTCTTCCCTTTTCTTTAAGCCAAGAAATTTCCTCTTTATTTAGGTTTATTGCTCATAAGGGAAATATTTTTCG
The DNA here is from genome assembly GCA_963277665.1 of Viscum album. Taxonomy (NCBI): domain Eukaryota; kingdom Viridiplantae; phylum Streptophyta; class Magnoliopsida; order Santalales; family Viscaceae; genus Viscum; species Viscum album. The sequence goes on along the minus strand of OY728157.1, from coordinate 2,054,329,958 downwards.
AAGAATATTTCCTTAAAAGTCCACCATTCCATATCTTCTACTTCTTCTTCCTCCGTGGTATTCTGAATCAAGTACCACCATTGATCAGCGTCTCCCTTGAGACAATATACTTCCAGTACTACCTTTTCATTTTCATTTCATATTAATTCCATGAATATATTTTCAAGGGACTTGATCCATTGCTCAGTAACCACTGGATTAGTAGTCCTACTGAAAGATGGGGGATTCTGCCACATGAAACGATCCAACACAGGTGTGGAATGGTTATTCGTTACAACCTGAGTAAGTTGTCCCAATATGTTCATGATCTGATCTGCTCCAACATTGATTGTGTTGACTTACTGCTCAGTTGGGATATCCCTACCTTTCCCATGAGTACTGATTCCCCTTATTCCATTAGACTCCATTTCTAAATAATGGAACACACTAGATTAGGGTATGATTCATAATTTATAATCTTAAATTAACAAAATACTTAGCATAAATTGAGATCCTATTCATGACTAATCCCATAATCAGAAAAATGGTTTCTTTGAGGAATAATTTACATTTCAATCCTTCATAATGTCTTGTAAGGAAAACATGAATTATCCTAAACATATCCCCCAGGAGTTTCGTAACCAAGAGTGTAGCAAGGCCCATTTTCGTGTACCAGGATACCTCGAGTCAAGCCCGAAACTCCTTGTCGGAGCTTTCACTCTTAGGTACATCTGTGCCAGAGCCACCTCTACCTGCTCGTATCCAGACAGGGATGTATTTGCTAGAAATATTCACATAATATACTCCTTACCAAAATTCTAGGACGTTCTTGTACATTCATCCTCAAATACTACCTTAGGGCTTTGTTCCTAATCTATGTTTTCTAATCTAGTTTCCAAGTTTGCTAGTAAACTTCCTCTGATACCAACTGTAATGCCCTGAACCATCTAGACTGGAGCCAGTGCACTAATTGTTATATTGGAAAGGTTATAAGGTATAAAAATCCAGAAGGAATGATCATTTTAGTAGTATTGAAGAAACTAGATACATAGATGTTACTAAAATTACATTGGAAAAGTTTACAAAAAACAATACATAACGAAAACTAAAAAATGCATCCAAAAGAACTCAATAAATGATCTCCTCTTTGTCACCTGTTGAAATTAAAAAATGAAAGGGGTGAGCTCAAATGCTCAGTAAGGGTTACAAATAGCGTAAGCATGAATACATTAATAATTTAATCATAATCAATCTGACATAATTAATAAGGCATGGTGAGTAGATGAAAAACTCATACCATTAATAAACTGAGAATGAAATTGCATCCATAGATTTTATCATAGTGAAAAACTCATGGATAGTAATAACTAATAATGAATAAATAAAAATCTTATTATTTGTACATCATGTATCTAGCACATGAAACCATAATACCATAAAAACGGTTTAGTTCTATGGGTTGAAACCCGTCTGATTTTTGGAAACAAACTCAAAGGGTTTGTCGCTAACTGATTTGTCTCATGTGACCTACCGATGCATCGAGGGGCTGTAGCGGGTCCCACCAACCTCTAAATCCAAATAATTATTTATACATAGATTAAATACAAGAGAAACATGACTTTACATTATCCGTATAAAATAGAGGATACATATTCATCAATATTTCCACAGTCAAAACAACATTCAAAATAAATACTGTAAGTAAAATGGTATACGACAAAGAAAATAATCATATATATGATATGATAATATGGATATTTAAATGTAATATAATTTCAATTGAAAAGTGATCTCAAATGGGAATTAGTTACACCACATAAGAAAAAGTAGGTGCACAATACTAAGCAACTCAGAATGAAGTGAAAATTGAGACAAAGCTCATTACCACGTTGTAATCAATTGAGTCATATGACCATAAGTTTATAACCACCAAATGAATCACATAATACCATGAATATAAATATAATCATGATAAAATATATCAAATTTAAGTACAACTATACCACATATAAGAAATAAGAGGCAAACAATGGAAATCCCACAGGATTGAAAGTGAGATGAGAAAACCCCTTAAAAACATTTCGACATGGTAATGAGTTTTCTTGCGAGGGATTAATGAGAGGTAAAGGAGTATCCCATTATTTATATGTCATAAGGGAATTATTAGTGAGGTTCAAAAACATACCCCATCATTAGGAATTAAAAATAAAAGAGCGCAACATAGGGGAGATTCTTGAACAAAAGTGAGAGAGAGAATCCCTTACCTTATGCTCGAAGGTGTTCTTGTTTGTTCTTAACGACCTGAATAATCAAATTTAGCTTCATTAATTAATAATTACATAACCTCATAAACATATAATTTATATGGTATAAACTTATTAAGTTCATTAATGGACTTTTTAATGGGTTTAAGAGATTCAATTTTATTGTTTTGGAAGCATTTTCTTACTTGGTTTCATGATTTGTTTACTTGTATTCATGAATGGAAATTCATTTGAAATGTGGTTAAACATCCAAAATTGTTAATATAAATTATTAGTGACATTAAAGATATATAAATGATCTTATAATTATTCTGGTTATATATCATGAGGATGACTCATTCGATGAGTTAAAAATAAACGCTTGGATTTGACTTGGTGGTTTTGTGCACAATAAACTTGTTTTGTATTATTATTCCATATTATGAACGTGTAAAGATTCCAGAACATTAATCAAGATAATATACATATATTATTACCTGGTTCAACCATTGAAAAGGTTTCATGCCCAGTATTGAAGATTGTAATGCAAATTTAAAATCTGTCTTCCTTGAGTATGATAAATTTACACATCTCGGATGGTGATTGCATTTATTGTATAAAAGGAGGGGAAAAAGAGATATTATGATGAAATATTCCATTAGCACAATTAAAATTTAGTACATGTAAGTTAATGGAAATATAATGTAATTTGGATGAGTGGATGTGAGAAGGGAGAACAAAAAAAATGGAACTTTGTAAAAGAAATTGAAAGAAAAGAGAAGCAAGGTTCACCTCTTGAGTACTCCTCCTTGAGAATCTTCTAAAGGACTTTGTTTTTGGCCTTTTGGTGAGACCAGTAGGTCTTGGGCGTGGGAAGAGGAATTGAGGATATTATTTGACAGAATTTAGGCAAGGCTTGAATCTTGAGTGGTGTGGGAAGAAGAGGGGGTGAGGGGTGGTTTATTTAGTGGAGGGGAGAGGAGTTTTCTTAATATTATAATAATTAATTTATTATTTCCTCTCAGGACAACCAATAGTGAGTATTCCTTGACCAAGAATAGTAATATATGCATGTTTCTTCGATAAAATTGGTCTTACATCAGCATATCATCATCAATGACTCAATAAATTCCTTATTTAGCATTTATCGTAAATTATCACATTTTACTATTCATAAAAAATTTAAGTATTTCAGAAAAATTCAAAAAATCCACCCTAACCATTTTTCAAAGTGTGGAATTCAAAAATGAAGTCCATTCTTCAAAAATAATTTTCTAAATATGATTAAGTAAATATTTAATTAAAATAATTATTTAATCAAAAAATATAAACACTTAAAATATTCATCTTCATTTTTAAGGTGCCTAAATTCATTTACACATTCAAGTGCATGGAAACCATTCATAAGAGTCATATTACTATTAATAAGGGTAAGTTACTATTCATAAGGGTAGGTTACTATTTATAATAGTAGTTTACTATTCCCCGAAAATTAACTTAATTCTTTCAGACTCTAATTATCATCATGATCACAACTGTGTATGTTAGTGTAACGTCCCTGTTCTGGGTGCCACTCAACGGGTGCCCCGAAGCCAGTTGGTCACATGACCTCAAACACATTTCCCCAAATGCCAGAGTCTGCAGACTAGAAGCAAGGGCCCAGGTCTAATAGTGGGGAAACTATTCCCTCATTTGTCAAAGTGTAGCGCAACAGAATTTCTAAATAAAACATAGAACAACAACGGAACCAATAAACCATACACATTTAAAATAAACAATTGTAGTAAAAGATAACCAACAGTTATATAGATAATGATGCAACATGTATCAAGTTCCAAGAAAATAGCCAGAACATGTTACACAACAATACAGTACAGTACAATACAAATTACAACAAAACAAAACAAAACAGCCGGTAGCATCGTGAGCCTAAGCCCAGTCCCATGCTCCCCTACTCCTCAACAACAATCAAGTACCTGTATAGGGACCCTTGCCCTTATCCAAACCTACAGAAATGTAATCTGTTTGGGGCCGAAGACATGACCCCAAACAGGGTGTGAGAAATGAATCCTAGTAGGCACCCACCAAAGGATCGTGCTCAACTGTGTGTAAACATGCACCAACAGTGTGAAAAAGTAAATGTAATAAACTAAGAAGTACTCAAAAGTAACACTTTACTAGTTTCATTTCCATTTAAGTATTATTTTAGCTGTTCAATTTAATAACATTCAATGTTCCTCATAACTAAGCCCTCGGGCTAATCAGAACCTTGCCCTCGGGCTAATATAACCACACCCTCAGGCTTACCCTCAGGTAATCAGAATCTTGCCCTCAGGAATTTCCCTCAGGAATAACAGATATTTCCCTGAGGCGTACGAAGTGTCTCCCTTAGGCACATAAGTCACTACCCTCAGGCATACGAAAAGTTTCCCTCAGGCGAAATAGGAAGTTGCCCTCAGGCTAAGAAGTACCTTTCCCTCAGACTAAAAAAACAATTCCCTCAGGCTAAAATAACACTGCCCTCAGGTGTAAGTAACCGGGCCATGACCAACATATAAATAAGAAATTCACATTCAATTCCTCTCAAGGCAATTTAACAAACATTATTACAATGGCATACCCTCGGGTATCCTGGCCAAACGGCTAAACAGAGGAATGCACCCCCGGGGTGGTCCTGGATCCAAGAAGCGATCCCAAACAATAGTTTATTATCACATTTAATTACCTATAAAATTCTAGGTATTTAATTCAACAAGGCCTCAGCCATACGACATCCCATTAATGGGCGCGTATCACAACGGTACACAAAAACGCACAATAGTTGGAATTTAAACACCAAGCCACCTATCTTAAACGCCCCTGAATGGTATACGCGAACGACGATCCTTGAATCGTCCAAGAATGATGTAGATCCAAGGTGAAAGAAATCTCTGTTCAAACTCAAATAACTTCCATTAGAGGAAGAATTGGAGAGAACGAATTAAGGAGAGTGGAGGGCTTACCCATGCGGTTCCAACGAGATCGTCAGAGGCGAAAACGGATTCCCGACGCTTGATCTGGAGATCCTCAAAGCTCCAGCCTCCTCTTCCGACTCCTTCCTCTGGTTCTAGCCAATTCTGTGAACAGGGTTGGCTACTTCCCATTTTAAGCAAAAAAAACTACACGGCGTGTACTATCGACTACACGGTGTGTACTTTTCTCATTTAACTGTTCCTTTGGCGGCACCGCTGCACTGTTCGTCTGTCGACATGAGTACACAGCGTGTACTGTCACGCAACTAGAAGATACTTCCACTGCCTTACTATTTGCCTACTAACTGACTACATGACGTGTACATACCCACTACATGGCGTGTAGTCGGTTTTTACACCCTTCTTCGCCGACATGGCTACACACCCTGTGTACTCATCCCACACGGCCAAAGTACACGACGTGTGGAATAGTACACAACGTGTAGTCCCAAAATTTAGGATTTTCCCCCAATTTCCCTTATTTCTCAAAAACACTTAAGGAAAAGAGAAAAGAAGAAACCCGTACCTCAAAAATAAGAACCAGGTTCTTACAAACTTCCCCCCTTAAATCAATTCGTCCCCAAATTGCCCTTTCCAAGGGTGGCGAAGATGAAGCTCAGAATAACTCTGGCAACTGAGCACGTACATCGGTCTCCCGCTCCCAGGTTTCATCCTACACTCGGCCATGCTACCGTAGCACCCGTACGAGAGGAACTGACCGGCCTCAGAGAACCTTCGTGCTCCTATCAATGATATGAATCAAATGCTCCTCAAAGGACGCATCTACCTTGAGATCAACCTCCTCAGGCTGAAAGATGTGAGACGGGTCTGAATGATAATGGCGCAACTAAGATACATGGAAGACGTTGTGCATGGCTCGGTACCTCTATGGTAACTGCAACCAATAAGCAACTGGCCCGACTCTCTCCAAAATCTCAAATGGTCCCACATACGTCGGTGAACGTTTACCCTGTCTCCTGATCTGTCTATGTACCAACCTTGGAGAAACATGTAAGAAGACCTGATCCTCAACCACAAACTCCAAAGGTCTTCTACGGCGATCTGCATAAGATTTCTGTCAAGACTGTGCAGTAGCCATCTGCTTCTGAATCAACTGGACCTGCTCAGAAGTCTCCTGCACTAGTTGTGGTCCCAGTAAAGCTGCCTCACCTGCCTCTAACTAGCACAAAGGTGATCGGCATGACCTACCATATAAAGCCTCGTATGGTTCCATCTCTATAGTTTCCTGAAAACTGTTATTGTAGTAAAACTTGACTAGGGTTATATGCTTCTCCCAAGAGCCCCCAAAGTCAAGGACATATGCACGCAGCATGTCCTCAAGCACCTGTATCGTACGCTCTGACTAGCCATCAGTCTGAGAGTGGTAAGCTGTGCTCAGAAGAACCTATGTACCCAATGCCCTCTAAAAACTATGCCAGAAACGAGACGTAAAATGGGCGTCTCTATCCGAAATGATAGAACGAGGGATCCCATGAAGACATACGATATCTTGGATATAAAACTTCCCAATATGGTCAACACCGAAGGTCTCCTTGATCGGAAAAAAGTGAGCTACCTTCATGAGTCTGTCCACAACAACCCACACAACATCATTGCCTCGAGGTGAAATCGGAAACCCAGTCACGAAGTCCATCTCTATATCATCCCATTTCCACTCCGGGATGGGTAACTGTTGTAATAGTCTGGCTGACCTCTAATGCTCTTCCTTCACCTACTGACAGGTGGAACATCTAGTAACAAAACCAGCTATCTCCCTCTTCATACCCGACCACCAATACTGACGTCTCAAGTCACAGTACATCTTGGTAACTCCGGGATGAATTTCCCAAACTGAAGCATGAAACTCCCGCATCAAATCCTCATGTATATCCCCTAGAACCAACACTCATCCATGGAGATACAGTACCTCATCATCGCCTATTGTCTACCCAGGAGGAGGGTCCTCGCTTGCCACTGACTTCCGTAGAACTAGGCCTTCTGAATCAGATAGCTGTCTCATTCTCACTCTATCCAGGAGGGTAGAGGTCACAGCTAAAGAAGAAAGATAGGTCTGCCCCTGACTATTGTGCACCTCCAAATGTATCTTAGAGAAAAAAGCCATGAGCTGCCACTCACCACTGCCCTCATGCACTGCCTGTATCTGAGTCCTTCTGCTCAGCGCATCGGCTACTACATTACCTTTACCAGCTGTATAGGAAAGCTAAAAATCGAAGGGATGAAGGTATTCGACCCACCTTCGCTGCCTCAGATTCAATTCACGCTGAGTAAAGATATACTTGAGACTTTTGTGGTTGGTGAAAACCACAAAATTCTCTCCCAATAGATAATGTTTCCAACAATGCAACACATGTACAACTGCAGCCAACTCGAGGTGATGCGTCGGGTAATTCCTCTCATGTGGCCTCAACTTCCAAGAACCGTACACAACTACTAGATTGCCCTGCATCAACAATGATCCTAGACCAATACTTGATGCATCACAGTAAACTATATAGCTCTTCTCTTGCTCTGGAAGTATCAGGACTGGTACTGATGTCAATCTTCCCTTCAAATCCTGAAAGGCTGTCTTGCAAGCTTTTGTCCAAACGAATTTCACACCCTTCTCAGTCAAACCCATCAACGGCGCTGATAAGTGGGAGAAGTATTGGATGAAACATCTGTAGTAACCAGACAACCCCAAGAAACTTCGTATCTCAAACACATTCTTAGAATTCTTCCAGAAAACTACTACTCTCACCTTCTCTGGGTCTACTGCAACTCCTTCCTCTGAGATTACATGACCCAGGAAGTGAATCTGGTCTATCCAAAAGTGTCACTTTGAGAGCTTAGCATATAGCTTATGCTCTATCAGTGTACTCAATATGATCTCAATATGGGTGGTATGGTCGTGTCGAGTGTGAGAGTACCCCAAGATGTCGTCCACGAATACTACCACAAAAGAATCCAGATAAGGATGGAACACACGATTCATTAGAGCCATGAAAACTGTTGGCATGTTCATGAGTCCAAACGACATAACCAAGTACTCGTACAGACTATATCTGCTCCAAAAAGATGTAAGCGGTATATCCAATGGTCTCACACTCAGCTAATGATATCTGAATCTCAATTCAATATTTGAGAACACTCGTGCTCCACAGAGTTTATCAAAAAGATCATCAATCCTCGGCAAGGGATATCGGTTCTTGACCGTCAACTGGTTCAACTTCTGATAATCCACACAGAGTTTGAGGGTACCGTTTGCCTTCTTCGCAAAGAGGACGGGTGAACCCCAAGGAGAAGTACTGGGATGGATAAAACCCTTTTCCTGTAACTCCTCTAACTGCCTCTTGAGCTCCTGAAACTCAAGTGTGACCATCTTATAAGGAGGAATAGGCAATGGTGCTGCTCCTGGAACAAGATCAATAGATAAATCCACCTCACGCTCCAGAGGTAGAACCGAGAAGTTGTCTGGGAAGACATCCCTGAAATGATCAACCACTAGAGGGAAATCCTGCCGACAAGCCCCCTGATCATCCAGTTATAAAATCGCAATCTGGTCTGTGACTCCACCTCTCCCATGATGCTCTGGTCCAGCTCGACTCACCTGAACATACCACTCACCCTTGTATAGAAACTCTCTGCCCTCTGGTGATGTGAAACGTACCCTGAGATGATATCAATTCACAAAGGCTCAAAAGGGAACCAACCAATACATCCCGATAATGACATCATAGGTCGTCATCTCCAAGAAATAGAGGTCCCAAAGAAAGTGACACCCACCAACCTTAAGGGGGAACTCCTTGAACTGATGCACACATGTCGTTCTCATTCCCAACGGAGTGTCTAGCATCATAACATCAGGAGAAGAAGAAAAATAGAGCCCGAGGCTCTCCACAATGGGTACAGATATGAAACTATGAGTAGTACCCATATCTAAAAGCACTGTAGATAAAATAGAAGCTAATAGAATAGTACCTATGATAGTAGAAGGTCTGGGATCCTACTCATGTTGGGTCTGTTGCACTGTATATGACTACCCAGTGCCGCGACCCTGCGACACAGCCTAGCTACCCTGAGCTATCCTGCCCGGCTGCCTCTGAGATCTTGGTGTCTGGCTACCACGGCTATGACCACCATCCCTGCCTGCACACCCTGACGTATTCCAGTTTCCCAACTAGTAAGAAGCTGCTGGTCCTTCTCCCGCACGCGGAGTCTGCACAGAACCCCTCTCACTAGCCACTGGTACTAACTCCCTACAAAAGTGCTATAGATAACCCATCTTTCCGCAAGCTCGGCACTCCACTGGGTCTCATGGACACTGAGGTCTCTTGTGCCCCTCCTTACCACACTGGTAGCACCTGAACCAGCCACCTGAAGGAATCGTCTGTCTAGTACTGACACCGTGAGAGAAACTCATTTGTCGCTTCCTCTTACCAGAAGAAATTGTACCAGAAACTGGTGCTGAACCTCCCTAGCCTGCACCACTAGCCTCTCGAAGGTTCCTCTCTGTAATCAGCGCCTGGTTCACAATATCATGTACTGAAGGAAACCTGAAAACATTCACCAGTTCTCAAATGTCATATCAAATACCACCCTCAAACGGTCTGGCTCTCAACGTCTCATCATCCACCATAACGGGTGAAAACACTGAAGCTCCATAAAATGAGTAGATTAATCCATCACCGACATAGCACCCTACTGCAGATTCATGAACTCTCGAGATCTATCTGCTCTCAACGTCTCTATAAAGAATAATTCATAGATTACTGCTTGAAAAGCTTCCCACGCCATGTATCTTTGATGCTCGGACTAGGTGGTAACATCCCACCACCTCTTGGAGGATTCACGCAGCATATAAGTCGTGATCTTGACCCTCCACCCTGGAGGCGTCTCAAGATGCTCTAAAATATTCTGCATAGACCCCAACCAAGACTCCGTAACCTATGGTCTCCATCCCCTGAAAACGTAGGCGGATGCTGATGTTGGAATATATGAGTCAGCTCAGCCATAGATGTGGCAGCTGGAGGTGGTCCCTGAAAGGTCTGCATGAACCGCATAAAATCTTAATGGAACTGTACCTCCGCGCCTGTGTTTAGTATAACAGATGGCGCCACATCTGGCTTTGTTGGAGGATCCACTGGTAGCCCATGGCCCACCATCTCTAGAGTATAATCGTTTCCTCTCTCCTGGCGAACAATGCGTGGTCGTCTTGGCGGCATGACTCTACAAGGTCAAATGCACACCTTAGATCAAGATTATCAAAGACTAGAAACGAAGGGACCAAAAAGGGGGAATAGGAGGAAGAAGGCATTCAATATTTCACAACAAGACTACACGACATGTATATTGGCTACATGATGTGTACCTGAATTCTCTTCCCCTGCCCGGTTCCTTCTACACAGCTAAGACACAAGACACCCATTGAAAAAAACTACACGGCATGTATATACGCTACACGAAATGTATGATGTAATTTTCCAATTGCCCGTGTCATTTGTGACACGGCCGACTACTCGGCTTGATACTACACGGCGTGTTACACCTGCACTGTTCATCTGTAGACATGAGTACACAACGTGTATTCCTGATTACACTGCGTGTACTGTCGTGCAGCTGGCGACTACTTCCACTGCCATACTATTCACCTGCCGACTGACTACACGGCGTGTACATACCCACTACATGGCGTGTAGTCGGTTTTTACACCCTTCGTCACCGACATGGCTACACACCCTGTGTACTCATCCCACACGGACAAAGTACATGACATGTGGAATAGTACACGGTGTGTTGTCCCAAAATTTAAATTTTTTCCCCATTTAACTTATTTCTCAAAAACACTTAAGGAAAAGAGAAAAGAAGAAACCCGTACCTCAAAAATAAGAACCTGGTTCTTACAGTTAGATTTTTAAAATTCAAATCACAGAGCTGAAAAATATAAGTTTTATGGATATGTTATGGCTATATCCTATAAGTAACCATGTTTATTTCCATAGAGGCTCAGTGATTCCTGAAATATAGGCTATAACTAGAATATATTTAAGAGAAACATAACATAAAATGTTGGGGTTCTACAGGGTGTTATTACCTTAGACGCACTTCCCCGAACGCCAAAGGTTTCCAACTTGAAGTGAGGGTCTGATAGGTATAGTGGGGAGGCTATACCCTATCAGAGGAGGAAAAATAATGGTCCTGGAATGAGTAATAATATATAACATGCAGCGGAAATAAATGACTCAACAAACTCGAACCAGACCCGCATAGTAGAAGCACAATCAATAGCAATAAACAATAGAAGCAATACATAAGCAAGTGCAGCGGAAAGTAAACACAACAACATGATGACCACATATAAAAACTACTAGAATAGAAAAGTCATGAATCCATATCAAGTCAATATATAAATGGGGTGCCAATGGCTAACCAATAGTAGGTACAATAACAAGTAATCATGCTGATACAGAATGGAAACTAAACAAAGTAAACTCCAGCCATGCATGACCTCAAGTTCCATACCATCTCCATGAAATAGCTAATATAGTCCAGCTTCTGAAGATGACCTCTTTCCTGCACGTAAATCCATAAAGTCTACAAGTGTCCTGAAGGGTCCGTGCAAGGTGTGATACAAATCGTAGTAGGATACCTCCCAATTTTGTATACTTAATACAAGTGTTTATGAAGGAATTCATTTATAAAGAAATAAATAAAAAATAAGATGCAAAAATAAACATAAACTCCACTGGTGCTCAGCAGCCACCATGGAGTGTCACATGCTTTGGTTAATTCCAGAATCTTAGTCAAGTAACCCGACACCATGTGCCACCTGACACTATGTGTCTCAAGTACCAACATCCTGAAGTCATGCCCAAGAAGTAGTAACTCAGAGGAAAAATGATGCATGTCCTCAAATAAGTAACCAGAGGGACAACAATGTCTTCCCCCAATAAAGTAATCAAAGGGAAAATGATGTCTTCCCTCAAATTAGTAACCGGAGGGACAACGATGTCTGCCCTCAAACCACGGTGAGCCTCTGACCCTAACCTGACAGCCTCAACGCTATCCTATGAAGGCTCCTCACCTTCCACATGGATTCCTATGACAAGCACCCCAAAACCAATAGTACCTAAACCTAAACTAATGGGGGCCTCTACCCACACAAGTCGTCAAAACCACCTCATCATGGAGTGTCTTTGTGTGCACACTACTCAAAGTTTCTGGGTGAGCAGTAATCACCAAAATTGTACCCCAGCCACAACGTCTCTGACACATCATGTCCGTACGACCATGTCGCTCAAGTCTAATGGCCTCTCCATCCAAGTAACCCAGGCCATGCCCAACCTGACAGTCACACTTCCTCAAGACGATATCTATGATGCCTAATCCCATGTTCAGAACCACCCAATGTAACCCGAGTCAAGCCCAACCCGTGATCGGAATCACTCAAGAATATTTGGGCCATACCCAACAAAACTCAAAGGTTTCAGCATATGAAATATCACACATCACATATATATTTAGTCAAAAGAAATTATTAAAATAGACAAACAAACTAAACAGTTGAATTGCACTAACTATGTGTGGTCCCATACCAACACTGAGGTCTTTAGGGCCTCTAACAATTCATATCATAACTTAATAAGTTAAACTCAATAGTTTAATCAAAATAATTAATTTTAACAAATTTTGGCATACCCGGCCAAAATGACCCAATTGAGAAACGACCCTTCACCCAACCCCTCTCAAGAAAAACTGGTGTAGGGAATGCCCAAAGGTATCCCATAGGTCTAATAATCAATTTAATATGAAGTAGCAGATAAAACAGGGTCTCACTCAAACTACCCAACTACGCGCTTAAAGCCGCGCCACCCAAATATCTACAAAAACATGAAAGAAGGTATGAACCACCTAACTGAGACTTGTATATATATGCATGTACAATATCGATCTCCAATTCGAAGCTGATCTTCATAGATCTATGTTTCTGTCAAATCTCGGTAATTCTGCTCAGATGGAAACTGTGCTGTGGGAGGCAAAGAAACTAGAACGAAAGAGGGTGCATGGGTTTAGCCTTCCCTATGTGACCCCGCAACCACCGACAGATTGAATAACATACTTTGGATAAAGAATCTAGGAGAAGAAATGTTTTCATCCTCCCAGAGTGTCAAGGTCCAAAAATGGAGAAGAAGAAGGTATTTTCTGGAATAAGACGTGACAATCTTTCATTTAAGAAAATAAAAATAAAAATACATGGTGTGTATAAAGGACTACATGTCATGTATTTTCCTTGTCCGTACTCCGACTTAAGCGGAGGTAGCCACATATCTTGGATGCGCCACACGGGTCGACACACAACTAGAACTCAACCGATATGCAAAAAGGAGAATACATGGCATGTCAAGCAAAACTACACGCAGTGTAGTAGTAAATTATTATATGCTTATCACATGACATTATCTTGATGAGCATATGGCCGGTACACACCTAACCCATACACGATGTGTACTTTAGAGTACATGACATATAGTTTTGAAATTTCTATAATTTCACAGAATTTCCCAATTTTCTCAGAAACAAGTCAAAAATTCAAACAGGGTCAGGATTTTGACCCGTTCTAAAAACCCAAGTTCTTACAATCTCCCCACCTTAACATAGCTCATCCCTGAGATATCAAACAAAACCCAGAGATGGCACTGAACATACCACCCTGATCAAAGTAACTAGGATTACCCCGGTCTTAAAGCTTATGGATAAATTTCTTAAGGGGATCCCCACCTTAGGATTTTCCTAACTCGGTATCAACCCAAGAAAACTCAAATCAAACAATGGTTCATTAACCTGTTTTTGGACCCATGGTCCTCTCATGATGCATCATCACCCCTGTGCCTCATTGGTGATCCCATTGTTAGATGGTATATGAGTATGATATAATATATAATACCAAATGTAGGATTGAATATATAAGTATGAGATGCTCAAATACAAGAAGGTGGGTGAATTGTATACTTTAAAAATCCTTAAGGATTTTTTGTATAACCAAAATTTACAACTCCTCTAAGTTCTAATATCTTGCTTGATTCTGGAAAAGTGATAATGGAAATGAAACTTAATAAAAGTTTACAAAAAATGAGATTCTACCTTAAAGCGTATATAATCTAACTAAAACAGAGTACAAGTATGAGAAAGTATAAGAAAGTTATACTTTCCTTAACAATAAAAAATGCAGCGGATAACTTGAAACAAAA